>OU452196.1:1464375-2928750 GCA_911728515.1 Peribatodes rhomboidaria | reverse complement strand
AATTATTGTCTATTGTCCATGTCCTTCTCTATAACCCAGACAAGTACACAAAATTTAATATTGATCGGTTGAGTAGTTAGGACGTGAAAGCGTTACAAACAAACAAATAAATAAATTAAACAAATGAACAAACTCAGTTTCACATTTTTGATGTTAGTTAGGATTTGGAGTCTATTCATATTATACGTGCCTTGAAACTGATGCCAGAAGCAGTCTTGTAATTCTCCAATAGCTTGCAGAATCGATCGATTGCAAATCTGTAAAGAATAATATTTTAAAATATTGCTGGCTTCGCTCAAGCGACAGTGTTGCTAGCACCGTTCTTTGTCGATCAGTAAACTAACGTATCAAATCGACGAAATCACGATTATGTCTATGCATCCATGTCGTCACGCCTTTCTGTCATACTCATTTGTCGTATCCTCTCCATCCTAAGGTTGCCTGGAAGAGATCGCTTTTAGTGATAAGGCCGCCAGTTGTTACACTATTTAATAAGTTTTATCATTATTTTTCTCTTGTTGTTTTGTTATCTGTGGTGTGAACAATAAAGAGTTTATCTATCTATCTGGTTAGGGGCTGGCAGAGGTGTAATACAACTCCACTTCGCCGAACGATATCCTGTCCCAAATGTAATAGGGGGCGAGCCTGTCGTCATACACCGGGCTCCAGTCATGTAGCAGATGACATATAATACGTGCCGTCAACTGGGTTTGAACCCGCTTCCTCTGGCTTGGGAGGTGGGTCTTCTCCAACTAGGCTATCATCGCTTCTTCCTATGGTCCGAACATATTTGTCGATTTATCGATCGGCTAAGAACAGTGCTCTCTCCAGATTAGACTTTACTAAATAGACTTTAGAGATCAAAATCTAACTTATAAGAAATATATTTGCTGACCATTTTGCTCATTTTACTTCGCTCACACACATATCTTTGACATTTATTAAGAATTCACTCACTCATTTCAGTTTTATTCGTTTATCGATACAAAGGTAGATTTTGCACCCTCTATTTTTAATTTCGCTCATTTCGCTCCGCTCATATCATATCATTGTTGAACTTAGGTTCTTTGGCTTCTCATACGGGCAACAGAAGCAGATGTTGCTCACTTTACTTTAGTTAAATTTGCTCATTTCGCACCATTCACACACATTATTGTTGAACAGTTTAAGACTTCTGTAAACTATTTAAGGCTTGCTGTAGTACCTACAGAAGCAGATTTTTCTTACTTTGTATTTTATTTTATTATTATTATATTTGTATTTTATTGTTGTTATTTTATTTTATTTTATTGTAATGCAACTTTCTGTACTTATATGGACTTGGAATTATTGAATTGAATTGAATTATTGCAATGACTTTATCTGATTCTTGTATTTTTGACATTTTTATTTTTGTACTTACTGACATTTTGATTTCGTCCATTCTAGTTTATTAATTCACAATGTTTTTCTATTATTCTGTTAATTATTAATGTGGTGCAATTTATGATGATAATAATGTGACTGTTACTCTGATTATTTAATTTAAACTTGTATGAGTCTATGATACTTGATGAATAAATGATTTATTTATTATTATTATATGCTCTTTTCGCTCCGCTCACACACATAATATTTCTGAAATATTAAGAACTCACTCTGGCTCAATCGGCTTGTCGTATGGCCTACAGAGGCAAATTTTGGTCACAATTTGTTCGCTCATTTCGCTCCGCTTGGCCACTCGCGATAGTTGTTCATGGATTATTGGTACTGCAGCTGTGAACAGAAATAAGTTTATTTGACTAAATATACTAGTGCTGCCATCTGTTATTCAAAAAGGCGCACTACACTTTAGCTACTGTCTAGATATGCCTGAACCAAAACAAAAACTAGTCGCCGACGTAGGTAACTTTTTTTCTGGGTAGGTAAATATTTATATAATTTCTGTTTGGGCTATCCTAAAGTATATAAAAGCTTCGATCAGATATACATAGATGTAGTCTCAACACGCCAAATGGCACATAGAAAACCAGGTTTAGATCAAGTGTAAGCCTTGTTTAGCTGTCAGTCGCTCTGTGACCGCGTCGGCGTCACGACGCCTAAATGTGTTTAAATACACTTTAGCAAATGTAATTTATTTATTTACATTTGTCATTAGTTTGTGTTTTTTTTTCATCGGCGTTATTGCTGATTAATAAGGCTTAGATACAAATGTGTATTTGATTATTTTTAATATAACGTTGGTGAACATACACAAACAAATATAAATGTCAATTGATGATTGTCTATAGCGATGCCGCTATAGAGGCCTGATTTTTTTATAACACACAACATTTATGTATACCCGACCTAAGGATTAAAGTCACAACTGCTGCCATCTAGTATCCAACAAGGCGAACTAAAGCTTACCTTCGTCCGCCGTCAAGACGCGCCTGAGCCGCGGTATGTCCCAATCGTTTGGAGCATCCGATGTTTCGTTGCCCAAATTGAGTGCTCGCATCATGTGTGTCGCCGTAGGTACAGTGCTGCCACCTGTTGGACGAAATTTGGAAACTATTGAAAGTTTTTACACATTGATAGTGGTGCCACCTGTTGGATGAAATAACGAAAGTATAGAACAAAGATTTCGTACAAATTGACAATGGTGCGCACTGTTGGGCAAATATCGAAACCATCAGATTGGTTTTATATGCCTTTTGTGCTACTTATTTACCTAGATACATACTACATGTACATAAAGAGAAAGTTCAACACTGTTATACACCCACTCATCTGTCACTGTAGCTCGTGTCAAGAGTTCATTGACCTTCCAAATTGGGGCCTTATTGCGGATCGAGATGAAAGTACGGTTGACCTTCGACCGTCTTGGAAGCATTTATCACACAAATCATATTTGTTTTCAATAATATTTAATTTAAACGCGTATAAAATAAAAAAAATTAGAAACTCCCGGCACCGATTTTCATAAAACAGCTAAGAACACACACACACAAGGTAGGTATTAGTATGTAGTTTATTATAATTCTCAAATTAGTAAGTTTATTTAACCTTAATTATTATTATTTTTCTTTAGCACACACCACCGTCCATGCTAAATCATAATGTTTTTATTCCATCCAAAGGTTGTCTGGAAGAGATCGCTCTTAAGCGATAAGACCGCCCATTGCTCCTTTATTTTTGAGTGTTTAGTTTAGATTTATTTGTATTTGGTGTCAATAAAGAGTTTTTGTATTGTATTGTATTGTACACAAATTCACATTTCAAACACACAAAAAAAAATCGGTTCATCCGTTCGGGAGCCACGTTGCCACAGACAGACAGACACAGATCCGTCAAATTAATAACACCCCGTCGTTTATTCGTCGAGGATTAAAAATGATCATATTTGTTTTAATATATTTAATAGTGGACTTTAGTACTCAGTGATAGTGTGCAGTACTAACCGTGAGCGAGAGCCCAGACTATATCCCTCAGCATCGAGAACAGCGCTAGTTCAGCTGCGCACACAGACAGGCACAGCCGGCAGTGACACCCGAACCGGGCTCGGTACATCCACTTCTCTGTCACCATCTCCACACTCCTGCAATTGTACAGAACGTTACGGTTGTTACACAGGTCATTACGGGAGTTGAACAGGTCATTACGGGTGTTAAACAAGTCATTATGGGTATTGAAACCGGTTGTAAACGGAAGTGAACAGGTTATTACAAAAATAAACAGGTTTTTGCAGGAAGTAAACATGTCTTCAGGGTAGCCATGGACGGGTCATATTTTTACTACAACACAGGCCCAAAGTATAAGTGGAAATGTTTTTATTCAATTGGGTAACAAAGATACACTTATGAACGTCAAACTTTTATAATAGAACCGACCGCCTTGTTCTGAAAAAGAGCCACTACTCAGAAGAACAGGCAAGAAACTCAGGCATTTTTTTTAAATAAATAAATGATTGCCTCACAAATTTTGGTTTACAACTAGGTAATATCATATTGTATCAAAGTAGTAGTGGCTACTTGGCGGATGTGGAAAGCTTCAGACATCTTTGTCTTCTAAATAATTGTTATCCTTATAACATCCTCTTTTCATTAATTATGTTTTTACATGGGATTTGAATTTTCCTTCAGTAATTGCCTGGCAATACTGGCAATATTGGCGGATGTAGCGCAGCCATCACCAGCCATGCTAGAAATGTATGACTATGGCCGGAGCACACTCAAAATATAGGCGCAATATTGCCGGACCAGTATTGCAATAAAAATATGGCCCGTCTAGGAGCACTCTTACGGAAATTATCACCATTCTACACTCCTGTAATTACGTAATGAGTTACGGTCGTTGTATAGGTTATTACAGACAATACACAAGTCATTACGAGAGTTAATAGGGCGTTGCGGGAATGAAACTTGTCATTAAGCGAATTATACTAGAAATAAACAGGTCATTACGGGAATGAAACAGGTCATTACATGAAATTAACACTCAAACAGGTAATTAAGGAAACAACACAGAACATCAAAGAAAATAAACGGCTATGATGGAAACTGACGTTATTTGATAAACGAGGTTATTCCCGTATTTATCATAAAAAACAGGTCAATTCGGAAACTTAAAGAGATCATAACGGGAATGAAACAGGTCAATACGCGAACTAAACAGGTCATTACGCGAACTGAACAGGTCATTACGTGAACTCAACAGGTCATTACACCACAGTACTCACATGTCAGTCCCGACGAGTGTGTACATGAGCGCGGAGATCTCGCACCACGAGTGGTAGACGCCGAGCAACCACTCTGCCACGGCAACGAATACAGCCTCCTGCTCGCCTGAACGCTCGCCTGCTTGGGAAATTTCACATTTTTAAGGCCCGGTAATATCACGAAAACAACTTTCAGTAACAGTTTAAAAATTATATTGGCCACAGGTCATCGAGGCAGACATTCCATCGATATGTCGTCAGCTTTAATAAAGCCCGCACGAAGCGCTTTCAAAACTCCTTTTTAATCAGAACTGCCAAGGCGTGGAACGCACTTCCTGCCTCGGTGTTCCCCAGCAATAGATACAACCTGGGTCTCTTCAATACAAGAGTGAGACGGCACCTCATGGGCAAGCGTGCTCCATCTTAGACCGCATCGTCACTTTCCATCAGGTGTGTTGTGGTCAAACGTGGGCCCATTCAAATATTTAAAAAAAAAAATTGTAAGCTGGATTGATTCGTGAGTAGAGTACGGTCAACACAACAAATTGTATACGAAATTGCATCATGAATAGGCACTTAAAGATGCCTTGTCTCCACTTGCACGCGTATTCAACATACCAAGATTATGCGTATATAGCACTAGGCGCACCCCGCGATGTTACTCACGATTAAAAAGTACCCTATGTCCTTTTCTGTACCCCTGACAACGTGTATAAATGCAAAATTTCATGATGACTGTTTGAATAATTAAGGCGAAAAAGTGTAACAAACACAAAAAAACAACCTCATTTTCACATTTATATTATTAGTAAGGATAATTATAGTTAGGATCATGGTACAATATTATTGTCCGCGTTCCGAGCCAGAAGGTCACGGGTGACACGCAGTGACGTCAATAGATGCAGAAGCAAGACCGGAATAAGTAATTTACAACGAGTTCGAGAGAGACGATGACGAGTGACGTAGTCGGGTGTCAGCTCCCGGTATGCTAAACCTTGTTTTTTTGGATCATGGTTTTGATTAGGATATAGTACTCACCGCAGACATAGTGCAGTAAGGTGGCTTCCTCTTCAGGTGTGATAGGGGGCTCCGTGAACATGTCTTCAGATGTCAATCTGCGGACAAACACAACACTCAACTAGGAATAACAATTTCTAAACTAAACCAGGGATAATTATTCTAGACTCATCCATTCCTCTGCTCTGTGCTAGCCCTACCAGTAGAGCTAGCAGTACCAGCTAGCAGTAGCCAGTAGCTACCAGTAGCCCTACCAGTAGGGCTAGCATCGATCAGAGGCAAATTGTCTTTCACCACTTTTTGTCCTGCGAGAAAGAGACAAACATATACATGTTCCAGCTTTCATAGTTTTGTCCATTATGTAAACTTGGAAAAAAAACTTTTGAAAAGTTCCTTGTCTGTACTTCTTAGCAGTGGCTTTTTTTCCGAACAAGGCGGTAGTTATTTTCATAATTTTGACGTTCATAAGTGTATCTTTGATACTGAATTGAATAAAGACATTTTGACTTTCATTCGTCTCTGACCCGAGCTAGCCTCGCTGGAATCTCTATGACATGGGCTACTTAATTAACCGGGCAGTATTAATATAGACCAGTTTGTTTGGCGGGGCGTTTTCTGACTTCACGTCACGTCAAGTCTACTTCTCTACCCTTCCTTTTACTCGAGCCAGCCCAGGTGCTCCCAGAAGGTTAGCAGCCTTTTCAAGCCTCCGGGAGCCACAAAGGGACCGGTAAATGTTGACCATGAGTAACTCTCCTGCCCGACTCTTCTATCAGAGCAAATTCGACGTGGATTGATAAGATTAGCCATTAGTTAACAACCCATAACCTCCCCTACTTAAATGACTAGGCTAGACAAGTACTAAACATTGTCCAACCAAGTCATTTAGTCTATACCGACCGGTCATTATTCCTAGTGAGCAGACTTCTCAAATTGCCCGTAACATTGTTTATTTTCAAACTTTGACATAGTATGACGGAATTTAATTTAGTAATTTTTAGTTTTTAATTTTTTTTTTGGCAATTCATTCAATGTGTGTGAGATAAATATAACTGACTAGCTGTTGCACGCAACTTCGTTCGCGTTTATTCAGAAAATAGTATCCATAAACCCTCCTCGTGATATACTGTAACTAGTTATCAAATTATGAGCAATAATCCGTTACCAAAGCGATCAGAGTCCAACATGAAAAAAAAATGCTGGTTTTAAGGCGAAGTTTTAATTTTAGTTGTCAGTTGTTATTTTAGTACCAACTACGTACTATTCTGTGATGTGGTCTGACGCATTTGGTAAGCGGCGCGTTATTTTTTACTAATTTACAGAATTTCATGACAAAAAGATTTATTTATTCAGAAAAAAGTATCCAAAAACCTTCCTTGGGACATATTGCAACTAATTATAAAATTTCATCAAGATACGTTCAGCCGTCTAGCCGTGAAAAGCCTACAAACAGACAAACAGAGTTACTTTCAATTTTATAATTAGTAAGGACTAGCTGCGCCCCGCGGTTTCACCCGCGGTTAAAAAGTATCCTATGTGCTATTCTAGACTATGATCTATCTCTGTGCCAAATTTCATCCAGATCTGTTCAGCCGTTCTGGCGTGAAAGAGTAACAAACATCCATCCATCCATCCATCATTACAAACTTTCGCGTTTATAATATTAGTAGGATGTATTCGTTTTTGTCTCAATAAATAAATCTACAGTGTACTCACATGTCCGGATGAGAGTCGAGAGTACCCTCCTCCTCAGCAGGGAACTCCTCCCGCGCACTGTCTTCCGCTGACGCGAGGAGCTGCACACATACACACATTACATAAAATAAATACAGCATACATTTTTTTTATGTAGAATAGGTCGGCGTTTGACCGCCAACTCGCCTGATGTTAAGCGACGGTGTGGTCTAAGATGGAGCACGACGACCTATAAGGTACTTATTCACTCTAGCCTTGAAGTTTTGTAGAGTGAAGAAGTACAAAGACGGCAGTTGAGTGAGGCGCTACAAGTGCGCTACTGCTCAGACCCGTCTTCGGAACGAATTCTATGATTTTAACTACTACAGTACCTACTACTAGTTTATCTTAGGATACTCCTAGATGGGCCTTATCTTTACTGCAATACTTTTTTTAATATGTAGAATGGACAATTATAGATGGACATCCCGAAAAACATAACAGGGCTCACTGAGAGAAAATTTAAATCACATGTAAAAACTACATTAATGAAAAGAGGGTATTATAAGGTTAAGAATTATTTAGAAGACAGATGTCTGGAGCCTTCCACTTTCGCCAAGTAGCCACTAGTATGTATAGATATTACCTAGTTGTAAGCCAAAATTTGTGAGACTGTAATTTATTTATTCTTAAATAAATAGTGCCCCTCTGTTTCTTGCCTGTTCTTCTGAGTAGAGGCTCTTTATCCGAACAAGGCGGTCGAGTCTATTTAAAATAAACTTTGACGTTTATAAGTGTATCTTTGATACCTAAATTGAATAAAAAAATGTTGACTTTGACTTTGATTTTGAACGTAGAAAATAATAGTATGGGTACCGAGAGAAAGGAGAAATAGAGGAAGACCACATAGACGCTGCGAAGACATGTTTAACCAAAGGCTGGGAATAGAGTGGAGGAGGAAAGCAAGAGACAGAAAACACTGGACAAAACTGGGGGAGGCCTTCGCCAAGGAGGCGACATCTACACAAGACTGCATGACGTGACAATGGACATTTATAATTAATTAATTGAAATTAAGTGTATTTGAAATAAAGGCTTAATTACTTGTAACTTTTTATAAATATTCATCAAATCGTCACGCCTTTCCCCGAAGGGGCTGGCAGAGGTGTAAAGCACTCACACTTCGCTGAACGACATTCAGTCCCAAATGTGACAGGGGACGAGCCTGTCGCCATACACCGTGCTCCAGTCATCTATCAGATGACATACAATACGCACATATGTTCACACAATGAACATATTGGTGCGTGCCTTTGGCTGGGTCCGAACCCGCTCTCTCTGGCTTGCGAGGCGGGCCTTCTCCGACTAGGCTATCATCACTTAAATATAAGCGGTAAAAAGCAGATGACCCGCCTGATGGTAAACGGTAACCGCCACCTGCAACACTAGCGGTGCTGTTAATGTGTTGCCAACCCGGTATGAAATTTGTAGACACCCTTTTTCAAGCAGTCCGTGCCCGCCAATATTGCGACAATATTTTGAGTGTGGCCCGTCCATTTAATTGTACATTTCTAGCATGGCTGATTATGGCCGGGCTACAGTCTGCAATATTGCCAGTATTGCCAAGCCTGTTTTGCCGTAAAAATATGGCCAGTCAATATTTTGAGTGTGGCATGTCAATGTAGTTCTACATTTCTAGCATGGCTGATTATGGCCGGGCTACAGTCTGCAATATTGCCACTATTGCCCGGCCTGTATTACAGGACAAATATGGTCAGTCTAGGAACACCATTACACTTCATACAATTTTGATACTAAATTCTACAAATTCAGCTTTAGCTTCGAAATGTTGTCTTCCTTAGACATAGGCCTCCTCTAGAAGCTGCTACTCTTCTCTATTTCTTAGTATTCTGCACCATTCTTTTAGTAAGTCATTCTCTCACCTTCTCTGATCTTTTCCCAGCTCTGGGGTACCAAGGTATGATGTATTTAGTCCATTTTTGTTTAGAGGATCTTAAGATGATATCAGACGCTTCCTTTTCGCCTTTCATTCGGTACCTTTCACTCGAAATGAAAAGACTCAAGTTTTGAACACACAGAATGAAACAAGAGTACAGATTTATTTTATTAGCCGGGACTGGACTGACCGAGCAAGCCTCGCGAGACACGCTTCCCTCTCGCTCTGGCTGCTAAGCTTGCCACGCTCCAGACTGAGATAAAAGATTGCCTCGCGAGCCATGCTCGGGTTGTGAAGACTAAGCTATTAGTGTATGTATTTGCATATTTCACTCTCGCTACAGATTAAGTAATAATCACTGCGTTATGAATGAACGAAAAACTAAGAATAGTATGATGACTGTTGGCGTATCTTTATAAATAAATATCTATCGTGTAATATATAAATAAATATTGTCTGATATCACCTTAACCACAAGTCTAATCAACCACACACATATTACTTTACGTTATATGGTCCTCTTACTAATAAACATTGTATTGTGTTGTCTGGAAGAGATCGCTCTTGAGCGATAAGACTGCCCATTGCGCCTTTATTTTTGGGTGTTTAGTTCAGATTTGTTAAAAAGAGTTTTTGTATCGTATTATTGTATATTTAGTCTCGGAATGGTTATACAGTTTTTGTCTCTTTCTTTCATTTACATTTTTGAACTCAATCGAAAAGGACAGAACACTGTATAACTAAGCTATACAGCATGTTAGAAAAACCCTGTTGTATAATTGAAGGGCACACACATATATGTACACACACGTATATGTATTCATGCAAAAATACAAAAAAGAATGCACGGTTAAAATTGCAAGAGTTATGTCCGATTTAAGAACGCAAGAAATAAAGGAAATTTTACAAAAATGTTAACAAATCTGTATCATATGTTGGCGGCTTTTATTCTAAGAAAGTAGCGACACAACGCGAATAGTTTACAAATAAAACCGACGCGATTAGTGTCTGCGTTCACGCTTTTAGAAGGCCGGAGCGAGATGTGTGTTCAAAAATTTTAGTCAATATTTAATTTAAACTAGGATTATTGCATCCTCCAGTCGATACTGGATGCACACCTCGCGAATATAACAGGATTTTTGTAACACCCTGTATAGTCTCAAAATAGCTTTACAGTTTTTTGTCTCTTTCTTTCTTTCACATTTTCTAACTCGATCGAAAAAGACAAAACACTGTACATACAACGTTTATTGATAACGACCAAGTTCATATACAGGCTGACTGTGAAGACATCAACATACTCAAGTACATTATATTTCATGGTCATATTTAACATCTAGCTAAATTGTTACTAGCCTTTTTCATCTCATTGCCGGGCAAAGGCCTCTCTTCCCTCCTTGCATGCCTCTCTTTCTCTCTGGACTCCTTTGAAGGATTGAGTCCGGGTAGCACAGTCATATAACACATAAAAAACTGATGAGCCTTTATTGACGAGTGATGGAGAGATCTCTTTTTTTTTCTTTTTTTTTTTTAATGCAGAATAGTTCGGCGTTTGACCACCAACTCGCCTGATATTAAGCGACGTTGTGGTCTAAGATGGAGCACGACGGCCTAGAAGGTACTTATTCACTCTAGCCTTGAAGATACCCAGGTTATAGTTAGTCGGGAATACAGACGATGGCAAGGTGTTCCATTCCCTAGCGGTTCGTATTAGAAAGGTGGAGGCAAACCGTTTAGTACGGGTCTTCTAACATACCTGCAGTATGTCCTCGTGCCGTATAAGGAAGTGGTCTGGGTCTGGAGTCTCGTTCATTAGCGGGAGTAGGAACTGGCCCATTGCGGGCGCTTCCGCTTCCTGTGAACAGAAAAAAATATTAATTACAATTATTAATAATTACGATTTATTACAAAAATTAAACGTTAATATTCTTTCTTTATTTACATTTTTTTTTATATATAGAATAGGTCGGCGTCTGACCACCAACTCGCCTGATGTAGTGTATTTGTAGAGTGAAGAAATACAAAGATGGCAGTTGAGTGAGGCGCTACAAGTGCGCTACTGCTCAGACCCGTCTTCGGAACGGTTACACCGGACTACATCCCGAAACACGACTAGGTCATTTCACGGCATGGCTTGGTTTGGTGGTAACTAGCCACGGCCGAAGCCTCCCACCAGAGTTTGCTACCCGGTTAGCACTACCCGGGGACCACGTGTAGGGAATCAGAATAGAGTACACTCCTACGGACGTGGGTAGCTCAGCCCCCAAAAGAGGAGGAGGTAATCGATTCGACTGTTTTTTTCTTGTATGTATGTTACGGGATTACTCCGCCAATCGCGAAGCGATTTTAATGGTTCTTCTCTTGTTTGGTAGATCATACTTTAGAGGTGGTTCTATATACATTACTAGCTGCGCCCCGCAAAAAGTATCCTATGTGCTATTCTAGACTATAATCTATCTCTGTGCCAAATTTCGTCCAGATCTTTTCAGCCGTTCTAGCGTGAAAAAGTAACATCCATCCATCCATCCATTCTTACAAACTTTCGCGTTTATAATATTAGTAGGATAGTAGTATTTACCGGTTCCTTGTCCTGATAGTGACAGACATTAGCTCCCGCCGCCGTCTCCTTCTGTAAAGACGAGCTGTCTGACGAACCTGCTGTGGAGCAAACAAAATATTAATGTACTTCATATATTTGACCGAGCGAGCGTTGAAGCGTCTCCGCATCAGCTTCGACGAAAATGCTTATGTCTGATTTCTGTCTGGATCTTTGTCTCTACGGATCGCATTTCTTAACCCTTATTAAGTCTTAATCTAAGGTTAGATTAAAGGTTATCAGATTAACTTATTGCATTGAGTACACCACGAGCAGACCAGCGACCCGCAAGCAGCACTTGTTAAGAATTATTTAGAAGATAAAGATGTCTGGAGCCTTCCACTTCCGTCAAGTAGCCACTACTATGTATAGATATTACCTAGTTGTAAGCCAAAATGTGTGAGACTGTAATTTATTTATTATTTAATAAAATAATGCCCCTCAGTTTCTTGCCTGTTCTTCTGAGTAGAGGCTCTTTATCCGAACAAGGCGGTCGAGTCTATTTAAATAACTTTGACGTTCTTAAGTGTATCTTTGATACCTAAATTGAATAAAAACATTTTGACTTTGACTTTGACTTTGATCACGAGTATATCATGTAGATATATCTTGCTTTAAGTTTTAGCAGACCAACGATACTCACATCCGTCATCAAGCTCCGTCCACTGGTCGTCGGAGTCCGAGTCTGCGCCGACGTCCGACAAGTCGGACACGACATCGATGCGTCGCAGTCGCATGCAGCAGGCCGCGCGACGCGCCGCTGCGCTGAGACGCCGGGAGATCTGTGTGAACAGACCTTTATTATTACGCTGGTCAACAGTGATTTTTTGGTCTTGATGTAAGAGTGGTTTCGGATACTTCTACGTCTCAGATCAAGCTAAAGGAAAAGATGGAACACTGCGTTATATCTTGCTGAAGCGACTTTAATAAACTTGTGTGCGTGGTAATGTTGCCATGAAAAACATTTACAATTGCACGAAAAGTAATATTAAGAGTCCGGCGTCCACTTTAGACTAATTTCGCATTGGCTTAAGGTATTCTATAGCCATTTCGTCTAGAAGAAGACGACGAGCGAAGAGAGCAAGTAAGGATACTGACGAGCCTCTAAAGATATCTACAGAGTGAGAAAGTGCAATTTCAATATTTTTTTTATGACTTTGCACTTCTGTAATCCTTCTTAAATAACTAAGATTGTCCCTTGTATTATGGATTCATTTAAAAGCTAATGATGTAGACAACCTCCCTATGTAAAGGGATTTTTGATTTGCTTTGTCTATCTATTGAACAAATCATTCAAAAGTGACCCCTTACAAATGCGAATATTTGTCATAGCTCTATATTAGCTTGAGAGGGTTTTTTTAAAAAAACCAAGTACATAGGGCCGGAGATATTGTTAATTTAATTGTACATGCTAAATTTCATCATAATCTGACAAATGGTTTTCAAGAAATTTGAGAAGCGCGTTTGTATGGAAATTTCAGAGCGTCGTGGCCCTCTTAATTCCCAAACTCTAGGTTAGCCATTTCCGTTCCAATATACAACCTTAGTAGATTTAATATTCCAAAACTGCACATTTGTATTTGTAAGAGTTTAAAGTTACGGCTTTTTTCAAAATTGACTAGGAAAAAACTGCAGTTTTTAAAAAGAACGTCAAAATGTAGTCCTGGCCAAACTTTTATAATGCACTATGTATATTTTTGTATACGAAATTATACCATAAACCAATGCTCATAATGTCGAGGTAAGGACCAAGCGAGTAGCGTACTTTTTTAGCGTCAATGTGTGCGTGTTGTGTACATATACGACAGTAACGTAGTTTTCGGATGGTTTTTGGCTTCACCTAAATCATACGCCGTGCGCCATCTTATTCTCTAGGTTGATCTGAGTTCTAAGTCAACAAAGGAAATATGGGCAGTTTTGGAATATTAGTTCTAGTTTTTTTTTTTAATCGTCATTTTCACATTGCACTATAATAATAGTACAATGTTCCAAAGCAGAGGAAGAGAGAGAGAGCAGTAGTATACATTTTATTGAGGCAAACCAGTACTTTCATTAGTACATTCGAAAATTGGCCGCTTGAAAACATAGAAATCCGCAGAAGTATCCAGAGCAACAAAAAACAAAAGTTTTTTGTTACATACATACATACACATCGTCACGCCTTTTTTTTTAATGTAGAATAGGTCGGCGTTTGACCACCAACTCGCCTGATGTCGCCTGCCTTTCCCCCGAGAGGGCTGGCAGAGGTGTAATACAACACCCACACTTCGCCGGACCATATTCAGTCCCAAATGTGACAGGGGGCGAGCCTGTCGCCACACACCGGGCTCTAGTCATGCAGCAGATGACATACAACACGCACATACGTTCATACAACGAACAAAATGGATCGAACCCGCTCTCTCTAGCTTGCGAGGCGGGCCTTCTCCAACTAGGCTATCATCGCTTTGTTGAAGATACCCAGATTATAATGATGAATACATTTAGTCACGCCTCTTTCCCGTAGAGGCAGAAAGCACTTCTCTCTACTTGCTACGATCCTGGTACACCACTTTCGCTTCTTCTACTTCCATGAGTATTTTCATACACGCTCGTCGGTTACGGGTACTCTTGACCTGGCCGTTCTTTTAAACATCTTCGATCTGATCCTGGTACGTTCTCCTCAGTAGAGCCTTACCGACTTGATCATGCACACTCGCCTCGTAAATCTTCTTTCAATCTCTCAATATGTCCCAACCATCTAAGAATCTTTTTCTATATCTTTCTCACTGATACCCTGACATGAAGCTAGTATTGTATAAATAAATTAATTAATATTGGGGACATTTTTGCACACACGGACGTCTGACCCCAAACTAAGCAAAGCTTGTAACATGGATGCCAGAGACTGATGCATACATACATATATATGTTTTTTAAATACATACCTAAATAGATAATTAACACCCAAACAGAACAAACACAAATGTTCATCACATGAGTGTTTGCCCTATGTGGGAAACGAATTCACGCCCCAAGCTCAGAAGGCAGGTTCTCTACCAACTGAGCAACCGAGGCAGTATGAACGTACATCCTTCCCTTTAGCGATGGGCTTTCGTCGAGGCGCTCGCTGAGGCCGCGAGGGTCGCCGGCCGCGCCCTCGCCCGCCCGACCACGACGATGACGAAGACCCGCTGCCGGACTCACGGTGACCCATCTGTTGAGGACATGAGGCATACCTTTACAAACCACTTCTACCAACAAGATTAATGTACGTACCAGGGGGGCTATTCCTGCGCGTGAGATGAGATGAGACTTTATCTTGGTCACTTTCACGTTTCAAACGAGAGCAACAAGGACGAAGGTGAGATGAAAATCTGAAATCTCCGAATAGGGTCACAGGGTCGGACTGAGCTGGAAGGGCCCGGGTGGTTCCCCACAAGATAGAGGCCCGAGACGGGGTGTAGCCTCCAACCTACTTAACGTCTGGATAGCGCCATCTTGGCCCAGCAAGCCAAGTTCGAGTGGGGCCCGCGCCGGCTGAGGCCGACTGACAAATGCCACCCTGACTGTATGGCCAGTCTGACCCTGCTACGTCCTAGAGGAGCTGGTCCAAACTAGAAAAAGGTACGCAGCTTAATAAACTGCCCGCCGTAGGCTGAGCGCAGGTTTGCTACAGCGTTGACTACGGAGTTGCTACGAGTAACTTACGTCCGTCCAGCATAGGTATTTACAATCGTTCGGAAACGTTACCGTTCGGATTCCAAAAATTTTAAACTCGAATTATTCGAATCTCAGTCCGTACTCTTAAGTTTTTAAACGTGATTCATTCTTCCGGTCGGGTTTATACTTGATTCCCTATTCCATCCAAAATGTATAAAAGTAAACTGAGATTCGAACAATTCAAGTTTGAATTTTAAAGGAATCCAATCGGAAACGTTTCAGAATGATTTTGAATAGCAACGCAGGTTCACACTTTGATTCCAGTAAAATCGTACTATTTTTCGCCGCTCCGTACACAACTACATTCCACGCGTGTAGGTACCACACTAATGCAAGGTGCAATGATTTCAGTGCACTGGAGTGGACAAAAGTTTTTATTCGGATGATGACATCTAGTACGTTGAACATATTTATATCAATGACTTCTACAATGTTCAACACTTACATACTAACTTCAATCAGATCAGATACATAGATGTCTCAATACGCAAAACGGCACCTAGAAAACAAGGCTTAGATCAAGTGTAAGCCTTGTTTCGCTGTCAGTCGCTCTGTGATCGCGTCGGTGTCACAACGACTAAGCATGCTAAAACACTTCAGCAAATGTCATCAAGGTTATTGTAGAATGATAAGGCTTAGAATCAAATGAAGTTATATTGTGTTTAATTATTTTTAATAGAACGTTGGTGAACTTACATAACAGTGTCACTATAGAAACCTGATGTTTAATGAGACATGACTTAGTGACTCTGCATTGAAAATTAAAAAAATTATGTTGTATTTTAAGTTTTTTTTTAAATATTTAGAATAGGTCGGCGTTTGACCACCAACTCGCCTGATGTTAAGCGACGTTGTGGTCTAAGATGGAGCACGACGACCTATAAGGTACTTATTCACTCTAGCCTTGAAGTTTTGTAGAGTGAAGGAGTACAAAGACGGCAGTTGAGTGAGGCGCTACAAGTGCGCTACTGCTCAGACCCGTCTTCGGAACGGTTACACCGGACTACATCCCAAAACACGACTAGGTCATTTCACGGCATGGCTTGGTCCGGTGCACTATAATGGACTATTTGTCTGCAAAATTTCATGGGTTAACTGTACTCAAGACATTATTGGAAAGAAATTTGAAATATTGAAAAAGTACTAGCTGTCACCCGTGTCTCCATTAGGGTTTATTCAGAAAATTTCTATCCAATCTTCCTCATAATATAATTTAACAAACTTCTTCAAGATCCGTTCAAACCCCTTAACCGTAAAAAGCCTACAAACAGACAGTTACTTTTGATTGTATTGTGGAAACATGCCAATGTAGAGGTTGTCCTATTAAATTATATAAGACGTTGAGACTTTATTTCACTTAATCAATAAAAACATACCTCATGGCATTGTATGTTTGTACAGGGGTCATTAAATATGTAGATACAAAATCGATTTTGATAATTCCTATACTGATGGAAAACTAAAGTATCTCTAAGTGATATAGGCTGTGACTTAAGAATTATTGATTGACCGTGTGAAACAAGGTTTCAAGAGTCTACTGAAACATCTCGGGATTTATTTTTATATGGCAATTACTTGAGTACCGTTGATCCAATCTTCATGAGATTTTGCAGGCAAGTAGTTCATGCGAATACAATTTTTGAGTTTGAATATGAGGGAAATTGTACGAGAAGCTATGTAGAATTGCGAGGTCTGTTATGAGACAATATACTAGCTAGTTAATTTTTAATTAGTTTACCAACACCAGTTACGTAAACAAATTTTACATTGCAGCACATAAATTACATCATCAATTAAGTATCAAATTTAATTTATCATCATCTAATAATCTTATAAGAAACCTTAAAGTCTTTTCAAATAAAAAAAAACTGACTTTCCATCATCCGAATAGGATTTTGTAAAAAACTGGGACCAATCTGTAAGCTAGTCCAAACGATTTTTCAAGATTGATCCATAAATAACAAAGTTACTTATGAGGTAACAACTTCAATCATACTTAAGGAAGATATAGTACAAGAACCTAAAAATAGGCAGCATGAATTAGGTGCTGCACACAATTCACTGTAGTCGCAAAAAAAACCAGTCCCAACAATGATAATTATTGTATTCTCGTTCCCGCTATAGTTTCTTGTATGTTTCTCTATCTTTGTTATGGATACATGTAACATAATAGTATCAACAGAGCTGTGTAGTCCGTTTGCTTGTACTTATATTACGTCCACATGCTGTGTACTAGAAAAACTCATGACGCTTCTTCCAATATTATTTATTCCTATCACATTATTTCGATGGGTAACAAACAATAAAAAAATTAAAAATAAGCCAATATTAAAAAATGATAACCAAATTGAGAACCTCCTCCTTTTTAATACAGTTAAAAATTGATTAGTGGGTGAATCAACTATTTTACCCACACTATGACAGATCATAAATATTTTGTTTTGAAAAATATTTACATTAGTATTCCTTTATTATAATTTAACAAGGACATTAGAAATATCATCTACTTATATAACCTAGAAGAGCAGCGACGTTAATTCATATTTTTGCCAGTTTTTTTAGTAACCTACAACTAAACCTGTCGTAAACTGTCACCTGAGTTACATGCATTCAATGTTACACAAATGGCAAATGAAACACCAAAACATTATTTATTTTTGTTTATTTACTCTTACGTGCATAATCAAATATTTTGGCAAAATCAGTCTTCAAATTATTCTTTGATTTAAGTACAAAACTAACAGACATTGGTCTCTTGCGTTACCTTCGGACAAATAACTACAACTTTTTCTTAATAAAACTTAAAACATACAAATTACAAATAGAAATGAATTATTTATAAAAGCTCGTTAAGTGTTAGAGTAAAGTACTGCTAATATAAACATGTAATGAAAAAAAAAATTGCATATTATGATCGGAAATAAAATGTTTATATTGGGGACAATAAGTAACTCCAGAGACAAATGCAACGGTAACGTAACGCCTGAGACATTTTAATATAATTATTTTATTTATTATGACATAATTAAAAACTTAAATTTGGGATGAAATTTTGTTTTTCAATACAGCAAGTGGCACATCATCGTCGGATGTATCGGGAGAATAATGACCAGAAGGTGCCAAGTTCATTTGTTTCGAGATCTCGTTTTCACATTCGACGGACATTTCTATCGCGGAACTCACGGACTTGCTATCCACTCTATATGTTTTGGGGTTGAGACAGTTGCAAAAACCTCTTTTCGAAGATGTACAAAAGCAGCTAAGCCATCTGTACTTCAAAGAGTTTCTTTCTTCTGTGAATATTTGATGAACTTGTAAAGTTCCAATAAGCCGTGGGATTGATTTTGGCAGCTCATCATGCGTTTGCTTAATAGCATTGTCTTCTATTAAGAAGAGTGTTATTTTACTGGCGCCGTTTAATTTACTCATAAACTCTTGCGCATTAGGAATGTCCGTACCTGTGGCAACTATCTTATCGGCAGTGCGCTTCAGAAAACCTCCTATTCCATCTGCAGGACCTTTACCATGACCCGCTTCGAAGAATGACCAAGTAGTAGCAGCAAATCCATAGTCAAAGTATTTTGTGCAAAGCAAATAAAAGTTTTGCTTCTGTCTATATTGTGTCGAGGGCCCATCGGAAAAGAAATGAACGGTATCCACAGCTCCATGTTCTTTTCTTACCCATTGCAAGATTGGGTGTAAGTGTGTCCAGATGGCGGCAGGCTGATGACAATTTGACGAAGAAATTGTACAAAAAGAATTTGCCAAGTATTTCTTTTCGGTGTCGTATGTATAAACTATAACAGTATGCAAGGACACTTGGTTTCGAGACCCTCCAAAATGGTGAGACTGTACCTCTTGGTGATATTTACAATTATAGTTTTCACTAAAATCAACTACAATTGCGCATTCATTAGCTTGTAGATCATTTAAACACTTTCGAAAATTGTGAAACTGGTTTTTAATGTTGTAGACATATTTCTTAAAGGGGATAATATCTTTCTCAAATGTTTCCAATAAGCGCGCAGCATCGACACATTGTTCTTCTTTCACATTCTTCATTGACTTAAAAAATTTCCCATCTTTTTCATACTTTTCTTCCTTTCTTATCCACTCACTATACTTTATAACACCTGCTACTTTTCCTTCAACATATTCCATCTGTTTGTGCTTGCATGTATCACAATTATTGTACATACAATCTTTAGACTGGTCGCTGCAAACTGTGCTTTTGATAATTCCATTCAAATCGTTAATTTTGAGTACACCTTGTTTTTTCAGTGCTTGGGCCTTGTACGTAATGTTGGTATGAATCTTACACAAGCACGTTTCTCTAGCGTCCACTGAAGCACTTTTGACGTAAAACGGACGGTTTTTTGTAAAATAGTAATATGAGCAAGTCATGCCAAGGTTTTCTTCTTTAAAATCTCTGTACAATTTTTGCATTGTGTCCAACAAATATCTCTTCTGTGCTTTCTCGCGGTTTCGAGTCACGGTTTCCTTTTTCCCTGCTGTAGCTCTAGAGACATCATCACGAAGGAAAAACTGATAAATTTTTTTTTGAAGCAGTAAATGGCGTAGAGTCGTTTTCTTTTTAGCGTACTGTCGGTCTATTCCCAATGTTTCTCGTAGTAGCTGTGTCTTCTTTCTACATTTTTCTATGTCAGCACTTTTAAAAAGGCTTTTGAACAATCCTTTCTCCTTATGACTCTTAATTCTTTCATATTGCTCTTTAATCGAATTTGTCAATAGCTTATACTTTTGTTTCTCTTTCTGATCCTTAGATTCTCTTTCTTTTATTTTGAATCTACTCAGTCTTTTCTTGTACTTCTCACAGTTCTTTCTCAACTTCATGTTTTCTTCTAGTAACTTTTTGTTCTCTCTGTACACTTTACTTCTATCCTTTCTTACTTTCTTTCGTCCACGTTCTCGGGGTGTCATTGATGCTGGAGACACTGGTGGTGACTCATTGTAGGCATTGAGTTCGCTTACCGAGGAACTAGGTGGTGTTGCATCTAAAATCGATTGTAAGTTCTTCTTCTTCTTTCTGTATTCTCTTTGTCTCAATTTCCAGATGACGTTTGCTTGCTTCTTTTCTTTTGGTGTTAAGTCTTTTGCGAGCCGTTTTACTTTGTGGTAGTGCTCACGGTGCTTTCTTTTAACCTCTTCGTATTTTTCGGGGTCTCTTTTGAGTCTTTCCCTGTATCTCCTTTGTTTTTCAGCCGCCGTTAGTCTCACCATTTTAGGTCAATGAATATTTCTGAAAACATTATATTCATCAAAAAATTTTTTGTCTATTAAGTAGATAGTAAGACTTGTAGTAGTACCTGGATTCGTTGATAAGGTAGGTAGGTTTTAAAAATTTGATTAAAATATAGTCAATTTTACTTTATGTGCTACAAGCCAGTATCACTAAGTACATGAATGTCTTAGGAGTTACCAAGAATGTCTATGGAGTTACCGCCAATGTAACTCAGTATACAAGTAACTCCGCAGACAATCGGCGTATTTTTATGAAAATAGCACATTGTAATTTGATTATGGTATTAAACGTAAACTTTAATCGAATACATATGATAGGTACTACAAAGACATCATAATTATATTAAATAAATAATAAACTTACATTGAGAAATCGCGGTCACTCAGCAGACGACACAAAAATACACGCACTCCCTGCGAACGTTCTCCTTAGACTGGTGGCTCGACAGCGCTATCAAAGGACACCGCCGCGCCATGCGAGCAAAAGCAAACACAAATGAAGCTACCTACGGCAAATAGCGCCATCTATGTCTTACCGGGTAACATTTTGAAGTGTAACTCAGCATACGAAGGTAAAATCATTCTAGTAAGGGACACGGTTTAGAGATTTTTTTATGAAAAAGTGATTTGGTCTATCTCTATTTTATTATGCACACGATAAACGAATGCTTATTGCCTTGTTGTTTATAAAAAATTAGTCGAAAGCCAGAAGTATAAATTATTTTAAAATAAAAGTTTACATAGTGAATGTGGTCTTTGGACAGGAATAATTTGTATGGTGGAAATTTTTCGTGTACTGAGTTACCATAAATTTTCAAAGTAATTATACATTTTGGAGAATGTTATCAAGTTTCCCGTTATGCCTAATAATCTTAGATACTATAGCTATAATCATTAAGTGTGTAAATATAACCAAATAGCGCATTTTAATAAGAAATGGTCGGGGACAGCAATATGTGGGTAAAATAGTTGATTCACCCTAGTAAGTTGTAATTGTAATAAAGGACCTTATTCTCAAAGTTAAATGATATTAGTGATACATACTTTATTTTTAAACCACAAATGAAAACAAAGAAAATCTTCTGTGTATCTTTTCTTCTCTACATATAGTATGAAATAAAGCCACTTTCAGCATCTCCCTATGTGTATATCTCCTAACGATTTTGAAATGGCTTTTACCATCGGTTAGATCATTTTTCATGGAAGGATTATAGGTACTGTACGGAGCCAGGGTGGGTTGCTATTGTAGTAATTTTGTGTATCTGTCTGTGGTATTTTAGCTCACAAATGGATAAATGATTATGTTTTTTTGTTGGTTTCAAAGGAGACTTGATCAAGAGTGTTCTTGGCTATGATTTTTGGGGTTTCAATTATGTTTGATGATGTACAGGGGTTAAATGATGCTTGAAAGTAAAAAAATTGATGAAAACTAAGGCCGTTTAATTCATACTATTGGTATTACGCTATGTCTTTTGATTTCCTGTGTATTTCTGATTTACTTTTTAGCCGACTTCAAAAAGGGAAGAAGTTCTCAATTTGTCTGTTGTTTTGTTTTTTATGTTTGTTTTACTCTGCCATATATGAATCAATTATAATGTTTTTTTTTTGTTTGAGAGATCATACTTTAAAGGTGGTCTCATATAAATGTTATCAAAATCAGTCAAGCAGTTTTTAAAATATATAAATTGTTCACATGGATGACAGGTTGGTTTTTAAACTTTGTTTTTTATTTTAATTATGAATGAAATGGTAAGAATGTTTTAAATTTATTAAAATTAGTAAGATAATATTCAGAATGCTTAATTGCTAAATCTAAGCTAGCTAAAAGTATTAATGTCCTTGTCTAATCTGCTGCAAAAATAAAGACATGTATATTTTTAGCTAGTTTCAATTTAGCAATTTAGCTTTCTAAATACCTAGAGTCTAATGTATTTTGAGAGAGGGAATAAGAGTTTTATATCCCTCAAAATGTAAGAACTTACAGGCATCAAAGAAATTTTCATTTCCCATACATTTCTCATGCAATATATGTAACAACAACAGCTTTCTTTCCAAAACAATCTGCCCTAACTGGTTTTCTGCAACCATTAATAATGCATCATGATAATAAGAGAAATTGATACACTTCATTCATGAATTTTGGTTATAAATCTTCTAAGTCGGTGTTGTTTGCATTTCCGAGACATGCATTATAAAATTAGCAAGTAGTTAAAGGTCAATGACTTAGATTTGTGAAGTGAATAGGAGTTGGAGTCAGCCATGTTGGTGGGGAGTACTCACGGCGATCTCGAAGAGTGAGGGGAAGTCTGGTTGGGCGTCCCCGTCCGCCAGGCCAGCCAGGAGGCCGAGCTCAGCGCTTAAGTCAGCTAACTCAGCGCCGATGCGATCCGCGCGGTCTGCGTCTCCCAGTTCTTCCTTCAAGATGTCCCCGATCTCATCGGACGCTGCGGCCACGGCTGAGGCCACCACCTCCGATGGCACACCTTCCTTCGCCAGGACCTCGCCACCGCCGGCGAAAAGACCTGCCTCATCCGCAGTACCAGTCTCGTTTCGACCCAAGCATTTCTCCATCGAAAACATCATTTGCGAACAGAATAACACACCTCACAGCGCGAACGGAACATCTAAAGTCACAGGTGATTGTTATCGATCACTCAATTAAGTCTAATCTGCAAATAATAAGGCGAGATACCATTTTTTCTTCGGCTCCAATTTATTCCGAACTTTTTGACAATACCAATATGGCGACGGTATTTTTAGGTATTTTGTGACCAGTTGTGGCACGAAAAAACATAATTTTATCTGGCAACATAGCTGCTTGTCGAAAACGGGTGGTTTAGGTGATTATTGGATCATTCCTAATTCCATTGTCAAAGAAAACTAGTATTTTTATCTACCAAATGGACACCCCGTGTACTATTTTTCCTTTGATAAAATTTTTCTCCGATCAATGGGTTTAAGAAAAAAAACAGGTTTCCAGTTTCACTATACGTAGCTTCTACTGACATTGAAAAGTTGTAGCTTACTCATCAACAGATGGCGCATCAAGTGACAGATGTTTTTGCCACCTCGTGAGTAATAGCTGAACTTTTTTTTTACCTCAAGCAACACTTTATATGTGCCGTCAAGTTTGACATATTTACCTTTTTGACAATCCGTTTGTTCTACGGACCTACTGATTCTGCGCGAGTTTGGTTTACACGATCTAATTATAATAATATTCTATACTAAAACCTATAATGCAGGTAAAATACCGCAGTGCGATGCACGTTAAAACATGCACGCTTTAATTTCCACGCGGTAAACCTGCCCGGGTAATTCAATTAGTGTCTTAATTAGCTTTTAAAGTTTCACATAGTTTTTGATACTTTGCTACAGCTTTTTAAAACTAAAATTAGCGCTGAAAACTAGGCCGGCGGAAGCTCGTAAGGTGTAAAATATATGTGATAACCTAAATAACTGGTTATAAGTGAGTTATGGCTGTACAGAATAAAGTTTTGTACGCTTTTCGAGGATGGATAGCGTTCGTCGCATTCATGGATTTGGGCACCGCCGGGCGGTCCTATATCGAAGCGAGGTCTTTTTTGAGCCATACTAACGCAGACGCAGATATTTTAGATGGTAAGTAATAATGTCTCTAATTTTTTGTCTCCAGAGAAACTGTAACATCATCAAAAAATCGTTTCTATTTCGTATTTCTACAATATAGTTTAAACCGCTAAAAAGTTTCCAAAATTGATTGCTTTTGTAGATTGCTGGAAGTTCTTTAATCCTACACGACTCGAGCTTAGTTGAAATATTGACTAGTAATATTAAAAAAATTACCTACATCTTCCATACCATCTAAAATTAAACCAAAAAGCAAAACAAATTACAATCCTTTATTATGGAAACTTATGTGTTTCTCACACATTCCCCCTTAGCAATAAACATTGTATCCGCAAAATATACTCACAGTGTTTTGTATTTTACTTTCTTTGGAATTTATGAGTCAATTGAAAAAGTCAAAAAACTTTTCACTGTTCCGAGGCTGCACAATGTATCTTAGTAAAAGGAATAGACTTCTACTTTTATTATAATATTAGTGTAATCTGATTTTCAGGAGACTTCACGATATCCCGAATGCTTGGAATGTATTCCGTATTAAAAGCATTGGCATTGATCCACTGCACTCTCTACATACATTACAGACCGTAAGTATTTATCAATGTTTACACTATAGTTGTGCCTTTTACACAATTTATTTATTTATTTAAAACTAATGGCAGTCTAGTTGGGAGAAGGCCCGCCTCTCAAGCCAGAGGGAGCGAGTTTGAACCCAGCCGACGGCATGCTCCAATTTGTTCATTGTGTGATCATATGTGTGTATTGTATGTCATCTGCTATATGACTGGATCCCGGTGTATGGCGACAGGCTCGCCCCCTGTCACATTGGGGACTGAATATCGTCCAGGCGAAGTGAGTGTGGGTGTTGTATTACACCTCTGCCAGCCCCCTTGGGGGAAAGGCGTGACGAAATATATATTTTTTTTATGTATAATTTGTCGTCGTTTGACCACCAACTCGCCTGATGTTAAGCGACGTTGTGGACTAAGATGGAGCACGACGACCTTTAAGGTACTTATTCGCTCTAGCCTTGAAGTTTTGTAGAGTGAAGAAGTACAAAGACGGCAGTTGAGTGAGGCGCTAAAGTGCGCTACTACTCAGACCCGTCTTCGGAACGTAATACATAAACATACATACGTGTATGTATGTATGTTTATGTATTTAATTCATTCCCGACATGGTGGAGGTAAGGCACGAAAGGAGACTTAGGTAGGCGCACGCGTAGACACTGCCGCGTCGTCCCCGCTCCTCTTTGACAAGCCTTTAACTGCCTTGGTGGCTTAGTTGATATTGAACCTGCCTTTGGAACTTAGGCCTGCAGGTTTGATTCCCACCCATCGTTGATCTGATTTTCATGAAATTTTGCAAACAAATAGTTCATACAAATACCATTTCGACAAATATGAAACAACAATCAGAACAGATATACCTATATGTGAGGATATATTTGAGTTGAAGCACTAGCTAGTATTATTTTGTGTCAACATAATACTCTGTTTCTTCAAATAACGGATATATTCTAGGACATCTTTGTATTCTAATAAGACCACCTTTTTTATTTTGGGGCCAACCTTGAAATCTAGAAAATAAACAGTTGGTCATTGTTGTTTGTTTGTTTAGCGGGTATTTTCTGCTCTTAACCACTTGATTGGGTCATTGTGCATGACAGTTGGTCATAGGAGGACTACTTTGCACGGCTTACTGTTTTTGGCTCTCATATTTCTTAACGTCATTATAATTTACCATGCTTGTTAAAGTTTTAATGAAGTTGAAATTTTTGTATCTTTTGTTTGTACTTACATTTGTAAATCATACTAATATCATAAACGCGAAAGTTTGTAAGAATGGATGGATGGATGTTTGTTACGCTTTCACACCAGAACGGCTGTACAGATCTGAATGAAATTTGGCACAGTGATAGATTATAGTCTAGAATAGCACATAGGACTTTTTAACCGCGGGGCGCGGCTTGTGAATAATAAATGAATAAATAATAATGTGTACAATGATATCCTAGAATATGTTCGTTGTTTAGATACATTTACAATATTTGTGTTTTGTTTCAGAGTGGTGTCGATGGGCTACTGGTCTCTGATGCTGACCATAATACTTTACTTCACAGAGGCGTTCTACTTCCAATCCACAAATCTCAACTTTTATGTCGTCTTCCCATGCATATTGAATAGTAAGTAAATAAATATTGTAGACATAATTGCACACACTGATTGTCTGACCTTAAAATTAAGCAAAGCTCGTACTTAGGTGTCAGAGTCTGGTATACTTACACATATATTATTTAAAACCTGACTTCAAATTGTACCTTATGTCACTTTCACTATCAAGACGATTCAAATGACATCCTACATGAATCTCACTCATATTCTAAAGTGTTATTGTTTTTAAATAGTTTCTTTTCATCTTTAATTAAATTTTAAAATATAAGCACATGCTCTGGCCGTCATAAATGGGACACAATTCAATTCAATTCTTGGTTTATGGCTCTTGAGAAAGCCTTTCTCAACTTCGCCAATGTCACGTTAAATAGACCATCAAACACAGAATTTAGTTACAGTTAGAAATATTTTGCCCGGTGTTACTCTGAAACAAAAACATTTAAACTAACTACAAGACACTACTTTAGGTTAATGTTTTTTTTTTTTTTTGTTTATAATTTTTGACGTGACAACGTCTAATAAATCTATAAACGCCGGCTGTACGCACGAAAAAGGATGACTCATTGTCCCGTTACGCTCATTGGAACGTTACGATCGGAGCGAGAGTGCTACACGAACGATTTATTAATAAAAGTATGCAATCATTTCATCAATGTTTTGTTATGACGTTGTCACGTTAAACTATCGTCCGTAAACCGACTTTACAGACAACCAGTTTTTTTTTTTATATTTTAGACATTATATTGTAGTGTTCTCTGAAGGTTCTTTAGATGAATAATTAAATCAGTCTGTACCATTATTTTTTATTATAGAAACTGACGTGATTTTCACACATTATAATTTATGAAACGGGACTTACTCACGTACAATTTAGTCGATTATTCCGAATGCTGTTGAAACTATAGTCGGAATAATCGACTAAATCGCACGTGAGTAATCATAAGCAAGCCATGCCGTGAAATGACCTAGTCGTGTTTCGGGATGTAGTCCGGTGTAACCGTTCCGAAGACGGGTCTGAGCAGTAGCGTACTTGTAGCGCCTCACTGTACTTCTTCACTCTACAAAACTTCAAGGCTAGAGTGAATAAGTACCTTATAGGTCGCCGTGCTCCATCTTAGACGACAACGTCGTTTAACATCAGGCGAGTTGGTGGTCAAACGACGACCTATTCTACATTAAAAAAAAACCGTTTCATAAATCATAATCAATTATTCCGAATGCGGTTGAAACCATAGTCGGAATAATGCACTAAATCGCACGTGAGTAATTCCCGTTTCATAAATCATAATTACTTTTTATTCTGTTTTCAGTAATAACCCTATTAGGTCTCATTTACCTACCAACCAAACTGAAGCTCTTCGGCTCCATACCCGGTTCGTCAGGCATGGAACGAGAGATCGAAGACGAGAACACGCAGATCTTAAGATCGATGGGCAACTTCAAACGGAGGAAAACTACGAAGAATAAACACGTGTGATTGTTAAACAAAAGTAAGTTTGCGTAGGCCGGGGGCTAGCCCTGGTGTCCGTTTTTAGGCCACCTGAAGACCTCCGACGTGGCCTGACGATTGTCGTTATAGATAAGATAAGATGGGCTGATTGTGTCAAAACTTGCAGTGGCGACAGCAGTAGCAAAACTACACCAGACAAAACGGTCGGTCGCAAAATGTCACAAAAAATTGTATGATGGCTACGTTAGCAGCCTTCGGCGATAATTCGGGCTATCGCGACAAGTGTTAGTTAGTTCGTCACTCGGCGATGTGTCGGGCGAATTATCGCTCACGCAACTCCGCAGAAAGGCGACGAGTTGACCGCTAATGTAGACAAGAATATCGCCGATATCGGTTACCGGCGATGTTCTCTAACAATTATTTTAGCGCGACAACGCGACGAATTATCGCGCGCAAATGTAGCCACAGCATAACGGAAGCCGATCGCGGGTCTGTCATGAACCGTCTGTCAGAATAATACACTTTGGCCATGATCTAAAAAAACTAGGTCCGGCATTCGCAAACACGTAATGACGTCACCGTCATCCGTCTCTTTTCGAACTTGTTGTAAATGTCTTATTTCGGTCTTGCTTAAGCATCGATTGACGTCACTACGTGTTGCTGAATGCTATACCTGGCGGAGTATGTTATTATACCCATGACTTTTGCCATCAACAACAGCGCCACTAGCAACAAGACAGCAATATATGGAAACAAATTAGTTCACAGATTGTCCACCAGAGGGTGAACTAGCGCTCAATTGCTGTCTGTTCTGTACCCGCTGACATAATTTAAAAGTGACATTTGACAGAGAAGGTCGCGCAATATAGGCCTGTCACAAACCTGGCCCCTATTCTGACGCGTGAGATGTTATAGTGGTCACTCTCACTCCTATGAATTTAGAAACGAAAAAAATAATATTTCACGCGTAAGAATAAGGCCCCTGGTGTCAGTCGATTTGAAATCTGAAAGTCTTTACCCATGAGTGAGATTTAATTATGTCGATTCTGTTGTATTACTCTCTAAACTAATTAAACCTGCGTGACATGCGTCCTTTTTCATTTTAGTACGAGTAATAAGGACGGGAACAAAATAGTCTAAAATCTATCAAATT
The DNA here is from genome assembly GCA_911728515.1 of Peribatodes rhomboidaria. Taxonomy (NCBI): domain Eukaryota; kingdom Metazoa; phylum Arthropoda; class Insecta; order Lepidoptera; family Geometridae; genus Peribatodes; species Peribatodes rhomboidaria. The sequence goes on along the minus strand of OU452196.1, from coordinate 2,899,481 downwards.
TAGTTTAGAAAACGTTTCAGCAGAATTGACACAATTTTGTAGTTAACTAATAATTATTATCTGAAATTTTGTTTGTTATTTATATTTAGGTTAATTTTTATGCAGGAACCGCAGGGGTAAGGCCTGAAAGAGGAGCCAGGTAGGAGCGAAAACGCCTGTCGCGTGCTGCTGCTGCTACCTCGCTCTCCTTTGATGCCTTACCCCCACGCTCCTGTATCGCGCGAGCGAGGACTCGTGAGCGATACAACTTGTTTTATCACCATGAAGATCTGTTCAAAATATGCGCAAATATGCGCTGTACTCGCTGTCCACAGTGGTACAGAATATCTCAAATAGAATAGGCCCTAAAATGAATCTTAAAAAAAAACATTAATTCTAATTTTACCTCTTACCAATAAACGTTGTTTAGCTTTAGAGTAATTATACAGTGTTTTTTCTTTTAAATTTTTAACTCGATCGAAAATTACAATACATTGTATTAAGAGTACGGCGACCACTTTAGACTAACTTCGCATTAGACTAATTTCTTCTAGAAGAAGATGACGAGCGAAGAGAGCAAGTAAATATATACTGACGAGCCTTTAAAGTTACCTACAGAGTGACAAAGTGCAATTTAATTATTTTTTATGACTTTAGCACTTCTCTAATCATCTAATCATCATTTCAGAGCGTCGCGGCCCTCTTAAGTACGTCAAAGAATATTAATTTGTGAAATGTAATTCTTCGAGTACTTCTTCGACTTATTAGTACTTATTAGCTTTTAAATGAATCCATAATACGAGGGACATTCTTAGTTATTTAAGAATGATTACAGAATTGCAAAAGTCATTAAAAAAAACCACTTTGTCACTCTGTAGGTAACTTTAAAGGCTCGTCAGTATCGTTACTTGCTCTCTTCGCTCGTCATCTTCTAGACGAAATGGTTATGGAAAACCTTAAGCCAATGCGAAGTTAGTCTAAAGTGGTCGCCGGACTTTAGAGCGGAAATACACTAAAAATTGGTTCAAGAAACAGTTTTGAAGATGAACTTCCTCAAAGTAACGCCTGATTCAATCAACTAGCCAATATTTTGGTGCGGCCCGGCCATACATTTTTATAGCATGGCTGAAAATGGTCGGGTTGTCATTGCCAACATTGCAGTTAAATATGGTCCATCTAGGCCTGAACTATTCCGAGGCTAGATAACGTTTATAAGTACAGACGGATTCAAACTGAACGGCGGCTGTGAAGTTCGCCGCAAGCGAACTCAAGCGTCTCTTTTTTATTACTTAACTAGCTGCACCCCGCGGTTTCACCTGCGGTTAAAAAGTATCCTATGTGCTATTCTAGACTATAATCTACCTCTGTGCCAAGTTTCATCCAGATCTGTTCAGCCGTTCTGGCGTGAAACAGTAACAAACATCCACCCATCTATCCATCCATTCTTACAAACTTTCGCGTTTATAATATTAGTAGGATAGGCTTGCGTTTGGCCGCCAACATGCCTGATCATAAGCAGTGATGCGGCCTACGATGGAGCACGCTTGCCTAGAAGAAACCGATTCACTCGAGACTTGAACACACCCAGATTATAAGTGTCAGGGAACACACACTCTGGCTGAGTATTCCACACGCCTTGCCTCTCTGACGCGCGCGTACCTTCGTGTTTGTTACTGCGCAGCGTTTCGCGCCTAACTTCACAGCCGTCATTGAGTTTGAATCGACCTGCAAGAGGGCTTTTTATTTTATTCGAATAAATCTAGTCAATTTCTAATTGATATTACTAAAATATCCTAATTTATACTAACAAATGCACGCACGTGATTAACAATTACTTATAAGTAATAGTAGATTGATTAACAATGGAAGAAAGTCATTTATTTCACACGAGATGCGCGAATGCGCCTAATTTCGTACATAACATATCGTCACGCCTTTCCCCCGAAGAGGCTGGTAGAGGTGTACAACACCTGCACTTTGCCGGACGATATTCAGTCCCAATTGTAACAGGGGGCGAGCCTGTCGCCATACACCGGGCTCCAGTCATGTAGCAGATGACATACAATACGCACATATGTTCACACTATGAACAAATTGATGCGTACCGTCGGCTGGGTTCGAACCCGCTCCCTCTTCCTTAAAAACATAAATGTATGAATATCAGTTTTCAATAATACTTAATCAAATGTAATGTAATATAATTTAAACAATGTGTGCTATGGGTGTCATGCCTGAAATAAATTAATTTTGAATATCAGTCTCTGATGACCATAGTACAAGCTTCGCTTAGTTTGGGGGTCAGACGAGCGTGTCAGCAGATAGTCCCGAATTTATTATACATATTTATTTTTGAAGTGAAACTTCTAATGCTTCCTTCCGACAAGGTTGCGTTAAACGTTTAACGCTCCTGGGGAGGGGGGATAGAAAGAGACAGCGCGAGAGTGAACGCGAGGTACTCGAACGCATGCGCGTAGTATAATGTTACAGGCCAGTGCGAGCGTTAGCAACGAGTAGCGTCCAATATTCCAAGCAAGAGTGAGAGAAAAAGAAAGATACACAGAAGTTTCACTTCTTCCGCACGGAGGGACTCCACGTACTATTTATCTTTTTTTTTAAATGTGGACCCAATTTTTAGTTTCCGAATTCGAAATTAAAAGCAGAATATTTGAACTCGGGAAAAACCATCAATTTCACACTCGTAATTAGACGCCAGCGCTTCGTTCGTGCATTCCATGTGTAAAAAACAACTTTTCTCCCTTGTTAAACAATCTACTATCAAACCCTAAAAAATAGTGTGTTTAAAAAAATTCTTTAAAAAGTGTGTTAATTCTAAAAGAGGCTTTATTCTTTTAGAATTTAGAGTCTTTATTCATGAATTAAACTTCAGGGTGTCCGTTCACCTGCAAGTTTCGCGCGACCGCCCCTCACAATAGTACTCATGAAAAATTAGCTTCATATTTTGTGTACACCTGTTTGCAATGAACATAAGAATATCCTAATTCCTTGCTTAACACATTAACTGTGACGTTATTTTACTCGACTGCGCAGGAAGAAGGGTTATGTTGTTCGTGTGTGTGTGTGTGTATGTAATGTGGGCATGTATGTACGTATGAGGTTTCTTAGGCACGCCCTACAGCCTAAACAGCTTAATGTACGTCGACATGTCAGGTGTCATTTGAATCGTCTTGATAGTGGAAGTGACGTAGGGTACAACATTTTGCAGCCGGATTTTTTGTTTTTCTTTTAATAGCGCTTTTTATTTGGAGTGTGGTCACAAGAACTGAAATCAAAATTGACGTAATAAAGTTATGCGTGTTAACTATTTGAACAACTCCTAGAACAATATTCGCTCTTATCGGGTACATAAAGTTAAGAGTCTCCTTTAAGGAATGGCTAAAGGTTCGTGCAAAAAAAAAATAGGTAGGAGCTAGCTAGGTATATTAAACTAGTTAAGCAAGGCTTAGGCAATTCTTATATTCAGTGCTTTTAGCGGGTCGCGCTCGGGCCAACCGCGGTTAGCGTTCACCGGCAGCTCGGCGAGTCGATTTAAAAAGGACTTTATGAACGAAAGTACAAAGTTCCTTTTTTTATTAATATCTTTGCAAGGCGATCGGGCTCTGAGCTTGTAGATGGACGAACACTCTAATGCAGGCCGCAAATTACAAGAAATTTCTGAAAAAAAAAATAGGTTGTCTGCAGAGTCGGTTTAAGATCGATAGTTTAACGTGACAACGTCATAATAAAACTGATGAAATCTTCTTCTTGGACGCATAAGCCAACCGAGTGGAAGAGAGATAGATGCGGCGCAAGCCGAGCGCTCAATCCGATCGTGCTGAATATCGAACGGCGTTGAACGGCGCCGTTTAGTAAAAAGGCTAGGCTGTTAATTGAACGGCTTATAAGGCTAGGTGGCTACGACATGTGCACGTGTGCCTTCCGGCGCTCGTGAGAATGTTTCTTTAATCCTAAGGTTACATTAGCGGCAATTGGCGACAACTCTGGCTAACGCGACAAGTGTCGGTTATTTCGTCACTCGGCGATGTATCGGGAGAATTATCGCCCACTTCGACTCCGCAGAAAGGCAACGAGTTGACTGCTAATGTAGACTAGAACATCGCCGATAACCGATAACGATAATTTGAGCGCGACACGAATTATCGCGCGCTAAGAATTATCGCGTACTCTATAACAATGTATCGCTAATGTAAGCGCGACAACGCGACACGAATTATCGCGCGCTAATGTACCTTATAACAATGTATCGCTAATGTAAGCACGACAACGCGACACGAATTATCGCGCGCTAATGTACCCTATAACAATGTATCGCTAATGTAAGCGCGACAACGCGACACGAATTATCGCGCGCTAATGTACCCTATAACAATGTATCGCTAATGTAAGCACGACAACGTGACACGAATTATCGCGCGCTAATGTACCCTATAACAATGTATCGCTAATGTAAGCGCGACAACTCGACATGAATATCGCGCGCTAATGTAACCTAGAACAATGTATCGCTAATGTAAGCATCAGAATTTTCTTACACTATGCGGCCGGCTTAATACTGATTCCTACCTATCTGCTAACTTTCCATTCGCTAGAAGTCTGTATATACCTGAAATAGTGCAATATTAAGTGCCAATAAATACATAGTTTTATTAATATTGTTATATTATACACAACAACAAACAAAAAAGTACAACAAGCAAGTGTAGTTATTTAGATAACAAATCTAGGTGAAAAAGCCTTTTAGTGCTAATTTAGTAGAGAAGGCATCTAATTAATTAATCTAATACTTCGCGCCAAATACATTGTAGTCCCCGCAGAGATCTAACCAAAGTCAATCAATTGGATTGGATTGTATCGAAGATTCACTTATGGACGTCAAAGTCATAAAAATGACGACCACCTTGTTCGGAAAAATAGCTACTACTCAGAAGAACAGGCAAGAAACTGAGGGTCAATTTTTATTCAAAAAATGACTGTAGACTTTCTATTACCCAATAGTTTGGTCGACTTCTTAAATCAGTGTGAAGAGGTATGCAAATGTGCACGTGTATTTTTAACCGACTTCCAAAAAGGAGGAGGTTCTCAATTCGAACGTATGTTTTTTTATGTATGTGTGTATTTAACCGACTTCCAAAAAGAAGAGGTTCCCAATCCGACTGTATGTTTTTTTATGTATGTGTTTATGTTACGCGATTACTCCCCGAATTGTGAATCGATTTTAGTGATTATTTTTTTGTTTGGTAGATCATACTTTAGAGGTGGTCCCATAATTTTTTTATCGAAATTGGTCGAGCAGTTTTTAAAATATTAACAGACGTCTAAAAAAATTTTTACATGGTGAGGAATTACAGGATGGAAAGACGGTATTTTATGCTTTTTATGTTAATATGACTAATTACGACCTAGGTATCTTTCATGCCAGAGTGAATAAGTACTTTCTAGGTCTTCGTGCTACATCTTAGGCTACAATGTCGCTTCACATCAGACGAGTTGGTTGGTCAAGAGTTGACTTACCCATCCATACTTTACTAAAATAATAAAATCGAAAGTAAGTCTGTCTGTTTGTAGGCTTTTCACGGCTAAACGGCTGAACTGATCTTGCTGAAATTTGAGTATTAGATACAGCATATCACGAGGAAGATTTCTGAATACTATTTTCTGAGTAAACGCGAACGAACAGCGGGTAACAGCTAGTTCTAAATAAGAAAAAACTTTACAGCAATTTAGTATCGGCCGCATTTGCCTTCAAACTAGCACTAGCATCGCCGTTCTTTTATAATTGTACCAGGCGCATCAGTAAGAGTCACCCTCTCATGGTGGAAATTCCGCCAAAGTGCACTAAGCGTTTCAAGTCAACTTTTCTTGTAAGAACTGCTGAGGTGTGGAACTCGTTGCCTGCGTCTGTCTATCCACCTAAATACAATCCGGGGTGTTTAAGAGTAAAGTGAATAGGTATCTAAGCGTGTTACACCTTCGATCACGGCAACGCTTCCCATCAGGCGAGTCAGTGGTCAAACGCATGCCTAGTTTGTTATAAAAAAAAAAGCATTTCAACCCGACCAAACTATCGACCGATAGAAAGTCTGCCGTCTGCGGGGACTCTTAAAATCTCTCCTGACCTTTTAAAATGACGTTATTATTGTAAAATAAACGGCCGAAAGGCATCGAAATAATATAAGGAAGAAGCGGCACGAGTCTAATTTCTAGTACACAGCGCGTGGACCCAATACAACTACAAGCAAACGGACACTACACAGCTCCGTTGACAGTCTTATGTTACGTGTATCAATAACAAAGATAGAGAGACGTACAAAAGACTATAGCAAGAACGGAACAACTATAATTATCACTGTTGCGACTGGTTGCGTTTGTTTGTGACTACGGTGAATTGTGTGCAGCACCTAATTTATGCGGACCATTTTTAGGTTCTCGTACCGTTTCTTCTCCTTTATATAAATGATCGAAGCCGAAAGGTAAAGAATCCTTATCAACCGTTGAGAAACTAGCCTTTTATACATTTTTAATGATAATTAATTCTATTCTCTATTTCACCTTAGGTTGTGCACCTTATTGTTATTCTCTTTAATCTTACCTGAGTGTTAAATATTGTGTGTTTTTGAAATTATGAGCGTTCGTACATGAGGTGACGTAAATACCAGATGACTGGATCACTAGAAACGTGTTGTGCAATCCCAACTATTATTATAAATGCGTAAGTGAGTTTGTTCGTTTGTTTGTTACGCTTTCACGTCTTAATTAATCAACCGATCGTCATAAAAGTCTTCATACACGCTGCCAGGGGTACAGAAAAAGACAGGGTATATTTCATCGTAAAATTGACGGTCCTTGTGTGGCTGCGCGTATAGCCGCAGAGCGCAGGTGGTTGTCAGTAAAATGTTACATGTTACAAATAATGTATGATCGCAACTCACTTGACGAGTAACTAACACGTAATCCACGTGTAATCAATCCACACGTGGGATCCACACGTGATCGCAACGCACTTCCCGTCACCGTCGAACATCTCATTCCCACACTATGTAATCTTGGACTTCCCATACTGTTCTCTTTCGTCATTCCTTCTTACCGCATTCTTGCAGAATGTAGAATGACTACTCCCGTCATTGCGCCGAGATACGACATAGAGCATTTTTTTAACGGATGTCTACAAATTTCTTTTGGGGGTCTCAACGCATCAATAGCACCGCTAGTATTGCAGGTGTCACCGTCCGTTTACCATCGGGCGGGTCATCTGCTTGTTTGCCACTCTAATTATAAAACAAATAGTGCGTGGAGTCCCTCCGCGCGGAAGAAGTGATACTTCTGCGTATCTTTCTTTCTCTCTCCCTCTTGCGTTGGAATATTGGACGCTACTCGTCGCTAACGCTCGCGCTGGCCTGTAACAGGTATACTACGCGCATGCGTTCGAGTGCCTCGCACTCACTCTCAATCTGTCCCTTTCTATTCCCCCTCCCCAGGAGTGTTAAACGTTTATCGCAACCTTGTTGAAAGTTGCATTTGAAGTTTTAGAAAAAAAGTGATCCGCACGTGATCCAAGTGACGAGTAACTGACGTTTTCGTCGCCTTGTGTACGAACGGCCTTTTAAAATAAGATACACCAAGTAGGAACTAAACTATTCTAGTTAACGCTGTCCTTTTCATTTCAGACTATTAGACAAAGACGGCAATAATTTAGTTAAGTTTTGTCATCGACTATCTCCTCTGTAGACATGACATGAGTAAAAAAATTAATGGTTACTATAAAAATAATAAAACTTGATTTAAAACTTGAAATAAAAATTTAAAATTGATTTCCATACTTACTAATATTTTAAAAATAAAAGTAGCTGAGTCTAATACTCTGTTTGTAGCGTTTTCACGGCTGAACAGACCTTGACAAAATTTGATAAAAAGTTAATGCAAATCTCAATTATGGACAAAACAACACTTTATTTTCGAAGTAACTACGACATTTTATCACGCGATCGAAGCCGCAGGCACCAGCTACATTGACATTGACAGCTACACTGATTGGTCAGCGCAATTCACGACATAGCCACTAGCGTGTCATTGGAGCACAAAATCATATAAGCTCGATTTTACTAATGTGTTACCTGAAAGTGTTCTCTGTACCATAGCATGTCTACGGGGTGGGTTAGCACATACCTAGTCATAAGTAAATTATTTTTAGCGATAAGCTCAAAACGAAGTGCTTTGGTAGTGACCCTAAAAATAAGTATAGTTAGAATTATAACTAAGTAATACTAAGTACAAACGAAATAAACGATTTAAGTCAAATGTCTTGAACTAGTGGCTCTAGCTGTAGACTCGCGGCCGTCGTTTGTCTTCCTGGACAGGTCGCATTCCTCAACATATTATTAATACATATCTTAAAAAGAAATTGATTTCCATTTTACAGTAATCTTAATTAAGTACAGTAAAAGTAAGTATAATTTAAAATTAACCATAACAATTAGATTTGCTATCAATTAAGACTCATTCAATTCATACTTTCATTTTCAATTCAATTCATTTGTAGTGTGTAGGATGGGCTATGATCTCCATACTAGGATTGGGTTCAAGAAGCCCATTAATTAAAGATTTTTTTTTTTTCAAATAAAAATTATATCTTCGGCTTTTTGAGAAATTACCAAAAACTGCTTCGACAAAAAAATCCTATATAATTATCGAACATACTCACAAAATTTCAAGAAAATCGATTAAGAAATACGACCTGTAGGGAAGACAAAGATCCAGGCAGGGATCCGGACAGAAATCGGACATACGAAAGCATTTTTGTCTAAGCTGAAGCAGAGACGCTTCGCTCGCGCGAAAACGACTAAAGCGTTTATTTTGTTATATTTAAACAATATTGATATTTTCAGTTTGACTAATCGATTTTCCAGAATTTTCCATAATGGTGTCCATTCGATTCTACAACTCACTAAACCAAACCAATCGGACAACTGAAGTAATCGGACAACTAAAACTACGCGCATCTCTTTTCATTTCCTAATGTAAGAAAAAGATGGCAACAGTTTTAGACTATAGTTCGATTAACCTATCTTATAAAAAAGTCAAAATGACATTTCATGTATGACAGGTATGTCATCTTGATGACTGTCCCGCGAATCAAGCCATGTTTAACGAACTGTAGTCAATTTTTAGATCAGAAAAGTTGTCTGGGAGAGATCGCTTTTAGCGTTAAGACCGCCTATTGTTACACTAGTTTTTAAGAGTTACCTATTTATCCTTCTGTTTGTAATTTCTGATATGAACAATAATGAGTATCCATCTTTCTTAAGGCAGAGAATTACTGAAACCGAATCTTGTAACGTAGCGAGGACGCGTATCGTTTTGCCGTAACAGTTCGCTGTATCAGTTCGAAGAGCCGAGCCGCTCGTGAATCTGTCAGCGCTTTGACTCGGGGCTCGCAGCGAGCGCTTCAAAGAGCCATATTCTCAATTAATCGGAAATGTTTACGATCGCCTTCAAAAAATTTTAATTCAAATTCTTCGAATCTACTTTCATACATTTTGAAATAAAAAATGGAGTACTAATCCGATCGGAATTATGAATCAATCAACTTATGTATGCGGACTGAGATTCGAATGATATGAATTTATTTTTTTGGAGTACGAACGATTTATTTATCTCCGATTACGAAGTTTCACTTCCGTGCGGAGGGACTCCACGTACTATTTTTTTTCTATTTTATTTCCCTATTTTACACGATTCCTTGTAATTTTTCATGATTTTCCAGAACCTCCCTCTCCCCTCCCTTTTTAAACTAAACGAACCCTTAGGGTCTGTTTTTACTGAGGCGGAGCGGAGCTTAGCGGTGCACTAGTACCAATCAATGCTTCTTCCACTGAAGCGGGTGGAGATTTCGAGCTTTGTGATTGGTCGTTTCGCTAAGCTCTGTTTCGACTGGAGCGGAGCTTAGCGGAATAACCGAAACGCACTAACGATCAACAATGCAGCACAAGCGCGAGCAAAGGTCAGTGTGATATTGCCATTATAATAAGTTTGAAAGAATTGACACCAATACCGAAATAAATTATTTATATATCATTATAATTATGAAAATAATATTTATAGCGAACGGACCATACTTACCAGTGCCATATCATATTGTTAAATTTGAAAATAAAACCCAGTTTGAAAAAAAATGTTTTTTATTAACTCCGCCCCGCGGTTTCGCCCGCTATCCTACAGGAACCATATGTAAACTATTTCTGAAGGTATTCAAAACAACATTGATGTAAATGTAAACTTTAATAATATTGTTTTTACTAACTTGCTCGTTTCCTTCCCTAGCTTAAGTTTCCATCCCTAAGCAGGCAAGGCTCTCAATTTAACCTTAGATAACCCTAGGCAGGCAAGGCTCTCAACTTAACCTTAGATAACCCTAGGCAGGCAAGGCTCTCAACTTAACCTTAGATAACCCTAGGCAGACAAGGCTCTCAACTTAACCTTAGATAACCCTAGGCAGGCAAGGCTCTCAATTTAACCTTAGATAACCCTAGGCAGGCAAGGCTCTCAATTTAACCTTAGATAACCCTAGGCAGGCAAGGCTCTCAACTAAACCTTAGATAACCCTAGGCAGGCAAGGCTCTCAACTTAACCTTAGATAACCCTAGGCAAGGCTCTCAATTTAACCTTAGATAACCCTAGGCAGGCAAGGCTCTCAACTAAACCTTAGATAACCCTAGGCAGGCAAGGCTCTCAACTTAACCTTAGATAACCCTAGGCAAGGCTCTCAATTTAACCTTAGATAACCCTAGGCAGGCAAGGTTCTCAACTTAACCTTAGATAACCCTAGGCAAGCAAGGCTCTCAATTTAACCTTAGATAACCCTAGGCAGGCAAGGTTCTCAACTTAACCTTAGATAACCCTAGGCAAGCAAGGCTCTCAATTTAACCTTAGATAACCCTAGGCAGGCAAGGCTCTCAACTTAACCTTAGATAACTGTGCGTTGCGCTTGTCCCACCTCTAGGTGAAACTTAACTCTATTATTTCTATAACCTGACTTAGGAGTCTGGGTGTGTGTGTAGGAAAACCACTTCACTTGAGTATTTTTTTATTATTTGTAGGAGAACCAACAGCTACTTCAAATAAAAATGTATAATAAAAACAAACTATGGATAGCCAATAACTGTTTATCATCGTGCAAGCACAAACGTCAATACACTAATTTAAACAAATATCGTCACGCCTTTCCCCCGAGGGGGTAACAGAGGTGTTATACAACACCCACACTCTGCCGGACGATATTTAGTCCTAAATGTGACAGGGGGCGAGCCTGTCGGCATACACCGGGCTCCAGTCATGTAGCAGATGACACACAATACGCACATATGTTCACACAGTGAACAAATTGGTGCGTGCCGTCGGCTGGGTTTAAACCTACTCACTGGCTTAAGAGGAAGGCCTTCTCCAACTAGGCTATCATCGTTTTAAACAAATAAAAACTATGATAATCTATTGAAACCTGACAAATATTGCGGAGCAAAAATAGGCGCTGTTATTTATTATTTTATTAGGAAGGGGGGCTATTCCTGCGCGTGAGATGAGATGAGATTTTATCTTGGTCAGTCTCACACATATGACGTTTCAAACGAGAGCAACAAGGACGAAAAAAGGTGAGATCAAAATCTCAAATCTCCGAATAGCCCTACAGAAACACTGCCTCATCGCTTGACAGCTTGGCGCATCGAACACCGTTCTATTCATAAGCGACGAGCGTTTTATGCTGCGTTCAGACGCGCGACGGCGCGCAGCCCGGCAAGCAGCCCGACGCGCGCGGCGCTCCAAGCAAGCTGTTCACACGCACTAGGGCGCGCCTAGTGCAAGCCATTGCAAGCTCTCCGGGAGCGACCGAGCGCATGATAACAGACACACGAGTGCATGCATCGTTTGAAATGTGTTGTAGAAACAACAGTCGGCCCGATCGGCGGCATTCACGAGCACGAGCGCGGGCGCGAGCACAAGCAACTTGTTCACATGCTTGCGCCATTGCTTGCGCCCGTGCCCGCGCCCGTTGAATGTCGCTTTGAACGCGAGCGTCTGAACGCAGCATTAAACTTGCCCGGTGAGTATAGGTAAGTATTTCTTTGTTTTTATTATTTACCTACTTATTAATGTGTGGTTTCAGTTTATAAAATGATTAATTTAATGTATTATATCTATGTGACACCCCACAGACTCTTTAAAGGGATTTCGGGATAAACATTCCCGATATTCGGGATACATTATTTAAGTATGTATTTAAAAATATCTAAGTATGTATATCAGTCTCTGGCAGCCATAGTACAGGCTTTGCTTAGTTTGGGGTCAGGCGACCGTGTGTGGAAGTGTCCTGAATTTATTAAAAAAAAATAAACTCCTCCGTCAACCGCAATGGGGATGGTTAATGGGCATTTAGTGAAAAAAAAAACGCGTGCCGCGCGTGCGACCTTGTAATGCATGTAAATTAATCCTTTATTCTTGAATTAGGTAGGTAGGTAATTAAATAAAACCTGAATTTTTCTGAACTCCAAACATAATTTAGTTAGGTATAAGTACAATTTTAATTAATCACAAAGTTATCTCTACTTCAATTTATTATACATAATTAGAGGTAGTTTTAATTGCTAGTGATTAGACAATAACCTATTTAATTCTTCTTCGTGTCGATGTTTTTTGTAACTGTTTTAAATGTGTGTGTGTGATTATTCAAGATCAGCCTTTTTTAAACGCTCCTCTTTCGCGCCTTTACCCGGATTTCTACCAACAAACAGAAAGTCGGGCAGAAGCCACTAATTTTAAAAAAAAAGTCGAGTGGCCCTATTCGGGGATTTGAGATTTTCATCTCACTTTTTTTCGTCCTTGTTGCTCTTGTTTGAAACGTCATAGGTGTGAGAGTGACCAAGATCAAATCTCATCTCATCTCACGCGCAGGAATAGCCCCTCTTCCCGTTATTTAACATCTGTCACTTAAACTAGCGACCCGCCCCGACGCCCGCGCCGCGCCGCACGGTTCCTATAACCTTCCCTCGGAAAAATATCTGGGGCCCTATTCGGAGATTTGAGATTTTCATCTCACCATTTTTCGTCCTTGTTGCTCTCATTTAAAACGTCATAGGTGTGAGAGTGACCAAGATAAAATCTCATCTCATCTCACGCGCAGGAATGCCCCCCTGACTGATGGTCAAAACCGCATCAAAATCCGTTGCGTTGTTTAGCAGGAGATAACAGATATATTACAGAGGTATGGTGTGAAGATGCGTAAGAAGGATATAAAATGCTTGACCTTTTTCACCAGCAGTTTTACCATGAGTTTTAATAGTTACAAAAACTTTTTTGTTTTCGTTTGGCTCCATACATTTCACTAAAGCGCACCTGGGACCCTATTCGGAAAATTGAGATTTTCATCTCACTTATTCTCGTCCTTTTTGCTCTCGTTTGAAATGTCATAGGTGTGAGATTGACCAAGATAAAATCTCATCTCATCTCACCTAGTTCCATAACAGGTAAGTTTACATAACACACTTTAAGTACTTAGGTACATACATCATTGAATTACAATATAATACAATATAAAACAATATGATACAATTTAATACATGATGACGTATAAAATACGAATTAAGAGACTACAAATATACCTACGACAAATTAAATTATAAGATAGGTCTGACTTTCAAATGTATGATAATGGATATGGATAAACATGGAGTAAATTCCCTCTCCGCTCTGGGGCACTATTCGGAGATCTGAGATTTTCATCTCACCTTTTTTCGTCCTTGTTGCTTTCGTTTGAAACGTCATAGGTGTGAAAGTAACCAAGATAAAATCTCATCTCATCTCACGCGCAGGAATAGCCCCCCTGATTCAAGTACCTATAGACTTAAATTAGAGCGGAGAAAGAATCCACTCCAGCTGTGGCACAAGAATATGAATTGTAAGTTATGAGTATCACTACTCAGAGTCCTTACTCTGAATAATAACACTCAAAGCAAGTAGGTAAAGTCTGTCTGCTGAGGAGCAGTCAGACTTCACTCATCCACTAGAGATTAGGTCCCGTCTGAGCCTGACGCGTATGAAATAGGATATTTTAAGGACGTTAACATACAGAATAAATTTAGGAGAGAAGATGTCAAGTATTGCGTTGGTTCTTGCCAATTCTTCTTTCTTTCTTTTTTTTTTGGTTCTTGGTTCTTTTTGAAGTTATTTACAGTTTTCTATTCATTCAGATAACTATTCATACATAACACCAATTCTATTCATGTCTCTTTTTAAGTAATATGATAATTTAGTTTCTTGAATTGTGTAAAAAAGAAAACGATGCTGTTAAGCCTTGTACGGACTAAGCGTTACAGTTTACCTAGGTTTGTTGATTACGTGTACACGTACAGCGGTGCTATTCACAATAATTCGGAAACGTTTCCGATCGGACTCCACAAATTTAAAATTCAAATTGTTCAAATATCAGTCTACTTTTATAAATCTTGGAATAAGGAATTGAGTATAAATCCGATCGGAAGAATGAATCAAGTTTAAAAACTTATGAAAAAGGAATGAGATCCGAATAATTTGAGTTTTAAATTTTTGGAATCCGAACGGAAGCGTTTCCGAATAATTGTGAATAGGTACTTATGCAGTTGGATATACCTACGCGTACAAGGCACGTGTAGGGCTATTCTTAATTAGTGAGATTCAATCTCACCGTTTTTCGTCCTTGTTGCTCTCGTTAGAATAGTCATAGGTGTGAGAGTGACCAAGATAAAATCTCATCTCATCTCACGTGTAGGAATAGCCCCCCTCATTGCATTGCGGGATTATGAACGCGTCGTCAAATTGAGCGTTCACGTCCGATTTGAACAAAGCCGACTGGCGACGACTCGCTGCGTGTCGCGAGTCCACGCGCGTGCTCAAATTGTGTACGTTTTGCTGCAGGTACGTGCTAGCGTGCCTGTGTATGCGTAACAACCTGCCTTCTGAGCTTGGCGGCGTGGGTTCGATTCCCAGTTAGGGCAAACATTTATGTGGTGAACATTTGTGTTTGTTCTATGTCTGGGTGTTATTATCTATTTAAGTAGGTATGTATTTAAAAAATATCTAAGTACGTATATCAGTCTCTGGCAGCCATAGTACAAGCTTTGCTTAGTTTGGGGTCAGGCGACCGTGTGTGACATTGTCCCAAAAAAAAAATTATGATGTTTTGTTATGTACAAACAAGATACGCGTACATTGGAACGCGTAGTCCACACATGGCTTTACATTATCTAGTTAAAACATAAGTAGGTAATGTAAAACTTGTTCCTCATTGTCTTTTTTTTATCTTACAATTTTTAAAACCAGTCTAAGTGACTTCGTTAATGTAGTTACAAGTTTTGCGTCTGTGTTAAGTAACTACTTTTTTAATTATGGAAAAAAAATACGCGTATGGACCAGTTAGGACTGCCGAAGGTGTTGATGAAAAATTATGGACTCCTTTTTTGAGACAGGTGAGTTTCAGTTTATTTTCAGTTTAGGTCTCTGCCCTCGGTTTCTCTCGCGTTTCAGCGTTTGGCACCAAGCGGTTGGGTAGCTCATGAAATATATTTTTATATCGGACTGAAGACCGGCTGAAAAGATCGCAATTAGCCACAATCTAAAGTTGAAAATATGAGATGACACATCACAGGACGTGCATATCTCAACACCAATTTCAATGCAACCAATCAGATTATGGGCTTACTGCAGATAGATACATTTTGTTTTTAAATCGTATTGAAGTTCCGGAGACTACCCCAAGCTTCGTTCAAATTTGGATAGGTTTTAGGGGGTAGGCCGCTAGTGACGGGATTCCCACATAAAGGGGCCAGTGGTGGGAGTTATAAAGGATTTTCTCTAGGTTAAAAAAAACAGCGTGTGACTGCCCTCTGGCTGAGTCTGAATCCATTCAAATGACACCTTAAATGTCAAAATCCATATAACTGTTTATGCTCTAGATACATGCATACATACCCACATGCACTCGTAAAACATAACCCTCCTTCTTGCGCAGTCGGGTGAAAACCAGAGTGCCGTACAAAGGTAATTATTTGACCATGAAAAAGTAGTCTAACTTGGTCCAACGTCCTTTACGCATCACCACGGACCAACTAAGTAGTTGGTCTGTGGACATACAAGCCGACACGCCGCCGCCCTAATCAATGCAGTCTCTTACGTCCCACTGCAGGGAGCCCGACCTACCCTACGTCGAGGCTGATTGCGCAGTTATCCACCACGCTAGCTCAATGCTGGCTGGTGCTTCTCACATGTCAGTGAATTATTCTTCTAGGACATGTCGGTTTCCTCACGATGTTTTTCCTTGTAAGAGCACGCGTCAAATTTAAATGCACAAACTTTTCTACGAAAATGTTTCCTTATTGGTAAGCGATAATTGTGTTTACAGTTGCTGGTCTGCAGTGGAGCCCTAACAATCTACTTCTCCATCGGAATCTGTTTCGGAGCGCCGACCATTTTCATTCAGCAGATACGGAACGAAGCCAATTCTACAGACGCGGTCAGCGTCGGCATGGCGTCATGGCTGTGTGAGTATTATACTATTTTGGCTTTAGACTCAGGATTGTTCCATATTACCACTGTGATATTACTATGCCCCATGGTGGTCCATATTACCACTGTTTTTTTTTTTTATTTATTGTCTCTTAAAATTTTGGTACAAAAAATATTTAGGTGTTGCACCAAAAAACCAAATGGTTTGTCTTGGTGCTCACATCCACCACTCGCCTCAAATAAAAGAAAATACAAATTAAATAAAAGTGTTCTACACTAATTCCTTAAATTCCTAAATTGTCTAAAAAGTTTGCCCAGTAAGCACCTGTTTGTTATTTTAGGTTAATAATGTCTTCAATGATTGTTCGTTTCTTTCCACAATAACAACAATGAAGTTGTGCACGAGTCGCTGCGATGAGTGATATTACTATGCCCCATGGTGGAATCACACTAATATTATAAATGAGATGGTATTGATGGGTGCCAGGATATTCGTGCCTGTTCTTTTGAGTAGAGGCTCTTTATCCGAACAAGGCGGTCGAGTCTAATATAAAACTTTGACGTTCATAAGTGTATCTTTGATACCCAAATTGAATCAAAACATTTTGACTTTAACTTTTAATATTATAAAAAAAGTTTGTAAGAATGGATGGATGGATGGATGTTTGTTACTCTTTCACGCCAGAACGGCTGAACAGATCTGGATGAAATTTGGCACAGAGATAAATTATAGTCTTGAATAGCACATAGGATACTCTTTAAGCGCGGGTGAAATCGCGAGGCGCAGCTATAGTTACGTCTATATAAGCATATTTAAATAAATAATTTCTAACTTTTTCAAAGCTCTAAAAGTACACCATTAAACAGAAAAAACATTTTTTTTCTTCACTTATGTATATATTATCGGTAAGTATTAAAAAGCTGGTAGAGTTTAAAGTGCCAAATTTTCGCAGTATTTTTGCTCTCCTGTAAAATTGAGAAAATGTAGATACTTCATCTGACTCTTACACCGCGATATATTATATCCGTCAGTGGACCGTAATATCGAGTTCATTTCATCCAGAGTGTTATGTGATTCTTAGCTATAATTGTACTAAAAAATATAAATTAATTGATAAAGATTAATTGTATGTAAAATTGTAATGGATTTGTATGTTTACCACAATAAATATGAAAACCGTATTTCTCCCGGTACACATAGAAATCTCACGCTTAGACAAGAAATATTTAACCTAAACTACACATCTTATCTTAATATCTTACTATATATAAATCTCGTGTCACAATGTTTGTCCTCAATGAACTCCTAAACCACTTAACCGATTATAATAAAATTCGCACACCATGTGCAGTTCGATCCAACTTGAGAGATAGGATAGCTCAAAACGCGAACGAGCTAGTACTTATATAAAATCGAGAGTAATCTTGCCTATCTGTCTGTTTGTAGGCTTTTCACGGCTGAAAGGAACTGGATGTATTTGATAATTAGTTCCAGTAGTTCACGAGGAAGGTTTTTGAATACTATTTTCTGAATAAACGCGAACGAAGTCGTGAGTAACAGTAGTCATTCATATGATCCTTGTTTTATCCACAATGGAACGGAGACGGATTTTTTATTTATTTATTTAAGCACACAAAACAGAATACAATCATAATTAGAAAAAAAAAAATTATAAAACAATAATGGTTTGGTTCTAGACCATATTCCTAAACATGTGTACATAGCATGAACAAATTATCGAATCAGCTTAGTGTACATATCATGATTTAGATGGAAAGGAAATTATTAAACTGTTACAATAGGTCTTACTCATAAAAAAAAAGAAAGAAGAAGTAATTATCACTAATTTTTAACCTAAAATAGTCCAAATATCATGCTTATATTTGGCTAACTTAAAATTAAATATGTCAATTGAGCTATGATGGTCCACTAAAATATCATTATACTGGCGACACATCCTGACCAACGGGTTATAGAAAGAGGTGTTGTTTGTGTACACCTTAAGTGAGAAAATTCCTGTGTGGGGGTTGCGAGATCTTGGCTTAATATTAATGTTTATGTTGGAAAGAAGAGAAGGAGAATCAATTTGAGAGTGAATAATTTTGATTAAGCAAATAAAGTCTAAATATTTGCGGCGTGTCTCGAGAGATGATATTTTAAAGTGAGTTAATCTTTTGGCGTAGGACCGGAGCTGTAACTAAACTAAACTGTTTATATGCGATTGGGGTGAGAAGATGTTTGTTTGTGCAAATCCATGTTGCCATTTTTCTCCAAAACTACCACTCCGATTTTGATTGTACATTTTATCCCTTTTCAATTACTTTTTAACGGTCGTAGGTTTCTTTTTAATTTTTAATTTTGTGCTCTTTACAGCATCTGTCTTCGGGTATGCTAGTCTGCCCTGGGTCTTCGTCCTTACCGCTGTCAGCCACATCTACGGACGAAAAAAGGCATTTATCCTAGTCTCCTTTAACACCATACTGACTTTCATATGTTTCTACCTAAGCGACACGACGACACATTTGCTATACTTCTCTATAATTCAAGGAATGTCCCATGCAGCTAGCTTTACTATATCAATTTTAGTTTTATCCGAATTCACGTCGCCAGAATATCGAGGCGTGTTTTTGACCATGAAATCTGCATCTGTGTTTTGGGGTATATGGGTTAGCAATGCGATTGGAACCTTTTTTCACTGGAAATATATTGCTTTGACAGGTTTAGTTTGCTCTTTATTTTCTTTGACGGCGTTTTTTTGGCCTGAATCGCCGTACTGGCTGGCGAGTAAGGGACGATTCGATGAATGTAAAAAAGCGCATCGCTGGCTAAAAGGTACTGGTTGTAAAGCAGAAAAAGAACTGCAACAGTTAACTACAGGACAGATTGAGGTTATAAACTTGGGTTCAATTAGACAAATTAAGAATAAACAGTTTTATATGCCGACTATAATATCTTGCTTGATGATTATGCAGTTTTATGCATCAGGTAAGTTTGTCTGTAGCATTTATTCTGTAGAAATTTTAAAGAAAATGACTACGAGCACTAGCGCTGCATATATTGCAATGTTAATTTTGGACGGGGTCACAGTATTTAGCATGTATGTCGGTTGCGTTTTAAACGGTTTTATAAAACGACGTGTGCAACTTTTCACAACGTCAGCTTTAGGTATATTTTTTATTTTTGGCTTGTGTCTGTATTTGTATTTAATTAAGTCAAACCTTTTTGCTGAGAATAATGTTGTGACAGTGGTTATTTTAGTTGTTTTTTCAATATCGATGGGATGTGGACCAGCCATAATGGCATCATCGACGATAGGCGAAATACTTCCTATGAAATATAAAAATCTATGCATAATTATTGTGTCTGTGTGGTTTCAAGCGCTAAATTCGACGCTATTAAAGATTTTTCCGTACATTTATTTAGCGTTCGGCTTGCATGGAACTTTTTTTTTCTATGGAGTTGCCATGTTAATATTGACGATTACTTTGTACAAATTAATGCCAGAAACTAAAGATAAAACTTTGCAAGAAATTGAAGAGTGTTTCAAATAATAATGTTCGTAAATAAAAAGTACCTACTTAGTGTTAGAATTTTAACTTTAATATGTTTTTTTATTTAATTATGCTAATGTTTACTAGATTACAATAAAAGTATCTAACAATTATAATATTCTAAGTAGGTATCTACCATTATTTATAAGTAACAAATAATGGTAGATACTTAGAATATCATCAGGAAGCTAGTTGAAAGGCACCGTTTAGTAAAAAGGCTAGGCTGCTAATTAAATAGGCTGCTACATATGTATAGGTACACGTTAAGTTTGGATGACAATGCATGGTTAGTTGTGTGACGTCATTCTAAATATAACATGGCGGAACACCCGCAATGGTGGACAAGTTATTTTAATGCACTTCTACAATATGGGCATCAAATGAAAAGGCTTGCTGAGAGTATCTTGCCTGAGTAGGGCGAGTAGGTACATCTCTGAATAAAAGGACGGTCTGAAATGTACAGACAGACGGGCATGGCAAAATTAAGTATTTTATATAGTTTCTCAGTTTTAAGGAACTCTAATAAGCTAAAATAGCCCTATAAGTACAAGTGAAACATGATTTCTGGGTAAGGCAATATTTGTAAACATATTTACCTAAGATAATTTTGTGTCAAGTGTAAACAAAAGTTGGTTTATTTAATGTCTAACTATTTAATGAGGTTTTCTTTATTTGTAATATTTTATTGTTAAAGTACCTATTACATAGTACTAGATAATTATTTTTTATATAAAAGGGGGCAACCGATTACAGTTGTGTTTGATTTTAATTACTTACCAAAGGTCCTATAATTTAGTCCAATTGGAATTGTATTGTATTTTGGTTTTTCGGTATAGTAGGAATACCACTAATATTATACATTGCCAGTGGACCCAGTTATACTAGGATTACTATAAATAATTTCTCGTGGCTCTATCAGGAACTTTGCAGTACGGTTTGTGGTAGGCAACAAAAAAAAAGTTGATTTGTGCCCAACTAAACGTTTTAATGATCACAAAGACATCTACCTAATATTTAAAAGTCGCAATCGGTGTTGGCTATTAACCGGCGCTGGGCTTTCGTTGTAGCCGTTTGGGGATGTCGTGGTACAGGCACATACACAGTACACACTACAAAATTAAAATAAAATAACTAATACTCGATAAACTACATAATAAATTCCATGGTGAGCCTGGTGACTCTTCAGGTCACCCAAGGAGAAATGGAGAGGGCTATGCTCGGATTTTCTCTGTGCGATCAAATCACAATGACGAAATCCACAGGAAAACCAAAGTAACCGACATAGCCCGAAAAATTGCCAAATTGGAGTAGCAGTGGGCAGGGCACATCGCTCGTCGAACCGACAACGGCCGATAGGGCAGAAAGATTCTCGAGTGCATGGGCGTACCCAGGGGGGGGGGGGGCAGGGGAGGGCAGCTGCCCCCCCTTGGAAATCTCGCGGAACATGTATGAACTCCCCTAATTACTAATTAAAGTGTAAACGAGTTATACTCTAACTTTTAAATAAACCGCACAGTAGACACTGACAAAATGCACGATGCAATAGGAAACTTGCATCAAAATTTTAATGACAAATTAGGTTAATGATTCATTAAGAATATAGTAAAATGTACTACTGTGACAGGATTGTAACATTTTATTTATTTAACTACCTATAAAACAGGATCATTTGCGGGTGTTTGCCCTACACACTACACTACATACATCTAATGACTCATGTAGGTGTGTTGTGTAGTGTGTATGACAAAACAGCCGCGGGCGATCCGACCTAAAAAATCTGACTTGCCCCCTCCTACGCCAGAAGCTGGGTACGCCCATGCTCGAGTGGTTACCACGAACTGGGACCCTATTCGGAGATTTGAGATTTTCATCTCACTTTTTTTCATCCTTGTTGCTCTCGTTAGAAACGTTATAGGTGTGAGAGTGACCAAGATAAAATCTCATCTCATCTCACGCGCAGGAATAGCCCCCCTGGAACATGCAGCGTGGGAAGGTGAACAAGGTCACAAGGTGAACCGACAATCTGGTGAGTGTCACGGGAAGACGCTGCATGCAGACGATGCTAGGCCAGTCGTTGTGGAGATCATTGGGGATACATTTGTTCAGCAGTGGACGTCTTTCGGGCTACATGATGATGACGAAACTAAGAATAGGTGCTCTTACAAAATGGTGTTAACGTATTTGGAAGGAAATTACGTCATGGCAAAGCGCGTCCGTCACCAATTTTATGAGTAAGGCTTCGCATCCACCGGAGCCGAGCGAAGAAGATAAGCGGAGCGAGGAAAACCACCATCCACCACCACCAATAATAATAACTTCGTTGTGTTAAATTTACTAGACTAATAGGTACCTATAGTCATGGGCAAACATCATTCTCCGTGGGACTATCAATGGAACCATGAAGTAAACACAGACAACAAAATTGTGTTTGACGTGTCGTAAGTAGGAGATTTCGTCATGGTAAATCTGCTTCGACAATTGTAGGTACGCTCTCCGCGTTCGGTTCGCACCTCACTTTATTGGAGTGATTGTTACACAATTTTTTATGCAGCAGCGACTCTATTTATGATTTTTCTAAGTAAAATGATGATTCGTTTCATTTGAATTGTATTGAAAAGAATATTTTGCTTTGTATAATCACATGTATGTGCGACCAAATCAGTGACAATTAGGCAGCTGTCAGTGTAGTTTGTATATTCCCAGTCGTCAATACTTGCTTTGTCGAGTAGAAAACCAGAAAAATTACTTGAAAAAAAAAGTAATCGAGCTGATCAGCGGTGCTATTCACAACCATTCGGAAACGTTTCCGATCGGATCCCAGAAATTTCAGACTTAAATTGTTCGAATCTCAGTCTACTTTTATACATTTTGGAATAGGGAATCAAGTATAAATCCGATCGGAAGAATTAATCACGTTTAAAAACTTATGAATTTAGACTGAGATTCGAATAATCTAGGCTTAAAATTTTTGAAATCCGAACGGAAACGTTTCCGAATGGTTTTGAATAGCCCTGCTGATGTTGATATTGTAAAAACTTATCCAATTTAAAAACTTGTCTTTATTTTATTTTTTATGGTCTAAACGGTTTCAAGTATACATACATACATACATAATTTCTCTATAGAGAGAAAAGTTAAAGTTAGTTAGAGTTAAGTTCTCAAGAGGAAAAGTTATTTCATAAAATATGGAAAGAAAATACCAGTATGGACCAGTCAGGACTACCGAAGAAATTGAGAAAAAATTGTGGACGCCGTTTTTAAGACAGGTGAGGTTCAGTTTATTTTGAACTAGCTGCGCCCCGCGGTTTCACCCGCGGTTAAAAAGTATCCTATGTGTTATTCTAGACTATTATCTATCTCTGTGCCAAATTTCATCCAGATCTGTTCAGCCGTTCTGGCGTGAAAGAGTAACAAACATCCATACATCCATTCTTACAAACTTTCGCGTTTATAATATTAGTAGGATAGGATTAGCTATCTGACAACGGTTTCTCTCATGTTTCGTAGCCTATTGGCACTCAGTGATTGTGTGTCTTTAAGTTATAGAATTTCTAAAATCGGACGAAAGTTTAGTAGATTACTTCTTACATCCAATCTTACATACAAAAAAAAAAATTAACTCCTTAAAATATTAGCCTAGATGACACTCGCTACACGCACCAACTGGGGCCTATAACAATAATGCTTTTTTTTTTACTTCGCCACCCTATACAGGGTTACTAGCAATCAATTAGCACCCTTCTAAGAGCGTATTCTGTTCATCAAAACAAACAACTTTTGTTTTACAGCTTTTCCCAAAACTCAACAAATTTCCCAAAAAAAAAAATGTTTTCAGTTTTTTGTGGTATGAGTGTTAGAGAGAATCTAACACTTCATAACTCTATAGCATCTGAGCCACCGCCCGCTTGTCAGCTGGTCAGCACGCGCCTCAAAGTGCGCTTTTTACATAGATTCAATTATGTTTAGATCGGTAAATTTTTTTTTGTATAGATTGCAATAAATACAAATTTTCAAAAGTCGTAGAACAAAAGATGTTTGTTTTGATGAACAGAATATGCCCTTATAAGGATGCTAATTGATTACCAGTAACCCTGTATACTTCCAATGGAGTATACGAGCTGAGGCCCTATTCGGAGATTTGAGATTTTCATCTTACCTTTTTTCGTCCTTGTTGCTCTCGTTTGAAACATCATAGGTGTGAAAGTGACCAAGATAAAATCTAATCTCATCTCATGCGCAGGAATAGCCACCCAGGGCGTACTGAGAAGGTACACGCTTTTCGGACATTCTTAAAATACAAAAGGTGGCGAACTGCAAACAGTCAATTGCTCACAGCTTACTTTGTTAGGACGAATCCTAATCACAGTATTTCTGCTTTGTAAGCAGGATGCCCGGGTTCGATTCCTGGCCGGGGAAATGTTAGAACCATAAATGTAAGTATCTGTTCTGGATGTGGGTCTGGGGGCTTGCCACGAGTTTAGATTGTTAAGAGTCCGGCGACCACTTTAGACTAACTTCGCATTGGCTCAAGGTTTTCCGTAGCCATTTCGTCTAGAAGAAAATGACGAGCGAAGAGAGCAAGTAAAGACTGACGAGCCTTTTAAGTTACCTACAGAGTGACAAAGTGCAATTTAATTTTTTTATGACTTTTGCACTTCTCTAATCATTCTTAAATAACTAAGAATTTCCCTTGTATTATGGACTCATTTAAAAGCTAATGATATAGACACCTACATAACCTCCCTATGTAAAGGGATTTTTGATTTGCTTTGTCTATCTATTAAATAAATCAGTCAAAAGTGACCCCTTACAAATGCGGATATTTTTCATAGCTCGCTTGAAAACGTTTTTTAAAAAAACCAAGAACATAGGGGCGGAGATATTGTTAATTTAATTGTACATGCAAAATTTGATCATAATCTGACAAATGATTTTCAAGAAATTTGAGAAGCGAGTTTGTATGGAAATTTCAGAGCGTAAACTTAATAGCATAACGAAAACTTTTTTCGTTTTCGTTTGACTTCATGCCTCATTTACTGCATTTAATGCATATTATGCAGCATTACATGCATCATTGACTGCATTTAACTTAGTTCCTTTATGTTTCCGCCAGGGGCGCTTTATTGAAATGTATGGCACCAAACGATAGTAAAAAAAGTTTTCGGAACACTTAAAACTCAAGTAAGGGTGCTGCTGGGTATTTGTTGTCTGTCTGTGAATGTGTCATGGCATCCTGGACACAGGGAAACCTACTGAAAAGCTATGAGTGTGAAACACTACTCGGCTTAGTATGAGCCTGAATTCACACGGACGTAATTTTACGTCCTTAGTTAAATTTAGAAAACAAATAGACGGGCCGTTTTATGTAACCTAACTAACTAACTGTATGTTAACTCATTCGTATGTAACCTCATGTACTTCGTTGTAACCACAACATAATGTAAATATGAAATGAGAGTATATTTCTGCCTACAAACTGCTACGCAGTTTGGCAGAGTTGTATTTTAATGCATATGTATGTTATTAACTTAGATAAATAAATAAATAAATAAAAAATGGTTGTTAATTGTGTTTACAGTGTCTGGTCTGCAGTGGATGCCTAACCGTCTACTTCTCCATCGGAATCTGCTTTGGAGCGCCGACCATTTTCATTCAACAGATGCGGGAGGAAGCCAACTCCACTGACGCGGTCAGCGTCGACATGGCGTCATGGCTGTGTGAGTATTGAATCAGTACATTGACGGAACTTGAGTGTACACTTGGTGAACACTACTACAACAGGGGACTAACTAAGATAACAAAAACCTTTTTCGTTTTCATTTGACTCCAAACGTTTAGCCTTAACGTTTACGCCAGGGGCGCTTAATTGAAATGTATGGAGCCAAACGAAAACGAAAAAAGTTTTCGTAAGTAATTATCAAAACTCATGATAGGCGGGTACGGGTTTTTCAAAATTGACTTCTAAAAAAACTGCACAGTTTTTAAAAAGAACCTTTAAATGTAGTCCTGGCAACACTTTTATAATGCACCTTACATAAGAGGTTTTGGCGGGAACCGAAAAGATGGTGTCGTGTTTTTGTATTATTTTCTAAAACTTGTGATTCTTCGAGTGTTAAAGTGTAATAATGGTGGATTATTAACGTTTACCGGTTCGTCAACGTGCACGAGTGTGGGCAAATGATACAAACATCGCGAAACGCGATTTTTCGTGTTCTCTACAAAACTTCACTTAAAGTTTCAGTAAAGTATCCATAACTTTACTGGAATGGGAAAAGGGGAGGGATTCATCGTCTTCATCATCACCTCATCATCATCATCCCATCATCTGTTACTGAAGGAAAAATTATTACTAAGAATCCGACTGAAGGACGAGTATCCATGGTCATGAATAAATTAGTAAAAAAAAAAAAAAAGCACCTTACATAATTATGTGCTTAAAATTATATCATAGACCAATGCCCATAATATCGAGGTAAGAATGACCAAGCGAGTAGTAGTTTTTTTGCGTCACTGTGTACGTGTTGTGTACATATACGACAGTAGCGTAGTTTTTGGATGGTTTTTGGCTTCATCTAAATCATACGCCGTGCGCCATCTTAGTCTCTAGGTTGATCTGAGCCTGCAATAAAAAATATTTTCTAGGCGACTTTGTCACCTACCCACCCACTAGTCCATTTAGGTTGGGCAAATTAGACCATTTTTAGATGGCTTTTAAACACATACAGACACTTTCTACCTAGTTTAGGATTGCCAGTCCTATTGGAACAGAATCTACAGTTTAATTGACTGCCTCGGTGGCTCAGTTGGTAGTGAACCTGCCTTCTGAGCTTGGGGGCGTGGGTTCGATTCCCACCTAGGGCAGACATTTATGTGATGAACATTTGTTTGTTCTATGTCTGGGTCTTAATATGTTTTTAAAAATATCTAAGTAAGTATGTATATCAGTCTCAGGCAGCCATAGTACAAGCTTTGCTTAGTTTGGGGTCAGGCGACCGTGTGTGGAAGTGTCCTGAATTTCATTATTTATTTATTTATTATTTACCAAGACAAATGTAATTTTTGCACAACCTAGTTTTTAGCGTTTAATCTTAAAATTGTATTTTATGTACCTACTACTTGCCTCAAAAAATGTCTTCAACATCAACGGTCCTCAAATTATAGTTAGACGAATAATATAGGTACTTATCGACATTACTATTCCTACAAACGTCACAGTGATTCGTCCCGGTAGACTCAAGACTTCACGCTCGGTCAAAGAAGATACGTAAATACGAGTACACACTGATTGAATCTCCTACATGTTTTTTTTTCGG
Organism: Peribatodes rhomboidaria; assembly: GCA_911728515.1. Taxonomy (NCBI): domain Eukaryota; kingdom Metazoa; phylum Arthropoda; class Insecta; order Lepidoptera; family Geometridae; genus Peribatodes; species Peribatodes rhomboidaria. Next base: position 2,872,095 of record OU452196.1, on the reverse strand, counting down.
TTAAGATAATATCATATTTATCCTTTATTTTTCCAGCATCCGTCTTCGGCTACGCCAGCCTACCATGGATCTTCGTTCTCACCGCTATCAGCCACATTTACGGACGAAAAAAAACATTCATCCTAGTCGCCTTGAACACCATACTAACCTTTATCTGTTTCTACCTATGCGTTACTACAACACATTTGCTATACTTCTCTATAGTTCAAGGAATGTCCCACGCTTCTACATTTACTATTTCAATGTTAATTTTAACCGAATTCACGTCGCCAGAATATCGAGGCGTGTTTTTGACTATGAAATCTGCGTCTGTATTTTGGGGTATATGGGTTAGCAATGCGGTTGGAACCTTTTTTCACTGGAAATATATTGCTTTGACAGGTTTATTTTGCTCTTTATTTGCTTTGACGGCCTTTGTTTGGCCTGAATCGCCGTACTGGCTGGCTAGTAAGGGACGATTCGATGAATGTAAAAAAGCGCATCGCTGGCTAAAAGGTACTGGTTGTAAAGCAGAAAAAGAACTGCAAAGATTAACTACAGAACCGGTTGTGGTTATAAAATTTGGTTCATTTAAACTAATTAAGAATAAACAGTTTTATATGCCGACTATAATATCTTGCTTGATGATTATGCAGTATCATGCATCAGGTAAGTTTGTCACTAGTGTGTATGCTATAGAAATTTTGAAGAAAATGACCACGAGTATTAAGGCTGCTTACGTAGCTATGCTAATTTTGGACGGAGTCACATTAGTCAGCATGTATATCGGTTGCGTTTTAAACGGCTTTATAAAACGACGCGTGCAACTTTTTTCAACTTCAGCTTTGGGTATTTTTTTCATTTTCGGCTTGTGTCTGTATTTGTATTTAATTAAGTTAGACCTTTTTGCGGAGAATAATGTTGTGACAGTTGTTATTTTAGTAATTTTTTCAATATCGATGGGATGTGGGCCGGCTATAATGGCGGCATCGACGTTAGCTGAAATAATTCCTATGAAATATAAGAATTTATGTGTCATTATAGTTGCTGTGTGGTTTGAAGTACTAACTCCGACGCTTCTAAAGATCTTCCCGTACATTTATTTAGCGTTCGGCTTGCATGGAACTTTTTTTTTCTATGGTGTTGCCATGTTAATTCTGACGATTGTTCTGTACAAATTAATGCCTGAATTTAAGGATAAGACTTTGCAAGAGATTGAAGAGTGCTTTAAATAATACTTAAAGTAGATAAATAAATAAAATAAAATATACCTCCATCTATAAATTGTCAAAGTATATTTTATTTTATCTTAATTAACCTTAATTAATTTAAATGTTATAGAATAGAAAATAAAGTCAATTTATAAAAATATCAAGTATTTAATTTGTTTAATCTACCAAACACCATTAAAATTATTTATCATTAATTTATAGGACGGTTGAAATACATTTGGAATGTTTTTAATTAGGTAAGTATAAAAATTATTTTGCTTAATAAATAAATTCACTATAGTTCCGTTCAAATGGATTAAAAGATGACTATTTTTGTAATAAATATTATTGCTAAATAAACAATTTTGTGTGTTAAATGTTCACAAACTTTACAAGCCATAATCAAGTGGTCGATAACCACAATAAGGTCCCAAATAGACCCCAATAAGGCGGAATGGGACAAAGGTCAATAAACTCTTCTCTCAATCCATTTGCACCGAACTTTAGTAGTGAGAGTACATCGTCTGCGTCTTTCCTTTAGGGCGTAACGGTATACTTAAATGGCCGTATATGAAAAAAAAGTTTCTTCAGTTTCTTGCCTGGTCTTCTGAGTAGTGGCTGTTTTTCCGAACAAGGCGGTCGAGTCTATTCTACAACTTTGATACCCAATTGAATGTTAACATTTTGACTTTGACTTTGAAAAAATAAGACAAACGTAGTACCTCCTCCTTTTTTGGTAGTCGGTTAAATGCCTTGCGGTGCATGTTAACGCGCGTTTGACAGATTCTCGTACGCGACGGACGAGAATCTGTCATATCATGACATCATGTTTCCAGAATGTTAGAAAAACCCTCTTGTATCCGCGAGAAGCGCATCCAGATTCGGCGAGATGTAATCGGCGCCTAGAAATACGTTTTTTGCCGATTTTTTTTGCCGCAACTGTAAACTATTTCTGAAGGGACGGTATTCAAAATCACCTTAATGTAAATGTAAACAACTAATACTTCTAATAATCCAAACCATGTACAATATGTAGGCAATTTCAGTATGAATCGAATGGACACCAATGAAGAACACAACGAGATCCGTCCTCTTCCGTGGTCCAGCTAAAAGTGCCGGTTGGACGGGCGGGCGACTCAGGCACTACTCCTTCATTCCTTACGCTACATTCATTCATTCATTCATTCGCTACATTCCTTTGACAGTTCGCTCGCAAAACGTCACACAGCAGACCATAGACTGCATTCTTTTGATGTGTTGCTAACACAACAAAGACAACAAATAAGAATAAGTTGCTTGGTCAAACTTTAGAGAACTAATCTGGCTATTTATTAATCGAAAAAAATATGTGCTGTAATCACTGAAAATTTAGAGAACTACGTTCCGATAGTTTTTTTAAGAAGATACTTTTTGTGATTTTTTTTTTTCCAAAATGAGAATGATTTTTAAAATTGTTTTTCGGTTAAACTTGAGTTGGTTGTTTCTTCTACCAGCTGTATTTTTTTGCACCTGATCATCATAATTCTTCATATCAAAGTAGGCGCAAAAAAAAAAACTTGTTTTTTGTGATTTCGTGTAATACGGGGCCTTAAGGCGAAACGATGCGGTTAGCTAGGAACACCTGCGCCAATAGATGGCGTTGATTATGTAATTTGACGTATTTTATTTTTTTATAAATGAAAATGCGCATTTTATTTCATGATAATATATTTACCGCTAATAATGAATTATTTGCTATTTTCTTAGGTTTATCTCAGGTGTATTTTAGTTGTAAAGTACTTGCATATGTGCTAGGCAATATCGCGGGCGGCGGTAGACTACTCACGCATACAAACAAGGCTTTGGTTGAATTCGAACGTGGTTGCAACTATGGGATAATTTCGACGTATCTGATATCTTACAACTTGGCCCAGTGGCTAGAAGTTCCGGGACTAGGTATTTAACGTAACCCTGTTCGATTCTTGCAAATTATGTTTCTTTTTGCATTTGTTTTTTGTTCGTAAGTAAAAATCAAATGCTATTCATTAGTGAGCGCATCATTTGAGAACGGTCTGATCGATTATATTTCCAAATGTTTTCATGATTCGAATTATGCCCTGCCCTTTATATACACCGGTGGAACCTGGCGGTGGATCTAAGTGGCCGGAGGGCATATTATGACTGAAAAGTGGAAATGTGTTCGTATGTCCTTATTTCAGGTAAAAATAAAAAACAATCAATAACTGCTGAAGTTGATTTAATTATTAGGATTGATTACGTTTGGATAGATAGACGGATGTTTGTTACTCAATCACGCTAGTAAGGCTGAACGGATCTGGATGAAATTCAGCCAACTAATTCGAAGATTTTTTTTACTTTCTAGCTGCGAACGCTGCCATTTGCACATCACAATGCACATTTCACCAGCTTCGGTAGCATATTGGATATGAAAACTTCGTCGCGCTCTATTTCAAATACGGTGATGTCCTGAGTTGGAGAAATAAAGCCCACAAAATAACATTTCTGACTCATGATTGTTGACAGTAGGATTGATTAGTGGCTAATTTATGTTCCAGAGGTTCTGATGTTGTGGGCTTTGCCTTAGACTTTTCCGGCTCATATTGTGTATAATTGGCTTCTATGTGATTCTTCTTTTTGTTTTCACTGTATGTTTTCACAGGGTCTGAAGAAAATATAGGTGTAAATTTATAGACAATACACGTTTTAGCTAAATCAGAAAGTGATATGATAGTTGGGTGAATGCTTGTTTTCCAAGCTGGAAGGACAAAACAAGTTCAGTACCAACCCTGGGTCTTGCACATCTGGGTTTTTTCAAAGGGACTTTGAAAATACTGAACAGATGTGAACCCAAAATTAATGTGATCAAGACCTATAGAAATTATTTCAACATTTATATTTATAGGTTGAAGTTTTACTCACGCAGAATTTAAAGCAACACTGGAATCGTCTCTTTTCAGATTTTTACACGAACTCGTTTCAGATTTTTCTGGGGACCAGAGTAGTGGTGGTTTCTATAATCTTTTTGAGAAGTACGTGGTTCCATGGTTTATTTTGGATAAATGCCTTATAAATGAACACCGTATAATAGAAACTAAGAAAGACACTCTTTGTTATAAACAAGAAAACCACAAGACGTCGAGAAAAATCATCGACCGAATGGAATGTCAATGCCGCCAACTGAAATGTCAATGTGGGTAAATTGAGATTTGCGGCCGGCGCGCGCAAGCAAAGAAATTGCAATCAGTGTTACCAACTCCAAGAGTTGAAATTATGTTTTCCATGAAAATTATCGTACTTTCAAATAATATTTCCTTCTCCTACTACTCATTTACTCATAATTATACATATATAATTATGTAAAGCTATATGAGTAAATGTATAATTATGTATTTTTTTGTAATTGATTAAGTTTTATTTTAATAAGCAAAACTTTCATGGAAATACTTCCACACTCTTCTCACGTATTTATTATGTACTAGCAAGTCACTTTACATTCCGATTTTTCTGGGCAATTTTTCCAATCTTTTATTCATAAAACCTAGCATTACCAAAAAATCCAAATCGGTACAGCCGTTCCCATATGATGCGCTTACCAACGAACATTTTTGATTTAATTAAAACGATTATATTTAGAAAATAGTGACTACATGTATATTTGGAGCTATATTTTCATAATATTTACATGATGGGATTATAATTATCTACTGTTTTTAATTTATTTTCACTCTTAGTTACCTTCGTTCAAATACTGGCAATACGTTTGTCTAATTCTTCAATATTTGATTTTTGACCTGAACGATGCGAGCGAAATGATAACAGAGAGAAGAGCGGCAACAGCGCTTGACCTGCGTATGCCACAAGCTGGCAACGTCGCGCGTTGTCGCCGTTAAAATTACTATTACGTATTCTGTGCCGCTACCAACATAACTAAATGTAAGCGTACGACACTATCTGTGTTCACGCGCACATTGACAAAAATTAACTAAAATTACAATGTAATTTTTGCTACTAATATGTTGTTTTTTTCAACGATATATAATGTACCGCAAATAAAGACCCAGACCCAAGCCAACTTAAGTCATTACAAAGTCAAATAAAACTCTCTTCGCTCATGAATGGTAAAATACGTTTGTATGGGAATCGTTTATCCTTAAATGACTTGGCTAGGCAAGTATGTTGTCGATCCAAGTCATTTTGCCTAGCCGTTTGATTAAATGGCTGAACATCATCAGGAAGTTAGTTGAACGGCGTCGTTTAGTAAAAAGGCTAGGCTGTTAATTGAACGGCTGATTGTCATGCAAATACAGATTTTTCTTTACAAAGAAACGTTGTACCCGTAGCCTTGAAATAGTTTTAGAGTTGTCTTTTTAACCGACTTAAAAAAGGAGGAGGTTTTCAAATTCAGTTTTTAAAACATGTTTGTATCCGCTGACTCAATTATTTGTGAACCGATTTGGAAAGTTCTTTTTTTATTTAAAAGTATTTACTTCCAAATTGGCCCAAATTTAAAAAAATCATTGGTTGTCTGTAAAGTGGGTTTACTGACGATAGTTGAACGTGACAACGTGCTCACTCAAGTAGGAGAGAGACGGATGTCGAACGCTGCCGAACGCAAAGGCCGATTGTGCTTCTTTGTCGCTCGATCCGCGCTCTCGCTTGCACTTCAAGCCTTACATGGAACGCCTCAGAGCGAGGTAACGCCGCATTTTTTCGTGCGTGCAGCCGGCTCTATCGAATTATAAGACGTTGTCACGTCAAAAAAAATCCAATTAGGTTAACTGTCAGTCGGTTTTTTTATTTTAAAATCTATCTTTCTTTTAAATTGTTGATCGAAGAAGTCAAAGCATTGTCTCAACCACTCCTGCCCATGGTATAATAATATACTCCGCCAGATATAGAATTCCGGTCACGTGGGCAACACGTAGTGACGTCAATCGATGCTTAAGCAGGACCGAAATATGTCATTTACAAATAGTTAGAAAGAGACGATGACGAGTGACGTCATTACGTGTTGGCTCCCGAAGTGCTAGACTTGCACTTCAATTCTACGAAGCAATTGTTTTCAAATTGTTAATGAATTGCTTCAAATTGACATTTTTTGTATGACAGAAGTGTTAAAAACAGACAATTGCTTTACAATTTAAAAACAGTTGCTTACTATCATGGTATAACAATATACTCAGCTAGGTACAGCATTTCGAGACAGAAACGATAACGTGGACGACACGCAGTGACGTCAATCGAAGCACAAGCGAGATAGGATAAGTAGTTTACAACAAGTTTGAGAGAGACGGCGGCGATGACGCGTGTCATAGTCGAGTGTCAGCTCCCGGAACGCTAGAGACCTTGTTTTGAAGTGAAACTTCTAATGCGACTTCCAACAAGGTTGCGTTAAACGTTTAACGCTCCTGGGGAGGGGCAATAGAAAGAGACAGCGAGAGTAAATGCGAGGCACTCGAACGCATGCGCGTAGTATACTGTTACAGGCCAGCGCGAGTGTTAGCAACGAGTAGCGTCCGATATTACAACGCAAGAGGGAGAAAGAAAGATACGCAGAAGTTTCACTTCTTCCGCGTGGAGGGACTTCACGTACTATTTTTTTGGTCGTGTTTCGTAGAATCGCAGTATTCAGAGCTGTCAGTAGTAGTCGGGTACAGGCGCGCACGCAATCTTCACGAAGTCTTCGTACCTGACTGTACCGGTGTTGGTCACATTCGCTTCGCGGAATATATTGTCCACCTGAAAAAGTATTACAATTACTTTTTAAATTTTAGTATGACATGATGTGCTGAGGGCACGCACCAATTTGTTTATTGTGTGAACATATATTACACTCATTTTGTGCCTAAGATTTTAGACTTGATTTTGGGCATATTTCGTGAGCAGATACGATAAAACTAGTCACATTTTTCATAGCAGCTCTTGTTCATGAGGAAGAAAGTATGCAGAATACAAGTGGATTACCGCGTCATTAATCGGTTTCCGTTGATTTTTCATTATATACTCACCGCATACTCGTATGTAACAAAACATATCAGGATCGTTAATGCAACTTCTTGAATTACTTGCCATCATAAATTTATAAGATTAATGTCATACAAGTAGTTATAACATGGACTGGTTTTGAATAAAACCATACCATACAATACAATATCCTTTCAATTTGCCGTCATTTTGAAAGGTTTCGCCGTAAGCCTTACCTCTCTTGAGGACAGCCCCTCGCCCCAGTTCTGCAGCAGGTTCCTGAGCTGGCGCGCCGGGATCGCGCCGCGCTTCTCGTTGTCACCCGCCTTGAATGCGTTCACCACCTGTAACGGAATAGTGGATTATGCAGCGAGGGAGTTAAGCAGTGTCTTACGTCACGGGCGGCTCATTGAACCCTGAGCGTAACGAGGGACTCTAAAGTTAACTCCCGAGCGTAACAAGGGAGTTATAATATAACGCCTGAGCAAAGAGAAATTGAAATCGAAAGCAGTCATTGTCAAGCAGGCGGTGTGAAGATATTTAATCACACCACCTGCTCGACAATGACCAATAACATATCTCATAGTCCCAACGTAAAGCAAGGCATTGCCTTCCAAGGCAGATAAAGTTGCATGAAATTTGCAAGGTAGTTTTAAAGCAAAGAGGTTAATAGTAGATTATGCACGGAGGGAGTTAAGCAGTGTCTTAAGTCACGGGTGGGTGGGTTATTGGACCCTGAGCGTAACGAGGGACTTTAGAGTTAACTCCCGAGCGAGGCGAGGGAGTATTAATATAACGCCTTTTTTTTTTTTACCTTGGGAAAATCCTTTATGGATACCACCAACAGCCCGGGTGCGGGCACAGAGTGGTTATGTGGGAATCCCGCCACTTTCGGCCTACCCACTAAAAACCCAAGGGTGTTCCACCTCGGCGCTTAATGTCGGGGCTAAGGGGACTATCGTACTCTTCCGCGGCCCCGACAGCGCTAGCCCTTTCGGGCACCTCCTCGAGCTTACGCTCTCTTCCCCTCGATGACGATGTATCGAACACCAGACACATCGTCATCATCCACCTCCTCGGGGACCAATTTGCCCGTGGGCGCCAGACAGCACCCGTGTCTAGGCGCCCATAGTCCCCATGCGACGGGTCAGATGAGTGGCCCCGCCGCCTGCCACTTAGGCCGCAGAGGATAGGGAGAGCGGCAACGATACACCAACACGCCTCTTCCTCTGCGGCCCCACCGCGTCCGCCATCAAACGGTAGCGACCCCGTTTGGGCCGCGGAAGGTAGGGAAAGTGGCAACGACACACCAACAGTCCTCTCCCGCCGCGGCCCCCAGCCTTCGGTTGCAGTGTTGCACATGCGACACTGCACCCCGCCTCAGTTGTGGGTCTGCCCATACAGACCCACACCCTACTTAGGCCGCTTCCATGTGGGCTTTGGAGCTAAAAGCCCCAAGAAGCGGCCCCACCTCGGATTCCTCTTGGCTTCACCGTGGTTGCCGAAGCCACGGCTACTGAGCCCCCCGCCACGACAAGACGGGAACCCTCGGGGGAGATTAATATAAAACCTGAGCGAAGAGAAATTGAAATCGAAAGCAGTCATTGTCAAGCAGGCGGTGTGAAGATATTTAATCACACCACCTGCTCGACAATGACCAATAACATATCTCATAGTCCCAACGTAAAGCAAGGCATTGCCTTCCAAGGCAGATAAAGTTGCATGAAACTTCCAAGGTAAATTCACTTTGTCCACTTTGTCACTCTGTAGGTAACTTTAGAGGCTCGTCAGTATCATCACTCGCTTTCTTCGCTCGTCTTCTTCTTCTAGACGAAATGGCTATAGAATACCTTAAGCCAATACGAAGTTAGTCCTGGTTGCCTAGGTTGAAAGTAGTTAGGTCGCCGGACTCTTAATGTGGTACGGCGAAGTAGCACTCTGGGTGCGCTCCGGTTTATAGTTCTGAACCTACCTCAGTCCGGTCAGCCATTAATATGACTGTCAGATGTGGTTCTTTGTTTATTGTTTTTTAATAAACAATGGCTTAAAGTAGATCTCACTACATTATTTATTGACTTATTAAATTATTTTCTCAATTAAAAATTCATGCAAGTTCCCTATTGTGAATGGAAGCAATGTTAATAAAGTTTGCCTTAAAGAAACAATATGATTTCACTAAATTCTATTTCTACCCTATTTTCATTTCCACATTACGAAGTCTCACTTCTTCCGCGCGGAGGGACTCCACGCACTATTTTTTTTTGTATAAATAAAAAATTAAATCACCTCAGAGGGCAGGTTTTCAGCTCGCGAGTGTATATGCATCACTTCCAGGAAATCAGCGAACGACATCTTTCCTCCCTTGCCTTTTAGATACCCTGAAACATCATTAAAAAGCGATGATAGCCTAGTTGGAGAAGGCCTGCCTCTCAAGCCAGAGGGAGCGGGTTCAAACCCAGCCGACGGCACGCACCGGTGTATGGCGACAGGCTCGCCCCCTGTCACGTTTGGGACTGAATATCGTCTGGCGAAATGCGGGTGTTGTATTGCACCTCTGCCAGCCCCCTCGGGGGAAAAGCGTGACGTTATGTTATGGGAATCGAACCAAGAAAAATCGAAAAATCGAATCTGATTGAAGAGACTTGATATAATGTCCAGATGTCAAATGAACCGACCTGCCAGTTCCTGTATAGTGGGGCTCATGCCCAGAGACCGCATCACCACAGTCAGCTCGTCCAGCGATGTGATCTGACCGGACCGGGCAAAAAGGTAGAAGCATTCACGGAACTCTGAAAAATTAAACATAAATGTTCTTGAAGAGGTAAAAAAATCATATGGATACACGCACATAGGATACTTTTAAACCGCGGGTGAAACCGCAGGGCGCAGCTAGTAAATAATAAATCTTATTTCTTTCTTTTTTTACTCTGATTCAGATTCCCTGTTCCATAAACAGCAATAACTGCAACACAGACAAATTTCTCACACACATTTCCAATGTAATATGCATATACCTAGATATCATCTAGATGGATACACCAGAATTATTTTTTCATGTTTATTTAGTTTTACAGTAGGTGTGGACTTTGCTCGTATTTTTTAAGGCAGGGCATTGGTATTATAAAGTAGGGCATTGCATCCTACTGCCCCTCCAAGCTATAGCCCAAACCAAAGCCCAAGGAGGTGGAGCGCAAACTCAGGCCAGAGCCTGAAAGGGCTAGCGCTGTCAGGGCCTGGGGATCATACCCGTTGTCCCAACATTTAGCACCAAGGTTGGGCACCCTTGGGATTTAGTGGATAAGACGCCAGTGGCGGGACTCCCACATAACCAGGGCAGTGGTGGAATCATTAAGCATTTTCCCTAGGTTAAAAAAAGGCTATTAAATGTGGCAATTAAACATGGCAATTAATGCCGTGGACAGAAGATAGTACATTATAATGGAAGACGAATATAAAATTACTGAAATGGGAAAACAGCTGTTTTCCCAATTTGAAATTATAGAAATGGGAAAACAGCTGGACAGCTGGTAGCAATGAAGCAGAGCATGGTTTGTATATTTAGGTCACAGAAATTCTATGAAATACTGTTAGATTTTTAACATCCGTTTTTGATAACATATAGTTATCTAAACGTGGCTAACGCGCATTCCTGAAGTAAGTAAGTGTTTTCTCAGTGTGAACAACTCTAAAGATATTATCAACAAAAGTTTTACTGATAAGAAAGTAAGATTATCTCCACGTACCATCAATATCCTGTTCCTTGAAGTAACGAGCCTGAAATTAAACAGTTTTGGTTGATGTAATTGGTACGTTAGTTTTATTCTATGATAGCTTCAGTTATTAACTTACCATTGTGATTAAATTGAGAAAATAGAAATAAAACAAAATGTAAACACAAAACTCGGACCTCGATTCAGAGAAAGCTGAAAGTGTTGAAACTAACTGACACTGACAAATAAAAGTAAATCGACACTAGGGACAGCAACAGCCATCAGATTGCCTTTTTTTTCTAAGCTTAGAATTGCAAAGTTGAATTTACAAATTACCTAATGAAATTTAAAATTAAGAACTTATTTTGTTCTTGACTTGTTTTGTGTTGATGGATAGTTATGCGAGTTGTCACTTCTATAAATAAGATATTTGTGTATCTTGCATTATAAAAAAAAACGAATTCAACGGAATCTTTTGGAATGACACGCCAAAAACATGTTGATTAATAATTATGGTTTTTCCCTTAATTTTTTGTAAATCTTTGAAATTTGGCAACTCTCGGAAGAAATCATAGATAATAAAAAAATTAAAGTGTACTAACTCTGTGAAAAGTCAAAATGGCCGACCAATCAGCTGACAGATGCGAAGGACTATTTTTCCATGGTGTAATTATCTGAATTGAGCAAATTATTACATAAAACTTTGAAAGATTGTGTGTTTAGTGTTCTGCCTGCTGTTTTTTGTGTTACTATCATGTTTATAGCCATGGAAATCGAGTGTAATCATTGGTAAGTGATGGTCGTATAGATTTTTCCTACGTCGATTTTCTTCATAGATTTTCATATAACCTTGTACTTGCCATTGATAAGGTTCGGAAAATGATTTTCTGTGGCCTTCACAGGTGCTAATAATAGGTATAATATTAATACGGAAGTGTAGTGATAGCTGATATGGATATGGGTGAATATACAAAAATTGGGTAACTCAATGTCATCAGCCAATATATACAAAGTCTTATTATATTTTATTGAAATAATAATTTATTTTAAAACAATGAAAAGTCCTTTATTTGGTCACCCAATTTCACTTTTTCATTTTAAATAGAAGTTAATAAAAAAACAAAATTAATACCTAAAATGTCAGTCCTTTGGTATGTCACAATCCCGAAAACCAACAATCAAGTGACTATCCATTAAAAATTATCATTGATTTAAGAAAACTTACTAATTTACTACAATCTGTGATGTACACAGTATTATATACTACAACTTTCATAATGCATTGTTCTTCATTTTATTTTAAAAAAAATAAGAAACTTTGTGTTCGTTTTCATTCGTCAGTCCGTTGTGTGTTCTTCAAATTTGAAATTCGCGCTAAATATCACCGAGTCAAGGTCAAATCCCTGTTTAAGCTTTAATGTTGGTAATGAAGTTAGTTGCGGACCGCACGATTTGACGGCCACCATAACTGTACCAGTTCCTGGGTTGTGTTTGTCGTCCATACACATGCTGAGCCAGTCAAAATCTCAGTCCTGTGGTGAGTCATTATTTTTTTGTTAATCTGAGGTTTATTTCATTTATACATAGGTAACTATGATTTGTTAAAATGTAGTTTATTGATATTCGAAATTACCAGAAAAAAACATTAGTTCTGATTAAAACCTCAAATGATGTCTTTTTCGTCAATCCGTTGGCGTCAGTCCTTTGTCAGGTTTCGCGCCAGAAGACTGACGTGTCTCCATAGTACTGATGTTGTTTTTGTGTTTTAGAGCTCTTTTATCTTAATTGCTACCATGTATAAGCATTTCTATTTTATATTTCAGTTTAGAACATCATGCGGCACGCTAAAAGTAATTTGACTAGGGAAGAAATAAGTATAAAAAAAAAGATAGAAGCCGAAAAGGCTCGCTTGGCAAGAATTAAAAGTGACCCCATTAAATTAGCGGAATACAAAGAAAAACAAAAACTTTAGTAGTTAAGGAAAAAAGAGAAAGGACAAAGAAAAAATGTTGAAGACATGACACCACGAGAGCAACGAATAACTAGAAAAAAAATTTAAAAATTATTTATTAAAAGAAAACATAGCTGTTTTCTTTTAATGAAACAAACCACTAATAATTTTATACGCCAAAATACTTCTACTGACGACGAAATACCACCCATAGTTAATGAAGCAATCAGACCTGTTATTAACGAAGACCAAAGAGCAAAAGAAGCTGAAAGGAGAAGTGAAAGACAGAGAAAAATTAGAAACGGAAATAAAAAAGATGGATGCTATAGTTTCAAAGTTTAAAACTAAACTAAATGCTCAAAAATATAAACGAGTCAAAAAACAGCTAAAAAACGTAATAAAATCTGTTAAAAAAACACCAAAGACGAGAATTGAAGACATGAGTGAAGATATAACTAAAAGGAAAGAATTAGTGAAGAAGGCCCTTTTTGGGGAAGTTATTAAAACACAATTAGAAAAAAACTACACTAAACTAAAGAAAAAAGAAAAAACTCATGAAGAAAGAAAAAAAATTAAACAAGTTATATCTGGAAATGTAGTAGACAAATACAAACTATGGAGAATAAAAAACAAAGTAGTCACCTATAAAAAAACTGGGCATAACCTGACAAATAAAAAAAAAAAGTAAAATCAGAATGCAAGGATTAGTGCAGGAATTTTTTGAAGATGATTCTAACAGATTTTTGTTTTTATTGTTTGTTCTTGAAATATTGAGTAAAACTAAATCAAGGTAGTAAAAGCTAAGTGAATAACGTTAGGTTAAATGTCAAAAGGCTGTATTGAAAATTGAGATAATATTTTCTCCCTGTAATACATATTAGTAATTATTTTTAATTGTTACTCAGTGATTTTAATACTTAAAAGACATGTGCTATTATTAAAACTACTGATACTGATTACTGATTATTATTAAATTTCATTATAATTCTTACAAAATTGTATATTCTATCAGTACTATGTTAGCCTCGTCAGTCCCCTGGCAATCAAATTCAGAAAATTTTAAATATCTCACAATCTATTTCAAAAAGTGACTGGCCCGGTTTGGAACAATATATTCATTAGATTAGCCATCATATGCACCCGAATTTGTTATAATTTGATTTAATTACTATAGTAAACAAAATATCCTCAAAAGTTACCCAACTTTTGTGGAATCACCCATATGCTTTTATTGATTGATCTAAAACTATAACCCCTGCTTCGCTAAAAAAAACATTCTGTGGCATTTGAGTATCTATATGTCACAAAATAGCCCCGCATTTTCGCTATGACGTACTTAAAGCCCTATTAATTAAGTAAATATGTCACTAAAAATATACAAATCGCATGCAAAAAAACTTTGTAAGTAATGATGACTCAGAAGATCTAAGTATATGCTTCATTTTATTTAAATTACTTATAAAAAGCGACCTAAAAACATTGAACTTAAGAGAGGATTTATAATTAATAAATAAAATCTTATTGGCTGGCTTGTCATATAGGCTTAGTGACTAGCTCTATTGTCAGTGTTTAGGCCTCTAAAGGTTTATGACATTTTTTACAAAAATTACATCATGGACGAAAATCTAGAAGGACCTAATTGAACAGGGAGAATTATTTGATAGCCTGCCGCCCAGATGCCCTGTGGTGTTACTTGGTTAAAAAGTAGCCTATGTGTTAATTGATAATATAAGCTACCTCTATAACAAATCTCATTAAAATCTGTCCATCCGTTTCAGCTTGAAAAAGTAACAAACTAACACAAAGTTTCGCCTTTTATAATACACTAGCTGCGCCCTGCGGTTTCACCCGCGGTTAAAAAGTAGCCTATGTGCTATTCTAGACTATAATCTATCTCTGATCCAAATTTCATCCAGATCTGTTCAGCTGTTCTGGCGTGAAAGAGTAACTAACATCCATTCATCCATACATACAAACTTTCGCGTTTATAATATTAGTAGGATGTAAGTTCAATTCACTGCAGCTGTTAGCAATAATTTGACACAGAGCAGCAGAAAAATCAATAAATGTATTACTATAGATAAAATATGTTCATAGTGAGATAAGACATGTTACAATCTGAATAATAAAATTAATGATCAAGATATTGCAACCACCACAAAAGTGTGCACCACAATCCTACTTATAATATAAAGGTGAAAGCATACTCAATGCCTGGAGTTGAGTGGAGTGAGATTGATTTAAAACTAGTTTTAAATCAAGATGTCAACGCTCAGTCATGGGACTGAGCGTTGTTTTAGATTGTTGCGATTATTGACAAAAAAAATTGTCAAAAGCTATACCATTGATCTATTCGTCTGTAACCAGCCCACACAAAGTCATGGGCATCAACTAGTCTACTAGATAGTTGTGAATCTTTGAACTTGATAAGGCAATCTGAATTATGAATAAGCCATTAAGTAAGTTCAATGACTGTGCTGTCATACTGATAGAGATAACATAATATAGGGTACAAGGCACAAATTGTAAAACCACATTTGTAAGGGCTATTATAAATACACACCAATAGTATATTTATTATTATTATTAATCCTTTATTGTCTGAGTCTAATCTGAGAGTCTGAGATTTTATAATATGTCTATGATGTTATCTTTGCTCAGTACCAATAGTATAGTATTGTAAAACCAATAGTATAATATAAATAAAATAAAAAAATCTTACGTTTTGTACACACGGTCGGTGAAGCTCATGCTACCAGAGACAAAAATACATACAAAAAGTTCAAAACTTCCTTGTGAAACACTGTAACCAATTATCAAATTTCATCAAAATCCATTCAGCAATTTGGCTGTGAAAGGAATAAACACAAATGCGTCTCACATGGTGGGAATTAAACCGACACACCTAACCTAAAAAGGCAGATTCACTCCCAACTGAGCCACTGAAGCAGTCAAAAGAAATAGATAATGAAATATTTTTTTTTTACGTTTTAGCTATAACTAGGATCTACGGAAGTGACAGGATGATATGCTACGGATATGAGATCATTGGACTCAACCCATGATTGACCATTGCAAACTTTATACTTCCACTAACACCCAGCCGATCGCAGAAAGACAGAAAAATTAGAAAAAAAAAACTATTTAGCTAACAATTTTTTTTTTATTGTTACAGCATCATCACAGAGAATACTATTCTCTGAAACCTGGAGCCATGGACAAACCTCTAAAAAAACAAATTAGAATTCATCTCAATACTATAAAAACTTAGTTTGACTAAGTATTGTTATAAATATTAATAGTTTAAAGAGATCTAGTCTCTAGTGTTGATTATAGAAAAAAACTATAGAATTATTAGAAAAAAAAAACTATTTACAAACATAGTATTTATTTATCATTAATTTTATTGTTAAATAGTTAATAAAAAAAAATCATTCGAAATCACAAATCAAGACATAATTCCATTTTTATTCTGTATCAAATACAAGAAACTAAGAGTTACCAAAGAGTTATGTAGATTAAAAATCATAGACATTAGGCACAGACTATAAACATAGATGTTGCTGACTCTATGGAACACAGAGAAGGGAGATAAAGTAGAGAGAGGTAGAGATAAGAAAGAGAGGGCGACAATGGCGGCGACGATGGTTGAGACGCCTCCCCCCCAGCTCATAACCACGATAGAGTGGAGTATGATGGACAAGAGCAAATTTTTTCCGCTATACACACTTAGTAGCTTTACAGGTGAGTGGGGCTTGTTATCTACCACCTGCGGTACGCGCATGAGCGCATAGGCCAGTAAAAATAGAATTTAACCTCGCACTAAACTTCCGATCCAAAATTTTTTTAAAGGTTTGGGTTCAGTTACTGAGCGTAAAATCACAAAATGCTGACAAATCCAGGTGGAGCTTCAAGCGCCATCTTGAAAAAAAGTTTTCGACCGATATCTCGAAAACTATGCACTTTAAGGCAAAAGTTATTGAGACCATTATTGTAGAGAATAAAATTTCGCACCTTTTATTTACTGTAAACTTTTTTGTAAAACTTACCATATACGATTTATGGCCCATTGAACCGGGTTTAAAAACGGTTGACCAAAGTCAAAGTCAAAATGTTTTTATTCAATTTAGGTATCAAAGATACACTTATGAACGTCAAAGTTATTTAAATAGACTCGACCGCCTTGTTCGGATAAAGAGCCTCTACTCAGAAGAACAGGCAAGAAACTGAGGTTTCATTAAATAGGTCTTATCGTAAACGCTAAGTTTTACAAAAAAGTTTGAAGTTGGAGAAAGATTTAATTGTGTTTATCATACATAAGAGGTTTTTGAAACAGTATTTAAAAATATTAATATTTTTAAAATCATTTACATGGATTATGAACTACAGGATGGGAAAGTCGGTTTTTTAAGCTTTGCTTTTTAATATATGATAAATAAATAACTTTTAATTAAATTGCATATTAATTAATTTCAGTAAGGTGCGCACTTTATCCGCTGACGCTTGTCAAGACTCAAATACAGATACAGAGAAAGAAAGAAGCTTACAGCGGGATAACTGACGCTATTTCTAAGATATACAGGAACGAGGGCGTCTCCGGTCTGTACAGAGGCTTCTGGGTATCTAGTGTGAGTATAATCATAATATTAACAAGTAAACAATTAAAAGGTAAAAAAAAAAACCCGACTGCAAAATGTAGTCTGACACTCCGGGTATAATTAAAATGTTGTACCCTATGTCACTTCCACTATCAAGACGATTCAAATGACACCTCACATGTCGAAATACATCAAGCAAGCTGTTTAGGCTGTAGGCCGTGCCAAAGAAAAGAATATACATACCAACATACACTCGACACATATAACACCATTAAAAGAAAAACGGCTGCAAAATATGGTACCTTATGTCACTTCACAATCAAGACGATTCAAATAACACCTCACATGTCCTCCATGAAACTTGCAAGGTAATTAAAACCTACAGGGTACTTCCCGTAAACTCAGAATCTTGAACTTTGGTACGAAGCAACGTCTTATAGCACAGATAAAGGAAAACTTGTGAAAAACATACATTTTTTAGTCACATCACAATAAAAATATTTTAATCATTTGAAACTTACTACAACTATCATCATGAACATGTTTGTACGGAACCCTCGGTGCGCGAGTCCGACTCACACTTGGCCGGTTTTTTTTTTAATAGAACGTTGGTGACCATACATAAATAAGTGTCAATGCGGTGTCACTGTTATGTAGAGGCCTGAGTGCTTAGTGTGAGTTGCTCAAAGTAAATCGAATAACTTTACTACAGCGTAAACGAGTTTACGTCACACGGATCGACAATCGAAAACGAGCGAGTGTGAGTGCCAATCGAGCTTGTCACTCGATTCGCGTAAATTCACCGTGAAAAAGTAAATTTTGCATGTCAATGTTGGCAGTAAACAAAAAACTCGCACTCACGATTGCGGTTTCTCATTACTCCCACTAGGTGACGCTTTTTAATTTTCATACAAATTGGAGTTACTTTTACGCGATCGAAAAGTAAGAAAAACTCACACTAAGCACTCTGATTCTGGTCAGGCACGAAATGACTATGACTACGTACGGGGTATCTGTATAGCGTGTAGTAAGCCTACTAGTGTGTCATTGTACTCATCATTATAAACAACTTTTACCATGGAGCCAACCCAAAATCTTGTAAAAAAAAATTCAGCTGTTCCATACTAAAAGTTGATTGATCGTCGACAAAATGTATGGATCAGCTGTTATTTTTCTCGATTTCAGGGTTGACCCCATACTAAAAGTTGTTTATAATGATGAGTTCAATGACCCCCTTTCGGCTTATACTCGTATATCCCCCCTGTAAGTATATCTGATAGAAATATACCGCACCTATATTAGATTTATGACTACTGACTTTCATCGATTTTAGGTTTACTTATTGTACATGCTGTATTTACGTAATATATACGTGTTATACCTTTCCTAAGTGACTTGCTGTTTGAAATAGAGTATAGTATACACTGCACCCCTACCGTTTGTTTTGATGGTTACAAAAACTTTTTTCGTTTTCGTTTGGCTCCATACACTCCAATAAAGCGCCCCTGGCGGAAACGTTAAGAAACTAGGAGAAATGTAAGAAGCCAAACGAAAACGAGAAAAGTTTACGTTAACTGTCAAAACTCGTGGTAAGCCACCTGATTGGTCATGATTGGTTTCTTGCCTGTTCTTCTGAGTAGTGCCTCTTTTTCCGAACAAGGCGGTCGAGTCTATTATAAAACTTTGACGTTCATAAGTGTATCTTTGATACCCAAATTGAATAAAAACATTTTTACTTTGACTGATATGATCAATGAAGACTTTATTCCACCTGGTTCCGCCAAGTATCAGCTAGACGCTCTGGACTCCATCGAAAAGAGCGCCAAACGGCTCATTAACAATGACTCGTTGGTTGAATCTAAGCTTCAGAGCTTGTCACACCGGCGTGAAGTGGCCAGTTTGTCGGTATTCTACAGAATACACTACGGCGAGTGTGCACAAGAACTGCACGACCTGATCCAGCCATCACCGTTTTTTTATAATTGTACCAGGCGCACCAGTAAGAGACACCCTCTTAAGGTGGAAATTCCGCCAAAACGCACTAAGTGTTTCAAGTCAACTTTTCTTGTAAGAACTGCAGAGGTGTGGAACACGTTGCCTGCGTCTGTCTTTCCACCTAAAAACAATCCGGGGGTGTGTGAATAGGTATCTCCTAGGCAAGCGTGTTACACCTTCGATAACGTCAACGCTTCCTATCAGGCGAGTCAGTGGTCAAACGCATGCCTAGTAAGTTGTAAAAAAAAAATTCTAATGTGTATGTATATTTTGTTTTTTTACAGTTTCAAATAATCTCAGGTATATTCTACATTTCGACGTACGAGGGGGTCAGGCATGAACTAGGGAAACATGAAGTCAGTCCCAAGTTAAAAGTGAGTTTTCTATTATCTTACAAACTTATTCATACTCTGCTCTAAGTATATTGCTATGCTTAATTAACTTGTGACTATATATTACGATAGATATATTATCTGTCGGAGGCTCAGTTGATAGTGAACCTGCCTTCTGAGCATGGGGGCGTGGGTTCGATTCCCATCTAGGGCAAACATTTGTGTGGTGTACATTTGTGTTTGTTCTATGTCTGGGTGTTAAATATCTATTTAAGTATGTATTTAAAAATAAATATGTATGTATATCAGTCTCTGGCAGCCATAGCCAGCCCTCGTGATATACTGTAACTAATGATCAATTTTTATGAAGATCCGTTTAGCTGTGAAAAGCCTACAAACAGATTGACAGAATCACTTTCGATTTTTATAATAACATAACATATCGTCACGCCTTTTCCCCGAAAGGGGCTGGCAGAAGTGTACAACACCCACACTTTTCCTGACGATATTCAGTCCCAAATGTGACGGGGGCGAGCCTGTCGCCATACATCAGGCTTCAATTAAGTAGCAGATGACTTTAAATACGCACATTTGTTCATACAATGAACAAATTGGTGCGTGCCTTCGGTTGGGTCCGAACGCGCTACCTCTAGCTTGAGGGGCGACTCTTCTTCGACTAGGCTATCATCGCTATTTTATAAAAAAGTATGGATTGTATTTCGTTTCAGTCTTTCATAGGCGGCGGCTGCGCTTCCATAGTTGGTCAGACGATTATAGTTCCCTTTGACGTGCTGAGTCAGCATCTCATGGTGCTTGGCTTGGTGAAAGGACGCGCCGGCAGCGGGAAAAATATTGTAAGTTGAATGTTTTGAGTAATTTCAGATACTTTTTAAGTCGTCATGGATATATGTTGACTTGTGATGGACACATTTTGAGTCGTCATTGACACATTTTGACTCACCATGGACATTTGACTCGGCATGGACACATTGACTCGTCATTGACACGTTTTGATTTCCCATGGACGTTTGACTCGGCATGGACACATTGACTCGTCATTAACACATTTTGATTAGCCATGGACATTTGACTCGTTATTGAAACATTTTGACTCACCATAGACATTTGACTTACCATGGATATTTGACTCATCATTGACACATTTTGACTCACCATAGACATTTGACTTACCATGGATATTTGACTCATCATTGACACATTTTGACTCACCATGGACATTTGACTTACCATGAATATTTGACTCATCGTTGACAAATTTTGACTCACCATGGACATTTGACTTACCATGGATATTTGACTCATCATTGACACATTTTGACTCACCATAGACATTTGACTTACCATGGATATTTGACTCATCATTGACACATTTTGACTCACCATGGACATTTGACTTACCATGGATATTTGACTCATCATTGACACATTTTGACTCACCATGGACATTTGACTCGGCATGGATACATTTTGACTTGCCATGACATTTGACTCGTTATGGATACTTTTTGTCTCGCCCTGAACGTTTGACTCATCATCGAATATTTTGATTTATCATAGACATATTTTGTTTTGCCATGGACATTTGACTCAGCATAGATTAATTTTGATCCCTCCAACGTTAATTTGACTCAATATCGACACATTTTGACTCACCATGGACATTTGACTATTAATAGTCATATTTAACGCTGAATCCATAGACAAAATAAATTAGTTTTTTTTCTCTATTCCAGGTTATGAACCCGCTAGGGCTGGATTTAGACAAGCGCATGTCTAAAGCGGCATTAGCGCGCGAAGTGTTCGTGCGTGTTTATAGAACTCACGGCGCGCGCGGCTATTATAGAGGATACTGCGCATCTTTAGCAGCGTATGTGCCTAATTCGGCCCTGTGGTGGGCGCTTTATACAGCTTATCAAGGTGAATATTGTTGTTAATGGTATTTGAGCCAAAGTCATATTGTTTAAAAAGGCCATATTAAACTCATTAGGCCATATATTTTAGCGATGATAGCCTAGTTGGAGTACACCCGCCTCTCAAGCTAGAGGGAGCGGGTTCAAACCCAGCCGACGGCACGCACTACATAATTGGTTTATTGTGTGAACATATGTGCGTATTGTATTTCATCTGCTACAAGACTAGAGCCCAGTGTATAGCGACAGGCTCGCCCCCTGTCACATTTGATACTGACTATCGTCCGGCGAAGAGTGCGTGTTGTTTTACACCTGTGCCAGCCCCCTCAAGGGAAAGGCGTGGCGATATGTTTATGTAAGCCATATTCACCTCAACATAGTTAAGTAGATCATATTGATTTCATGGGCCATATTAAACTCATGGACTAAATTGAACTCGTGGGCCATATTGATCTCGTCATAGTCTAGCCATTTTCGCGTTGGATTGATACCAAAAAGAAATATCTAAACTTGAATAGCAATTTAGTATTATTTGTTAAATGTAGACAAGCGCTTAAATTTTGGCCCTATTGTTTATGCTAATACTCTGGGCCATATTGAATTCGTGGTCCTGTGAGCCATATGCGGCTTATTAAAGTTGTTTACCCGTTTGCTTACCCACGACACAGTTTTTTTTTTTTTTTAACTTCTGACGTTAGTATCGATACACTTTTTAATAATGTACCTTTATTATATTCTTTAAATAAAAGATTTTGTATTTTGTGTAAACTGTAGAGCGTTATTATTATTATTTGTATCTATTTAAGTATGTATTTAAAAATATCTAAGTATGTATTTCAGCCTCTGACAGCCATTGTACAAGCTTTGCTTAGTTTGGGGTCAGGCGACCGTGTGTGGAAGTGTCCCGATTTATTATTATTATTATTTGTTGACACTGGCAGCTTAAAGCTGTAGCGTGTCTTATTTCAGTGCACTTCACTTCACTACATTTGTGTGTGTTTTTTTAAGTAATTGTCAAGTCTGTTTTTAAAGCAATTTACTGAGGGAGCATTTATCACAGTCACTGGCAACTTATTCCAGTTATTTATTATTTGTTATTTTTACTTTATTGTTCATGTTTATTCCGTGGGCCATATTGAACTCGTGGGCCATATTGACCTCCTAGGCCATAATGACCCATCAATACTAGTAGACATCATACTACAATAAACTAAATATCTCCAACAAATTATTTCTCAAATTTCAGATGAATTAGTAAAATTAGCTCCATCCTACGTCTCACACTTACTGATACAGTGTATAGCTGGCACTCTGGGTGGTTTCACCACCACCATACTGACCAATCCGCTGGACATCGTGCGAGCGAGACTGCAGGTGAGCTGTCTCTGTCTGGCACACTGTTTGTAGCAACTTTGAGCCTCTTTAGCTTATCCCCTGGATCCGCTAGTGCCGACAGTACTTGACACGACACCAGTACATTTCTGCTACATTTTTCTTTGTCCGACACCGATACGACTACTTTTTGTACGCCCTGTATGACCACATTGAAGCTTGCGTTTAGAAGCCTAGTCGTGTATCGGGATGTAGTCCGGTGTAACCGTTCCGAAGACGGGTCTGAGTAGTAGCGCACTTGTAGCGCCTCACTCAACTGCCATCTTTGTACTTCTTCACTCTACAAAACTCTAACCACAACGTCGCTTAACATCAGGCGAGTTGGTCGTCAAACGCCGACCTATGCTACATAAAAAAAAAACATATAAATATATATATACGTTTGTGAAGGGTTTGTCAGTAATTCTCAAAAGACGCAATGGCCAACCAGACGTATTTGCCCCAGTTGACCCTACGCGAGCGGAGGGCGTAATGCGTGGCGTACAATCTTGCCCGAAAAAAAAAAGGTACATGGGCCGTTTCTTCATTTCTTTCTTCATTATTCTGACGTCTGAGGTAGTTCTTACTCATATGACTTTTCAAACGAAAGAGACAACAACCAGAAAATATCTCATGCGTAAGAATACGCCCCTGGCCCTGCACTGACAGTACTCGACGCCTCGTTCATTTACTCACACGTTCACTCATTAATTTACTCACGCGTTCACTCACTCATTCATTCGTTCACAGGTCGAAGGCGTAGGCACGATGAAGCAAGTATTCAAGCAACTCTGGGCAGAGGAGGGCCTCACGGGACTCTACGCAAAGGGGCTGTCAGCGAGACTAGTTCAGTCCGCCTGCTTCTCCTTCAGCATCATCCTAGGCTACGAGAGCATCAAGCGAGTCGCCGTCAGCGAAGAGTTCCGCCCTATGGTGCGGTGGTGAAGCAATAAACAGTCACGAAACTATAACGTTGTATTATTTTAACACCACTTTTCAAGGAATGAGAATATGAACACGCTAACATTATGCAACTTTCGTTTATTGTTCGCTAAACATAGCTTGATTCACGGGACAGCCATCAAGATATCAAAATGACATAACTACACAAAACAGTAATACTATAGTTCGTTACATAGCTTGATTCGCGGAACAGCCATCAAGATGACGCATTTGTCGTACATCAAATGTCATTTTGACATCTTGATGGCTGTCCCGCGAATCAAACTGTTAAACGAACTATAGTATCTGTGGTACTCCCAGTCGTACCACGGTTACTTGTTCCTAACCTCGATACCTCAATGTAACCATGATTACTTTTTCCTAACCTTGGTACCTCAATGGAACCATGATTACTTTTTCCTAACCCTTGGTACCTCGATGGAACCACGGTTACTTTTTCCTAACCTTGGTACCTCAATGGAACCACTGTTACTTTTTCCTAACCTCGGTACCGCAATGTAACCACGGTTACTTGTTCCTAACCTCGGTACCTCAATGTAACCACGGTTACTTTTTCCTAGCCTCGGTACCGCAATGTAACCACGGTTACTTGTTCCTAACCTCGGTACCTCAATGGAACCACGGTTACTTGTTCCTAACCTCGGTACCTCAATGTAACCATGATTACTTTTTCCTAACCTTGGTACCTCAATGGAACCATGATTACTTTTTCCAAACCTTGGTACCTCGATGGAACCACGGTTACTTTTTAGTTTTTCCTAACCTCGGTACCGCAATGTAACCACGGTTACTTTTTCCTAGCCTCGGTACCGCAATGTAACCACGGTTACTTTTTCCTAACCTTGGTACCTCAATGGAACCATGATTACTTTTTCCAAACCTTGGTACCTCGATGGAACCACGGTTACTTTTTAGTTTTTCCTAACCTCGGTACCGCAATGTAACCACGGTTACTTTTTCCTAGCCTCGGTACCGCAATGTAACCACGGTTACTTTTTCCTAACCTTGGTACCTCAATGGAACCATGATTACTTTTTCCTAACCTTGGTACCTCAATGGAACCATGATTACTTTTTCCTAACCTCGGTACCTCGATGGAACCATGATTACTCTTTCCTAACCTCGGCACCTCGATGGAACCATGATTACTTTTTCCTAACGTTGGTACCTCAATGGAACCATGATTACTTTTTCCTAACCTCGGTATCTCGATGGAACCATGATTACTTTTTCCTAACCTCGGTACCTCGATGGAACCACGGTTATTTTTCCCTAACCCCTAGCTGTTACCTGCGACTGTTTACTTTCGATTCGATAATATTAGTATTACTTAGTATCCAAAAACCTTGCTCGTGACCTCTGTTTATCTCTGAAAAGCTTACAGAACAGACAGATTTTAGCATAAATACATAGCACATACCACACCTACATAACTTAGGGTAGGTCGGTGTCTCTGCAGTGGGACGTAAAAAGACTAATGATGATGAGATCACAACAAAAGTCAGCTGTTCCATACATTTTGTCGCCAGTCAATTAAGAGGGCCGCGACGCTCGGAAATTTCCATACGAACGCGCTACTCAAATTTCTTGGAAACCATTTGTCAGATTATGATGAAATTTAGCATGTACAGTTAAATTAACAATATCTCCGCCCCTATTTAGTCGATTATTCCGACTATAGTTTCAACCGCATTCCCGCCTTTATCAAGGCGAGTGCGCGCGCGGCTGTGTCTCGCTTAACACAAACTATAATCAAACAAAAGTCAAATAGTCAATACACAAATTATAGTCGGAATAATCGACTAAATCATACGTGAGTAATTCCCGTTTCTTAAATCATAATGTGTGAAAACCACGTCAGTTTCCATAATAAAACAAATTTGTTGTTTGAATATTTTATTCGTGTACTTTTTTTTACCTAAAAGCGACTTATCAAGTCTATTCTAACAACATAAAATACCTCAGTATTCTACAGAGCCATATAATCTGTAACTTAACCTGAAATTAAGGCATATTTACACGGACCGATTTCTGCCACAGCATATGTCACGCGGCAGAAATTGGCTATTTCTGCCACAGCCTATAATATAGTGCGCGGCAGAAATTCGCTCGTGCAAATACCCTTTTACATGAATTTTTTACAATGTTAGCTTCGTTTTATGTTGAGCGATTCTAGCATTGCACCGCGACGGTGTGTAGGAGTGCTTGTACTAAGTGTACGTAGCTCTCAGCGTAGTATATATAATGACTCCTTCCGAGTCAAAAACGCTCACGTGGGCAACACGCAGTGACGTCAACCGATGCTTAAGCAAGACCGAAATAAGTAATTTACAAACAGTACGAAAGAGACGGATGACGAATACGTCATCACGTGTTGTTTCCCGAAATGCTAGACCTTGTTTTTTGGACGACGAATGATACAGTGTGGTGAGGAAGGGCCAGCGGGGAGCAGGGGGAGAGTCGACTAACACAGATACAGCAGTGATCTGTCAAAAACCAGAAGCTACCTACATCAAGTAGTATCAACATCGTCATCATCAATCATCGTAGTAGCTCTTGCTCGTGCGTGACGTCACCTGCCGGTCGCAACGGAAGACCAGCGCTGGTTGGACACAACCAGCACCATGCTGAGTTGCGGCTGGTTTGTGGCAAAAAGCCAAAATACGTACACTGGTTTTACCTGTTAACTTAGTTTCTATTTATTTTTATTTTTTTGTTAAACTGTATTCTGTGTGTATATTTTTATTATGTGTGTTTTTTGCCACAAATAAATGTCTGTCTGTCTGTCAAGTAGTGTGTAGTTGTCATAATTCTTTGAATTTGGCTGTTTTACCTCAAAATCATTTACGGGTGGACCTGGCATTAGCATGCTTTCTATGTATTCAATATTCATACATAAGAATTATCATCAGTGTGCTGTACGTATATAATACTAGATACATTTTAAATACTTTAGTACATAATTTTTTCATTTATTTACAAAACATTTTAAACAGAGATTTTTAACCAATATTTGTTCTAATAATAAGTTTTTATATTATAAATCTGTTTTCTTGTGGTGTACGAAACGCCCGGCGTTCGAAATCTTACCCGATGTTATGGAACGGGGTCATCTATTACATGGTATTATAATATACAGGTATAACGTTCCAAGATAAAAAAGGTCACGTGGGCGACACGCAGTGATGTCAATCAACACAAGAAAGACCGCATTACGGCTCACTTACAGATTTCAGTGGTAATGTCTTAAACGCAGGAGCAATTAACTCACGAGTTAAAATATTGTAAATGTCATTCTTTAGCCTCTAGCGCTTGACGCAAGACAATTTATAAGTTTAAGCTCTGTGGCCCTATTGGGAGATTTGAGATTTTCATCTCATTTTTTTTCGTCCTTGTTGCTCTCGTTTGAAACGTCATAGGTGTGAGAGTGACCAAGATAAAATCTCATCTCATCTCACACGCAGGAATAGCCCCACTGGTAGTGTTATAAATCAGAGTTTAAACAGAAAACCTGCAAGTGGCCCTAATTTACAATAAGTTGGGGGGCTATTCCTGCGCGTGAGATGAGATGAGATTTTATCTTGGTCACTCTCACACTTATGACGTTTCAAACGAGAGCAACAAGGAGGAAAAAAGGTGAGATGAAAATTTCAAATCTCCGAATAGGGCCCCTGGGGGGCTATCCTGCGCGTGAGTTGAGATGAGATTTTATCTTGGTCACTCTCACACCTATGACGTTTCAAACGAGAGCAACAAGGACGAGAAAAAGCGAGATGAAAATCTCAAATCTCCGAATAGGGTCCCTGGAGAGAGACGATGACGATATACTAAAGTGGTCAATTACGATCATGTCCGCACGCCAAACGGCTTGATGCCAAGCCACTTGATCGGGAGTGTGGAATCCTCGTATTGCAAGGCAATAAAACTCTTCGATTTCTAGAAAGCGTCAAGCCATCATGCCAAACTTA
This sequence comes from Peribatodes rhomboidaria, assembly GCA_911728515.1. Taxonomy (NCBI): domain Eukaryota; kingdom Metazoa; phylum Arthropoda; class Insecta; order Lepidoptera; family Geometridae; genus Peribatodes; species Peribatodes rhomboidaria. The sequence continues at coordinate 2,844,122 of OU452196.1, read as the reverse complement.
CAGTAAATGCGCAAACTGACAACTATCATGAAATGATATAAATTAATGATAGAAACTTGGGAGTGATCGTGAGGGGGGTACCTTTACCACGTCAATCCACTTGGCTTTTGGCTGAAAATGGAAAATGCCGCGATCGTGAATGCTCGCCTTCAGTGATGTAGTTACGCTAGACCTTGTTTAGTGTGGAGTAGGCCTTAATTCAAAACCTAGTGTTGTGAAAACCAACTATCGATACAACAGTCTAATGCCATATTCGATAATTGCAACTTTAATAATACTATTATACATAATTTCGCTTTTACATAAACATATAGAGCGTATATATGCGATACCTAATGTAATTAACGTATATAGCATCTAAACATAATTTTACATGTACTTACAGTTATATTTACAAAAATATGATTCTAATATAGTAGGTATAACATAAAGCAATAGTTACTCAGGCAAATAAAAATAATTTCTATTTAACTTTAGAGATGTTCCAAACTCTTATCGATATGAATAGTTTTGTTCTCGCTAGAAATAAAAACTGACCCCTTTCTAATAAAAGTTGTATAGCCTTGGAATAGTTATAATATTTTGTCTTTTTATAAGACGAAACGGAAGATGTACGAGTATGTATGTTGGTATGTATGTATGAGGTTTCTTTGGCACGCCCTACAGCCTAAACAGCTTGATATATTTCGACATGTGAGGTGTCATTTGAATCGTCTTATTAGTGGAAGTGACAAAGTACAATTTTTTGCAGCCGGATTTTTGTATTTCTATTAATATTACTTGTTTTATGAACACGCATTACTTTTTATAGAGTAGTCCGATTTTGATAATTCGATAAAGAAAAATACAAAACCCTAAAATATTATATATATTATAATAAAAGGTTATAAAGCAACTCAAAAATACAACACTTTGCGATAAATGCAAATTCTTTTACTCGATTAATCATCACATTTGACTTTATGGCAATTTTGATTTCTGTTCATTTGGGTAAGCTAAATAAAAGCCAGTGTCAAGAAGCGCTTGTGCATCAGTAAAAAGGATGATGTACGATAAAACTAAACTTACGACCAGTAATTTCATTTCAAATACCCTTTCTAAATCTTGCTTGTGCGTAATCTATTTACAGTCACTTACACATAATTTTAATTGTCTCATTGAAAAATCTATACGCCTAATACTTAGAATTTAACATCAGTTAAATACTTAAAGTATCGATAGTTTTATCGAACTTGCCCAACACTACAAGTATATTGGAGCTACATGCGAAATTTACACAAAGACAGTTACAGACCTCGCGCCAAATGGATCGAGATAAAAAGGAACTCATTAATGCAAAAACAAGTATCACTTATAAAACTTTTAAATTAAACTAAATATATGTGCAAAGTTTCATTAGAGTCGGTTCAGTAGAAGTAGTTGATAAATCTGTTATCAACTACTTCTACTGAACCGACCGGTCCCAAGATTTGTCAAAAAAAAAAAACAAACAGCATATTTACAATTAACTTTTTTTAATGTGGCTTTCTAATAGTGAACGAATTTTTTAAATCGGACCATTCGTTTTTAAGTTAATTAGTTACAAACATACAAAGATACAAATATTTCCTCTTTATAATTTTAGTGTAGATATGATTTGCGTGATAAAGGTTTACAACCTCTGATTAGTTGGCGAAGAGGGTCAATGAACTTTTCTCTCAATCCATTTGGCGCGAACTATTGGACGATTCGTTCCGGGCCCTTGGACAAGTTCCAATTACTTCCTAGCAACTAGCTGCTGATTGGACGAAATACGAATTTTTAAAATGTCTAGATCATATTATCAACTCGCCTATCAGCAGTTAGTTTTATACTCGTATTATATATTGCTTGGAAGGGTTTGCAACTTGTGTAAGGCCACAGGTTTGCCTGTTCAGTTTGGCCTTATCGTAAATGGCAGGCTTTATATTTAATCGACGCTGAGTCTTGACAAAACTGACAGCAATAAATTGGTCTCATCTCTTTCCATTTCATATGCGAGACAAGGACAGCGCCATTTTAAAGCTGTCCACATTGGTTTGAAGTTCGAACATAGCTTGATTTGCAGGACAGCCATTAAGATGACATTTTAGTCATACATCAAATGTCATTTTGACACTTTTAAAGCTATCAAAATATCACCTTGAAGGCTGTTTATAGAACTTAAAAAAATTGAGCAACAAAATCCGAGGTCATTTTAGATTGTTTTTTTTTTTTAAAACTATTGCTCTATAAATAACGCCTACTTATTTTAATCTAATAGCCAACACAGACAAGACTTATTTGTGCATAAGACAAATTGGTGCGTGCTTTCGGTTGGGTCCGAACCCGCTCCCTCTGGCTTGAGAGTCGAGTCTTCTCCGACTAGGCTATCATGACCTTATATTTTTAGTATGTAAAAAGTACTGCCGCACCTCACCATTCACCTTAAAAGACTCGTCCGTGGTGACTATTAGAACGCTTAAACATATTCTTCTCTCATTCGCACAATCGACATTTTTAATAATTTATCTTTTTCTTACACTGAAGAAAACATTTCAGCATCATTAAGATTTTTTTATAGATATACATATTTTGATTGTACGAGCGAAAGCCGATCGCGAGCCTTAAAACGAGCCTCTGTTTTTTGCAACATGCGTTAAACGCGTGCAACGCAAACAAGTGTGTTTGTTAGTTTGTTACGCTTTCTCGCCTTAACTAGTCAACCGATCATCACGAAAATTTGCATACACGTAGTCGGTATCTTTTATCCCGAAAAAGTTAACGGTTTCTTTTGCACCCCGGGGTGCAGCTAGTTCGATGTAAAGCAATTAATATAACATTTATTTTTACGTTGAACTCCGCTGAAAATGCAGCGTAAGATATAACTTTATCTCTCTTTACCGAGAAATATCTGTCTCTCTTATGTGCATGCGTGCGTCTTCCGCAATGCCGCATAAAACAAAGGTGCGCAACACATCAACTAAACAACAAACAACAACAACTAGTAGTAACAAATCTTGTAATGTTTGTTGTTATTGTTGTCTAAACAATTGTGTAGTTGTTTAGACAATAACAACTGATTGTAACAAATCCTGTTGTGATTGTTATTGTTTTCCTAACAACTATACAATTAAAACTCAATCGGTACTTCTTGCATTACCAACTTATAGCTAGATGAGACCCCGTTTTTATCCGGAATAGTATACTCATGTGACAGACCTGTCAAATTGAATGTACTGTCACATTCTCTTAGCTCAACCGCTGGAGCCGGAATATCAAAGTCAACGTCATGCATATAGTCATCATTTCCTTCTATGTTTATCAAATCATCAAAACCATTCTGAGTGTTTGCATTGTCAAATAGAATCTCAGCTCTGGCATCTTCAAATGGCATCTCGGGGTGGTTTAAACGTATGCATTTGTGAGACTTGAGTAGGGATGGCCAAAAGAAGGTTTCCTCGCACACTTTGCAGCGTAGGTTTTCGAAGTCTTCGTGCTGGGTGCTGATGTGTCGGTTCAGGCAGTAGCTGTTTGAGAAGTACTTGCCGCAATTCTGGAAGGGAAGTATATGGATTTTTAGAACAAAATAACTTGATTATCATGCTACTGTAACTAAGGTCTGCCAACGGGGAAGAGAAGTAAACCACGCACAATGGCCCAATCAAGTGGCTATGTGCGGAAAACGCCCTGCTAAACAAACAAGGTCTGACAACAACGATAGGAAACTGTGAGCGGCTGACTGTCCACTGGCGGACGCTGAGTAGGTAGCGTATTGGGCAAACACAATGTTGAGCAAGCAACAAACAAAAACAAAATGCGAATCAGCCAGTAATCACCAAGTCATACTCTGCAATCTAAGTATGCGCTGTTCATCCTAACTAATATTATAAATGCAAAAGTGAGTTTGTTTGTTTGTTTATAACACTTTCACATCTCAACTGCTCAACCAATCGTCTTGAAATTTTGCTTACATGTTGTCTGGGGTACAGAAAAGGACATAAGGTACTTTTTACGCATAACTTTTTAGACATAAGGGACATAAAGGTTGTTGCCTGGGAGGCTATTTCTGCGCGTGAGATGAGATGAGATTTTATCTTAGTCACTCTCACACCTATGAAGTTTCAAACGTGAGCAACAAGGACGAAAAAAGGCGAGATCAAAATCTCAAATCTCCGAATAGGGCCCCAGAAATGAGATGAGATTTTATCTTGGTCACTCTCACATTTATGACGTTCCAAACGAGAGCAACAAGGACGAAAAAAGGTGAGATGAGATTTTCATCTCACCTTTTTTCGTCCAATCTCCGAATAGGGCCACTGTTCTTCTGAGTAGAGGCTTTGGTCGAGTCTATTTCAAAAAACTTTGACTTTTATGAGTATATCTTTGATACCCGAATTGAAAAAAAAAACATTTTGACTTTGACTTTATCCTGAACAAATTAACAGTTTGTGGAAACGCGGATAAAACCGCAGGGCGCAGCTAATTTAATTTTTATGACTTTGTGGTTTGTGCAGACTATTTATCGATGGACGTGAGCGCAACCAACAGTAGCTAACTAGAAACAAAGTCAGCCGCTCACAGCTTGCTGTTAGAGTGAAGCCTAAATTACTCTATAATCCTTTTATCTTATCTTATATCTTTAAATGAGCAATTCTTGTATATATATATATTTATATAATTGGAATCTCGGAATCGGCTCCAACGATTTTCATACAATTTAGTATATAGGGGGTTTCGGGGGCGATAAATCGATCTAGCTAGGAATCATTTTTAGAAAATGTCATTTTATTCGTGTTTTATCGATAATCAACTTAAACATAAACTTGCAAGAAAAATAACAAAAAGGGGGCGTTTGAGTAGTCTCAACTGAAAAATATGACTCTTCCTGACATCTATTGGCGAATAATAATACTATTTTTTGTGAGCAACTAATTGCTTTAACGACACAACAGCAGATGGCGTTGTTAAGTAACACGAAGTCAATGAGTGTTTGCTTTGAGGTTAGACTAAAATCAATTGTTTATCTACGAGTATGTTATGTGTCTTCTTAATGCACGTGTTCACTTAAAAATGCCTAAACGATCTTGGAAAAAAACGCTTATAGATGGATGTTTGTTACTCTTTCACGCGAGAACGGCTGAACAGATCTGGATGAAATTTGGCCCAGAGATAGGTTATAGTCTAGAATAGCCCCTACGATACTTTTTAGCTGCGGGTGAAACCGCAGGGCGCAGCTAGTGTTATAAATACAAAAGTCTCTTTATGTGACATCAAGAGATTCAGATGAATTTCGGACTGGAGACAGCTCATAAGTCATACCCTATATTAATACAGCCTACTTTTTAACAGGGGATAATACCGCAGGACGTAACTAGTGTTATACGAAATTTTGTGAGTTAATTTATTATTTTGGTTTGTTCCCAACATGTACACCCTCAACTGTCACACTGGTACTCAATGGGAAATTTACCTCAAATGGCAGAACTTTATGGGATGAAATTTGGTATGTAGTAAACACCCTAGCTTAAGAGTCCGGCGACCTAACTTCGACCTAGGCGGCCTAGACTAACTTCGCATTGGCTTAAGGTATTCTATAGCCATTTCGTCTAGAAGAAGAAGACGAGCGAAGAGAGCGAGTAATGATACTGACGAGCCTCTAAAGTTACCTACAGAGTGACAAAGTGCAATTTCATTATTTTTTTATGACTTAGGCACTCCTGTAATCATTCTTAAGTAACTAAGAATTTTCCTCGTATTATGGATTCATTTAACAGCTAATAATGTAGACAACTTCCCTATGTAATGGAATTTATGATTTGCTTTGTCTATCTATTGCATAAATCAGTCAAAAGTGACCCCTTAAAAATGCGGATATTTTTCATATTACCTCTATTTTAGCTTGAGAACGTTTTTAAAAAAAACCAAGAACATAGGGGCGGAGATATTGTTAATTTCATTGTACATGCTAAATTTCATCATAATCTGACATATGTTTTTCAAGAAATTTGAGTAGCGCGTTTGTATGAAAGCGGCCCTCTTAACATAATTATATGAAACATTTAATTTGTCAGCGTAAGTAAGTAGTACTAGTATAAGTACTAGTACTTAAGTATAAGTAAGTAGTACTAGTATAAGCTGAAAAAATAAAAGGTTCCTGTGGGACAGCAGGGAAAACCACGGAGCACAGCTAGAATTTAAAAAAGTGGAGGTTGCTTACATATGAATATTGTGCTTAACTTAAGAGCCAAGGCAGACTGAAATAACGTGAGACGATGGACGAGACACGGACAGTAGGAGGCCTGGATTGGTACATAGGCTACTTTTTATATGTGAGTACAACCGCGGGGCGCAGCTAGTTTTGTATAAAAGTGCCCTGTCTCCTCTCCGTCTGTGTTTCGTCCCCTTCTTACATCCTTGCTGCCAGGCTAGCGGCTAACACTCTAACACTTAAAAGACAACAACATGATTTGAAAAGACATTAGCCGTTTAATACAATATTTTATTTTGGAGTTCAAGCATGAATGATCTTTTTTAATTAATGACCAATCACTTAGGTTTGTATATAATATTCGGTTTCAGCGTAATAAAATTACAGTTCAGTGATTAAGTGCCTATTACAGTATGTGATTTCCCAGGCCGTCTATCATGCTCTTGCCTGAAGCACGGTTATAACCACTTGGTCCTTTGGACTTCGGGAGCCGACTCTCTGGCTTATTACAATAACTTTTTCCTGAGGGCAGAGTCTGAGCAATCACATTATCAAAGGGCTTTAACTTAGAAATAAAATTCTAGAACATTCTGAAGCACACACATTAGCTCAAAGGTGCCAATGTCGACAAATAATAATAAACTTATAATAATTCAAACCGAAAAAACCGAAATTCTTTTAATATCGGTTTTTTTCATTATTTTAAAGGCAAAGCAAAATCACCACTGAATTGAAATTTTGTTACGTTAAGACTAACTTTAAAGTTAAAGAAATAATAATTAAAGCGACATCACATTAAGCATACTTTACAGCCTAAAAGTCTACTTTTCGTTCGTTTTTTATTTACCTCACATTGGTGTTTAGACAAGATCGTCTTTTTGCTTTTCGGATCAACTAAAGCTTTCTTCAATACAGTGTTACTTGGATCGCTTGTCTCCAAGTCAAAGTCAACAGACGTAGTTGGTCTTTCCTCAAGCTTTTCCAAAACTACATAAGGTTTAAAATGCTCTGGTATTTCATTGATATTGTAAGTCTTTTTTCTCTGATTTGTGGAGTTACTTTCTGGCGGTATTTGAGAGTTGTCGCTAGTTTTTAAGAAGTGCGACCATTTGTGCTGTAGCATGTCTGTTTCTGTGTCAAATTGTTGCCTACATTGATCGCAGAAATAGTAGTCTTTGTGACCCGTTGTTGCTTTGTTAGTTAAGTCCGGTAGTTGCTGAATGTGTCTTTCGATTACGTCTCTTTCAACTGAGCTTTCGTCACAAAATTTACAGAGGTATAACCTCTCCGTGCCCATTTTTCGCATCACATACAGTTCTTTTGGTCGTTTTTTTACTGAATGGAGGAATGCAATGTGGTGGGCAATGGCACATTTAGTTTGGAACTGCTCCTTACAGATATCACATACGAAACACGGATCTAAGTGGTCATAACTATGGTCTTTTAGATCCATGATTTTGAAGAATGATTCATTACATGTCTTGCATTTGTGATATTTATATGTCCGACAATGATCACGTTTATGAATAAGATATTTTGATCTGTTCGGGAATAGACTTTTGCATATGTCACAGTGTAATCTTATATGTACCTTGAAGAACATTCGATCAACGAATTTCTTGTTGCAGTAATTACAAATGTAGCATTTACGTTTTTTATGCCATTGCCGCATGTGTTGCTTCAAAGATTTGTAGTCTTCAAATATTTTTGGACACTTACGACATTTATGGTACTCCTTGACCTCGTGGACGATGACATGGTTTGAGAACGAGACCCGCTTCGGCGTCTTGGTCGGTGTTATGTATATAATATGCTTGTTCTGCAAATGTTTTAGCAGTTTCTTTCCGCTGTTGTAAGATTTTTCGCATATTTTGCATTTTACTGCCATTTCTGAGGAGTCACCGCACTCGGAGTCTGAAGAGGCAGCTGACGAAGGGGACTGAGACCGCTGGAGGTTAGCCTTGAGCTTCTCCAGGTCGTCCCGTTTTAAACTTACAAAACATTTTTGTGACAGCCTCTGTGCGTGGACGTCATTTTTGCCGCGCTTTTTTTGCAGCTGCTTTTTAGAAGCTAGTTTTCGAAACCTATCTAGGTATGGAGTGATGTCTGCGCGCTCCAAACGTACGTGTGGTGTTGGAATGAAGCCCTGAAAGCTGGTTCGAAAGGGCAAATTCTTAGAAACGTCGTCTGGTGACGAAGGTTCCGCTTCCAAGGACGACTCTGTACTCTTTTTGACCACAAAGTTAACTCCATTGTAGCTTTCGGCCATGGGATACACAGGAAATAACACCAAAATATAATAACAAAAGGAGAAAACAGAAAAAAAAACGAAATTGAACAACAACACTACATTTCATGCTAATCGGAATTGACAAAAGGCAGAATGCCAGAATCAGCCAGCTACGTGCCAACTAACCAACACAAAACGAACGGGTGAGGCAGTGCTACCAGCCCTAAGTTCAGTTTTTTCCTGGATTCGGGGAAAAAATACATTATTTTTCCAATTCATTTCTTTTTTAGACCTCTTTAATCCATTGTAATTTAAGTTTACTCATCCGAAAGCATTCTGGAAAAGATTGCTCTTAGCGTGAAGACTGTCTTTTATCTCTGCTCTTTCTCTGTGTTTATGTTTTCATACTGCAGTTTCAATAAAGTTAAATTATATGACGTATTGGAAACACAAGAATTACAAATATAAAATAAGCATCACCAACATAGTTGAAGTTTCCTGAAAATTAAGTAAAGAAATCATAACCAGCAATATTTAGCTGTCATGCCGTTTTTTTTTTCAACTGATAATGATTCCAGATATTGAGTAATGCGATTATGAATTAATTTATTGATTTCATTTCCACGATTATTATACATGTAAAAGGATTTTGTTACAATGTTGCGTGTAAGTAATACAAACATTATTTATCAATATCAATAACTTTACTCCCTATTCGAGAGCTATTTTGTTTTCTTTCATCACTTGAAGTTGACGTCTAGCAACACTGAGTTTGCCTGTCAGCTGTCAAATCTGTCATGTTATCATGTCATCCTTCGAAATTGGACCAAAGCGTCTATCAGAAAATTAATCGCTATCGCAAATTCTAACTAAACAAATTATTTTTAACCGTGAGTGGTGGAGCGTAAAAATGTTTCCGCCGACGCGCATTAGGAGTTGCCTCCCAGTCATCAACCCAATGTTTAAGCAGCGGTTGCGTCCACACCGCCCGTTCCGACAGACTTCGTCTGTACACACAACGCAAACAAAGACTCTGAATAATCAGCTGCAAAAGACGAAATGGATGAGCATCCGTTCTATTTTCACTCGCTGGATGCCTTTAGGCAGCGTTATATACGTGGGATGGTGCTACATCCGCGCTAGCATTGACTATGAAGTGTCGAAAGTGGAAATTCGATTTTACGAAATGTTTCCTTTCCGAATTACCAGCCGATTATGGGGGCGTCTAGCGGCCTGCGAGCTACCAGTGTCCCTCAGAAGTTTCGTCTACGGTACGTACGTGAAAATGTTTAACGTGAACCTCAATGACGCCGCCGTGCCAGACTTAAAATACTACAAAAGCTTGTCATCATTCTTCACGCGTCCGCTAAGAGAAGGCGCTCGGTATATTTCTCCCTCTCATTGCGTATCACCATGCGACGGCGTCGTAATCAACTGCGGCCCAGCTGACACGGACAAAATCGAGCAAGTCAAAGGCGTTACCTACAGCTTAGAAGAATTCCTCGGCGAAAACAAATGGTCAAAGAAAAAGTCGGACAATTACTATGACTCACTACTAACAAATAAAAACAACATTCTGCATCAGTGTATAATATACCTGGCACCTGGTGACTACCATAGATTTCACACCCCTTGCGATTGGACAGCGACATTCCGAAGACACTTTTCTGGAAAATTGCTATCAGTAAACCCGTGGCTGGCGAGGTTGATTCCGGGCTTATTTGCAATCAACGAGCGAGCTGTGTACATTGGTGAATGGAAGTATGGATTCTTCAGTATGACAGCCGTTGGAGCGACAAACGTGGGCTCAATCGAAATATTCGATGACCCAGAACTACGAACGAACACGAAAGGACGTCGTAACAGGATTAGTGAAATGGAATTAGGGCAAGTTGATTTAAAGAAAGGGGAGCTATTTGGACAGTTTAATATGGGGAGTACGATAATTTTGCTATTTGAAGCTCCGAGAGAATTTAAATTTGAAATGGCAGCGGGGGACAGGGTTTTAGTGGGGCAAGCAATGTTTGCTGCAACGAGAGAGCAAGCAAGGTGACAAGCTTATGATGAGTTAGTACAATGTGTGCAATATGTACTGGTATTCTACATGGTCTCGGTATTATTGGTGTGAGCTTAAATACAAGTTTTAAGAGGGTTTTTACAATTCTCGTGCTAAGTTCTTAAATGCCAGTTGTAGAAGAGTTTTTACGATTCTCGCGCCGAAGGTCGTATATTTAATACTGACCTTCGTTTAAAGATTAAAATTGTCATACAACAGTTTGATAATTTCAATTGTATTTTTCAGCCTATGATATTTGTTGTAAAATGTTGGTCAATAATTAAAACATAGGTATAAAGCGTTGTGAATAAATTGATGATAAAGAAATTCGGAAACAAATTGAAAATAAAATTTATTAAATCAAAATGAAAAGTTATAAGTATTAACATTTCAAGTGAGACATTAAGAGCTTGTGAAAGAGCGCGAAAAGCGTCAAACCACTCTTAATGCCTAGAAATTGCTTCATACGGAAATTTCTTGCCATGTTGTATTTTTTTTGGCTAGTTATCTACTGCTCTTTAATGTAATGTATTTGTAATAGTCATAAAAACAACCATAGATTTACGAACGCAATGGATTTCATCAGCTTTCAAAATCGTCCCAACCATAGTAATCTGTGTAAATCCCATAAAATACTAAAGTTGTTGCAAGCTATACATACAGGTATTTCTCAAAAAAGATGTAATATAATTTAACATAACACAAATAATGATATTTTTGAACATTTTTTTACATAATAATTATTATGTTACCATGAAAATATTATTTAAAACAGTTATTTCATATTTCTATAAATACTACACGTTTTTAAGATTAAAAATTCAGGGTACAGAACTGTGTACTAGATCCAAAATCCATTCAATCAACCTTTAATGTAAACAATGGCATGTATTTTAAATACAATTTACATTTTTATAATATAAAGTCACATGTGTCAATGAATTGTATGAAATCGCGAGATTTGCGTTGTTTTTCCAATAGAAAAGTGGTTCACAATGATAGTGAGCTCCTTTCGGCTAGGTAACCCTTTTTGTGTAACCTTGTAAATTAATTTGTCGCTAAATTAGCATGGTAGGGTAGGACTTAGAAAATACTTACATTACGTTTATTATCTTTTGATAGTATAATTAGTAAAAGACAGACGTCGAAGAACTGTTACAAAAACCAGAGGAAATTAAAAGAACAAAATATAAAACATTGTTATGTTATGGTGCATAATTTGACGTGCCGCTGTCCCCCTCGCACATTCAACATTTTGCAATGTGCGAGGGAAATGGCAGCCAATATCTGACACTTAAATGCCTATTACAACACTTGATATCTCGGGCCTGTCTATTGTGTCTGCTTGAAGCATGGGAGGTGTAACTACTCGGTCGTCCGATTTAGGGACCCTGACTACGTGTCTTGTTACACTACCCTGGCCCTGCAGAAAGGATCCAAGAAATCACGCAATGAAATAAGGCTTTTAAAAGGCTTAACGTTTCACTTACGGCGCTAAATTTAAATTTTAAATTTAAACACTTGTTTTGTTTAGAAGCTAGACCGGGTACCTAGTTAATGTACATGATAAAGGAATTTGTACTTATTTTAGACTATTTTCTCGTTATTTTACAGATATATTTTACAAGTATGCACCTGATTAATCAAGACAGCTTAAATTGACAGTTTGTGTTGATTTGCCTATTTTATCATCGGCGCATTACTGTTTCCATATCTCAAAAAAAATCGTAACGTAAATATCGTAAATATTTACGATGGCCGAAAATTCCGTGCGGAAAAACGCATACCGTGCATTTTTTTTTATTCGCATTGCCTTTAATCTATTTTTTTAATTTTATATTTGTAATATAAGCTAGACACTACCCTGCCCCCCAATTCTACTAATTGTTTTAAAATTATTAATGAATTACCGCAAATCGACACTTTTTGGATGCCTGAAGTGTCAATAATGGGCAATTAGTTAACAATTAAAAAACAATTGCGTAGTATAATCGGGGCCCTGGTGGTATGGGACAATGTTTCTAAACTGTCTAGCTAAAAAAAAAAAAACGATTTAAAATTTAAATTTGGCGCCTTAAGCGAAACGAACCACCTTAACTCCCAATGCCCTATATTATAGTAACCAAGGCTTTTTATGGCAAGCTTTTAGTATAAATATATTTGTGTTAAAAAGTTAAAGTGTATATTAGTTTATTAGCCAATAAATAAGATAATTGTTAAAAACAGCTACTTATTTACTATATCGTTTTGTAAAGATTTGTTTTGTGAATAAATGTGTCTAAAAGTGATGGAGTTTTTTGGTATATTTTAAGGAATTTAAACCAATTAAAATTAGCTAGTATTTTCTATACGAAAGAATAGAAATTCTGCCAAGTAACAAGTACATGGAAATAATATGATTTTTCAGTGTTGTGAGCCATTTTTTTAAAATAATAATGCCTCTCAATTTCTTGCCTGTTCTTCTGAGTAGTGGCTCTCCCTAACAAAGGCGGTCGAGTCTAAAAACTTTGACATTCATAAGTGTATCTCCAATACCCAATTGAATAAAAACATTTTGACTTAAACATACTTGCTAGTTTTAGCTTGTAAAATTTGGGAGCGAGTTCGAACCCAGCCGACGGCACGCACCAATTTGTTCATTGTGTGAACATAATGTGCGTATTGTATGTCATCTGCTACATGACTGGAGCCCGGTGTATGGCGACAGGCTCGCCCCATTTGGGACTGAATATCGTCCGGCGAAGTGTGGGTGTTGTATTACACCTCTGCCAGCCCCCTGGGGGGAAAGGCGTGCGATATGTTATGTGTTAATAACCAGTGTTTTCTTTTCTACTATAGTTTAGAAAATGCTAGTTGGTTTTAGCTAGGAGTATTACTAGCTAGATTTGTTTTCTATAAGTACTATGGTATAGAAAATACTAGCTAGTTTTCGTAGTCCAAAACAAAACATGGTTTTCTATGAATTCATTTAAATCTATGTTAATGTTATGCAATCAAAACTAACCCTGTTTCTAAGCTTTTCACGGCTGAACGGAACTTGACGAAATTTGATAATCAGGTACATCAATTCAAGAAGAAGGTTTACGGATACTATTTTCTGAATAAACGCGAACGAAGTCTTCAGCTCAAAGCCACCAGGGGGGCTATTCCTGCGCGTGAGATGAGATGAGATTTTATCTTGGTCACTCTCACACCTATGACGTTTCAAACTAGAGCAACAAGGACGAAAAAAGGTGAGATGAGAATCTCAAATCTCCGAATAGGGTCCCAGTAGGTATTAATACTTGGTAACAAGATAATTATACCAAAGTAGGTACCTACAAAGCAGGGGTCAGTGTCACTGCGACCTGATCGTGCAAACTATCTACAGTAGCTCGCGCCAAACATGGACCTCACGACCCCTTTATCTCAAGGACCCCTGGACCAATTTTGCTTATAATCTCAACTAAAAACGATCCGCGAAAGAAGTCTAATAAAAAATTGACTGCGTAGCGAGGTCGCGAAGACCGGGATTTATAACCCACGGTTAAGAGGGCCGCGACGCTCTGAAATTTCCATACAAACCCGCTACTCAATTTTCTTAAAAACCATTTGTCAGATTACGATGAAATTTAGCATGTCCAATTAAATTAACTATATCTCCGCCCCTATGTTCTTGGTTTTTTTTGAAACGTTCTCAAGCTAAAATAGAGCTATGAAAAATATCCGCATTTTTTAGGGTTCACTTTTGACTGATTTATTCAATAGATAGACAAAGCAAATCAAAAATCCCTTGACATAGGGAGGTTGTCTACATCATTAGCTGTTAAATGAATCCATAATACAAGGGAAATTCTTAGTTATTTAAGAATGATTACAGGAGTGCAAAAGTCATAAAAAAAAAATTGCACTTTGTCACTTTGTAGGTAACTTTAGAGGCTCGTCAGTATCTTTACTTGCTCTCTTCGCTCGTCATCTTCTTCTAGACGAAATGGCTATAGAAAACCTTAAGCCAATGCGAAGTTAGTCTAAAGTGGTCGCCGGACTCTTAAATTTAAAAATTTACTACGTACGCTGTAGGATGCTAATCTCAACCTACTTAATTTACTAGTAAAATGAGTAAATAAACACTTATTTATCTACTTAGTAAATGAATCATGAATTGATTTACACTTAACCTACCATGCATGGAACCTGATAGTAAACAAAGGTTACAAAGTTCAATAAAAAATGCATGTATAAAAGTACCGATTTACTGGGTTAGACAGAACAGTGATACTACGCCGAAAAAAACTTCATATGTACCTAAGCTAAGTACCTAGGTATTAAATAAAAATAAAATCTCCAAACTAGGTAGATAGGTAAGTAGGTACATTAGATATGAAATCACAGATCTTATCTTAGGTCTGTGTTATAAATATATACCCCTAGCGCGTTCAGAGCAAATAAAACCCAAAAACCGGAAGTGAACTATGTAATATACTTAGGGCGTATTCTGTGAGTGAAGGATGATTTTTTTTTCACACCATCTGTGGCCCTATTCGGAGATTTAAGATTTTCATCTCACTTTTTTTCGTCCTTGTTGCTCTCGTTTGAAACGTCATAGATGTGAGAGTGACCAAGATAAAATCTCATCTCATCTCACGCGCAGGAATAGCCCCCCTGCTCGAAAATGACCGATTCCACATCACGCAGTCTCGACGTCAAGCAAGGCATTGCCTCCCAGGAAATGTGCAAAGAGGTTAAAATTGATTGAAAACTCAGCAAACGAGCACTGTAAGAAGAGTTTATTCGAAAATTGAACTGGACAGGAACTGAAATTTGAACAGAAAAAAAAGATTGCAGCCGGTGCATGAGCTCTACGAAATTCAAAACAAAAGACGGTGTTTGGTGTAAGATAATAATTAATCCTACTAATATTATGAACGCGAAAATTGTAAGAGTGGATGGATGGATGTTTGTCACTCTTTCACGCCAGAACGGCTGAACAGATCTGGATGAAATTTGACACAGAGATAGGTTATAGTCTAGAATAGCACATAGTATACTTTTTAACCGCAGGTGAAACCGCGGGGCGCAGCTAGTACAATAAATAAATTCGGGACACTTTCACACACGGTTGTCTGACCCCAAACTTAAGCTTATACTATGGCTGCCAGACACTGATATACACACAGATACTTTTAAATCCATACTTAAATAGACATTAACAACCAAACATAGAACAACCACAAATGTTCATCACAAGAATGTTTGCCCTAGGTGGGAGTCGAACCCATGCCCCCAAGCTCAGAAGGCAGGTTCACTACCGACTGAGCCACCGAAGCAGTCAAATATTTTCATTCCTTCGCAGAAGGTATGAAAAGTAGAGTATTCACCTCTGGGATAAAGCAGTGTCTTTATCTTGGGCTTGTCCCTCGCTTCACTTAGGACTTTACATAACTCCCGTCACGCTCAGGGTTCAATAAGCCACCCGCGACGTAAGACACTGCTTTATCCTCTCGGTGCATAATCTACTTTTTGACACCACCGCCTCGACAACGAACAATTTACATATCACGTAGTCTCGACGTAAAGCAAGGCATTCCATCCCTAGGGAGATAAAGTTGCATGAAATTCCCAAGGCAGTTTTTAAAGAGTTTACTCGAAAAACGGGACCCTATTACTAAGACTCCGCTGTGTGTCCGTTTGGTCTGTCCGTCTGTCACCAGGCTGTAACTCATGAACCGTTATAGTTATTTAGACAGTTGAAGTTTTCACAGATAAAGTATTTCTGTTGCCACTATAATATAAAGTACTAAAAAACAGAATAAAATAAATATTTAACGGGGATCCCAATTTTTTTTTTATAACTTAATAGGCTTGCGTTTGGCCGCCAACATGCCTGATGATTACAGTGATGCGGCCTACGATGGAGCACGCTTGCCTAGAAGAAACCGATTCACTCGAGACTTGAACACACCCAGATTACAAGTGTCAGGGAACACACACTCTGGCCGAGTATTCCACACTCTAGCGGTCCGTATGAGAAATTCGTTTCGTGCGTGTTGTAGGTATGTCGACCATAAACCGATGCCGCTTTTTTGTACTCGTGGTTGTTTTATAGAAGAACGGTCTAGGGAGAATAAGGTCATGCAAACCAGATGCACACTCCCCGAAGTGTATCCGATAAAACACCGATAGATAGATAGCAACCTTGCGCCGATGATCCAAACTTTGAAGTTTGGTCCCATACAACAAACGTGTTTTTTTTTTCCATTTTTATAGAAAATGCTACGGAACCCTTCGTGCGCGAATCCGACTCGCACTTGGCCGGTTTTATATATATTTTTAGTTAGGTATAATGAGTTGCTTTCGTTTATCACCCTATTTTACCGACGGCGTTCCGTGTAGCCCTATAAAGCTTTAATTATGTATCTAGGTAGGTATTAACTATTGTTTCCGTTACTAAGCAACGTAAACATGTGTTGTGTTTACAATTATCTTGTCTCGCAATGCAGTGTTGCAGGCGCATAATTACCCGACTGTCGAAGGTGGGTACCGTTCTAACCTTTGAGTGTGGTAATTGTCAGCGGTCAGCGGATTTCGAATTTGCAAAAATCGACCTTTGGTTTAGGCACTAGAGCGTTGCTTATCGTACGTGTCAAAACTTGTCCTTGAATTTCTAAAACTTCTAGGTTGTTCTCGGTGGCATGAAATTAGAGACGGTCAATCGAAAAAAAAAAACAGTGACATTAACAATATACTTTGCGAGAGAGATTAAATACCTTTTTTTTTTGTTGACGGGGGGGAAATCTTCAAAAAGATGCCCGGATGTAATGGGGTGCATCCGGGTTATGTGGATTGACCCACTAAAACCCCCTCGGTGGCCATCCTCTGTGCATGGCAAGAGGGCACCGGAATCTCCATAGGATCGCACCGGTGCCCCCTAGCACGTTGCCTGTAGCAGCACCTTTCCCAGAGATTGGTCTCTTGTCTCTCACCACAACGATGCAGGCCACGCCACACCGTTGTCTTCCCCGGGCTCGCTCGTTTGGTAGGGTGGTCAGATCCCCAAATCTGCCCACCTACGAGCCCAAAGGTCCCCCTTTAGTCGGCTCTTACGACGGGCAGGGGATACCGAAGCCGTATTATAAAACCCCGACTCCAGGGTGAGAGATTAAATACCTACTACCTCGCTGGCTTAGTTGGTAGTGAACCTGTCTTTTGAGCCTGGGGGTGTGGGTTTGATTCCCACCTAGCGAGCGAAAAGTGGTGCCGTCATAGCACGATTTTTTTCTACACACTCGTTTACTTAAGAGTCCGGCGACCACTTTAGACTAACTTCGCATTGGCTTAAGGTATTCTATAGCCATTTCGTCTAGACGAAGAAGACGAGCGAAGAGAGCAAGTAATGATACTGACGAGCCTCTAAAGTTACCTACAGAGTGACAAAGTGCAATTTCAATTTTTTTTATGACTTTTGCACTTCTGTAATCATTCTTAAATAACTAAGAATTTCCCTTGTATTATGGATTCATTTAACAGCTAATGATGTAGACAACCTCCCTATGTAATGGAATTTTTGATTTGCTTTGTCTACCTATTGAATAAATCAGTCAAAAGTGACCCCTTGCAAATACGGATATTTTTCATAGCTCTATTTTCGCTCGAGAACGTTTAAAAAAAAAAAAACCAAGAACATAGGGGCGGAGATATTGTTAATTTTATTGTACATGCTAAATTTCATCATAATCTGACAAATGGTTTTCAAGAAATTTGAGTAGCGCATTTGTATGGAAATTTCAGAGCGTCGCGGCCCTCTTAAGCTGTTTCATTTAGAGTTTAAATTTTAAGTCATAATTTATGGTAAAATGAGATCGGCGCGTAAAATTATTATTTTTGCCGTTGTTAATGTTATTAATCGTAACAAGGACACAAATAAGAATAAGTTGCTCGGTCAAACTAATCTGGCTATTAAATAGTCGAAAGAAATTGTGGTGTAATCGCTGAAAATTTAGAGAAAGAACTAGGCGTTTCGATAGTTTTTTTAAGAAGATACTTTTTGTGTTTTTTTTTCCAAAATGAGAATGATTTTCAAAATTGTTCTTCGGTTAAACTTTCGTTGGTTGTTTCTTCTACCAGCTGTATTTTTTGCATCAGGGACCCTATTCGGAGATTTGAGATTCTCATCTCACATATTTTTATCGTCCTTGTTGCTCTCATTTGAAACGTCATAGGTGTGAGAGTGACCAAGATAAAATCTCATCTCATCTCATGTGCAGGAATAGCCCCCCTGATCATCATAACTCTTCATTTCAAACTAAGCGCAAACAAAAAACTTGTTTTTGGTGATTTCGTTCTTAGTTCTAGATAAGTCTATACGCGTAGACTTTATCTAGTTACGAGTACGTCTAGAGTAGAGTTAACAAGAAATTCTGAGAATGAAAGACGGATGTTGACAAAAAGAGATAACACAGCTATTCGTCCATAGCTACAATCTTCCAAATATTCAAAACAATGTTATCAGAATTCGCAATTAGAAGAAGAACTACCGATTTAATTATACGAATTAACCCATTTCGACCTTACGTTGACGCAAGAAGACTGCGAGGTCAATATTAAACAATACAATACAATACAATATATCTTTATTGCACACCAAAAACTACATGAAAATCTTAAAAACTAAAATACATTTTTCGGCAGTACAAGGGCGACCTTATCGCCTAAAGCGATTTCTTCCAGGTAACCTTTGGATGGACAGGAACTTACAGAAATACGAAAAGGGTAGGTGGTGTACATAAAACTAAATTAAAATTTAAAAGATAATAATAAGTACCTAATATTAATAATAAGTACTTAAATAAATAACCAAAAATAAATATAATAAATATGAATAATTATAAATAAATATAATAATATATCAATACATAAATATAGTTAATTATTATGCGTACCGAATTAGCAAAGAGCGAAATAATGGTTAAATACGAGATTTTTAAAAATGTGTTATTACGTGTTGTGTATTATGTGTTGGGTTTTAAACTTGACAGAAAAATTTTTTTACTGACTTCAAAAAAGTAGTAGGATTTCAATTCGACTGAATGTTTCTTTACCTGACTGTGCAGAAAGGAGGGTTTTGTTTTTCGAGTGTATGTATGTACACCGCACATACATATGTACATTTAAATGTATGTATGCGGTTTCTTTAGCACGCCCTAAACAGCTTGTTGTATTTCGACATGTGACGTGTCATTTGAATTGCCTTGATAGTGGAAGTGACGTAGGGTACAATATTTTGCAGCCGGGTTTTTCTTAATATTGTTAAAGGTAAGTATTTGTTAGTTTAGTTTTTTTTATGTTCAAGAAAATCAAAGTTCAGCTTTGATTTAATAATTTCATGTATATTTTTGTAAGTACTTACCTACTACTTATAACTACCTAAATCTACAATAGTAATATGTAGTTCCATTAATATTCTTGCACAGACTACTGTTTATAACTAAGTCTAACTACGTTTTTTTTAATGTTAAGTATGATTAATTAAAAAATAAGAATGTACCTATAGGTACTTGCTTTTTTAAATAAACATTTTTTTTTATCGCAAAAACAAAAATCACCTGTTTCGTACAAAAAGTTAATTGACCCGCGATAAATCGTATCTATAGAACAGCTGATTTTTGCTTTTGCAATTACGGGTTGGTCCGTAGTAATAATTGCTTGGATGATGTAGAGTCAGCCGTTAAATTTTTGCGAGATAAATACTATACTTAGGTACAAAAAAAAAAAAGGTACAATAGGTCGGCGTTTGACCACCAACTCGCCTGACGTTAAGCGACGTTGTGGTCTAAGATGGAGCACGACGACCTATATACCTATAAGGTACTTATTCACTCTAGCCTTGAAGTTTTGTAGAGTGAAGAAGTACAAAGACGGCAATTGAGTGAGGCGCTACAAGTGCGATACTGCTCAGACCCGGAAGTCTTCGGAACGGTTACACCGGACTACATCCCGAAACACGACTAGGTCATTTCACGGCATGGCTTGGTTTGGTGGTAACTAGCCACGGCCGAAGCCTCCCACCAGAGTTTGCTACCCGGTTAGCACTACCCGGGGACCACGTGTAGGGAATCAGAATAGAGTACACTCCTACGGACGTGGGTAGCTCAGCCCCCAATATCCTAATGAATGCACAAGACGTGTGACTCCAAATGGTTATGGATGGGAGAGCAAAAAAAAATCCTAAACCGAACTGGGGGCCTATTCGGAGATTTGAGATTTTCATTTCAGCTTTTTTCGTCCTTGTTGCTCTCGTTTGAAACGTCATAGGTGTGAGAGTGACCAAGATAAAATCTCATCTCACGCGCAGGAATAGCCCCCCTGTAGAGGAGCACAAACGTCGGCCGTGAGTTTTACAGCTCCTAAAGTTACTAATTATTAACATAAATCGTTAGTCTCTTAAAAAAAAACTTTTTTTTGCATACTGTACTCGTAGAGTGTGTAAAACCACTGGATTTCAGAACAGCAAATCATTGCGAATAACAGTACAGCGAGTACCTAAGGCCATCGTTAGGCAGATACGGCAGTGTCCGAATATATCACATCACACGATTTTTGACATTTTGACCTCAGTCAGACCACTTTACCTTGACTCGATGTTGATCTTAGGTACCTATTGTACATGTGTAATCCTGATTTATTATTAATTTATTAAGTACCAGCTGTTTCTCGCGACTTCGTTCGCGTTTGTTCGAATAAGTTATTAATTATAAACTTCCGATACCGTTTTTCATCAAACATTCACAAAACAGAACACTCTCGCTAGACTAATTCGCCTTTTAAACAAAAAAATTCAAACCAAAATCGGTCCATCCGTGAGAGAGATACGATGCCACAGACAGAGAGACAGAGAGACACAACACACACACACACACACACACACACACACACACACACACACACACACACACATGCACGTCAAAAAACCATCAACCTTCCTCGTGAAATACTCTATAAAATTAAAAAGCTTTATGCGCACTGTCGGAAGAGGCGTTCGGGATGGGAAGTGAAATTTGAGTGACTAAAATACATTGTATTGTATTTAATTTAATGTTTTGACATATATAATGACGAATTTATAAATAAAATATTAAGAGTCCGGCGACCTAACTAATTTCGACCTAGGCGACCTAGACTAACTTCGCTTTGGCTTAAGGTATTCTATAGCCATTTCGTCTAGAAGAAGAAGACGAGTGAAGAGAGCGAGTGATGATACTGACGAGCCTCTAAAGTTACCTACAGAGTGCAATTTCAATTTTTTTTATGACTTTTGCACTACTGTAATCATTCTTAAGTAACTAAGAATTTCCATTGTATTATGGATTCATTTAACAGCTAATGATGTAGACAACCTCCCTATGTAATGGAATTTATGATTTGCTTTGTCTATCTATTGAATAAATCGGTCAAAAAAGTGACCCCTTAAAATGCGGATATTTTTCATATCTCTATTTTAGCTTGAGAATGTTTAAAAAAAAACCAAGAACATAGGGGCGGAGATATTGTTAATTTAATTGTACATGCTAAATTTCATCATAATCTGACAAACGGTTTTCAAGAAATTTGAGTAGCGCGTTTGTATGGAAATTTCAGAGCGTCGCGGCCCTCTTAAGGTACGTAAGTATATTAAGTATGTTTGTAAGTCTAGATTAGTTATATAACAGATATATTGTTTGTAAGAATGTCTTCTAATGTCTTCCACACTCGATGAAACGATAAAAAATGTAGCTGGTAACTTTTAAATATTATAATTTAATATATAGAATCTATCCTAGGTATACCTACACAACATCTGTTTTACATTTTTTACAACATTTTTATACGTCTATCTATGTATGTGACATGACTGTGTCTTGCTATACAATTAATAGCACGCCACACTTGCAACGCCCTATGCATAGGGTATCCTATCCTATCCTACTAATATTAAAAAACGCGAAAGTTTGTAAGAATGGATGGATGGATGGATGGATGTTTGTTACTCTTTCACGCCAGAACAGTTGAATAGATCTGGATGAAATTTGGCACAGAGTGCTTAGTGTGAGTTGCTCAAAGTAAATCGAATAACTTTACTACAGCGTAAACGAGTTTACGTCACACGGATCGACAATCGAAAACGAGCGAGTGTGAGTGCCAATCGAGCTTGTCACTCGATTCGCGTAAATTCACCGTGAAAAAGTAAATTTTTCATGTCAATGTTGGCAGTAAACAAAAAACTCGCACTCACGATTGCGGTTTCTCATTACTCCCACTAGGTGGCGCTTTTTAATTTCCATACAAATTGGAGTTACTTTTACGCGATCGAAAAATAAGAAAAACTCACACTAAGCACTCAGATAGATTATAGTCCAGAATAGCACATAGGATACTTTTTAACCGCGGGTGAAACCGCGGGGCGCAGCTAGTATTACATAATGTAACTTAATAGTTTTTAAATTGCATTAAGTAATATAATCTGATCTTAAACATTAAAAAAAAAACTTACGAAAAATACTTGCCTACTAGTTTAGGTGAAGTATATGTAAAAAAAAACATAATTATCAAATTTTATCAAGATCTGTTCAGCAGTTTAGCCGTGAAAAACCTACAAACAATCAGACAGACAGTTACTTTCGAGTTTATAATATTATTATATTAATAAATATAGTGTAGGTAGATATTTTTATGATTATTATTTATTTTTATAGCGATGATAGCTTAGTTGGAGAAGGCTCGCCTCTCAAGCCAGACGGAGCGGGTTCAAACCCAGCCGACGGCACGCATCAAATTGTTTATTGTGTGAACATATTATGTGCGTATTGTGTGTCATCTATATGACTGGAGCCCGGTGTATGGCGACAGGCTCACCCCCTGTCACATTTGGGACTGAATATCGTCCGGCGAAGAGTGGGTGTTGTATTGCACCTCTGCCAGTTCCTTCACGAGAAAGGCGTGACGATGTTTATGCTAAATCATGCGTGCAGTTTTTTACAAAATCCAATTCGGATGACAAGATGTCGTTTTTCGTCCGAGTAAGCCTTAGCGAGCGAAGCGTCTCTGCTTCAGCTTCGACAAAAATGCTTTCGTATATCCGAATTCTGTCTTAATCGTTGTCTTCGTCTAAAGGTCGCATTTCTTAACCGATTCTCTCAAAATTTTAGATATATGATTTAAAAAAAAAAATCGCCGCCAGTTTCAAAAACTGTCTCGACAAAAAAAATTAATTAATTATTGAACCAATACACACAAAGTTTCACGAGAATCTGTTGAGGTATGCGACCTGTAGGTGAGGACAGATGTTGGTCACGAAGAGTTTCTCCACACATTTTTTTCCATAGGCCCTCTTCGGAGATTTGAGATTTTCATCTCAGCTTTTTTTGTCCTTGTTGCTCTCGCTTGAAACGTCATAGGTGTGAGAGTGACCAAGATAAAATCTCATCTCATCTCACACGTACGAATAGCCCCCAGGCTCGCAGTGCATCCGCTGCACACAGCACCGCTAGTTTTGCAGGTATCATAGACGGCGTTTACCATCAAGCGGGCTGTCTGCTTGTTTGACGCTCTCCTCCACATAGTTTACACTAATAATATAACAAACATAACATATCATCACGCCTTTCCCCCAAGGGGGATGGCAGAGGTTTAATATAACACCCACATTTCGCCGGACGATTTTCAGTCCCAAATGTGACAAGGGGCGAGCCTATCGCCATACACCGGGCTCCATTCATGTAGTATACTACATGAATGGGGGCTATACCGGGCTCCATTCATGTATTATACTACATGAATGGAGCCCGGTATAGCCCCCAATACAATACCCACATATGCTCACACAATGAACAAATTAATGCGTGCCGTCGGCTGCGTTCGAACCCGCCACCTCTGGCTTGAGAGGCAGACCTTCTCCCAACTAAGCTGTCATCGCTAATATTATAAAGAGGAAAGAGTATCTTTGTATGTTTTTCACCAATAAACTACAAAGAATGGTCCAATTTCAATAATTCTTTCACCATAACAAGCTAGCAAGCAACCATTAAAAAGCTACATTTTCCTTGAATGACATAGGCCTAAGAAACGCGAGGGAAACCGCGGACAAAAGATGCTATTATAATGAAGTCGTTTTCCGCGTCTGTCTCTCTTTCTGTCTGTATATCCGATAACCACGCAACAGATTTTGATGCGGTTTTCACTATCAGTAAGTTAATCTTTACGGAAGGTTTATTGGCATCGTGCGAAGCTGACTTGAAACTAGTTTTATGTCGAGAGCGAGCATCGTTATACAATGCGGCCTTCAAGTGATTTGTTCTAACTACTTTTGTTCCTATCTTACACAGCCATGGTCATATTCCAAACCGAACTGGGTTTATTAATAACTTTCATAAATTCTAACTCCTACCTACCTACTCTATTATAAACATTCGTGTTTTCTCGCTAACTCTCAAAAACCAATAAGCATACATATCTACGTATTTCTAAATCACCGTACGTATGATTAACAGGCATATTTTTACAGCAATACTGGCCAGGCAGTACATTTGAAGAAACTTGGATTGACGGAAAAATCTTAATAATTACGTACTTTTTGATAGTAGAAAAAAAATTAAGTAATGTGACTGTCAATTTTGACAGTGACATTTGTTTGACACTGCACTGTCTGAGTACGTTCTTGCGGTTTAGCTGGGATAAGATTTCGCCTGGTTAAACGATAAATACCCCGTTTCTTTGTATTTCCCGTATTTTGTGATTATATGCTCAGGAAGTGCCCCAAAACCTACATAATTAGCTCAATCTATCACGGTTCTATCACTAATTGACATTTTGCTACCTATAGGGTTAATTAAAAATTAACCCAGTAGGTAGCAAAATGTCGTTCCTGATGCACGAGCTAAGAAAAATTTTCAGCTGGGATTAAAAGAGCGAGGTACTCGAAACACACGGAAACGAAGAACCGTGCATGCGAATCGTGCGATTCAAAAAATGTCAATGTTCCAAAGTCGCGAAAAATGCATGTAGATTGTTAGAAATATGTTATGATTTACTCCACCTATCCTAAAAAACAATGAATCCCTTCTAAATAGTGTGTTTCCACATACCATCGCTTTATTTCATGATTAAATTAAAACTTAGCCATGTTCGAGTGCTGTGATATCCCGACACATTTTTGCCAGTTTCCTACCGAACTTTTCATCTACATTTTCAAGTTTTTATCAGTTAAACACTTGATTTCCTGCCGCCAAGTCTGCAAGAGGTGGAAAGAGGTCATCGACGATGTTATATGTGACGAAAACATGTGGGAAAACCACTGTAAACTGGATTTTAGCACACTTTATGAAAGTGCGAAAGAAAAGACGATCTCATGTCACCTTTGGTTCGATATTTACCACTCTCTGAGCCTCTGGGGGCGTTTGAAGCACGCGACAGAAGTCCGAGACGAGTTCGCTCATTCAGAACTCAGTAGCGATCAGATTGAAGATATTCAAATTCTAAAAAACGGAGACATATCAGTACAAAAATTCCCAGGTATCTTTTACTACAAAACTTCTACTCTGGAATTATCTAAACGCAGTCCCATGTATGGTGTGTTTGGTAAATATGTGGAATATCGGGATGTCATAATTATTCAGACTGAATACATGCAACTCCGAATGATAAGAAAGACTGAGCCACTAAACAAAGACACAGAGACTGTGAGCAAACTTGAGGCCTTATTTCCTAACGTAAAATCGTTTTTTTTGTTCGGCAAATTCATTTATTTCATAGACATTAGAAATGCCATCTTCCACATTAATATTGATGAGGGATTTGTAGTTTCAAAACAGCCGCCGCCTAATAATGAAATGATCATTGGTGTAAGCTTGTATAAAGGCTTCTTGCATGTCATCACAGTGGAAAGAAATGTATACAAGTATGAAAACAAAACATTTTCACAACTATTTAATTTAGAAACCAAAACAAGCAACATATTAGACTGCTTATGGCAATACCAGTTCTTAGAAAACATTGAATGGCGCACATTCTATGTCTGGATGATGAGTCTGCGAATAGCAATACCTCAAGGTCCATTACGAAACATCTGCATCGTCAAAATCTATGGCGATACATTCTTCATTGGCACCAGTAGCGGGGTCCTTCTAATTTACTACAAGCCGTTTACCAATGGGCACTTAGATTTGTATAACCATGAACCTGTAAAAAAGTACCGCTTTGGCGAAAGGGAGGACATACCAGTGCTGTCTTCGGATCCAATATTGAATATCGATGTTGCAGAAATTAAAGAAGGACACAGGCTATTCATAGCGATGCCAAAGAAAGTTATAACAATCACATATACACACACATTTAATGAATCTAAAGCGGTTGTACCATACATACCAGTTGAACTGGTAACGGAACCAGCTGTACCCTAACCAGTTGTAACGGGGCCATTCGAAAGAAAAAGAAAACTAAACTTATACTCTTTGCTATTTTTTCAAATTGGCAGAGCCAAAATAAGTTAGTTATTGTACGACGAAGATCTCCAATTATTGTAAAATTTAGAAATACAATTTTCACAAAACAATTTTGTTATATTGTAGTCTTCTATCACGATGACAGAATTTATAAGTTATCAATAAGTTACTGAGCTGTGTGTTGTGACCCGCGGTTAAAAGTAGCCTATAGATGCGCTATTCCAGACTATAACTAGCTGCGCCCTGCGGTTTCACCCGCAGCTAAAAAGTGTGCTATTCTAGACTATAACCTATCTCTGTGCCAAATTTCATCCAGATCTGTTCAGCCGTTCTCGTGTGAAAGAGTAACAAACGTCCATCTATAAGCGTTTTTTTCCAAGATCGTTTAGGCATTTTTAAGTGAACACGTGCATTAAGAACACACAAATAACATAAATAAACAATTGATTTTAGTCTAACCTCAAAGCAAACACTCATTGACTTCGTGTTACTTAACAACGCCATCTGCTGTTGTGTCGTTAAAGCAATTAGTTGCTCACAAAAAATAGTATTATTATTCGCCAACAGATGTCAGGAAGAGTCATATTTTTCAGTTAAGACTACTCAAACGCCTCCTTTTTGTTATTTTTCTTCGAGGTTTATGTTTAAGTTGATTATCGATAAAACACGAATAAAATGACATTTTCTAAAAATGATTCCTAGCTAGATCGATTTATCGCCCCCGAAACCTCCTATATACTAAATTGTATGAAAATCGTTGATTCGATCGATGATCGAGATTCCAATTATATATATATATATATACAAGAATTGCTCATTTAAAGATATAAGATAAGATTTGTCTCCGTGCCAAATTTAATGCCAATCTGTTCAGCCGTTCTGGTGTGATTGAGTAATAAACATCCATAAATACATCCATCCAAACTTTCGCATTTATAATATAATACTAGCTGCGCCCCGCGGTTCTTCCCGCCGTTAAAAAGTAGCCTATGTGTTAATCTAGGGTGTCAACTACAGATAGATAGATAGATAGATAGATAAACTCTTTATTGTTCACACCACAGATAACAAAACAACAAGAGAAAAATAATGATAAAACTTATTAAATAGTGTAACAACTGGCGGCCTTATCACTAAAAGCGATCTCTTCCAGGCAACCTTAGGATGGACATACCATACCATATTTTATTAAAATTTGTAAAAAAATAGGTAGTAATAATAGTCTTTTATGCCGAGTCAGTTTTAGGAACCTGTAGAGGAAGACAGAGATCCAGACAGAATTCCGATGTACGAAAGCATCTGTGTCTAAGCTGAAGCAGAGACGCTTCGATCGCTAACGATCTCTCTGTCGATAAATTAAACCGCCGAAAAAACTGATAAGTAAAAAACTATTTATTTTACCGTAAAAAATAAGTTTTTACACAAAATGTAATGTATTTAAGTACTCATACCCAAGTAATTTTGAGTAGGCGCCTAACAAGCAAATTAATTACCTAAGAGTCCGGCGACCACTTTAGACTAACTTCGCATTGGCTTATGGTATTCTATAGCCATTTCGTCTAGAAGAAGAAGACGAGCGAAGAGAGCGAGTAATGATACTGACGAGCCTCTAAAGTTGCCTACAGAGTGACAAAGTGCAATTTCAATTTTTTTTATGACTTTTGCAGTCCTGTAATCATTCTTAAATAACTAAGAATTTCCCTTGTATTATGGATTCATTTAACAGCTAATGATGTAGACAACCTCCCTATGTAAAGGAACTTTTGATTTGCTTTGTCTATCTATTGAATAAATCAGTTAAAAGTGACCCCATAAAAATGCGGACATTTTTCATAGCTCTATTTTCGCTTGAGAACGTTTTTTAAAAAAACCAAGAACATATGGGCGGAGATATTGTTAATTTAATTGTACTTAGGTACATGCTAAATTTCATCATAATCTGACAAATGATTTTCAAGAAATTTGAGTAGCGCGTTTGTATGGAAATTTCAGAGCGTCGTGGCCCTCTTAATTACGTAAATCGTAATGGCGGCAGTGTAAATAAGTACCTATAGCTACTTACCTAAGTCTAGCGCCTACTCAAAATTAATTAGCTATACTTACATTAGTAGAGGATGTAGTCGATAAAGATTAAGAAAGGGATGCTTAGATGGTTTGGACACATTGAGAAAATGAATGAAAGGAGATTGACGAAACAGGTTTTCTTGGCGAGTGTGGATGGGCAAGTCGGTCAGGGTCGACCGAGGCGCACGTATCTCGACTAAATTGAAGAGGTCTTAAAGAAAGGCCAGCAGGCTTATTATGTAGTGAAAGCGATGAAGCGGATTGTGATGATAGCGAAGGCAAGACCTCCCTAATCACGATCGGCAATTCGGTATTAAGCAACTTTTTCTATCGCGATCGCTTACGAACGAATGACAAAAGATGAAGCAAATGGAACGGTTTCATACGTTTCGTTGTTTGAAAAGGGGGGTCGTACAATTTATTTCCTGCGCTTGCTTATAGGCTTGCCCACAATTGACTAGATGGAACAAAATTATGCCTCTTTACAAATATAAACGTTTTGCTTCTGATATCTCTACGTATGTCGAATATTTATTAACTTATAGACGCTAATAATAAAAAAATTAAATAGTTCCAAAAAGCATTGCCAAAGGATTACCAAAACGCAAACATTTAGAAAAAAATGTAAACTTCAAAGCGTTGACAACTGACATTTGGACATAATTTCGATTTTAGCGCGTTTTCTGAACTCGAAAATTTGTAAACAAAATAATACCAGTGATCAACAATTAAAACTAATTAAACAAGATAAATAGTTTAAAAACCGTACAAGTTCTCTGCGTTTGATGGCCTATTCTACGGCTACGTGACATTGGCGGAGTTAAGAAGACAGTGTCTTCTTAAGAGCCCTAGACCAACAGTTGAAGTTGATGAAAACATCAAAGTGTAATGTGTGTTGAAACCAAGATTTTGATATGATTATCACCAGCACCAACGCAGGTAGTGGACAGCCAGTGGGACTTTCAGAGGTTACAGAGGTTTTCCTTGATTACCTCGAGGAGAACAGACGGAGATTCAGAGCGACTGCCCAGCTGTGTAACAATGGCCCGTTGGCGAAATTACAGGCCCACCAGCTTTGGGATGAACTGACTTACCGCCTAAATGCGTAAAGTGCGGGTGTAGCGAAGACTCGTGGAGACGCATTTAATGGAGAGATGTAAGTAAGTTTTTAAAAAAGCATCAATAACTATAATTGTATGTAATTTCTTGGCACCAATTCTGCTTTCTTTAAGAAACTACAGCTAAATATTACATGACCAGCAATCCTAGCAAATTAAAAAGGCGAATATTTGTGTTTGTTTGTTACTTCTTCACACTCAAACAGGTGGTTTTAAGAAATTTGAAGAGGTTCCTTCATGTTTTATAATTAATTTTGATGTCTGTCCACAGCCAGTGGACCGAAGAAGAGGCAACTAGTTACATAGGAGCACAGCGGCACTAGCAGCTACCCTGCAGGCCAGAGCAGTAATGCAGATGGTGCGACTGGAAGAATTAACCCAAAGCTAGCATGCATAGTCACAATTACATTCTATTGTGAGTCTTAACCAACACTAATGCGAGAAACCTTCACTATCAAATCAGTTTGAGAATAAACTGCTGTTCTATTATGCTACTATTATACATAGTTGAATGTATAGAATTGTATTACTTTATTTCAAATATTATGAATGTTTTGTGTGAGTACATACAAATAAATAAGTACTTATCTTTGTTGATTTTATTATACTCTATATAGTCATTGTTTTTCTGCCCTATACCCATAATAATATAATATAAGGAGTTTGTTGAAATACAAACAAGAACTTATGTGAATGCAATATTTTATTCTGCTGATTTAATCATTGTCACAGAGAAGAACTGGCCACAAACTTAATGGAGTCTTTATTTCTTGATTAATCCAAGCTTAAAATACAACAGTAGGTAAATAGTAATAATTAACAAATTCCTATTTGATTTTTATACCAAACTGCCTGGTAAAATTACATTAATTCAATTTTAGGAAATAGTTTTCTTACAATTGAAATCTATTATACAAAGTTGTAAAATGATATCTACTGATAGCTATCAAGAACAATAATATAATACAACTAAAGATTATGAACAACAATTTACACAATACAGTACAATTTATAAAGATATCTTAACCCCTATACTAAGTAATATTATGAACTAGCTGTTACTCTCGACTATGTACAGGTGGATAAAAACCACTGTCACATTTACACTAGTCTTGTTAAAACATCACTTGTGGACGGGTCTATGGCAAGGGTAGTGGGTACACCGTCAGCCTCTATACACAAACTCAGCCTCCACCAGTGACTACTCCAGAAGGCGTCAGCGCGATGATCCAGGTGGCGTTTTAGTAGCCTCCAAGCTCCAAGGACTTGACTCAGCTCTGTACTGCCTACTTGCCAGACTCGCCAGAAGTCCAGGTGGTGAAGCATTACATGCCGCCAAAACCCTGATTCTGTAATAAAAATAATTTTCAGTTAAGTAAATAATTTAAGCATGATGATTCATCAATAACTGCCTTTTGGATATTAAGCCTTCATTTCAGCTCAGTCCCACACTGGGAAGTGGGTCTTTATCTTGCAAGATTTAGTTATTGATGTGAAACTAAGAGGTGAAACTAAATAACATAACATCATCACACTGTCCCTGAAAGAGTTTTCAGATGTATTACCACAATTCGCTTGACAATATTTAGAATCAAATGTTACAGGAAGAAGCCTGTCGCCATACACAAGACTCCAGTTATGTAGCAAATGACATTAAATAATGCACATAAGTATTATGTTCACACAATGAACACATTTGTCAATCTTGCTTAGAAGATTTGTTATTAAGATACATAATATTATGGAAGTGAAGTAAGTAAAAGCTTGTAATAATTATGTTTTGTAAACTAGGTAAGTAATATTTACCATTCAAAGATCCTTTCTACAGAATGAGTTGTGCTTCTTCTTAGCCTGTTTTCGAATGAAGATGCAGTAGTGGCAGCCATCACACACATTCAACCACTCGGGGGGACCTCACGTGAATTGTAGAAGCTAAAATATTAATTAAAAGTATCAGTTAATATGTAGATTACAGTTTCTTCATTAATCAAGCATAAAATTGTTCTCTGGTTTAGAAATTATATAAGGAAGAAGCAGTATGACTCTAATTTCTAGTACACAGCACATAGGCCAAATACAACAACAAGCAAACAGACTAGACAACAATAATTATCACTGTTGCGTTTGTGACTGGTGAATTGTATGCATGCACGTAATTTATGCGGTCCTTAACAAAGTTTTCGTAGGGTTTAGCATAGTATTAAACTTTCTTAAAGAAAGTTTAGGCTTAGGCTTGTTGCCTGCTGTAGCTTCTTTGGAGAAGGAGAACCAATAGAACATCACCTAACCCCCATAATTGCATATAATAGCAATCCATACAGTACTTAACACTGCCAAAGAAATAAATGATGTCCACCAACTTATTAAATTTAGGGTTAGGTTTCTGCGAAAATATTTAGAACAAAATCTCGCTGTAATTACCTTGGACGTCTAATACTCTCCTCCCGTTCTGCAGCTCGGCGGGAAAGACACAGAATACTCTTATTACATAGGCGAAAGCTTACTCTTCCAATCTCCACAAGTTTACATACACAGGAACACAAGCAATAGCTATTTAAAGTGTTGTCTTTTTTTTTTTTAAATTTAACTACTTAATCGAAAAAGACAAAAGACTGCAGCTATTCCGAGGCTATGCAACATTCATTGTTAGGGATTAGAATCTACAGCGTTTTAGACTCCAAATTCTCCGCTATTACGACTCTCGGTTTGATAACGGAGGCGGATTAGCTTCCGTCTTCATTTGACATTTCCTAATTTGCTTGGAGCTATCAACGGAGTTACGTAATACCAATTTTAAGTCAAAGTATGGGGATTTGTTCATTCAATTTGTTTCACAGCGCTTGCGATCGCGATCCTCCATGATGGCCGCTACGGAATACGAAACGCTCTCGCGATCCGCTTCAACCGTCAAAAATAACCAATCTTGGTTTCATTGGTTTCATCGCTAACTTAGATAATAAGCCTGCTGGTCAAGAGTACCCGTAACCGACGAGCGTCTATGAAAATACTCATGGAAGTGGAAGAAGCGAAAGATGTGTGCCAGGATCGTAGCAAGTGGAGAGAAGTGGTCTCTGCCTACCCCTATGGGAAAGAGGCGTGATTATATGTATGTATGTACTTACATTAAAATAAAAAATAAAAAAAAAATATCAGGAGACTTACACACACGGTCGTCTGACTCCAAACTAAGCAAAGCTTGTACTATGGCTGCCAGAGACTGATATAAATACATATATATTTTTAAATACATACTTAAATAGATATTTACACCCAGACAAAGAACAAACACAAATGTTCATCGCATAAATGTTTGCCCTAGGTGGGAATCGAACCCACGCCCCCAAGCTCAGAAGGCAGGTTCACTACCAACTGAGCCACCGAGGCAGTTAATTTAAGAACTTGGTTAAATAAATTATGTTTTGCTTTTCAGTATTTACGGCGGCAATCTTTCATCTTAATATAATTATATAAATTACGTGTCACGTTGTTTGTCCGCTATAGAATCCTAAACTATTTAACCGATTTCAATCAAATTTGCACACCGTGTGCGTTCGATCTAACATAAACATAACAGTTAGGATAGCTCACATATATATAGACGCGAACGAAGTCGCGGGGTGACAGCTAGTATTTATAGTTTTTGGATATTATTATTTGGAATAATGCAGCATTCATCTAGCATTCTGTAGGTAATGAGTTGGTGAGGTGTCGCTCAGACAGATCATACAGCGTCTTTGACGGCGAGCGGCAGATCGAGCGAGCCGCGAGCCGATAGCATTCACACGCAGATTCGTCCGCGGATTGATAGCCGAAAAATCCGGCGGATAAGTATACGTGTGAATGGTGGGCTTAACATTCCTAAATAAACTGAGCGGTTGACTGTTTGGCTCCAGTAATTGGCCACCCTATAGAATAGAATAATTTTATTTTCATAAGATAATAACATCCTATTATTTTCATAAGATATTATTATATTTATTATTAAGATATTATTTTCATAAGATTATTATTTTCATAAGATAATAGCATTTAGGGGGCTATTCCTGCGCGTGAGATGAGATGAGATTTTATCTTGGTCACTCTCACATCTATGACGTTTTAAACGAGAGCAACAAGGACAAAAAAAGGTGAGATAAAAATCTCAAATCTCCGAATAGGGCCACAGGGTACTTACAATACTACGAGTTATACGTATCGTCATTAATTTACATTTAGATCATCATATTCTATTGAACATGTCGTAGCTACAAAGCTAAGGGACTACAACGTTAGTAGAGACTGTTAATAATGAAAAGCAAAAGCTTCAAAAACCGACTTCCCATCATATTATGTAAAAGAAATTTAGACTTTTGTTGATAAAAAAAACCTCTAGATTTCAATGAAATTGATACGGGACCAGGGGCCCTATTCGGAGATTTGAGATTTTAATCTCACCTTTTTTCATCCTTGTTGCTCTCGTTTGAAACGTCATAGGTGTGAAAGTGACCAAGATAAAATCTCATCTCATCTCACGCGTAGGAATAGCCCCCCTGTAGGAATATTCGGAGATTTGAGATTTTCATCTCACCTTTTTTCGTCCTTGTTGCTCTCGTTTGTAACGTCATAGATGTGAGAGTGACTAAGATAAAATCTCATCTCATCTCATTCGTAGGAATAGCCATTCTCTGAAATATGATCAACCTATAAAATGAGTAATAAAAATCGATTCAGAATTGTCGAAATTATCGTGTAACATACATACAAAAAAACATAAGCAAATTAAGAACTTCCTTTAAAAAAAAAAGTAAAGAGACTGCTTCAAGGAATAAAAAATAAAACAAGTCATTAATTTACTTAGTACTTTTTTTTAAATAACAGATACACACGTTAAACTTAAAACGTCTCTTCGCGTCAGGGGTTAAGGGTTCCGCGGCGCTCTAAATTTTCCATACAAACGCACTTGTCAAATTTCTTAGAAACTATTCGTCAGATTTACATTGAACTGAACTACATCTTCGCCCCTCCTATCCTACTAATATTATAAACGCGAAAGTTTGTAAGAATGGATGGATGGATGGATGGATGTTTGTTACTCTTTCACGCCAGAACGGCTGAACAGATCTGGATGAAATTTGGCACAGAGATAGATTATAGTCTAGAATAACACAGGATACTTTTTAACCGCGGGTGAAACCGCGGGGCGCAGCTATTGTTCTATAAATGCATGATAAAAAAATATTAAAATAGCAATTTGTCACTCTGTAGATAACTTTAGAGACTCGTCAGTATCTTTACTTGCTCTCTTCGCTCGTCGTCTCCTTTTAGACGAAATGGCTATAGAAAACCTTTAACCAATGCGAAGTTAGCCTAGAGTGGTCGCCGGACCCTTAAAAATCAAACATCGTATCCGGACAGCTAAAACATTTATTTTTAAAAACATGATTTTTTGGATTTATTTACTGTTATTTTGCCCACATATTTTTCATCGTTAATGTTTGCAAAAATCGGAGAACTCGGTCGGCTTTCCAATGCTCTTTTAAAACTGTTAATGAAATGCTGCTTATTCATTTTCGAGTGATCAAATTCTGTACATTTCAAGATGGCTGCCAGGGTAGTGTCAACCCACGCTTCGTAGTATGGCTTGGTGTGCTGTGTGATACTGGATGGCTCCCATTTTGCAACTTCAGTTTGTGGGTTGCCATGATTCATCGGAAAATCGGGCGAAGACGGCCTTCGTTTCATTGATCTTTTTGGACTCTTCTTTTCTTTTACACTCTTCTTCGTGTTTGGGTTATCTTTGGTGTTGTGCACAGAAGATTTGCTGGGAGTTGTTGTTGGTTTAACTTTTACTGTGTTCGTTTCGGCAGATCGTTTGGAGTTGGGAATTTTGATTTGTAGTGGTGTGCTTTCTTTTTTATCGATGAAGGTGACAGCCTTGTAGATTCGGTGATCGTTTTTCTTGATTGTTGTAATAATCGGTTTTCTCTGAAAATCTGTGGATTCTTTGTGCTTCTTTGGTAGTTTTGTAGTTTCAACGTTTTCTTTCGGAGATTCGTTCAGCTTTTCTCTTTCAAATGTCTTTAGGTCTTTGATCTCGAAATACTCTGGAATTAATATAGTTGTATTATGTACAATACAATACAGTATCACTCTAATGCACACCAAAAACTACAATGAGAACCATTGTAGTTTTTGGATACCTTGTACCATGATATAATAATATACTCCGGGTACAGCATTCCGATCACGTGGGCAACACGTACTGACGTCAATCGATGCTTAAACAAGACCGATACACGATACAGATAGGTATTCACAATCATTCGGAAACGTTTCCGTTTCGAATCAACTGCCGTCTTTGTACTTCTTCACTCTACAAAACTTCAAGGCTAGAGTGAATAAGTACCTTATAGGTCGTCGTGCTCCATCTTAGACCACAACGTCGCTTGACATCAGGCGAGTTGGTGGTCAAACGCCGACCTATTCTGTCTATAAAAAAATCCAAAAATTTTAAACTCAAATCATTCGAATCTCCCAGATGTCCATACACACAAACGCCGATTTTTTCCGGTAGACTGAGACCTCGCTGGCTCGGCCAATTATATTACGATCGAAACATGTAAGCTGGTGATAGCCTAGTTGGAGAAGGCCCACTTCTTAAGCCAGAGGGAGCGTGTCCAAACCCAGCCGACGGCAAGCACCAATTTGTTCATTATACGAACATATGTGCGTATTGTATGTCATCTGCTACATGACTGGAGCCCGGTGTATGGCGACAGACTCGCCCCCTTGTCACATTTGGGACTGAATATCTTCCGGCGAAGTGTGGGTGTTGCCTCCCTTTGCCAGCCCCCTCGGGGAAAAGGCGTGACGATATAGATTACGGTACTACAACTCACCATTTTTTAAATTATCCTTAGACTTGTTAACATTTCTATTTGGATGCAGCTTAAGAGTGTACCTGTCCCTTAAAAGTTTTCTCTGTTCGAGAGCTTTTTCTAGAACGTTCAATTCCTTAGCTGGAGGTAAGGGGAGATTCCGAACTTTATCATTCTTCTTCAGTTCATCGTTTACTTTCGAATCTTCATTTCTTCTTTTTAGTTTTTCGTTTACTATTCTTAAAGTTTCTTGGACTATTCTTGCGTCGTCTGTTCTTTCGATTACGTGTTGGAGTTCCGTCACTTGCTCTGGGTTATTTTGGGCTTTGTTCCCGGTCTTAGCCTTGTGATTGCCTTTAACGGTATTACCTCTAGCTTCTTCAAGTTTCTTGCTCTCTTCTTTAAGTTTTTTCCCGAGATATCCTCTTTTAAATGAGTCATCAGAATCTGGGATCAAAGTTTTTCTAGTTTTATGAGCCGGAGTTGTTTTTTTTGCTTCAGCATGGGGCACTTTTATGGTTTCTAATACTTCAGTTTCAAGGAGTCGTTTGTTATTTCCACTTATACCTGGCATAGAATTTTTTAGACCATGATTTTCACGTATGTTGGTTTTAACATCTCCTCTATCGCGGTTGACAAAATATTTCGTGTCCAAATCGTCAAGTATAGAATGTAAGACGGTTTTGTCGCCTCTGTCTTTGGCTCGTTCTGCTTTTTTCTCTTCGTATTTCATTGATTTTCTTTCCATGATCACTTGTGCTAATTTGGAATTGGTTTTACTAAAGTTTACAATGACAATGTAAAATTTGGAAGGCCAAATGTGTTATGCCAACGCTCAAATGGACTTGGCCATCTTGTTACCCCGTATAATCTCTTTGCTTTTTTTAAAAATATTTTCTGCTTTTTTTAAAATTATTTTGGCTCCTAATCAAGGGGATTCGTCGTCGCACGTCTTGTGCAATTGCCAGTGTCAAGTCAATTTAGTCATTTACAAATGATGGCGTGATGATGATAAGATGATGATAACGATTTGAAACCCTTCCCTTTTTCCATTTCAGTAAAGTGATGGATACTTTACCATAACGAGAAGTGGAGTTTTGTAGAGAACACGAAAAGTCACGTTTCGCAATGTTTGTATAATTTACCTACACCCGTGCACGTTAACGAACCGATAAAGATCAATAATTCATCGTTAAAACACTTTAACACTCGAAGAATCACAATATTTAGAAAATAATACGAAATTACGACAACACCTTTTCGGTTCCCGCCAAAAACTATTCTCTTTGCTTGTTACCGCATTTTGTTTTTTTAGCCCATTTTTTTGGTCAAAAAGTACAGTGTACTAAGGCTTTGGTCTGCACCTTAAGCTTTTTTGGAGCAAAGAGTTTAACACCGTATTTACACATGCGTGCTTGTGATTCGCCTTGCTACTCGTCGAATTGTTTGAGACATTCGTGTTGGGATTTTAGGTAACCATTTACCATCCCATACCAGGACTGCGAAGCAAGATGTAGCTCACACACCATCCTGCCTAGCATCCTGCACGTGAATCCTGCATGTCGTTGCCGAACGCGATGCAGGGGGCTATCTTTCTATATCCCTTCGACTCGTGTCAAGAAGAACGCCCCCGACGCGAGTGCCGCAAACGGCTAGGAGACCACAAGGCGCTAACGAACGCCAGTGTACATTTCAGTGTACTTTCGTGCATACACTCGCTACTCGTCTCGTCCGTCACTCGCGCGTATGTGTAAATCCGGCTTTACAATATAGAGGGAAGTGTCAGCCAAACATTTTGACAGTACAAATAAGACTGTCTTTTTTTATCCATTCAACCTCTTTGCAAACCTTTGCAATTCAACCTCTATGCAACCTCTTTTTTTCTTTTATTTCTTTTGCAAGTCATGAAAGCAAGCAGAAATCTACAGACTTCCAATACAGCAGTACGAGTAAAATAAATAATAATTCTATTAGTATAATTTCGGTTAGAAGTTAAGCTTTATAAATACCTATAGCAAAAAGTTTAGCCATCAATATCCTCTACTAAAAAGTTTAGATTTTCACCTAAAAAAAACCAACTGTCACAGAAAAAAAAATGGAAAATGCAAAAATTAAACTAAAAACACTAAAATCCAACCGCTGCGTTTAGGTTCACAATTGGTTCACAATAATTCCACGAATGACATGGAAATATTAGGAAACTATGGAAAATAAATCAAAAGTGGTAAAATCGAAATCTTCCAACAGTACTCTGACGAAATGCAGTCCCATAGATAAAAAATGTAGAAACCTCAGCAGAAGCAATGGTACGTTTCAGCCCTATGCAACGAAGAAAAGAGGAGTTTACGTTGAAAGGAAACCTACGAAGGAATCGTTTAATGATACACCAGGTATGTTGTTTTCCATTGTCAAATCAGAGGCGGACTATAGTAGGCCTACTATATGCTGCAATTTCCCAACACTTTCCCCTGTGCGTGAGTCCCGCGACGCTCTGAAATTTCCATACAAACGCGCTTCTCAAATTTCTTGAAAACCATTTGTCAGATTATGATGAAATTTAGCATGTACAATTAAATTAACAATATCTCCGCCCCTATGTCCTTGGTTTTTATTAAAAACGTTTTCAAGCTAAAATAGAGCAATGAAAAATTTTCACATTTGTAAGGGGTCACTTTTGACTGATTTATTCAATAGATAGACAAAGCAAATCAAAAATCCGTTTACATAGGTAGGTTGTCTACATCATTCGCTTTATGAATCCATAATACAAGGGACATTCTTAGTTATTTGAGAATGATTAGAGAAGTGTAAAAGTCATTAAAAAAAATTGCACTTTGTCACTCTGTTGGTAACTTTAAAGGCTCGTCAGTATCTTTACTTTCTTTTTTCGCTCGTCTTCTAGACGAAATGGCTATGGAAAACCTTAAGTCAATGCGAAGTTAGTCTAAAGTGGTCGCCGGACTCTTAACTGAGCCGTGTGGTAACGAAACCATCGGCTCAGTTAAGTACGCACACGCGTAGGCCTCCTTTTTGTCGAAGTCGATTGAGTCGACTGCCTCGGTGGCTCAGTTGGTAGTGAACCTGCCTTCTGAGCTTGGGAGCGTGGGTTCGATTCCCACCTAGGGCAAACATTTATACGATGAACATGGTGTATGAACCTCGTGGTTTCGCCCGCGGCTGAAAAGTAGCTTGAGCTTTGCTAGTTAAATCCAGATGGACTGAAAAAACATTACACGGGCCTAAAATAACAACCAACCGCTATGTTCTAAATGAACAAAATGTATGACACCACCCTAGTAAAAGACACCTGTCACGCACACCACTTAAAAGTTAGCCTGTCACTTTTCGTTCATTAACAATATGGAACTCTCTCTAGACACATAATATAAAATATCGTTACGCCTTTTCCCCAAGGGGGCTGGCAGAGGTGTAATACAACACCTACACTTCGCCGGACGATATTCAGTCCCAAATGTGACAGGGGGCGAGCCTGTTGCCATACACCGGGCTCCATTCATGTAGCATATGACATACAATACGCACACATGTTCTCACTATGAACTAATTGGTAATTACATAAGTTCTTATATTATGAGTTAATCCAGGTTATCAGCTATCTAGTAAGGTCACTGGTGGAGAGTAGCCACTGAATTGCGCGGTCCACCAACACGTCTGGTGGTGATCTTGGTGAGCAAGGTCCCCTCTACAGACGCAGATGCCACGGGCCTACCGCCGGGGCGAGATGGAGAATGCTAACGCATTCGCCTATTTCGCCCCACCTTGGCAAAGGACTGCTCACGGGGGAGGAGTTTACAGGGTTCGATTCCCATAAACCCTCGTCACCCCTGTGGCGAAAGGGAAGTGGGAGAGCATTTACCTCTCCCTTAACAAAAAATAATAATAATAAGCGCAGAAGCTATCTCCATTTCGATTCAGATTCAGATTCAGATTTTATCCAATTCTGTCGGTCCGTTTGAGCGTAGAAGTAACAAACAAAGTCATATAAGTAGGAAAGGAAGTAAGATATAATAGTCTCTATTAAAACATTTTTGTTACAGCCAACGCAACCCCAAAGGACCCAGTCAAAGCACCAAAAAGACCCAGCCGAGGCCAAAAAAGATTTCTATCGACCGTCCTATCCCTGCTATCTAAATCTTCAACTGGCACGCAATGTCCAGCCACTGAAGAACTCAAACCGATCCTGAAAAAACAGAACACAATAGAAAAAGTCGAAAACAAAGTCTTCACAGCGATGTTGGAACCAGAGAGGAGAAAGAAGAAGTACAAATCAAAGATTCTTAATAGCAGCAACTATCCCCCAGACACATTCGAAGTGCATAAAAAATCTGTTGCACTAACCTCATCTATCGAATTCACTAACGACGAAGAGCCTGAAGAAAACATCAAGTGGGCAGAATTCCTTCCACGCTTAGTACAACCTGATCTTGAAGAAGTACAAATGGAGAAAGACAAGAAACTGAGCCATTTAGTCAAAGAAGTGGCTGAAGGCAGAAGCATTAAGGAGAAGAGAGTGACGATCGAAACTAAAGAACCACCTACTCTAGTTTCTCAAATGCAAAAGAATACGACAAAAGATCCCGCGTTCTACAACTTCTTCGTTGATCTTTTGGAAACTACGTTCAGCGTTTACAATGTGAATACAGAGTACAGTAACACTAAGATTCCTAGTGCTAAATCTTCGAAGGTTGCTTTTGAAATGGACGAAGCAGTCGCTAATAAGTTGAATGTTGCGCAGGAGGTCTCAAGACAGCCATCTAATCACGTCAAATATAAAGACCCACCGAAGGAAGAGCTAATCGACTGCTGCCAGACCTATTCTCCGCGACGCACCTACAGTCTGCCGCTCAAAAAACAAAGGAACAAATCTGAGTCCTTACCGAAGTATAAAACACCAAAAGCTGAGCCGAGACAGCCCCTTCTATTTCCTCAAAGCGTCTCCATGAGATCCCCACCCTTATTCCCAAAAACCGAGTCGATAACGCAGAAGAAACCGTCCTACAGAAAGAACAGCAAGCAATTGCTGTTGAACATGCTTAAAGAACAGCTCAGAATGGATTTTCAACAAACAGAAGATCCTCAAACTCTCTTCCAAGCATTACAAGTTCTGGCGAAGAATAAACGAAAGACACAGAAGACTCTTAGATTTGAAGACACACCGAACGCGAAAGCAGGGTGCATGTTCAGAACTCGGAGACTGGTGCCAAGACGGCTAAAGACGAAGAGCAATTCAGATAGGATGGCGTTGCAACAATCAGACTATCAGAAATGGCAAAAAAAAGATTTACTGTCTGAAGATGGGGACTCAAACCATTCTTTGAAAGTTGTTAACATGGATAATGGTAGATATGGCAGATTGAGAAGGCATAGAAAGATAATTGGAACCGGTTATTCCCCTACCAGCCACTCCCCTGCCAGCCACTCTCCTACCGCTTATTCCCCTACCAGTTATTCGCCTACTAGTTATTCCCCTTACACCACCTCTCCTAATTTCTCACCAGCGGCAAGTCTCCAGAATATTGCTTGTGAGGCTAATCTTATTCCAAGGCATCCACAGGTTATTATGACAGTGAAGCCTATCAATCATGTATGAATCCAGGTTCTAAATCTAAGTACTCTTTCAGGGCAAACCCCTTTCGTATGTCTGTCTGGCGCATGTTTGGTTGTTCTCCTCTTATAGGCCGTTTTTGTCAACTCGTAAAATATTGAGAGCCGGTTTGCTAAGTAGATGAAATTTTTCGTCGATTAAGTTTTTGAAAAATTTTCGAAATGGAGGAGATAGGAGTCGAGACGTCTTCAGCTCACAAAGCTAGGAAATCTAAGTTCTAGCGAGTGCCTCAAAAATCATCATATTATTAGAAAACCCAATTAAAATGGCTAACCAACCAGTAGTATACCCTCAAAACCTCTTCCAAGCTTTACAAATTATGGCAAAGAACAAACGCATGCCAGAGAAGATTCTTCGATTCGAGGACACTCCAAACGAACAGAAGAAGAACGAGCAGAGAAAGAACAAACAGAAGAAGAACGAAGGAGGTACAGAAAGCATGTCCAAAACTCAGAGATTGGGATCGAGACGACTTAAGATAAAGCACGAATCGGACAGGAGCTTGTCATCGCCTGTAACAGATTTTAAAGAATGGCAGAGAGCTTTATTATCTGAAGAAGATGGGGATTCTCATTCTTTGATAGTTATTAACATAGATTATTTTAAATATGGCAGAAAAAGAAGGCCTAAAAAGGGGGTTAGAATTAGTAATTCTCCTACCTGTGATTCTTCTACCGGTTATTGGACTACCAATGATTGCTGTACTAGTTATTCCCCTGCCAGTAATTCCCCTACGACCAATTCTCCTTATTTTTCACCAGTGGAAAGTCTACGAAGCATTGCTTGTGAGACAACAGGATTTACTCCAATGCGTCAACACATTATGACAGTGAACCCTACAATTTATTATTATTTATAAATATAGTCTAACCTAACAAATTAATCGTGTATTAATCGAGGTTTTAAACCTAAGTTTTAGCCTTTTTTTTGTTGAGGGGGAGGTAAATGCCCTCGCATTTCTCTTCCGCCGGGTGATGGAAGGGGGTATTTGGGAATCGAACCCACTAAACTCTTCCCTCGTGAGGAGTCCTGTGCTACGGTGGGGTGAGATGGGGTCGCGCTAGCATTCACCATCTAAACCTAAGTTTTAACCTAACCTTTAAGAAAAGTATAAGTTTAAGTTTTCTTTGGTCACTTTGAAATCTAAACTTTGGTCATTTTTAAACCTAAACTTTGTTTCATTTTTAAACACAAACTTATATACTTAGGGTTATAAAGAACAGTTTTGACAAAACAAAATTTGTATGAAACAATAGCGATAGTTACTAAAACATTTTAGCAACAAAACTGGAACTTCTGCTATGCGTATTCACACGAGATGCGTGAGGAAAGAATTAAGAAGACCAATTGGTTCACTTCATTTACCTACTCGGGACCGCCTTGACTCGTTGTCAACGGGTAGTCCACGGGTGGACGCCTCGCGTGTGTAAAAATATATTTTATCTGTATTATGTTCTCTATTAACCTTATACGGTTGGCAACACTTTTTCGGCCATGATTGATTTTGCTTCTTCCCTGTCCGGCCGTTGCCCTTGAACCGTTCTGATTTGTGAAGTGACTAGTGTGCGTCTCCAATAATATTAATTATATAAAATGTTCAACTGTCGGTTTAATACTGAGGATTAAACAAACAGTTACACCAGAAGTGTTGTTTGGATTTGCTTCGACCGTCTGCTGCCTCTAACCTGCTACAGCGTGGTCAACGAACTTTCAAGTAGTCTGTCAGCGATTGTCACTTGTCCCTCGCGGGCGGCGCGTGGTCACCGAGTGGGACACTCACCGTCCGCGCGTTGACAGCTTACGCCGAGGCGATCCAGAGTTGATGTAGTGAGCGCATATCCGTAGAAGTTCTTATGAAAATACCTAACCGCACGAGGCGAGGCGGCCACTCGCGGCGCGGGTCGGGTCCCGGGTGTCTCTAATGAGCGAAAACCTTTATATCCTACTAATATTATAAACGCGAAAGTTTGTAAGAATGGATGGATGGATGTTTGTTACTCTTTCTAGCCAGAACGGCTGAACAGATCTGGATGAAATTTGGCACAGAGAAAGATTATAGTCTAGAATAGCACATAGGATACTTTTTACCGCGGGTGAAACCGCGGAGCGCAGCTAATAACAATATAAAGATAGAGAAGTACCGAACAAAAACAACAATTCATCAAAAAATAAATCCTTAAATATAAAATTACACAGAAAGACAAAATGATGAGGTATTTTTTTTTATTGCTTAATAAAGCTTGCGTTTAGCCACTAACATGCCTGATGATAAGCAGTGATGCGGCCTACGATGGAGCACGCTTGCCTAGAAGAAACCG
Source organism: Peribatodes rhomboidaria (assembly GCA_911728515.1). Taxonomy (NCBI): domain Eukaryota; kingdom Metazoa; phylum Arthropoda; class Insecta; order Lepidoptera; family Geometridae; genus Peribatodes; species Peribatodes rhomboidaria. The sequence goes on along the minus strand of OU452196.1, from coordinate 2,799,194 downwards.
ATTCACTCGAGACTTGAAGACACCCAGATTATAAGGGTCAGGGAACACACACTCTGGCAGAGTATTCCACACTCTAGCGGTCCGCCTAAGAAATGAGGAACAACACGCACGAAACGCTTTGGCGCGTTTCGTGCGTGTTGTAGGTATTCTGAAATGCGGGTGATTATTAAGTGTAAGTAGGCAATTTTATTTATTATTAGATGGCACTAGTGTCATTTCTCAAAATTCCTATTCTGGGGGTTTACTACGAATTTTGATAGTTAACTAAAATGTTTTCGTGTTCGTCTGGCTCCATATATTTCTCGTAGTTTCTTTACGTTTCCGCCAGTTGCGCTTTATTGGTAAGGCGTCAAAGGTGATCGAGGTAGGAGCAGGAAGTAGACGTTCCTACCTTGCTCTACTTTGATGGCTTTACTGCGTCCCTTTACCACGCTAGAGATTACGCTGTACCTCTACAGGGTTATCAAGAAACTGTACTAAGCCGATAGGGGGTCATTGTTCTCATCATTATAAACAACTTTACTATGGGGCCAACCCTGAAATCGAGAAAAAAAAACAGCTGTTCCATACATTTTGTTGACGATCTTTTTATTTTAAACAGCGGTTTTTTTGCTGTTGTGGGTTTTTTCAGTAAGTATAGGTACGTACGATAACCTTAGGTTATCGGCGATAATTTTTAAGTAACGAATTATTTAGTCAACCTTTCGTCTCAATCTTACACCTCCATCCTCTCTCTCCCTCGATGATTCATTTTTTAAATGGTATTTAAATAGTCGTCCGTTTGTACGAAAGGTCAAACATCTTTCATGTTGATTGTCCGACGTTACGATGCTTGGATTACCTTCTATAGATTCCGCAGTTATGACGATCAAATATCGGCCACAACACACTACCATTTGTAGGATCACAATAGAAAAAGAGAACATTTAAGAGGGCCGCGACGTTCTGTAATTTCCATTCAAACGCGCTACTCAAATTTCTTGAAAACCGTTCGTCAGATTATTATGAAATTTAGCATGTACAATTAAATTAACAATATCTTCCCCCTATGTTCTTGTTTTTTTTTTAAAACGTTCTCAAGCGAAAATAGAGCTATGAAAAATATCCGCATTTTAAGGGGTCACTTTTGGCTGATGTATTCAATAGGTAGACAAAGCAAATAAAAAATTCCATTATATAGGGAGGTTGTCTACGTCATTAGCTGTTAAATGAATCAATAATACAAGGGAAATTCTTAGTTACTTAAGAATGATTACAGTAGTGCAAAAGTCATAAAAAAAATTAAAATTGCACTTTGTCACTCTGTAGGTAAGTTTAGAAGCTCGTCAGTATCATTACTCGCTTTCTTCACTCGTCTTCTTCTTCTAGACGAAATGGCTATAGAATACCTTAAGCCAATGCGAAGTTAGTCTAGGTCGCCTAGGTCTAAATTAGAATCGGGAATCTGCAGGATTCCCATCCTGCAGATTCCCGATTCTCATAAGCTCATGATTGCAGGTGTGCGGCAAAAAAGATCACTTGGAACGCACAACCTGCGATTTCCATAGTAGCCAATCTGTGATACAAAAAGCGAAAAACATTACTGGTTTAAAACCTGATTTGACGCACTGAGGTCAGTTTTGCCATTTATGCTAATTTAATAATAATATAAATACATGCATAATCTACATATGATTATAAATGGCCAGTAAGGCCTAATTTACACTGCCGCGGAATCGGCTGGAAGCGAATTTTATAAACAAAACTGTATCTACATAGTATAATGAGTTTTATGTGAATTGTATAACGTACAAAATAGATACGTCCCAAGAAAAAGGTCGCGAAATTCCCGAGGAACTTGCGCGGACTCTCGAGAATTCCCCTAGACACTGTCAGCCCTTATTCTTAGGCGTGAGATTTATCTTGGTCACTCCTATGACTTTTCAAACGAGAGAGATATGACCAAGACAGTATCTCACGCGTAAGAATATCGCCTGTCCAGCGAATCCGCGGAGAAAGTCGCCCAGAAACGGCGAAAAGGGTGTCTGTGCCCCTATTCTTGACGCTCGAGATGAGATCTGCATAGGAAACCTAGATCTGCTTACCTTTTTAAATGTGATTGAATCCTCCGATCGGCTTTAAACTCGATTCCCTATTCAAAAATTACAAAAATAGACTGAGATTCGAACAATTTGAGTTTAAAATTTGTGGGATCAGACCGGAAACATTTCCGAATGATTGTGAATAGCACCGTTGGTCACTCTCACTCCTATGACTTTTTAAACGAGAGAGATAAAGACCAGAAAATATGTCGAGTTGTAGGAACAGACTTCCTGGGGTAGCCCCCCAGAAAGGCTATTCCTACAACTCGACATTCCACGCGTAAGATGAGATGAGATTTTATCGTGGTCACTCATACACCTATGACGTTTCAAATGAGAGCAACAAGGACGAAAAAAGTGAGATGAAAATCTCAAATCTCCGAATAAGGCCCCTGTTGCATTACTGCGTAGGCTCAAAGTGCAGTTGCGGGAATCCTCGAGCATTCCAGCGAACTCGCGTGACGAAGCGAAATCGTTGCTTCCATTCCGCGGCAATGTAAATTGAGCCTAATTCTATAAGTTAAAACTACTTATTTAGTATGCGAATTGACGTAAAGGAACAAAGTCGCTATGATTTTAATTGCTTTGTTATTTGTTTTAAAAGTGTTGGAAGTGCAAAGTGATGCAGTGGCAAGTGGAAAAATGCAACAGGTATTTTCTTGGAAGCAGATGGGATATAACTTTGATGGGATCAAATGTAAGTAGATTTCTTAAGAATTGATAGTTAACCTAAAACTTTTTCTTTTTCGTTTGGCTCCATAATTTTTACTTAGTCCCTTAACGGAACGGAAACGAAAAATACTCCAAATTATCAGACAATTTATAAGAGTACCGCGCACACCAGCGCTGGTTTTCTGTTGAGCTCATACATGCTCATACATACATACATACATACAAAATAACAACAAATATTCAATATAGACGATATAATACAAAAACAGGACATAAAAATAATATTAATAAAAACCAACAATTAAACATTTAAGTTAACAGCCGGACAACCGCCAGACATAATGTTTACTGATTTTCCAGACGTGAAAGATTCCGACTTCGCCAGAACACCCGGAGACGAGATCCACTTCCAAGACGAGATCGAAGACGACGAGAAGTTCTTCATTCAATACAACAACGTGCCGATCGGACTCGCTGTCTATGGAGCCAAGGTGTTCGTCACCGTGCCTAGAAGACGATATGGTTAGTTGATCGTGGGTCGAAAATGTCGCAAGACGTAAAATATGACAGTACCTAACTTAGGTCAAGAGGTTTATTTACCCACGTCATCATGGGTCACTTGGACCCCGTTACCACGAAATGCCACGGAGTGTTTTGGACTACAGAGTGCTTAGTGTAAGTTTTTTTTACTTTTCGATCGCGTAAAAGTAACTCCAATTTGTATGAAAATTAAAAAGCGCCACCTAGTGTGAGTAATGAGAAACCGCAATCGTGAGTGCGAGTTTTTTGTTTACGGCCAACATTTAATATTAATTTTATCATAATCATATCGTAATCATAATCGTAATTTTTAATTTTTAATTTTAATTTAAATATTTTTTTGTTTTAATATTTTATTGTGTATTATATTATCTATTGTGATTATATTTTGTGAGTGTATGTTGTTTTGTGTGAATTTGATTATTTATTTTTGACATTTTAACTATTATTATTTTGGATTATTTTATTAATGAAACTGATATAATGTATATGGACTTGGATTCTGAAATAAATAAATTGAATTGAATTTGACATGAAAAATTTACTGTTTCACGGTGAATTTACGCGAATCGAGTGACAAGCTCGATTGGCACTCACATTCGCTCGTTTTCGATTGTCGATCCGTGTGACGTAAACTCGTTTACGCTGTAGTAAAGTTATTCGATTTACTTTGAGCAACTCACACTAAGCACTCAGAGGCCTAGCACACGCAACGCGACAACGGTATGTCAACTCTTCATAGTATACGCCAGTGGTCCAACTACCGGCTATCGAGACAGACGTATGTTTCCACTTAGCCTTGTCCCTTTCTTGCTACAAAAAGTGACGAGAAGTATTTTCTCGGGCGCGCATGCTAGGGGTGCTGGTCATTTCATAGACAAAGTGCTAAGAGTGAGAATTCTTCATTCAGTGTAACAACGTGCTGATTGGACTCGCTGTATATGGAGCCAAGGTGTCAAGGTCAAGGAGTCAAGGTGTTTGTGTAAAATATGACAGTACTTAACTTAGGTCAAGAGGTTTATTTGACCCATGACTGAATGTTTCGGACCACAACAGGTCTAGCACACGCAACGCGACCGTGTATGTCGACTCTTCTTTTCGAGACAAACGTATGTTTACACATAGCTTTGTCACTTTCTTGCACTACAAAAAGTGTCGATAAGTACCTATTTTGTTAAAATTTTGTATTTTGACAAAATACACCCACAGCATTAGGGGTGCTGAGGCCCTATTCGGAGATTTTCATCTCACTATTTTTCATCCTTGTTGCTCTAGTTTGAAACATCATAGGTGTGAGAGTGACCAAGATAAAATCTCATCTCATCTCACGCGCAGGAATAGCCCCCCAGGTCATTTTATAGACGAAGTGCAAAGAGTGAGAATTATTTATTTATTTATTTACTTATTAAGGTAGTTGGCTTAGCGCACAAATTAAACATACAATAAATGTTATCATGGTTTCAATCTGATACATGCGCCAATTATAAGGCATACACAACTTTTTCTACGGTTTGCTTGCGTACAAGACTAAATTTAAAAACTAATTAACGACAAATAAACTTAAATAAAAATAAAAAAGGGAGTAATGGAAATTAAAAATTTTCAGTATTTCAAAATTTCCTACGGAACTAGCACTTCGGCAACTTCCTTCTTGAAATGTCTCAAGGAGCCAGAGAATTCTTCATTTAGTGCAACAACGTGCCGTTTGGACACACTGTTTATGGAGCTAATGGAGCGTCACCGTGCCTAGAAGACGATATGGTTAGCGGATCGTTGGTCGAATAGACCTCACGATGGAAATGATGACAGTAACTCTGGCCAAGTGGTTTATTTGACCCACGTCATCATGGGACACTTGGACCCCCAAAATGCACAAAAACTCAAAGGGGCAGTAGCGAAGCTCAAAAAATTACACTTGTTTCTAAACTCTTTTCAGGCATCCCTTCAACACTAAACTACGTAGACGTGTCATCGTCTTCTCCTCTGCTGAAGCCGTACCCCGACCCTGCTGGTAGCATATCGCTGGTCTCCGTCTACCGGCCGCGGGTGGACTCTTGCGACAGGCTCTGGATGGTGGATACTGGTCTTTTGGAAGTACCAGGTTTGTTAGAAATCCTAATCTTAGCTTAATTTTTTAAATGGGAATGTGTGTTTATTTGTTATGCTTTCACGCCTTAAGGGTCTCGCGACGCTCTGAATTTTCCATACAAACGCGCTTGCAAAATTTCTTGGAAACAATTAAATGAATTATATCTACGCCCCTATGTTCTTGTTTTTTTAAAAAACGTCTTCGAGAGCAAATAGAGCTATGAAAAAAACGGCATTTGAAAGGGGTTACTTTTGACAGATTCATTTAATAGATAGACAAAGCAAATGGAAAATCGGTTTACATAAGGAGACTGCATATATCATTAGCTTTTAAATAAATGCATAACACAAGGGAAATATTTAGCTATTTCTGAATTATTACAGAAGTGCAAAAGTCATAAAAAATTAATGAAATTGCACTTTGTCACTCCGTAGATAACTTTATAGGCTCTTCAGTATCATTACTCGCTCTCTTCGCTCGTCATCTTCTTCTAGACGAAATGGCTATAGAAAACCTTAAGCCAATGCGAAGTTAGTCTAAAGCGGTCGCCGGACTCTTAATTACTCAAGTGAACATTGTGAAATTTCGCATACAGGTCAGGGGTATAGAAAAGGAAATATATATTTGCTCTACCTGTAAAATAACAGATATTTAAAATTAAATTTTCCAAAGACTGGTCTGAGCTGTGGCGCCTCACTCAACTGCCGTCTTTGTACTTGTTCACTCTACCAAACTTCAAGGCTAGAGTGAATAAGTGCCTTATAGGTCGTCGTGCTCCATCTTAGACCACAACGTCGCTTAACACCAGGCGAGTTGGTGGTCAAACGCCGACCTATTCTACATTAAAAAAAAAGTTACGCCGGGAATCGAACCGGGGACCCCCTGCTAATAAAACAGGCGCCCTACAAAATAAGTTATTTAACAAACTAACCAACTATAATCAAACTATCTTGTTATTACTTTCAGATGCTCGCAAGCAGATCCAGGCGCCGTCTATAGTCATATTCGACTTGAAAACAAACAAACAGACACTCAAATACTCGCTGAAACCTACGGATCTGGTTAGCGAGAGGACCAGTGGAGGTACTGAACTTTATTATCGATAGTCAGCGAAGCGTGTATGCTTCAGCTTCGACAATAATACAATACAATACAATACAATACAAAACAATACAACACAATACAATACAATATAACTTTATTACACACCAAAAACTACATGAAAATCTTAAAAATTAAAATACATTTTTCGGCAGTACAAGGGCGATCTTATCGCCTAAAGCGATTTCTTCCAGGTTACCTTTGGATGGACAGGAAATTACAGAAATACGAAAAGGGTAGGTGTTGTACATCAAACTAAATAAAAATTTAAAAAGGACAGAATTCGGACATCCGAATTCTGTCCGAATTCAGATGTCTGAATTCTGTCCGAATTCGGATGTCCGAATTCTGTCCGGATTCAGATGTCTGAATTCTGTCCGAATTCGGATGTCCGAATTCTGTCCGGATTTCTGTCCAGAACTCTGTGCGGATCTCTGACTGGATTAAGATCTTCCTCTGGAAAAAATATTTTTGTTAAAAAAAATCATATCTCCGCTTGTTTGAAATTTCCAAAAACTGACTCGACAAAAATGTCTAAGTAGCTCTGTGAGCTGTAGACCTCGCGGCCGACGTATGTCCTCCTCTACAAGGCGCATTCCTAAACCGATTCTTACAAATAATAACGAGAATCGGTTCAGAAATGCGGCCTGTAGAAAATAGAGATCCGCACAGAAATCCGGACAGAATTCGGACATAAAAGCATTTTAGTCGAAGCTCAAGCATAGACGCTTCGCTCACTTACGCTCGTTCGGTCGATTATAAATAATAAATAAATAAATATCAGGACACTTAAACACACGGTCGTCTGACCCCAAACTAAGCAAAGCTTGTACTATGGCTGCCAGAGACTGATATAAATACATATAATATTTTTAAATACATATATATTTTTAAATACATACTTAAATAGATATTTACACCCAGACATAGAACAAACACAAATGTTCATCGCATAAACGTTTGCCATAGGTGGTAATTCGAACCCACGCCCCCAAGCACAGAAGGCAGATTAGTCAACCTACTTAGCGACTAATAAGTGTCGACCCGTGAACCCATCTTCCTAAGTTGACCAACTAGTCATCAAACTTATCGGTTTTTCCGCAGGTCTCACGTCTCTAACAGTAGACGTAGACCCATCTTCCTGCGACGACGCTTACGCGTACATCACCGACCTCGCGACGCAGGGACTCGTGGTCTACTCGCTGAAGAAGAACGATAGCTGGCGAGTAGACCATCCCAGCTTCCAGCATGATGAGACGCTTTTGAATTTCACTGTCGCAGGTACGTTTTAAATTGCCTTGTTATGTTATGTTATGTATTTATGAACTTATATTTATGGAGGTCATATCTATGAAGCTAAATTAGAATCGATTTAAAGTGATAATAGCCTAGTTGGAGAAGTCCCGCCTCTCAGGCCAGAGGGAGCAGGTTCAAACACAGCCGACGACATGCAGCAATTTGTTAATTGTGTGAACATAATGTGCTTATTGTATGTCATCTACTACACAACTGGAGCCCGGTGTATGGCGACAACAGACTCGCCCTCTGTCACATTTGAGACTGAATATCGTCCTGCGAAGTGTGGGTGTTGTATTAGACCTCAGCCAGCCCCTTGCTTGGAGGGAAAAGCGTGGCGAATTGGCGATGTGTCATGTTAAAGTAGAATCACTGCCTAACGTTCGCTAGGACTCGAATTTGGTATAGGTATACTTACTTATGTACCTTCGCTGGCAGTGCAGTACATGGCACCATGGAGCTGGTCTGATGATGGAATCGGAACGTGGTCAAAGGAACTGCTCTATAGTTAATAGTACTTACTGTAGTACAGTGTATAATGATGAAAAAAATAGATAAAATAAACTGCAAACTCAGATCAATCTAGAGGAAAAGATGGAACACTGCGTTATATCTCGCTGAAGCCACTTCTTTTTAAACGTGTGCGCGTGGTAAGACTTATTCCCAAACTCTACGTTAGCCATTTCCGTTCCAAAATACAACCTTAGTAGGTTTAATATTCTAAAACTGCACATATTTGTTAGAGTTTAATGTTACGGCTTTTACAAAATTGACTTGTAAAATAACTGCACAGTTTTTAAAAAGAACCTCAAAATGTAGTCCTGGCCACACTTTTCTAATGCACTATGTATATTTATGTACACGAAATTATACTATAAACCAATGCATTTAATGTCGAGGTAAGAATGACCAAGCGAGTAGCGTAGTATTTCTGCGTCAGTGTGAGCGTGTTGTCTACTTTTACGACAGTAGCGTAGTTTTTTGATGGTTTTTGGCTTCACCTAAATCATACGCCGTGCACCATCTTATTCTCTAGGTTGATCTGAGACTACAAAAGGAATAATCATATAAGAAATTCAATTACAACATTTTGCAGCCAGGTTTTTGTTTCATTTTTTTAATGTTACTTGTTTTAACGATGTGTCCTTTCTAATCTGTCTTGCCTATATCTTGCAGGCTACACAGTACCGTGGCGCGACGGTCTCTTCAGCGTAGCACTTGGAGACACCGAAGATGGCAGACGAAAGGCTTACTACCATCCCATGGTGTCTTCGCAAGAGTTCTCTGTTTTCACTGATCAGTTGAAGAATGGAAGTGAGCTGGTTGTCACAGTAAGAAAACTTTTTTAAACTGTACTATCTTTTTTTTTTACGTAGAATATGTCGACGTTTGACCAACTCGATGTTAAGCGACGTTGTGGTCTTAGATGGAGCACGACGACCCATAAGGTACTTATTCACTCTAGCCTTGAAGTTTTGTAGAGTGAAGAAGTACAAAGACGGCGGCCTCGCAGTGTAGCCCGCGCTTAAATAGTATTCCATGTGCTATTTCACACTATAATTTATTTCTCTGCCAAAGGAAAATGGGCAAAATTACGGCAGATTATTTTTGTGCATTAAAAAAAAGTACGACACCGGTAAAATTCAACCAACAGAAATCTATATTTTATTTTTTAAGAATTGTAAGATTTTACTAATATTATAAACGCGAAAGTTTGTAAGAATGGATAGATGGATGGATGGATGGGTGTTTGTTACTCTTTCACGCCAGAACTGCTGAACAGATCTAGATGAAATTTGGCTCAGAGATAGATTATAGTCTAGAATAGCACATAGGATACTTTTTAACCGCGGGTGAAACCGCGGGGCGCAGCTAGTATGAATATATTTTCTAAATGTTAAGCAAACCAGCGCTGGTTGTGTACAATCAGCAACACGCTGAGCTGGGGCCGGTTCTGTGACAATGTGCTTGTATTTCTATTTTGTGTGTTTAATATTTGTCTTCCTCTTCTATATACATTGTCAAAATAAAGTATTCTGTATTCAAAACCTCCATTGTGACGTCGTGAATCACAATCACGTGACCAATCAAACCAAACGACAACAAAAATATAGTTTTTTTTTCATCTTCACAGACGGAAGGTACCCGCGGTCCGAATCCTCAGAGCGGTTCGCACGCGTACCACAGCGGTACTCGGACCATTTTGTTCGCGAACGTCGCGCAGGACGCCATCTTGTGTTGGAGTGTCGACACGCCGCTCACTCCCGAATATGTGGCCGTGGTCGCGCAGGACCATGATAAACTCGTTTATATTTCAGGTTAGTTGGGCTTATTAAGGACTTAGAAGACCCTGTCTTTTTCTGTGTCATTGACAACGTGTATGTAAAATGTCATGACGATCGCCTGGGACCCTATTCGAAGATTGAAACGTCATAGGTGTGAGAGTGACCAAGATAAAATCTCATCTCATCTCACGCGCAGGAATAGCCCCCCTGAGTAGTAAGAGCGTAACAAACGAACAATCTTTTAAATTAAACAACATCAGAACTGGGGGTCTATTCCTGCGCGTGAGATGAGATGAGATTTTATCTTGGTCACTCTCACACCTTTGACGTTTTAAACGAGAGCAACAAAGACGAAAAAAGGTGAGATGAAAATCTCAAATCTCCGAATAGGGCCACTGGTTTTTGACAATGGCTATTCACAACCATTCGGAAACGTTTCCGTTCGGATTTCAATAATTTTAAACGTAAGTTATTCGAATCTAAGTCTATGTTCAGAAGTTTTTAAACGTGATTAATTCTTCCGATCGGATTTATACTTGATTCCCTATTCCAAAATGTATAAAGACTGAGATTCGAACAATTTGAGTTTGACATTTCAGATTGTGACCAAGTATTAAGATAACCTTTAAAACGATTTCTACAAATTTTAAAATTTTAAATGGACGACTCAGATCAACCTAGACAATAAGATGGCACAAGGCGTATGATTTAGATGAAGCCAAAAACCATCCAAAACCTACGCTACTATCGTATATGTACAAAACACGCACACATTGACGCAAAAAACTACGCTAGTCGCTTGGTCATTCTTACCTCGACATTATGTGCATTGGTATATGGTATAATATCGTGTACATAAATATACATACCTAGTCCATTATAAAAATGTGGCCAGGACTACATTTTGAGGTTCTTTTTAAAAATTGTGCAGTTTTTTTCAAGTCATTTTTGAAATGTCGTAATATTAAACTCGAAATATGTGGATTTTGGAATATTAAATCTAGTAAGGTTGTATTTTGGAACGATAATGGCTTGAGTAGAGTTTAGGAACTAATATTAGTTTTCGTGCAATTGTAAAAAAATACAAAGCTAGAATACGAATATGTCTTGTGTTCTCTTTCTCGCAGGATAAAAATTGTGGAAAGAACATTTGTCTCCGGCCCCTGCTGCTGTGAGATGGGAAAGGCTAATTATTTTTTGTTTTTAACTTTCAGATCTAAAAATAGTCAACGATGAAGTGTGGGTGCTGGTCAATCAGATGCCTGTGTTCGTGTACTTTTTGCTGAACAAGGATGTCCCTAACTTCTTCATTCACAAGTAAGTTTAAATAAAGTTAGCAGATATATTGTTGTTATTGACCGAGCGAGCGTCAGTGAGCGAAGCGTCTTCGCTTCAGCTTCGACAAAAATGCTTTCGTATCTCCGAATTCTGTCCAGATCTCTGTCAGTCTTCAGAAAATTTTCAGGTCTTTGTGATTTTTTTCCCAAAAACTGACGCGAAAAAAAATAAAAAAAAAAAAAGAGTGTGTGTACTTATGTACACGCGTTAGAAGTTATACTTCTTTGGCGAATGGAAAAAAACTAAACTTGTTCGGGCAACTAAGTGTGGCAAAAGAATGGCCGGGCCATATAGATCATTGTTGTTAAAATTTGTGTTGTTGTTGTTGCATTTTTACCCGACTACGCAAGAAGGAGGGTTATGTTTTTCGAGTGTATGTACATATGTATACAGGGTTATAGGTCCCTCACCAAAAACCTCATTTCAACCAGGGTTCATTGTACTCATCAATATGAACAACTTTTACGATGGGAGAACTCAGCTGTTCCATACATATTATGGTCTCAGGTGATTGAACTTTTTGTATGGAACAGCTGTTTTTTTTTCGCGATTACAGTATTGGCTTCATAGTAAAAGTTGTTCATATTGATGAGTACAATGAATCCTTAAGAGGTATTTGGTGAGTTACCTATAATCCTGTATGTGTGAGTATGTATGTATGTATGTATGAGGTTTCTTTGGCACGGCCTACAGCCTAAACAGCTTGATGTATTTCGACATGCGAGGTGTCATTTGAATCGTCTTGATAGTGGAAGTGACATAGGGTATAATATTTTGCAGCCGGGTTTTTTGTTTTGCTTTTTTAGATGCCTCTTTGTAGCCTCTTTAATAGAAGCGTCTAATAGTTTGTTTGGGGAACACTTCTCAGACTCCTTTCTCCGGGAATACGATAAATGAAAGTCCAGTTACTTGTTCACTCATACTATTGAATTCTTTAGGTACTTAATAAGGAACCGATTACAAGTGTATACGCGGCGGCGGGCGCGGGGTAACTACTAGCCCGACTATCAAACTGCAGCGTCGGCGCCCGTAGCTGTGTACTGCTACACTTTTAATAATGTTACTTGTTCAATCACTAAGTGTGCAAATCTATCTTTGCAGAGCCAAGGTGGAAGACTTGATAAAAGGGACACCGTGTGACACAAGCGTGGACGAACGGATCAGCAAAAAACGATTGTAGATAGTAGCTAGCATTGTGATATTAAAATGCCTAGAGTCACAAACGTGCAACAGAAATGTTCGCAACAAAACTTGTCGACTTTTTGGTCAAAAGTAAGCCCCGTGTTCAACGCTGCCCGATGCTGGAGTGTTTAAAAACAGTAGTTCAGTACCTCAGATCAACCTAGAGGAAAAGATGGAACACTGCGTTATATCTCGCTGAAGCCACTTCTTTAGTAAACTTGTGTGTGTGGTAATGTTGCCATGAAAAACATTTACAATTGCACGAAAACTAATATTAATTCCCAAACTCTACGTAAGCAATTTCCGTTCCAATATACAACCTTAGTAGATCTAATATTCTAAAACTGCACATATTAGTACGAGTTTAATGTTACGGCTTTTCCAAAATTGACTGGTAAAAAACTACACAGTTTTTAAAAAGAACCTCAAAATGTTTATCTGGACACACTTTTATAATGCACTATGTATATTTACGTTTACGAAATTATACCATAAACCAATGCTCATAATGTCGAGGTAAGAATGACCAAGCGAGTAACGTAGATTTTTTGCGTCAATGTGTGCGTGTTGTGTACATATACGACAGTAGCGTAGCTTTTGGTAGGTTTTTGGCTTCACCTAAATCATACGCCGTGCGCCATCTTATTCTCTAGGTTGATCTGAGTTCAGTACAGACTGATTCAAACAAAATGACGGCTGTGAAGTGCGCTGCAAGCGAGACTGTGCGTCGTCATGTCTCTCTGACGCGCGCGTACCTACCTTCGTGTTCGCTACTGCGCAGCGTTTCGCGCCTAACTTCACAGCCGCCATAGACCCTCTAAATTTTCCATACAAACGCACTTGTCAAATTTCTTGGAAACTATTTGTCAGATTATGACAAAATTTGGCATGTGCAATTAAATGAACTACCTACCTATATGTAAATCCGCCCCTATGATCTTGTTTTTTTTTTTAATCGTCCTCAAACTAAAATAGAGCTATGAAAAGTAACGGCATCTGTAAGGGGTCACTTTTGACTGATTTCTTTGGTAACATTGCAAATTTAAAAAATACAAATTACATACCTATGGTGGTTGTCTAAATCATAAGCTTTTGAATGAATCCATAACACAAGGTTTTTTTTTGTTATATAAGAGTGATTAGAGAAAAAAAGATCGAAATTGCACTCTGTCACTCTGTAGATAACTTTAAAGGCTCGTCAGTATCTTTACTTGGTCTCTTCGCTCGTCATCTTCTTCTAGACGAAATGGCAATAGAAAACCTTCAGCCAATGCGAAGTTAGTCTAAAGTGGTCGACGGACCCTCAAGTTTGAATCGACCTGTCACAAACCGTAAATTTTCTGACTGTTTTTTTTTAATGTTTTGATTTGATTATTTTTTTACATTTTGATTTTTGACCGTTTTTACCATCGGTTGCTACGCAGAGATTGTGACTCTGTAGGTATTCCATTTCAATGTCGCTACAGCATAGTTTACTTAATAAGTAACAGTAATTAGATAGGTACCAAGTTTTCGAAAATGTTTTAGGCTAAAATTGGTTTAATTGGAGCTGAACGTCGTATCGAGTTCGTGTATCGTTTTGCCGAACCGTTCGCTGTATCAATTCAATGAGCCGAGATGCTCGCCGCGAACACATGAGGCTGTTTCACTCACAAGCACGCTGCCAGCTTCGAGTGTATGAGCCGTCTCGCTCGCACGCACGCTGCCAGCTTCGAGTGTAGTATCCGTCTCGCTCCCACGCACGCTGCCAGCTTCGAGTGTAGTATCCGTCTCGCTCCCACGCACGCTGCCAGCTTCGAGTGTAGTATCCGTCTCGCTCCCACGCACGCTGCCAGCTTCGAGTGTAGTATCCGTCTCGCTCGCACGCACGCTGCCAGCTTCATGTGTAGGAGCCATCTCGCTCCCACGCACGCTGCCAGCTTCGAGTGTAGTATCCGTCTCGCTCCCACGCACGCTGCCAGCTTCGAGTGTAGTATCCGTCTCGCTCCCACGCACGCTGCCAGCTTCGAGTGTAGTATCCGTCTCGCTCGCACGCACGCTGCCAGCTTCATGTGTAGGAGCCATCTCGCTCGCACGCACGCTGCCAGCTTCGGGTGTAGTATCCGTCTCGCTCGCACGCACGCTGCCAGCTTCGAGTGTAGTATCCGTCTCGCTCGCACGCACGCTGCCAGCTTCGAGTGTAGTATCTGTCTCGCTCGCACGCACGCTGCCAGCTTCGAGTGTAGGTGCCGACAGGCTCGTCTGCGAGCGGCGAGCGGCGCTGCTCGTTGCGTAACACGGCGAACGGTTCGGCAAAACGATACGCGAACTAGATACGTTAAGAGGTTACGTTAGTTCGGCTGTGCAGCGCTTGCGCATTGCACAGACGAACTAACGTGGGGGATTTCTTGGGGGAAGAAATATGTGAGTATGTATTAAAATTTAATTTGGATCATTGATATGACAAAGAACTAAAAGATGATAAATAAAGACTGTTCTTTGTAACGTTTGTTTTATTAGCATAACATGGGTAAACTAGTTTGACATCCTATCCCTTCCTATACCTCCCACGCGCCAAATGGATTGCGATCGAGGAGAATTTAACGGTCTACCTAACAAATCATAACATGACATGACATGACATGACTTGAAGCTTTTTCAGAAGATCCCATGCCATAAATCCCTTTTCACACCACCTGGGACCCTATTCGGAGATTTGAGATTCTCATCTCACCATTTTGCGTCCTTGTTGCTCTAGTTTGAAACGTCATAGGTGTGAGAGTGACCAAGATAAAATCTCATCTCATCTCACGCGCAGGAATAGCCCCCCTGCTCGACAATCACCAATTACATATGATGATATGACATAGTCTCAACGGGATCTCCCGGGATCCGTATACGACCACCTGGAGCCCTCACTCCAGCTGCCCACGGAGTCAAAAGGTCCACTGTTAGGCAGGAGACCATTCGCTTTCTCACGGGGCAGGCCAGCTGGACATACGAAAGCATTTTCCCTGAACAGAGACACTTCGTTGGCTAACGCTAGCTTGGTCAATAAAATACCCATTAGTATTTCTTATCAAATAATCTCAATGATAATTTAAATAATTACAAATGATAGCCTAGTTGGAGAATGCCCGCCTCTCAAGCCAGAGGGACTGGGTTCGATCCCAGCCGACGGCACCCACCAATTTGTTCATTGTGAAACATATGTGCGTATTGTATGTCATCTGCTACATGACTGGAGCCCGGTGTATGGCGACAGGCTCGCCCCCTGTCACCTTTGAGACTGAGTATCGTCCGGAGAAGTGTGGGTGTTGTATTACACCTCTGCCAGCCCCTTCAGGCGTGGCGATATGTTATATTTTAAAATCATTTGGATTTTAGTTTCCCTTTCAAGTAGAAAGTAACAACCACATTAGAAATTCAATCCTTAGACCTGTTAGGTCAGGGTCATAATGCGCTCAAATTATGTAAAGTACAAAATACCAGTTTAAATGAGACAGGAATAGCTTACACTTTCATTAAAGATATTTCTAATAGGATTTTGAATAATATCTTCAACTTTCTATACTTTTTCCTGTTTAGGCAAGCTTTGTGTGGCTCTTACTTTTTACCATATCGTCACTCTTTTCCCCCGAGGGAGCTGGCAGAGGTGTACAACACCCACACTTCGCACGATATTCAGTCCCAAATGTGACAGGGGGCGAGCCTGTCGCCATACACCGGGCTCCAGTCATGTAGCAGATGACATACAATACGCACATATGTTCACACAATGAACAAATTGGTGCGTGCCGTCGGCTGGGTTCGAACCCACTCCCTCTGGCTTGAGAGGCGGGCCTTCTCCTAACTAGGCTGCCATTGCCTACCATGCCTTACATTTTAACCGACTTCAAAGGGAGGAGGTTCTCAACTCTATTGTACTTACATATACTCGTAGTTTGTTACCTTACAGCATTGCTCTGTCATTGCTCGACTAGCTCTTCTGCACTCGGCTTCGCTCGCGTTTAACATCCTATACTATGTAACGCGACAACCACTTGCACTAAATATAAGAATTGAAACGTTACGGTCCGATACAATACAATACAATATTACTTTATTGCACACCAAAAACTACATGAAAATCTTAAAAACTAAAATACATTTTTCGGCAGTATGGTTCAGTATATGGTTTATAGTTAGTAGTTTCCGATATGGCACGCCATGAATTTATATACTAGCTTGTGCACTACACGTAATTTTACCGTCCTACATACCTTCCATCAAAGTCAAAGTCAAAGTCAAAATGTTTTTATTCAATTTAGGTATCAAAGATACACTTATGAACGTCAAAGTTATTTAAATAGACTCGACCGCCTTCGAATAAAGAGCCTCTACTCAGAAGAACAGGCAAGAAACTGAGGGGCATTATTTTTTCAAATAAGTAATAAATAAATTTCAGTCTCACAAATTTTGGCTTACAACTAGGTAATATCTATAAATACTAGTGGCTACTTGGCGGAAGTGGAAGGCTCCAGACATCTTTGTCTTCTAAATCCGACGCCCATACGCCCATAGACTGCAGGTAAAACCTCGGGAAGCAGCTAGAAGTAAATAATAGCCACTTGTTATTGTAATCTAGGTTGGTACAATGAGTCAATAGGTTAGATACTGACATCGTATCACACCTCCATATCGCTACTGGCTACTGAGCACATAGATGTGACTTGAGATGTCGGTCAGAAAACCTTGGCTTACACGAACTTAGAAAATAGTTTAGAACCGATTTTGAAAACTCTTTATACTTTGCTATAATTTTTTATCATTTAAAATTATACTCATGTGCAGATTGATCCTATTTTTTACAAAATCCAATTCGAATGACGGAAAATTGTTTTTTTTAATTATTTTCAAAGATTAATAAAAAAATTAAGCACGCATTAACAATAACGTATTGACACTAAAAATACATAGTTAAAGTCTCAAAAAAGCTAATGTGCTAGTTACCACATGATTTGGAAATTACCTAATTTGATCATTTGACCGATTAATTTACTGATTACCTTACCAAGAAAACTATGTTTAAAACGTGCGTGAAACCAGTTCCTAGCGAACGATAATTGTTTTACGAATTAGAAAAACAAACCTCACACAGTTGTCTACCATGCGTCAGTAGATAAGGTCAACTGTCCAAGTTAACTCAATATTATTAATTTTAATTATTTTTTGTAAATACAGATTTACAAAAAACTATGTGGGCCGACTAAAGTGAATTTTACCTAACCCACCATAGAGGTTGTCGTAAAAAAGGTGCTATATTTTTTGAGATTTAAATTTTAATACTTACGACTGACGTAGATATAATTTGATGTTTAAGTATCAGTAGTTTTAAAAATAGATTAATGAGACTCGGTTAAAAGTGTGCTTATCGATTTGTGATTGAATTTATTTGGGTAAGTAGACGGAGTTATTTTAGTATCTTATAAGTTACAAGCTAACGCC
Source organism: Peribatodes rhomboidaria (assembly GCA_911728515.1). Lineage (NCBI taxonomy): Eukaryota > Metazoa > Arthropoda > Insecta > Lepidoptera > Geometridae > Peribatodes > Peribatodes rhomboidaria. Next base: position 2,781,144 of record OU452196.1, on the reverse strand, counting down.
GCGCGATGTAACAATACAATTGTTTTCTTATTACATATAAAATATGAAAAGCTAACCAAAAAGTAACCGACTACGCGTCATCCATGTGAACAATTTTTAGAATTTTGTTGATGTTTTAAAAGCTGCTTAAAATTTACGTGAGACCACCTCTAAAGTATGATCTACCAAACAAAAACAGAATCAGTAAAATCGATTCAAATTTGGCGTTAGAATCGCGTAACATACAAAAAAAACACATACAGTCGAATTGAGAACCTCCTCCTTTTTTGAAGTCGGTTAATAACATTAGTGTGATGTGATATGGACCGACTATCTGCAGGGCTATTCACAATCTTTCGGAAACGTTTCCGATCGGATCCCAGAAATTTCAAACTCAAATTGTTCGAATCTCAGTCTACTTTTATACATTTTGGAATAGGGAATCAAGTATGAATCCGATCAAAGTCAAAGTCAAAGTCAAAATGTTTTTATTCAATTTAGGTATCAAGGATACACTTATGAACGTCAAGGTTTTATAAATAGACTCGACCGCCTTGTTCGGATAAAGAACTCGGATAAAGATTCTCTACTCAGAAGAAGAAATTGAAAATTGAGAAAATTTTTGAAGAAATTGAAAATGCAAGAAATTGAGGGGCATTATTTTTTCAAATAATAAATAAATTACAGTCTCACAAATTTTGGCTTACAGCTAGGTAATATCTATACATACTAGTGGCTACTTGGCGGAAGTGGAAGGCTCCAGACAAACAGACAGACTCTTCTAAATAATTCTTGACCTTATAATACCCTCTTTTCATGAATGTAGTTCTTATGTAAAACAAATGGGAAAATGGGAAAATTGAAATCACATGTGTGATTTGAATTTTCCCTCAGTGGAAGAATTAATCACGTTTAAAAAAAATTATGAATATAGACTGAGATTCGAATAATTTAGGTTTAAAAATATTGAAATCCGAACGGAAACGTTTATGAATGGTTGTGAATAGCCCAGCAGGTGAGGGTCGCAAGAATCCACTGTTATAAGAGTAAGAATAATTAATTGCAGAACTGTGTACAAAGGTCTTAATTTAAATATAGTCTCAACAGTAGACCCAAGTCGGGTCTGCAATGTGATGTTATATGTGATGTACATAGGTTATTAAACAATATATTGTTATTAAACAATATAAAATAACAACAACTATCAAAATAACAACAAGTAATCGCTTTTTATTTTTATAATTATAAAACTCTTTCAAATCGTAAAACCCTTTTGTTAATAGCCATTTCTTCAATTTCCTGGATTCTAGAGCCCCTTCTAGAGTCTTTATGTCGGAGGGCAAGTTGTTGTAAGTTTTTACAGATGTAAAGTATGAGTTTTTGTAAAATAAAGCGTTATTTGCTTGAGGAATAAATAAGTTATTTTTGTATTTATTTATGTTGTTTGTGGGTATTATTGTGGGAGGCAGCCGTCTAGCAGTGAACGTCTCCCAAGCTGACATGATGAAGATTAGATAAATTAAATTTAAATTAGATAAATTAATTATTACTAGCTGCGCCCCGCGGTTTCACCCGCGGTTAAAAACTATCCTATGTGCTATTCTAGAATATCTTCTATCTCTGTGCCAAATTTCAGCCAGTTCTGTTCTGCCGTTCTGGCGTGAAAGAGTAACATCCATCCATCCATTCTTACAAACTTTCGTGATTAAAATATTTATTACTGGCTACATTTTATGCACAATACAATCGTTTTAAATTTTACCAAATAAAAAGGAAATTTTAATTAGGCGAGCTAGCCACCGTGATAGGATACCCTGAGTGGCGGTAGCTAGTAATCTTCCTAGGAACAATTTTATATCAATTTACAGATTCCATACTCTATTTTATAATTTTAGAGTAATCAATTCAATTTGCTGATGATGAATTTTATTAATCCTACTAATATTATAAACGCGAAAGTTTGTAAGAATGGATGGATGTTTGTTACTCCTTCACGCCAGAACGGCTGAACAGATCTGGATAAAATTTGGCACAGAGATAGATTATAGTCTAGAATAGCACATAGGATACTTTTTAACCGCAGGTGAAACCGCGGGGCGCAGCTAGTAATAAATAAATAAGCATATTTAAATCAATGTACTTACTTAGATTCTATAATACTACATCCACAAAAACCAACCAATAAAAATAACAATTACATGACAAATGAATTATACGATGATGACATCTGTCATAGAATTAACATTGCTATTCAACGATGTGACGTCACCAGCCTTTTGGGTACTTTACCCGCGAATATATTTAATGTTACGGGCAATTTGAGAAGTCCGGTCACTTTAAATAATGACCAGTCTGTATGGGCAAAATGAGTTGGATCGACAACGTTGACGACTGCCTCGGTGGCTCAGTTGGTAGTGAACCTGCCTTCTGAGCTTGGGGGCGTGGGTTCAATTCCCACCTAGGATAAACATGTATGCGATGAACATTTGTGTTTGTTCTATGTCTGTGTTGATACCTATTTAAGTATGTATTTATAAATTAATATGTAGGTATGTATATCAGTCTATGGCAGCCATAGTGCAAGCTTTGCTTAGTTTGGGGTCAGACGACCGTGTGTGCAAGTGTCCCGTTATTTATTTAATATTAATATTTATTTATTGCTTGCCTACTCTCTATTCGTTTAAGTATGGTAGGTTTCGGGTTGATTGAAAAAAATAACCACGAAGGCTATCGCGGGAGCTCTGCTTCGCTTCGCTCCCGCCTTAGCCTAACCAATCCAAGTCAGATTTGCTCTGATAGAGAAGTCGGGAAGGGACCCTATTCAGAGATTTCAGGTTTTCATCTCACCTTTTTGCGTCCTTGTTGCTCTCGTTTGAAACGTCAAAGGTGTGCGAGTGACCAAGATAAAATCTCATCTCATCTCACGCGTAGGAATAGCCCTCCTGGAGAGACGCTCTTTGTCATTATTTAAAATGACCGGTCCATATCAAAACTGCCCGGTTAATCAAGTTGCCTGTAACATAAATACTGACTTGAGCTGTTTATTCTGTTTGTTTGTTTAGTTTGTTAATTCTGTTTACTTGTTATAGCAAACAGTTAAATACTAGTTTTTTACAGCGTGCAGGATGTACAAGCTAGTGGTTTGCGTGTGGCTTTGCCTGCATGTAAGTTTGAGCGAGTCAGCGCTACGTACTCAAGTGAAGAGAGTCGGGAAGCTGACAGAAGTGTTCGCTTGGAAACAGATAACTCTTAACATCAATGGCAATATTTGTAAGTATTTTATTCCTCTTGCGATGATAGCCTAGCTGGTGAAGGCCCGCCTCTCAAGCCAGAGAGAGCGGGTTCGAACCCAGCCGACGGCACGCAGCAATTTGTTCATTGTGTGAACATATGTGCGTATTGTATGTCATCTGCTACATGACTGGAGCCCGGTGTATGGCGACAGGCTCGCCCCCTGTCACATTTGGGGCTGAATTTCGTCACGCGAAGTGTGGGTGTTGTATTACACCTCTGCCAGCTTCTTCGGGGGAAAGGCGTACGATATGTTTATGTCAAAGATAATTATGATGTTAAGATAGAATTAAAAATACCACCTTCCTCATCGCGAATGTTGTGAAAACCTATTATGGTACATATCAGAACTGTTCCTATTAGCTGTAAGAAAACTTAAATTGTTTAATATGTATACTGTTGGTATTTCTTAATAAATAATTAAAAATAAATAAAATAAAATAAAAATGTTATAATCCTCTTAATAAACGTCGTATAGCCTCGGAATAGCTGTACAGTGCTATGTCGTTTGTCGACGCAAAAACGAAGGGGTGTTAATAGTTTGATGTGTGTGTGTGTGTGTGTGTGTGTGTGTGTGTGCGCGTGTGTGTGTGTGTGTGTATGTGGCATCGTAGCTCTCGAACGGATGAACTGATTATGGTAATGTTATTTTTTGTTTGAAAGGTGAATTAGTCGCGAGTGTTCTTAGCTGTTTGACGTGTGTGTGTGTGTGTATGTGTGTGTGTGTGTGTGTGTCTGTGTATGTGGCATCGTAGCTCTCGAACGGATGAACTGATTATGGTAATGTTATTTTTTGTTTGAAAGGTGAATTAGTCGCGAGTGTTCTTAGCTGTTTGACGTGTGTGTGTGTGTGAGTGTGAGTGTGTGTGTGTGTGTGTGTGTGTATGTGTATGTGGCATCGTAGCTCTCGAACGGATGAACCGATTATGGTAATGTTATTTTTTGTTTGAAAGGTGAATTAGTCGCGAGTGTTCTTAGCTGTTTGATGAAATAAGATGTCGGGGGTTTATTATTCTTTAATTTGTACTTGTTCACCGAGCATGTGTTAGAGAGGGAAGCGTCTATGCTTCAGCTTCGACAAAAATGCTTTCGTATGTCCGGCGTCTGTCTAGCTGTCTTCCTGTACAGGTCGTATTTCACAACCGATTTTCGTGTTAGTAGGTTCGATATTTATTATGATTTTTTTTGTCACATCCGTTTTTGGATTTTTTAAATTGTGGCTTAATACGTTAATCGACCGAGCGAGCGTTAGAGAGCGAAGCGTCTTTGTTTTAGCTTCGACAAAAATGCTTTCGTATGTCCGAATTCTGTCCGAATCTCTGTCTACCACTACAGATCGCATTACTTAAGAGTCCGGCGACCTAACTAATTTCGACCTAGGCGACCTAGACTAACTTCGCATTGGCTTAAGGTATTCTATCGCCATTTCGTCTAGAAGTAGATGACGAGTGAAGAGAGCGAGTAATGATACCTGACGAGCCTCTAAACTTACCTAAAGAATGACAAAGTGCAATTTCATTTTTTTTTATGACTTTTGCACTACCATAATCATTCTTAAGTAACTAAGAATTTCCCTTTTATTATTGATTCATTTAACAGCTAATGATGTAGACAACCTCCCTATGTAATGGAATTTTTGATTTGCTTTGTCTACCCATTGAATAAATCAGTCAAAAGTGACCCCTTAAAATGCTGATATTTTTCATAGCTCTATTTTCGCTTGAGAACGTTTTTAAAAAAAACAAGAACATAGGGGCGAAGATATTGTTAATTTAATTATACATGCTAAATTTCATCATAATCTGACAAACGGTTTTCGAGAAATTTGAGTAGCGCGTTTGAATGGAAATTGCAGAACGTCGCGGCCCTCTTAACCGATTCTCTTGGAAAACAAATAAGTCTGCGCAATTTTTAAAAAAATCCCAAAAACTGACTCGACAAAAAAAATCTGTAAGTAGTTCACGGGAATCTGGTGATGGTGGATGAGACCTGTATAGGAGGACAGACAGTCGGCCGTTAGGTCTATCTCAGGTATATCTTTAGGTCTATATCTGATCTGAGATCCATTATTAAAAACCGTATTCTAGCCATCTTGAAATATGCAAAGGTTTTTTTAACTCACAAAGCCAGCAAAAGACGGGAATGGAAAATTACTAATCAATCCTAAAACGAAGTAATAATTAAAACATTGTCAGCGACCGGCCTTCAACTTTAGAATCTGTATTCATAATCATATTCATATCACTATAATAATAGTTATATTCAAGATAATAATATTTTATCTTACTAGCAGCGTTTTCTGGTTTTACTCGCCATTTAATTATATTAGTACCTGGATGACCGAGCTTTGCTCGGTATTTTTTTTTAAATTGTGTTTTTTGGAAAATAAACAATTGATTTTAGTCTAACCTCAAAGCAAACACTCATTGACTTCGTGTTACTTAACAACGCCATCTGCTGTTGTGTCGTTAAAGCAATTAGTTGCTCACAAAAAATAGTATTATTATTCGCCAATAGATGTCAGGAAGAGTCATATTTTTCAGTTGAGACTACTCAAACGCCTCCTTTTTGTTATTTTTCTTCCAAGTTTATGTTTAAGTTGATTATCGATAAAACACGAATAAAATGACATTTTCTAAAAATGATTCCTAGCTAGATCGATTTATCGCCCCCGAAACCCCCCTATATACTAAATTGTATGAAAATCGTTGGAGCCGATTCCGAGATTCCAATTATATATATATATACAAGAATTGCTCATTTAAAGATATAAGATTACTTACTAGCTGCACCTCGCGGTTTCACCCGCGATTAAAAATCTGAGATGCCTAGATGGGTATAACCGTCAGATTGAAAATAACTTGTTTTTCTCACAATATAATTGTCTAAATGTAAAGGTACTAGAATAACGCGTGACTGATTGGCATGTCTGTGGTTTTTATAGACTTAAGGGCATGACCACACATGCGGTGAGACGCGGCGCGGCGCCAGGGACCCTATTCGGAGATTTGATATTCTCATCTCACCATTTTGCGTCCTTGTTGCTCTAGTTTGAAACGTCATAGGTGTGAGAGTGACCAAGATAAAATCTCATCTCATCTCACACGCAGGAATAGCCCCCCTGGGGCCCTATTCGGAGATTTGAGATTTTCATCTCACCTTTTTTCGCCCTTCTTGCTCTCGTTTGAAACGTCATAGGTGTGAGAGTGACCCAGACAAAATCTCATCTCATCTCACGCGCAGGAATAGCCCTGCAGGACGCTAGCCATCCTAGCCACTCTAGATCTCTTTCTCTTTATTTCAGAATATTATCTTACACTTTATTAAAAACATAAACCAGTCAACCTACATAAAATAAATAGCAAGTTACAAATAATAAACTGAACTCAAGTCTGTATCCGCGGGTAAACATAGAAAGATCTCTGAATGATTTTTGAAGATTATAAGCTCAGATCAACCTAGAGTATAAGATGGCGCACGGCGTATGATCTAAGTGAAGTCAAAAGCCATCCGAAACCGCTACAGTCGTATAGGTACACAACAATCACGCATTGACACAAAAAAAAATACGCTAATCGCTTAGTCATTCTTACCTCGACATTATGTACTCGTACCTACATTGGTTTATGGTAAAATTACATGTACTTACTCGTAAATATACATAGTGCATTATAAAAGTGTGGCCAGGATTACATATTGAGGTTCTTTTTAAAAACTGTACAGTTTTTTTACAAGTCAATTTTGAAAAACCCGCAAAGTTAAACTTTTACAAATATGTGCAGTTTTATAATATTAAATCCACTAAGGTTGTAAATTGGAACGGAAATGGCCAACGTAGAGTTTAGGAATTAATATTCGTTTTCGTGCAATTGTAAATGTTTTTCATGGCAACATTACCACGCACATACATTGAAAAAGAATTGGCTTCAGCGAGATATACCGCAGTGTTCCATCTTTTCCTCTAGATTGATCTGAGATTAAAAATTGAAAACATTTTTGAAGATTGACAAATTGGTACACGTTAGTGTAATTTTACTCGATTGGCGGCTATAAACCTAACCGACCATAATATTGCGTCGTTGCCTCGCGCGTGCAAGTCAAACATAATTTGCTAATGAATGAGAACGTTCAGGGGGGCTATTCCTGCGCGTGAGATGAGATGAGATTTTACCTTGGTCACTCTCACACCTATGACGTTTGAAACGAAAGCAACAAGGACGAAAAAAGGTGAGATGAGAATTTCAAATCTCCGAATAAGGTCCCAGGTAGAAATTGTTCACGCTTTTTTTATTTTGTTTTGTTTTTTGAGCCGCGCGTCGCGAAGCAGCACGCCCGCGTATTCCTGAGCGAAGTTCGCATCTGGTGGGCTATTCCTGCGCGTGAGATGAGATGAGATTTTATCTTGGTCACTCTCACACCTATGACGTTTCAAACGAGAGCAACAAGGACGAAAAAAAGTGAGATGAGAATCTCAAATCTCCGAATAGGGTCCCTGCATCTGTGAGAGATACCGCTAATTGCCGCGAGGTATCTAACGTTTAGTGTGGCCAAGCCTTTAAATATTTATGACGTCTATTTCCGCGAACATCAATTTACTGATTGCATCTTACCACGGAATATTATTACCTATATACCTACCTACCTAATACCTGGCAGATAGGTAGGTAATACCCATATACCTAGATCACTAGTACCTACCTATAGTTAGGACTGCTATAGGCACTAGTGATGCAAGTCTGAAATCGATTAAAAAAGTATAAATTAAAAATTAAATAAAACTCCCGACACTGATTTTCGCCAGCACCGATTTTCATCAAACAAAAAAACTAAATCAAAATCGGTTCATCCGTTCGGGAGCTACGATGCCACAGACACACACAACACACACACACACACACACACAGGGCTAAAAATCCGACATCAATAATTTTCTCCCGCTTACCAAATCAAATCAAATCATTTTATTTGCATGTCAATGGGTTAAATAAGGTTAAAAGAATTAAAATTAACGTTCAGCCATTAACGACACTAGTCGTGCAAAATTTTTACATAAGTAAGTAGTAGGTATTACAAACAATATTAAATCATTCCAATATTAATGTCATTGTAGTTAAGAGGAAACACAAGGGCCGTTTCTCCGTACAAACATAGTCCCCTGTATTCTCACTGGATAATACCGGTAGAGTCATGTATTTTTTTTTCTGATTATCTATGGTTACTACATGTTCCTATGATTTATTTTGGAGAAGGAATCAGGGGTCTACGAATCAATGATTTTTTGTAATTTTAATAGGTATTTTCAGTCGAAGCTGCAGTTGGCTCTATCGCACTTGTTCGAGCACTGCGCGACAGCAATAGATTTTAAAAATACCAATTTTTCATTTTTCTACGTGTGCCTTGATGTTTCCTCCCAATTATAAAAATGTAAGCGACAAGTCATTTTATTTAAAAATTTATCGGTTTCATACAAACACTCCTTCACTAACCACTTGAGCTGTGAACAGAATCGTCTATATGGGATGTTAATTAGCTCTTCCGGAAGAGAATTAAAAATCAAGGCACTACAATCTTCTAAAGGTTTCATTACGGACACACTCCATCAAAAATATTACTTCATACTTTTACTTACTTAGCATCAAGAACATTGAAATGAGTAAGCAAGATTAAAGCAAGCCGTTTAAATCTCTGAATCGCAGGTTGATGGTGGAGTAAAGCACATTTTAAAATGGATTGCTTGTGAACAAAAACGATATTGATATTGTATTGTATACGAGTTTCAGAGTCCCGTGACGCTCTAAAATCTCCATACAAACGCGCTTCTTAAATTTCTTTAAAACCATTTGTCAGATTATGATGAAATTTAGCATGTACAATTAAATTAACAATATCTCCGCCCTATGTTATTGTTTTTTTTTAAAAACGTTCTCATGCTGAAATAGAGCTATGAAAAATATCCGCATTTGTAAGGGGTCACTTTTGATTGATTTATTCAATAAATAGACAAAGCCAATCTAAAAGACCTTTACATAGGGAGGTTGTCTAAATCATTAGCTGTTAAATGAATCCATAATACAAAGGACATTCTTAGTTATTTGAGAATGATTAGAAAAGTGCTAAAGTCATAGAAAATAAATAAATTGCACTTTGTGGCTCTGTAGGTAACTTTAAAAGCTCGTCAGTATCATTACTTTCTCTCTTCGCTCGTCATCTTCTTCTAGACGAAATGGCTATAGAAAACCTTAAGCCAATGCGAAGTTAGTCTAAAGTGGTCGCCGGACTCTTAAGATTTTATACTTTACAATGTATGTAGATTAGCTTTCGATCATATACAGGGTGTTACAAAAATCCTGTTGTATCAGCGAGTTGTGCATCCAGTATCGACTGGAGGATGCAATTATGCTAGTTCAAGTTAAATATTGACTCTAAATATTTCATTCTCTATTTCAGAGCGTCGCGGGCCTTTTAAAAATCAGCTGTCAGTTAATATAAACGATAGTAATCAAATCGTGCATCTTGCAAACGATTGTATGTTTTTATAGCCAAGTCGCGGTCAAGGTTAAAAATACCTGAATGACTAATTAACTTGAGGTTTTCCTCTTCTTAGGAAACCACTTATTGCAGCTGTACGTAATTTTTAACCGCATCGCTAATGGATTTATAAGCGACTTCAAAAATTCGCTTAGGATTTCATTTTGCTTGATGTTAATTTTGCACGTTTTTTGTGGTCTAACCTAGCTAGTACCTAAATTAAGTTTTTATTGTAACTTTATTTTACTTGAAGCGATGGTAGCCTAGTCGGAGAAGACTCGCCTCTCAAGCCAAAGGGAGCGGTTCGGACCCAGCCGAAGGCACGTATCAATTTGTTAATTGTGTGAACATACTCGTATGTGCGTATTGTATGTCATCTGCTACATGACTGGAGCCCGGTGTATGGCGACAGGCTCGTCCCCTGTCACATTTTTTTTGTGACGGTGATTGAGTCCGGGTGTGTCGTCGTCGAAGTGTGGGTGTCGTACACCTCTGCAAGCCCCTTCGGGGGAAAGGCGTGACGATATGCCTATGTTATGTAGTAAAAAAAAACATATTTTTTTTTACTTCACCTAAGTGATGAAACGATGTTTTATACGGCGTGTCTCTTTAAACGTAACATAACATACCGTCACACCTTTCCCCCGAGGAGGCTGGCATAGATGTAATACAACACCCACGATTCGCCACACGATATTCAGTCCCAAATGTGACAGAGGGCGAGCCTGTCGCCATACACCGGGCTCCAGTCATGTAGCAGATGACATACAATACATACATATGTTCACACAGTGAACAAATGGTGCGCACCGTCGGCTGGGTTCGAACCCGCTCCCTCTGGCTTGAGAGGCAGGCCTTCTCCCAACTAGGCTGCCATCGCTTATAATATTATTATATTAGGATTATAGTGTGATATCGGGTATTTGCGAACCCTGGCTTAGATATGACAAAGCACGAATACGGATACGTTTGTCTCTTTCTCGTGGAAAAAACTGAAGAAAGACAATTTGTCTAAGGCAAATTGAGTCCGACTATTTTTTTTTTTACTTGTTTTTTTGTTGAGAAAAGGTCGGCGTTTGACCACCAACTCGCCTGATGTTAAGTGACGTTACATAATACTACTTTTATTTTTCCAGTGGACCGCGACCGATCGTCAGTGGACGGGGTGGAGAGCGTGAGGCAGCGGAACAAGAGGCAGTCTGACTTCGTTTACTTCAACGACAAGGATGACGATAGCGACAGTAATCAAATCAGTAAGGGATAGATATATAGCTAGTAGCTTGCCTTGAACCTACATAGAAAAAGCCCAAAATAGATTTTAACTATGAATTATTCTTAAAGCTGTGGTATTTATTTATCTCTGTAACCGTATTATATATGACGGCGCGAGATATCATTGGATAAAGAAAATCAGTTTATTTTGAGAGTTGTTAATCGATAGTATTATTGTTCTGTTATTTTTGACGATTAATCGATTTGTTTATGGTCATCTAAAGCGGTTAACACCGAATGGAGTTGCGTTTGGGATTTCGGGCGAACGTCATGTCTGTCAGTCAGTGGTTGACAGGACTGGGCTAAAAGCGGTCGCACGCAATGGTCATTCGTAAACCCATTACTCTAAATCGCCAACTATCTTTGTGATCATTCACTAAATAAGTAGTCTAAGTGACTGTATAATTAAAATAGTGAAAAGCCTTCAATGCTGTCCCCTTATTTCAACGTTCCTGAAGTTTGACGCCGACCATAAATGATAGCGAGTTCACGGATGAGAAATCAGACACAACACCTCGGCCTACTAGATTTTCTCCGTCACCAAAAGTGGAAGGTTACAGCGCGGCGGCCTTTCCTATGTTTCTCGGACATCAATGGGATCAGATGCGACGGCGTGGCTCCTCTTTCCTACATTACCCCGATATCAGGAGTGAGATGTGAAGGCTCGGCTTCCTATTTCTCTATGTTTCCCCGATATATATTTAAAGTCGTGTCTCCTTTTAGAATGTTTTTGTATTATTTTAATTTTACTATTATATTACTTCTCTCTAGTCTAAAATTTACATTTTATTTTTATTTGTGTTTTTCCTTTGCTTTTTTTGTATTCTTTTAATTGTACATTGTAGTCCCGTTCGTCTCTTAAGGTCAATGCTGAAAATCAGCGCTGGGAAGAAGTTTTCAGCATTATAGCTGAGCATTGACCTTTATTGACGTACTGGACTCTACAGTGACAGCACTGTTTTCGTAAAATTTGTGTATTGGTATTAAGTATTGTCACCGTCTTTGTAGTGTCTTGTGTGTCAAAATATGTGTATCTTTCTTTCTTTTCTAAATAAATAAATTCGGGAAATTTTCACACACGTTCGCCTGACTCCAAATTAAGCAAAGCTTGTATTATGGCTGCCAAATAAACAAAAAAAAATTCTTAGGTCTGTTGGTACACATGCGTCTGTAGGGAAATTGCGTCTTTCGAGAATCACTGACAAGCCCTTCACAAATTAGGCGCCACCTACATCTTTTTTCTATCTTTAGTTACAATAATCTGTACAAGATGGCGTTAGTTGCCTAATTTGTGAATGGTTTGTCAGTATTTCTCGAAAGACGCAATTGCTCCACAGACGTTTTTGCCCCAGTTGACTCTATATGTTCATCAGTCTCTGGCAGCCATAGTACAAGCTTAGTTTCGGGTCAGCCGACCGTCTGTGAAACATGTCCAGCATTATTAAAGAATTTTATTTTTGATCTTTCAGGATACCCTAGACCACAATACAACTACCAGGGCTACAATTATAGCAACGATAGAATCGACACACCCACGCCGAGGCCTAACAACAATGGTGAGAACGGGTCTGAGCAGTAGCGCACTTGCAGCGCCTCACTCAACTGCCGTCTTTGTACTTCTTCACTCTACAAAACTTCAAGGCTAGAGTGAATAAGTACCTTATAGGTCGTCGTGCTCCATCTTAGACCACAACGTCGCTTAACATCAGGCGAGTTGGTCAAAAGTCGACTTATTCTACATACATACATATGAAATATCTACTCATCGACCGAGCAACGTTAGCGAGCGAAGCGTCTCTGCTTCAGTTTGGGCAAAAATGCTTTTTTTTACAACAAACTAGACATGCGTTTGACCACTGACTCGCCTGATGGAAGCGTCGACGTGATCGAAGGTGTAACACGCTTGCCTAGGAGATACCTATTCACTTTACTCTTAAACAGCCCCGGATTGTATTTAGGTGGAAAGACAGACGCAGGCAACGAGTTCCACACCTCTACAGTTCTTACAAGAAAAGTTGACTTACAAACGCTTAGTGCGTTTTGGCGGAATTTCCACCATAAGAGGGTCTCTTAAGTTTCGAATGTCCGGCGTCTTTGGATATGTTCGCTAGATTTGAATTAAGATGCCAGTGATGATATTTGGCTGCCAATTATATATGTTAAGTGTGTTGATTATAAGTATTAGGAAGCGATGATAGCCTAGTTGGAGAAGGCCCGCCTTTCAAGCCAGAGACCGGGTTCGATCCCAGCCGACGGCACGCTCCAATTCGTTCATTGTTTGAACATATGTGCGTATTGTATGTCATCTGCTACATGACTGGAGCCCGATGTATGGCGCCAGGCTCGCCCCCTGTCACATTCGGGATTGAATATCGTCCGGAGAAGTGTGGGTATTAAAAACACCTCTGCCAGCCCCTTCGGGGGCTGAGAAAGGCGTGTCGATATGTGTTAATTATCTGTCAAGTATCGATTGATTTTTTTTTTTTTTTTATTAATTTATTCATGACCATGGATACTCGTCCTTCAGTCGGATTCTTAGTAATATTTTTTCCTTCAGTAACAGATGATGGGATGATGATGATGAGGTGATGATGAAGACGATGAATCCCTCCCCTTTTCCCATTCCAGTAAAGTTATGGATACTTTACTGAAACTTTAAGTGAAGTTTTGTAGAGAACACGAAAAATCGCGTTTCGCGATGTTTGTATCATTTGCCCACACTCGTGCACGTTGACGAACCGCTAAACGTTAATAATCCACCATTATTACAATTTAACACTCGAAGAATCACAAGTTTTAGAAAATAATACAAAAACACGACACCATCTTTTCGGTTCCCGCCAAAAACTCCAGTATCGATTGATGTCACTACATGTTGCCAACGTGGCCGGAACTAAGCCGTGGCATACCTGGAGGAGTATATTATTAAACCCTGATCTGTCGTAAATACCTTAATCTTTCTTTTTACCCGACTGCGCAAGAAGGTAGGTTATGTTTTTCGAGTGTATGTGTGTATGAGGTTTCTTTGGCACGCCCTACAGCCTAAACAGCATGGACATGTGAGGTGTCATTTGAATCGTTTTGATAGTGGAAGTGAATTAGGGTACAATATTTGGCAGCCGGGTTTTTTGTTTTTCTTATAATATTAAGTCAGGGAGAGCGGGTTCGGACCCAGCCGAAGGCACGCACCATTTTGTACATTGTGTGAACAGTACCTGAATGACCGAGCTTTGCTCGGTATTTTTTAAATTTTTTAAATTGTGTTTTTTGCAAAAAAAAAATTGATTTTAGTCTAACCTCAAAGCAAACACTCATTGACTTCGTGTTACTTAACAACGCCATCTGCTGTTGTGTCGTTAAAGCAATTAGTTGCTCACAAAAAATAGTAGTATTATTATTCGCCAATAGATGTCAGGAAGAGTAATATTTTTCAGTTGAGATTGATTATCGATAAAACACGAATAAAATGATATTTTCTAAAAATGATTCCTAGCTAGATCGATTTATCGCCCCCGAAACCCCCTATATACTAATTTGTATGAAAATCGTTGGAGCCGATTCCGAGATTCCAATTATATATATATATATATATATATACAAGAATTGCTCATTTAAAGGTATAAGATATATGTGCGTATTGTATGTCATCTGCTACATGACCGGAGCTCGGTGTATGGTAACAGGCTCGCCCCCTGTCACATTAGTGACTGAATATCGTCCGGCGAAGAGATGTACAATACACAGACACTGTGGGTGTTGTACACCTCTGTGTACAACACTGTGGGTGAAAAGTCGTGACGATATGACGATTTGTATGTTATAATATTACTTGTTTTACAAGGAAATAGCTAACAGATTGGTCTCATTTCTTTAAAATATAATTTGGATGACAGGCAGCCGGTTTATTTATTTTAAAAGTTTTTTTTCCAGCTGATCCGTCAAGTTTCTTCGTCCAATACAACAACGTTCCGATGGGCGCTGAGAAGGTCGGGAACAGGCTGTTTGTTACCATCCCTAGAAGACGATACGGTAGGTACTCCGAGTCGATAAACGCGATACACCAAATTTTCACAGACCCTATAAAAAAAAAACTTAAAATACTAACGACAACGTCAATATTTATTTCAGAAAACTGTAAATTTGTACGTACCTAAATATCCCCTATTTTTTCCAAAACTTGCTGTTCAGCGACATAATCAATTAAGATCTAACTGCAAACATAAATTAATTCTACCAACCTCCAGATTAAAAATACATGGTTCCGGCCCAAACCCAACGGCTATTAAAATTTATAATAAATTACCTAAACAGTTAAAAAACATAGAAGATGAGGTCAAATTTGCTAAAACGCTAAAAGATAAATTGATCAAAAAGTGTTTTTATACTCAAGACGAATTCTTAACCGACAAATATTTAATAGAATCAATCCAGTCCGAACAATGTTGTCATACCCTATCAGGGTCATTATGTGATACAATTTTATGTGTTTTACCTTTAAGAACTGCATGTACCATAATGGAAGCAATAAATTATTGAGTATAGACTAGAGGTCGCTGCATACATGACGGGATTTTACTCAGCCCGGACGGAACGGAGCAATTTTTAAACAACGTTACATACAAAAGTAGAGGGGGGCTATTCCTGAGCGTGAGATGAGATAAGATTTTATCTTGGTCACTCTCACACCTATGACTTTTCAAACGAGAGCAACAAGGACGAAGAAAAGTGAGATGAAAATCTAAAATCTCCGAATAGGGCCACAGTAGTAAAATATACGCGACGGGATCTCGGACGAGACGAGACCCGCGCCGGACGGAGCGTGAAGAAACATCGTCGTGGACGATGTTTACCACGTCCCGGCCGGCGCGGGACCCGTTCGCTCCGGAGAGTGGTGTAGTGAAGTGAGCTCTGTGTTTACGTTGGCTTTGCGGAATTCTCACGGTGCGTATAAGTTACAATTTTCTGGTTTGGAGGCTTCGGCCGTGGCTACCACCCACCGGACCAAGCCATGCCGTGAAATGACCTTGTCGTGTTTCGGGATGTAGTCCGGTGTAACCGTTCCGAAGACGGGTCTGAGCAATAGCGCACTTGTAGCGCCTCACTCAACTGCCGTCTTTGTACTTCTTCACTCTACAAAACTTCAAGGCTAGAGTGAATAAGTCAAAGTCAAAGTCAAAATGTTTTTATTCAATTTAGGTATCAAAGATACACTTATGAACGTCAAAGTTATTTAAATAGACTCGACCGCCTTGTTCGGATAAAAAGCCTCTACTCAGAAGAACAGGCAAGAAACTGAGGGGCATTATTTTTTCAAATAATAAATAAATTAGTCTCACAAATTTTGGCTTACAACTAGGTAATATCTATAAATATTAGTGGCTACTTGGCGGAAGTGGAAGGCTCCAGACATCTTTATCTTCTAAATAATTCTTAACCTTATAATATCCTCTTTTCATTAATGTAGTTTTTACATGTGATTTGAATTTTCCCTCGGTGAGCCCTGTTATATTTTCGGGATTTTATTGTAAAAACTAACGCAGTTGCCTAAAAATGACTTTCTTGACTTAGTCAGTCTAAATCTCTGTACAGCTATCCTATCCTTATTTCTAGTGTTATAATTGTGATAGTCACTGTTCAATTTAAATTTATGTAGATTTTTGCGAACGTGCATAATATTTTCAAAGATATATAAAGAAGGTAAAGTTAAAATATTTATTTCTTTAAATAAATCTCTCAATGATTCACGGGGACCCATTCCGTAGATAGCGCGGACCGCTCGCTTTTGCAAAATAAAAATGGCCTCCACTTCAGCAGCTGATCCCCACAGCAAAATGCCATATGACATTATGCTGTGGAAGTAAGCAAAGTAAACCATCCGAGCTGTAGCTATATCCGTCAGTTGCCTAATCTTGCGAACCGCATAAGCAGCAGAACTAAGTCTCCCAGACAGAGCACTAATATGTGGACCCCATTGCAGTTTGGAATCAATGGTTATACCCAGGAACACCGTCGCCTTGTCTATGTTAAGTTTATCGCCCTCAAGCATTACGTTTGGTTCTATATATCTAACATTAGGCATGGAAAACTTTAAACACTTAGTTTTTTTTGCATTTAGTAACAAATTGTTCGCAGCGAACCATCTCGAAATAATAGTCAGTACGTTGTTCACATGCACAAGTTCACTATCTTTCCTATCTGTTCTAAAAATAAGAGATGTATCATCAGCAAATAGAACTATGTCTGTAAGGTCCTTAACCATATACGGCAAATCATTTATATACGCCAAAAATAAGAACGGGCCTAAGATAGAACCTTGTGGTACTCCCATTGTAACTAAAGATCCGGAAGATGTGACGCCATTAATTCCCACTTTTTGTTGTCTATCAGTTAAATATGACTCGACAAGATCTAGAGCGATTCCACGAATTCCGTAGTGGTGTAATTTACGGATCAAGGTGCGGTGTTCTACACAATCAAACGCTTTGGAAAGATCACAAAAGACACCGATGGCATCCTGTGAACTCTCCCAAGCTTCCATCACATGCGTAACTAATCGAACTCCCGCATCTGTTGTTGATCTACTTTTCGTGAAACCGAACTGATTTTCGTTTAATATACTGTGTATGTTAAAGTGACACAACAGTTGATTAAGTATAATCTTTTCAAATATTTTACTCAAAGCCGGAAGCACAGAGATGGGTCTGTAATTCGAGGGATCTGACTTACTACCCGATTTGAAGATAGGGGTAATTTTGCTGTTTTTCATTAAATCGGGAAATGTGCCTCTGTCAATACACATGTTAAATATGACCATGAGGTGTGGTGCAATAGTTTCTATTAAAGACTCTAACACTTTTACTGATAATCCCCATAAATCTTCACTAGATTTAACTCTTAAGCTTTTGAAAGTTTTGATAATTTCAGAGATGGAAGTGTATCTGAACCGAAAGTCTGGTATATCCCGCGAGAAGTGTTCTTTTAGAAAAGCACCTGCATCATCTGGAGACGAGTTAAGCGTTTTGGTGGCATCAAAGGGTATGCTAGAGAAGAAATGTTCAAAAGAGTTGGCTACCGATTTTGCATCAGAAACCGGCTGATTCTCAACTACCAGCGTAAATTCTGAATCCCTCGACTTACTTTTTCCCGTCTCTGTGTTGATGGTCTTCCAGACAGCTTTTATTTTATTATCGGATTTTTGAATTTTATCTTTTATAAACAAAGCTTTAGCGCGAATGCAAACCGACTTAAAAGTTTTCGAGTATTTTCTAACATAGTCATGAAAATCCTTACTAGATGTCAGAGATTTCTTGTTATATAAATCATACATAACATCTCTACTTATTCGTATACCTCTGGTCGCCCAGTCACTAAACTGTATTTTTTGGTTGAATTGAATCTTCTTCTTTGGACAAATTTCATTAAATTCATTGCTAACTATTTTAAATAATTTTTCATAACTGTCATTAGGGTTATTGACAGAAAAATCAGTTAAAATAAGTTTCGACTCTATGCAATTATTTAGTCGTTTTAACCTACCTTTCGTTAATGGTCTACACTCAACTAAAGATGGTTTCTTTATTTTATCAATTTCAAATTTAATTGCAAGGCCCTTGTGATCTGACCTGACTCCGTTAAAAAGTGATAAATCTTTTGTTTTACAACTTGAGAAAATATTGTCTATGCAAGTAGATGAGGTCTCCGTTACTCTAGTTGGCTCGCAGAAAAGATAGTTTAAATTAAATGCTTTAAATAAAGAAATTAGATTAATTTTATCCGTAGAATTGACTAAAATATCTATATTGAAGTCTCCGCAAACCAAAATAGATCTATTTGATTTAGAAAGTTTCTTTAGTACGCACTCCATTGTTGACATAAAATGATTGAAGTTAGATGCTGGTGGTCGATAAACACATAATATTATGTGCCTGTCCATTTCCGCACAAGCAATTTCACAGACACGTTCAACAGAATAGCCCCTTATGTCAGAGCGTTCCTTATATTTCATGTTATTTTTAAAAAGAATAATACAGCCTCCTCCTTCAGCGGATACTCTGTTAAACGCACTGGCCACCTGAAAATTTGTAACATTAAATAGCATTTTATTTGATTTTAACAAAGTTTCAGTGAAACATAAAATATCAAAATTATACTTATCTAATAAAAGTTCTATTTCTAAAATTTTGCCAGAGAAGCGGTTTATGTTTTGATAAAAAAGTGAAATGTCCACACACTTCTCTGTTGTCTCACTTAAAAGTTTAAACTATTGGTCACAGTTATGTTATTAGTACATTTACTAAAAACTGTGACCTTATCTTTGTACTTCGTTATATTTCCTATAACTGAATCAATATTGTAGGCTAACAATGTAGCAATCAAGTGTCTGCATTTCTTAGGACAATACATGCTGTCCTGTGTTAACTTAAAATTATAAATAAATTGATTACTATCAAAAAATAGCAGCTTATCACTATGACGGGAAACTATGTTAAACATTAATGCATTCAAAGAATGGATGTGGTTATTTTGACTTCTAGTCAAAGAGTCTGAGTATGGAAATGCACATAACATTACTTTGAATGCATTTAATTTCAACAGACAAGTTATTCTTGCAATCACTTCTTTCCTGTCTGTACCTAAACTTTGCCCCAGGTAAACCACAACAATTGTACTACTATCTATTTTACAGCTTAATATTTTCTTTTCAATTTGAGCATATGATGCTCCTGGCATGCAGTGGTTTACCACAGAACAACTAACACTGTTGCTCAATAAGGAACCTAAGCCTACACCTATTCTGTCTGAAAAAACTAAGATTTGGTTAATACACTGTACCTCACTCTGCTCCGCCTCTAGGATTAATTTAGGTGAACTAGTAGAACTAGTAGTAAGGGTTGAGGTATCTTTTTGAGGGTGGTTAGAACCCGTCATGAGGTTGTTCTCAGGGTGTAGGGTCACACTCTCTACATTACTATTAACCAGGTCTACTAGCTCAATTGCAGTCTTGTAGTGCTCGCTTAGATGAATTTGAGCAGACTTGTATCCAGAAAAGATATCTTGTAATGTATTTTCTTTCTGGAGCAGGTCAGAGCGAAGTTGCAGTGTATCATTATCATATAATCGCCTAGTAATGTCTAGTTCTTCCATACAGTTTTTTAGTTGCTCTTCTAATGACAATTTATCTTTAATTAAATCTACATTTTTACTGAAATAACACCTTTTTTTCAGTTGTTTTTGACATTTTTTTATGATTTTCTTAACTTTAATATATTTTTTAATTTTGTTGTGACTTTTTAAATGGGTGGTAGTATTATTCATACATTTTTCCTTAGTATGGTCAATGTTTAATATAGGTTTTAAATTCATGCCACCACCTACCAGCTCATCGAATAGGTTCAGTGTGTCGGCTACCTGTTCATCACTTTTTCTGGATTTTAGCACTAATAATTCATTATTACATTTGCTCAACTCTAACTCAAGGTCTTTAATGCGGCTTAAGGCCTGTTCATAGGTCTCACCACACTCTCTGAATGATATTATAACATGCTGGAGGTGGTCGCATTGTTCACATGATTCTATATATTTTAGGTGTAGGTCGGATAATTCACTTTTGAGTTCAGTGTTTTTTAAAATTAGTTTGCTCATTTCTACTTCACTATCTTCCCTTTCCTGCAGTAGCTGGGTGTTCAGGTCTCTACAGGCCTTCAAATCAAGGATTGCTGTTTTGAGTTTGTGCTCCATGTCCTTTGCAAGTACCTTATAGGTCGTCGTGCTCCATCTTAGACCACAACGTCGCTTAACATCAGGCGAGTTGGTGGTCAAACGCCGACCTATTCTACATAAAATAAAAAAAATCCCGTCCGGGCATTCACACTGTCACGTTCCGTCCCCGTCTCGTCTGAGAAATTATCCCGTCACGTATGTAGCGACCTTTAAAGATACTTTAAGGGTCCAGCACCCACTTTAGACCAACTTCGCATTGGTTAAAGGTTTTTAATGCCATTTCGTCTAGAAGAAGACGACGAGCGAAGAGAGCAAGTAAAGATACTGACGAGCCTCTAAAGTTACCTACAGAGTGACAAAGTTATCTACAGAGTAACAGAATAACAAAGTTTCCACAATTTTTTATGACTTTTGTACTTCTCTAATCATTCTTAAATAACTAAAAATGTTCCTTGTATTTTGGATTAATTTAAAAGTAATGATGTTGACAAACTTTGTATGACAAAGATTTTTTGATTTGCTTTGTCTATCTATTAAATAAATACTTAGGTCAAAAGTTACCCTTACAAATAATTATTTTTACTCTATTTTCTCCTGATGACGTTTTTTTATAAAAATAAAACAAGAATTTAGAGGCGGAAAAATAATTGAATTAATTGTACCTATATGCCAAATTTCATCATAATTATACTGACAAATGGTTTCCAAGAAATTTGACAAGCGCGTTTGTATGGAAAATTAACTTCGGCGCGAACTACTAATAAAACGAAAATTACAATAGAAAAAATGGATTACCATCTGTCTAATAGCCATTAAACCATCCAATTTTAGCACGCTAGCTCACCAAGCGTACTGCAAATTGGATAATGAATTAGTCGCATGAGTAATAGGTAGGGTCAACTGGAGCAAATGAGTCTGTGAGGCAATTGCGTCCTTCGAGAATTACTGACAAACCTTTTTAAATTAGGCGCCACCTACATCTAATTTTTAATGTCAATAATCTGTACAAGATGGCTTTAGTTGTCAGTAATAGTGACTGCCTCGGTGGCTCAGTTGGTAGTGAACCTGCCTTCTGAACTTGGGGGCGTGGGTTCGATTCCCACCTAGGGCAAACATTTATGCGATGAACATTTGTGTTTGTTCTATGTCTGGGTGTTAATATTATGTACTTATTTAAGTATGTTTTTAAAAATATCTAAGTATGTATATCAGTCTCTGGCAGCCATAGTACAAGCTTTGCTTAGTTTGGGGTCAGGCGACCGTGTGTGGAAGTGTCCCGAATTTATTATTATTATTATTAATTCTCGAAAGACGCAATTGCCCCACAGGCGCATTTGCCCCAGTTGACCCTAATTGTATTGTCTTGTTTCAGGTATCCCTTCAACTCTGAACTACGTGGACCTGTCATTAGACATGGAACGTTCACCGAACCTCCGGCCCTACCCCTCGCTAAGAGACGGGAGGACACTCACTTCTGTGTACAGGTATCAAGATTTACCCATGATCTAATAATATGCTCCGCCAGGTATAGCATTCTGGTCACATGGGCAACACGTAGTGACGTCAATCGAAGCATAAGCGAGACCGAAATAAGTCATTTACAACAAGTTCGAAAGAGACGGATGACGATGACAAGTGACGTCATTATGTGCTTGCGCCTGCAATGCTAGACCTTGTTTTCTTGGCTCATAGAAATACCTACAGCACACGTTACATTAAAAAGAAAGACAAAAACCCGGCTGCAAAATGTTGTACCTTAGGTCACTTCCACAATCAAGACGATTCAAATGACACCTCACATGTCGAAATACATCAAGCTGTTTAGGCTGTAGGTGTAGGCCATGCTAAAGAAACCTCATACATATGTACATACTCACATACACAAGTTAACACAACCCTCCTTTTTGCGTAGTCTAGTAATAATCCAAAAAAACAAGGTCAGTGGGAGCCAAACACCTGATGACGTAACTTGTCATGGTCATCGTCTTTGGACTTTCGGACTTGTAGCAAATGACATAATTCGGTCTTGCTTATTTTATTGCTTACATTATGAATATAGTGATGATGGCCTAGTTAGAGAAGGTCCGCCTCTAAAGCCAGATGGAGCGGGTTCAAACCCAGCCGACGTCATGCATCAATTTGTTAACTGTGCATATGAACATATGTGCGTATTGTATGTCATCTGCTACATGACTGGAGCACGGTGTATGCGACAGGCTCGCCCCCTGTCACATTTGAGACTGATTATCGCCGGCGAAGTGTGGGTGTTGTATTACACCTCTGTGAGCCTCCTCGGGGGAAAAGCGTGACGATATGTTATGCTTATGATGCATCGATTGACGTCATTGCGTGATGCTCACTTGACCATTTTCGACTCTGAATGCTATACCTGGCATTTAGGCATCCATTTTGTAATCAACTGTAAATCATGCCTAATACAGTCTTTAACTGTCGTTTTAATACTATAATTTAATAATAGATGGAGTCACTTTGTACATTTATGTTTTTTAATGTATATTTTTTTTAATAATAGGACCCGAGCGGACGAATGCGGGCGCCTCTGGATGGTAGACACAGGCCTGCTAGAAATACCTGGTAAATTGCCAACATAATTATCCTTAACAATCAAATTGAAAAAAAATCCTAACAAAATGCTATTATATAAACTATGCAAGTGAGTTTGTTTATTTGTTTGTTTGTAACGATTTCACGTCTTAACTACTCAACCGGTCGTCTTGAAATTTTGCATACACGTTGTCTGGGGTACATAAAAAGACATAGGGTACTTTTCATCCCGAAAAAATTGACGGTTCCTGTGGGACCGCGGGTGAAACCGCAGGGCGCAGCTGGTACTTATTATAAAGCAAAAAAAAATGAATACCTAATGCAAATATTTTACTTTGCTATAGTTTTATTTACTAAGTATATTGGTTTAGTCAAAAAAGTGATAGAAACTCTACAAACGCTTATTTGACCAAATCAATGGTTTTCTAATAATTATTTTTAGTTATGTTGCGTTGCTTCTGCAATATTATTAGTATTTCTTCGGTATAACCCATAGCAAAGGTTGCCTGGAAGAAATCGCCAGAAGCGATAAGATCGCCCTTGTACTGCCGAATAAATAAAAAATCGTTTTTAGGGTTTTCATTTTAGTTATTGCTATACAATAAAGTTGTAATGTATTATGATTTAATACACGGGAATTACTCACGTACGATTCAGTCGATTATTCCGACTATAGTTAATATTTTAGTTATAGTTGTAATGTATTTTAAAATATATTTTATTGTTTTCAACGCCATCTATTAACCGTAAGGACGAACTACTTCCACAGACCAGCCGCAGCAGGTCCAGCCGCCAGCGATCGTGGTATTCGACCTCAGCACAGACAGACAGATCTTGAGATACGACTTGAAAGAGTCTGATCTACCGGCCAACAATACTCCCACAGGTAATTAAAAATTATGTATTTAAAAAAAAACACGCTTTCCACCTCTTGCCTCCATCATCAGACCAGAGAGGCTATTCCTACGCGTGAGATGAGATGAGATTTCATCTTGGTCACTCTCACACCTATGACGTTTCAAACGAGAGCAACAAGGACGAAAAAAAGTGAGATGCAAATCTCAAATCTCCGAATAGTGCCCCAGAGGGGCTATTCCTACGCGTGAGATGAGATGAGATTTCATCTTGGTCAATCTCACATCTATGACTAAGTATACAAACGAGAGCAACAAGGACGAAAAATGGTGAGATTGAATATAATAGCTCCGAAATACTAAAATAGAATCGTGTCATCCAAACTACATATAGGGCAAACTCTGGTGGGAAAAAAAACTTCGGCCGTGGCTAGTCACCACCCACCGGACCAAGCCATGCCGTGAAATGACCTAGTCGTGTTTCGGGATGTAGTCCGGTGTAACCGTTCCGAAGACGGGTCTGAGCAGTAGCGCACTTGTAGCGCCTCACTCAACTGCCGTCTTTGTACTTCTTCACTCTACAAAACTTCAAGGCTAGAGTGAATAAGTACCTAATAGGTCGTCGTGCTCCATCTTAGACCACAACGTCGCTTAACACCAGGCGAGTTGGTGGTCAGTAGGTGGCGCCTAATTTGTGAAGGGGTTGTCGATAATTCTCGAAAGACGCAATTGCCCGACAGACGCATTTGCCTCAGTTGATCTACAAAGTTTCATTTCAATACGACAATTAGAAGTAAGATAAAATTAACATCATTGTTTGTTAGTTTCAATGCGAAAGTTTGTGTGTGTGTTTGTTTGTTAATTCTTCACGCTCAAACGGATGGACAGATTTTGATGAAATTTGGTATGGAGGTAGCTTATATCCTGGATTACCCCTAGGCTTTTAAACCGCGAGTAAAACTGTTGGGCCTAGCTAGTAAATAATAAAACTACTCTTTGCAGATACATATTATTTACTAACTTTTACTTATTTACTCGTAAATGTATATTGGGGAACGCACTGGGTGCTGGAATACAGCTTATCAGGTCCGGATCTAGGGGGGGGGGGGGCTTAATAATAATAATAATAAAGTCATTTATTTACTTACCAGGACGCTTGCCCCGGGCGGCAGAATCAGGGGGCACCACACCATAATACATCCTACTAATATTTTAAACGCGAAAATTTGTAAGAATGGATGCATGGATGGATGCATGTTTGTTACTCCTTCACGCCAGAACGGCTGAACAGATCGGGATGAAATTTGGCACATAGATAGATTATAGTCTAGAATAGCACATAGGATACTTTTTAATTGCGGGGTGCAGCTGGTGTTTAATAATGTACGAATTATGTAAAAAAGCCTTTTTTTATATAATACGGGTTGCTGGGCATCACCTCTGCCCCGGTTAAACAAAATCCTAGAGCAGTAGCTAAAGCATCAACAGGATTTACACGTGTTAAAATGCCTAAATAATAAAAATATACATAAATTCGTCATTACATATGTCAAAACATTAAAAAATGCTGGCCGGTACTTTGCCCAAAGGATCAGTATCGCAATCCAGCGGGGCAATGCGGCCAGCATTTTGGGTACGTTGCCTACAGCTGGTAGCGATTTATTAGATTAAGATTTGTAGCTTGTTAAATTCTGTTATGTGCTTAGTTAGTTATGTCTACTTAAATGAAGCAGGAATATAATTTAGATAATTAAAAATGTGATAGATTTATATAAGATACTATTTTCTGAATATACGTGAAAGAAGTCGCATGTTAAAAAAAAAAAAAAACATTAAAATAAATACAAGATGAGTGACTAAACTACATTGTATTGTAATATAATACAATGTAGTTTAGTCACTCAAATTTCAGTTCCCATCCCGACCGCCTCTTCCAAAAGTGCCCATTAAGCTGGCGGCATTTCCCCGCTGTATCGCCAGGGAGATACGCTGGGCAAGAAATTGCCCCGATCGAGGATTTCCCCTACGTTCACGCAGGCGACGCCCTAAGTCTGCCACAAACTTTTTAGCATATAAAATTATATTGTTTTTATATTTCAGGTCTAGCTTCCATCACAGTTGACACCTCAAACGGCTGCTCCAACGCCTTCGCGTACATACCAGAACTGACTACATTTGGCATCATCGTCTACTCACTCAGAGAGAACGACAGCTGGCGAGTAACTCACAGCTACATGCATTTCAACCCGCTCGCTGTCAATCTGCAAATCGCTGGTAAGTTGATCATATTAAGAGTCCGGCGACCACTTTAGACTAACTTCGTATTGGCTTTAGGTATTCGATAGCCATTTCGTCTAGAAAAAGAAGACGAGCGAAGAGAGCGAGTAATGATACTGACGAGCCTCTAAAGTTACCTACAGAGTGACAAAGTGCAATTTCAATTTTTTAGGACTTTTGCACTTCTGTAATCATTGTTAAATAACTAAGAATTTTCCTTGTATTTTAGATTCATTTAATAGCTAATGATGTAGATAACCTCCCTATGTAATGGAATTTTTGATTTGCTTTATCTACCTATTGAATAAATCAGTCAAAAGTGACCCCATAAAAATGCGGAAATTTTTCACAGCTCTATTTTCGCTTGAGAACGTTTTTAAAAAAAACCAAGAACATAGGGGCGGAGATGTTGTTAATTTAATTGTACATGCTAAATTTCATCATAATCTGACAAATGATTTTCAAGAAATTTGAGTACCGCGTTTGTTTGGAAATTTCAGAGCGTCGCGGCCCTCTTAATATCTGACTGGCTCAGTGGCTCAGTCGGTAGTAGCAGCTTTCTGAGCTAGGGGGCCTGGGTTCAATTCCCACCTAGGGCAAAGGGCGTTTGTTCTATGTCTGGGTGTTAATTATCTATTTAAGTATGTATATGAAGTTATATATGGATGTATTTCAGTCTCTGGCCGCCATAGTACAAGCTTTGCTTAGTTTGGGGTCAGACGACCGTATGTGAAAGTGTCCCGAATATTATAATTATTATTAATTTCGATGGTTGAGTCAGAGAGACGATGAACGAGGTGCCATGGTCAAGAAAAAAAATTAAGCTTGGGTCAACGATATTCATGTACTACGTCCTTCAGAAGCTGATCCAAACAAAAAACGTTACGCAACTTAATGCCCACCGTGGGCTGACCACAGGTTAGCTGCACCGCTGAAACATTAATTAAATCGAGTAACCAAACTAATAAAACATGCAGCGCTAGATCGCTTAAAAAGGATAGTTTTCTCGCTTCGTACTGAACCACATTGCATGCGTGCTGGGACACTCCCATCTGAAAAGGAAGCATATTTCAGTATTTACTTCTTTGACTGAGGAAAGTCAAAGTCAACCTGACTGGACATAGCTTTAAAGAGCCTCAAGCTCAAGTCCATCGATAGCAAAAACCGCAACAAGGTCTGCGTCTTCTCTAACAGGAGAAACACTACGTAACGTTGACGTGTTAACGTTGACGACAAGGTTAAAGTTACACTCATCAACGATCCAAATGTTAGAAAACGACATTTCGCAATTTAAAAAAAAAACTAATAATTAAGAAACTGTTTTTTCAACCTGTTAACCAATGTCGAAAATATGTTATATTAAATTAACGAAAAAGTTGTCAATGACCAACCTCTAGTTGGGACCACACTAATGCAAGGTGCAAGGATTTCAGTCCACTGGAGTGGAATAATGACATGGCTAGGCTAGTAGTCGTGTTGTCGATCCAAGTCAATTTGCCTAGCCGTTTGATTAAATGGCTAAATATCATCAGGAAGCTAGTTGAACGGCGCCGTTTAGAGAAAAGGCTTGGCTGTTAATTGACCGGCGAAATAAGATAGTTGGCTGCGACATATGGATGGCTTGGGGGTATTTTTAAATTTACAACGTTTTCTTGTCCAGGTCAACGCTTCCAATGGAGCGACGGCATTTTCAGCCTGGCCCTGAGCCGGCCCGGCCCGGACCGGTGTCGCACGGGCTACTTCCATCCCATGATCAGCACGCAGGAGTTCTCTGTCTCCACCTGCGTGCTGCAGAACAGGACCGCGTCTACTGATGCTGAGTACTGGACTAGATACTCTGTAAGTGGTATTGAACTGGCTATCTGCTGACTGCCTCGGTGGCTTAGGTGGTAATGAACCTACCTGCCTTCTGATTTTGGGGGCGTTGGTTCGATTCCGACCTAGGGCAAACATTCATGTGAAAACTAGGGCAAATGCGTCTGTGAGCAATTGCGTCTTTCGAGAATTACTGACAAACTCTTCACACATTAGGCAACTTACGCAAACGATATGCTGTGTCTCGTTTTATTTTATTGAAACGAAGCGAGATGCAGCGTATTCTTTGGAATTCGTTGGTTTGGTCTGTACCTTAGAAAAAACAAGTTAGTGGTCAGTTCAAATATTGTATGAAGACTCGATTTCTTTTTGAAAAGTAACAAACTTGTTTTCCACAAGTTCTCTAATGAGATGGGGAAAACCCGTAAGTATTACTATTCCCTTTTGGTTCCACTTAATAAAAAAAAAAACTCAACCACTTGAATAAATCTTGACTGAAAAAATTCTCACTCAACAGATAGTAGGCGAAAGAGGCCAGAATACTCAGTCAACAATGCATGATATGCATCCCAACGGTGTGTTGCTATACGCTGACATCGGCCGAAACGCAGTATCTTGTTGGAACACCAACACTCCGCTTACGCTTAACAACGTAGCTGTCTTGGCCACCGATGAAGTGGACCTGAGTTACCCTGCAGGTTCGTTATTATTTTATTGGAAGTTTTTTGAGCGCGCGAAAGAGGTCAATCCATCGACAGTGCACGACATCCTAACGGTGTGTTGTTGTACGCTGACATCGGCCGCAACGCAGTCTCTTGTTGGAACACCAATACTCCGCTAGCGCCTAACAACGTAGCTGTCTTGGCCACCGATGAAGTGGACCTGAGTTACCCTGCAGGTTCGTTATTATTTTATTGGAAGTTTTTTGAGCGCGCGAAAGAGGTCAATCCATCGACAGTGCACGACATCCTAACGGTGTGGTGATGTACGCTGACATCGGATACAACGCAGTCTCTTGTTGGAACATCAACACTCCGCTTACGCCTAACAACGTAACTGTCTTGCCCACCGATGAAGTGGAGCTGAGTTACCCTGCAGGTTCGTTATCATTTTGTTAACATCTTTTGATTGCGTGAAAGGGGTCAATCCATCGACAGTGCACGACATCCTAACGGTGTGTTGCTGTACGCTGACATCGGATGCAACGCAGTCTCTTGTTGGAACACCAACACTCCGCTTGCGCCTAACAACGTGGCTGTCTTGGCCACCGATAATGTGGCGCTAAATTAATCCACGTTTTTTTTTCCAAAAAAATCATTTGAATTAGCGCAATCTTGTGAAGGAAAATAAAACTTGTTTATTCATGTGTTTTTACCCGACTGCGCAAGAAGGAGGGTTATATTTTTCGAGTATGTGTATGTAGGTATGTATGCATAAGGTTTCTTTGGCACGCCCTCAGCCTAACCAGCTTGATGTATTTCGACATGTGAGGTGTCATTTGAAACGTCTTGACAGTGGAAGTGATTTAGGGTAAAAAATTTTGCAGCCTGATTTTTTGTTTTTCTTTTAACAGTGTTTCTTGTTAAAAGCTTTTAATTGAAATAATAAGAGCGTTTAATTTATATCAAATTATTTTATTTTTGTGCACAACAATTGTAAAACCTTACCTATGTTAAAACTTAGCCTTATTAGATAAATTGTAAGTTAAACTTATTACTAATAGTGCTGGTGCTTACCTCGGTCAGCGAATTATCATTGCTATTCAGTGAGGTAACGTTGCCAGCCTTTTGGGTGCTTTACCCGCTGATACTGACTTGAGCTCTGTTTATTTTTTGTAATTTGTTATTTTTGTTAGGTTTATTTTAAGTTATTGAATAATTGAACTCTTCAATTTAAATTATGAGACACGTAATTTTTAGAAATTAAATTACTATTTTTACTAAGTTAAAGTTATTATTTTTCTAAGTTTCTTAAAAAATAATCTTACTGTTAATGAGTATAGAAACAAATACTATAATAAACTTAAAAACAAGAGTGCCTTCGGCAACGGCGCGAGGCCCAATCTACCGGTGATTAGGGCTGCAGAATGAGGAACCTCCTGTTAAAACGGGACGTGTCTAGGATCACCGCGTTTAATACTATTATTACTAAGATAAACTTTTTACTGCTATTATTACTATCTATTACTACGTACACATCTAATTTGCTATCCTCGATGGAACCCAATATTTATTTTCCATCGCCATACACCACACGTTCCACTCTAGCTCCCAGCCTTTGCAGTTTCTTGTGGAATTCAAAATAGCCCCTGTCTAGGTAATGTAAGTTCGTCACCCGAGTTATTCCGTCCGCTCTCAGTCCCACAATGACCAACGCTGCAGCTGCCCGCAAGTCTGTTGCCTCCACATGAGCTCCCTGCAACTTCGTTCCACCATTTAAAACTGCTACGTTCCCTGCAATTTCCAAATCAGCATTCATTTTCAGCATCTCCTCTAGATGTTGAAATCTATTCTCGAAAACTGTTTCAATGATTATATTTCTTCCTTTAGCCAAGACTTGCATAGCTGTGATTTGCGCTTGTAAGTCTGTAGGGAAGCCAGGCCAGGGAGAAGTCTCGATTTCAGTTGGCCTTATATATTTAGGTCCGATAACTCTTATGCCGTCTGGTTCTTCGCGAATGATTGCGCCCATTTCCTTGAGCTTAGACAGGAGAGGTCGATTGTGGTTGTATATAGCGTCTTTTATTAGTACATCACCTTCTGTCATGGCAGCAGCTATCATGAAAGTGCCCGCTTCGATTCTATCTTGTACTATGTTATGTTCTATTGCATAGAGTTTGTCCACGCCTTGGATGAATACTGTGTCCGTACCCGCGCCAGAGATTTTTGCGCCCATTTTGTTTAAAACGTCAGCTAGTTCGACAATTTCCGGTTCCATGGCAACATTTTGTATTACTGTCATGCCTTTGGCTTTGACAGCCGCCAGTATAATGTTTTGGGTTGCTCCAACGCTTGGGTATGCTAACTTTATGACTGTCCCACGTAAAGCGTCCGCCGTAGCATCAATATAGTCTTGTTTCTTGACAATTCTAGCGCCTAGCGCTTTGAATCCTTTCAAATGTAAGTCTATAGGCCTTTTGCCGATAGTGCAACCTCCTGGCAAATATACTTTAGCGCGCCCACACCGAGCTAGCAAAGGCCCCATGACGACGATTGACGCACGCATCTGACGTACAAATTCTGGGTCTGCTTCTGTATTTAATTCTTTTGTTGCATCAACGGTTATTTCGTTTAATTCTTCATTGAAATCTACAACGACGTTCAGGCATTTCATAACTTGAATCATGGTGTAGACATCTGCTAAAATTGGTACGTTTCTTAACGTGGATACTCCTTCTTGGGCCAGAAGCGTCGCTGCTAGAACTGGCAGCACCGCGTTTTTGGCGCCCTCTATTTTGACCGTTCCTTTGAGTTTGTTGCCAGTGCTGTCCCCGTGAATTATGATTTGTTCCATATTTGTTAGGAATAATCTTGGTTCTCTGAAAGATTAAAAAAATGAAATTAAATGATAGATGAAATGATGAATGATCAAGCGAAGCGAGGACTCCGCGTCTATCTACAGGGACTGTATTTTTTTCTGTTCGATACGACTAATAACATAACATAACGCGTCACGCCATTTCCCCGAGGGGCTGGCAGAGGTGTAATACAACACCCACACTTCGCCAGACGATATTCAGTCCCAAATGTGACTGGGGGCGAGCCTGTCGCCATACACCGGGCTCCAGTTATGTAGCAGATGACATATTAAAATAATAATAAAAAAAGAATTATGGTAAGCTTGACCATGATTTTTCCTTCCTTGTGCTATACTCGTATAACCTTGCAAGGTGAGATTAAGATACTTATGTAAACCAGTAGTTCACCTTGAACCGAGACCGCATATATCTTCATAACCTCTTGGCCGATTTTGACCACTCTCAAATCAGAAAAGTTGTATTGAAACAAACTACTTGCCTGCAAAATTTCATGAACATGTGATCACTGGTACATTAATAGATACACGTACAGGGTGTTACAAAAACATTGTCATATCCGCGACGTGCCCATCTAGTATCGACTGGAGGATGCAATTAAGCTAGTTTAAATTAAATATTGACTCAAAAAATATTGAAAGTCAAAGTAAAAGTCAAAATGTTTTTATTCAATTAAGGTATCAAAGATACACTTATGAACGTCAAAGTTATTTAAATAGACTCGACTGCCTTGTTCGGATAAAGAGCCTCTACTCAGAAGAACAGGCAAGAAACTGAGGGGCATTATTTTTTCAAATAATAAATAAATTACAGTTTCACAAATTTTGGCTTACAACTAGGTAATATCTATAAATACTAGTGGCTACTTGGCGGAAGTGGAAGGCTCCAGACATCTTTATCTTCTAAATAATTCTTAACCTTATATATAGATAGATAGATATAGATAGATATACAGGGTGTTACAAAAACATTGTCATATCCGCGACGTGTCCATCTAGTATCGACTGGAGGATGCAATTATGCTAGTTTAAATTAAAATTGACTCAAAAAATTTTGAAAGTCAAAGTAAAAGTCAAAATGTTTTTATTCAATTAAGGTATCAAAGATACACTTATGAACGTCAAAGTTATTTAAATAGACTCGACCGCCTTGTTCGGATAAAGAGCCTCTACTCAGAAGAACAGGCAACACACATCTATCCGCCCTTCTAAAAGCGTGAACGCAGCCACTAATCACCTCGATTTTATTTGTAAACCATTCGCGTCATGCTTTCTTAGAGTAAAATCCGCCAACATACTCGTATGATACAGATTTGTTAACATTTTTGCAATATTTCCTTTTTTTCTTGCGTTTTAAACCGGTCTTAACTCTTGGTATTTTTGACGTGCATTTTTTTTTGTATTTTTGCACGAATGCTTATAAGTATGTGTACATGTCCTTTAATTATACTAAGAGTCCGGCGACCTAACTAACTTCGACCTAGGCGACCTTGACTAACTTCGCATTGGCTTAAGGTATTCTATAACCATTTCGTCTAGAAGAAGAAGACGAGCGAAGAGAGCGAGTAATGATACTGACGAGCCTCTAAACTTACCTACAGAGTGACAAAGTGCAATTTAATTTTTTTTTATGACTTTTGCACTTCTGTAATCATTCTTAAGTAACTAAGAATTTCCCTTGTATTATGGATTCATTTAACAGCTAATGATGTAGACAACCTCCCTATGTAATGGAATTTTTGATTTGCTTTGTCTACCTATTGAATAAATCAGTCAAAAGTGACCCCTTAAAAATGCAGATATTTCTCATAGCTCTATTTTAGCTTAAGTACGTTTAAAAAAAAAACCAATAACATAGGGCGGAGATATTGTTAATTTAATTATATATGCTAAATTTCATCATAATCTGACAAACGGTTTTCGAGAAATTTGAGTAGCGCGTTTGTATGGAAATTTCAGAACGTCGCGGCCCTCCCGAATACGACAACAATCTTCTTAAAGTCAAAATCAGATTTTTTATTGCGTATTAAGGTGATTGGTACATGAGTTCACAAGATCCTAAAAAGTACAACCAATATAATAATAAGTTTATTTAATATCTGTACAGAGGTGTTGGTAACATTATTTTCTTTTCTTCGAAGTGTGTTAATATGGGTACCATATGAGTCGCTGTACCCTGCACTAGGTCTCGTCAGAGCCTGTATTGCACAGTACAGTTCCAGTACAGAGTACAGAATTTTGTATTGTATTGTATTGTATAAGTATCTCATACAATACAATACAAAAACTCTTTATTAACACCAAATACATATAAATCTAAACTAAACACTAAAAAATAAAGGCGCAATGGGCGGTCTTATCGCTTAAGAGCGATCTCTTATGGAATAAAAACATTATGATTCAGCATGGACGGTGGTGTGTGCTCATAATGGACCCTATTAGGGTATTGTACTGTCATGTGGAGTGGGCCGGGTTATTCTTTAATAATTAACTTATCTTTGAGATATTCTTCTAACATAAGCTAGAAGAATAAAATAAATTAATAAAAATAAATATAATAATAATAAATAATTATAAAATAGCATTTATGTACCTATTAACTTAGATCAACCTACAGAATAAGATGGCGCACGGCGTATGATATAAATGAAGCCAAAAACCATCCAAAAACTACGCTACTGTCGTATATGCACACAACACGCACACATTGACGCAAAAAACTACGCTACTCGCTTGGTCATTCTTACCTCGACATTATGTGCATTGGTTTATGGTATAATTTCGTGTACATAAATATACATAGTGCATTATAAAAGTGTGGCCAGGACTACATTTTGAAGTTCTTCAAAACTGTGCAGTTTTTTTACAAGTCAATTTAATGACCAATAAAAAGCTTTGTCTCGCAATTTACGTAAAAGCATTTTTTTTCTGGCAAAGGAATATCCACTTGATTAGCCCATTCAAGACAAGATTTATTTATTTATTATTCATTGCTGATATTACATATTCTTCACTTAAACTACTAGTTTAAGTTACATTAATTGTAATATACCCCGTGCATAGGGCGTTCCAAGTGTGGCGTGCTAGTGTGTACTCGTAACTAGACACAGTCAAGTTACATAATATCATCATAGGCATATTATATTAGATTCTTATTTAAATAAATAAATAAATTCGGGACACTTCCATACACGGTCGCCTGACCCCAAACTAAGCAGAGCTTGTACTATGGCTGCCAGAGACTGATAAACATACTTAGATATTTTTAAATACATACTTAAATACATATTACACCCAGACACAGATGCTGGTAACTTTTAGCCAATGAGAAAACAGCTTCTTTTATAGTGGTCTTCTTAAGAACATCGGATACACTACATTCCGATTCCAATTCCTGTTGCGCAAAAACGTAAGAAGCAAATTCGTTCGAATTACAGAGGTGTTCGGATTAGAAGGGGTTCGTATTATAGAGGTCCTGCTGTATTTTGGAACGGAAATGGCTAACGTAGAGTTTGGGAATTAATATTAGTTTTCGAGCAATTGTAAATGTTTTTCATGGCAACACACATTGAAAAACAAGTGGCTTCAGCGAGAAATAACGCAGTGTTCCATCTTTTCCTCTAGATTGATCTGAGACTGATGGTGAAAACCCCATACGCGGACATACAGACAGGGAGACAGACATACTTTCTTTTATACTATGTAGAGAAGAGGAAATGCTTGTACTAAATATACTTATTTCAAAAAAGATGACTTACCGACAAGAAAAAACAATTTTAACACTTTTCACGGCTATCTAGTTCAACCATTCTATATCAATATGGTTATAAAGTTACAAGTTTTTGTTAAATTACATAGTTTTTTATCGTTAGAAGTTTGGGTTCCGTACCGATGTAGGAACGAAATATCGACGTTATCGTCATGGGGATACTTAGTTGCATAAACATAAAAAGCGATGGCTCCTAGTTGGGAGAAGGCCCGCCTCTCAAGCCAGAGGGAGCGGGTTCAAACCCATCCGACGGCACGCACCAAATTGTTCATTGTGTGAGCATATGTGCGTATTGTATGTCATCTGATACATAACTGCCCGGTGTATGGCGGCAGGCTTGCCTCTTTTTGGGACTGAATATCGTTTGGCGAAGTGTGGGTGCTGTTTTACACCTCTGCCAGCCTCCTCGGGGGAAAGGTGTGACGATATGTTATGAGCACACTAGCGACCCGCTTCGGCTTCGCACGGGTGCAATGCTGATACTACCTCTAAATGTAATACAGAATGTCTTTCTAAACAATGTTCACAGTTTTTTTTATAGGGACGCGCTGCCGGACCCCCAGCCGGTTCCGCCGTAATCGCTATGTCTGAATTTTGTGAAATTTGCGAAACGCAACTTTTCTCGTTTCCTACAAAACTCTATTTGACAGGGAAGAGATATTATAACTTTGCAATAATAGACACTGGCAAATGCACACGACGTGCGACGCCAAAAATGAGGAGAAAAAACAGTTTTTTTTTTGTTTTAAAATTTCATGTATTTGCGTTTTTTTTTTTGTAGTGGCCAGTTCGGTTTTCGAATAACTCGTCCTTTTGCTGAGTTTTTACTCAATCTTAACCTCTTTGCTCGAAAACTCCCTTGGGAGTTTCATACAACATTAGCTCCCGTGGGAGACAATGCCTTGTTTTACGTTGAGCCTACGTGATATGTGATTGGTCATTGTCGAGCAGGTGGTGTGCTAAAATACTTTCACACCTCCTGCTCGACAATTAAAACATAAAAACGCTGTTATTTTTCTCTTCAGATTTGGCACCGCACGTCGTGTGACTAGTAAATTAGTGCCAGTGTCTAGTAAATTACGTATTTCACAGTTGTAATGATAACCAAGTGATTGCAACGATAAATTACTCCCCTATCAAATGGAACTTTGTAGGGAACACTCGTGTACGTTAACGACCCGATAAAATTGAATAATCCAACATTATTGCACTTTAACACTCGAAGAATCACAAGTTTAAAAAAAAAAAAGTTTCCAATAAAAATAGTAATGTGTGAAATTAGTAAATCACTACATAGTATAAAACAAAGTCGCTTTCTCTGTCCCTATGTCCCTTTGTATGCTTAAATCTTTAAAACTACGCAAAGGATTTTGATGCGTTTTTTTAATAGATAGAGTGACTCAAGAGGAAGGTTTATATGTAAAATAACATCCATTAAATAGTGGAGAAATACTGTTATTTTTGAGGTTTATAATGTGATGTCGTTAATTATCAATTTTTTTCCGCTTACATTGCAAACGCAGGGTGAACCCTACGAGATTTATCAAAATAATGTACTGATTATTTGTACACATTGAAAAAGTCTACAGAAAACTCCGCGACGGTATATGTCTATCTCTTATGGATATCCCACAATAACATTTTTTTGTTTATACCCGTGCGGAGCCAGAGCGGGCCGCTAAGTTTTTATGTACAACGTTCACAGTTTTTCTGTAGTGTATTTAGTATCAGCATTGCACCCGTGCGAAGCCGGGGCGGGTCGCTAGTATAATATATGGTTTCCACCAAAACTCTAAAAACAGTGTTTGATGTAAAACATATTCTCTCAGTTCCTTTTTATTGCCTTGCAGGTGTAAAAAGTAGAGTATTCACCTCTGGGATAAAGCAGTGTCTTAGTCTTGGGCGGCTTAAGTCCCTCGCTTCACTCAGTACTCTACATAACTCCCTCACTTCGGGCGTTATATTACAACTCCCTCGCTATACTCGGGAGTAAATTCTAGAGTTACGCTCAAAGTTCAATAAACCGCCCGTGACGTAAAACACTGCTTAACTCCCTTGGTGCATAATGTACTATAACCCCCTTAGCAAACACACAGTTTCACAGTCTTTTGTCTTTTTCGATCGAGTATAATAATCTAAAAGAAAAAAAAAGACAAAACTCTGTATAACTATTCCGGGGCTGTACATCGTTTATTGCTAAGAACTTTAAATGTAAATTTTTATTTCATAACATTTCGTCACGCCTTTCCCCCGAGGGGGCTGGCAGAGGTGTAATAAAACACCCACATTTCGCCGGACGATATTCAGTCCCAAATGTGACCGTGGACGAGATTGTCGCCATCCACCGGGCTCCAGTCAAGTAGCAGATGACATACAATACGCACATATGTTCACACAATCAACAAATTGGTGCTTGCCGTCGGCTGGGTTCGAGCCCGCTCCCTCTGGCTTGAGAGGCGGGCCTTCTCCCAACTAGGCTACCATCGCTTTTTAAATTTTTATTTCAAACAGTCCGTCCAATAATTAATTACAGAACCCTCAAAAATAAAGTGTCGCTCTTTGACGGAAATATTTTACATGGGGTTAGCAATGAGCTAATTTAAATGATGTCAGGTTCTTAAAACAAGTTTGGTAGGCTTTTGTTAGGCTCAGCGCATACCGGGCGAGGAGACACTG
This sequence comes from Peribatodes rhomboidaria, assembly GCA_911728515.1. Classification (NCBI taxonomy): domain Eukaryota; kingdom Metazoa; phylum Arthropoda; class Insecta; order Lepidoptera; family Geometridae; genus Peribatodes; species Peribatodes rhomboidaria. The sequence goes on along the minus strand of OU452196.1, from coordinate 2,742,864 downwards.
AGAATACTAGCATCGCTCTATTCTCGGACTACCTCGGTGGCTCAGTTGGTAGTGAACCTGCCTTCTGAGCTTGGGGGCGTGGGTTCTATTCCCACCTAGAGCAAACATTTATGTGGTGAACATTTGTGTTTGTTCTATGTCTGTGTGTTGATATCTATTTAAGTATGTATTTATAAATAAATATGTAGGTATGTATATCAGTCTCTGGTAGCCATAGTACAAGCTTTGCTTAGTTTGGGTTCAGGCGACCGTGTGTGGAAGTGTCACGAATTTATTTTTTTATTTATTGGTCGAGTGAGCGAAGCGTCTATGCTTCAGTTTCGGCAAAAATAGACAAATATACAAATATTTAATTGTAGCAAAAACAAAAAGGTACCAACTAAACTCCTACTAATATTATAAACGCGAAAGTTTGTAAGAATGGATGGATAGATGGATGTTTGTTACTCTTTCACGCCAGAACGGCTGAACAGATCTGGATGAACTTTGGCACAGAGATTGATTATAGTCTAGAATAGCACATAGGATACTTTTTAACCGCGAGTGAAACCGCGGGGCGCAGCTAGTATTTAATAAATTACCAAATCATTCTGAACAAATAAACAATGACATCAGGTTTACTAGCAAGCTAAAAATATTTTTGACATTAAGATTTTTTTTATTCCTTTCCATTATATTGAGTATATAAACGATAGTACATAAATTAACATAGAATTGCTTAATTTTTTTTTTTTGGTTAATTTAATAAAAATTTTTTTGACCATTTTTTTGCATTTTTTTTTTACAGTTTCTGCCCTAACTTGCAGCGCCCGACAGGGCCCGTTGTGACTTTTGTACGTTATTTTTTAAGACCTGTGGACACTATACGGTTATGCAAAAAAAAATCTGAATCTGGGACCCTATTCGGAGATTTGAGATTTTCATCTCACCTTTTTTTTGTCGTTGTTCCTCTCGTTTGAAACGTGATAGGTATGAGAGTGACCAAGATAAAATCTCATCTCATCTCACGCGCAGGAATAGCCCCCCTGAATTTAGACATTATTCGCTGCGCCTCGCCCAGTGTGCGCTGGGCCTTAAAATTAATTTAATCTACAGTTTCCACGAAGTTAAGGCGTGATTTAACTAGGCGAAAAAAATGTATTAGAATACTATAATTAGATATGGTGAATAATCTCGAACTATGACTGACGACCTTTAAAACGAGTGGCTTTGGGAGCTGGCAGCTGTTGTCCTCCACTACAAGTCGCATTCCTTAACCGATTCTCTAGAAATTTTGTGAGTGGGTTCGATAGTTAGAAAGATTTTTTTTGCCGAGTCAGTTTTTGGTAATCTTCCAAAATTTAGAGGACCTGCAGGGCTATTCACAACCAGTCGGAAACGTTTCCGTTCAGATTTCAAAAAATGTCACCTGAAATTATTCGAATCTCAGTTCGTATTCATAAGTTTTTAAGCGTGATTAATTCTTCCGATCGGATTTATACTTGACTAGCTGCGCCCTGCGGTTTCACCCGCGGTTAAAAAGTATCCTATGTGCTATTCTAGACTATAATCTATTTCTGTGCGAAATTTATCTAGATCTGTTCAGCCGTTCTGGCGTGAAAGAGTAACAAACATCCATCCATCCATCCATTCTTACAATCTTTCGCGTTTATAATATTAGTAGGATTAGTTAGGATTCCATATTACAATATGTATTAAAGTAAACTGAGATTCGAACAATTTGAGTTTGAAAATTCTGGGATGCGATCGGAAACGCTTCCGAATGATTGTAAATTGCACCGCTGTAGAGAAAGACAAAGATCCGGACAGAAATCGAACATATGAAAGCATTTTTGTCGTAGCTGAAGAGAAGAAGCAGAGACGCTTCACGTGCTCGGTCGACAAACTGACTGCGCCCGCAGTTTTATACGTGGTTAAAAAAATTGAAAAAATAAAAGCGTTGATAGCCTAGTTGGAAAAGAGCATCCTCTCAAGCCAGAGGGAGCTAGTTCGAACCCAGCCGACGGCACGCATCAATTTGCTCATTGTGTGAACATATGTGCGTATTGTATGTCATCTGCTACATGACTGGAGCCCGGTGTATGGCGACAGGCTCGCCCCTGTCACATTTGGGACTGCATGTCGTCCGGCGAACTGTGGGTGTTGTATTACACCTCTGCCAGCCGGGGGAGAGGCGTAACGATATGTTATGTTATGTTATTGTAATTGGAACTCTGTTACTCAATAACGCAAGAACAGCAGCCAAAGTCAAAGTTTTTTATTGGTAAATATTTATTTACACGTCAAATATTATGGAAACAAGTAACATTATTAAAAGAAAAACAAAAAACTCGGCTGCAAAATGTTGTACCCTATGTCACTTCCACTGTCAAGACGATTCAAATGACACCTCACATGTCGAAATACATCAAGCTGTTTAGGCTGTAGGCCGTGCCAAAGAAACCTCATACACACATAACCCTGAATCTTGCGCAGTCGGGTAAAAACCCTGCTGTATAACTGGATGACATTTGGTACATAGATTATAGTCTGGTATAGTACATAAGATATTATTTCTTCGCGAATGAAAATGTAAATAGTAAGTACATCCTACTAATATTATAAACGCGAAAGTTTGTAAGAATGGATGGATGGATGTTTGTTACTCTTTCACGCCAGAACGGCTGAACAGATTTGGATGAAATTTGGCACAGAGATAGATTATAGTCTAGAATAGCACATAGGATACTTTTTAACCGCGAGTGAAACCGCGGGCGCAGCTAGTATGTATTTAAATCTTCACTTACCTTTTTAGGCAATAAAATTGATAGAATTAGTACACGTGTTAATCTTCTATTGAGCCCTTCAATAATGTGAATAAACATTATACTTTATGTTAAGTAATAAAATATGTATATATACTCTTAGCTGGTTTTAGGGTTCCGTAGAAAAACACGAAGTTCGTCATCATAGTTTCATCGTGTACCTCTGTATCTTGGCGGCCATTTTTATTCAAAACCAGCTGCGCCCCGCGGTTTCACCCGCGGTTAAAAAGTATCCTATGTGCTATTCTAGACTATAATCTATCTCTGTGCCAAATTTAATCCAGATCTGTTCAGCCGTTCTGGCGTGAAAGAGTAACAAACATCCATCAATCCACCCATAATACATACAAACTTTCGCGTTTATAATATTAGTAGGACTATCTGCGCCCCGCGGTTTCACCCGTGGTTAAAAAGTATCCCATGTGCTAGAAGACTATCAAGACGATTCAAATGTCACCTCACATGTCGAAATACATCAAGCTGTTTAGGCTGTAGGGCGTGCCAAAGAAACCTCATACATACATACATACACTTGAAAAACATAACCCACTCAAGTAAATAGTAAACGAAACTCCGTTCGTATGGTTGTCGCGTTTTCACAGTTTTAGAAATATGGATAAAATTGGTTATGGAGTTACATTCATATATTGATTGAGTAGCTCCGAGTCGCTTTTTATTTTTAACTAGCTGTTAGCCGCGACTTCGTTCGAGTTTATAAGTTCATAAGTGTATCTTTGATACCTAAATTGAATAAAAACATTTTGACTTTATTTAGAAAATAGTATTTAAAAACCTTTCTCGTGAAATACTGTAGCTAATTATCAAATTTCATTCAGATCCGTTCAGCCGTTTAACCGGGACAAGCCTACAAGCTGACAGACAGTGAGAGTAGCTTTCAATTTTAAAGTATTAGTATTGATTAGAAGAATTTATTTATTTATTTATTTATTATTTGCCAAAATACAGTGCTGCATAGTGCTTAGACTAAGTGCAAGTACAAAGACCCTGTAAGGGCGCTGCAAAATAGGTTTAAGTATTAAAATCTTACAAATAGGATTATATCATTCTAACACAGTATTATTCCTATCATACTCAACACTTATCTAGTACATAACATTATTTAGAAAAATACAACGCATTCTTGTTTATATAAATCTATACTATAACTATATTAATTTAAATTATGTATCTGTATTTAAACATAGTTTGTGTTATATTTATTTACCATTTATCTAGCATAAAATCTTGAATATTAGAGTAGGCCTTTTCAATAAGCTTTGTATTAATTGTGTTTTTAAATAAGCTGTCCGTATATTTTTAACACTGTTTGGTAGTTTATTGTACATTTTTGCGCAGCGGTATTCCGGGCTAGTTTTGTGTGTAGTTCTAGGTTAGGTTTAGGGAGGGCTAAATTTGCTTTGCGCCGTTTATTTTTGTCGAAATTGAATAGGTGTGGGGTTTTTTCTAACGAACATAGTTACTTCTAAAATATAAAGAGGTCAAAACTGCCTCTGTGGCTCAGTTGATGACTGCCTCGGTGGCTCAGTTGGTAGTGAACCTGCCTTCTGAGCGTGGGGGCGTGGGTTCGATTCCCACCTAGGGCAATCAATGGGAACAATTTGGCACAGAGATAGATTATAGTCTAGAATAGCACTTAGGATATTTTCTAACCGCGGGTGAAACCGCAGGGCGCAGCTAGTTAGGTAATAAAAATGAAAAAATCAGGACACGTGTTTAATTTCGAATAAATGAAGCAATATTGTTTGTACGGAACCGTCGAAGAGCGACTGTCGGTTTTTTGACGGTTTATTCATAATGAATCAATTATTTCTACCTCAGTAGATTTAATCATAATTGACTTTGTGATCTGTGTTGTGTCGTGTAGGTAATATTGACATTTTAATGACTGACTCGGTGGCTCAGTCGGTAGTTAACCTGCCTTCTACGCTAGGGGGCGTGAGTTCGATTCTCACTTAGGACAAACATTAATGTGATGAACATTTGTGTTTGTTCTATGTCAGGGTGTTAATATCTATTTAAGTATGTATTTAAAAATATCTAAGTATGTATATCAGTCTCTGGCAGCCATAGTACAAGCTTTGCTTAGTTTGGGGATGACCATGTGTGCAAGTGTTCCGAATATTATTATTATTATTAAAAGAGACAATTGAGAATTAAGTTGGGACAACTGAGGCAAATGCGTCTGTGAGACAATTGCGTCTTTCGAGAATTACTGACAAACCCTTCACAAATTAGGCAACTAACGCCATCTAGTACAGATTATTGCAACTAAAGATAGAAAAAAGATGTAGGTGGCGCCTAATTTGTGAAGGGTTTGTCCGTAATTCACGAATGACGCATTTGCCCCAGTTGACCCTAGTTACCTTGCTTCATTATTTTGATCTACTTTTATTATGAGACCTCAGCTTTGAAATAAACAAAAATAAAAAGGTCCATAGAATTTAACAACCTTGAGCTTTTAGGAGTTTCTTTGACTTCCACCCTCAACTTCGGCTCCTATATTGAGGCTAAGGCTCAATTAGCTGCTAAAAAGCTGGGTATCCTCTCGAAAGTGCGACGGTACTCACGCCGGAACAGTTGCTTTCATTATATAAGGCACAGGTTCGGTCGTGCATGGAGTATTGTTCGCACCTTTGGGATAGATCGGCCAAGTACCAGCTCGAGGCGTTGGAGTCCATCGAGAAACGTGCGAAGAAGCTCATTGGCAACGACTCCCTTATCCAGGCCAAACTTCAAAGTTTGGATCATCGGCGCAAGGTTGCTAGTGTATCGGTTTTTTATCGGATACATTTCGGGGAGTGTGCATCTGGTTTGCATGACCTTATTCTCCCTAGCCCGTTCTTCTGTGTAAAACAACCAAGAGTACGAAAAAGCGGCATCGTTTTATGGTTGACATACCTACAACACGCACGAAACGCTTTGGTTCCTCATTTCTCATACGGACCGCTAGAGTGTGGAATACTCTGCCAGACTGTGTGTTCCCTGACACTTATAATCTGGGTGTCTTCAAGTCTCGAGTGAATCGGTTTCTTCTAGGCAAGCGTGCTCCATCGTAGGCCGCATCACTGCTTATCATCAGGCATGTTGGCGGCCAAACGCAAGCCTATTATGTAATTAAAAAAAAAAAATATGACGAGTACAAAGATATTTTAGAAAGATAGAGTAGGTAGATATAATATGATAATTATTATTATATGTCAGTCGCTTAAAAAGAACACGTTTAAATTAAATTCGTCATCGTATCACGCCTTTCCCCCGAAACTGGCAGAGGTGTGCAACACCCACACTTCGCCGCACGATATTTAGTCCCAAATCTGACGGGGGCGAGCCTTTCGCCATACACCGGGCTCCAGTTAAGTAGCAGATGACATACAATACGCACATATGTTCACACAATGAACAAATTTGTCTGTGCCTTCGGCTGGTCCGAACCCTCTCCCTCTGGCTTGAGGCTGAAAACTGGACTTGTCTTTGCAGATCTCCACGTGACGGATGGTGAAGTGTGGGTGATAGCGAACACGCTGCCTCGCTTCTCGTACGCTAGCCTGGACACTAGCCAGTTCAACTTTTTCATTTACAAGTAAGTGACTAGCAAAGTATATGACGGCGCGTGATATCATTGGATAAAGAAAATCAGTTTCCGAGTTGTTAAAATCGATAGTTTTAATCTGTGGTTTTTGACGATTAATCGATTTGTTTATGGTCATTTAGAGCGGTTAACACCGAATGGAGTTGCGTTTGGGATTTCGGGCGAACGTGATGTCTGTCAGTGAGTGATTGACAGGACTGGGCTGAAAGCGGTCGCACGCAATGGTCATTCGTAAACCCATTACTCTAAATCTCCAATTATCTTTGTGATCATTCAATATCTAAGTAGTCTAAGTGACTGTATAATTAAAATAGTGAAAAGCCTACACTGCTGTCCCCTTATTTCAACGTTCCTGAAGTTTGACGCCCATCATAGATACCCGTGATGACGAGTTCATGGCTCAGAAATTAGACACGACACCGCGGCCTACTAGCGGCGGCCTTTCCTATGTTTCTCCGACATCAGTGGGATCAGATGCGATGGCGTGGCTCCTCCTTCGGGAGGAATTAGAAAAAAAATGAAACCACGTCACCTGCCGGTTCCAACGGTAGACCAGCGCCGGTTGTCTACAGCAGCCGGCATTATGCTGAGTTGGGACCGGTTTGTGGCAAAAACTTTGTTCTATTTTTATAACTGTGTAATTTGTATTTTGTATGTTTGTTTTTGCTACAAATTAATATTTGTCTATTGTCTTTGTCTAAATTAAAAATTAAAAAGAAACCCCCGACACTGATCTTCATCAACACCGATTTTCATCAAAGATCATTTTTCAAGCTTTAAAACTGCTCGTGAATTGCTCGTCTGATAAGTTTATTTCATGTCATGATTGTGAGCTGTGGATTTTGTTTAAAAAAATAAAATAGAATAAAAATTAAGCTATAAGCGACTAGACTGCGATTTTGTACTGCAACGTGTTAGGTTCGTATCTGTATTAAGGAGTGTCACAGGGCTCGGTGCATGTAGAACAGAAAGATTCTAGGGCAGCTACGACAAAACGGAGAAACTCATATCCATCGTCAAATTAACTCTCATTTTGCGTCTCACAAATTGATACCTACCAATTCCCATCCTACTTTCCTGACTTACTCCCCCCCCCCACTTTCACACATCCTTACACACTTCACACACACACACACACATACACTCACACACACATACACTCGCACACACATACACTCACACACACATACACTCACACACACATTCACGCACACACACATACACTCACACACACATTCATTCACACACACATACACTCACACACACTCACAACCATTGTTTATCTTTCAAATTGTCAGTCCGATTTTATTTTATTTCATTTTACTTCAAATTTGTCTTTAAATTTCTAAATTTTACTTTGTTTTAGTCTGCCATTAATTTTGTGTAAAGACGTTCAAGTGGACGCCCGCGATACTGGGTTTTCCAAGTGCGGGTCCACAGTGTTTGTAAATTGTGCAAATGGTTTGATAATAAATATATTTGTATTTGTAGCTATTGACGTCATTGAAAAATAACCTTATACTCTACATACTCACATTCGCCTACAACACAAATTCGCCTAACATAGAGACGACGTTGACTTACGTCTCTCTGTTGGTATACGATTTTGCATTTTAAGTTATGATGATATGGTTCATTTGTCAATGAAATCAAAAAGTGTGCGCGGATTTTGCCTTTTTTGAGCTGAGCTAGACCACATTTTAAATTCGTTTTTTTATATTTTCTTTTGACGATAAATATTTGTTTTTTGTTAATTTTACTATTTAAATTTCAGAGGCAACGTCGAAGAGATGATATACGACACCGTGTGTTCCACAAGAACACGACCTACATCGATGTCGTCACACAACAACAACAACAACAACGGATACAATAACAATAACAACGGAAACAATAACAATAGATATAATTAGGAGGAATAATAATTGTACTTTAAATTTTAATGAAACGGGAATTACTCACGTACGATTTAGTAGATTATTCCGACTATAGTTGCAACCGCATTCGGCGCTCTTTATCAAGGCGAGTGCGCGCGCGCGTCAGGATCTCGCATAGCACTCACTATAACATAGCATTATCGCGCGCGCGCACTCGCCATGACAAAGACCGCCGAATGCGGTTGACACTATAGTCGGTATAATCGACTGAATCGTACGTGAGTAATTCCCGTTTCATAAATCATAATGTGTGAAAACCACGTTAGTTTCCATAATATAATTGTACTTTTTGTCTGCGACCAAAATGAAATAATGGACGGACCTAATGCTGCTGCCACATATTGGTCTAGATCTTGAGGCCAAGACACCAATGTGACACAAAGTTGATTTAAAGCCAATCAGTAATGTCGTGGCAGTAAAAGCGATGATAGCCTAGTTGGGAGAAGGTCCAAGCCTCCGCCTCTCAAGCCAGAGGGAGCGGGTTAAAACTCAGCCGAGGGCACGCACTCTGTTCATTGTGTGAGCATATGTGCGATTTGTATGTCATCTGCTACATGACTGGAGCCCGGTGTATGGCGACAGGCTCGCCCACTGTCACATTTGGGACTAAAAATCTCCCGACGAAATGTGGGTGTTGTATTACTCCTCTGTCAGCCTCCTCGGGGGAAAGGAGTGATATACATATGTTAGTAATGTCGTGGCCACAGTAACGGAAAACACGAATAATTTTACTAAGGCGATGATGGACGTTGGATGTTAGGGTGGCCACGACTTCGTGTTCAATCAAATTACGTCAAAACTTTTTGACTATACTTCATTGCTAATTGTAAGCATGTCTAAACGCACATACTCATAGCACATTTGTCACAAAAAAAGCAAGCAAATTTAAATTACAAAAAGAAAAAAAAGGAAAAAAAATCTAAAAAATCTCCTTTCCGATCTGTCTAAGCTTGAAAAAGTCACTAAAAGCCGGCCAAGTGCAAGTCAGTCTCGCGCACGAAGGGTTCTGTACAATTATCTATAAAACGAGTAAAAAACATCACGTTTGTTGTAAGGAATATTTAATAATTAATATTTTAATAATTATAATTAGTTAACCGACCGTTTAGTGCTTGTTGTTATAGCGGCAATAGAAATACATCATCTGTGAAAATTTCAACTGTCTCACTATCACAGTTTATGAGATACAGCCTATTAACAGACAGACAGACGGACGGACCGCGGAGTCTTAGTAATAGGGTCCCGTTTTACCCTTTGGAAACCTAAAATAGTAATTGCGAAAACATATGAAAAAAGAATCACTAAAGACGTGTCGCGCTTCTTACGTCTCGAGAAGGAATGAGCCGTAATGCGAGCCCGGAGCTCATTTGATCGGCTTCTCATTGCGGTTCTTGTTGGCCTGTCCTTTAATTTTTTTTGGTCCAAACTTATTATAGTGGAAATAAATAATTACGAAGCCATTTGTATTTGTTTTATTTTTGAAGGCTCCTATGAACACTTTAGACTAACGTCGCATTGGCTAAAGGTTTTCTATTGCCATTTCGTCTAGAAAAAGACGACGAGCGAAGAGAGCAAGTAAAGATACTGACGAGCCTTTAAAGTTATCTACAGAGTGACAAAGTGTAATATAAATATATTTTATGACTTTCGCTCTTTTCCAATCATTCTTATTTAACCATCGAAATAATATAAGGAAGAAGCGGCAAGAGCCTATTTTGTAATACACAACGCGTGGACCCGATATACTACATTTTAATACAAAACTACAAGCAAACAGACACTACACAGCTCCGTTGACAGGATTATGTTACGTGTATCAATGACAAAGATAGAGAGACGTACAAAAGACCACAGCGAGAACGAGACAACAATAACTATCACTGTTGCGTCTGGTTGCGTTTGTTTGTGACTACGGTGAATTGTGCACCTAATTTATGCGGTCCATTTTTAGATTTTGCACGGAACTGCATGTGTCCGTTTGCTTGTAGTTATATTGGGTCCATGCGCTGTGTACTAGAAATGAGTCTCATTCCTATCGAAGTAAAAATTTACTTCAACAGCTGATTAATTATTTTTCGCGATCAGTGTTGGCTCATGTTGTTAATTCCGCAGCTACAGGCCTTCGGTGATAAATTCGGGCTATCGCGACAAGTGTCGCCGGTTAGTTCGTCACTCGGCGATGTATCGGGCGACTTATCGCCCACATCAACTCCGCAGGAAGGCGACGAATTGACCGCTAATGTAGACAAGAACATCGCCGATAACCGATAACGATGATTTAAGCGCGACAACCTGACACGAATTATCGCGCGCTAATGTATCCACACCATAATAATGATGAATACAACGACCTCCTTTCGGCTTAGTACACCCTTTCCTGATAGCCCTGTTTATTCCACTGTTTACAATTATAGATACCTATTTATAGTAAGTTTGTAATGTAAGACACTACGTATATGTAAATTAACTTGATTATGTACATAATAAAGTATCCTTATTAAATTGATTAAAGAAATACCTAATCAATTTTCCTTGTCATTTAATGCATTTATTATACTATAATATTATCTGGTATTGACAATTTATCATACTTGACACTATACAGGGTAATTTTTTATGCAGTGTCCAAGGTTGGTGCAAGATTATAATTATTTTAAGATTATAACTATTACTATATCAGCATTATATATGTACTAGCTGCGCCCCGCGGTTTCACCCGCGGTTAAAAAGTATCCCATGTGCTATTCTACTATAATCTATGTCTGTCCGAAATTTCATCCAGATCTGTTCAGCCGTTCTGGCGTGAAAGAGTAACAAACATCCATCCATCCATCCATTCTTACAAACTTTCGAATTTATAATATTAGTAAGATAAGATTAGAATATCATTATATCAGCCAGGTATGTCCCATTGTAGGGCAAAGGCCTCTCTTCCCGAACTTCTTGTTCCTAGAGGAACAAATTTACCTTTTATGATATCTAAGACTACCAGTGGCTTTGTGAGTTGTAGACCTCGGGGCCGACGTTTGTCCTATATTTGATTTTACTTATTTTTCTACATTTGAGGATTTCGGGGAATTTCAACCAGATTCATTTTGGATTTTGGCGAGTTTAGATTGTGCTGGTAACGCTAAATAAAATACATTTTGGTTAAAAGCAGATAATATAATAGCACCGCCACCCGCGACGTTGTGCGCTCCTGCTACTTCGCGACCGTCCACAGTAACATCACGTAGGTACGGGCTGGAGCTGTGGGGCCGTGCTGCCGATCGTAACAGAGCGTTTGTCATGCAGAAGCAAACTATACGTGCCATATACGGGGTACAGGACGACGCGACGTCTCATGCGTGGAGCTGTTTCGGGAACTCCAGATATTTCCTCTACCATGTGAGCTCGTTTACCAGTTAGCCCTCTTCACCCATGCTAACCTAGATATATTTCGACGTATGGGCGTCCATAGCAGGTTTAATTTGCGTAGTACTAAAAAGAAAGACCAACTGATGACGCCATCACACCGTCTCGTCAAGTCGAAGAGGTCAGTATATATTTTAGGGCCCGCAATCTATAACCCATAGACATAGAGTAAAGACCCCTAATCGGTCAAAAATAATGATTCCAAAAAAAGTAAACCAAACCATTGCAAGTCAACCAATTCACTAGTCAGTCTTCGATGTCATCCAGTAGCGGTTACGTCTCCCCACTAACCAATAAATATGGTGAACTGTGTAGTCCACTCATGCCGAAATTTTAGAATATCCAAAACAGTAAAAAAAGGCAACGTCACATATCATATATATATCTTAAATATATTTTTATGTGCTTTAAAAAGCTAATAATTGTAATTAATTCTTAATGTCAACAGAGCGAAAAGTTGCTGAAAAAAGTGTTGCCACAAGGTATTTTTATATTTTCCCTTTAATTATCTTTAGGTTTCTTAAGGATCCAGTTTAGCCGATCAGTGGACAAAAATAGTTCGACAAAGTAAAAATGAAAATTAGTGAAAACTTCGTCGCCCCTATAAAAATTTGCTCTGTGCACCTTCGCAAGAAAGAAATATACGTAACAGTGAAATATCCTGACAAGCAGGTGTCAGTTTTATTTTTATGTAAATGTAATGTTATTTTATTGCCGAAAAAATAACTTAAATGTATGATGTAAATAATGATAGTGTGTAAATTTATGTGTAAATAAGATAAAATCAATAGTTAAAATCAATAGTAATCCCTTTACTATTGATTTTAACGCAAACTCGTACTCTTGATTTTTACTTAAATTCTTACCTTTTACCTACTTTGATTTTAGTTAATACAATCTATAATATTAGTTTGTAGAATAGTGTCATGAATGGATCTGGGTAAGGCTTTGTGTGTAGTTTAGCTCTGGCCTAAGCTGGCCTAATACTTTGTTTCCGGTCTTGTGATTTCTTTAAACTCTGATCGTTATATAATTTACCCAACTAAATCGGGTAACCTCTTTTAATGGCAAGTTCATCACGTATAGAAAAAAAGGTTTTATTAAGGTTCCAAAATAAATTTGACACGTTTCGAAATCGTGTTTTGTATGAAGACTATCTTTCTGGACCTATGTAATAGAGCATATTCTGTGCTATAACCGTATACCAGCTACCGTTCGGGATACACCTTTTACCGCGTGCTTCAAAACCAAGCTCAGAGCTTGGTTATTAGATAATCTGTTTTATGACCTTGAACCTTATTTTAAAATAAGAGACTTTTAAATTATTATTATTTTATATAATGATAGTTATATTATTAAGGGCCGATTTTTCAATGGTCAGATAAACAAACAAATAGTGTTTATTGAACTGATAGCTAATTATTCTGTTTTTCAATGGTCAGGTATCATTTACTAGACGAATAACTCATCTATCTGAGGTATAACTTTATTTGTCGGTGGAACGGCCAGATAGCAGTATATTCTATGGAATAAATTGTTGAGACTGTCTAAATGATGGTCTTATGGGTTGTCACTGTAAAAAAAGATTGATATTTCCGACACGCAGAAACTAAATTAATTTTAATTAAAAAAAAAACTACCATGAACAAACTACATGAGCTATTTACCATAGCCAAACCAGCCGACGACTTTTGCACAGATTAGGAGTACAGTGACGTTTAGACTGAAACTGACAAGACAGTGACATAAGCGAAAAGTGAAAATTCGAAGTCCTTTTCTAACGCGTGGATATTTTATAGTTTTGTTTCAACTGTCTGAAGTTAGCTTTTGTACACACTGAATAAATGGTCAGATAGTTATTCCCAATTTAAAATTGTATTGAAAAACCGAACACCGTTTATGAGTCGAATAAACAGATTAATAAAGTTATTGGCTCGGTAGTTATTAGGCGAATAAAGTAAGGATTGAAAAATCGGCCCTAAGAATAATAGGTATGCAATTTATTTTGTTGACATAAATTATTTATTTCATTTGACGTAATTACTGTTTGACATGTATAAACTTTTGACATCTCTTGAACTGTGACGTGTAACTATTGAAGTTATCAATAAATTCTGATTTCTGATTTCAAGAGGTAAAGGTCAACTGGGGAAAATACGTCTATGGGGCAATTTCGTCTTCCGAGAATTACTGACAAACCCTTCACAAATTATGCAACTAACGCCATCTTGTACAGATTGTTGCAACTAAAGATAGAAAAAAGATGTAGGTGGCGCCTAATTTGTGAAGGGTTTGTCAGTAATTCTCGAAAGACGCAATTGTCCCAGTTGACCCTACTAAAGAAAAAAACTAAACACAGATGTTATTGAACTGAACATAAATCTTGTAATTTCAAAGTTTTGGTATGGCACTGGTAATTTAATACTATAATTACTACTTATTAATATAATGTAAGTATATATGAAGGTTATAAGAAAAAAATAGTTCTGTCATGGCAAATGAGGCTGTTGCTTTCGTACCTGGAAAGAGAAATAATTGTTAAATTAATTAACTATTCGGCTTAACTGCATTGAGTTTCATTACTATGTGTACAGATAATCCTAACTAATATTATAAATGCGAAAGTGAGTTTGTTTGTTTGTTTGTAACGCTTTCACGTCTCAAGTACACAATCGATCGTCTTGAAATTTTGCATACACGTTGTCTGGGGTAGGTACAGAGAAGGACATTCATTTTCGTTTGGCTACATACATATCGCCTAGTACCTTAACGTTTCCGCCAGGGGCCATTTTATCCAAATGTATTTAGCCAAACGAAAACGATAATAGTTTTCGTAACGTAAAAGTTGTTCATAATGATGAGTACAATAACCCCCTTTTGGCTTAGTAGGTAAGTACACCCTATACCGATAACCCTGTATAGTTATAATTGAATCAGGCGTTACTATGCGGTTAAGTTCATCTTCAAAATTCCACTTTAAAGCGGAATTACACAAGATATTAGTAACAACCTTAAAATTACTTACCTACCTAAATGCACCAGTGGCTCTGCGAGCTGAAGACCTTGCAACAAGTCTGTTCTCCTCTACAGGTTGTATTTCTCAACCCATTCTCGTGAATCTACTCACAAAATTTCAAAAGAATCTGTACCTACTTACAATAAGTTAGAAAATCCTCGAGTGGCTCGCGCCGATGTCTTGCCAGGAGGCGAAGTATTGCTTGAAGATAGCTGGCTCCGTGTTCTGAGGGATCTTCTCTACGTGCACCTGAAAACAACGTATTTCTAACTAGTAGTTTACCACTAGTAGGTAACCATTCATCATCCTGCTTTGCAGTCCGCCTTGCAGGATGGTGAATCGTGCAGATGTACGAGCAGGATGGTGTGTGAGCTACATCCTGCCCCAGAATTCTATGTATCACGCTTTATATGTCATCACGCTTTTCCCCGAGGGGGCTGGCAGAGGTGTAATACAACACCCACACTTCGCCGGACGATATTCAGTCCTAAAAGTGACAGGGGGCGAGCCTGTCGCCATACACCGGGCTCCAGTCATGTAGCAGATGACATACAGTACGCACGTATGTTCACACAATGAACAAATTGGTGCGTGCCGTTGGCTGGGTTTGAACCCGCTCCTTCTGGCTTGAGAGGCAAGCCTTCTCCAACAAGGCTATCATCGCATAGCGCACTTAGCGATTTGCGTATGATTTAAAATCGATTATCATATTTTTACAGAGTTTCTTACCCAAGAAGGATATTTCTTAGCAGCGAAGTATTCTTGCGCCTTGGTCATCGCTTCAGTCTTTTCCTGTAAACAAATAAACAAACGTAAAAACATCCAAACTTCAGAAAGTTACGTCATTTTGTCGCTTAAATAGTTTAAACACGCAGAAGTCACTCTATATGACTATTTGTGACATATATTTTCTGATAGTATATGATTTCGGAAAATGTTTAAGCGTGGCTTTAAAACTTGTTCATAGGCAGTCCGGACGTAACGCGAACATGCGGCGCGGATTTAAAACTTGTTCATAGACAGTCCGGACGTAACGCGAAGATGCGGCGCGGATTTAAAACTTGTTCATAGACATTCCGGACGTAACGCGAAGATGCGGCGCGGATTTAAAACTTGTTCATAGGCAGTCCGGACGTAACGCAAAGATGCGGCATGGATTTAAAACTTGTTCATAAACAGTCCGGACGTAACGCGAAGATGCGGCGCGGATTTAAAACTTGTTCATAGACAGTCCGGACGTAACGCGAAGATGCGGCGCGGATTTAAAACTTATTCTTAGACAGTCCGGACGTAACGCGAAGATGCGGCGCGGATTTAGAACTTGTTCATAGATAGTCCGGAAGTAACGCGAAGATGCGGCGCGGATTTAAAACTTGTTCATAGATAGTCCGGAAGTAACACGAAGATGCGGCGCGGATTTAAAACTTGTTCATAGATAGTCCGGACGTAACGCCAAGATGCGGCGCGGATTTAAACTTGCTCATAGACAGTCCGCATTTGTACTTGTTCATATTGTGCCGCGCAGATTGCTCGACGTCCGTGCGTGACGTCACCTGCAGGTCCCAACGAAAGACCAGCGCTGGTTGTCAACTACAGCCGGTATTATGCTGAGTTGGGACCGTTTAAACACACGTTACTTTTTCACAAAAACACGTTACTTTTTCCGTTATTTCTTCTTCTTTTTGTACTTACTGTGTTTTTTTTTTGCGACATATAAATTATTGTCTATTGTCCGGACGTAACGTGAATATGCGGCGCGGACAGCGTCCGAACGCCGAGTTTCAAAACTCAAGTTTTAAAACTTGTTCATATAATTTTATGAAAGCAACATGTTTTGAATTTTAAACAAGCCACGCGGCGCAGACACACTGCTTTATAATTTTCGAGGCTGAACCGTATCCGCGTCCTCTCATGACGTCCGGCTTTTATTATTCGCGAAAATCGTCTTTCACACAGATGACGTCATTACCCCAGTTGCAAGCAGTATTTTTTACTCGACTGCGCAAGAAGGAGGGTTATGTTTTTCGAGTGTATGAGGTTTCTTTGGCACGTCCTACAGCATAAACAGCTTGATGTATTTCGACATGTGAGGTGTCATTTGAATCGTCTTGACAGTGGGAGTGACATAGGGTACAACATTTTGCAGCTGGGTTTTTTGTTTTTCTTCTAATAATGTTGCTTGGTACAATTGAAAATAGCTTACTCTTTCCGAAGATTGCTTCCCTGTCCAGACGTAGATGCTGCCGCTGACCGTGTCCAGAATGTAGCTCTCCTGCAAAAATAACAAGTATAAATTAAAAACCAACACCGGTTTTCATCAAACATGGCTGAGAACACTTCGTGACTAATTCACCTTTCTTTCACACAAAAAAAAAACTAAATTAAAATCGGTTCATTGATTCGGGAGCTACGATGCCACAGACCCACACACACACACACAAGCACACACACATCAAACTTATAACACCCAGTCGTTTTTATTTTATTTGGATGACCAAACAGACTTCCTAACATGAACATAAACATATATCGTCACGCCTTTCCCCCGAGGGGGCCGGCAGAGGTGTAATACAACACCCACACTTCGCCGGACAATATTCAGTCCCAAATGTGACAGGGAGCGAGCCTGTCGCCATTCACATTCCAGTCATGTAGCAGATGACATACAATACGCACAAATGCTCACACAATGAACAAATTGGTGCGTGCTGTCGGCTGGGTTCGAACCCGCTCCCTCTGGCTTGAGAAGCGAGCCTTCTCCCAACTAGACTGCTATCGCTTTTTCGTTGTAAATGACCTCAATATTTGCAACAACTTATAACAACTTGCTAGCATGTTTGATTTTGAGCGTGTGGAAAGTTTTTTCTCCGTCATTATCTAAAAAAGCGATGGCAGCCTAGTTCCTAACTAGGCTGCCATCGCTTTTATCTAGCGCTTTTTGCTAGCGTGCAAAGAAAAAACATAGAATATACTATGTACAATTAAGTAAAATTAAAATTAAGAGGGCCGCGACGTTCTGAAATTTCCATACAAACGCACTACTCAAATTTCTTGAAAACCGTTTGTCAGATTATGATGAAATTCAGCATGTACAATTGAATTAACAATATCTTCGCCCCTATGTTCTTGGTTTTTTTTAAAACGTTCTCAAGCGAAAATAGAGCTATGAAAAATATCCGCATTTTAAGGGGTCACTTTTGACTGATTTATTCAATAGGTAGACAAAGCAAATCAAAAATTCCATTACATAGGGAGGTTGTCTATATCATTAGCTGTTAAATGAATCAATAATACAAGGGAAGTTCTTAGTAACTTAAGAATGATTACAGAAGAGCAAAAGTCATTAAAAAAATTAAAATCGCACTTTGTCACTCTGTAGGTAAGTTTAGAGGCTCGTCAGTTTCATTATTCGCTCTCTTCGCTCGTCTTCTTCTTCTAGACGAAATGGCGATAGAATATCTTAAGCCAATGCGAAGTTAGTCTAGGTCGCCTAGGTCGAAATTAGTTAGGTCGCCGGACTCCTCACCTGTGGTTTCAGTTGGTTCTGCTGGTAGGGTCTGGCGAGAGGCGTCACCTTCACTGTCCCTCCCACTTCACTCACTTCCGACAGCGTTGCTGTCTGCTCCTCCTTCTTTTCGAAAGCCTGCAGTTATTGAACAAAATATTACACTAGCTGCGACCCGTGGTTTCACCCACGGTCGCACAGGAACCGTTGATTTTTTCAGGATAAAAAGTACCCTATGTCCTTTTCTGTACCCTAAACAACATGTATGCAAAATTTTAAGACGATCGGTTGAGTAGTTCAGACGTGAAAGCGTTACAAAGAAACAAAGAAAATGAACAAAGACTCACTTTTTCATATTATATGTAGTACCTTTGATTTTAGTCTAACCTCAAAGCAAACACTCATTGACTTCGTGTTACTTAACAACGCCATCTGCTGTTGTGTCGTTAAAGCAATTACTTGCTAAAAAAAAATTGTATTATTATTCGCCAATAGATGTCAGGAAGAGTCATATTTTTCAGCTGAGACTACTCAAACGCCTCCTTTTTGTTATTTTTCTTCCAAGTTTATGTTTAAGTTGATTATCGATAAAACACGAATAAAATGACATTTTCTAAAAATAATTCCTAGCTAGATCGATTTATCGCCCCCGAAAACCCCTATATACTAAATTGTATGAAAATCGTTGGAGCCGATTCCGAGATTCCAATTATTATGAGCAATTCTTGTATATATATATATATATATATATATATATATATATATATATAATATATATAGACAATATTATATACAATATTATATATCTATAATATATAATATAATATTATATTATTATATTATTATATACAATATATTATATTATATATATTGTATATATATATATACAATATTATATATATATATATATATATATATATATATATATATACAAGAATTGCTCATTTAAAGATATAAGATTAAACAAAGCTTCCAAAAAACCGACAATCCATACTGTAATTCGTCATCCATGTAAACAATTTTTACACTTATGTTGATACAAGCAGCGCCCCGCGGTTTCACTCGCAGTTATAAAGTATCCTATGTGCTATTCTAGACTATAATCTATCTCTGTGCCAAATTTCATCCAGATCTGTTCAGCCGTTCTGGCGTGAAAGAGTAACAAACATCCATCCATCCATTCATCCATTCTTACAAACTTTCGCGTTTATAATATTAGTAGGAAGTAGGATTTTAAAAACCGCTCAACCAATTTCGATAAAGCCTACTTATACGGGACAACCTCTAAAGTATGATCTAACAAACAAAAAAATAATCACCCAGTCAAAAGTTATGAGATAACAAACATTTTAAAAAACATACTGTCGAATTGAAAACCTCCTCCTTTTTTGAAGTCGGTTAAAAATAAACATAAATTAACCGTTTATCAAATTTTACCGTTTAACAAATTTTATTTACGGTTTATTAACCGGCTTCATAAAAGGAGTAGGTTCTCAATTCGACTGTGTGTTTAAAAAACCTACAGTCGGATTGAGTACAAAAATGTTATGGTTATTGATCATAATTTTAGTTCAAGAAAAGTTCATAATTCATAATTAACCGACTACAAAAGCGGTCGCCAATTCGAATGTATGTTTTTTAAATTTTTATGTAACGAGTATGTATGTATGTATGTGTGTATGTAACGAGATTTCTCCGCCAATTATGAATCGATTTTCATGATTCTTATATTGTGATCATACTTTAGAGGTGGTGCTACATAAATTTTATTGAAATCAGTTGAGCGGTATTTTAAAATATGAACAAAAGTCTAAAAACACCTACACTTCGCTGAACGATATTCAGTCCCAAATGTGACAGGGGGCGAGAATGTCGCCATACACCGGGCTCCAGTCATGTAGCAGATGACATACAATACGCACATATGTTCACACAATGAACAAATTTGTGCGTGCCGTCAGCTGAGTTTGATTCCGCTCCCTCTGGCTTGAGAGGCGGGCCTTCTCCAACTAGACTATCTTCGCTTCAGATACCTACCCAAAAACCTTCCTCGTGATATACTGTAACTAATTATCAAATTTCATCAAGATTCCGTTCAGCCGTTTAGCCGTGAAAAGCCTACA
Organism: Peribatodes rhomboidaria; assembly: GCA_911728515.1. Classification (NCBI taxonomy): domain Eukaryota; kingdom Metazoa; phylum Arthropoda; class Insecta; order Lepidoptera; family Geometridae; genus Peribatodes; species Peribatodes rhomboidaria. The sequence continues at coordinate 2,722,455 of OU452196.1, read as the reverse complement.
AACAGACAGACAGAGTTACTTTCGGTTTCATAATATTAGTATGGATTACCAGGTCATCTCCTCCAGCGCTGTCTTCCGGGATCAGATTCTTGGCACCAGATCCAAGAGCTGTGAAGAACTTCTGCACATCCACCTCGCTTGAGTATTGATCTGAAAATTAACAATAATTATAATGATTCCGGGACATTTTTCGCACACGGTCGTCTGACCCCAAACTAAGGAAAGCTTGTACCAAGGCTGCCAGAGACTGATATAGCATCTATGGAGCAATTGCGTCTTTCGAGAATTACTGACAAGCCCTTCACAAATTAGGCAACTAACGCCATCTAGTACAGATTATTGTAACTAAAGAAAGAATAAGATGTAGGTGGCTCCTAATTTGTGAAGGGTGTGTCAGTAATTTTCGAAAGACGCATTTTCCTCAGTTGACCCTACATTCATATATATTTTTAAAAACATACTTAAATAGATATTGACACCCAGACATTGAACAAATACAAATGTTTGTCTTAGGAATTGAACCCACACCCCCAACCACAGAAGACAGGTTTACTACCAGTGAGCCACCGAGGCAGTCAATTCAATTAATAACGGTTCAAACTTTACTGCCCATCATGATCAAAGGAAACCAGTTCTAGCATTCCGGAAGCCAACACCCGATGACGTCACTCGTCATCGTCATCCGTCTCTTTCGAACTCGTTGTAAATTACTTATTTCGGTCTTGCTTAAGCATTGATTGACGTCACTGCGAGTTGGCCACGTGACCATTTTTTACTCGGAATGCTATACCTGGTGGAGTATATTATTAGGGTCCACTGGGGCAAATGCGTTTGTGGGGCAATTGTGTCTTTCGAGAATTACTGACAAGCCCTTCACAAATTAGACAACTAACGCCATCTTGTACAGATTATTGCAACTAAAGATAGAAAAAAGATGTAGGTGGTGCCTAATTTGTGAAGGGTATTTAAAAAGCCCAATCATCTTTTCTGGCAATTAAATTCCCAAGTATCCACAAAAATTCCCAGTTACTTCAAAAATTCCCAATAAATTGCCCAAAACTTCCAAAGATTTTAATTTTAAAATTCCCTCATTGTCTTAAAAATCATTCTGAAAATTACCAATTCTTTTATTTAACAATGCTATAGATTTAATGCACAATGTACATTGCCAATCTATAACAATTTGTACATCTTCTATAAGTCCCCAACAACATTGTCGAAATCATCCCAAAAATTCCCAACCATCCCAAAAAATCCCACCTATTTTTTTTTTTGTTAAGGGGGAGGATAATGCCCTCGCACTTCCCGCCACAGGGAAGACGGAAAGGGGTATGTGGGAATCGAACTCACTAAAATCCTTCCTAGTGAGCAGTCCTCCGCTAAGATGGGGCGAGATGGGGTCGCGCTAGCAGTCACCATCTCGCCCCGGAAGTATTCCCAACCAACCCAACCCTCCAACCTCACCGATTATTTCAACGCGCGCGCGGCCCCGGTGATCCTGATCCCTGATCTGGTTAGCGAGAGAGACAGCCTTCATCTTCTCGACTATCTTCGCCTTCTCGCCGACGAATACGTAGACATCGTTGTTGACGTCGAGTACGAAGCAGTCGCCGCTGTTCATTGAAGAAATTAGGGGGTCCACCTGGGAAAAGAACATTTTAAGCTAATTCCCCAAAAATAGTAAAACTGAGGGCTGCATGCTAAATTAACGCTTATCTAAGACTCTCGTTTTAAAACTGGTATTTAATTGTAAAACCAGTTCAAACCAGTAAGAAACAAGCTATTCCTGCGCGTGAGATGAGATGAGATTTTATCTTGGTCACTCTCACACCTATGACGTTTCAAACGAGAGCAACAAGGACGAAAGAAGGTGAGATGAAAATTTCAAATCTCCGAATAAAGTAAATTGCCGTGTTAAGTAAATTCTTATTCCTTATTTTATTTATTATTTTTATTTCTTTTTATTTTATTCATTAGTAAAAGAAAAACAAAAACCCGGCTGCAAAATAATGTCTTAAGTCACTTCCACCAAGACGATGGTTGAATGACAATCATTTGAATCGTCTTGTTAGTGGAAGTGACATAGGGTACTACATTTTGCAGCTGGATTTTTTGTTTTTCTTTTAATAATGTTACTTGTTGGTCTCACCTCTCGCACGCGCACGTTCCTCTTGCCCTTAACTTGAATGAGACGCTTGGTCGCGCCCGCGTTCGTCACGACGTGGTTGAAGCCCGACGCGAACCCACCAGCCAAGTACTGTGGAGCTGTTGGCAGAAATAACAATAACATAACATGTAATAATAAATAGTTCGGGACACCTCCACACACGGTCGCCTGACCCCAAACTAAGCAAAGCTTGTACTATGGCTGCCAGAGACTGATATAAATACATACTTAAATATTTTTATATACATATGTACTTAAATAGATAATTAACACCCAGACATAGAACAAACACAAATGTTCATCACATAAATGTTTGCCCTAGGTGGGAATCGAACCCACGCCCCCAAGCTCAGAAGGTAGGTTCACTACCAACTGAGCCACCGAGGCAGTCACGCCTTTCTCCCAAGGGGGCTGGCAGAGGTGTACACCACCCACACTTCGCCGGACGATATTCAGTCCCAAATGTGACAGGGGGCGAGCCTTTCGTCATACACCGGGCTCCAGTCATGTAGCAGACGACATAATTATAGTACGCAAATATGAACAAATTGAACAAATTGGTGCGTGCCTTCGGCTGGGTCCGACCCGCTCCTTCTGGCTTGAGAGGCGGGCCTTCTCCGGCTAGGCTATCATCGCTTTTAAATAACAATAAGTGAAGAAAGTGAAACGATAAATTCTACGCCTATGACGTTACAAATTCAAAAGAAAAAGAATATATTAATTGTAAAGCTGTGTACAAGAGATGTTATAAGTAATTGTAAATTGAGTATCAACAGCCTGCCCATTTCGAGCGCACAATTTTCGTCGTTTTTCGAAATATAGTTTCTACCTAGTAATACGTGCGCTAAGCGTGCTACGCGCGCGCAGCCGCGCACTCTCCTTGATAAAGATCGCCGAATGCTGTTAAAACTATAGTCGGAATAATCGACTAAATCGTACGTAAGTAATTCTCGTTCCATAATGAGTGAAAACCGCGCCAATTTCCATTAAAAAAAAACGTTTATTGATTCTTTAAAAACCGCTCTATCAATTTCGATCATTTGAAATGGAACCTCAAAATTATGAATTAGCAAACAGAAAAAGAATAATCAAAATCGATTCTCAATCGGCGGAATGATCCCGTAACATACATTGTATACAAAACAAGTAACATTAACAGAAAAACAAAAACCCGGCTGCAAAATATTGTACCCTATGTCACTTCCACTATCAAGACGATTCAAATGACACCTCACATGTCGAAATACACCAAGCTGTTTAAGCTGTAGGGCGTGACCAAGAAACCTCATATATACATACATGCCCACATACATACATACATATTTACTTACATACATTCGAAAAACATAACCCTCCTTGCGCAGTCGAGTTAAAAAACATACAGCCGAATTCTTGAGATCCTTATATTTTTTTTCAAATCGCTTAAAAATCTTAGCCGAGGACATTATCCTATTCATGACTAAGCTGGTAAATTGGCTCGAAGGTCGCGCTCTTGACTCATTGATGTTCCCATCAATAGCTATTGAACTAAGCGATTTGTTTCCCTTCTCCGCCCTCCCCCCTCATCCTTACCGTGTTAAATAATAATAACAATTTTTTTTGTATTTCAGGCAATAACCCATACATTAAACATCTACACATAATTTAAAAAAGTACAAAAGAAAAGTTGTATAAACAAAAGTCACAACAAAATGGTAAAATCAATGACTATGAAACCTGTTGACTTATGACACAGTTTCCCCTCGTGCGCAAATTAATAGTTGAAATCCACTGTTTGGTACTGCGAGTACGTCAGTTTGGTTTTGGCTTTCGGCGGAGAAGTTGCGGAAGAAAACAAGCAAAAAAAATATCTAAAAATGAGTTACTGTGCAATCAAACTTTTTGGAAAGCATAGTAAGACACCCGCCTGTACAAAGGAAGGCATATCGTTCCACAAGGAAGTTGTTTTCTTACAGTAATTAAAGAAAACTTAGTAAATTATTTTCGGAATTAAAAACGAACATTAAAAAAAAAAAACAAAAAGGAACGCGTTGATGTCTTTCGTTCCATCCTGTTCTGTCATGTGTTCTCTTGTATCACTCTGTCTCGTTTTACCCCTCCAGTTTATCGCTCGCGAGGAATTAGTGTTGTACCCTCAGACTATCGATATATCTAGGGTCGGCAGACTAAAGCACTTAAGTCAAAAAATGAGTTTTTTTTTTTAATACACTAACAACATTCTTTTAAATTAATACGTCGACCAACTAAAGCACGTAAGTCTAAGCCGTCTATTTCAATTTGAACTCTAATGGTGTACCTTTTCAACCTTAGTATCTTCTCTACATCTTGTGACGTTATAAACAACATAAATTGACTTAAGTCTAAAGGAATATGAAGTTTCTGCACCTTGCGGGATGAAGTATATGACATATGTCATTAGGATCGTAAAATGCGTGACGTTATCACTTTGTTTAACTTGAGGGTAGGCACTTGAAAAGGTGATTTATTGAACAAAAACAATGAAGTGCCCGTGTAGTTTAAAACGCAAGACGCCAAGCTAGTCAGTAATGCTCTAATCATTCACAGGTTTGGTTTTGTGTTGAGTTGGTTTATTAATGTAATATTCACTATGGATTCTCAACGTGGAAAGAAATTAGTTGAGATGGCGTTAAGATCTGAAACTACTGAAAGTAAGTCTGATAATTTTATTGTTTCAAATGCCATAAAATTTTGTGAATAAGACTCTAAAATTAATATTAATCTGCTTTCATCATCAGCTTTACTACAGTGCACTCTTTTGGTGCCGTACGTTTACTAGCCTTGTGAATTCGTATATTGTTTAAAATACGTTGTTTTTTTAGGCGAACGGAATGATCAGCAACTTAAAAGCGTAACATTGGAAGAGGAGCCCATGCCTTTCACATCGTCAGGGCATACTGGAAATACGCCTGTTAGTCAAGAAATTGAATTTTCAAGTGATGACTCAGTCCAGGATCCACATTATGTGTTATCAACAGACGCAGCAGTTTCGTCAAGTTCGAGTAATGAATCCACGCATCAAGATACTCCCTTAAGCCCTGGTTCTACGTCTACCATCAGAGCATCTAAAAAAAAAAGCATTCGTGTTCGAAAGCACGAAAAAAAAGTGAAACGTAACACAGGTCAGTCTTATGAAACATTAAAAGGAAAAGTGATTGCTAGTAGAAAAATAACAGAACTTTCAACATGTCGAATGAAATGCAAGGAGCGCATATTATTTAGCGATAGAAAGGCTATTTTTAAAGAATATTGGCAGATGGGGACATACCTCAAAAGGTCTACTTACATGGCTTCATTAATGGAGATCCAAGACAAAACTACTCAAAGGCAACGGACACTTGATCCTGACCGGCAAAAAATTAGGACAAAGACATACAAATATTTTTTATTAATTAACGGAAAGCGTGAACCCATTTGCAGGGGATGTTTACTAAAAACTTTAGGTGAAACCGATAACTTCATAAAAACAGTTGGCTTGAAAAAACGATCATCTGTTGCTGGTACTCAAGTGGACGATAGCCGTGGGAAGAGTATACCCAAGCACAAAATCTCCGACGAAAAAAGACAAGAAATAAAAGAACACATTTTGTCATTTCCATCATATGAAAGCCATTACACGAGAAAAAGCACATCTAAGAAGTATTTGCCTTCTCATCTAACCATCAAGAAAATGTACAACTTATTCTGTGAAAACCGAGACAATCCACCATCAATAAAAATTTACAGCCAAGAGTTCCATAAATTAGGATTATCATTCAAAAAGCCCCGTGTCGATACATGTTATACATGTGATAAATACAAAATGCAAGTTCAACTTTGTCAGGAAATACAACGGAAGGTTGAAATTATCGCTCAGCATGATCAGCACAAGGCAGCTGCGGATCAAGCATACGGAAGAAAAAAAAGTGATACACAGGTATACAAAAATAACGACACTGTGCAAGTGTACACTTTTGATTTGCAGCAATGCTTACCTACTCCAGCACTAAGCTCTTCTGTAGCATTTTACAAACGTCAGTTGTGGACGTTCAATTTGACTGTTCATGACAACAAAACCGGAAAAGCTGTGTGCTACATATGGTATGAAACAATAGCTGCAAGGGGAGCTAATCAAATAGCCTCTTGTCTTTTCAAACACCTCCAAACATACCTACCTGAGAACACAAAGCGTATAATATTTTATTCCGATACATGTGGAGGCCAGAACAGGAATTCTCATGTAAGTTCAATGTTTACCTGGGCTTTGCAAAAATTAGATTTGGAAGTGATTGAGCACAAGTTTATGATTCCCGGCCATAGCCATTTGGAAGTAGATACTGATCACGGGATTATAGAAAAGAAAAAGAAAAAAACAGAATTGCAAATCTATCATCCGCATGATTGGATACAACTAATAAAATCAAGCAGTAAAAAATTTGAAGTGGTTGAAATGCGCAATAATGACTTTTTGACTTCTCTTCACTGCTCAAGGGTCCATTAGTATTAAGAACCAAAGATATGGATGGACGACAGTTTAAATGGCTCGATAAAAGATGGTTGCGCTATGATTCTGACTTCGGAGTAATTTCTTACAAGGATACATTAGAAGAGGAACCTCCATTTTTCAAATTAAACTTGAAACGAAGAGGTTCTACAGCACCTGACAATATTCCAATCATATCATTACAGCTTTTACCTATATCTAAAGAGAAAAAAGAAGATTTGGTTTCTTTACTAAATTTAATACCTGACGTTTTCCATAAATTTTATATGGATTTACCTACTGCAAATGATCTGCGAAACATTGACCCTGATATTATAGACAGTGAGGATGATGATTAAACGTTACAATAATAGATAATAGATGCATAAGATATTATTTCTAAGTACCTTTTAACGTAAGTCATAAGTATAGATTTAAATTTAAGGATAAAGTAAGTATACTTAACACATAAGTCACTAAAATAGCCTTTTGCTGTAAAGGTTTTAAGTTACACGTAAATGCATGTTAGCGATAATTTTGTACACCCAATAAATGAAAGTAAATAAAAAAAACAACAACGCGTTTTTTTTTAATTTAGTTTTTTTTAGTTCCTAAAAACTATGACATTTTGACTTATGTACTTTGGTCTGCCAGCCCTAGATATATCGGTATAACTTATCGATATTCAATTTTGATTCCAAAAAATATTATGTATGTAAATGTACTCGTATTATGGAAAATGCCGTGGTTTTCTCACATTATGATTTAATGATGATAAATGATATAATACGGGAATTACTTACGTACGTATTAAGTCAGTTATTCCGACTATAGAGATAGTTTCACCGCATTCGGCGGTCTTTTTAAGGCGAGTGCTAAGCGAGAGGTAGCCGCGCGCGCACTCTATAACTCTCACATATAAATTGTACCTGTTCTTTAAGATTATTTCATTTCTTAACAGATCAGACAAAGTAAATACTTAAATTGTATTGTCTAGGTTTTTCATCTTACTATTTGTTATTAATTTGATGTCGTAAATTATGAACACGACAGGAGGTATTCAATTTTATCGATATATTATTTTGTTTGTTAGTCGTCGTGTCAATCACTATATTCATAGCTCAGATTGCGTCATCCAAACGATCGGCCAATCGCAAGTGTGCAGTGCTACCTCGCCCCCTGCCCGCGCTGGTGAGTCGTGTTTTAGGAGCAATTTTGTTTATCATCCATCAACGGTTTATCTGTGGGTAAAATGGACCAACAAAGCAAAAAACTAATTTAAATTGAACTGTCACTATCATAACAATAACACTAGAAATAAGAATAGGATAGCTGTACCGTGATTTAGACTGGCTATGTGAAATAAGTCATTTTTAGGCAACTGCGTTCGTTTTTACATTAAAATCCCGAAAAATATAACAGGACTCACTGAAGGAAAATTCAAATACCATGTTAAAACTACATTAATTAAAAGAGGATATTTTAAAGTTAAGAATTATTTAGAAGACAAAGATGTCTGGAGCCTTCCACTTCTGCCAAGTAGCCACTAGTACAATAGATATTACCTTGTTGAAAGCAAAAATTTGTGAGACAGTAATTTATTAATTTTTTTGAAAAAAATAATGTCTCTCAGTTTCTTGCCTGTTCTTCTGAGTAGAAGCTGTTTTTCCGAACAAGGCGGTCGAGTCTATTTTAAAACTTTGACGTTCATAAGTGTATCTTTGATACCCAAATTGAATAAAAAACATTTTAACTTTGATTTTGACTTTGAATGGCGGCCAATGGACTTTTGCATTGGCGGCCACTGGCTACCAATTGCCCGCCACCGCAGGCCGCGTCTGTCTAGGAGAACCCTTATGCCCGCCTTCCACTGCGAGCGGAGCGGGCTCCGTACGGACTCCGTTTAACTCGCAACGGCTTTTTTCATAGAAGTGCTTCCACTGTAAATGAGCGGACTGAGCGGATCAAAAGAGTACAAAGAGTCACAAAATTGGTCGCAGAGTTGAGCGGATTTCCAACGGACTCCGTACGGATCCAGTTCAACTCGCAACGCAAAATTTCATACAAGTGCTTCCACTGCGAGCGAGTAAAGCGGAACGGATTGAGCGAGTTAAAATGGGTCCGCTGCGTCATGGCGTCGCTCGCGAGTTTTGAACGGACTCAGCTCACCTCCGCCCCCCGTCGCCTCCCCTTTCCCTTTACTTGCCCGCTTTCGTCTGTCAGTTCAGAACGCGCAACGTGTCGGCATGGAGCTGTTCATTGAATCAGTGCGGCTGTACCCGTTGTTGTGGGACACCAACCACAAAGACTATCGTCATGCTGACAAAAAAGATATGAAATGGAAAAAGATTGTGGATATCGGGATACCCGGAATAACAGACAGTAAGTTAGACATCGTCAGACATCGTTATCGCAAAATATACCGCGCGACTTGCTTCCTCTGTGGATCGCCTGGCACTGAGATATTTCTGCGCCTCCTCGCTCATCGCCGCGCCGCTGGCAATGGAAGGCCAACAACTCGCTCATCCGACCCCGCTCATTTCCCACCTCACTAGCTCCGCAAAGCCCTCTGGCAGTGGAAGGCAAAATCTGAAACTCTTTCTTAGTGGAAGTGTACAACTATTTTTACTCCGGTCCGCTCAGATCATCAGCTCAGTTTCCGCTCATTACCCTTTCGTAGTGGAAGGCGGGCATTATGCTTCCAAGCCTTATTCTTGACCCGTGAGATTAGTCAGTAGAAATTTTAAGAATACTGTTTATTAAGCTAGAATAAGAAAATGAATATATTTATTGTATAACTGTGTTCAAAAGATGTTCCAAGTTGTAAACTACTAGAACTAGCAGTTTCTATCAAGTTCTAAGATTAATTATTAGCTCGTTTCGTTGAACAAGGTATAACTTGTTTGATTTGCCTGCGAAATGCGACGCTGCACGCAACGCTGTACGCGACGCTTGTCCCTGGACGAGCCCTTAGGCTGAGTAGGCACGCTGGCATTTATCGGTTAGAGCTAATTATGACAATTATGTTGTTGACTGCTCAATTTTAATGATTCTGTTTTCTTGACCAGAGCAATGCAAGATCAAGGTCAAGCCTAGATGCCATGAAAGACTATTATTGGCCCAGTGAATCTACGCTCAGAGTCTACTTGATAGTGGACTACTTGATAGTAGACTACTTGATAGTAGACTACTTGATAGTAGACTACTTGATAGTAGACTACTTAATAATAGACTACTTAATAGTAGACTACTTGATAGTAGACTACTTAATAATAGACTACTTAATAGTAGACTACTTGATAGTAGACTACTTGATAGTAGACTACTTGATAGCAGACTACTTGATAGTAGACTACTTGATATTAGACTACTTGATAATAGACTACTTAATAGTAGACTACTTGATAGTAGACTACTTGATAGTAGACTACTAGATAGCAGACTACTTGATAGTAGACTACTTGATAGTAGACTCTGAGATCTCACTTCACTTCATCTATCACTAGCTATATGTATGTCACAGCCAACTAGCTTAATTCACCGTTCAATTAACAGCCTAGCCTTTTTACTAAACGGCGCCGTTCAGCTAGCTTCCTGAATGATATTCAGCAGTAGCGTCTAATTCCACATTTAATCTAATCTTGATGCCTAGACCATTCATCGAATAGGGTGATTATTTGCCAAAATTACTATTTTTGATCGAAGAAATGTGATTTCTTGAATTGCTAATTTACGTCCGTCCAGGTTGACACTATGATTCCAGTAAATTAGCGCCGCTCCGTACACAACCACACTGCATGCGTGTCGGGACCACACTAATGCAAAGTGCAAGGATTTCAGTGCACTGGAGTGGACAAAATTTTGCGTTCGGATTATGAAATCAAGTACGTAGTTAGTAGGATCAACTGGGGCAAATGCGTCTGTGGGGCAATTACGTCTTTTGAGAATTACTGACATGCCTTTCCAAATTAGGCACCACCTCCTTTTTTATCTATAGTTGCAATAGTCTGTACTTCTTCTTCTTAGTCGACATCTTCATTGCTGAAGGTCGTGCCCAGTTTGATTGAGTGCACACGATGCACTATGCTCTTCCACGTGTTTCTGTTTTCGGCGGTTTTAATCGCTTCAGGTATTGCCAGGCCCGTGAGCGTCCTTAATATTAGGTCTGACCAACGGGTAGGTGAGCGCCCGCGTGGTCTTTTCCCGTCGACCTGACCAACTACCATTAGCTTTTCCAGGCTGTCAGGATTTCGACGAGCGATATGTCCGAAATATTTGAGTATCCGCTGAGAGCAGATAGCGGACAACCTTATGGTTATTCCGAGTTCTTTCAGAATCTGTAATAGTCTGTACTAGATGGCGTTAGTTGCCTAATTTGTGAAGGGTTTGTCAGACGCAATTGGCCCACAGACGCGTTTGCCCCAGTTGATGCTAATATATCAATTCTGACAATGAGGGGGCTGAGCTACCCACGTCCGTAGGAGTGTACTCTATTCTGATTCCCTACACGTGGTCCCCGGGTAGTGCTAACCGGGTAGCAAACTCTGGTGGGAGGCTTCGGCCGTGGCTAGTTACCACCCACCGGACCAAGCCATGCCGTGAAATGACCTAGTCGTGTTTCGGGATGTAGTCCGGTGTAACCGTTCCGAAGACGGGTCTGAGCAGTAGCGCACTTGTAGCGCCTCACTCAACTGCCGTCTTTGTACTTCTACACTCTACAAAACTTCAAGGCTAGAGTGAATAAGTACCTTATAGGTCGTCGTGCTCCATCTTAGACCACAACGTCGCTTAACATCAGGCGAGTTGGTGGTCAAACGACGACCTATTCTACATAAAAAAAAAATGACACTCACGACTGCTAAAGCAAGCCAAGAATCCCGCGCTCTCGCTACCCTCGGTCTCTCTATGCTGCACGGCGGCTCCGTTGAACTTGTCATCCAGCCCCACTGTGAGTATAGCTGCCGCGCCCGACTCGTCCTGCGTCGACTGACTGCCGATCCAGTAGTAAATGTCCCAGGATAGGTTGTTGCGCTTGTCTGAAGTCGTCTGTCAAACAAAAATTAGCATTTTTTAGGTATTTTTGCTCTTAAGGCTCGGTATTAAATAAATAAATAAAATAAACATGGTCGTCTGACCCCAAACTAAGCCAAGCTTGTACTATGGCTGCCAGAGACTGATAAATATACATATATACGTTTAAATAGGTCGGGACACTTGCACACACGGTAGTCTGACCCCAAACTAAGCAAAGCTTGTATACTATGGCTGCCAGAGACTGATAAATATACATTTAAACGTTAAAATAGGTACATACTTATATTGAAACTAGCTGCCCCACGCGGTTTCACCCGCGGTTAAATAAATTGAGATTTAAACTATCCTATCTCTCAAGTTGGATCGAACTGCACATGGTGTGCGAATTTTATTATAATCGGTTAAGTGGTTTAGGAGTTCATTGAGGACAAACATTGTGACACGAGATTTATCTTAATATATATAAATCTCGTGTCACAATGTTTGTCCTCAATGAACTCCTAAACCACTTAACCGATTATAATAAAATTCGTACACCATGTGCAGTTCGATCCAACTTGAGAGATAGGATAGTTTAAATATATATGTATATATAACGAAGTCGCGGGGTGACAGCTAGTATATAATAAGAGATTAACACCCAGACGTAGAACAAACACAATGTTCATCACATGAATGTTTGCCCTAGGTGAGAATCGAACCCACGCCCCCAAGCTTAGAAGGCAGGAAAATCAACGAAAACAAGTATTTTGTTTGCGTCTAGTTTTTAATTGCGCCTAATTTGAAAACGGCTTGTCTTGTCGTTCGATTTCATATGAAGAATTGCGATGATCAGGTGCAAAAAAATACAGCTGGTAGATAAAACAACCAAAAACAGTTTAACTGAAATAGAATTTTGAAAATTAGTTAAATTAAATTTAAAAAATTAAATTTTAAAATTAGCCAGATTAGTCCTCCAAAGTTTAACCCAGTACCTTATTTTATTCTTATATGTGTTCTAATTACGATTAATACCAATAAAAACGGCAAAAAATGTAACTCTAGGCGCCGATCCCATTCTACAAAGAAAATGTCGCTGAAGACTTTAATAATCCGCTAGATCGCGACATAGTCGCTAAATTGTCATCACTGCCTACATCCTTATATTCATCATTCAATTACATAAATTCTAATTCCTTTAATGCATTAAACCATCAAGGAAAACAAGAAAATAAATCTTACATGTTGAATGATCTAATGCGCTGGTGCAGCGCGCAAAGACCGCCAAATTTGAAAACGGCTTTAAGACTCTTCCCCCTCCCTTTTTCCCATAATCTCTCCTAACAAAAATAAAAAACATACATATCGTCACGCCTGTCCCCCGAGGGAGCTGGCAGATATGTAATACAACACCCACACTTCGCCAGACGATATTCAGTCCCAAATGTGACAGAGGCAAGCCTGTCGCCATACACCGGGCTCCAGTCATGTAGCAGATGACATACAATACGCACATATTATATGTTCTCACAATGAACTTATTGGTGTGTGTCGTCGGCTGGGTCAAACCCGCTCCCTCTGGCTTGAGAGGCGGGCCTTCTCCAACTAGGCTATCATCGCTAAATAAAATAAAAAAACCGACAATAATACATACAAAATCCACACTAAATACCTTCAGCACGATGTAAGAGTCTCCCCTATAGAACTTGCCAACGTCGGACTGAGCCACCGCCGTGGGCTCGAAGTTCTGTATCCTCCACACCTCTACACCAGCCTGACGACCCGCGTTCGTGAACGCCGTGTGGACGCGCGCTTTAGTTCTGGCATCCTGGAAAATAAGTATTAAATTGTTGACTGCTACTTGATCCTAGGTGGCGCTAGGTGTAACGACCAATTAATTTTTTAAGGCGTATGCTTATCTCGCGCGGGCGTCTGCACGCTATAATACCTGTATGTATTTAAAAAAAAACCCCGACAACGATTTTAATCAAACATACGAGTAGCTAAGAACACTCCCGATTTCACCTTTCAAACACAATACTCAATACTCAAATATTTATTGCTCATATTAATTATGTAGTCATGCAGGTCTTATGAAAAAGTGAAATATAAAAATGCATAAACATCTGTTAAACCAATGTTCAGTAAGACATTGAGTAGCAAGCAAATAGCGCTATACAAACGTCTAACTATTGTTTTAGCAATAAAGTATGAATCGGCATTGGGTTACACACAATATATTTAACACTTTTTTCTTTTTCGTCTGGCAACTTTTGGTAAATTCGTTTAGAAACTTTTTCGTCCAAATTGTTTTTTATAATTATTTTTTAAGAATGCTCACTAATTATTAATATTGCACATACAATTTACGTTTTAGGAAAGCAATATTAATCAAACTATGTTGTTGTTTTGAATCTCTTGTCCATGGTTTTTTTATTTTAACTTTATATGGTGTACTTACCTTGTCAGTGAGCGAGGTTATGGGCCCAGATACCGACTGTTGGCGGACGGTGGAACGTGCGCACACGCATGCCGCGAACGCCAATATCAGTAGAATACGCATTCTGTGGACGAACAATATTTGTTTAACTAAGTATATTAATATTATTATAACAAGTAACATTATTAAAACAAAAACTAAAAACCCAGCTGCAAAATGGACGATTCAAATGATACCTCACATGTCGAAATACATCAAGCTGTTTAGGTTGTAGGGCGTGCCAAGAAGCCTCATACATACATACATATACTCAAAAAACATAACCCTTCTTCTTGCGCAGTTGGATAAAAAGGTGTAGTTAGTAATTTTGCATGTATGTAGGGGGTAATCTTCAAAACTACTGGTCCGATTTAATAGTTGTTTGTTATGCAAGGCTGCAAAGTTGTTTTTTTGCGCGAGTACTTGTGCAAAACCACAGCAAGGGTTGAACCACATAACATAACATATCGACACGCCTTTTCCCCCGAGGGGGCTGGCACAGGTGTAATACAACACCCACATTTCGCTGGCCGATATGCAGCCCCAAATGTGACAGGGGGCGAGCCTGTCGCCATACACCGGGCTCCAGTCATGTAGCAGATGACATACAAAACGAACACACAATGAACAAATTGGTGCGTGCCGCCGCCTGAATTCGAACCCGCTCCGGCTTGAGAGGCGGTCCTTCTCCAACTAGGCTATCATCGCTCGAACCACGAGTAAAGCGAATGGTTGAAATATAGAGTCCTGAGCGTAGCGAGGGTTTCAAAAAAACGAGACGCAGAATAACAGTAACTGTAATGATGATTAATCATGTAGTTGACCGCACATTGAGACAGTTTCCTTCCTACCGAGTCATCACGTACGTTTCCTTATAAAGCAGGTGGCTATACGCTGACTAATAAAGCTAGAAGCCAAGGTCCGAAGTTCCCACGGCTGGTTAGTCATTCCTTTGTTTGTATTTTTACCAAACTGCGCAAGAAGAATGTATGTATGGATGTTTGTTACTCAATCAGTCCCTAACGGCTAAGCCGATCTGGACAAAATATGGCACAGAGATAGATTATAGTCCTAGACCTTTTCTACGTTTTTTTTTATCTATTTGACACAAAGTAAAGTATTTCGTTATTCTTGCTAAGCATGATAAATTAACATGAATCTTATCGAGTGTTTCTCATAAACACACGTAACCTTTGCCATTCGTTTAGCGATTACAAGAAATCTTACAAAACAGTGTTTATCAGTTACTAGAAATTAACAAGTGGTTGATTGTAAAGAGTTAAGTTTTTTTTTTGCTCTACCATCCAGAGAAATTTGGCGTCTCACGTCTTATGCATTTACCAGTGTCAAGTTAATATAATATTTTGTAGATGATGGAGTGCTGATGATAAGGTGATGATGACGATGCTCAATCTCTCCCTTTTCCCCATTTCAGTGAAGTGATGGATACTTTACTGAAACTTTAAGTGGAGTTTTGTAGAGAACATGAAAAGTCACGTTCCGCAATGTTTGTATCATTTGCCCACACTCGTGCACGCGTTAACGAACCGACAAAGATTAATAATCCATCATTATTATATTCAAATATTTACATTATTATAAAAAAATTGATAGTCTAGTTGGTTCAAGCCCAGCCGACGGCACGCATCAATTAGTTAATTGTGTGAACGTATGTGCGTATTGTATGTCATCTGCTACATGATTGGAGCCCGGTGTATGGCGACAGGCTCGCCCCCTGTCACATTTGGGACTCAATATCGTCCGGCCAATTGTGAGTGGTTTTTAAAAGTGGTTCATTCTTCCATTCGGATTTATACTCGATTCCCTATTCCAAAATTTATACAGATTTTTTTTCCGAACGATTGTGAATAGCACCGCTGTAGAGGAGACCAGCCGGACATCTGGCCACGATCTTAGATAAACCTAGAGGATAAGATGGCGCACGGCGTATGATTTAGGTGAAGCCAAAAACCATCCAAAAACTACACTACTGTGTACATGTACACAACACGCACACATAGACGCAAAAAAAACTACGCTACTCGCTTGGTCATTCTTACCTCGACAATATGTGCATTGGTTTATGGTATAATTTCGTGTACTTAAATATACATGGTGCATTATAAAAATGTGGCCAGGACTACATTTAGAGGTTCTTTTTAAAAACTGTGCAGTTTTTTACAAGTCAATTTTGAAAAAGCTGTAACATTAAACTCTTACAAATATGTGCAGTTTTGGAATATTTAACATACTAAGGGTGTATATTGGAACGGAAATGGCTAACGTAGAGTTTGGTAATTAATATTAGTTTTCGTGCCATTGTAAATGTTTTACATGGCAACATTACCACGCACACAAGTTTAAAAAGAAATGGCTTTAGCGAGATATAACGCAGTGTTCTATTTTTTCCTCTAGGTTGATCTGAGGCCACGACAGAAGTACGAAAACATTTCCCCCCGAACTAAAACAGAGATGCTTCGCGATCGCTTGGTCTATTGGATAGCTTAGAAAAAGTTGCTCAAGGTAAATAGGAATCATAAAATGTAGCAAACAAGTATCACGTTATTTTTTTAATCTAAACTACAAGGAAAACGCAAGCTTTGAGGCCGGTAGCAAAAAACTTAACTAGATTATGACTTTACATACTTTACAAGGTAAAGTGTAACTAAGTTCGTGTAGGCAGCATGCCACCTGTGGGGCTATTCCTACGCGTGAGATGAGATGAGATTTTATCTTTGTCACTTTCACACCTATGACGTTTCAAACGAGAGCAACAAGGACGAAAAAAGGTGAGATGACAATCTCAAATCTCCGAATAGGGCCCCTGACATCATGTCAGGTGTTTTAAACGGACTTCAAAAAAGGAGGAGGTTATCAATTCGACTGTTTTTTTTGACCGACTTCAAAAAAGGAGGAGGTTTTCAATTCGACTGTAGGTTTTTTTTTATTCTAATGTTTTTTACCTCAACTTTTGACTGGGTGTATTGATTTTGATGATTCTTTTTTTGTTTGAGAGATCATACTTTAGAGGAATTAATATTAGTTTTCGTGCAATCGTAAATGTTTTTCATGGCAACATTACCAAGCGCACACGTTTGAAAAGAAGTGGCTTCAGCGAGATATAACGCATTGTTCCATCTTTTCCTCTAAATTGATCTGAGGTTGTAGGTATGTCGACCATAAAACGATGCCGCTTTTTTGTACCCTTGGTTGTTTTATAGAAGAACGGGCTAGGGAGAATAAGGTCATGCAAACCAGATGCACACTCCCCGAAATGTATCCGATAAAACACCGATAGACTAGCAACCTTGCGCCGATGATCCAAACTTTGAAGTTTGGTCTGGACAAGGGAGTCGTTGCCAATGAGCGTCTTCGCACGTGTCTCGATGGACTCCAAAGTATAAATACATACAGTAGGTATATAAATTATAAACTTTCTAAGATAAACATTTAAGATGTTATCTAACTCTAGAAGTTTGACGTAATTGGGTCTAGCCATTACACTAATTATTTATATATTATAAAATCGAAAGTAACTCTATCTGTCTGTTTGTAGGCTTTTCACGGCTAAACGGCTGAACAGGTTTTGATGAAATTTGATAATTAGTTACAGTATATCACGAGGAAGGTTTTTGGATACTATTTTCTGAATAAACGCGAGCGAAGTCGCGGATAACAGCTAATAATATTAAAAATGCGAAAGTTTTGATGTGGTGAACGGATGTTTGTTACTCAATCACGTTAGAACGGCTGCAAAGATCTGGATGAAATTTGTCACAGACAGATAGATAGTCTGGAATAGTAAATAGGATACTTTTGAACCAAGTAACATCGCGGGGCGCAGCTAGTTAAATCTTACTAGGTAATCCAAAGCAAAAAACTACGGAAATATTTTTGCAATTCTCGCTCAAGTTTTTTTTCATATACCTACCTACTATATAGGTAGAAATATAAATAACACAGTCAAAAAAACATAAAATACGTTTCCCACCTCCTGCCTCCATCATCAGATCAACTACGAAATATCAAATCATAGTTTTGTCATCCGAACTACAAATGCCTACACTTAAAGTTTCATTTCTATACGACAATTAAAACTAGGTTAAACTTGACTTTTTAAGATTTTAAATACATTTCTTGTTAGTAAAAAGTAAGGCTAATTAAAGTTAAGTTATTAAGTTAAAAACAACACAAGTTAAATACTTGTTTAAACTCACATTAAGCGCTCCTGTCTTCACAAGAAAAAACTTAAAAAATTCTCTACAAAGTTCCAACGCACGCGCAGTCTCGCTGCGGCTTGACAACTGACTGACAGCTCGGAATTGTATGACGTTTTATTGGTCAAGTATGCGTCATGGTCAGGCTAGCTGAGATTGCAGACATGGCTATAGGTTTATCTCATTGCTTTGCCTGCATGACAATTGGCAATAATAAATTGATGAAAATTGACGATTGATGACAATTAACAATTAAATTGATAGGTATTTCTTCCCATCAGCATTATTGATGTGAGCGTTTGAGAGCGAAGCGTCTATGCTGTAGCTTCGACAAAAACGCTTTCGTATATCCGAATTCTGTCTGGATCTCTGTTCGGATCTCTGTCTCCCTATAAAGGTCACATTTCTTAACCGATTCTCTTGAAAATTTGTGAGATGGTTCGATAATTAAATAAAAACTTTTACCTATTTCGAATCAATTTTGAGGGTTTTTTTTTAATGGCGGATATAATTTTTTTTTGATTTATAAAATTTCTTAAAATTCTAAAAACTGACTCCGCAAAAAAAATTGTACAATTATCAAACATGCTCACAAAATTTCACGAGAGAATACGACATGTAGAACTGTGTACAGACGCCGTGCGCGAGGTCTCCAGCTAACAGAGCCACAAGTCTTATCATTATTTGTCAGTTGGAAGACGTCCACTGCTGGACAAAGGCCTCCGCGAATGATCTCCACAACGACCGGTCAGCGTTGCATCCAGCGTCTTCCCACGACCCTCACACCGTCAGTCCACCTTGCGAGCCTTCCCACTCTGCGTCTTCCGGTTCGTGGTCGCCACTCGATAATCAATCTGCCCAGCATCGACTGCCTTGTGCCAGTTGGTAGTGAACCTGCCTGCTGAGCTTGGGGGCGTGGGTTCGATTCCCACCTAGGGCAAACATTTATGTGATGAACATTTGTGTTTGTTCTATGTCTGGGTGTTAATATGTATTTAAGTATTTACTAGCTGCGACCCGTGGTTTCACCCACGGTCCCACAGGAACCGTTGATTTTTCCGGGATAAAAAGTACCCTATGTCCTTTTCTGTACCCTAAACAACATGTATGCAAAATTTTAAGACGATCGGTTGAGTAGTTCAGACGTGAAAGCGTTACAAAGAAACAAAGAAAATGAACAAAGACTCACTTTTTCATATTATATGTAGTACCTTTGATTTTAGTCTAACCTCAAAGCAAACACTCATTGACTTCGTGTTACTTAACAACGCCATCTGCTGTTGTGTCGTTAAAGCAATTAGCTGCTCACAAAAAATAGTATTATTATTCGCCAATAGATGTCAGGAAGAGTCATATTTTTCAGTTGAGACTACTCAAACGCCTCCTTTTTGTTATTTTTCTTCCAATTTTATGTTTAAGTTGATTACCGATAAAACACAAATAAAATGACATTTTCTAAAAATGATTCCTAGCTAGATCGATTTATCGCCCCCGAAACCCCCTATATACTAAATTGTATGAAAATCGTTGGAGCCGATTCCGAGATTCCAATTATATATATATAGATATATACAAGAATTGCTCATATCTATGTATGTATATCAGTCTCTGGCCGCCATAGTACTAGCTTTGCTTAGTTTGGGGTCAGGCGACCGTGTGTGGAAGTGTCCCGAACTTATTATTATTATTAGAACTTATTATCATGTTCTACGAGCGATGTGCCTTGCCTATTGCTACTTCAATTTGGATTTTTTCGGACTATGTCGGTTACTATAGTTTGCCTGCGGATTTCATCATTTCTGATTCGATCTTGAAGGGAAACTCCGAGCATCGCCCTCCTCTTTAAGAAGATCGTTCTTCTCTCTTCTCTCTTGATGAATATTTATGTGTTAGTGTAGGTGCTATAAGACAAATTAACAAAATATGTTACCCTTATATTAACCTAAGGTTTATCTGTAAGTGAAATTGTCAGCATTTTTATTAATAAATTTGATTTGATTTGATTGATTTGATTCTTCATGAGGCCCATCGTAAGCGACCATCTCAGTTCCGTAAGTCATCACTGCCTACACACGCTTGTCAAAGACTTTCTACTTGAGACATCGCAGTATTCGAAGGATAGGTAGGTATTTGAAGGAAAATTCAAATCACATGTAAAAACTACGTTATGTAATTAAAAGAGGATATTATAAGGTTAACAATTATTTAGAAGACAAAGATGTCTGGAGCATTCCACTACCGCCAAGTAGCCACTACATAGATTACATGGATTAGCAAACATTTGTAAGACAGTAATTTGTCAATTTTTTCGAAAAAAATAATGTTTCTCAGTTTCTTGCCTGTTCATCTGAGTATTTATTTATTATTACATTAACTTACAAAAACTAACAGTTTGCACCAAATTGTTTTTGTGTCAAACTTATCTTATATCTTTAAATGAGCAATTCTTGTATATATATGTCGGGGAAAGAGGGCGGTGGTTCTCGTCATCATCTTCAGCACTCGTCTTGTTAACCATGGGCGTTGGTCTTATCCCACTTCTGATGTCGGGGAAATGTAGGGAATAGGAGCCACGCCGTCGCATCTGATCCCACTGATGTCGGAGAAACATAGGAAAGGCCGCCGCGCTGTGACCTTCCACTTTTGATGACGGAGAAAATCTAGTAGGCCGCGGTGTCGTGTCTAATTTCTGAGCCATGAACTTGTCATCACGGGTATCTATGGTGGGCGTCAAACTTCAGGAACGTTGAAATAAGGGGACAGCAATGTAGGCTTTTCACTATTTTAATTATACAGTCACTCAGACTACTTGGTTAATGAATGATCACAAAGATAATTGGCGATTTAGAGTAATGGGTTTACGAATGACCATTGCGTGCGACCGCTTTCAGCCCAGTCCTGTCAACCACTGACTGACAGACATGACGTTCGCCCGAAATCCCAAACGCAACTCCATTCGGTGTTAACCGCTCTAAATGACCATAAACAAATCGATTAATCGTCAAAAACCACAGATTAAAACTATCGATTAACAACTCTCAAAATAAGATTTTCTTTATCCAGTTATATCTCGCGCCGTCACGGCCATCCTGCATTTTCACACGTCCTCGGGTGAATAGTTCATCTCATCATCTGTGGACAATCATAAAAGTGCTCAAGTAACCACTTAACGCTCGGTCATTCTGACCGTCTCAAATCTACCTCCACAATTTCACAGAAAGCGAACACAGTTTTGGGATAACACAAAACACAGTTAAACCCAATTCTACCAACCATAAACATCGTACCAGAGTATAATCGACTCTTCCAACAGTAACTTCATATTCGTTACCTATCCCCATAAATTGTCATGATAATTGAAATAAGCAACTTGACTTTTAGTGAAATAAATTGTATTGGGACCAATCGAATAATCGAGGCTAAAACTAAATTATTAATCATACATCCAATGTTCCAAGAATTTAATCAAGCCACATTGAAAATCCAATGACGGTACACATACGCGGTTTGGACTTATGTAAACTGCTGTGTCCAATTTCAAACGAATAACATGGCATTAAAGTTGTCAGTTAGACTTGCCACACAGGCTAGGTCCCTCAGGGTGACAACGACAACTTCCCAGGGTGAAACTTCCCAGATTGACAACTTCCGAAAACGACAACTTTCGAAAGTGACAACATCCTAAATCGTCATCTACCTAAATTGACAACCGCCAAAATTGAGATGTTCCTGAAACGACAACGCGTATTCTCGACCCTTTTTTAAATAACTGCTGCAGACTGTACTTTCATTCGTTTTTGTCCTTTGTACCACTTCGTTAGTATGTAGTATATCAACATAAACTTATCGACTACTACTCGACATAAACTTGATAAACACAAAAATCATGATAGTTGGTAAATCACAAACCTTACAATGACAGATCTGATGGTGAGGAATCAGGTAGTCCAAAGAGTCCATTCATACAAATATCTTGGCTGCATCGTAAACGACCAGTGTGAACACAGCGTTGAAATAAAGTGCCGGATAGAGCAGTTTTTTTTTTTAAACTAAGCAATCTCTCTGCAATCGATCTCTGAAGATCTCTACCAGGGTGCGATTGGCACGTTGCTACGTGTTTTCGGTTCTTTTGTATGGCGTAGAGTCGTGGACCTTAACCCAAAATATGAGCAATCGCTTAGAGGCCTTCGAAATGTGGGTTTATAGAAGAATTTTGAAAATATCGTGGACGGATAGAGTATCCAACGAAAGAGTTTTGCAGATGGTGAACAAAAAGACAGAAGTCTTAAAAACTGTCAAGAAACGCAAGCTGCTGTACTTTGGACACATAATGCGTAACAACAAATATGACCTGCTCCAACTCATAATGCAGGGGAAAATTCAGGGAAAAAGACCACCGGGAAGAAGGCGTACTTCTTGGCTTAAGAATCTGAGGACATGGTTCAACCTAAGCACTGGATCCCTGTTCCGCGCTGCTGCGTCTAAGATTAGGATAGCCATAATGATCGCCGACCTCCGGTAGGAGATGGCACCACAAGAAGAAGAATATCAACAAACTAACAAAGAATTCATACTCGAGGGTAGTGCACTTTACTTTTCTCGAAATGCTACTTTCTCAATTGCCTCATTGAAACTCTATGAGAAAGGTGCTATCGCGTTTTTAAACTCCTTAGTCTTACAGGCATATTTAAAGTATGTCAGCTTGACAATCCTAAAATGCAAATAGTGTTCATTTCTTTCATTAAATAATAATGAATTTCATAAAATCACAAAAAGGAAAAGACTTTTTGTTATGTAATGAGTACAAATACAATTTCATGAAATTTAACAATAACAACACAACTATAGGGAGATGTGCTAATAGGGATTTGTGTAGTGCAACTATAACTTTAAATAGTACGAAAGTCAACATTTTACGAGTTTTTTTTTTAAATTTTACTCGTACTTTAATGTTACACCGGGCGGAGTTTACTACATAGGCTTACCACACAGGCTAGGTATCGTCACTCAGACTATAATGCAACAAAAGTAAGGTTATCAAAGACTTGCCACACAGACTTGCCACACAGGCTTGCCACACAGGCTTGCCACACAAGCTTGCCACACAGGCTGGAGCCACATAAGACAGTACCATGTAGATTAGTGCCACACAGGCTATTGCCACACAGGCGAGTGCCACACAGGCTATTGCCACACAGGCTATTGCCACACAGGCTGTTGCCACACAGGCTATTGCCACACAGGCGAGTGCCACACAGAGTATTGCCACACAGGCTGTTGCCACACAGGCGAGTGCCACACAGGCTATTGCCACACAGGCTATTATTACACAGGCTACTGTCCTACCGGCTACTGCCCCTCAGGCTTAGTTTTATCAAAAGCATTGACACCAAATAAGTTATCTATTGACTGCATGACTCGTCTGTGTGTGCCGTAATCGGCACATTCTGCCCAAACTGTTTGTGGGTATTTTCAAACTTTAAACAACTCCAATAGAAAATAACACTCTGACATACATCGTTTACGAATATCAAATAAAATGAAAACTTCTCACCGGATTCAATTGCTACTCGTAGGTGATCAATGGCTGCTTCATAGTGCAGGTGCCCAATTCGGAGATAGGAGATTTTCATCTCATCTCGATCTCGATTCCTGGAAGTCTCCACTGCCTCCGACTACTCGAGACATCTCGCGCCCGAGCCATCGAGATTATCTCGATCTCGAGCGTATAGAATAAGGCATCTCGAATTCATCCATTTTTTTCGAGGTTTGATGGAATCTCGAGTTGTAAGAATAGACCTCCAGGCATTGACCGGATCTCGCACGTTGCTGCTGCTAATTTTGGTGCCCTTTTTCGATCAACAAGTGGCGATGTAACCTCGTTGCAGTAGTAACACGTAGGCTTCGACGTTTTGTTCGGTACACATCCTTCGTCTCTCGTTGTTTGTTAGTTGCGTCACATAGCATAGACTAGGTGTAATCAAACGCCGTCGAGATAATGCAGACGTCTACTCGATGCTCACTCTCTCATTGCCGCCCTGCTGCCCTTCATGCACCACGAAGAAACAGTCCGCACACTCACACACAATAATAGCACGTACACAGTTTTCTCAGTGTAGGGGCGACCCTATCAGCCATCTGTTGCTATGCCACTTCGCTTCCAGATCATTGCAGAATTGTAGCCAAAGACGGAGCCATATCTTGTTGCTGTGGACGTTATTCTTATCCCAATTCTGATATCGGGGAAAGAGGGCGGTGGTTCTCGTCATCATCTTCAGCACTCGTCTTGTTAACCATGGGCGTTGGTCTTATCCCACTTCTGATGTCGGGGAAATGTAGGGAATAGGAGCCACGCCGTCGCATCTGATCCCACTGATGTCGGAGAAACATAGGAAAGGCCGCCGCGCTGTGACCTTCCACTTTTGATGACGGAGAAAATCTAGTAGGCCGCGGTGTCGTGTCTAATTTCTGAGCCATGAACTTGTCATCACGGGTATCTATGGTGGGCGTCAAACTTCAGGAACGTTGAAATAAGGGGACAGCAATGTAGGCTTTTCACTATTTTAATTATACAGTCACTCAGACTACTTGGTTAATGAATGATCACAAAGATAATTGGCGATTTAGAGTAATGGGTTTACGAATGACCATTGCGTGCGACCGCTTTCAGCCCAGTCCTGTCAACCACTGACTGACAGACATGACGTTCGCCCGAAATCCCAAACGCAACTCCATTCGGTGTTAACCGCTCTAAATGACCATAAACAAATCGATTAATCGTCAAAAACCACAGATTAAAACTATCGATTAACAACTCTCAAAATAAGATTTTCTTTATCCAGTTATATCTCGCGCCGTCATATATATATGACGGGGCGTAACAGCGTGCTGTACTCGATTTAGCGCATGTTGATTATTTTGATTAGTTTCAATCATTGTCAGTGTCATCATTTTTAGTCTACAATGGCAATGAGAAGCATTTAGTTATCTGTGGTGATTTGGAATTTAAAGCGAGTAAAGCTCGAATGGGGTTGTACGTGGCAACACTACTGGCTGATGTCAGAATGAAAATGATAAAATGTCATGCTGTTCTGAAATCAAGGGAGGTGTTGACTCTCGTACAAATCCATTACTTTAAATCCGTTTGAATCTTATTAACCAATGGTCCTGCTCACATTTGTAGTCGAATTAATAAAAGACAACTCGATAACCATACACAGTGTTTATTTTGGTAATAATAATCGCACAGAAGCTTAACCTGAAAAGTGACGCTCCATACCTATGGATGAGCAGCCATTGATGATGGCGGGTGACCCACCGGTATCCCCGACATCAGAAGTGGGATCCGAACACCGTCCACAACAACAAAATGCAGGTCAGAGTACCAATCACAACAATGCGAATGAAGAAGACCGATGGCGAATACTATTGGACTTACAACAACGTACTATCACAGAATTGATTACTGCTTTGAAAGAACCTCGTAGAACTGAAGACAAAATAGTTACTTTTCCTGAATTTAACCCAGATTTGCCAGATAACGACATACGTGCGTGGTGCAGGACTGTTGACTTATGCATGGAAGAAAAATCACTAACCGGAAGTAAACTCATATTATCGATAAGTAAGGCCTTAAAAGGCACCGCAGCGACTTGGCTAACGCAACATAGTTTTGCCGGTATGACATGGCCTCATTTAAAGGAGTTATTGTTGGCTCGGTTTGACATCGTCGAGACTCCTGCAGCTTTAGTGTACAGACTATTAAATGG
The DNA here is from genome assembly GCA_911728515.1 of Peribatodes rhomboidaria. Lineage (NCBI taxonomy): Eukaryota > Metazoa > Arthropoda > Insecta > Lepidoptera > Geometridae > Peribatodes > Peribatodes rhomboidaria. The sequence continues at coordinate 2,696,330 of OU452196.1, read as the reverse complement.
TAAACCAAAAGAGGGAGAATGTTTGTCGGCATATTCAAGTCGTATATTGAATACGCTTTTGAGCCAATGGAGTACGATGTCTAGTGAAGAAATCGCCATAGCTGTAACACTGTCACATGCCGCAAGAATGGAACCACGACTACAACAACTTGCATTTACAAAGGAAATTAATACTCGAGTGAAGTTACAGCAAGAACTAATGGCGTACAGTTATCGTAAAAGAGAACTAACTACTCAAGACAAACTAAATATCCCAGATGTGAAGAAACCTAGACTGAGCGGATTCAAAAAATGCTATAACTGCGGGAAGCTAGGCCACATATCCGTGGACTGTAGGCTCAAGGCAAATCACGATTCAACCACTAATATTTCGTCTAAGTTTTCAGTTCCGACTTTGGGTACATCTGTCCAAAAACCTAAAGGCGAGATAGCACAGCAACAGACGACAAATAAGGTCACCCCTACATGCTATTACTGCGGAGAAAGCGGACATATTGCTTCGAGGTGCATAAAGAAAGAACAAGAAAGCAACGGCATACGAGTAGAGCATCGGGTAAACGCCTGCTCTGTCCAGCCAGCATTTGATCGTCTCTCGAATTCCGGTGAGCAATTTTCATTTTGTTTTGATTCTGGTGCGGAGTGCTCTCTAGTAAAACAGAGTAGCGTAGATCGATTTCAAGGTGTGCGAGAAAATAATCCTGTCAGATTAGTAGGGATCGGTGGCGCTAACGTCGATTGTAATGCGCAAGTATTAGCGACTGTGTCAATTCAAGGTTTTTCAATACCATTATTATTCCATGTGGTACCTGACAGTAGCATTCAACATGATATAATGATAGGTCGTGATTTATTGTGTTTTGGATTTTCAGTAGAAGTTTTCGAAAACAAACTTATCCTAAGAGAAAATAAAGCTATTTCCGTTTGTGACATCGAGACTAAAGTGAAAAATATCGAAGTCGACTTCGACTTCGACTTCGACTCTGACGTACCAACGCAATATATAGAGCAATTAAAAATGCTGTTAAATAAAAACGCTGACTATTTCGTAGAGGGTACCCCAACAAGTAGGGTTAGTACTGGTCAGCTGGAAATAAAATTAATGGATCCAAATCTGTTAGTTCAATGTAGACCATATCGGCTCAGTCCTAACGAACGTGAGGTTGTACGCTGTAAGATACGAGAACTTTTAGACGCTGGTATTATTCGACCCAGTAGCTCTCCATTTGCGAGCCCGGTATTGCTTGTGCAAAAGAAAGACGGATCTGCCCGACTTTGTGTGGACTATCGCCAGTTGAATAGTAATACAATCCCTGACAGATATCCGTTGCCGTTGATTGGCGACCAAATACAACGTTTAGTCGGGGCCAAATATTTTACATCTCTTGATATGGCAAGTGGGTACCATCAATTACCAATAAAGGACGACTCTATAGAACGTACCGCATTCGTTACACCCGACGGACAATATGAATATCTTTCAATGCCTTTCGGTTTACGTAATGCTCCTTCGGTGTATCAAAGGGCTATCAACAACGCGCTAGGTGCTCTTACAGAATCATTTGCTATAGTATACATCGATGACGTCATCATACCGTCACGGAGTATAGAAGAAGGACTCGAGAGACTGCGTTTAGTGTTAAAGGCGTTAACAGAGGCCGGGTTTTCATTTAACGTAAATAAATGTAAGTTTCTTAAATCAAAAGTCGAGTTTCTGGGTTATGAAGTGTCGGCAGGAGAAATACGGCCAAATCCACGAAAAATTCGCGCTCTCACCGAAACGCAGCCTCCGGAGACCGTAACTCAACTCCGCCAATTCATAGGGCTAGCTTCATATTTCAGACAGTTTGTGTATGATTTCTCAAAAAAACTAGCTCCACTCTATAAACTCACATCAGGTAAAGGTAAAATAGACTGGTTACCAGCCTTTGAAGAAATACGTCAGGAAATTATAAAAATATTGACGGGTAGCCCTGTTTTGACAATATATGACCCCGATCTTCCAACAGAGTTACACACAGATGCTAGCGCTGATGGGTATGGTGCTATGCTTATGCAGCATGTTGATGGTAAGATGAAAGTGGTGGAGTACTATAGCCGCCGAACTAGTAGCGCAGAATCTAAATACCACTCCTACGAACTGGAGACTCTGGCGGTGGTTAACGCTATTAAACATTTTCGTCATTATCTACAAGGGAAAAAGTTCGTAGTCGTCACAGATTGTAACGCAGTCAAAGCATCGAAATCAAAGGTCGACCTCACTCCACGTGTACATAGGTGGTGGTGTTATTTACAAGCCTTCGATTTCGATATCGAATATCGTCAGGGAAAACATATGGGACACGTCGACTTTCTGTCACGTAACCTGGTACCAGCTAAACAGACAAAGAGAGTAGAACAAAAACGTATCAATTTGACCGAAATATCAAGTTCATGGTTGCAAGCGGAACAAGAAAAAGACGGCGAGATATCTTCTCTTGTTAATATGTTAAAATCTGGGGAAATTAATAAAGACATCGCTTCTACATACGAAGTGAGACGTGGCATACTGCACAGACAAGTCCAACGGAATAACAGAAGTGTTTGGTTGCCAATGGTACCAAGGGCATTTCAGTGGGCTATAATCAATCACATTCATGAAAGCATTATGCATTTAGGCTGGGAAAAGACACTTGAAAAGGCCTACTGTTACTATTGGTTTCCAAACATGAACAAATACGTAAGGAAGTTTGTAGATAACTGTATCACATGTAGAGTATCGAAATCGCGTTCAGGAAAGGTACAAGCTGAGTTACACCCAATACCAAAAGTCACGGTTCCCTGGCATACCATTCATATGGATGCTACAGGCAAGCTTAGCGGTAAAAGAGACACCAAAGAGTATGTGTTCGTTAGCATTGACGCTTTTACAAAGTATGTCCACTTACACCATTCTCACAACATCGACGCTAGTAGTGCTATAAAAGCATTAAAAGATAGTTTGTCTTTTTTCGGAGCACCTTCTCGCATTATCGCTGATCAGGGTCGCTGTTTTACGGGTAAAGAATTTGGAGATTTTTGTAGTAAGAACAACATCAAGTTACATTTGATAGCTACGGGGACCAGTCGCGCCAACGGTCAGGTAGAACGGGTCATGTCTACTTTAAAAAATATGTTAACGGCGGTTGAAACTAGCAAAAATCGGTCGTGGCAAGAAGCATTACCTGACATTCAGCTCGCTCTAAATTGTACCACAAACCGTGTTACAAAAGCAAGTCCGTTGGAGCTTTTAATAGGTAAAATAGCTAGACCCTTGAACCTAATGACTATTGATTCGGAAGAACTGGACATAGACTTAGAAGTAGTTAGGGAACGCGCAGCACAAGCAATAACATCTAGTGCTTCGATTGAGAAGGCTAGGTTTGATAAAAACAAAGCGAAGGTTAGAAAGTTTTCTCTCGGTGATTACGTTTTACTAGAGAATCACGAAAGAAATCAGGTCAAGCTAGATCCAAAATTTAAAGGACCATATAGAGTGATCGAATTGCTGGCTGGCGATAGGTATTGCTTAAAGGCAATGAACTCCAATCGCACTTACAAATACGCACATGAACGTCTCCGCGCTATGCCTAAATGTACTGTTCCCCTGGAACTAAACGAGGCTTTGAATATCTCTACTGATGAGGCAGAGTCAGAGTGCGCCAACGACGTCAGTGGTAAGTGCTATTTGTAGGCAAGACCATCTATAATAAATCTCTGCTTCATATGTCTGTGTGATTTTCCTAACGTGTCAAGCTGATGTATGCTTGTGACGATCTAGCCTGTGTGGCAATCCTACTCATGTAGCATCATAATCTGAGTGACGATCTAGCCTGTGTGGCAAACCTGTGTGACAAGCCTGTGTGGCAAGCCTGTGTGGCAAGCCTGTGTGGCAAGCCTGTGTGGCAATTCTGTTTATTCGGTAGCATAGTCTGAGTGACACTCTGGCCTGCGTGGCATGCATAAGTGGCAACCTTTGTGGCATCTTATTCGTTACAAATTGGTGACAGAAATTTACATAAGTCCAAATTGTGTTTGTGTAGTCATTGGATTTTATTTTTAATTATAATGCCATTTATGGGAATAGATAACAAATGTGAAAATACTGTCAGCAACGTCGATTATACCTACTTAGGTACAATATTTGCGGTTGGTATATCTGGATGTATTTGTGTTGTCAACAGAACATGAAGATTCACACGAGGACGTCTGAATAAGCAGAATGGCCGTGACGGGGCGTAACAGCGTGCTGTACTCGATTTAGCGCATGTTGATTATTTTGATTAGTTTCAATCATTGTCAGTGTCATCATTTTTAGTCTACAATGGCAATGAGAAGCATTTAGTTATCTGTGGTGATTTGGAATTTAAAGCGAGTAAAGCTCGAATGGGGTTGTACGTGGCAACACTACTGGCTGATGTCAGAATGAAAATGATAAAATGTCATGCTGTTCTGAAATCAAGGGAGGTGTTGACTCTCGTACAAATCCATTACTTTAAATCCGTTTGAATCTTATTAACCAATGGTCCTGCTCACATTTGTAGTCGAATTAATAAAAGACAACTCGATAACCATACACAGTGTTTATTTTGGTAATAATAATCGCACAGAAGCTTAACCTGAAAAGTGACGCTCCATACCTATGGATGAGCAGCCATTGATGATGGCGGGTGACCCACCGGTATCCCCGACATATATATATAATTGGAATCTCGGAATCGGCTCCAACGATTTTCATACAATTTAGTATATAGGGGGTAAATCGCGATAAATCGATCTAGCTAGGAATCATTTTTAGAAAATGTCATTTTATTCGTGTTTTATAGATAATCAACTTAAACATAAACTTGGAAGGAAAATAATAAAAAGGAGGCGTTTGAGTAGTCTCAACTGAAAAATATCACTCTTCCTGACATCTATTGGCGAATAATAATACTATTTTTTGTGAGCAACTAATTGCTTTAACGACACAACAGCAGATGGCGTTGTTAAGTAACACGAAGTCAATGAGTGTTTGCTTTGAGGTTAGACTAAAATCAATTGTTTATTTATGTTCCAGTTCATATTTTTTTATTATTCTATTGGTAAGATCGAAAAATATTATTCATATTCCATCACTTTATTAGTAATTCGTACTTAAATATAATTTCCAAAAAACACAATAAAAAAAAAAAACCGAGCAAAGCTCGGCCATCCAGGTACTGTAAGTATAATAACACACATCTGGTAAGTGTCTCACGCAATTTAGCAACATAATACGGTTTCCCGAGAAGAATAAATCGAGATCAGGCTGGCTCTGAGTAGGCTGAGTGGCTGAGTAGTGGCTCTTTTTCCGAACAAGGAGGTCGAATCTATTGAAATTTGACGTTCGCATGTGTATCGTTGATACCCAATGAATAAAAAACATTTTGACTTATAATTTAATTTTTAGGACCTTTATAACCTCCTAAAATCTTACAAACCTCCCAAAAATAATACAAACAAACACACTTGCAAAACATCGTTCATATCATTCCTATCCAGTTGTGCTTCCATATAAAGTCATATTGATAAACAAATAAATGATTTTCAAGTAATGAGCGGTCAATTAATGGCTTATCAGTACGTAGAACGGGACATTCTACCATTACCAAGTAACATTATGAAAACAAAAACCCGGCTGCAAAATATTGTACCATAAGTCACTTCCACTATCAAGACGATTCAAATGACACCTCACATGTCGAAATACATCAAGCTGTTTAGGCTATAGGCCGTGCCAAAGAAACCTCATACATACATACATATACTCGAAAAACATAACCCTCCTTCTTACGCTGTCGGTTAAAAGTAATAATCGACCGAGTGAGCATTAGTCAATGTTTCTTTATGTCCGAATTCTGTCTGGATCGCTGTCCATATGTCTTTCTACGTGTCGCATTTCATATGCGTTTTCTCTTGAAATTTTGTGAGGTTTTCGGAGTATGTTCAATCATTATGTATGTAAATATAGATTTTTTCATCATGTCAGATTTTAGTAATTTTTCAAAATGGAGGAGATATGATATTTTTAAGAATATAAATATAAACTGACTGGGTAAAAAAAAAACTGTACAATGGACCTAGATTCAAGATATTTTATTTGCAACCATACAGTACAAGATGTCAAAAAATATGAGTACATAGTCCAATGGCCCCTGTCGGGCTCTGCAAGATTTGGTAGAGAGGAGGAGTCTACTTTATTTAAATATATTATGTCCAAAATTGAAAATTTTAATTATAAAAATAACTACTCAAACTACTAATTTACTACTCAAAAAGTTTCAAGAGAATCGGTTAAGAAAAGCAACCTGTAGAGAAAGACAGACTGATCCGGACATACTAGAATATAGCATCGCAATTTTGAAAATTTTCCAAAAACTGACGGGGCAAAAAAATCTGTAGGTACGAGTACCATAATTATTGAACCTACTCAAAAAAATGTAGGTACACAGTGTAGCAAATAAACGTTTCTGATTTCTGATTTCTGAAAAATCAAGAGAATCGGTTAAGAAAAGCGACCTGCAGAGAAAGACAGAGATCCGGACATACAAAAGCATTTTTGTCGAAGCTGCAGCATAGACGCTTCGCTCGCTTACCGCTGGGTCGATTATAAATGTGAAAGTTTAGATAGATAGAGGTTTGTCAATCACGCCATAACGGCTGAACGGAGCAGGGTTAAATATATAGTCTCACTCAACTGCCGTCTTTGTACTTCTTCACTCTACAAAACTTCAAGGCTAGAGTGAATAGGTACCTTATAGGTCGTCGTGCTCCATCTTAGAATACGACGTCGCTTAACATCAGGCGAGTTGGTGGTCAAACGCCTACATATACAAAAATAAATTAAATAAAAAGGCATAATATAGTATACTAGCTGCGCCCAGCGGTTTCACCCGCGGTTAAAAAGTATCCTATGTGCTATTCTAGACTATAATCTATCTCTGTGCCAAATTTCATCCAGATCTGTTCAGCCGTTCTAGCGTGAAAGAGTAACAAACATCCATCCATCCATTCTTGCAAACTTTCGCGTTTATAATATTATGTAGGATTAACAGCGGGTGAGATCGTCGGGCGCAGCTAGTGTCGTTGTTTTGACATTCAGAATTCCCCAACTTGGCTAGCAGCAAACAGGAATACAACAAACAAAATATTATTGAACTTTTATTCCGCGAATTCCGATTAGTTTCCAATACTTAGTATTTGCATTTGCCTGGACTAATTTACGAGTTCTTTATTTATTTTTGAATCATCCTTTTGTTCTAAGTAGGTAACAGAGAAGGGAATATGTAGGTACCCACAGCTTGACTCAACCAACTTTTCTGAAAAACTTGCCAACTTGCCTAATAAGCCTGTAAGACCGGGGATGTTGATAAAACACCCCGGTGTCCTTCTTATTTTATTCCTCGAGGTAGACAGCGAAGGATCGGAGTAAAACACGCCCGTTCGGAATAAAGATGTATTTTCTAACGTTAATTTACAATCATCCGTCTGTCGTTATTGTTAGCCAGATTGGACCAGTTTCTACACTAGGGATGGGGCGCGCGCGCCAGTCTATAACGGCCGACCTATTTGCTACTTGCTAGTGAGGTGCGCGCGACCCATAGATAATTAATCCTAACTAAATGAGATAAAATAGGTGCGTTCACAGAACGCCACACCACCCCCTCACGGAGAAAAGAAACCCATCCACTGAACAAAGTACACAGAAAAACATAACAAAAATACAATACACGATTAATACAAAACTGTAATCATTAACTTAAAATTAGATCAGAGATCCAAAATGTCTCTGAATTTCACCTTTCTGCCAGCTCTGGTAACGGTGGGTGCCGGTTCGGGGCCAGAAGACGTTGTGCTAGGGGCAGAAGATGGTGACGGAGGTAAAGGTCACGCTGATATAGTAGTTGCAGGTGCCGGGGGCAAAACAGGGAGCTATTGAGTGGAAACTGGTTGAGGTCGAGGTATTGTCGTCGGTGACTCATTCTGGACCGGCTCGGTAGTGTGGTCCATGAAAGCCGGTTTGACGCGATCGACACTTACTAAAACATGTCTGCCCTTGACCTCTAGGGTTATGGTTTTGCCGTCATTGGCACGATTCACAACTGTATGCGGACCTGTATAGGGTGGTTGCAGGGGCCGTCTGACGGCGTCATCCCGCAGAAAAACGTGTGTAGCAGATGAAAGTTCTTTAAAAATGAAAGAGGCGGGCGAACGGCAGACATTTTGTGTCGCAGCTGTGTCACAAAGTCAGCAGGATCCGAACTAATGTTCTGATCTGAACTGGAGACGAGTAGTTCCCCGGGCAGCCTAAGCGGTTCCCCATACACCAGCTCAGCGCTCGTGGCCTTCAGATCTTCCTTGAAGGCAGACCGCATGCCGAGGAGGACAATCGGGAGTGATCGAGCCCAGGTGTCATTATGGCACATGAGGGCCGCCTTGAGTTGACGGTGTACACGCTCAATCATGCCGTTTGCACTGGGGTGATATGGGGTAGTCCTCACTCGCTTGGTGGCGCACACGTTCATCAACCGTTGGAATAAAGCCGACTCAAATTGTCGTCCTTGGTCTGTAGTCAAGATGTTGGGCACTCCGAAACGGGAAATCCAACCGGTCACGAATGTGTCTGCAACTTCTTCCGCGGTAATTGATGTCATAGGCCACACTTCTGGCCACCGCGTAAACCTGTCAATTGCCGTGAGACAGTAATTGTACCCGTTGGAGTGTGGTAACGGACCTATGATGTCAATGTGAACGTGACGGAATCTGCCAGTTGGAGTGTCGAAGTGGCCCAAAGGCGCCGTGATGTGTCGGGTCACTTTGTTTCGCTGGCACTGTATGCAGGAGCGTGCCCATTGGCGGCAGTCCGTGTTAACTTTTGGCCACACGTAGCGCTCTGTCACCAAGCGTACGGTTGCCCGTATGCCAGGGTGGCTGAGACTGTGACACTGGTCAAAAGCGGCTCGACGAAATGGAAAAGTGAGATAAGGCCGAGGTTTGCCTGTAGATATGTCGCAAGTGACTGAGATATTTGTGCCCGGCATGATTACGCTTGTCAATTGCAAGCTGGAACCCTGTTGTCGTAAGCTGGATAACTCTAAGTCAGTTAGCTGCGATTGGGCAAGAGCCTGATAGTCTGGTTCAAGGGTGATAGCATCTACACGTGACATCGCATCGGCTACAACGTTGTCTTCACCTTTAATGTATTTAATGTCAGTGGTAAACTGACTAATAAATGACAGTTGGTTCAGCTGAGCAGGTGGGAGCCTTTCTCGGCGCTGCACGAATGCGTACAACAGCGGCTTGTGATCAGTAAAGATGGTCACGTGTTGGACTTCGAGAATATGCCGGAAATGTTGCACGCTTTCGTACACCGCCAAAAGCTCACGGTAATAAGTTGGCCACTGAGCTTGCTTGGTAGTCAGTTTTCTGCTGAAAAAAACTAGGGGGAACCAATCATCATCTATTTGCTGTTGTAAGCAAGACCCGATATGGACGTTTGAGGCGTCAGTAAAGAGTGCTAAGTTGGCGTTGCACTTCGGATGCTGTAGCAGCGTTGCGCTAGACAAACTCTTTTTGCAAGCTTTAAATTTCTCCAGCAGATCCGGGGTCCACGGAAATGGTTTCGCCCCTTTACTGTTGGTCGACGCCAGCGCGTCTATCAATGGGGCTTGATATTGAGCGGCTTGCGGAATAAAGCGCCGGTAGTAGTTGAGCATGCCGAGAAATCGGCGCATGCCCTGTACCGTTTTAGGGGGTGGGAAGTCCAACAAGGCTTGGATACGACCCGCTGGAGGACGTGTGCCTTCTGGGGTGATGTAATAACCCAGAAATGTAGTCTCGCGAACCCCCAGAGTGCACTTAGACGGGTTAACTACCACACCGTAGTCGCGAAGGCGACCGAAGAGAATTCGGAGGTGTTCCCGGTGGAGGGCCTCATCCGAGGAGTGAACGAGGATGTCATCCACGTACGGAAAACAGAAATCGAGACCCCGTGTGACCTCATCGATAAAACGTTGAAACGTTTGTCCCGCGTTACGGAGCCCAAATGTCATAAATGGGAATTCAAAGAGGCCAAACGGGGTAACAATGGCGGTCTTCGGAACATCCTCTTCGGCTACGGGAATTTGATGATAGGCCTTGACCAGGTCGATGGTACTGAAAATTTTAGAGCCCGTGAGATTGTGCGCAAAGTCGTTGATGTGTCGGACAGGGTACCTGTCCGGTACAGTTCTCGCGTTTAGCGCGCGGTAGTCTCCACATGGGCGCCAGGAATCGTCTTTTTTTACAGCCATGTGTAACGGTGACGACCAGGCACTTTTTGATGGGCGTGCGGTTCCTGATTGCACCATGTCCTCAAACTCTTTCTTGGCCGAGACCAACTTTTGAGGCGCCAGACGGCGAGGACGGCATGAAATCGGAGGCCCATCAGTTGTTTGTATGTAATGCATGGTGTCGTGCTTGATCACCCTTGGCAGGCCAGGAGGGCGAGTAATTTCTGGGAATTCTGCTAGCACATGTGCAAAAGCAGAATTCGGTGACACCACGGCTTTTACACTTGGTTGGTCTGACTGTATAGAGGCGGCGGACGATGACAAGTTTGTAAGGCCATCTACTAATTTCTTGCCCCGGCAATCTGGTAAGAGATGGTAATGGGACAGGAAATCTGAGCCGATTATAGCGGCGGTGACGTCAGCCACAACGAATGACCAAATAAATTGGCGTCGTAGACCGAAATCAAGAGTCAAGTTTATGTTCCCGTATGTCTTGATAGCGCTACCGTTAGCAGCGCTCAGCTCATAGTCGGAGATTTTTCTCCGGTCTGCAAGCCAGCAGCGAGGATAGCAACATAGATCTGAGCCAGTGTCGACCAAGAATTGTCGCTTAGTGACTCGGTCCGTGACGAAAAGACGACGGCTAGATTGTTGTCGGAAATCGCAATCAGTTGCCGCCACTACTGACTGCGCGATGGGTTTTCCGCTTTCCAGTTACAAGGCGATATGCATTTAAGAGCTTTGGCGCCATATACTCTATGATACCAGCAGCGCTTGTCGGACCGACCAGGACTAGTGTAACGCGGAGATTGTTTCCCATGTTGAGTGGGTGCGGATGACAGGGCAGCAATTTGCTTGCTAAGCTCATCTATCCGCTCCATCATTGAAGCCAGAGGAGACGTGGAGGCAGCGTAGACATTTGCTGGTCCTGGTTGAGCTTCCAAAATGTTGTCAGCTAAATCAGCTAGTTTTTCTAGCGAGAGATCGGCGTGAGCAGCCAGGATACCTTGCACGTGCTGAGGCAGGCGACAAAGCCATAACTGGCGAAGAACATTATCGATTGAGAGTGTCGTCCCTGCAAGTGATCGGAGATGTCGGAGAAACTGGGATGGCTTCCGGTCACCAAGTTCATTTTCACCGAGAAGTTGTCTCACTCGTTGCTCTTCTGATGGTGAGAATCGCTTGATGAGTGTGTCCTTTAGTGTTTGGTATTTGTTGTCTTCGGGAGGATTTGTAATAATATCCTCGATTTCACCTGCTACCTTGTGATCAATTTGGCTCAGAATATAGCTAAACTTGGTGTCATCGGCGTTGATACCAGCAAGGTGAAATTGTGCTTCGGCTTGGGCAAACCACACTGTGACTCTATCGAGCCACAAAGGTGGTAGCTTGACAGCTACGCGGCATATTGCTGGAGAATCCGATAACTCTGGTTTCGGCTGTGCAACACCCTGTTCCTGCCGTAATCTTAAGACCTTATTTTCAGCCTCTAGGGCTGTCAAACGTTCTTGAAACTTTTTGTCCATGATGTGAGAACAGAAAAGTTATGGGTGGGGTAGAGTGGGTGGAGGAGAGATCACAACACAAATAGCCCAAACATAAAAATTCAGAAAGAATCCCACCGTTACCAGAATATTCAGACATGTACGAGAAACAAAAATATTAAAATGTAGCCTCAGTCAGTATGCCAAATGCCTAATAGTAACCCAAAGATATACAATTTTTTTGGAGTTAGCAAATAAGTACAAATAAAAATTGTGTTTTGTTAAAGTCGGCAAAAAAAAAAAAATTGTAAAAGTATAGATATTAAAACCGAATGCTGTGTTGAATGTGTGTAAAAAGCACATTAAAAGAACACCGAGCTAATTGCCGACTAAGACAAAACAGAAAATATAATGTAACCTCCAGAGACAAAACAGTAGACACACAAGAAAATTAAATATAATACTGTAAAGATTTGTTAAAGATTAATTGAAATATCGAACAAAAATTTTGTTTAAGTAAAATATGTACGATACACTACTTGCGTAATCCGGAACGTTGTACACGGGTTCGCGGGAAAACACATCGGATGTCATACAAGGTGTCAAACCGCTTGTCAAAGTCGAAAGTCAGTGGCAGCGTGGCAGTTAAACTCTATGACAAATGACGGTGACAGTCCAAATATTCCGTTTGCCAGAGTTTGCTACCGGACGGCAGAGGGCGCAGCCTGAGTTTCCGTCGGTGCAGCCGGCTCGCGATTCAAACGACGAACGGTTGGGTATAACCATGTAACTAAACTTGTCGAAACTGGTTTGGAAACGGTCGGTAGGTATGTACCGTTTATGATGAATTAAAACACTTTGAAATGACGTATTATCTATTGCACTTCACTGAATTCGCCACTATCCACACGATTTACCACTATTATGGCACTGTGAGACGGACAATGGTACAAAACTGATCGGATTTGTCACCGAAGTCGTCGTCCGCAGGTCAGGCCGTAGTACGTGAATTGAACAGCAGCGGTGGGTCGTAGTTAGTAGCGCTGTTCTAGTCTTCGATCAAATAAACGACGTGTAGATTATCTTAAGCTGAATCGCACTGGTTGGCGGCTTGCTGTATGGAACAATCTTGCGTTTTTGTCACCTGAGGTTGAAGGCGTAGTTTTCATGTACGCGTCGTTGGTCACCACTGTAAGACCGGGGATGTTGATAAAACACCCCGGTGTCCTTCTTATTTTATTCCTCGAGGTAGACAGCGAAGGATCGGAGTAAAACACGCCCGTTCGGAATAAAGATGTATTTTCTAACGTTAATTTACAATCATCCGTCTGTCGTTATTGTTAGCCAGATTGGACCAGTTTCTACACTAGGGATGGGGCGCGCGCGCCAGTCTATAACGGCCGACCTATTTGCTACTTGCTAGTGAGGTGCGCGCGACCCATAGATAATTAATCCTAACTAAATGAGATAAAATAGGTGCGTTCACAGAACGCCACAAGCCGTTCAATTAACAGCCCAGCCAATTTACTGTTCAACTGGCTTCCTGAATGATATTCAGCCGTTGAATCGTAAACCGGCTGACTGATCTTCAGGCCATTCATTCAATAGGGTGGTTATTAGCCAAGATAACTATTTTTGACCGTAGAAATGTGTTACGAATTAATTAAACATGACATAACATCGTCACGCCTTTCCCCCGAGGGGGCTGGCAGAGGTGTAATACAACACCCACACTTCGCCGGCCGATATTCAGTCCCAAATGTGACAGGGGGCGAGCCTGTCGTCATACACCGGGCTCCAGTCATGTAGCAGATGACATACAATACGCACATAAGTATGTTCACACAATGAACAAATTGGTGCGTGCCGTCGGCTGGGTTCGAACCCGCTCCCTCTGGCTTGAGAGGCGGACCTTCTGCCAACTAGGCTGCCATCGCTCCAATGAATGAATTAATGACTTAATTAAAATAAAAATTAAATCCGACTTAGGTTGGTTAGGTTAAAAGGCTAAGGCGGGAGCGAAGCGAAACTGAGCTCCCGACCTTAGCCTTCGTGATTGTTGTTTTTGAACCTCCCGTAACCTCCGCTACTACGGAGGTTACAAGCTAGGCAAGTAGTCATGGTCGATCCAAGTCATTTTGTCTAGCCGTTTGATTGAATGACTGAACATCATCAGGAAGTTAGTTGATCGGCGTCGTTTAGTAAAAAGGCTAGGCTGTTAATTGAACGGCTGATTAAGCTAGTTGACGGCGACACACAAGGTGCTGGTTTTGGGGTGTAGTAATATTTACGAGAGTTGTTTAACTTATCAAAGTGAATTACTTTTAGAACATTGCAACTGTTTGCAAAATTTCCTAGAAAAATAATTGAGTCTCCCTCAGATCAACCTAGAGGAAAAGAAACCAGCACCTAGTATACATGGTTATATGTTACTTACCAAAAACATCTTAAGGGTTCATTGTACTCATCAATATGAACAACTTTTACTACGAGGCAAACTCTGATATCGCGAAAAAAATCACCTGTTCCATACATTTTGTCTCGGGCCAATGAACTGTTTGTATGGAACAGCTGTTTTTTTGGATTGGCTTCATAGTAAAAGTTGTTCGTATTGATGACTATGACAATGAACCCTTGAGAGGTTTTTGGTGAGTTACCTATAACCCTGTATAACTCGTCGAAAAATACACGTAAGTAGAATAGTAGGTAAGAAGAGAAATTATTATAAATGCCTACGTTCGATAAGGACGCTGCTCCAAATTTTATGTATTTTTGAACGACTTCCAAAAAAGGGGAGGTTCTCAATTCGACTGTTTTTTTTTTGTATGTACCTATGTATGTATGTTACGCGTTTACTTTGTTAATTGTAAGTCAATTTTAAAGATTTTTTTTTGTTTGGTAGTCAAGCAGTTTTTAAATATCAACAAGCAACTAAAATTGTTTACATGAATCACGGCCTGGCGGGAAGTCGGGTTTTAAAGGCTTACTTCTTATATTAATCTATTGACTTAGTACTACGTATTTTCCGACAAGAGTATACCAGGGGTAGGTAGGTACAGACTTGAAACAAGTTGGGTACTCCGATATGTGTTCCCTACCTTTCGCGACCAGAGGGTCGCGACGCTCTGAAATTTCCATACAAACGCGCTTCTCAAATTTCTTGAAAACTATTTAGACTAACTTCGCATTGGCTTAAGGTTTTCCATAGCCATTTCGTCTAGAAGAAGATGACGAGCGAAGAGAGTAAGTAAAGATACTGACGAGCCTCTAAAGTTACCTACAGAGTGACAAAGTGCAATATTTTTTTTATGACCTTTGCACTTCTCTAATCATTCTCAAATAACTAACAATGTCCCTTGTACTATGGATTCATTTAAAAGCTAATGATGTAGACAACCTCCCTATGTAAAGGGATTTTTATTTGCTTTGTCTGTCTTGAATAAATCAATCAAAAGTGACCCCTTGCAAATGCGGATATTTTACATAGCTCTATTTACGCTTGAGAACGTTTTAAAAAAAAACCAAGGATTTAAGGGTGGAGATATTGTTAATTTAATTGTACATGCTAAATTTCATCATAATCTGACAAATGGTTTTCAAGAAATTTGAGAAGCGCGTTTGTATGGAAATATCAGAGCGTCGCGGGACTTAATCAACCTTCTCAATCGATTAGTTCCAGCTACTCAACAACAGATAGCGCCACACATCGTCAAATAAAACAATTTTTATGGTATTTTTTTTAATTATCCACCATGCAAGGTTGATATAAACATTATTGTGTCCCCCGACTTCACTTCGTAGTCCAGTTCGCCGTAGAGCTCCCAATCGGCGTCGTTTATTAGCACTAGTATGCCGGGACGGACGGACTCACCCTGCAAGCAAAATTATGAGTTACTTTTTTTTTTATGTAGAATAGGTCGGCGTTTGACCACCAACTCGCCTGATGTTAAGCAACGTTGTGGTCTAAGATGGAGCACGACGACCTATAAGGTACTTATTCAGTCTATATAGCCTTGAAGTTTAGTAGAGTGAAGAAGTACAAAGACGGCAGTTGAGTGAGACGTTACAAGTGCGCTACTGCTCAGACCCGTCTTCGGAACGACATACATACATAGGTATTTTACAGCTGAATATAAATAAATAGTGTCAGCTGGGGCAAATAATTATGTCTGTGGAGCAATTATCCAACTAACGCCATCTTGTACAGATTATTGCAACTAAAGACAGAAAAAAGATCTAGATGGCACCTAACCTAGGTGCATCTAGATCTAGTTTCCCTTGGAGCTGTGAAAAAAAACAAACTTCTAAGCCAACGCAATCAAAAGATACAGCCGTTTAAGCTGCAAATTTTCGACACTCGGAAGGGAATGAAAACCTACAGGGTACTTCCTGTGAACTCAGAATCTTGAAAGTTGGTACGAAGCAACGTCTTATATGTAGCACAGATTAAGGAAAATTGCGAAAAGCATACACTTTTAGTTACATCTTATAATGAAAATTGTTTGATAGTTTTAAACCTACTACCCCTTTCCTCACAGTGTAATTGAAATAAAGGCTTTTTTACTATCGCTTTACGCAATCAAAAGATACAGCCGTTTATGCTGCAAATTTTCGATACTCGCAAGGAAATCAAAACCTACAGGGTACTTCCTGTGAACTCAAAATCTTGAAATTTGGTACGAAGCAACGTCTTATACTCGTAGCACAGATAAAGCAAAAATTATGAAAAGCATACATTTTACATCATTTAATAATAATAATTTATTTAATAATTTATTGAACAAAATATACAGTGCTTACAGATTAAAGTTAGTAACTGATTCTTATTGACTAATATTACTAGGTAAATCTGGATAAGCTATGAACCCTGAATCTCACGCTAGGGGAGTCCTGTGTTGTGAAACTCAGTGGCCTTCCATTATATAATGAATAAATATGAAAACTAAAAACTAAAACAATACATTCCACATTAATAATAAAGCAATCGTTAAAAGTTGCACTACTAGGTACATTTTTAATATGTTTAATAGTTTTAAACTTACTTCCCCTTTCCGTATGAAAACCTACAGGTTTGTGCGGAATCCTCAGTGCGCGAGTCCGACTCGCACTGGGCCGGTTGTTTATTATTTATGTTTTTTTTTTTACAGTCGGGTAAAAAGTTGTGTAGGTAATTTTACCTGTAAAAATAATTCCGGTCTCTCCCTCAAGAGATTATCTTTGATCCACAGCAGCAGCTCCCGTATCGTCCAGTTTTCTTTCCCATTTTCGGGTAAATATTTCGTTAGCGCTGGCAACTCAATTTCCCGTTTTTTCACCTTATCAAATAACAGCTCAGCGCCGCCTCCGAATTGTAGATTCAGTTTTAGTGCCATTTTGAAACCTGAAAAGGAGATTTAAAGTTAATGACGTAGAATTCTACTTCTTCCTCTCTCCTTCTCCTTCAAATTTAAAATGTTTTAATGCAGTGTCAAGGGTTGGTAAAGATTAAATTTAACAATGTTTAGTCCGTGGTCCTCAGATCAACCTAGAGGAAAAGATGGAACACTGCGTTATATCTCGCTGAAGCCACTTCTTTTTAAACGTGTGCGTGTGGTAATGTTGCCATGAAAAACATTTACAGTTGCACGAAAACTAATATTAATTGACAAACTCTACGGTAGTCATTTCCGTTCCAATATACAACCTTAGTAGATTTAAATTGCAACGAGAGCAACAAGGACGAAAAAAGATGAGATGAAAATCTCAAATCTCCGAATAGGGCCAATGGTTGGCAAATTATAGCTTTTTTTTGTCGATTCTGTTTTGTATAGAAATACTTCATTTAGTCAACGACAGACGGATAGACGGCGAACGGACAACACGTAAGCATTTTTACCGAAGATGAAACAGAGACATTTTGATAAAGATAAAGATACATTTATTTGCTTTAAACACGAGTAATAAATATTGTTGTTACAGTAAATTAGAGATGAGCTTCATGTTATGCCTAAAGAGGCGTGCAAAAATTGGAGAGATGGCTAATTATAGAAAAAATATATATTAAATTGTCAAGGCTAATTGAATTTAAATGAATCTATATATTCATTTAATCATTCATTCATTTCATTCATAATCATTCATTTTTGTAATATATTACAAATTAAATGTCAATATTAAAGTTGAAATGTCAGCGTTTGAAATAATAGCTTACCTAAATATAATGTCAGATGAAAGAGAACTGCAAGTCATATTTCATTTGATATTTAATTGTGAATAGAATGTATGTCAATATTTATTAAAATGTATCCCGGAGGAAGTCATCAATTTTATAATAGCATTTGGCGGTCAATATTTTCTTTAATTCTTTTTTGAAAAGATTTGTATTAAGGCCCCTTATGTTTTGCGGTATCTTATTATAAATTATTGGGCCCATCCCAAAAACACTTTTCCTGAAAAGTTTCGTATTACCTTGTCGGTTTAATAATTTATTATTGTCACGGCGGTTACGAATGGAATGTGCTGAGAGGTTTGGAAACATTTTGGGATTAGCCCTTACAAATACTGACAACTTTTGCTCGCTGCAATCGTTCGGTCGACAAACGGGATGCTACTTTACTTTTTTAACTACACTCAATTTAATGCTTAAGAGTCCGGCAACCACTTTAGACTAACTACGCATTGGCTTAAGGTATTCTATAGCCATTTCGTCTAGAAGATGACGAGCGAAGAGAGCAAGTAAAGATACTGACGAGCCTCTAAAGTTACATATAGAGTGACAAAGTGCAATTTGAATTTTTTTATGACTTACACTTCTGTAATCATTCTTAAATAACTGAGAATTTCTCTTGTATTATGGATTCATTTAACAGCGTCGCGGGACTCTTAACGCTACCTTTTATAAGAATCAAAATCAATTACGAATCAATTCATTAATTAGAGAGAGCAATAACGCGTTGTGCGATTGCATTATTTAATTGTTCTTTAAATCTATGTAAAACGTGTGTACAACTACGTATTGAAATTATGCTAATAAATATGATAGCATCCCGTAGCATCCTACTAATTTTATAAACGCGAAAGTTTGTAAGAATGGATGGATGGATGTTTGTTACTCTTTCACGCCGGAACGGCTGAACAGATTTGGATGAAATTTGGCACAGAGATAGATTATAGTCTAGAATAACACATAGGATACTTTTTAACCGCGGGTGAAACCGCGGGGCGCAGCTAGTCCTGTATAAATATTAGTAGTTCACCTCAAACGGAGACGTGGCATATCTCCGCAACTCCTCGTCCGATTCAGCTCATATACGAACTTTTGACGAGACAACGTCTAATAAATCGATGAACGCCGGCTGCACGCACGAAAAAGGATGGCTCATTGTCCCGTTACGCTCGGTCGATCGGAGCGAGAGCGCTACATGAGCGAGCGAAAGCACGATCGGTTTGAGCGTTCGGCTTGCGCCGCATCTATCTCTCTTCCACTCGATTGGCCTATGTGTCCGAGGAGAAGATTTCATCAATGTTTTGTTATGACGTTGTCACGTTAAACTATCGTCCGTAAACCGAATTTACAGACAACCAATTTTTTTTATTTTAAGATTACATTCCACGCACCCCGGGGACCGTGGCTTTTGTTAACTGGTATCTTAATTATTGCTATTTAAGGGGAATACATGTAGAGGGGGGTTAGTTATTAAGTCTTAATCTAAGGTTTAATTAGATTAAAGGTTACTTATTGCTACATTGTGAGTACACCACGAGCACACCAGCGACCCGCAAGCAGCACCCGATCACGAGTATGACGCATGTGCCAGCCATCGCTCTCCTCACCATATTTGAGGGAAGAGAACGACCCGACACACGACGCCGCCGCAAGGTGTATAGGTGCATATACGCACTAAAAAGGGTGAAAATACGGGCTATATTTTACTGCAATTCTAGCCCGGCAATATTGCGACAATATTTTGAGTGTAGCCCAGCCCATTTATTCATACACTAGCTGTTTTGCCCACAACTTTATTTAGAGAGAGACATAGATTTATTATGCGAAAACCTACAAACCTTATCTACAAATTACCTATAGTGTCAATCCTGCGGGCGTTTGGACCAACGTCCATATAATTTTGCCAATTGTCTTTTCCTTTTCTCCTTGCGTTCTTAAATCGTTCATAACTCTTGCTATCTTTAACGTGCATTTTGTAGTAATTCTGCATGAATACTTATAAGTGTGTGTACATGCCCTTCAATTATACAACAGGGTTTTTGTAACATATTTCATATTTTTTGTAATATATTTATGTACGTATTTCAGTCTCTAGCACCCATAGTACAAGCTTTGCTTAGTTTGCGATAAGACGATCGTGTGCTAGTGTCCAATGTTTTTTTTTTTTTTTTAATGTGAATAGGTCGGCGTTTGACCACCAACTCGCCTGATGTTAAGCGACGTTGTGGTCTAAGATGGAGCACGACGACCCATGAGGCACTTATTCTATCTAGCCTTGAAGTTTTGTAGAGTGAAGAAGTACAAAGACGGCAGTTGAGTGAGGCGCTGCAATTGCGCCACTGCTCAGACCCGTCTTCGGAACGGTTACACCTGACCACATCCCGAAACACGACTAGGTCATTTCACGGCATGGCTTGGTCCAGTGGGTGGTAACTAGCCACGGCCGAAGCCTCCCACCAGAGTTTGCTACCCGGTTAGCACTACCCGGGGACCACGTGTAGGGAATCAGAATAGAGTACACTCCTACGGACGTGGGTAGCTCAGCCCCCAAATCCATCCAGCATCCAAGTTCATCCATCCAGCTGAACTTACGCTTTTAAAATATTAATACAACAAGTTTTTAAATCGAGATTCATTACTGAGCGCCGTTTTAACATGCGGCCCTTAGTGTGATTCGGAATATAGCGAATTAAATTAAAAAATCGATTTATTTAAAAATCATTTTAATAAAATCAGTCAGTAGGTAAAAAAATTGACTTAAAAAAAGTACAAGGTACAAATTTAAAAAACATTTTTTTGTTTTGAAGATCAACGTAACGGTGACCAATCAAAATAAGTAGAACATTCCTAATCAGACTAGCATTAAAATTCGTATTCTATTCCATTATAGACACACAGACTTCACATTAAGCTCTTTAGCAATAAACCTTGTATAGGTTAAGTTGCCCCGGAAAAGTTGCACAATCTTTTGTCTCTTTCCATCGAGTTCAAAAACGTAAAAGTAGGTAATAGACAAAATTCGGTATACCCTACAGATCTAAGATTTTTTTTGCTTCGCATAAGACCAACGAAGCGTGGGTCAGAGAAGTCTCCATCGAATTGTAAATTCCACAAGACAGAAAGAGGTCGCCTACAAATAAAATATTAGTCTATTTTTCTTTTGTCATTGATTAACAGCGAGCACATTGCAACACGCGGCAATTCCTATGATTAATATTTTTTACGAATACAATTATAAATTCTTTTATTACACCAAAAATAACGAAACAAACAGATAGTAACGCCTACAACTTTTAGCGATCATAATATTTAAAGTCAAAATATTTATATTAATAGTTTAAAATTATAAATAGATTCAAAAGAGAGCAATTGTAATTAAATGCAGGCCATCTTGTGAATTTAGCGATTGTGATGTGAATTCAAGATGTAACCCACAAAATGTGTCGTTTCATGGTTAAATATGAAATTTCCATTGTAATGTTTTACATCCCAGATCTGTGGTATACCTATTCAGAGGCTATACAGCGTTTATTGCTGAGGTTTACGCAGACGGCAGACTTGCTATCGGTCGATAGTTTAGTCGGGTTGGGTGGCTAGCGCTCAGATCAACCTAGAGGAAAAGATGGAACACTGCGTTATTTCTCGCTGAAGCCACTTCTTTTTAAACGTGTGAGCCTGGTAATGTTGCCATAAAAACATTTACAATTGCACGAAAACTAATATGAATTCCCAAACTCTACGTTAGCCATTTTTGTTCCAATATACAACCTTGGTAGATTTAATATTCTAAAACTGCATATATATTTGTAAGAGTTTAATGTTACGGCTTTTTCAAAACTTACGAGTACTTGTAAAAAAAACTGCACAGTTTTTAAAAAGAACTTCAAAATGTAGTCCAGGCTACATTTTTATAAAGCACTATGCATATTTATGTACGCGAAATTGTACCATAAACCTGTGCAGTTTACACAGTTTTTAAAAAGAACCTCAAAATGTAGTCCTGGTTACACTTTTATAATGCTCTATGTGTATTTATGTCCCTACACGAAATGATACCATAAACCAAATCACATAATGTCGAGGTAAGAATAACCAAGCGAGTAGCGCAGTTTTTTTGCGTCAATATGTGCGTGTTGTGTGCATATACGACAGTAGCGTAGTTTTTGGGTGGCTTTTGGCTTCACCTAAATCATACGCCGTGCGCCATCTTACTCTCTAGGTTGATCTGAGGGCTATGGCTAGTTTGAAGGCAATTGCGGCCGATACTGAGTCAGTGGAATGTGCGCTGTAGCATACATCTTCATACTGATCCAGAGCGATATCGGTTGTTGTTGGTCTCTCGCTCACACAGTTCAGTGTTTTTATAATAAACTAGCTGTTACCCGCAACTTCGTTCGTGTTTATTCAGAAAATAGTATCCATAAACCCTCCTCGTGATATACTGTACCTAATTATCTAATTATGAATACCAATTCGTTACCAAAGAGATCAGAGTCCAACATTAAAAAAAATAACTGGCTAGTTTTGAGCGGAGTTTTAATTTTAGTTGTCAGTTGTTATTTTGGTACCAACTACGTACTATTCTGTGATGTTGTTTGACGCATTTGGTAAGCGACGCGTTATGTTTTATTAATTTACAGAGTTTCATGACAAAAAGATTTATTTATTCTGAAAAAAGTATCCGAAAACCTTCCTTGTGATTAATTTGTTTACTTGTATCTTAGTCACTAACGCTGGGTGTACAAAAAAAATATTTAGCTGTTTGTTAATAAAGAAATTTTAAAATCAATCAAATCATTATTAGCTAAAAAGTTATGAAAAAACATTTCGCAATTGCAGTTCCAGTTTTTTTTTACTAAAGGTTTCTTGACTCTCTAAATTTTGTACACAAACGCGCTTGTGGAATTTCTTGGATACTATTCGTCAACTCTGATGAAATTCAGCAAGTACTATCAAATTAACTATATCCTCTTCCTTATGTTCTTGTTTTCTTTTTGTAAAACACCTCAAGAGAAAATACAGCTACGAAAATATCCGCATTTGTAAAGGGTCACTTTTGACTGATTTATTTATGTGATAGACAAAGCATTTCAAAAATCCCTTTGCATTTGTTGTCTTCATCATTAGCTTTTAAATTAATTCATATTACAAACGAAATTATACAAAAAAATATTAGATAAGTTCAAAAGCTATAAAAAATGATTAATATTAAAAATAATTGCAATTTGTCACTCAGTAGATAACTTTAAGAGGTTCATCAATACCTTTACTTGCTCTCTTTACTTGTCATCTCCTTATAGAGGAAACGGTAATAGAAAAACTTTAGCCAACGCGAAGTTAGTCAATAGCTGGGTCCCCCCTGACCGAGCATGCCTCACGAGGCACGCTTTCATATTGCTCTGGCTGCTAGGCTTACCACGCTCCAGACTGAGATAGAAGCTTGCCTCGCCAGGCATGCTCACTCAGCGGAGGCTCGGCTTAAAGTGGTCACCAGAAAGCAGAAACAACCGATAACGCTCTTAAGAAGCCGATTAAACTATCAGCTAGTAAATAGTCTGCAGTCTGCAGACTATAAGTCCCTTGTCCGACCGCCGGCGAGTAAGCGATGAACTATGACTATTTTCTCGCTGAAGAAAGGTACAATAGAATACAGATCCCGTGTGAATAAAAGAGACACATATATTAGTTGATCGCTGACTCGCTTGGTGTAGGCAATGCTCGCTCGGTGTACAATCGCTTTAGCGTCTATATATTCGCTTGTGGCTGCTCGCCAACTAGTTTCTACTCTACTGGCTACTCGCTTATCGCCGGCGGTCGGACATTTGATTAAGCTGGCCCACCGCGGCGCACGGAGAGGCTACGCACGTGTGTCTAGCTTCGCTTTGCAAGAAAATGTATGTCATAGTATCCACCGCAACCCACGGACACGCTCCACGGACACGCTACGCAGGAATCTGAGATTCATGACGTCATTGCTACTCGCGTGGCTTGCCCGAATAAGCCCACGCATCTCAACGCCATGCACGCTGTGCGTGCGGTACACGCTATGCGTTGAGCTATGTAGGGAACATATTTCCGCAAGCCACGTGACGTCAATTCAGTGCGTTGCCTATCCGCGCGCCATGGTGAGCCACGCTACAGTTTTACATAGTCGTGGGTTCATAGCGTGGGCTGCGGTGGAAACGTAGACCCACGTTGTCTAACAAACGAAGCCACGCAGCTGAAATACGCCGCGTGGCCGAGCTAAACGTGCGCCGTGGTGGGTACGCGCCTTAAGGGGTCTCCCAGACAGACGCGGTCTGCGGTGGCGGCCAGTGGACTTCGCATTGCCAGCACATTGACCGCCACCGCAGACGGCGTCTGTCTGTAAAAACCTTAAAGCTTTGGTAGGACTACGTTAGTAATTTAGTCGATTGGCGAGTAATTTGGTGAGTGAGCGTCCATTAATTACGTGAGGTGTTCTTGGTGGGGGGGGGGGGGGGGGATCAAGATAAATCTTTCCAAATCTCATTTAGGGGGTAGGAGGGGTCTTGGCAAATATCACGTAATTATTTTTCTTGCAGAAAACTGTAAAATTACGTGTGCGAGTTTCAAAGGACTGGATTGGAATAAATATTTTGTTAATTTTTGTTTGATATTAATTATTTAATTTTATGATTGTGATTTTAAATTACGGTAATATTCACAAATATTAGTATTTGCTAGTCTTCAATAAAAGTAATAGAACATGTTGTGTTTTTGTTTTTTTTTCTCAATAATCCAACACGTTTACAGTCCAAATAGAAGTTTTGAAGAATCTCGCGTGAGATTAGGGGAGGGGGGAGTTGAGAAAAATCTTACGATATCTCACCAAAGGGGGAGGGGAGGTCGAAAAATGCCTCACGTAATTAATGGACGCCCCCTAACTAAAGTGATTATTACTCAAGCAAAACTTTGCCGTTTGCACACATTTAGTTGCTAAAGTACTCGCCACTCTACTAAACGCTTAGCCTAGTGCGAACTAGGCTAGGCGTAGGCTTTGCTCCATGCGGCATGCGTTGGAGAGAGACGCCTGCTAGCGTACTTCGTTAGGTAGAGGGAGATGGAGATCTCACGCAGTGATTTTAGCAATGTTAAACATAAAAATCAATGCATGTATGGTGATTGTGATTAAATGAAATAAAATAAAATGTGTTGAACCATAGACTAATATACTGCTAGTATAAGTAGTAATATACTAATATACTAGTAGACATAGTTAAAAATAGCAGCATCAGAGACAAGACTAAGGTCCAGGACGTAACTTTGAAAATAAAGAGACAAAAGTGGAAATGGGCAGGCCACATGATCAGGGGAAAGAATAAATGGAGTAAAATAACCACGCAATGGTACCCAAGAAATGGAAAGAGAAAGAGAGGCAGACCACAGAAGAAGTGGGATGACGACATAAGACAAGTCGCGGGAATAACATGGGGTAGTGTGGCCATAGAAAGGCCAGAATGGAGAAGATTGGAGGAGGCCTTTGCCACATGGCAAACAGACAAGCAAAAGTAGAACAAAGAAATAATCTACGAAAAATACAGAAACATAGTCTTGTCCGAAATAAGGCTATAATATATAAAATAAAATACTAGTAGACTGACATAGACTAATATACTACCAGTAGTAGTTGGAAAGCATTGCGGTTAACACATACTATTTTATTGCATACTTGCATTCTCTTTTAACAAATGCCGAATGAAACAAAGGTTAAATACAGCCTTAAAATTATTTTTGAGTATTTTCTAAACAGTTATTCTTACATTGTTAATTCTTATCTCTAAAACATGTTGGTAATACTGAAGCATTATATTATGAATAAGATTATATTATTTGCTCTATGATTATGACTATATTTTTTGACTGTATTTGATTGAAAGTCATTGTAAATTGTAAAGTTCTTATTGGTAATATTGAAATATCATGATTATGACTATATTTGATTGAAAGTTATTGTAAATTGTAAAGTTCTTATTGTTGATATTGATATGATTATTATATTATATAATAAATGATTATATTTGATTTGAAGTCTTTATAAATTATCAAGTTCTCATTGGTAATATTGAAATATTATTTTAAATACATTAAATAATAATTAGGTACAATGATTCAAACTTCAACTTGTGTGCAGGGTGTTTTTGAGAAATATGTTAAAAGTACTATGGTACCATGAAATCGCAAAAAAACAGTTATCATACTTTTAGCATAAATACTTTTTTACTATGGAACCATTTTTTTTTCAATTTTAGGGTTCCTAATAGCTAAATGAGCAAGTATTTAGTTTTTCTAGTAGTTTCTAGTAGAAAAACTGTATTTGAAAAAAAGAATATGGATCAACCATAGTTAACTCTACAAAGAGGAACACTAGTGTGCGGTCTGCGAAAACTGAATTTCCAAAAAGTGACCATGCTCTTACGCAATGCAGCGTTGCTCATTGCATATCTATCATTTAACTGTGGTTGATCCAACTAATAAAAGTCAAAATAGCTACAGTAGAAGCCAGAAACAACAGAAGCAGATGGAAAGTGGTCCCGCTCTGGGACAATGTGAATTGTAAGACTTTGTTCTAACTGAGCTAATTGATCCACTTTATATATTTGAGTGAACAAACAGACCGTATTGAGTATTGCTTGCAAGCGGTTAATTTGCATTTCATATGCCACAGTTTGCTGCTTGCGTAACACTGAGTTTGCCCAATATGCAATTCATAGTCACCCAGTGGACAGTTTGCATAATCAATACGACAACGGATGTTAGAATTTAAACGTCACCTGTCACACAAAAAGCAGGTGCAGCTGAACTATAATACCAAAAATTATTTCCCAGATCGTGACCACTTTTCTAATGCATTCACTTTCTCGAATTAAAAACCAAAGAAAGGTTCTTCTTCATCTGTCAGTTCAATGTCAGTTTCCAGTTTTAATTCTAACCTGTTATGTTCCACATCCACGTAAAATTCTTTTAAGATATTATCTTTTGAACCCATAGACTTATCTTTTGATTTTGGTTTAAAACCATTTTCATTACCAAATATTTCAATCAGAACATAGTTTTGGCCTCCCTTTTCTGGCAATACTATAACCTCTCCATCGTTTAGATTTTTGGTTATTATAGACAGATCTGGCGAATCATTCTCTTGTGTTTGTGTTTGACTTGGAACCTTCTTGCAATTAGTCTTTAAATGTTTTATCAAACTGCATTTTGACATGTAAGTCTTTCCGCAGTTGTCACATACATATTTTGAGTTAATGTAACCATGATACTGTTTCTTGTGACGAAGTAAGCTATTTCGAGCTATAAATAAGCTGTTGCACTGTTCACATCCAAACATCCCACTGTCATTGTGCTGCCGTATGTGTGTTATGAATTGCTTCTTTGTCCAACTTGTATGAGGGCAGACATTGCATGTAAATTTCTTCTTGCGTGTATGTTGTTTAATATGATTTTTCAAGGAATGTCGGTCAGTGAAACAGGCATTGCATCTCGTGCATTTTCGTATGCCGATGTTACCATGATGCTTTTGTAAGTGAAATCTCAAAGAAGCCATCCTTGGGTATGTTGCATGGCATTTATTGCATGAATACTTGTCCAAGTGTTTTTTTGAGTGTACCGTCAGCAAATGGGTTCTTAAAGTGGTTGATTGAGTGAAATTGGAGTTGCATATCTCACATGGGTAGGGCTTCTCGCCAGTATGGGTGCGGAGGTGACGTCTTAGGTTGTAGATGTCGCTTGAAGCGTAACTACAGTATGTGCATTGGTATGACCGCTCCCCAGTGTGACATGTCATGTGACGAACAAGTTTTGAACGTTCCACTGCAGCATATTTGCATTCAGGGCATTTATGAGGCTTTTCAAGCGTGTGCTTGTATCGTGTGTGACGTACGAGGGCAGTACTTGTCCTGTATCTTCCGCGACACTCGTGGCATTGATACGGCTTAGACCCAGAATGTAATCTCATGTGATTCGTCATATGGTGGAAATTCTTAAACGTACGTTTACAGAACTCGCATGTGAAATTGCGGTCGTCTTTGTGCGTTTCGAAATGATGAAGCATTACGTACTTTTTGTTTGTCTTGTATGGGCATTCCGAACAACTGAATTCTACCATCGAACCATTAGTATCTTTGGAAAATATAATGTCTTCCGAGGCATCACGCTTTAAAGGACGCTTTGTAGTAGACGCTCGGTTTGGTGTTTTGTTTGTTGATTTTGGCTTTGTCATTGTTTAATGTTATGGTAAAATTGTTTTATTCTTAAATTGTAGATTTTCGTACCTACTGATTTTGGCAGATATTTTGTAAGACCTGCACTACCGGCGGCATGTTAGGTGCGCGGAACCAGGGTTGAGGCATTTGCCTTTTTTTATTAGTATTGGTTAACGTAAATAATAAACTAAAAAAAATATTCAAAAACACTCACTTTAAAAATTCTCAGCTTTGTTGATGTTTCTTCACTCCCTGTGAGGTTAACTGTCAAAGTCAATTTCATAATATTTTTGCCAATCAATTCTCAATTTAGACAGAATAAAAATCATACGTCTTGAAAGACTAGTCTGTTACAGACTAGGACAGTGACAATAACATCGTGAAAATACGGCATTAAGAGTTATAGTTCATTCTTTTCGTTCACCAGTTTCACCATAAAATCCAATCAATAAACTAAAAACCATTCTTCCGCAAAGTATTTCTCTGAAAGTTTATTTTCTTTTCCTCTAACGTCTACTTTTAAAATTGTTTTTATATACAAGAATTCATATACCTACTTAATTCTTGATAATGTCTTCACTTAAGATTTGTCGGATTTGTTTGCGCACGGATATCGAATTGAAAGAGCTAAATGATAATTTATCCGATTTTTACGAAGAACTTTGTGATTACACTGTAAGTATTCATTATATTTGTTTTAAAAGGTGTTGTAGATCGATTAGAACCCGATGTTAATACTCTAAAGATGTTTAAAAGCATGTTTCATTCATAATTAATACTTTTAAAATGTACATTGACCGTAGATTTTGTCGGCAAGATTTCGTCAATCAATGTAGAACGGCCATAAAAAGGTGCGCGCGTTGTCGCAGTCTGTTTAAAATGTAATGTTAATGTTTTTGTAGCATTATTTTTACTACTTATTTAGTAACTTAGGTAGGTAAGTTCTTTTTTGTGTGTGTGTGTGAATTTTTCTCCTGATATTTCAATGCGGCTTTATGGTGTCAGAGGCTGGGTTGAGACTTATTTTTGTTTAATTTCAGACAGACAACACAGCGAGTCTCAGCTGTTCATCTTGCGAGCATGTCCTCAAGAAATGCTATAACTTTAAGAAACACTGTCGGAAGGCGGAAAAAATACTTCGAAATTGGAAGAAAAAGAAATCAGAGGTGATTATTTCTCTTCTAAGTGATCTAACACACTTCACACTAATGCTGACTCGGAAAACTTCGTACCGCCATATTATTATTTTTCAATTTAGTATTTTTTTTAAACAAACCTATACTTAAATAAATGTCTAGTAAGAGTTCCGTACTGTTTGTATGACCGAAACATGACAGGCCAACTTTTTATACTAGTGTGCGTGACAGGTACGTCTTTTACTAGGGTTGCGTCATAGGTAGGTACATTTTGTTCATTTAAAACCTAACTGTTGCCTGTTAAATTAATTAATTTCATTTGTCAAAGAAACAGACCTTGTCCCGATAATAACGAACGCTAGAAAAAGGGAATTTTCGAATTTAGTGCAGTCGATCGCAAGTTAGGCACGTACCTACATGCATTTCGGAGATTCGTTTTATTAGTTACATACCTAGATGCGAAAGTAGATCGATGTATGGATGTTTGTTGCTCAATCATGCCAGAACGCCTGAACGGATCCGGGTCCCTATTCTCAACGCTCGTGTTTCTGGTCACTCTCACTCTTATGACTTTTCAAACGAGAGAGAAAGTGACAAAAATAGATCTCGACTGGTTGGAATAGGGCCGCGGAAGAATGCGGAAGCGTGCCCGTTGCTCCGGCGCAATGCGCCAAGGAGGAACACCCCAGGGTTTTTAGTGGGTATTCCGCCATTAGGGCGGAGACTTCCACATCACCACACTGCTCCTCCCGGGGCAGGGTGGTACCTATAAAAGGTTTTCCATATCGTCACGGCTTTCCTCCGAAAGGGCTGGCAGAGGTGTAATACAACACCCACACTTTGCCGGACGATATTCAGTCCCAAATGTGACAGGGGGCGAGCCTGTCGCCATTCACCGGGCTCCAATCATGTAGCAGATGACATACAATACGCATATATGCTCACACAATGAACAAATTGATGCGTGCCGTCCGGCTGGGTTCGAACCCGAACGTTGGGAGAAGCTCCGCCTCTCAAGCCAGAGGGCTTGAGAGGCGGACCTTCTCCCAACTAGGCTACCATCGCTTCATTCGCTTAAAAAGTTTTCCCTGGATAATAAAAAAAAAAGTTCTTCGTGATAAAATTTGGCACAGAGATTGATTATAGCCATGAATAGTACATTAGCACTTACAGTACTTTTTAACCGCGTAACATCGCGGGGTGCAGCTAGTATTTTATACCAATAAAAAACACAGATGAACTAAACCTACTTAGAAATGAATACTTACTTAATTTATTTATTGCCAAAATACAGTGCTGCATAGTGCTTAGACTAATTACAAGTACAAATACCCTGTAAGGGCGCTGCAAAATAGGTTTAAGTAAGTATTTATAATCTTACAAATAGTATAACATCAAATCTTACAGAGCATTATATCTATCATACTCAACACTTATCTAGTTTATAACATTATTTAAATACATACATACATATAATCACGCCTCTTTCCCATAGGGGTAGACAGAGACCACTTCTCTCCACTTGCTAAGATCCTGACATACAATTTTCGCTTCTTCCACTTCCATGAGTCTTTTCATACACGCTCGTCGGTTACGGGTACTCTTCACCTGGTTTTTCTTTAAGACGTCTTCAATTTAGTCGAGATACGTGCGCCTCGGTCGACCCTGACCGACTTGACCATCCACACTCGCCATGTAAACGGGTTTCGTCAGTCTCCTTTCATTCATTCTCTCAATGTGTCCAAACTATCTAAGCATCCCTTTCTTAATATTTATCATTACATCCTATCTATCCACTATTGTTCATTGTGTGAACGTATGTGCGTATTGTATGTCATCTGCTACATGACTGGAGCCCGGTGTATGGCGACAGGCTCGCCCCCTGTCACATTTGGGACTGAATATAGTCTGGTGAAGTGTGGGTGTTGTACACCTCTGCCAGCCACCTCGGAGGAAAGGCGTGACGATATTTTTAATTCAGTATTTTTTCTTTCAAGAACAAAGTACCAGTCCATGAGTTGCACCAAAAACTTCCACATTTCAAATTCACGCCCACCAAGAAACCGTCACTAAAATCAAAGTTAGAAACCATAGAAACTGTAGAAATAAAAAATGAAGCCCTTCCAAACGAAACCATGCACACAGAAGCCAAAACTGAAAGCAATGGAGACAGAAACCACGACGCTGACAACCCTAATTACGACAACGTAAATCACCAAAATCTCAATGACGATCAGGAAAATCACAACGACGCTACTCTTCAATCTGACGGCAATGACCTTCAAAATGACAGTGACAGTGATCAGAAGAACCACAATGACATTGACAATGACAATGTTAATCACCAAAACGAAGATGACGATGACAGGTACCTCAGCGAATTTTTGGATACGATCAAAGTGGAAAAAGATTTGAGTAAAGCAAAGAAGAAGGCTCTGATCAAAAGGGAAGTGGATGCAAAAGCAACAGGTACCTATTTGATGGACATATCCATCCATATGTCTGCCTCGGTGGCTCAGTTGGTAGTGAACCTGCCATCTGAGCTTGGGGGCGTGGGTTCGATTCCCACCTGGGGCAAACATTTATGTGATGAACATTTGTGTTTGTTCTATGTCTGGGTGTTAATATGTATTTAAGTATGTAATTAAAAATATCTAAGTATGTATATCAGTCTCTGGCAGCCATAGTACAAGCTTTGCTTAGTTTGGGGTCAGGCGTCCGTGCGTGGAAGTGTCCCGAATTTATTATTTATACTAATACTAGTGGCTCTTTGAGCTGTAGCCCTCGCGGTCGACGTTTGTCTTCCACTGCAGTCGCATTCCTCAACTAATTCTCGTGAAGTGTTGTGAGTAGGTTCGATAATTATACAATTTTTTTGCCGAGTATTTGGAAATTTTTCAAAATGGCGGCGATAAGATTTTTTGTTTGATAAATTGATTAAAAAATGCGCAACCTGGGGCCCTATTTGGAGATTTGAGATTTTCATCTCACCTTCATTCGTCTTTGTTGCTCGCTTTTGAAACGTCATAGGTGTGATAGTGACCAAGATAAAATCTCATCTCATCTCACGCGCAGGAATAGCCTCCCTTTATAGAAAGACAAAGATACGGACAGAAATCTTTTTTTTAAATAATAATAATAATAATCCATTTATTTCAGGCAATATAACTTGCATACAATGCAAGTTACAGAGGCCCATAGAAAATAAATACCTTACAGACTAACATACATATAAATAACATCAATAAAATCAACTAAATCTTCTGGGCTTTTGCTCCCTGTGCGGCCTCCCAGTAGCGCCGGAACACTAGCCCTTTTGGCCAGAACTCAGGCGAGAGTAGTGCTGCCTTGTGTTTCACTGGAACCCGTAGTAAGTAAGACTTGAAATAAGTCTTACGAACAGTCGACTCCAGGCGCTGCATCGCTACCACCGGCGCCTCTACTCCCAGTCGGTTCTGCACAAACTTGTGCACGTCGGCTCCTGATGTAGTCGGGTCCACCCGAGACAAGTACATCAGAAATGTCGGCTCCACGGCTTTGAGACCGGGTTCAGTCGAGGTACCTCGTTTGTTGAGGTTAGAACGACGTTGACGTTAATGATTGAATGGGCCCACGTTTGACCACAACACACCTGATGGAAAGTGACGATGCGGTCTAAGATGGAGCACGCTTGCCCATGTGGTACCGTCTCACTCTTGTCTTGAAAAGACCCAGGTTGTATCTATTGCTGGGGAACACCGAGGCAGGAACCGCGTTCCACTCCTTGGCAGTTCTGATTAGGAAGGAGTTTTGAAATCGGACATACGAAAGCATTTTTGTCACAGCTGAAGCAGAGACGAAAACGACTCTCTCTGTGTGTCTGTCTGTTTGAAGGCTTTTCACGGCCAAAAGGCTGAACGGATCTTAATGTTATTTGATAATTAGTTACAGCATAGCACGAGAAAGGTTTTTAGATACTATTTTCTGAATAAACGCTAACGAAGTCGCGAGTAACAGCTAGTAAACAAACATAAATTTAAAAAAAAAAACCGATACCGATACATTAAACATAGCTAGCAACCCAGACTAATTCACCTTTCGAAAAAAAAGAGTGTGTGTACTTATGTACACGTGTTAGAAGTTATACTTCTTTGGCGTATGGAAAAAAAAACTAAAATGCAGTAGTGATTAACGATAAATATTAAAAAATATATTAATAAATATTTCAACCGTCGTATATGAAATTGATTTAATAAAAACACCAATATAATATTTATTCACTGTTTAATTGTAATCTTACGAAACACGTGTTCTAAATATAAAAATACTAGAATATACAACTTGAACATACTCGTAGTTATCGATAAATGCCACCTAGAACTAACTTCACGATGTAGAATTTAGGTGTCGGTGTGCGCGGGCATCGTAAAAATTCACTCTCATCATTTTTCTCTATCGCGCCAAAAGAAGTAGGTATAACTTCAACAAAAAAAAAAAATTCGAAATCGGTTCTTCCGTTTCCGTTCGGGAGCTACGATGCCACAGAGAGACACATTTATTGAACTGTAACGTGTAACTATTGGAGTTATCAAGAAATTCTGATTTCTGATTTCACTCACACAGACACGTCAAACTTACCACAACCCGTCGTTTTTACGTCAGGGGTTAAAAAAAATTACTTACTATTAATTACTATTAACAGAATTACTTTGGACTTTATTAAATTATTATGGATTAACTGCCGTACTGATTATATGTATAAGTATACTTTAATTATAATACGACATATACCTAATTTAATTATTATTTATTGACGTAATTTAATTATTAAAAATTTACATTATTGACATTTTTTATTTATTTGAACAAATGGAATACTTATACTAAATTTAATGTAATGTTGTCTACTCTATTTGTATTAGGTTAATCCTGTAAGAATGGATGTAATGAGAAATAAATAAATAAAACTATTCTTTTTCTTTACAGACGAGCCAAAAACGAAGCGCAAACGCGCACGCAAACCGCTGACGAACCAGCACGAATACGAAACCGTGTTCGACATACAGCTCTTCCACTCCGAAGCGGAAGTCTTGCAAGAATTCGAACAGCGCAAACATTCTGAGCGATACACGACGGCACCGTACAAATGTACTGTGTGTTTCACCGTCTACAAGTGCCAGAAACTGTTGGACTTCCACATGAGATGGCATGATGTAAGTAAGTTTTTTTTTTCTTTATAGTTTAATATTAATGAGGAAGTCGTGTAAGAATTCCGCGACGCTCTGAATTTACCATACAAACGCGCTTGCCAAATTTCTCGGAAACCGTTTGTCAGATTAAGAATTATTTCGAAGACTAAGATGTCTGGAGCCTTCCACTTCCGCCAAGTAGCCATTAGTATTTGTAGATATTACCTAGTTGTAAGCCAAACTTTGTGAGACAATATTAATTCTTTGAAAATATAATGCTCTTCAGTTTCTTGTCTGTTCTTCTGAGTAGAGGCTCTTTATCCGAACAAGGCGGTCGAGTTTATTTAAATAACTTTGACGTAAGTGTATCTTTGATACTTAAATTGAATAGAAACATTTTGGCTTTGACTTAGATTATGTTGAAATTTGGCATGTACAATTAAATGAACTATATCTCCGCCTCTACATATATGGTCCTGTTTTTTTTAAAAAAGAAACGTCCTCAAGAGATACGTAAATAGAGCTATGAAAAATATCCGCAATTGTAACGGGTAACTTTTTAATTATTTATATAATAGATCGACAAAGTAAATAAAAAATCCCTTAACATAGGGAGGTTGTCTGCATTATTATTTAATACAAGGGAAATTATTTATAGTTTTATAAGAATGGTTTTAGAGGCTACTTTAGAGGCTCGTCAGTATCTTTACTTGCTCTCTTCGCTCGTCGTCTTCTTCTAGACTAAATGGCAATAAACAATCTTGAGCCAATGCGAAGTTAGTCTACAGTGGCCGCCAGACCCTTAAAAGCGAATTGGAGACAATTTTCGACTTACAGCTCTTCGACTCAAAAGCCTTTCAAGAAGCCGAAGTCTTTCAAGAATTCGAACAGCGCAAACGTTGAGAGAGACTCATGGCAGCTTCGTAAAAATGTACTGTGATGTGACGTAAAAATGTATTTGTGATCATTAATCAGGCTCAACCAGATCGATATCTTTGTAGACAAGCTATCGAAATAGTAGAGCCCGACGAGTGGTCGCACTATCTACGGTAGACAACCGTTCGAGTGAGGCGCTACAAGTGCGCTACTGCTCAGACCCGTCTTCGGAACGGTTACACCGGACTACATCCCGAAACACGACTAGGTCATTTCACGGCATGGCTTGGTCCGGTGGTGGTAGAATATAATTATTGCGGTGCAGCGTTGATAGCCTAGTCGGAGAAGACTCGCCTCTCAAGGCGGAGGGAGCGGGGTCGGACCCAGCCGAAAGCACGCACCACTTTGTTCGTTGTGTGAAGATATGTGCGGATTTAATGTCGTATCATCTGCTAAATAACTGGAGTCCGATGTAAGGCGACAGACTCGCCTCCTGTCACACCCACTTTACCTTGATAGAAAGTTCGCCTTTCCGGACGAGATTGTTGAACTTTTCATCGAATTAAAGTTGATCTCTGGTCTGTGAATCTCGCCCTTACTGTACAGCTCTGAAAGAGGTTGAAGCAAGAAAGACATTCACGTGTGGAATACATAATACAATATATAATACGTGTTCCCTTACATTTATAATCTGGGTGTCTTCAAGTCTCGAGTGAATCGGTTTCTTCTAGGCAAGTGTGCTCCATCGTAGGCCGCATGACGACAGAGCGAGAGTGAATGCGAGGCACTCGAACGCATGCGCATAGTATACTGTTACAGGCCAGCGCGAGCGTTAGCAACGAGTAGCGTCCAATATTACAACGCAAGAGAGAGAGAGAAAGAAAGACACGCAGAAGTTTCACTTCTGCCGCGCGGAGGGACTCCACGCACTATTTCTGTAGTTATACTTCTTTTGGCGCGATAGAGAAAAATGATGAGAGTGAATTCTTACGATGCGCGCGCACACCGACACCTAAATTCTACATCGTGAAGTTAGTTCTAGGTGGCATAAAATTGATAACTATGTTCAAGTTGTATATTCTAGTATTTTTATATTTAGAACACGTGTTTCGTAAGAGTATAATTAAACAGTGAATAAATAAATATTATTTTGGTGTTTTTATTAAATCAATTTCATATATGACGGTGATAGTATTTACTAATAATTTATTATTTATTAATATATCTATAAAACTATAAATACGTATATTGAATATTAGTGATAAAACTGATTTGAATAAACTGTTTTGAGTGCATTTATAGATTTGAGGTTAAGAAGTATAACTTCTAACGCGTGTACATAAGTACACACACTCTTTTTTTTTAAGTATAGATAGAATAAGTATGTACCCACAAATATCCCGGCTCTATAGTGTCCGTTTTCAGCCTTCAGCGGGTGATTTCTCGTGCCAAATTTGCCACATGCGCTTCAAGCGCTACATGTCGGTGCGGAAGCACAGCAACGACGTGCATTACGGACTGTTTAAGTGCAAGCGATGTCCGCTCGTCACTTACCACAAGTGAGTACATTTCTGGCCCTATCTGCACCTTTACTACTCAGATCAACCTAGAGAATAAGATGGCGCACGGCGTATGATCTAAGTGAAGTCAAAAACCAACCAAAAACTACGCTACGTAGGTACCTACACAACACTCACACATTGACGCAAAAAAAACTACGCTACTCGCTTGGTCATTCTTACCTCGACATTATGCACATTGGTTTATGGTATAATTTCGTGTACTTAAATATACGTAGTGCGTCATGAAAGTGTGGCCAGGACTACATTTTGAGGTTTCTTTTTAAAACTGTGCCGTTTTTTTACAAGTCAATTTTGAAAAAGCCGTAACATTAAACTCTTACAAATATGTGCAGTTTTTTAAATATTACATCGCCTAAGGTTGTATATTGGAACGGAAATGGCTAACGTAGAGTTTGGGAATTAATATTAGTTTTCGTGCAATTGTAAATGTTTTTCATGGCAACATTACCACGCACAGACATTGAAAAAGAAGTGGCTTCAGCGAGATTTAACGCAGTGCTCCATCTTTTCCTCTAGATTGATCTGAGCTTTACTATTCGTTCTAATAGGTACGAAAACTTTTTAGTCGACTACCAAAAATGAGGTTTGATTCAACTGTATGTTTTTTTTTGTTTTATTTGTATGTTACGCGATTACTCCGCCAATTGTGAATCGATTTTTATGATTCTGTTTTTGTTTGGTAGATCATGCTTTAGAGGTGGTCCCATGTAAATGTTATCGAAATCAGTGAAGCAGTTTTTTAAATATCAACGAAAATCTAAAAAAAACATATTATGATAAATAAATTAATGCACATCATCGAAATAATATAAGGAAGAAGCGGCACGAGTCTAATTTCTAGTACACAGCGCGTGGACCCAATACAACTACAAGCAAACGGACACTACACAGCTCCGTTGACAGTATTATGTTACGTGTATCAATGACAAAGATAGAGAGATGCACAAGAGACCACAGCGAGAACGAGACAACAATAATTGTCACTGCTGCGACTGGTTGCGTTTGTTTGTGACTACGGTGAATTGTGTGCAGCACCAAATCTTTGCGGTCCTTTGTATTGATCGAAGATACGTATGGTTAAAACATTAGAATATTCACAAATTCATATACAAGCTGCGCCCCGCGGTTTCACCTGCGGTTAAAAAGGGTCTATCCTATGTGCTATTCTAGACTATAATCTATCTCTGTGTGAAATTTCATCCAGATCTGTTCAGCCGTTCTGGCGTGAAAGAGTAACAAACATCCTACTATCCATTCTTACAAACTTTCGCTTTTATAATATTAGTAGGATGAATGGTTGAATAAAATTACAAATTAATATGATATTTCTTTTCAGAATGGTAATGATGCACCATTTCCAAAAACACCAGGGGGTCGAGTTTAAATGTAAACATTGCAATGGTATTTACAGGTAAGTAAATTAATTTGGTATAGGGTCGACTGGGGCAAATACGTCTGTGAGTCAATTGCGTCTTTCGAGAATTACTGACAAACCTTTCACACCAACAACTAACGCCATCTAGTACAGATTATTGCAACTAAAGAAATAAAATGATGTAGGTGGCGCCTAATTTGTGAAGGGCTAGTCAGTAATTCTCGAAAGACGCAATTAATAATAATAACATTCGGGACACTTGCACACATGGTCGTCTGACCCCAAATTAAGCAAAGATTGTATTATGGCGACCAGAGACTGATATACATACATTTTTTTTAAATATATGCTTAAACAGATAATTACCACTCAGACATAGATCAAACACAAATGTTCATCGCATGAATGTTTGTCCTAGATGGGAATCGAATCCACGCCCTCTAGCTCAGAAGGTAGGTTCACTACCGACTGAGCCACCGAGGCAGTCGAATTTTTCCACAGACGCATTTGCCCCAGTTGGTCCTACATCGTGGTTGTGTTTGTTGTAGACACAGCTCGACGTACATGACTCACTTGCGCACGCGGCACCGCTCGGAGCACGTGTGTGTGACGTGCGCACGGACATTCGTCTCGCACGCTGGTTTGCTCGTACACAGGAAGAAGATGCACAAGGTAAATATATGCATAGGATAAAATACATGCATGCATATCGTCACGCCTTTCCCCCGAAGGGATTGGCAGAGATGTACAGCAACCACGCTTCGCCGGACGAATATTCAGGCCTAAATGTGACAGGGGCGAGCCTGACGCCATACACCGGGCTACAGTTATGTAGCAGATGATATTAAACAAAAAATAACATGCTTACTAAAAATATAAATTAACAAAACACACTACTTACCACATCTAACAAGTACACTTCTAAACATAATTTCAGCTAACGCACGCAACACACGTCGTCTTCATCGTACACGGTGTGTTAGCTGACGTTCCGTCACACGCCCAAACACAATGTAGCCCATGACACCAAGGAAAAATAACAAAATAGACAAAACTGTCTCACATTCATGAGTGATCTCCTAGACAGAATCTTAAAACTAGCACTCCTCTATAAGTAATGGTAAAATGAACATAATTCCAGCCGACGCCCGCGTCAGAACCAGCCGCGGGCGCGACGTGCACAGAGTGTCAGCTGACGTTCGCGTCACACGCCCAAACACAATGTAGCCTATGACACTAAGAAAAAATAATAAAACAAAGACAAACACTATCACATTCATGAGGGACCTCCCAAGACTCTTTAAACTAGCACTCCTCTATAGGTATTTGTAAAAATTAACATAATTCCAGCTGACGGCCACGTCAGAACCGGTCGCGGGCGCGATTTGCACAGAGTGTCAGCTGACGTTCGCGTCACACGCCCAAACACAATGTAGACTATGACACTAAAAAAAATAACAAAACAAAGACAAACACTATACCATGGTGTCTCTCAGACATACTCCTAAAACTAGCACTCCTCTATAGGCAATGATAAAATGAACATAATTCCAGCCGACGCCCGCGTCAGAACCGGCCGCGGGCGCGACGTGCACAGAGTGTCAGCTCACGTTCGCGACACACGCCGTCTACATCGTACACGTACTCTCCACGCCCAAACACAAGGAGCTCGCTGCTACCATGTAAGTACAGATAATTAACTTGTAAATTATACCCATACTATGAATTTAATTTTACAGCAAAGTTTTTTTTTTTTCACTAAAGTATTTCACTGCTACCATGTAAGTGTTTCACTATTCTTCACTATTGGGCACCATATGTAGCTGGTAACATGTGTCTACTTCAACAAATTAATTGAAAATAGTAAAATAAAATTACACTAAGCTCGTGATCCGCAGTTCCACACGCGCGGACCGAAGCAAGTTTAACTGACCGTTTGTGAAAACAAACGGTCAGTTAAACTTGCTTGTTAAAACCCGAGTAACCCGACCCGAGGTTTCTTTGGCACGGCCTACAGCCTAAACAGCTTGATGTATTTCGACATGTGAGGTGTCGTTTGAATCGTCTTGATAGTGGAAGTGACACAGGGTATAACATTTTAATTATACTAGCTGCGACCCGTGGTTTCACCCACGGTCCCACAGGAACCGTTGATTTTTCCGGGATAAAAAGTACCCTATGTCCTTTTCTGTACCCTAAACAACATGTATGCAAAATTTTAAGACGATAGGTTGAGTAGTTCAGACGTGAAAGCGTTACAAAGAAACAAAGAAAATGAACAAAGACTCACTTTTTCATATTAAATGTAGTACCTTTGATTTTAGTCTAACCTCAAAGCAAACACTCATTGACTTCGTGTTACCTAACAACGCCATCTGCTGTTGTGTCGTTAAAGCAATTAGTTGCTCACAAAAAATAGTATTATTATTCGCCAATAGATGTCAGGAAGAGTCAACGCCTCTTTTTTGTTATTTTTCTTCCAAGTTTATGTTTAAGTTGATTATCGATAAAACACGAATAAAATGATATTTTCTAAAAATGATTCCTAGCTAGATCGATTTATCGCCCCCGAAACCCCCTATATACTAAAATGTATGAAAATCGTTGGAGCCGATTCCGAGATTCCAATTATATGTATATATATACAAGAATTGCTCATTTAAAGATATAAGATAAGATAAGGAATGTCAGACTACACTTTGCAGTCGGATTTTCGTTTTTTATTTTAAAATGTTACTTGTTCCTGCACCACTAGGCTAGCAGGCTAGCTGCGCCCCGCGGTTCCACCCGCGGTCCCACAAGAACCGTTCTGTTCATGTAATGCAAAATTTCAAGGCGATCGGTTGAGTAGTTGAGACGTGAAAGCGTTACAAAATAACATACAAACAAACTTACTTTCGCATTTATAATTTTAGTTAGGATATAAATTGCAAAACTACGTAGACCACTGCATACGGAAATCGCGCACAAACCTTACCTTCTGGTGGGAGGCTTCGCCGTGGCTAGTTACCACCCACCGGACCAAGCCATGCCGTGAAATGACCTAGTCGTGTTTCGGGATGTAGTCCGGTGTAACCGTTCCGAAGACGGGTCTGAGCAGTAGCGCACTTGTAGCGCCTCACTCAACTGCCGTCTTTGTACTTCTTCACTCTACAAAAGTTCAAGGCTAGAGTGAATAAGTACCTTATAGGTCGTCGTGCTCCATCTTAGACCACAACGTCGCTCAACATCAGGCGAGTTGGTGGTCAAACGACGACCTATTTTACATTAAAAAAAAACTTTAAAAGCTCACCAAAGCGAGCGAGCGCTCTCTGAAATCTACCGCCCCTAGAACGCTTCCACCTCTTGACCGCAGTCGATACAGCCTATTGACTAATCCAAGACTGTTTTAGCATCGGTTGCCCGGAATGCGGCGCTCAATTTGAGAACAAGCTCCAAGTCCGCGCTCACAGACGCGCGCTACATCCCTCATACAATTACTCTGCCATGAAACACGCCGAGAGGAACCTGCTGAACGGCCGGCGCGAGGACGAGAGAGTCTTCGACTGCACTATGGTGAGTCACACTGCCAGCTGACACACTGACAGCAGTGGTATAACTGACAGCTCCACCCCTCATACAACTAATGTTCTAATACACAACAAATGAATTCTTAGTATAACTAGAAACTTATACTAACCCTACTATAGAACATCAATGATCTTATATTTTTTAGCTGCTCTCCTCGTAGTACTCTTTGTAACTACTAGCTGTTACCCGCGACTTCGTTCGCGTTTAATCAGAAAATAGTATCCAGAAACCTTCCTCCTGGTATACTAATTGTCAAATTTCATCAAGATAGATCCGTTCAGCTGTTTAGCCGTGATGCTATTCACGGCTAAAGTGTCAGAGTTATAAGTAGTTCATTCTGAGTAGTGGCTCTTTTTCCGAACAAGGCGGTCGAGTCTATTGTAAAACTTTGACGTTCATAAGTGTATCTTTGATACCCAATTGAATAACAACATTTTTATTTTGATTTAAGGATTGTCTTAAAACTTTAAACTATGTAATAACAATCTGTAACTACAATGTACAGATAACTTCAACAAATGCGTCTGTTAGGCAATTGCGACTTTCGAGAAAACCCTTCTCAACTTAGGCAACTAACGCCATCTAGTATAGATTATTGTAACTAAAGATAGAAAAACGATGTAGGTAGCGACTAATTTGTGAAGGGTTTGTCAGTAATTCTCGAAAGACGCAATTGCCCCATAGGCTCATTTGTAGCAGTTGACTCTACATTATAGATCGTTATTATACAGTTTAAGGTTTTAAGAGGGCCGCGACGCTCTGAAATTTCCATACAAACGCACTTCTAAAATTTCTTGAAAACCGTTTGTCAGTTTATGATGAAATTTAGCATGTACAATTAAATTAACAATATCTCCGCCCCTATGTACTTGGTTTTTTTTTAAAACGTTCTTAAGCTAAAATAGAGCTATGAAAAATTTCCGCATTTGTAAGGGGTCACTTTTGACGTGATTTATTCAATAGGTAGACAAAGCAAATCAAAAATTCCTTTATATAGGGAGGTTGTCTTCATCATTAGCTTTTAAATGAATCCATAATACAAGGAACATTCTTAGTTATTTAAGAAAGATTAGAAAAGTGCAAAAGTCATTAAAAAAAAATCGAC
Organism: Peribatodes rhomboidaria; assembly: GCA_911728515.1. Classification (NCBI taxonomy): domain Eukaryota; kingdom Metazoa; phylum Arthropoda; class Insecta; order Lepidoptera; family Geometridae; genus Peribatodes; species Peribatodes rhomboidaria. The sequence goes on along the minus strand of OU452196.1, from coordinate 2,653,295 downwards.
TTTGTCACTCTGTACGTAACTTTAGAGGCTCGTCAGTATCTTTACTTGCTCTCTACGCTCGTCATCTTCTTCTAGACGAAATAGTTACGGAAAACCTTAAGCCAATGCGAAGTTAGTAAAGTGCTAAGTAAAGTAAAGTGGTCGCCGGACTCTTAAGACAACCCTCACAGACAACAGACGCATTTGTTGTAAGCTATTCGTCCGCAGTGCGGCGCGTCGGGCGCGCACAACACGTGGCTGTACCGGCACTACCAGGCCGCGCACCCGCACGTGCCCTACGAGCAGGTGCACAACGAGCGCAGGAAGCACCTCTGCGACGAGTGCGGACGGAGCTTCTTTGTGAGTCTCTCCCTGGCTTGTCACTAGTGTTACTAGCTTAGACTGTTTCTTTAGTTGAATACTTTGACAGCAGACCTTTGAACAGGTGCACAACGAGCGCAGGAAGCACCTCTGCGACGAGTGCGGACGGAGCTTCTTTGTGAGGCTCTCCCTGGCTTGTCACTAGTGTTACTAGCTTAGACTGTTTCTTTAGTTGAATACTTTGACAGCAGACCTTTGAACAGGTGCACAACGAGCGCAGGAAGCACCTCTGCGACGAGTGCGGACGGAGCTTCTTCGTGAGTCTCTCCCTGGCTTGTCACTAGTGTTACTAGCTTAGACTGTTTCTTTAGTTGAATACTTTGACAGCAGACCTTTGAACAGGTGCACAACGAGCGCAGGAAGCACCTCTGCGACGAGTGCGGACGGAGCTTCTTTGTGAGTCTCTCCCTGGCTTGTCACTAGTGTTACTAGCTTAGACTGTTTCTTTAGTTGAATACTTTGACAGCAGACCTTTGAACAGGTGCACAACGAGCGCAGGAAGCACCTCTGCGACGAGTGCGGACGGAGCTTCTTCGTGAGTCTCTCCCTGGCTTGTCACTAGTGTTACTAGCTTAGACTGTTTCTTTAGTTGAATACTTTGACAGCAGACCTTTGAACAGGTGCACAACGAGCGCAGGAAGCACCTCTGCGACGAGTGCGGACGGAGCTTCTTTGTGAGTCTCTCCCTGGTTTGTCACTAGTGTTACTAGCTTAGACTGTTTCTTTAGTTGAATACTTTGACAGCAGACCTTTGAACAGGTGCACAACGAGCGCAGGAAGCACCTCTGCGACGAGTGCGGACGGAGCTTCTTCGTGAGTCTCTCCCTGGCTTGTCACTAGTGTTACTAGCTTAGACTGTTTCTTTAGTTGAATACTTTGACAGCAGACCTTTGAACAGGTGCACAACGAGCGCAGGAAGCACCTCTGCGACGAGTGCGGACGGAGCTTCTTTGTGAGTCTCTCCCTGGCTTGTCACTAGTGTTACTAGCTTAGACTGTTTCTTTAGTTGAATACTTTGACAGCAGACCTTTGAACAGGTGCACAACGAGCGCAGGAAGCACCTCTGCGACGAGTGCGGACGGAGCTTCTTTGTGAGTCTCTCCCTGGCTTGTCACTAGTGTTACTAGCTTAGACTGTTTCTTTAGTTGAATACTTTGACAGCAGACCTTTGAACAGGTGCACAACGAGCGCAGGAAGCACCTCTGCGACGAGTGCGGACGGAGCTTCTTTGTGAGTCTCTCCCTGGCTTGTCACTAGTGTTACTAGCTTAGACTGTTTCTTTAGTTGAATACTTTGACAGCAGACCTTTGAACAGGTGCACAACGAGCGCAGGAAGCACCTCTGCGACGAGTGCGGACGGAGCTTCTTCGTGAGTCTCTCCCTGGCTTGTCACTAGTGTTACTAGCTTAGACTGTTTCTTTAGTTGAATACTTTGACAGCAGACCTTTGAACAGGTGCACAACGAGCGCAGGAAGCACCTCTGCGACGAGTGCGGACGGAGCTTCTTTGTGAGTCTCTCCCTGGCTTGTCACTAGTGTTACTAGCTTAGACTGTTTCTTTAGTTGAATACTTTGACAGCAGACCTTTGAACAGGTGCACAACGAGCGCAGGAAGCACCTCTGCGACGAGTGCGGACGGAGCTTCTTCGTGAGTCTCTCCCTGGCTTGTCACTAGTGTTACTAGCTTAGACTGTTTCTTTAGTTGAATACTTTGACAGCAGACCTTTGAACAGGTGCACAACGAGCGCAGGAAGCACCTCTGCGACGAGTGCGGACGGAGCTTCTTTGTGAGTCTCTCCCTGGCTTGTCACTAGTGTTACTAGCTTAGACTGTTTCTTTAGTTGAATACTTTGACAGCAGACCTTTGAACAGGTGCACAACGAGCGCAGGAAGCACCTCTGCGACGAGTGCGGACGGAGCTTCTTTGTGAGTCTCTCCCTGGCTTGTCACTAGTGTTACTAGCTTAGACTGTTTCTTTAGTTGAATACTTTGACAGCAGACCTTTGAACAGGTGCACAACGAGCGCAGGAAGCACCTCTGCGACGAGTGCGGACGGAGCTTCTTCGTGAGTCTCTCCCTGGCTTGTCACTAGTGTTACTAGCTTAGACTGTTTCTTTAGTTGAATACTTTGACAGCAGACCTTTGAACAGGTGCACAACGAGCGCAGGAAGCACCTCTGCGACGAGTGCGGACGGAGCTTCTTTGTGAGTCTCTCCCTGGCTTGTCACTAGTGTTACTAGCTTAGACTGTTTCTTTAGTTGAATACTTTGACAGCAGACCTTTGAACAGGTGCACAACGAGCGCAGGAAGCACCTCTGCGACGAGTGCGGACGGAGCTTCTTTGTGAGGCTCTCCCTGGCTTGTCACTAGTGTTACTAGCTTAGACTGTTTCTTTAGTTGAATACTTTGACAGCAGACCTTTGAACAGGTGCACAACGAGCGCAGGAAGCACCTCTGCGACGAGTGCGGACGGAGCTTCTTCGTGAGTCTCTCCCTGGCTTGTCACTAGTGTTACTAGCTTAGACTGTTTCTTTAGTTGAATACTTTGACAGCAGACCTTTGAACAGGTGCACAACGAGCGCAGGAAGCACCTCTGCGACGAGTGCGGACGGAGCTTCTTTGTGAGTCTCTCCCTGGCTTGTCACTAGTGTTACTAGCTTAGACTGTTTCTTTAGTTGAATACTTTGACAGCAGACCTTTGAACAGGTGCACAACGAGCGCAGGAAGCACCTCTGCGACGAGTGCGGACGGAGCTTCTTCGTGAGTCTCACCCTGGCTTGTCACTAGTGTTACTAGCTTGGACTGTTTCTTTAGTTGAATATTTTGACAGCAGACCTTTGAACAGGTGCACAACGAGCGCAGGAAGCACCTCTGCGACGAGTGCGGACGGAGCTTCTTCGTGAGCTTGCCACTACTTTTAGTTCAAACTGAAAAATGTATTGCTAAAATTATGGTACATGCAGTTCTTATAGGTAAAACACAACAAACAAAACTAAAGCCACTATTAGATAAAAAGTCGTTAATATCAGTATACTATGCTTATGTGCATTCGTTACTAAGTTATGCCATTACTACGTGGGGAAATGGTACGAATATCCAAAATTTACTAAAGTGTCAGAAACGATCCATAAGGGTAATAAATGGAATCAAAAAAGGAATGTCAGCTAAAAAATTTTTTGTGCGGAATAAGATAATGACTGTTATATCTCTCTATATTTATAAGTGCCTTTTAGAAATTCATATTGATAAAGAAACAAAATACCCGAGTGTAAAAGACATACATACCCATAACTTAAGAAATAATGACAGACTCATACTACCCAGAGTGAGACTTTGTAAAGTTAAAAAACAAGGAGCGTTTGGCAAACTAGTCATGTACAATAAATTACCAGTTGCTTTAAGAAAATTGCCATTTTCTGATTTTAAAAGACAAATTAAAACTTTTTTTATTCAAAATGCCTTTTATAAGCTTAATGACTTTATGAATATTAAACTACACGAAAACTCTTTTTCTCCAAATGAAATTGTATAGCTATATTATTATTATTATTTTATTTACTAACACTAAATCATAAAATTACTTTTACTTTCTTTTTTTAACAAACAATAAATTATTTAAATTTTATTTGTACACCTGCATGCAAAATATTGTTATTTTAATGTTTTAATTCGAATCTTTTGATAGCTAAATTTACTTACTTATATTTAAGAAAAATTGTAAATGACTTGCCTAATATAACGGATCATTGTTATAAGGTCAATAAAGAATCTGAATCTGAATCTGACACATAAAATGGTAACCCATAATGACCCTGATAGGGTATGGCAACACCCACACTTCGCCGGACGATATTCAGTCCCAAATGTGACAGGGGCGAGCCTGTCGCCATACACCGGGCTCCAGTCATGTAGCAGATACGTACTTAAGTTCACACAATTAACAAATTGGTGCGTGCCGTCGGCTGGGTCCGAACCCGCTTCCTCTGGCTTGAGAGGCAGGCCTTCTCCAACTAGGCTATCATCGCTTTTTAACTGATACTCAATAATTTATTGCTCAAAGGTACATGCAGTTCTTACAGGTCAAACAAATAAAATGGTAACAAATAATGACCCTGATACAAATTTGCACGTCTAAATACAGACAGGATACTAGGACTACTATACAGATATTAAGACCTTTTTTTGTAATTATTACGGATTCGTGCAAATAAACAATTTGACTTGATTTGATGATTGGATTTGATCACGTAACATTTATACACAGTACCTACCCGGCAATAAATATTGCACATCGACTTTTGGAGAGAGACTCGGCTTCGTAGAGCGTTATCTCTTTCATACGACAGTTTCGTTATTGTGCGACAGAGATAACGCTCTATGAAGTCTCTTTCCAAAGGTCGATGTGCAATATACGAGTATATCGCCGGTTACTGTAGCTCGCATTTTATCCAATCAGCAGCTGATGATCTCAACCATCACTAGTGTTGAAATAGAATCGTTTGAAAACAAATCTGAATTGCCAAAAGTTTTTTTTTTTTTTTATAAAGAATAGGTCGGCGTTTGACCACCAACTCACCTGATGTTAAGCGACGTTGTGGTCTAAGATGGAGCACGATGACCTATAAGGTACTTATTCACTATAGCCTTGAAGTTTTGTAGAGTGAAAAAGTACAAAGACGGCAGTTGAGTGAGGCGCTACAAATGCGCTACTGCTCAGACCCGTCTTCGGAACGGTTACACCGGACTACATCCCGAAACACGACTAGGTCATTTCACGGCATGGCTTGGTCCGGTGGGTGGTAACTAGCCGCGGCCGAAGCCTCCCACCAGAGTTTGCTACCCGGTTAGCACTACCCGGGGACCACGTGTAGGGAATCAGAATAGAGTACACTCCTACGGACGTGGGTAGCTCAGCCCCCAAATAAAGTAGAAACATAAAAAAAATAAAAAAAGAGTTTTATGTTCGATCACATTTAAGGGAGAAACGGAACGAGAACTTGAAAATGGACCGCAAAGATTAGGTGCTGCACACAATTCCCCGTAGTCACAAACAAACACAACCAGTCGCAGCAGTGATAGTTATTGTTGTCTCGTTCTCGTTAGTCTTTTGTACATCTCTCTATCTTTGTTATTGATACACGTAACATAAGACTGTCAACGGAGCTGTGTAGTGTCCGTACTCCGTTTGCTTGTAGTTGTATTGGGTCTACGCGCTGTGTACTAGAAATTAGACTCGTGCCGCTTCTCCGTTATATTATTTCGATGGTTTTTATGATTTTAATATACATTTATGTAGGTATTTTTTTAAGTAAGTATATTTTTCAATATTGCTTTATCACTAAATTCCAGACAATAACCGCCCTCCGCGAACACAAGCACATCCACACGGGGGCGAAGCCCTACGCCTGCGAACAGTGTCCCGCCAGGTTCCGACGGAAGACGAGTCTCAAGATGCACCGCGAGCGCCACTTGCCGCCCGCGCGCGAGTGTCTGCACTGCGGGAAGAAATTTGTTAGCGCGTCCAATCTTAGCAACCATATGAGGGTAGGTTGACAAAAAAAAACAGAGCTTGTCACACCGGCGTGAAGTGGCCAGTCTGTCGGTATTCTACAAAATACACTACGGCGAGTGTGCACAAGAACTGCACGACCTGATCCAGCCATCGCCGTTCTTTTATAATTGTACCAGGCCACCAGTAAGAGACACCTTCTTATGGTGGAAATTCGGCCAAAACGCACTAAGCGTTTCAAGTCAACTTTTCTTGTAAGAACTGCAGAGGTGTGGAACTCGTTGCCTGCGTCTGTATTTCGACCTAAATACAATCCGGGGGTGTTTAAGAGTAAAGTGAATAGGTATCTCCTAGGCAAGTGTGTTACACCTTCGATCACGTCGACGCTTCCCATCAGGCGACTCACTGATCAAACGCATGCATAGTGTTGTAAAAAAAATGTTACAGAAAAAAAGTAAAGGGGGTAAGGTCACTTTAATATGAAGCCTGGCATACCCACTGTCCGCCATGTTGTATATGTCATAATTTAGCGACCATCGTTCTGACCTAACCAGATCTATAAATGACATAAAACAAGCATAAAATGTGAAATACAAAAATCGTCTTAAACATCTCCAAGTTGAGAAACTATTCAAAAACAATTTCCATCCAAGCGTCCAATCTTAGCAATCAAATGAGGGTAGGTTGACAAAAATAATTTAAAAAAAAGTTACAAAAACAAAGAGGCTAGGTCACTTTAATGTGGCGCCTGGTATAACTCCACCACCATGAAAATCTCAATTTAGCGACCATCGTTCAATAACAAATAAATCAGGATGAGGGTAGATTGACAAAAAAATTACAAAAAAGAATATTTCAGGGGTTAGGTCACTTTACTATGGAGCCTGCTTACCTACCGTCCGCCATCTTGAATGGGCCCATTTAGTGGCCATCGTTCAAATACAAATAAATCAATAAAGGACACAAAAACAAGCCTAAAATGTGAAATACAAAAATCGCCTAAAACGTCTCCAAGCTGAGAAACTATTTGGAGACAGTTTCCGACGGAAGACGAGTCTCAAGATGCACCGCGAACGTCACTTATCGTCACTAATATGAATATCATCAGGAAAGCCTGTTAAACGGCGCCGTTTAGTAAAAAGGCTAGGCTGCTAATTGAACGGCGAATTAAGAGTCCGGCGACCTAGACTAACTTCGCATTGGCTTAAGGTACTCTATAGCCATTTCGTCTAGAAGATGAAGACGAACGAAGAGAGCGAGTGATGATACTGACGAGCCTCTAAAGTTACCTGCAGAGTGACAAAGTGCAATTTCAATTTTTTTTATGACTTTTGCACTACCGTAATCATTCTTAAGTAACTAAGAATTTCCCTCCAACCTCCCTATGTAATGGAATTTATGATTTGTGTGACCCCTTAAAAATGCGAATATTTTTCATAGCTCTATTTTCGCTTGAGAACGTTTTGAAAAAAACCAAGAACATAGGGGCGGAGATATTGTTAATTTAATTATACATGCTAAATTTCATCATAATCTGACAAATGATTTTCAAGAAATTTGAGTAGTGCGTTTGTATGGAAATTTCAGAGCGTCGCGGCCCTCTTAAGCTAGTTGGCTGCGACATAGATTTACATAACATACACATACATATCGTCACGCCTTTTCCCCGAGAGGCCTGGCAAAGGTGTAATACAACACCCACAGTTCGCCGAACGACATTCAGTCCCAAATGTGACAGGGGGCGAGCCTGTCGCCATACACCGGGCTCCAGTCATGTAGCAGATGACATACAATACGCACAAATGTTCGCACAATCAACAAATTGGTGCGTGCCGTCGGCTATGTTCGAACCCGCTCCCTCTGGCTTGAGAGGCGGACCTTCTTCGACTAGGATATCACCGCATTTAGGTTTACCAACATTTACCAACCAACCATTAGGTTTACCACCATACCACCATACTTACCAACCATTAGGTTTACCAACAATTAATATTGTTGTTCTCAGTCGCACACGGGCGACCGGCGCTACAAGTGCTCGATCTGCAGCAAGGGCTTCCTGCACAGCGCCGCGCTCAAGGAACACGTGAGGGGCGTCCACCACCACATACGACGGCCCAGGAGACAACACAACACTACATAACATACACAATAAAGAATATTACAAAAAAAAAATATGTTTCAATTCTATAAATCCTAATTCAGATTCAGTGCCGACGACTCGCCTGGCGAGTCGACTTAAATTTCGTTCATGTGCCGGCGATTCGCCTGAGTTAATGTTTTTCGCCAATATTGACAAAATGCGTCCATATTTTCCACTGAAAATCAAAATGTATGTATCCTACTTCCTACTAATCCTACTAATATTATAAACGCGAAAGTTTGTAACAATGGATGGATGGATGGATGTTTGTTACTCTTTCACGCCAGAACGGCTGAACAGATCTGGATGAAATTTGGCACAGAGATAGATTATAGTCTAGAATAGCACATAGGATACTTTTTAACCGCGGGTGAAACCGCGGGGCGCAGCTAGTACTATATAAACGCTAATATGAACATTTACACTGTGGCTCGTATACATGACTAGTTTTATAATTTAAGAAAAAAATGCATTCAACAATGCCTTGAACTCGCCCAGCGAGTCCATTTAAATTAGTAGGTATGCCGTGCCGGCGACTCGCCTGGCGAGTCCAAAATAATATTGGTGGCACCTCAGAAGGAATTAAGAAAATCATAGTGGCAGTGAATGAGTTAAGAGTCCGGGGATCACTTTAGACTAACTTCGCATTGGCTAAAGGTTTTCTATTGCCATTTCGTCTAGAAGGAGATGACGAGTGAAGAGAGCAAGTAAAGGTACTGACGAGCCTTTAAAGTTACCTACAGAGTGACAAAGTGCAATCTTTTTTTTGATGGCTTTTGCACTTCTCTAATCATTCTTAAATAACTAAAAATGTCCCTTGTATTTTGGATTAATTTAAAAGCTAATGATGTAGACAACGTTCCTATGTAAAGGTATTTTTGATTAGTTTTGTCTATCTATTAAATAAATCAGTCAAAAGTGACCCCTTACAAATGCGGATATTTCTCATAGCTCTATTTTCTCTTGAGGACGTTTTTTAACATAACATATCGTCACGCCTTTCCCCCGAGGGGGCTGGCAGAGGTAAACAACACCCACACTTCGCCGGACAATATTTAGTCCTTAATGTGACAGGGGGCGAGCCTGTCACCATACACCGGGCTCAAGTCATGTAGCAGATGACATACAATACGCACATATGTTCATACAACGGAACGTATTGGTCCGTGCCTTCGGCTGGCTCCCTCGGCCTTTGAGGCGGGCCTTCTCCGGCTAGGCTATCATCGCTTTTTTTTAAATACTAGCAGACCCGGCCACGCGTTGCTGTGGCTTAGGGTTTTATTATATTACATAGTAGTAAATTATTCAAGGGAAACAATATTGCAGCTAATTGAGATGTGAGCTATCCTATCAGTTAAGTTAGATCGAACTGCACACGGTGTGTAAATTTGATTGAAATCGGTTAAGTAGTTTAGGAGTCTATAGCGGACAAACAACGTGACACGTAATTTATATATATTAAGACTATAGTATAGTATGTAGAAACCTAAGAACACTCTTTCTACCTCTTGGTGATGAAAGTATGGACGCCTGCGCTCGTTTTGATAGCAATGTGCCCTGAGTACGCTTGGCAGTCGTCTCTGTTATACAGGCGCTATCTCGTCCTTTGACTGGTGCAGTCATAAAGCTAATTACTTTATTTAAATAAATAGTCATAATTATTTTTATAATTGTCGTTGCTTTCATGCCTAAACCGACTTTGTTCGATTGATCGAACGATGTGTATTTTTAAATCCTCTTTCCGCGATTGATCGAACTACGAGTATGTTGCCGGAAGGGCAAAATAAACTGACAATATGTTCAACTTTGTCTTTAGTTTGACTGATGTATGATTCAAAATACTGGTTGTTCGATTGATATAATAGCGTGCACCTTGAAATCATTGACATTTCATGGCTAGACTGATCTATTGAACGATGCGTATTTTTAATTCCTCTTAGTGCGATTTCTTAGTTGGATCCAACTGTGCGATCGAACTATGTTGCCGGAAGGAAACTAATAAAAGCATGTTAAAAATAAAACATCCCAAGATTTATTGTAACACCTTTTAATTCACATCACATCAATCGCTCATGTTTTACTTAATCTAGCATAATTTTAGACTCCAATTTACTGTTCAGGCGCGGTCATAACACGATTTTCCACACGCACACACGTTTACTTACGCCGCATCGTTTAGAGTTGAAAATCGTATTTCATATTTGATGGTAAAATGAGATGGCGCCTAGAATTACATTTTCTTGCCGTTGATTGGTATTAATCGTAATAAGAACACGAATGAGAATAAGTTTACTCGGTTAAACTCTAGAGAACTTATCTGGCTATATATAATCGAAAAAAATGTGTTGTAATCGCCGAAAATTTAGAGAACCATGTTCAAACAGTTTTCAAAGAAGATACTCTTTGTGATTATCAGAAAAAAAAACTAAATTCTACTCCGGTTAAACTGTTTTTGGTTGTTTTTTCTACCAGCTATATTTTTTTACACCTAATCATCACGATTCTTCATATCAAACTAGGCGCAAACAAAATACTTGTTTTCGTTGATTTCGTGATAATACCGGGCCTTAAAGAAACAATAAACCGACACAACTCCCGTCGAAAAATACGAAGTACACATTAAATACTTGACTAGATACATATACTCGAGCGAGCAAGCATCGCAGCCGTGCCTTACTAGCGCTTTACACAGCCCGATGGGAACGCAAGTCTGAGGCTCGTGGCCGCTGTCAAAACTGACCCCAAAACGAACACAAGGTTGTCTGGAAGAGATCGCTCTTAAGCGATAAGACCGCCCATTGCGCTTTTATTTTTGAGTGTTTAGTTTAGATTTATTTGTATTTGGTGTCAATAAAGAGTTATTGTATTGTAAACAAATCCAAGATTGGAACTACAGGCTGCAGTCATCAACGCCAGGCTAGCGAGCACAACTAGAAAAGAGCATCGCGTTAAACCAAGAACACTGACAGACAGACTGACTCGATGACAGCTATCCTCTGGGTGCGACACGGCGCACGAAGAGTTGTCGCTCATCGCCTGGGAGAGATATCGGCAGGGCTATTCACAACCATTCGGAAACGTTTCCGTTCGGATTTCCAAAATTTGTATGCCTAAACTATTCGAATCTCAGTCAATATTCATAAGTTTTTAAACGTGATTAATTCTTCCGATCGGATTTAAACTCGATTCCCTACTCCAAAATGTATAAAAGTAGACTGAGATTTGAACAATTTGAGTTTGAAATTCGTGGGATCCGATCGGAAAAGTTTCAGAATGATTGATTCCCTGCTGAGCTCACTCACAGATAATGACGATGGGTGCCGACTGACGAGAATATCGCCGGCGATGCAACGAGATTTGCAAGTACAATTGTTTTTGTAGCGTGTAGCGATAAGAGTATTGATACAAACTGTTTCGTTTTTCAATACGTTGTGTTTTAAAATGTATATATTTTTTACGAAATGAATCTCAGATCAACCTAGAGAATAAGATGGCGCACGGCGTATGATCTAAGTGAAGCCAAAAACCATCCAAAAACTACGCTACTGTCGTATAGGTCCACAACACTCACACGTAGACGCAAAAAAACTACGCTACTCGCTTGGTCATTCTTACCTCGACATTATGTGCATTGGTTTATGGTATAATTTCGTGTACTTAAATATACATAGTGCATTATAAAAGTGTGGCCAGGACTACATTTTGAGGTTCTTTTTAAAAACTTTGCAGTTTTTTTACAAGTCAATTTTGAAAAAGCTGTAACATTAAACTCTTACAAATTTGTGCAGTTTTAAAATATTAAATCTCCTAAGGTTGTATATTTGAACGGAAACGGCCAACGTAGAGTTTGGGAATTAAGAGGGCCGCGACGTTCTGAAATTTCCATACAAACGCACTACTGAAATTTCTTGAAAACCGTTTGTCAGATTATGATGAAATTTAGCATGTACAATTAAATTAACAATATCTTCGCCCCTATGTTCTTGGTTTTTTTTTAAAAACGTTCTCAAGCGAAAATAGAGCTATGAAAAATATCCGCATTTTAAGGGGTCACTTTTGACTGATTTATTCAATAGGTAGACAAAGCAAATCAAAAATTCCATTACATAGGGAGGTTGTCTACATCATTAGCTGTTAAATGAATCAATAATACAAGGGAAATTCTTAGTTACTTAAGAATGATTACGGTAGTGCAAAAGTCATAAAAAAAATGAAATTGCACTTTGTCACTCTGTAGGTAAGTTTAGAGGCTCGTCAGGTATCATTACTCGCTCTCTTCACTCGTCTTCTTCTTCTAGACGAAATGGCGATAGAATACCTTAAGCCAATGCGAAGTTAGTCTAGATCGCCTAGGTCGAAATTAGTTAGGTCGCCGGACTCTTAATATTAGTTTTCGTGCAATTGTAAATGTTTTTCATGGCAACATTACCACGTGCACACGTTTAAAAAGAAGTGGCTTCAGCGAGATATAACGCAGTGTTCCATCTTTTCCTCTAGATTGATCTGAGGAAATAAATGTATTAAAAAAAAAATCCATCTCAGCGGAAGATCGTTGGGTTAAAAGACCTGATTTTCTACGACGCCCCGAAAGAAGGCGCAATTTCAATGAAAACTTGTAAAATGAAACAGATCCTCTATCGGTTGTCTATGAAAACATTTTCATCCACATTTCTAACAACTGCGTATTTTTTGACAGAAGAATACGGGTACAGCTTTTTGGCATTACGTGTTTTTTTCTAAATGTTGTCTCTCCACGATTTCTTTATTTAGCCGCCTACATCTATGCTCCTTTTTTATGCCATAAGTGGGAAACAAGCTAACGGGCCGCCTGATGGTAAGCGAACACCATTGCCTTTAGAATAGATAGCAGTGGCATCACATATACGTTGCCGAGGCTTAAGGAGGCTATTGACAGCCCTTTTGAACCAAATGTGGTAGTTACTCGGAAATACCGCAGGAAGCAGCTCAATTCACAAATTGAGAACATTTATTTATTATAAAAAAAAGTACAATTTTTTCTTTTAAAAATTGTACTTTTTTTAATCATTTGGCTCTTCACGATTGCTTCATTCCCCTCGTTCTTTATTACATACATTTATTTGCTACATTTCGCAGTTATTTTATAAGTTTATGTGTGTCAGGTATCGTAACACATCATAAAGTGATAAACCGATTTTGGTTAAGTTTTTTTTATTTGAAAGGATACTTAATCCAGAGTTTCTGGAGTTTTCTTACAAATTTATTATTTATACTTGTTCAAGCATATGACTTGTCACGATTGCTTCATTCATCTTGTTCTACGTTAAGTTCATAGACTACATTTCACAGTCGGTTTTTTTTATAATGACATTTGTTCAAGCATTTGACTTGTCACGATTGCTTCATTCCCCTTGTTCCTTGCTAAGTTCACAGACTACATTTCTCAGGTGTTTTTTTTTCTTTCTAATTTTAATAATAATACTTTTTTTAAGCATCTGGCTCGTAACGATTGCTTCATTCTCCCTGTTCCTTGTTAGGTTTCCTCGCGCGTCGTATCCGGAGGTGGACACCTCGCACGTGCGCATTGAGCGCGCTGCGGTGGAGGAAGCTCTTTGCGCACAACTCGCACGTGTACCGTCTTATACCGATGTGCATCTGTGAACAAGAAATAAGACGTTAACAAGTAACATTATTAAATGAAAAACAAAAACCCGGCTGCAAAATGTAGTACCCTATGTCACTTCCACTATCAAGACGATTCAAATGACACCTCACATGTCGAAATACATCAAGCTGTTTAGGCTGTAGGGCTTGCCAAAGAAACCTTATACATACATACATACTCACATACATACATTTGGAAAACATAACCCTCCTTCTTGCGCAGTCGGGTGAAAATAAGAAGAAAATATGAGTTATTGACTGAATTTGGGAATTTTGAAACGTTTGGGACTGAATATCGTCCGGCGAAGTGTGGGTGTTGTAATACACTTCTGCCAGGTGGATTGACGTTTGGGACTGAATATCGTCAGACGAAGTGGGGGTGTTATAATACACTTCTGCCAGGAGGAAAGGCGTGTATGTATGTATGCATATACCTAAAATATATGCATAAATAATGCCCCTCAGTTTCTTGCCTGTTCTTCTGAGTAGAGGCTGTTTATCCGAACAAGGCGGTCGAGTCTATTTAAATAACTTTGACGTTCATAAGTGTATCTTCGATACCTAACTGGATAAACACATTTTGACTTTGACTTTGGACTTTGACCTATGTAAAAATAAAAAAAGTGGCTCTGTGAGCTGAAGACCTCGCGTAAACGTAAATCAAATGAAATCTTTCCGCTATCCGCTATCCGCTACTTTTAAACAAATCAAAAAACGGAATCGAAAACAAACTAGTATAAATTATCGAACCAGTGGCCCTATTCAGAGATTTGAGATTTTCATCTCACCTGTTTTCGTCCTTGTTGCTCTCGTTTGAAACGTCATAGGCGTGAGAGTGACCAAGATAAAATCTCATCTCATCTCACGCGCAGGAATAGCTCGCAAAATTTCACGAGAATTGGTTGAGAAATTCGACCTGTCGATGAGAGCAACTGGGCATACGAAATAATGTTTGCCTAAGCTGAAACGGAGACGCTTCGCGCTGGCTCGGTCATTACGACGTCTAAAGTCAAATAAATTATACAAATGCTAGAGCCTACTCAGTTTATAATAAACTAACGACCCGCCCCGGCTTCGCCCGGGTGCAATGCTGATACTAAATACACTACAGAAAAACTGTGAACGTTGTATATACAAACATAGCGGCCCGCTCCGGCTTCGCACGGGTATAAACAAAAAAATGTTATTGTGGGATATCCATAAGAGATAGACATATACCATCGCGGAGTTTTCTGTAGACCTTTCAATGTGTACAAATAATTAGTACATTATTTTGATAAATCTCGTAGGGTTCAGCCTGCGTTTGCAATGTAAGTGGAAAAAATTGATAATTAACGACATCACATTAGAAACCTCAAAAATAACAGTATTTCTCCACTATTTAATGGATGTTATTTTACATATAAACCTTTCTCTTGAATCACTCTATCTATTAAAAGAAACCGCATCAAAATCCGTTGCGTAATTTTAAAGATTTAATCATACAAAGGGACATAGGGACAGAGAAAGCGACTTTTTTTTATACTATGTAGTGATAAATAAAATATTTTAATCAAATGCATGCAAGTTCGTATAGGCCGAGTGGCTAGCCCTTATGTCAGAGTTTCTAAGCCGCCCGAAGCCAAAATAATAATTTTGCAAATATAACTTTTTGTTTGAACACTTATTTTGCAGAGATTGGCTCAGAATTGAACAATACCTTGCATAAACAGGTTCGTGTTGCACACTGTCTTGCAGAGATTGGCTCAGAATTGAACACTACCTTGCAGAGATTGGCTAATGTTTCAACACTATCTTGCAGATATTGGCTCAGAATTGAACACTACCTTGCATAAACAGGCTCGTGTTGACAATACCTTGCAAATATTGGTTCATGTTGAGCACTACCTTGCAAAAATAGGTTCGTGTTTCAATTCTAACTTACAGAGACAGGCTTACGTCTTGCAGACGTTGGCTCGGTTTTGAAAACTATTCTGCAGAGATTTGGCTCCATTTTGTACACTACTTTGCAGCGTGCAGAGATTAGATCGGTTTGGAACACTACTTTGCCAATATTACCTCGGTTTGGAATACTGGCTTGCAGAGATTGGCTACAATTTAAGTACCGTCTTCAGAGATTACCTCGGTTTTAAACACTACCTTGCAAGATTGGCTAAGATTTAAGTATCATCTTTCAGAGATTAGCTCGTGTTTGAACACTACCTTGCATAGATTTGGCTCGAAATTGTACACTACCTTGCAGAGATAGGCTTATGTCTTGCAGAGATTGGCTCGACTTTGAACACTACCTTGCAGAGATAGGCTTATGTCTTGCAGAGGTTGGCTCGATATTGTACACTACTTTGCAGAGATAGTCTTTATGTCTTGCAGAGATTGGCTCGACCTTGAACACTGCCTTGCAACAACTGTCTCACTGTTTAAAAAATTAACTGACCTTAATATGGTTGTTAAGGTTGGCAGCGCTGAGGAACTTCTTCCCGCAGTGTTGGCACTCACGCGTCGGCGGCAAGTGCCGCTCTAAGTGGCTGCGTAGGTTAGTCTTGCGATGGAAGGCTTTGGGACACTTGTCGCAGGCGTAGGGTTTCGCACCAGTGTGCAGGTGTTTATGCTCGTTGAAGTCTGTTATGCTCTGGAACAATTACAAGTTGATTAGTAGAGTAGCCCACTCGGTGACTGCCCGCGAGTGTTCGCGCGAGGACAAGTGACAATTGCTGACAGACTACTTGTGAATTCGTTGACCACGCGAGTTTCACTGGTTGACCACGCGGCGTTCACCCGTGGACCACTTGTTGGCAACAAGTCGAGGCGGTCAGGCTCCAAAGAGTGATAACCTTTAAACCTGTGTTAAGAAAGACTTGATGGGTCCCAGGTGGCTCCAAAGAGTAATAACCTTTAAACCTGTGTTAAGAAAGACTTGATGGGTCCCAGGTGGCTCCAAAGAGTAATAACCTTTAAACTTGTGTTAAGAAAGACCTGATGGGTCCCAGGTGGCTCCAAAGAGTAATAACCTTTAAACCTGTATTAGGAAAGACCTGATGGGTCCCGGGTGGCTCCAATGAATGATAACCTATAAACCTGTATTAGAAAAGACCTTATGGGTCCCAGGTGGCTCCAAAGAGTAATAACCTTTAAACCTGTGTTAAGAAAGACTTGATGGGTCCCAGGTGGCTCCAAAGAGTAATAACCTTTAAACTTGTGTTAAGAAAGACCTGATGGGTCCCAGGTGGCTCCAAAGAGTAATAACCTTTAAACCTGTATTAGGAAAGACCTGATGGGTCCCGGGTGGCTCCAATGAATGATAACCTATAAACCTGTATTAGAAAAGACCTTATGGGTCCCAGGTGGCTCCAAAGAGTAATAACCTTTAAACCTGTATTAGGAAAGACCTGATGGGTCCCGGGTGGCTCCAATGAATGATAACCTATAAACCTGTATTAGAAAAGACCTGATGGGTCCCAGGTGCCTGCAATGAGTGATAACCTTTAAACTTATATTAGGAAAGACCTTATGGGTCCCAGGTGGCTCCAATGAGTAATAACCTTTAAACCTGTGTTAAGAAAGACCTGATGGGTTCCAGGTGGCTCCAATGAGTAATAACCTTAAACCTGTATTAGGAAAGACCTGATGGGTCCCAGGTGGCTCCAATGAGTGATAACCTTTAAACCTTTATTAGGAAAGACCTGATGAGTCCCGGGTGGCTCCATTGAGTAATAACCTTTAAACCTGTATTTAGAAATCCAGTCTAACGCTTGATACTTACAGTGTATCCCTTCCCGCAGACATGACAGAGATGTTTGTATGCCTGTGAGCACATGGACACCGTGTCCGTGTTTTCGTCGGGGTGCTCTGTTCTGAAGTGCCACGTCATACGACCGATGCTGTGCTCAACTTTCTTACACTGAAAGAGAATGAACATTATTATCACATCCTACTAATATTATAAACGCGAAAGTTTGTAAGAATGGATGGATGGATGTTTGTTACTCTTTCACGCCAGAACGGCTTTTTTTTTTATTACTTAATAGGCTTGCGTTTGGCCGCCAACATGCCTGATGAGTGCGCAGTGATGCGGCCTACGATGGAGCACGCTTGCCTAGAAGAAACCGATTCACTCGAGACTTGAAGACACCCAGATTATAAGTGTCAGGGAACACACACTCTGGCAGAGTATTCCACACTCTAGCGGTCCTTATGAGAAATGAGGAACCAAAGCGTTTCGTGCGTGTTGTAGGTATGTCGACCATAAAACGATGCCGCTTTTTTGTACTCTTGGTTCCTTTATAGAACACGGCTGAACAGATCTGAATGAAATTTGGCACAGAGATAGATTATAGTCTAGAATAGCACATAGGATAATTTTTAACCGCGTGTGAATGCGCGGGGCGCAGCTAGTATATTATATCTTAAAGGTTGGCAACGTATCTGTGATGCCCTGGTGTCCATAGGCGACGGTGATCGCTTACCATCAGGCGGCCCGTTAGCTTGTTTGTCAACTATGGCATAAGAAAATATGAGAAAATCTTTTTTTTTTAATTTCTAAGGTGCAAAAGTAATTAACAAATTACGCTAATAAACTGAAAAGAAAATATTATGGAATATTTATTACTTTGCTAATCCAAACATTGTACACAGCGTCATCTAATTAAGAATTTTTAAACACACACACACGACTGCACATATTATTTAATTCATTAATATAATATACATTCTTTATTGGCTGTAAGTTTAGTTTGTTACTGTTGTATTTTGTTTTTTAAGGGCTGTGAATGTTTAATAAAAAAAAAAAAACTTGTATACGAAAAATAGTGCAGTATTCTTTATTTAAAACTCTAAATTAGATTCTCAAATTCTCTAATTAGGCTCCAGTTGATACGGTGTCGATACCCTTCAGAGTTGAGATGTGTGCTATGTCATTATAGGCCTGCCACACGCTCAAGCTTCCCCACACTTGTAACTACTCCGGCTATGCTTGAAGACGGAACACCACGCGTGTGGTTGTTAAAACTGTACATCGCGCCAACCACACGGCCTTGGTTTGCGCTATTTTCGACTTAAAACGGCCTTGGCTTGCGCTATTTTCGACTTGAATGCGCAAATCGAAAACGATCGAGTCGTTACCACACGGCTCAGTTAAGTACGCGTAGCACGCTCAGCATGCACGCGCGACTAAATTCTTCTCTTCACTTTTTGTCGTGAGAACGTGACAAGGCTATGTGGATACATACATCTGTCTCAATAAGTTAGCCGACATGCCGTTGTCGTGTTACGCATGCTAGGCCTGCTTGCCTATTCTTATGAGTCCGGCGACCACTTTAGACTAACTTCGCATTGGCTTAAGGTTTTCTATAGCCATTTCATCTAGAAGAAGACTACGAGCGAAGAGAGCGAGTAGTGATACTGACGAGCCTCTAAACTCACCTACAGAGTGTCAAAGTGCAATTTCAATTTTTTTTATGACTTTTGCTCTTCTGTAATCATTCTTAAATAACTAAGAATTTCCTTTGTATTATGGATTCATTTAAAAGCTAATGATGTAGACAACCTCCCCTATGTAAAGGGATTTTTGATTTGCTTTGTCTACCTATTGAATAAATCAGTCAAAAGTGACCCCTTAAAAATGTGGATATTTTTCATGACTCTATTTTCACTTGAGTACGTTTTTAAAAAAACCAAGAACATAGGGGCGGAGATATTGTTAATTTAATTGTACATGCTAAATTTCATCATAATCTGACAAATGGTTGTCAAGAAATTTGAGTAGCGCGTTTGTATGGAAATTTCAGAGCGTCGGCCCTCTTAACGTATGAGATGAGATCTGGTCACTTTCACTCCTATAGTTTTCAAACGAGAGAGACAAAGACCAGAAAACATCTCAAATTATAGTAATAGCCTTCCAAAGTTCAATGTCTCAATTAAGTACGCACAGTTAAAAGTGTGGTGAAGCTTGTGTGTGTGGTAAGCCTGTTATAGCGATTCACTCACCACACGACACACAAAGTTTGGTGGCTGTCTCTTCCCCGTCAGCTTCCTCTTCTTATACGTATAAGCGTAGTTAGAGGCGGTCGACTTCTCCGCGTGCGAGATGGCGAGGTGATTCTGGTACACGGCGTCGGAGACGAACGTGACTTCACACGACTCACAGCGGGCCGAGAGTGGGCCCTCCGATATCTCTTCGTTCTGGGAACGAAGAGAGAAGAGAGGTTGAGAGGCGAGTTCTGGGTTCTGGGTTCTGGGGTTCTGGGGTTCTAGGGTATTTGAAGTTAGTAAGAGTCCGGCGACCTAACTAACTTCGACCTTAGCGACCTAGACTAACTTCGCATTGTCTTAAGGTATTCTATAGCCATTTCGTCTAGAAGAAGAAGACGAGCGAAGAGAGCGAGTAATGATACTGACTAGCCTCTAAACTTACCTACAGAGTGACAAAGTCCAATTTCAATTTTTTTTTATGACTTTTGCACTACTGTAATCATTCTTAAATAACTAAGAATTTCCCTTGTATTATGGATTCATTTAAAAGCTAATGATGTAGACAACCTCCCTATGTAATGAAATTTTTGATTTGCTTTGTCTACCTATTGAATAACTCAGTCAAAAGTGACCCCTTACAAATGCGGATATTTTTCATAGCTCTATTTTAGCTTGAGAACGTTTTTAAAAAAAACCAAGAACATAGGGTCGGAGATATTGTTAATTTTATTGTACATGCTAAATTTCATCATAATCTGACAAATGGTTTCTCAAGAAACTTGAGAAGCGCGTTTGTATGGAAATTTCAGAGCGTCGGCCCTCTTAAGCAATAAAATTTTCTATTCTATACAAAAGAAATATTAGAAAAGGACATTTAGTACAACGTAACTTTTTACACGAAAGTTACACGAATTTCTATACTTAAGCATCTTACCGGGTGTTTCCGTATCTTATGCTGTGTGACACCACACTCCGAGACGAAGGTTCGCGCGCACAGTGCGCAGATGTACCGCGACGGGTGCACGTAGTTCATGTGCGCGTTCAGACAGGGCTTGCTACTGCAATTGGGAAAATTAACATAACATTACCTCCACGTCATTCCCCCGAGGGAGCTGGCAGAGGTGTAATTCAACACCCACATTTCGCCGGACGATATTCAGTCCCCAAATGTGACAGGAGGCGAGCCTGAATCAGTATCAGAATCGTTTATTGTTTAACTGTGTTACAAAGATCTTAAAATAACATAATTATAGTATCAACAGCTTCGTCCAAAGCAGACATACAATATTTAAATTTGTCAAAAGTATGCAATGTCAGCTACTTACATTATTTGTTAAATATTAAATTTGTTATTAAAATCTTAATATATATAAATCTCGTGTCACAATGTTTGTCCTCAATGAACTCCTAAACCACTTAACCGATTATAATAAAATTCGCACACCATGTGCAGTTCGATCCAACTTGAGAGATAGGATAGTTTAAATACATATATATTTATATATATATATATATATGTATATATATATATAAATAATAAACCCGAACGAAGTCGCGGGGTGACAGCTAGTACTTATATATATATATATATATATATATATATATATATATATAAATATACATATATATCCATATCCTCAAATATCAATCCTCCAAATATCAATATCCTGTCCACCGGGCTCCAGTCATGTAGCAGATGACACAATACGCACATATGTTCACACAATGAACAAATTGGTGCGTGCCGGCGGTTGGGTTCGAACCCGCTCCCTCTGGCTGGAGAGGCGGACCTTCTCCCAACAAGGCTGCCATCGCTTTTGGGAAAATTAAAATTTAAAAACCCTGACACTCATTTTAGTCAAACACTAGGCTGACCCCGCGAACTTCGTACCGCCTAACAGTCGATTCTTTAATGTTGGTCAGGCCATTTTTTTTATTTTACTCTGCGTATTGTTATATCCCTTCACATTTTCACCCCATTTTCCCGCATTGATTCGACCTCTTTCCCTTATTCCACAGATTATATAATCATTGCCTTATTACGATCCTGTACCAGACACATAAAGTCAGTGCCACTAAAATTCCTCGATGCTACGACCACCTTCTTTCTTCAAACCCATTATTATTCCAGATTAAGAGTCCGGCGACCACTTTAGACTAACTTCGCATTGGCTTAAGGTATTCTATAGCCACTTCGTCTAGAAGAAGAACACGAGCGAAGAGAGCGAGTAATGACAATGACGAGCCTCTAAAGTTACCTACAGAGTGACAAAATGCAATTTCAATTTTTTTATGACACTTGCACTTCTGTAATCATTATTAAGTAACTAAGAATTTCCCCTGTATTATGGATTCATTTAACAGCCAATGATGTAGACAACCTCCCTATGTAATGGAATTTTTGATTTGCTTTGTCTACCTATTGAATAAATCACTCAAAAGTGACCCCTTAAAAATGCGGATATTTTTCATAGCTCTATTTTCGCTTGAGAACGTTTTGAAAAAAAAACCAAGAACATAGGGGCGGAGATATTGTTAATTTTATTGTACATGCTAAATTTCATCATAATCTGACAAATGGTTTTCAAGAAATTTGAGTAGCGCGTTTGTATGGAAATTTCAGAACGTCGCGGCCCTCTTAAGAGGTTTTTGGTTAGGTACCTATAACGTTGTACAGGTTTAGTATGGTTACTTACTTCAACACCGCTTTGCAAATTTCACAAGAGTACTTCACTCCGTTGTGTTGGTTGTAGTGATTCTCCATCACAGTTCTGCAGACAAAATTAATAATATAATAAACTAGCTGACCCAGCAAACATTGTGTGGCGTTCGATTCCGAGCGACACATATTGTTGTGTATGGCAACACCATCGGGCATGTCAAGGCTCTTGACCAAGAACTTTTACTTCGCGCGCTCGCGACTGCTAAGCAACAAAGAGTTTATCTCATTGAGACGCAGTTATACTAAAAACACCTGTTTTTCATTTCTACTTTTACCACTGCAACCTCAACGTATGAGAGGACAAGCGAGGAGCAACCCGCACGCCTATCCTCCCATTATTGTTTTGCCATATAAATTATTTCTTACATCACTTAGGGGTATGAAAAATAGATAGTATAGTAGTATCTCAAACTTACTGAATATGCATGTAAAATTTCATAAAAATCTATCAAGCCGTTTCGGAGTTTTTTTTTTTTTAATTATGTAGAATAGGTCGCCGTTTGACCACCAACTCGCCTGATGTTAAGCGACGTTGTGGTCTAAGATGGAGCACGACGACCTATAAGGTACTTATTCACTCTAGCCTTGAAGTTTTGTAGAGTGAAGAAGTACAAAGACGGCAGTTGAGTGAGGCGCTACAAGTGCGCTACTGCTCAGACCCGTCTTCGGAACGGTTACACCGGACTACATCCCGAAACACGACTAGGCCATTTCAGAGTATGGTAACTAAAATTGTGACATGAGAATTTTATATTTATAGAGAAGAGATAAATTCGGGACACTTGCACACACGGTCGCCTGACTCCAAACTAAGCAAAGCTTGTACTATGGCGGCCAGAGACTGATATACATACTTAGGTTTTTTAAATACATATTTATATAGATATTAACACCCAAACATAGAACAAACACAAATTTTTATATGAATGTTTGCCCTAAGTCGAAATCGAACCCACGCCCCCAAGCTCAGAAGGCAGGTTCAATACCAACTAAGCCTCCGAGGCAGTCATTTAAAAAGCAAACCTTAAAAAACCGACCTCCAACCTTCTTTGGTCACTCCCTTTTTTACCCGACTGCGCAAGAAGGAGGGTTATGTTTTTCGAGTGTATGTATGTATGTATGTATGAAACTATTAGATCGCATCAGAAACACAGTACTGCGCTCTAAAACTCAGATCTTCGACGTAACGCAGAAAGCAGCCATGCTGAAGTGGGACTGGGCTGGACATGTCTGCCGAATGGAATGCCTGACGAGCTATGGGCTAAAACCACATTCGACTGGGTTCCAAAAGTTTAACAGTCGTTAGGCCGACCCAGAAAGAGATGGAAAGACGAGCTTAACGCCCACGAAAAGGATTGGCCCACCAAAGCCAAAAACGGACAACTGGAAAGAGGGAAGAGAGGCCTTTGCCCAACAATGGGACATATCGGGCTGATCTATGTATGTATGTATGGGGATTTTTTGGCACACCTAAACAGCTTGATGTATTTAGACATGTGAGGTGTCATTTGAATCGTCTTGATAGTGGAAGTGACATAGGGTTACAATATTTTGCAGCCGAGTTTTTTGTTTTTCTTTTAATAATGTTACTTGTTACAATCTCTGGCCCTGGCTTAGGTAACACGTAGCTGTTTGCTTGTATTAGTGTGATATACAATGTGCTATTTCTTAGTGTGACAGTGTGGCATGGGGACCGCAGGAGTACTCCATGACAGGGGGTGTGGCAAATTTTATCTTGTCACCCCCTTTTTTCAATCTCTGGCCCTGGCGTAGTAAGTAGCTCGTACAGAAGACCCCCCCCCCCCCCCCATCAATCCATTTTCCATTTCCTCCTGACTCCATGACGGGGGGCAATCTTCTTTGGTCACTCCTATTTTTCAATCTCTTACCCGGCTTAGTACGTACCTCGTAGCAGAAGCCCCCCCCCCCCTCCTCATCGTATCATTTTCAGCGGTGTATTTGGCCCTTTTTGCCCTCTATTTTCCACGGTCCCTGCAGTGTGGTGCAGTGTGTTGCAATGTAAAACGTATCATCCATAGTTGTGTTTACACAGTCCCATCGCACTCTTGAACCGCATCTGAGACCTGGCATGACACCTGGATGCGTTCTTTTTGCTTGTATTAGTGTGATATACAATGTACTATTTCTTACTGTGACAGTGTGACATGGGGACCGCAGATGTATGACACTCCATGACAATGAGAAGCAATTTGGTCACCCCCTGTTTTCAATCTCTGGCTCCGTCTCAGTAGGTCTTAGTAGCAGAAGGCCCATCAAGTTTATCTGGTCACCCCTTTTTTCAATCTCTCTCCCCTCTCAATTCCCGCCCCCCCCCCCCCATCATATCATTTTCAGCGGGGCATTTGGCCCCTTCTGCCTTCTACTTTCGCGGTCCCTGCAGTGTGGTGGTGGTGTGGTGCAATGTATACGTCTTACCTATAGTTGGTAACAAGCGTTAACCGCATCTGACACCTGGCAAGCATGGATGCGTCCCTAGTCTGATCTACAATGTACTATTTCTTAGTGTGACAGTGTGGCATGGGGACCGTAAAAGTACTCCATGACAGGGGGTGTGGCCAAGTTTATCTGGTCACCCCCTTTTTTCAATCTCTAATCCCCCCCCCCATCGTATCATTTTCAGTGCGGCATTTGGTCCCCTCTGTCCCCTTCTTTCGCGGTCTCTGCAGTGTGGCGGTGGTGCAATGTATACATCTTACCTATAGTTAGTAACAAGCGGACACAGCTTGCACTTGTAAACAGCGCGGTGAGCCGCGTTATGTTTACACAGCCCCGTCGCACTCTTGAACCGCATCTGACACACTTGGCATGCGTGAACGCGCTCTGGCTGGGAACGAACAACAATTTATGAACAAAAAGCTGTTCAACCGTTTAGGGGTGATTGAGTAACATTTATAGTCAGTGGCCTGGCCATGTATAGTCATACGTTTCTAGCATGGCTGATGATGGCCACGCTACAGTTGGCAATATTGCCAGTATGACCGGGCCAGGATTCCCATAAAACATATAGATAATCTAAGACAAAAAATCAAATTACATTGTGATACTCGCTTTCTCACACAAAAAATCAACTTACATTGTGATACTCGCTGATGTGGTAATCCAACAGCTTCCTATACTTAAACCCTCTATAGCAGAGCGTACACCTGTGTTCAGAAGTGAGATAGCTCTCATGTTGCTGTCTCTTACTGAACTCCTCTAGCACTTGTTCAGTCGTGGACAGGTGTACCGTTGTGAACACACTTGAGTATTGGTTGCCGTATCGCTTTTGTATTTGTGATAGGACTTGTATGGCCTCAGGGGTGAATGGTTTTAAGCCTGTAAATAAAAAACAAAAGACCCAGCTGCAAAATGTTGTACCTTATGTCACTCCACTATCAAAACGATTCAAATGACACCTCACATGTCGAAATACATCAAGCTGTTTAAAGGCTGTAGGGTGTGCCAAAGGAACCTCATACATACATATTTATATTCTTACATACATTCACTTGAAAAACAACCCTCCTTCTTGCGCAGTCGGGTAAAAACAATAAATATCTACCCTCAATAGTCTTATTCAGTATCAGCCCATATAGTATCTCCAGTAGCGCAATAACCAGATGGATGGATGTTTGTTCCTGAATCATGCCAGAAGGGCTGAATGAGTCTGGATGAAGTTTGGGACAAAGACATATTATAGTCAGAAATGAAATAGCACATATGCTCCTTTTTAACTGTAGGTAACTGCAGGACACGGCAGTCTAAAGTATACTAAATCCATCCATCCCGAAAACGCAGGATTTTTTTATGAAAGAAATGCTCACTGATCTCCATACCAGCCATTGAAGTTTAGGTAAGTATGTATCTGAATATCAGATCTGGTCATAACTGGTATTTACTAACATGAGTTGAATAGAACAGCAGCTGTATAAAATACTAGTTACAGTACGGTCCAGCGGTAAATAAAAAACTATATTACCTAAGCAATGTCTCTTGACTTTGTTCAATGTATATTTATGCATCTTGTCCAGACTCTCTATAATGCAATCCTTGTCTATAATATTTCCTTCTTCGTCTTTAACTTCCTTATTTCCAAATTTACATAGAAGATTATACTTTATGGATTCAAGGTTGAGTTTCTTTATAGGCGCTCTGATTGGTCTAGCCCTTTTTGTCTTTAGAATTTCTTTTTTGTATTCTTTTACTTTTTTCTTTAATTTGTTTAGTGGTATGTCTCCGTCTAAATCTTCTTTGATGTCTTTTGCTTTTCTTTTAGCTGGTTTTATGTCATAGTCTGTTTTGATTGATCGTTTACGTTTTTTCCATAAAGTTTCATCGTCGCTTGAATTGTCTGAGTTCAGGGTTTTGCTCAAAAGTTTTTCAACATCAAACTCACTGCAATCACTGTCAGAGATATTGTGATCACTGTCGTTGTTGTATAAATCACTATCGTAATCATTCTTCACTTGGAGCTCGTCTATGATTATTGTTTCCGTTTTGTTTGGTACGTCATCTTCTATTTTTACGTCGGATTCTTTTAAAAACTTGTTTTCTTTGTATGTGTCAATTGAAATTGTTTGTAAATTGCAGTGTTCGTTTGTTACGTTTATATTTATGTTATCTGGGTGTAGTTCAGATGCAATGTCTTTGAGGAATTTAACGTTGGATGCTGTGGTATCTTCGTTTGACATAAAAATGTCTATGTTAGATGCTGGCATGTCCCCATTTGATGTAGCCTTGTTTTGGTTAGATGTGGCAGTGGGCATTGAAGTGTCTATTAAGAACCCAGAACGTCCAGTTAAAGTGTTTGTAGGACATGTCAAATGTGTGTATAAAATAGACTCGCTTTGATTGTCCAAGCTATATTGACAAATATATACTTTGTGGTTATGCTTACTGCTGAGACTAAGGGAAGATGGTGGCATTTCGTTTTTTAGCTGGCTTAGTTGTGTTCTGGCCTGGGAAAAGAAATTTAGATTTTTTAGTTTTGATACTTTTAAGTTTCAAGCTTTTAGTAACTTTATTTTTATTTGTATGTTTGTATGTTTAAAACTTGAAAGCAAAATTTGAACCACTGCTCAATGTTCGATAGAGCTAAACTTGGAAAATGGTCATAAAAAAATGCAAAAGCTTATTTTAAAATTGTTTTTAAATTATTTTTTTCAAAGCAATTTAATGAACAAATCATCACTTGTGTTAATAACACTATTATTAAAAAAACATACTAGTAATTATTTGTTTATTAAATTACTTGCTTTTTGGTCTTCATTGACTTCACTTAACTGTACTGCAATATAAAGTCTAAATTAATTTATAAATAAAACTATTTTGGAGCGAACTTACTATGTCATGGACATTGTACTATTATTTATTAAGTTCTGAGTTAAAGATGAATTGAGGGAGCAAGGAGTGAACTAAGACATATGATAAGGGATACAGACCTATCTTTTTATCCCTCATCATATTTCACCACACATAAGTATAGCATTCAGCAACACATAGTGACGTCAATTGATGCTTAAGCAAGACTGAAATAAGTCAAGTTCGAAAGAGATGGATGACGATGACGTCATTAAGTGTTTGCTGAATGCTAGACCGTGTTTTTTGGGATCATAGTGTTTACTTACTTTAGGATTTTGCTTTTTCCATTTTTTTAGTATCCTAATTGCTTGTTGACATTTCTCTTTGAAATTATGGAATTTGTTCAGCATATATGCACATTCTGAGCAGTACAACGCGTAATCTTCGATCTGGAAAGATTTATTCTTGGATTTTTAGAATATTCGCAAAGAAATAGGGCAGCGCAGCGGCAGCAATAAAATGATGGGCGGCGACGTGATTCTTATTGGAATTACTTTGTCACTGTCTGTTCTCATCAAAAAGAAACAGTAATTCATACGCATTGAAACACTGGTTTAATCTCACTACTGGACCGCCCCCATAAGGCTGAGAAGCGGCATTTATTTAGATTTCATTGAGAGAAATTAAATACTTACACCAAAGTCACAAAGTTCATCGTGCCAATTGGATAGTGGTTCCTTCAATGCTTGAAGCGCTCTATCAGTTGATAAGCAAATCTGGCATATAGTCAACATTTTAAACTAAAATAAACGATACAGTTTAAGTATAAACGAGTTTGATATTGATTTTTTTTTGTTGTTCAGAAAACCTCGTCCCTCCCTCGTCCTATCCAAAAGTCAAAACACCGAATGAAATTTGAAGTGACGTGAATGAACAATTAACCATAGCTAACAAAAATTGCAAATGGCGATCGAAATGGAGTGCAGATTAAAAATAATAAGGTGAAAACAGAGGAGGAAAGTCGAATATCTGATTATTTATCGGTAAAATTTAAATCATACCACATCCCAATTTTTTAGGGTACCGCAACAAGCTTGAAAACCTTGTAGTTTCGGGAGCAGTTTTTGGCTGGGACCGAAAAGATGGTGTCGTTATTTTGTATTTTTTTCAGAAACTTGTGATTCTTCATGTGTTAAAGTGTACTAAAAGAGGATTAATAACCTTTACCGGTTCATTAACGTACACAAGTGTACGCAAAGGCAAATAATAAAAACACTAGGAAATGCTGTCGTGTTCTGTACAAAACTCGGCTTAAAGTTTCAGTAAAATATCTACGGCTTTACTGAAATGGGAAAAGGAGGGATTCATCTCATCTTTCATAACCCTCTCCTCTATCATTCTTCATCAGAGATTTAACAACTCATCTATGAAAAAATCAAACTGATAACTAGGCAGTATGGTCATGTTGGCTCTAGCCTGCCCTAAAGACAAAACAAAAAAAATGTAATTTCGGCCAACATAAATTAAAACTATATAAATAAATAGGGTCTTAAGCCACAAATACGAAAATAAGTGTATTTATATTCGCTTTTTGTCTCATCACGGCGCTATTATTTGGAGCCCAAGAACTACTCACAAAAGATTAACCAATTAACTGTTTGTTTTATAACTAAGATGAAAAGTTAGTTTTTAGCCTGTATCTTCAATCAGCGGCTGATGCTAACGAAGTGACTTTCTGCTCAGTGAGTGGCTGATCCAAGTAACAATAAATAATTTGGCGCTCAGATAGCTCAAAAATAGGGTTTACTGCTACTTAATATATATTTTTTTACAACAGACTAGGCATGCGTTTGACCACTGACTCGCCTGATGGGAAGTGTCGACGTGATCGAAGGTGTAACACGCTTGCCTAGGAGATACCTATTCACTTTACTCTTGAACATTATTTTTTTCTTTTATTATTATTTTCATGCGGGCAACATATTTAAATAAAGAGCATTTAAAAACCGTAATAACATCTTTTATTTCTCATTTAACACTTTTCATTCAACACGCATACAATATATTTACTTCAATAAAAAGCTGACCCACCACGGCGCACGTTTAACACGCAAGCCTTGCTTATACAAACACGCTAAGTAAAGTAAAATTTTATTGATGCAAACTGTTGCTACCATGAATACAAGATTGCTGTTTTTGTTAAAAACAATCCTGAACTATTTCCGACGCTTGCTGACTCAATGATTAGAAATCGGAGAGACAATAACCGGCTGCGAAATTTTCCATCTAAAACATCTCTAATGAGAAAAAGTATTGTGTGTATGGGACCGGTGATATTTAATAAACTGCCGAAACCTATAAGAATTTTAAAATGTGATCCATTTAAAGCAAAATTAAGAAAAATTCTGATTGAAAGAAGCTATTACAATATTAATGACTTCCTAAATGACATGACAATTATGATTTATTTATATTTTATGTTATTGACATTTTCTTTTTGATTTATTTGACATATATTTTTGTAACATTGTGACATTGTGAATTATTATTATTTAATTTTATTAATTATGATGACATTCAAGTAACTAGAAATTTTATATAAATGTAACAGTAAAGTTGCCATCTCCATAATTTTGCACGCCTCTTCAGGCTTAACATTGCAGGACATATCTCAAATTGTATACCACCAAACGCATGCTATACCATTGTTATTGCAAATAAAAATATCTTTATCTTTATCTTTAAGATTGATGACGTAATTGCTACACGTACGCTTGCTGTACGCTTGCGTGCTAAACGTACGCCGCGGTGGGCCAGCGACTTTTATACCACGAGTTTTGACATCCATTAGCGAACCATGTATGTTAACTTTTTTCTAGCTCAGTGTAAATGTAAACAGAAAACATACATTTCATCACGCCTTTCCCCCAAGCGGGCTGGCAGAGGTGTAACACAACACCCACACTTCGCCGGACGATATTCAGTCCCAAATGTGATAGGGGGCGAGCCTGTCGCCATACACCGGGCTCCAGTCATGTAGCAGATGACATACAATACGCACATATGTTCACACAATGAACGAATTGGTGCGTCGGCTGCGTTTTAAACCCAGTAGCAATAAGCGTGGTATAGGCTCGTAATAATTTCAGTCTTTTCTCTTTTTGATCGAGTTTAATAAAATTAAATAAAGAAAATTGCAAAACACTATACAGGGTTATCGGTATAGGGTGTACTAAGTATCTAAGTGTGTATAGGGTGTACTAAGTATGTAAGTACTAAAATATCTAAGCATGTTTATCAGTCTCTGGCAGCCACAGTACAAGCTTTGCTTAGTTAGGTGTCAGGCGACCGTGTGTGGAAGTGTCCCGTATTTATTTGTTATTTATCATTATTTATGAAGGAGTAATTTGACTTTTCAGTTTGATCAATTTTTACTATGGAGCTAACCCAAAATCTGAAATAAAAAACAGCTGTTGCATACAAAAAGTTCATTAGCCGTCCACAAATTGTATGGAACAGCTGTTATTTTTTCTCGATTTCAGGGTTGACCCCATAGTAGAAGTTTTTCATAATGACGAGTACAATGACCCCTTTTTCGGCTTACACCCTTTCCTCATAACCCTGTATAACTATTCCGAGGCTATACAACGTTTATTGCTAATGCTAGGGCCACATTAGCGGCCTTCGCTGGTAACTCTGGCTTTCGCGACAAGTGTAGCCGGTTAGTTCATCACTCGGCGATGTATCAGGAGAATTATTGCCCACATCAACTCAGCAAAAAGGCAACGAGTTGACCGCTAATGTAGACAAGAATATCGCCGATAAAGATGATTTTAGCTAGACAACGCGACACGAATTATTCAGGTCTCGTTCATTCAACTATTTACTAGTCTTGAGGTCTCGTTCATTCAGCTATTCACTCGTCTTCAGGTCTCGTTCATTCAGCTATTCACTAGTCTTGAGATCTCCTTCATTCAGCTATTCACTAGGCTTCAGGTCTCGTTCATTCAGCTATTCACTAGCCTTCAGGTCTCGTTCATTCAGCTATTCACTAGTCTTGAGGTCTCGATCATTCAGCTATTCACTAGGCTTCAGGTCTCGTTCATTCAGCTATTCAGTAGGCTTCAGGTCTCCTTCATTCAGCTATTCGCTAGCCTTCAGGTCTCGTTCATTCAGCTTTTCACTAGGCTTCAGGTCTCGTTCATTCAGCTATTTACTAGGCTTCAGGTCTCCTTCATTCAACTATTCTCTAGCCTTCAGGTCTATTTCATTCTGCTATTTACTAGGCTTTAGGTTTCATTCATTCAGCTATTCATTAGCCTTCAGATCTCATTCAATCAGCTATTCATTAGTCTTGAGGTCTCGTTCATTCAGCTATTCACTAGTCTTCAGGTCTCGTTCATTCAGCTTGTTCCTTGTGTTTCCTCGCGCGCCGTATCCGGAGGTGGACACCGCGGACGTGTTCGTTTAAAGACGCGCGGTGCAGGAAGCTTTTTGAACACAACTCACATGTGTAGGATCTTAAGCCGATGTGCATCTGTGAAATAATGCGTTTTTTGTGAATGAAATAAATTTATACACTATAGGCTAGAAATCAGAAATCAGAATTTATTGATGGCTCCTATAGTTACAAGTCACACATATATATACTTATATAGCTGGGTTGTAAATCAGCGACTAAACTAGCGGAATTATACAATCGCTCCTTGCTGCTTGCGAACTCACTTTTCGTTTCTAGCTGTATTCGCTTATCGCCGGCGGCGATTAATATGGTTGTTAAGGTTGTGGCTCACCTTAATATGGTTGTCAAGGTTGAGGCTCACCATAATATGGTTGTCAAGATTGTTGCTTATCTTAATATGGTTGTTAAGGCTCTGGCTTACTTTATATGGTTCTAGTTTACTTTATGTATATTTCTGGCTCACCTTAATATGGTTGTTAAGGTTGGCAGCGCTGGAGAACTTCTTGCCACAGTGCGGACAGTCGCGTGTCAATGGGAAGTGACGCTCTAAATGTATGTGGAGACTGAGCCAACGGTGCAAAATTGTCTAATTTAAATTTTTAGTAAGTACTCGCCTTATCATGGTTCTTAAGGCTCTGGCTAACTTAATATGGTTCTGGCTAACCTTGATATGGTTCTGGTTAACTTTATATACATTTCTGGCTCACCTTATTATGGTTGTCAAGGTTTGTGGCTCATCTTAATGTGATTGTCAACGTTGTGGCTAACGTTAATTTAGTTTTTAAAGCTCGAGCTTACTTAAATATGGTTCTGGCTAACTATGATATGATTAAACTTGGTTTACTTTATGTATATTTCTGGCTCAACTTAGTATATTTGTCAAGGTCGTGGCTCATCTTAATATGGTTGTTAAGGTTGAGGCTCACCTTAATATGGTTGTTAAGGTTCAAGCTCACCTTAATATGGTTGTCAACGTTGTGACTCACCTTAATATGATTGTCAACGTTGTGGCTCACCTTAAGATGGTTGTTAAGGCTCTGGCTTACTTTAATATTGGTTTACCTTACATATATTTCTGGCTCACCTTAATATGGTTGTTAAGGTTGGCAGCGCTGGGAAACTTCTTGCCACAGTGCGGACACTCGCGCGTCGGTGGGAAGTGACGCTCTAAGTGAATGCGGAGACTTAGTCTTCGGTGGAAGGCTTTGGGACACTTGTCGCAGGCGAAGGGTTTCACACCAGTATGCAGGTTCTTGTGTTCGTTTAGGTCTCGCAAGTTCTGAAATGTTTTTATTATATTTTTAGGAAACTAATAATATGTTAAATATTATGTATTTTGAGAGGGTTTTTTCCTAGCAACTATTTAAGTGTTTATAAGTGAACACTTTTTTGGCTCATGTGTTAACACTTGAGTTAAGAGGGAGGATTCGAATCCAGCCGACGGCACGCACCAATTTGTTCACCTGATATTCAGACCCAAATGTGATAGGAGGCGAACCTGTCGCCATACACCGAGCTCCAGTCATGTAGCAGATGACATACAATACGCACATATGTTCACACAATGGACAAATTGGTGCGTGCCGTCGGCAGGGGTTGAACCCGCTCCCCCTGGCTGAGAGGCCTTCTCCAACGAGGCTGGTGACTCGCTTGCATTATATTTCATTGGCAAAATTTTAGACAAACTTCAAACCCTTAAATCCACGTTCGTAACTGATCTTTGATAACCAGACACGAAAATGTTTTTTTTCTTGCTTGATAACAGTTACGAGAACGGAATGTACTTGCCGTTTTCGTAACAATGTTTCATGGTTACGAAAACGAAAATGGTTTTTTTTTTAAACAGTCACACCTCAAATCTCTATCTTAATAAAATTGGTTATGGTGAAGCCCGATCTATGTAGAAACGATCTAGAATACTCTAGAACAGCAGTCGGCAACCCGCGGCCCGCTGGCCACTTGCGGCCTGCGAGTGTTTAGTAAATAAAAAAGGGATCATTTTACTCACACGATCGTCTGGCCCCAAACTAAGCAAGGCTTTTACTAAAGCTGCCAGAGACAGAAAAACATTGATTTTTAGAGATCAGACAAGAACCTACATAAATAATTAGATACCTATGGTAAAATATGTATATATAGAAACCTAGAGTAAAAATTTTGTCAAGTGCGGTCAGTCTCTTGCTTATTTTGTCACTGTGCGGCCCTTGCCTGCCAAAAGGTTGCCGACCGCTGCTCTAGAAGAAACCGATTCACAGATCGGATCAAAGGTCCTCATGTCATCATCGGACAAAGAAATACTGATTTTTCCCAGTAAATACTGAAACTTCTCCTCACACACCAAAAACAACACACACACAATAAAAGTAGAGTAGTTCACACACACCTAATGATGACCTAATCCCTTCTTCCCCTCTTTACAGCAGAACAAGTCGGAAAACGTACCATCCCTACTTAGTCGACATTCCACCAACTCGTACTAAACGTAGTTTGTAAGAAGTTGTTAATGTAAGAAGTAGTAAATTTTAAGAAAGCTCTCTTGAATTAAGATTAAGATTAGGCTGGTTAAATTTGAAATGTAAAACATAATATAAGTAGGTAAATAAGATAAACATAGTAATTAATAGCCTCATATTGCACGCCCGCGATGAGCAAACTGTTGAAACTCTGAACCTTAAGTTAAGAACACTTTTTGTACACAGTTTATGCAATAAAAATATTCTATTCTATGCCTCCACCTTTCTAATACGAACCGCTAGGGAATGGAACACCTTGCCATCGTCTGTATTCCCGACTAACTACAACCTGGGCATCTTCAAGGCTAGAGTGAATAAGTACCTTCTAGGTCGTCGTGCTCCATCTTAGACCCTCAGATCAATCTAGAGGAAAAGATGGAACACTGCGTTATATCTCGCTGAAGCCACTTCTTTGTAAACGTGTGCGCGTGGTAATGTTGCCATGAAAAACATTTACAATTGCACGAAAACTAATATTAATTCCCAAACTCTACGTTAGCCATTTCCTTTCCAATAAACAACCTTAGTAGATTTAATATTCTAAAACTGCACATATTTGTAAGAGTTTAATGTTACTGCTTTTTCAAAAGTGACTTGTAAAAAAACTGCACAGTTTTAAAAAAGAACCTCAAAATGTAGTCCTGGCCACACTTTTATAATGCACTATGTATATTTAAGTACACGAAATTATACCTTAACTATACCAATGCACATAATGTCGAGGTAAGAATGACCAAGCGAGTAGCGTAGTTTTTTTGCTTCAATGTGTGCGTGTTGTGTACATATACGACAGTACCTTAGTTTTTGAATGGTTTTTGGCTTCACTTAGATCATACGCCGTGTACCATCTTATTTATATATATATGTATATATTTATAATTTATTTATTATTTGAAAAATAATGCCCCTCAGATTCTTGCCTGTTCTTCTGAGTAGAGGCTCTTTATCCGAACAAGGCGGTCGAGTCTATTTAAATAACTTTGACGTTCATAAGTGTATCTTTGATACCTAAATTGAATAAAAACATTTTGACTTTGACTTTGACTTTATTCTCTAGGTTGATCTGTGCTTAGACCACAACGTCGCTTAACATCAGGCGAGTTGGTGGTCAAACATACAAAAAATACACTCAAACTCACATTGTACCCCTTCCCACACACATGGCACAGGTGTTTGTATGTTTGCGCACACATGTGTACGGTGTCTGTGTTTTCCTCGGGATGTTCTGCTCTGAAGTGGAGCTTCATCTGCCCCATACTGTGCTCTACTCTCTTGCACTGAAACAAAATACAAAATTAGAGAAGAATAGAGAGAAGAGTTGATAAGAGGGCCGCGACGCTCCGAAATTTCCATACAAACGCGCTTCTCAAATTTCTTGAAAATCATTTGTCAGATTATGATGAAATTTAGCATGTACAATTAAATTAACAATATCTCCACCCCTATGTTCTTGGTTTTTTTCTTAAAACGTTCTCAAATGAAAATAGAGCTATGAAAAATATCCGCATTGGTAAGGGGTCACTTTTGATTGATTTATTCAATAGATAGACAAAGCAAATCAAAAATTCCATTACATAGGGAGGTGTTCTACATCATTAGCTGTTAAATGAATCCATAATACAAGGGAAATTCTTAGTTATTTCAGAATGATTACAGAAGTGCAAAAGTCATAAAAAAAATTGAAATTGCACTTTGTCACTCTGTAGGTAACTTTAGAGGCTCGTCAGTATCATTACTCGCTCTCTTCGCTCGTCTTCTTCTTCTAGACGAAATGGCTATAGAATACCTTGAGCCAATGCGAAGTTAGTCTAAAGTGGTCGCCGGACTCTTAAGTATGTATTTAAAATATTGCATGTATTTCAGTCTCTGGCCGCCATAGTACAAGCTTTGCTTAGTTTGGGGTCAGACGACCGTGTGTGCACGTGTTAAAAAATA
The DNA here is from genome assembly GCA_911728515.1 of Peribatodes rhomboidaria. Classification (NCBI taxonomy): domain Eukaryota; kingdom Metazoa; phylum Arthropoda; class Insecta; order Lepidoptera; family Geometridae; genus Peribatodes; species Peribatodes rhomboidaria. The sequence continues at coordinate 2,616,744 of OU452196.1, read as the reverse complement.
TTTATATAAAACAGGGTTTTTGTAATATGCTATACTAGCTGCGCCCTGCGGTTTCACCCGCGCTTAAAAAGTGTATCCTATGTGCTATTCCAGACTATAATCTATCTCTGTTCCAAATTTCATCCAGATCTATTCAGCCGTTCTGGCGTGAAAGAGTAACAAACATCCATCCATTCATTCTTACAAACTTTCGCGTTTATAATATTAGTAGGATGACTCACCACTCGACAGACAAAGTCGGACGGTCGTCTCGTCCCGCTCACTTTCCGTTTGCTAAAACCGAAGGGGCCGGTCGACTTCTCCGCGTGCGAGATGGCGAGGTGATTCTGGTACACGGCGTCGGAGACGAACGTGACGTCACACGACTCGCAACGAGCGGAGGGAGGGCCCTCGGGAGGGTTTTCTTTCTACGGGAGGAGAAATGTTATTTAGACACCTCCATAACGTCTCGTTTAAAGAAGAAAGAAAGAAAGAAATTTATTTTGAAACCATACATCCAATTAATTATATAAACGATAAATAAAAGCAATAAAACAAAGTAGATACTTATATAAATAATAAACAATAATTACAATAGGGAACTTGCATCAAAATTTTAATGACAAATTAGGTTAATAATTCACATATGAATGTAGTAAAATACACTACTGTGACATGTCTAATGAAAAACTATTGTTTTCTTACAAAATATTGTAATTACAAATTATTTAAAACGGAACGTAATTTGAACCACCAATAAGCTCGTAGTGACGTCACTCCATACGATAAGGGCCGGCACACACTGAAGGTGCTGCACGGCACGCTTCGGCATGTCGAACGTTCCTGTGTTGTAGCATCCCGCGTCGTCATGAAAGCAACCGAATTTCGCTCACTCATTCAGATTAGCGCTGTGCTGCTCTAAAGATAAGCCCATGGCAGGACGCGACGATAAAGCGACATGCCGCGGAATCACGTAAGATGTTTTGGTCTATTCATGTAAATTTCATAAAGAAATCACAGTGCACACTTCATTGAAATAAAGTAAAAAAAAATTGTACGCGATAAACGTCCTTAGCCGCGTCGTCCCGTGCCCCGCCAGTGTGAGCCAGCCCTAAATGTTGACAATGCAAGGACTGACGTCATGACATAGATATTGTGCTCGTCACGTGACCCTGCTTTTTGGCGCGGACTTTAGAAATTCAAATTTCAAATCAGGATTGTAAAATCGTTTTTGTATATTTTAATGTTTTTGTTTTTGATAGGTTTATTTTAGAAATTATTCTTTACAGTAAGCTAAAAAAAATAATTCATGCAAGTTCCCTATTATGATTATATTATTATTATTATAATTCAGGTGGAGCCTTCAGTTGAATCACGCACACACCTAATGGCGTCGATACGTATTAAAATAATACTAATATTTTTGACGTGACAACGTCTTATAAATTGGTTTGCCGGGTGACACTTCAAGAAACTGCGTTACGCTCCGCTCACGTTATGCGCTCACAATGAGAGCGAGTGAGAGGCACGCGTCCCTTCCACTCGGGCATGGTTAGCCCGCCTAAGAGCGAGAGAGACAGACATAAAAAGTGAAAGGCACGCGTCCCTGTCGTTGTCACGTAAAACTTTCGCCCGTATACCGACTTTACAGGCAACCAATTTTTTTTTTTTTCTAATTAAAAATGTGGTAAAACTTTGGGTTTTTAATAAAATATACTATCAATAAACACTAAAAATAAATATTCAACTATTAAAGAATATTAATTGACGCTTAACCCTGAACCCTGAAAAGTTCCTGAACCCTGAACTGTTCGCATGGGGTCAGGGTCAGGGCAGGACGCTCCCACCAACAGTTGTGTGTTGACATTTTACACGGCAATTTTTATTTTTAGATGTAATAATAAACTTATTTTTATTTTCAAATCTTTAACATAGCACGGAATTTAATTTGGTAATTTTTAGTTTTTAACATTTTCTTTGGCAACTCATTCAATGTGTGTGAGATTAATTTAATTGATGTATTCGTTTGTTCTCAATAAATAAATAAAACCACCATTCTACCTAAAGTAGGTGGAATGATCGTGTGTGCTTTTTTTTAAAAATGTAGAATAGGTCGACGTTTGACCACCAACTCGCCTGATTTTAAGCGACGTTGTGGACTAAGATGGAGCACGACGACCTATAAGGTACTTATTCACTCTAGCCTTGAAGTTTTGTAGAGTGAAGAAGTACAAAGACGGCAGTTGAGTGAGGCGCTACAAGTGCGCTACTGCTCAGACCCGTCTTCGGAACGGTTACACCGGACTACATCCCGAAACACGACTAGGTCATTTCACGGCATGGCTTGGTCCGGTGGGTGGTAACTAGCCACGGCCGAAGCCTCCTACCAGAGTTTTGCTTTAAAAATATATTTATATTAGTTAGGATGGTTCAAGCAAGCAACGTACCGAGTGTTTCCTCAGCTTGTGCTGTGAGGCCCCGAAGCTGGAGGCGAAGGTCCTCGCGCACAGCGGACAGATGTACCGCGAGGGATGCATGTTGTTGATGTGAGCGCTCAGGCTGCTTTTGCTGCTGCAATTTCACATTAAGACGCGGTCTTAGCACGATTTTTCACCCACACACACGTTTACTTAAGCCACTTCGTTTAGAGTTGAAAATCGTGTATATTTGATGATAAATTGAGATCGGCGCCTAGAATCACATTTTTTTGCCGTTTTTATTGATTTTAATCGTAAGAACATATAACATATCGTCACGCCTTTCCCCAGAGCGGGCTGGCAGAGGTGTAAAACACGCACACTTCGCCGAACAATAATCAGTATACAAGAACACATATAAAGATAAGTTGCCCGAGAACTAATTTGACTATTTGATAATCGAAAAAACGTGTGTTTAAACAACGTTGTTTAAAAAATTATATTAAAATCGCTGAATATTTAGAGAATCACGCTCAATATGTTATTTTAAGATGATAGTTTTTTTTTCCAAAATTGTAACGATTTTCAAAATTGTTCTTCGGTAAAACTAGACTATCATCGCTTTTGTGTGTGGTTTGTTAGCGGTTTTTATTCTATATTTATTTCTAATTAAAAATTTTCTTTCTAGTTTTAAGGCCCGGTAACGAAACACGAAATCACCGTAATAAAGTTTTTTTTTGCGCCTAGTTTGATTTGAAGAATTATGATGATCAGATGCAAAAAATACAGCTGGTAGAAGAAACAACCAACAACAGTTTAACCGAAGTACAATTTTGAAAATTATGCTCATTTAAAAAAAAATAAAACACAAAAAGTATCTTCTTAAAAAAAACTATCGGAACGTAGTTCTCTAAATTTTCAGCTTTTACACAACATTTTTTTTCGATTATTAAATAGCCAGATTAGATCTCTAAAGTTTAACAGAGCAACTTACTCTTATTTGTCCTAGTTAAGATTAATACTAATAAAAACGGCAAAAAAAATCTAGGCGCTAATATGATGTGATGTAATGTAATGTGATATGAATGTGATTTACGATTTTCAACTCTAAATGAAGCCGTTTAAGTAAACGTGTTTGTGGGTAGAAAATCGTGGTATGACCGCGTCTTAAGGCATTTCAGTTACATTAATACTTACTTCAGCACCGCTTTACACATTTCGCAGGTATGCTTCACTCCATTGTGTTGGTTGTAGTGAGTCTCCATAACATTTCTGTAAACAAAATAAAACGATATACAAATTCATACATACATACAGTTTTATTTGTTTAAACAACAACAAACTGATAGATTGTTAGTCTAACAATGATGCGCTTACAAACTGACTGTCAGTCTAACAATAACGAGTTAGTTAATGGAATCAGGCGTTACTTTGCGGAAGTTAATCTTCAAAACTGTTGCTTTAAAAAATCTCTAGACTATTCCCGCTCTAATATCGTAGTACCTGGATGGCCGAGCTTTGCTCGGTATTTTTTTAATTTTTTTATTGTGTTTTTTGGATAATAAACAATTGATTTTAGTCTAACCTCAAAGCAAACACTCATTGACTTCGTGTTACTTAACAACGCCATCTGCTGTTGTGTCGTTAAAGCAATTACTCGTAGTTGCTCACAAAAAATTGTATTATTGTTCGCCAATAGATGTCAGGAAGAGTCATATTTTTCAGTTGAGATTGATTATCGATAAAACACGAATAAAATTACATTTTCTAAAAATGATTCCTAGCTAGATCGATTTATCGCCCCCGAAACCCCCTATATACTAAATTGTATGAAAATCGTTGGAGCCGATTCCGAGATTCCAACTATATATATATATATATATACAAGAATTGCTCATTTAAAGATATAAGATACATACATATAATCACGCCTCTTTCCCATAGCGGTAGACAGAGACCACTTCTCTCCACTTGCTACGATCCTGGCACACAACTTTCGCTTCTTCCACTTTCATGAGTCTTTTCATACACGCTCGTCGGTTACGGGTACTCTTGACCTGGCTTTTCTTTAAGACGTCTTCAATTTGGTCGAGATACGTGCGCCTCGGTCGACCCTGACCGACTTGCTCATCCACACTCGCCATGTAAACCTGTTTCGTCAATCTTCTTTCATTCAATGTGTCCAAACCATCTAAGCATCCTTAATCTTTATCGCTACTTCCTATACCACGCCACAACGTTTTTTTAAGTCGTTGTTACTCATTTTATCCATCAGGGACACTCCAGCCATACTTCTCAAACTTCTCTGTATAATATATGATAATCTAGCTGCTCCCCGCGGTGTCACCTGCGGTTAAAAAGTATCCAATGTGCTATTCTAGACTATAATCTATCTCTGTGCCAAATTTCATCCAGATCTCTTCAGTTGTTCTGGCGTGAAAGAGTAACAAACATCCATCCATCCATCCATACATACAAACTTTCGCGTTTATAATATTAGTAGGATTATATGTCTAGATGGACTGAAAACAATTAAAAGCCCTTAGGTTAGGGGGTACGTCTTACACCAGAGCCACGTCATACTTTTGTTCATTTAGAATTTTAGATGAATGTTTTCATGGCGCAATACTAGTGTAAGATGCACCTGTCTCACCCACACTAGATCGCCTCCCTTACTGTTGATGGCAATATTACCCCAAAACCCAAAAAGGCAGAAGCTAATTAAAAAAAAAGTTGCCCTGTCAATTTTCGTTCATACAACATGATCCAACATTCCGGGAACAAACACATAATGACGTCACTCGTCGTCGTCATCAGTTTCTTTCGAACTATTACTAAACTAGCTGCGCCCCGCGGTTAAAAAGTATACTATGTGCTATTCTAGAATATAATCTATTTCTGTGCCAAATTTCATTCATATCTGTTCAGCCGTTCTGGCGTGAAAGAGTAACAAACATCCATCCATCCATTCATTCTTACAAACTTTCGCGTTTATAATATTAAAAATATACAGGGTGACTGGTTGAACACTTTAGATATTCTAGGTTATCATAGTACTCATCATTATGAACAATTTTTATTATGGCACAAACACGGAATTCGCGAAAAAAAAATCTGCTGTTCCATAGAAAAATGTCAATGACACTCGACAAAATGTATGGAACAGCTGATTATTTTTTCGCGAATTCTGGGTTAGTCCCATAATAAAAGTTGTTCATAATGATGAGTACTATGATAATCTAGAATATCTAAAGTGTTCAACCAGTCACTCTGTATATACATAGGATGACTTAATTAGGTCTTGCTGAAGCATCGTTTGACGTCACTATGTGTTGCCCACGTGACCGGTGCTATATCTTTCGGAGTACATTATTATACCATGGATAATACGAAACTCTCTTTTGACATATAAGTACTCACCTATGATTAGTAACGAACGGGCATATCTTGCACTTGTAGACAACGCCGTGCGCCGCGACATGTTTGCGCATGCCCGACGCATCCTTGAACCTCATTTGACATATTTGACATAAGTGGGGGCGCTCTGGCTGTCAACAAACATGACATTAATATTTAAAAATATACATGGAACCTAGCTTCGCCCGGCGGGTCCACCCGCGGTCCTGTACACACCGATTTTTATCCCCTTCAAACAAAAAAAAAAAACAAAAACAAAATCAAAAACGGTCCATCCGTTCAGGAGCTACGATCCTACAAACAGAAATACACACACAAACACGTCAAACTTATAACATTCCGTCGTTTTCGCGTCAGGGGTTAAAAATTCAAAGCGAAGCTAAGTGCAATTGCACGCGACTGAAACTAGATGGCGCTGACTAATCGTTAAAACGCGCAAGCCGAACCATCGAACATGAAACCCCATGGACAGGGACATGCTTATAAAGCACTGCGCTACTGGGTTAAGCTAGACTAGGAGGTACCTCAAGACTTAACAAGTCATTAAATTTTAAAGAAAAAAAAACCCAGCTGCAAAATGTTGTACCCTATGTCACTTCCACTATCGAAACGATTCAAATGACACCTCAAATGTCGAAATACATCAAGCTGTTTAAGGTGTAGAGAGTGCCAAAGCAACCTCATACATACATACATATATTACCACATACATACATATATTACCACATACATTCATATATTCCCACATACATTCATACCTACCTACCTAAATATACTAGAAAAACATAACCCTCCTTCTTGCGCAGTTGGGTAAAAAACTTACATTGTGATACTCGTTGACATGATAATCCAACAGCTTTCCATACTTAAACCCTCTATAGCAGAGCGTACACCTGTGTTCAGAAGTGAGATAGCTCTCATGTTGCTGTCTCTTACTGAACTCCTCCAGTACTTGTTCAGTCGTGGACAGGTGTACCGTCGTGAACACACTTGAAAATTGGTTACCATAGCGCTTCTGCACTTGTGATAGTACTTGTAAGGCTTCGGGGGTGAATGGCTTTGGTCCTGTAGAATGGAAAATGTTTAAATGTTAATGTGTTCAGTGTTGGCACCGTAGGACTGGATTTAGGGTAGGGCAGGAGGGGCTACAGCCCCGGGGCCTCAACAAGATGGTCATAATGATGAGTACAATGATATCTTAGAATATATACCCTACTAGCTGTTGCCCGCAACTTATTCTTATTTGTCTTCTTATTACGATTAATACCAATAAAACGGCAAAAAAATGTATTTCTAGGCGCCGATCTCATTTTGCCATCAAATATGATAAACGATTTCAACTCTAAATAAAGCGGGTTACGTAAACGTATGTGTGGGTAGATAATCGTGGAATAACCGAGCCTTAAGTCTGTCCTGTCTGGCTTGCCGCTTAACCTGCGTAGCGACAACGTGCTACCGATCAGTCTAGTCAGTTTTCTCATATGCGATGAACTTTTTGCATTACGTCAACGCATCGTTGCGTCGTTTCTGCGATACGTCGTCGCACAGTTGTTGTGGTTGTGGCGTCGCCCAATCTATCTCTCTCTAGCAACGTGCACGTGACAATTGCAGTGCACTTGCCTTAAGGCATGTCTTAAGGCGTCTTCCACAACGAATGCTGCGTAAAACAAAGGTGCGCATAAAAGTTTAAAATTTGCATCACCTAAACAATGTCTCTCCACTTTGCTTAATGTATATTTATGCATTTTGTCCAAACTATCTAATATGCTGTCCTTGTCAATTATATTTCCGTCTTCGTCTTTCAGTTCTTTATTGCCGAATTTACATGAGAGATTATGCTTTATAGATTCCACATTAAGTTTCTTTATTGTTGCTTTAATTTTTTTAACCTTCTTTCCTTCTGCAACATTCTTAACTTCTTTGACTTTCTTCTTTAATTTACTTAATGGTATGTCACCGTCTGCTTCTTCTTTTATGTCTATCTTTTTCTTTGGTCGTTTTACGTTGCAATCTTTTTTGAGGGACTTTTTAGATTTTTTTATCAACATTTCATCATCGCTTGAATTGTCAGACTCCAAAGCTTTGTCCAGCAGTTTTTTAACGTCAAAGTCACCGCTGTCACTGTCATCATTCCAGATGTGATCGCTATCTTTGTTACAGTCGCTATCAATATCATTCTTTACTTGGAGATCGTTGACAATGATTGTTTCCGTATTGTGTAACACATCATTTTCAATTTTGACCTCGCATTCTGGCAACTCGTTTTCGTTGTATGGTTCTATTTTTAATTTAAAGGTCTTGCTTGTTAAGTTTACATTTGTGTTTTCAGGGTGCGGTTCGTATGAAACATCTTTGACAAATTTTACGTTGGATGTTGAAGGTATGTTAGTGGTTGTAATGTAGACATTGCTCAAAGTCTCCGAGTTAGAATGTGAATTAGAAACTAATGTATCTGAGTCTTCAGTTAGGGTATTATTTGGACTAATCAATTGCTTGTATAGTATGGATCTGTTTTGATCGTCCCCCGTCTCGTTGTAGAAGAATACTTTGTGGTTTTTTATGATGCTGAAGCCAAGTGACGATGGTGCCAGGTTTTCTTTGAGTTGGTTCAGTTGTGTTCGGACCTGTAAATTAATAATAGTATTTATTAAAATTTAAATTGGAATTTTCTTCTTCATTCACATTTTCTTTAGTTAACAAATTGGTTTATTTTTTATTTTGGAAACTGATGTGGTTTTCACTCACACATTATGATTTATAAAACGGGAATCACTATGTTTTTATTTATTATGCTATAATTATTAATTATTAGAGCTATGCGAGACACAGCCGCGCGCGCTCACTTGCCTTGATAAAATCCGCAGAATGCGGTTTAAACTATAGTCGGAATAATCGACTAAATCGCATGTGAGTAATTCCCGTTTCATATACCATAATGGTTTTTTTTTTTAATACAGAGTCTATATTACGACACTGAAGGGACTGTGCATTTTATGGCGTTATAGAGAGTTGTCTTTAATCGGAGAGAAGAAACTTTTTCTTTTACTAGCCATGTTTACAGTTTGGAAGTTTGTGAGGAACTATGAATATGATATTGTCTAGATAATCCATTACTCCTACTAATTAGTCATGGTCTACAAAAGTCTCCATGTACAAGCAATCCAAATTTTTAAACTTGAGAACAAATTTCTTAGAAAATTTGGTATGTATGATGCAGACAGTCAAGTTTATTACGGCCTAGGATAGTTAAGTGACAAAAGAACATACACACCTTCACTGTTTTTACTAATTTTCGCAACATTAAAGTAATATTATACTGTTTATTATTATTGTATCTGAGAGTGGGTGTAATGCTATATAAAGTGTATCATTGTATGGAAAACAAGCTGAACCAACCAAAGCCAGTGATTTCAACGCTTTAGAGAGTTTGTCGTTAAATAGCACTGACATTACATGGAATTTGCACTGCAGTTGTTTTTATGCCACTCTGGACTAGTGTTGTAAATAGACAGTTACTCTGTCCTTTCTTTACTTTTTGACCACTAAATTTATTTTGTTACATCCACATAGTCAAGCATCTTTCCCAAAGCGGTAGGCAGAGACCACTTCTCTCCACTTGCTATGATCCTGGTACATCTTTTGCTTCTTCTTTCATGAGTCTTTTCACACATGATCATCAGTTACAAGTACTCTTGACTTGCATAGGTATTCACAATCATTTGGAAACATTTCTGATTGGATTACAATTTTTTTTAACTTAAATTATTCAAATCTCAGTCTGTATTCATATGTTTTAAACATATTAATTCTTCCAATCGTTTTTAAGCTCGATTCCCTATTCCAAAATCTATAAAGTAGATCAAGATTTGAATAATTTGAGTTTGTTTCCAAACGATTGTCTATACACAATCGTTTGGAAACAAACTCAAAACACTGCTGGTCTTTCTACATGTTTTGATGATTGATGTATGAAATTAAAAATACAAACTTAGCCAACAAGTCAGAAACATGACTAAGTACTTACTGTTGGGCTCTGATTTTTCCATTTTTTTAATATCTTATTTGCTTGCTGACACTTTTCTTTGAAGTTGTGAAATTTGTTCAGCAAATGTGCACATATAGAGCAATACAATACATAATCTTCTTCTATCTGTAAAGATATTGTAACTATTATACATAAAAATTTGCAAAATTAGGCACAGACAGGCATACCTACTTACTACTAAACTTTTCTCTCCTAAAATTCGTGGAAAACCTTAAGCAAAGGCAGTGTGGTTAAGTTACTAGATTATATACTGATATAAAGGCTTTTTGTACTTTATACATGCGAGCATACCGGAGAGAGCGAAGGTGGTGGGTTCATCTATATGGATGGAGTCATTTCTCCGGTGCCTGTAGTCATTTTAAAGGTTCTATAAGCATTTTGGATTATCGCAGTGCCTCTTCTTACTACTGGCATCGCATCTGTGAGCGCGAAAAACCGAGGGACTAATTTATTTTGAGATTTTTGAGATAAATACTTACACTAAAATCACAAAGTTCGTCGTGCCAATTAGACAATGGTTCCTTTAACGCTTGGAGAGTTCTATCAGTCGTTAGACAAATGTAACATATGGATAACATTTTGGACTAAAATGTACGAAAATCTAGGTTTTAAAAGTATTAGATCTGTATAAAAATTCTCAGAATCAATAACAAAAAACTTTTTTGTTATTGATTCTGAGAATTTTTATACAGATCTAATACTTTTAAAACCTAGAATTTGTAAATACGATGTGTTTTTTGAAAAAACACATCGTATTTACAAATTTACAAATGAGTGAAACAAGAAACAACCACAGACTTGGAAGAACACAGAAGAACAACAAAAACAATGAATGAACAAAACCAATTTTTTTTTTTCTTTCTCCCCCATGTACGTAGACGGAGAAACCAATGGACGTAGTCACATTTCCGTCTCTTTTACTCCGCAGCGAAACAGCCATATGAAAAAATAGCATGCTTGAAAGAGAAAGTTTAATACTTCTTTTCTCTCTGTCGCTGTAACCGGTTGACTCCAAGCAATATTTGACAGCTTGGTGTCAAACATTACCGTGACCGAGAGATTGTTGTGTTTTTTCGAAAATATATCATCTAAAATCAAATCTAATTGTTATCATCGCATGGTGAAGTGTTTTGGACATCGTCAGGATGGTGCAGTGCTGTATTTTGGGTTGTCAGAATAGAACAAAACAAGGTTTAAGTGATGTTACATTTCAACAGGTTGGTACTGGCCATTGCTCTAAACAATATGTCTTCTAAAATCAATACAAATATTAATTAAAGAGGATCGAGGCTTGACTTTAGAATAGTGCCAATCGATTTCACGGTTCATGTTTTTTTTACAGATAGGTCTTATTATAAGAAGGCTTCCTGTAAAGTGCTAACTTGCGGAAACTTATACTTTTCGAGATATTAATTATTGAAAATCGAAAAATTAACCTTAAATTCACAGTTTTTAGCCTATGTTTCGAAACTGAGCGGTCCGTTATACGTTCTACGAAAGTTGAAAAACATGTCGCACTACATAAAAATTAGAAACACGGCTATTTTTTATTTATTTTTAAGGTTTATCGTATTATTCATTATAAGTAACGTTTTCTTTATCAAAAACCCTTATTTTTATTTAAAATAACCAAGTTTTTAATTTTTTATTTTTTATTATGACTTAACAAACTTGTAAAAAAGGAACGTAATAGACGCCACTTTCTGTGCTGTCATGTCATGTAACGTTAGGTTAGGTGTTTTGTTATCATCATTGTGAGGCGTAATTATCATATGCCAAAACATCATTTGCCATCGAAATTGCATTTAGAAAAAAATTGGTTAGGTTAGGTTATGTTAGAACATGAAAAACAACGCACGAGCCGAGCGAGCGAAGCGAGCGTGCCGCGGCAGCGGCCGGCGAAGTGCTCTGAAATATTCTATTAAATAAAGTGAAACAGACCCAAACTAGCTAATGTCGAAATTGCTTCTAGAAAAAAATTGGTTAGGTTAGGTTATGTTAGAACATGAAAAACAACGCACGAGCCGAGCGAGCGAAGCGAGCGTGCCGCGGCAGCGGCCGGCGAAGTGCTCTGAAATATTCTGTTAAATAAAGTGCAACAGACCCAAACTAGCTAATGTCGAAATTGCTTCTAGAAAAAAATTGGTTTGGTTAGGTTATGTTAGAACATGAAAAACAACGCACGAGCCGAGCGAGCGTAGCGAGCGTGCCGCGGCAGCGGCCGGCGAAGTGCTCTGAAATATTCTGTTAAATAATATTATACAGACCTAAACTAGACCTAAAATAAACATCGAAAATCGAAAAAAAGTGAGGTTATGTTGCAACACAAAAATGCTCATATCTCTGGAAGGGGGGGTTTCCGCAACTCCCCCCTTTAGGGGAAGGGTCTACCCCTCCCCTCCCCCCCCCCCCCCCCCCACCTCCCCCCTTAAATCGATTGGCACTATTCTAAAGTCCTACCAGGATCGATGCAGGAACCACTTATTTGGATGTAAAGGTTTACTGCAAAATGCCAAATCATGCAAAAGCAAAGAAAAACCTAACCTCCAAGACATTGAATTAGGGCTGCCATAATCTAGCTTTCAATTTTACCCTAGTTTTCTAACACCCGTTTGCACTGAACATAAGAATTGCTTAAACAGTCCTTGTTTAACTAGTTTAATCTACTCCTAGCGAAATATTCCCTTATCGGGCACATAAAGTTAAAAGTCCTAAGAAATGGCTCAAGATACATTCAATCTTCAGATTTCATTCATCATTCAGATTTTTTTTTGCTAGGAGTAGTTTAATGAAGCTAGTTAAGCAAGGACGTAGGCAGACGGGCCTAAATGTTTTTGGATGTGACGTATTGGATTTGACAAATTTATTTTATCCGCCCAGATTGGACGCCACGTATTATCGGTTTTGTACAATAGCGTTTTTTTAAAAATGGAAAATGGTTCAATATTATAATTTTTTGGTTGTTACTAATAGAGAATACAGAATTTACCCTACATATCTTAATATTTCCTTACAGATTTCCATCGAGTGCTGAACTTGTAGAGATTTGGATACAAGCATGTGGTAGATTTGATTGGAGACCAACGCAAAATTCTTAAGAGAAACGTAACCAACTTAATTACACGAAAGAATGCGAGACAATAGGTATTTTTTACACGAAAGTTTTAAAATATGTAGCCATAAACATTTCTTTCAATGCCATGGCGATATATTCGATTGTTCACCTTTAGATAACCACGAACTTCTGCTCACAAAAGCCATTATATGGGAGTATTTAAAGGTGAGACTACATTACTTAGATAAGCGTGCATCTGAACCAAACGAAAGAGTAAGAAATGTAAACAGTAAGCTGATTTTGTTTAAAAATGAATAAAATATTATAGAAAAATTAATCTGAAGTCTTTACTATTTTATTTACTGTTAAAAATCTACCCTAATTTCCCTAACTTCTATGGAACCATCCTTAAGTGGCAACACTGTTAGAAAATATCGCTATCTCATGTCCGGTTACACAGTACTTGAGTCCATTGGTTTCTCCGTCTACGCCCATGTAGGGAAATGTGGCGTAGCACATCATGTGCATTGGCCAGTGTCAAGTGGTATTCATTCGTTTTCACAGATGACGGGATGATGATGATGAAGTTATGATGAAGATGATGAATTTTCCCTTTCCCCATTCCAGTAAAGCTATGGATACTTTACTGAAACTTTAAGTGGAGTTTTGCAGAGAGGACCCGACCGTGAGCCGTCGAGCGCGACCGTTTGCCTCCGGCCACTGCGCGCGTCTACAGTTTTCGCACCCCGTCGTTAGGGGTGGGGTTGCTGCTCCGCCCGCGAGCGTCGAGCACCCCCACCCCCGTACTACAGCGGCGCACGGCGAAAACAATTGCCGCGATGACTCAGCCGAGTGCGCGTCCGCCAGCTGCGCCATCAAGCGGCGAAGTGGCGGACCGCCCGCCGAGTCACACATCAATGCGCGTTCTCGAAGAGAACGCGCACCTGCGCTTGTCCGCCTGCTACCAGGGCGTTTCCCGCGGGAACGCCCGCCTAGCCGCCGACCACCGCAGGCCTCACCACGAAGTTGACGACGCTTAGACCGGGTTCGCAGCGCGCTTTCCTGTCGCCGATCGGGTTAGGTGGGCCTCACCCGGTACGCCGGGGGTCTCACCCGCACTAGCCCTGTATCGCCGGAAGCGCGACTGAACCTGGAAAGCGTCGTCCTTCCAACTGCAAACCAACTCCAAGCGGAGCGGCGACGGTCATCGACCGCCCCTCCGCACACACCGCTCACACACCATACCTGCCGAGCTCGTAGCGCACCTCGCTCGCTCGGCCGCATCGCGCACCGCCATCGCCGGTCAAGCCCGCCGACGCCCCGCAAGGTTCGCCGACGGTTGAGCTGAGCTCAACACGGTCACGAATCCCTCCGGTGCCGTCCGGCGGGCGGACCGCGACAGCAAGCGCAGTGCATCCCTCTCGCACTACGGAGGCGCGGCCGCACACGCGGCGCTCCGCCACCTAGTGCCGAGCCTATGCACCACCGGCCCAGGCGCACCTTGCGCTAGCCGGACCTGCCACCACCGCGGAGGTCGAGCTCCCAGCTCCCTCCGCCAAACTGACATCCACCCCCAAAGGACGGTGGCCGAGTTCGCTCGCCCCGTCCGCACCAGGCCCCGACCCGTTCAGAGGTCAAGCCCACATCAAGACCCGGAGGCCAGGGATCGAGAATTCTCCCCGGCGCCGGCCCGGCCCAGGCGCACACGGCGCTAGCCACATTGCTTCTACGCGGAGCGGGGGTTGATATTCCCCCCGCCTCCCGCACCCGGCCCAGGCGCACCCGGCGCTAGCCCCATATCCAGACAGCGGGGGTGAGCTTGCCTCCCCCTGCCTCACCACACCGGACCAGACACCGAGGGCAGCGTGAACTGCCCTCACATCCTGCTTGACTACATTGATTCCCGCGCGCGCTGCAAGCGCGCGCGCACCCGACGACGGCGCGGCACCCGCATCTCACCGGGTCTCCCTCTCGTTTGGGTCCGCCGCTGGCTCCGTTCTTGGGGGAACGTCGAACCGCCGCGGACCACCGGTTCGAGAGCGGGATGCGCCGGACGTCATTGGACTTTAATCCTGAGCCGGATGGTGTGAGCCGGCTCAGCGCCCAGCCTCCGTCACTACGGTGACGTTCAACGCCGATGCTTCGCGCTCGGCTAAAGACAAGACACGCTGCCATCTGGCGGGCCCCTCGCCACCCGGCTCGAGGCACGGCCCGCCAGCATCACCGAATCCCGCTGTCCAAGCAGCACTTGGACACCGCCCACTGCCCCGTAGCGCTACGTCATGCGGGGCGCCCCACCGACGGAGGGCCCCTGTAGAATGGGACTGCAGGCCGGCCCTCCACATCACTGCAAGCCTCTACACCGCGGCCGGGTGAGTACGCTCCCCGGCCGCACCACCCTGCGGACACGACCCCCTCGGCCGCCGGCCTAGAGGGTGCGTCGGTCCGCCTCAACGAAACCCGCCGCCGGAATCCCGGCATATGACGATGACGTCATCCACACACCGCCCGTCGCCCCCTGCGCGCGGGCCGTGAAATTACTCCCCGCCTTCGTCGAGCGATGCTCCGAAGGCGCGTCGCACCTCCGCGCCTCGGTGCGAGGTGTAATAGCCGCCTATGGTCGAGCGAGGCTCCCTAGGCGGCCACCACACAGCGGGCGGTCCCCTCCGACAGCCGTCGGAGGCGCGGACCGCTAGACGCTGCCAATGGCTAGGCCGGCGCCGCACCCGCGGCGCCTGGCCGGCCGTCCATTGCCGCCGCAAGGCGACCGCATCTCATCTAAAGGGCTGCTAGAGCCGTGACAGCTGGCTCACGCCGGCTAAGCGTGCCCGCGCCCTTCTCGCCGTCCGTAATCACCGCTCCGTCCGCCAGGGCCCGCCCGGCCTTACGCGCCGGAGACCCCGAGCGAGACGGCGAGAGTCTATCCTTCGGTGGAGATGCCGCCCGTTAGCTGCGACGGGTGCGGGACTCCACCGACCACTGAAACCTGCGAAGTGTGTAGTGTGAACTGCACACTTCGACGCCAGTGCGAGCTGCCGCCGGCGCAAGCCGGGCCTGGCGCCGCACTCGCAATTGCCCTGGGGGCAGTGTCCCCCAGCGTCCAGCCGCGGTAAAGAGGTTCGCCTCGAGACCGCAACCTTACTCCCCCGAACAGGGAGGGAGAAGAACCCGAGAAGAAGAAGAAGTTTTGCAGAGAACACAAAAAGTCGCGTTTCGCAAAGTTTGTATCATTTGCCCACACTCGTGCACGTTGTAAATGTGTACCGATAAATGCTATTAATCTACCATTTTTACACTTTAACACTCACAAGATAAAGAAAATAATACAAAATCACGACATCATCTTTTCGGTTCCCGCCAAAACATCTTAACGAATGATGAATTTGGAAGGAAAATTGGCGGTCGTGATTAAAAAAACTACAGGAACCCTATTCGGAGATTTGAGATTGTCATCTCATCTTTTTCCGTCCTTGTTACTCTCGCTTGAAACGGCATGGGTGTGAGAGTGACCAAGATAAAATCTCATCTCATCTCACGCGCAGGAATAGTCCCCCTGAGTACAAATTATAAAATTTGAGTGATTAATCAAAGAAATATTTCAAGGGTAGCGTGACCTTTTGTGGATTCCAATTAAACGGATTGGATTGATTGTAGATTGCAGTATTTGACAGTGACATCTCGGTTTGGAAATGACGGCCGGATCACGCTAGGCACCGTTGCCAGATGTACAGTTTAAATCGTATTCGTACGATTTTTTGCCCGTTATACCAATTTGCGATCGCATCAGTGACTTCGTTCATGATTTTGATTCGGACTTTATAGTTCCAAAGAACCTAGAAATCCGATTATGTTTACCCATTACTACTCACTGAGTACTCTCTCACTAGTCGGGGATGACTCTTTTATTATCGTAGAAGTTCATTCAACCGGTTCAAAAGTATCCAAATCAATTTCAAAACACGGTGCTAGTTTTAAAACAGGGATGCTAGTGGCTCTGTGAGCTGTAGGCCTCGCGGCCGACGATTGTCTTCTTCCACAGGTCGCAATCCTCAACCGACTCTCATGAAGTTTTGTAAGCAACTTCGATAACTACACGTGTATAGTAAGACATAGATCCAGACAGAAATCCAGACAAAATTCGGAAATACGAAAGCATTTTTGGTAAGCTCTTTGGTAAGGATCGATTAGATGGTATCGAGAGTTAACAATGTTTGCCTCTGTGTTTACCTACCCTTCGCATGGGCTATTTCCAGCAATGCAAAGTCAAACCGAAGTATTTTTTGTAAGTCTGAAAAAAAAAACCTTAAAATTTTTTTGTTCCTGACAAGCGTACCGTACGATCGTTCTCAAATAACATCTGGCAATACTGCGTCACGGACGTGTATTGAGTCGAATGATTTGAATTTTGGGAAAAATAAATTATAAGGGAATGCTATTTCATAATTCTAGTGCAGTGAATGGTATAATTTAGTTCAAAATGTTATCTATATGTTACATTTGTTTATCCACTGATAGAACGCTCCAAGCATTGAAAGAACCTTTGTCCAATTGGCACGATGAACTTTGTGATTTTGGTGTGAGTATTTCTTTCAATAATATCGTCAGTTATCCAATACGGATCAAAAACCAGTTCAGAAATTCCGAAGAGACCAGATTGGCGGGAAAGTAACTCCACGAAGATGAAGCCATGGTCGCTCATAGCGTTGCCAACTGCTATTAAAAAGTACTAAAATTAATTTTAAAAAAAATTAAAGCAATGTAGGCCGGGTGGCTTTGATGTCAGTCTCTAGACCAACCAAAGGCCTCTGATGAGGCTTGACGATTGTTGTCATAGATCAAACAACCGGGGCCTACAATTTACCGTGTCATCCAATCCACGGTAGCATGCAGTTGTAAATGCCACTCTCGGTTACCCATCGGAAGACTGACCAAAGTCAAAGTCAAAATGTTTTTATTCAATTTAGGTATCAAAGATACACTTATGAATGTCAAAGTTATTTAAATAAACTCAACCACCTTATTCGGATAAAGAGCTTCTACTCAGAAGAACAGGCAAGTGTTGTCCGTTGCTTAATGTCGGTGATCAGCTACAAACACCTAGTCAAATGGAGCTACAAGCAATTTTTTTCATTCTTTTCTATGAACAGCTTATACAAGGTTGTCAGGAAAGGGTGTAATAAGCCGAAAGGAGATCTTTGTACTCATCATTATGAACAACTTTAATTATGGGGTCAACCCTGAAATCGAGAAAAAAACAGCTGTTTCATACATTTTGTCGATGATCAATGAACTTTTTGTAACAGCTGATTAGCTCAGCTTATTATTATTATTATTTGTTGACACTGGCAGCTAGCTGATGCATGTCTTATTTCAGTGCACTTCACTTCACTACATTTGTGTGTTTTTCTAAAGTAATTGTCAAGTCTGTTTTTGAAGCAATTAACTGAGGGGGAGCATTTATCACAGATATTTATATTTACCTAAACATTTTGGGGTGGCTCCATAGTAAATGTTGTCCATAACAATGTGTACAATGACCCCGTTTTGGCTTCGTACACTCTATGTACCCCTTGTACTGTATGGTTGCAAATAAAATATCTTGAATCTATGTCAATAACCCATTAACAATTTCATGATTAGTTTCATACTCATCAAGGAGTATGTTTAGAATTATGATTAGGTATTTATATTGATATTATTGGAGGAGGCCTATGCCAAAAGGCACACTGAATTGAGGGACACTATCTAATATATAAAAAGGAAATTATTGCAAATATGCTAAAACCCAAAATATTTAGATGAAATGGCTAGTGTATTGTATTGTATTTATATATTACACTAGCTGCGCCGGCCATTTCAACCGCAGTTGTAAAGTATCCTATGTGCCATTGTAAACTGTAATCTATCTCTGCCCCAAATTTCATCCAGATCTGTTCAGCCGTTCTGGCGTGAAAGAGTAACAAACATCCATCCATCCATTCTTACAAACTTTCCCGCTTATAATATTAGTAGAATAGGATTTTTGGCTATTAAACCCCAAGCTTATAATTGTCTTTATCCTTACAGATAGAAGGCTACGCACTATACTGCTCAGAATGTACCCTCATGCTGAACAAATTCCACAATTTCAAAAGAAAATGTCAACAAGCAAATAAGTTGCTTAAAAAATGGAAGAATCAGAACCCAAAAGTAAGTAGACATGTTTATTGCTCACTGTATTAAAGGTTAAGTGATGGTGATCTCTTACCATCAAACAAGCTATCATGCAGCCTACATGTTGCATTGTTGTGCAGCTTTTTGAAAACTTTGGCAGAAAAAAACTGTTAAAAAAATATTTAGGCTCATAACCCTAAATGTTGTACCTATTTGTCATGAAAAGTAACAAAGAGCCAGTTGAACTAACCTATCCAATACTATAAAATTAAATGTGAGTTTATATGTTTGTTAATCTTACACATTCACACACATTGTCAAGAATAGACATATTAAGAGAAAATAGGCATCATCATTTCTTCCATCCTCCTCATTCTTTCATTTTGAAAAAAACTAAAGGTTTCTGCGGGACCTTGAGTGAAACCGCATGCATAGTTTATAATAATAATAGGTTAAAATAATTTATTAACAAGTATAAATTTAAAAAACCCCCCTAACCGATTTTCTTCAATACCGATTTTAATGAAACATAACTAAGAATTATCACAACTAATTCACCTATCAAACAAAAATCATCCGTTCATTCGTTCAGGAGCTAAAATGCCACAGACACACTCAATCTCACACAGACACATCAAACTTATAACACCCCATCGTTTATGTATTGGGGGCTAAAACCTCTAAATTAATAAACTTCTTATTATTTGAATTCAGTTTGAATACTAGTGTGAGTGCCAGCCAGTTCTTACTGACAATAAGCAATTTACTTGTAATGTCATTTTGTCATGTTATTTTTACCTCCTATAAATGATATTGGTTTTGTAAGTCCCTAAGTTTGTGTCAATAACGAATTTATTATTATTATTATTCACAGGTAAGAACTGAACTGAGCCAACTAAAAAAGAAAATGCCACCATCGCCTCTTAGTTTTACAAGCAGCAAAAACCATGCAATATATGTCTACCAAGAAATCGAAGACCCTTCGGAAAATCAAAACTATTCCTCATATACCCTCTTGACCGGTTCAACATGGCCATCTGGTCATGCTGGGTTTTTAATAGACACGTCAGTGCCTATACACTTGCCAAACTCTAACATTTTCATGTTCAACACTGACAGTTCTATGTCAAACATTGACGCTTCAACGTCCAACGTAAAACTTGTCAATGACATATCATCTGAAGAACATCCAGAAATCACAAATACAAATATAGAAACATCCAGAAACATGCTATTGAAAACAGAACCATACAATGAAAACGAACTGTTCAAAGATTTTGAAGTGAAAATTGAAGGAGACGGACCAAACAAAACGGAAACAATAGTCAGTGAAGAGCTTAAAGTCAAGAAGGATATTGATAGTGATTATAACGATGATAGCAATCACAATATCACTAGTGATAGTGACGAAGAATCTGACATAGAGAAACTGTTCACCAAAAATGTTACGGACAATTCAAGTGACGATGAAATTCTGTTAAAAAAACGCAAAAGATCACTTAAAACAGATCGCAACACGAAAAAAGCCAAAAAAAAGGTAATAGACGTAAAAAAAGAAGCAGACAGTGATATACCGTTAAGTAGATTAAAAAAAAAGACTGAATTAAAAAAAGATGAAGAATCTCACGACAAGAAAGTGAAAAAAGTTAGACCTACATTCAAGAAAATTAATTTAGAATTGTTAAAACACAATCTTTTGTGTAAATTTGCCAGTAAAGAAGTGAAAGACGAGGACGGAAATATAATAGACAAGGATGGCATTATCGACAGTTTGGACAAGATGCACAAATTGATGTTACGAAAAATAGAGAGACATTGCTCAGGTGATATTTTTTAATTTATTTCTTTAGTAAAAAAAAATGGATCTGTCCGGCTGTTGGCTATTCACAATAATTTTGAAACGTTTCCGATCGGACCCCACAAACAAACTCAAATTGTTCGATATTCAGTCTGCTTTTATAAATTTCGAAATAGGGGGTCGAGTATAAATCCGATCGGAACAATGAATCACGTTTAAAAAGTCATGAGTTCATGAACTGAGATTCAAATAATTTGAGTTAAAAATTTTTGGAAAGCGAACGGAAGCATTTCTGAATGATTGTGTGTTTTTTTTTAAATTGTTTATTTATTTATTTATCTAAGTTAATAACATACATATATATACATTGTTATAGAACTCTGTCAAACTATGTAGCAGTTTTTGTAGTATACAAGTACAATACCTATGCAGGTCGCATTTTTCAACCGATTCTCTTGAAATCATAACTTTAATATAATGAGTATCACATCATTATATTAATGATGTGATACTCATTATATGAAAAATTTCCAATGACTGGCTCGACAAAATATCTCATCATGTCAGCCCAGAAGACGTCCACTGCTGGACAAATGCCTCTCCCAATGATCTCCACAACGACCGGTCCTGCGCTGCATCCAGCTGCTTCTTACGACTCTCACCAGCACACGTATCCTACTTCCTACTTCCTACTAATATTATAAACGCGAAAGTTTGTAAGAATAGATGGATGGATGGATGGATGTTTGTTACTCTTTTACGCCAGAACGGCTGAACAGATCTGGATGAAATTTGGCACAGAGATAGATTATAGTCTAGAATAGCACATAGGATACTTTTTAAACGCGGGTGAAACCGCGGGGCGCAGCTAGTTCACAATAATTCGGAAACGCTTCCGTTCGGATTCCAAAAATGTTTGGACGTGACAACGTCTAATAAATCGATGAACGCCGGCTGCGCGCACGAAAAAGGATGACTCATTGTTCCGTTACGCTCGGTCGATCGGAGCGAGAGCGCAACACGAGCGAGCAAAAGGCACGATCGGCTTGAGCGTTCGGCTTGCGCCGCATCTATCTCTCTTCCACTCGACTGACCTATGCGTCCGAGGAGAAGATTTCATCAATGTTTTGTTATGACGTTGTCACGTTAAACTATAAAATAGTTATTAAACTAGTTATTACCTAGTTGTAAGCCAAATTTTGTGAGACTGTAATTTATTTATTATTTGAAAAAATAATGTCCCTCAGTTTCTTGCCTGTTCTTCTGAGTAGAGGCTCTTTATCCGAACAAGGCGGT
The DNA here is from genome assembly GCA_911728515.1 of Peribatodes rhomboidaria. Taxonomy (NCBI): domain Eukaryota; kingdom Metazoa; phylum Arthropoda; class Insecta; order Lepidoptera; family Geometridae; genus Peribatodes; species Peribatodes rhomboidaria. The sequence continues at coordinate 2,594,584 of OU452196.1, read as the reverse complement.
CGAGTCTATTTAAATAACTTTGACGTTCATAAGTGTATCTTTGATACCTAAATTAAATAAAAACATTTTGACTTTGACCTTTGACTTTGAATATAAATAAAAAAAAAATATTCGGGACACTTCCACACACGGTCGCCTGACCCCAAACTAAGCAAAGCTTGTACTATCGTCCGTAAACCGACTTTATTTACTTAATGTTTTCGAATGTCAGTCCGTATTCACTCGTTTTTAAACGTGATTCATTCCCCTAATCTGTTTTATAATCGACTAGCTGCGCCCAGCGGTTTCACCCGCGGTTAAAAAGTACTCTATGTGCTATTCTAGACTACAATCTATCTCTGTGCCAAATTTCATCCAGATCTGTTCAGCCGTTCTGGCGTGAAAGAGTAACAAACATCCATCCATCCATCCATAAATACAAACTTTCGCGTTTATAATATTAGTAGGATTGCCTAATAGAGAGCCGGCCAGACCAAGGACATACGAAAGCATTTTTGAAGAAGCTGAAGCATAGATGTTTCACTTGCTGGCGCTTGCTCGGTCGAATTCAAAATAAAAAATGCTTCACACATAGCTTCCTGTCTCGTGATGTCATGGAACACACAAAGACAAACACCTAAAGGTCGATTTACACCAAACCAGCGAATGCTCATTCTATCCCCACTACATCAAATTCTTCCAAGTGTAAACAGGCGTAGAGCATTCTTTCGTTGTTCTTAGTGCGTTCGCAAACATTCTATAGAATATTCTAAGAATGCTCGCTCGCTCGGTGTAAACGGCGCAAGAGCGAGAGAACAGCTGCTTAGAGCATTCTAGCGTGTTCGGACGTGCTCGCGCCACTGAGCGGTCTCATCAAAGCGTTCTTGTGTTCTAGTGATTGCTCTAGCTCTAGCTCTGTGTTTGTTTGATGTAAATGGAAACGTCTAGCTTTCGTTTACACTAAAAGATTACGAAAGAATGCTCTTGTTCTAGCTCTAGCTCTATGTTCGTTTGATGTAAATCGACCTTAACACCCAGACGAACAGATAATCGACATTCTGATAATTAGCATTCTGAGAGCCAACACCTGGTGACGTCATCGTCTCTTGCTAGCTTGTTGTAAATTACTTATTCCGGTTTTCCCTAAGCATCGATTGACGTCACTGCGTGTTACCCACGTGACCATTGTTTACTCCGAACGCTATACCAGACATAGTACATTAGTACACCATGTAAATATCTATCTTTATATCTTACAGGACCAAAGCCATTCACCCCCGAAGCGATACAATTACTAACACGAGTGCAGAAGCGCTATGGTAACCAGTTCTCAAGTGTGTTCACGACGGTACACCTGTCCACGACTGAACAAGTGCTGGAGGAGTTCAGTAAGAGACAGCAACATGAGAGCTATCTCACTTCAGAACACAAGTGTACGGTCTGCTATAGAGGGTTTAAATACAAGCAGCAGTTGGAGTATCATATCAACGAGTATCATAATGTAAGTTGATTGATTATGTCATGTCTGTTTGTTTAGCGAAGCGTTTTCCGCAATTCATCACTTGATTTGACATTGTTTGGGGGCTGAGCTACCCACGTCCGTAGGAGTGTACTCTATTCTGATTCCCTACACGTGGTCCCCGGGTAGTGCTAACCGGGTAGCAACCTCTGGTGGGAGGCTTCGGCCGTGGCTAGTTACCACCCACCGGACCAAGCCATGCCGTGAAATGACCTAGTCGTGTTTCGGGATGTAGTCCGGTGTAACCGTTCCGAAGACGGGTCTGAGCAGTAGCGCACTTGTAGCGCCTCACTCAACTGCCGTCTTTGTACTTCTTCACTCTACAAAACTTCAAGGCTAGAGTGAATAAGTACCTTATAGGTCGTCGTACTCCATCTTAGACCACAACGTCGCTTAACATCAGGCAAGTTGGTGGTCAAACGCCGACCTATTATACATAAAAAAAAAAATTGTGCGTGCCCAGGTGCTTCCAGAAGGTAAGCAACCTTTTCAGGCTGCTGCAAGCCTCCGGGATCATCATTACGATATGTCATAACGTGTAACTTGATTGTGGAAGTCAAAGTGTACATACATATTATGTCCGTTGAAAGTCTACGCAACGGAATTTGACGCGGTTTTCAACAGTGCGAAGCCGGGGCGAGTCGCTAGTTCAACGTAGGGTCAGCTGGGGCATATGCGTCTGTCAGGCAATTGCGTTTTTCGAGAATTACTGACAAACCCTTCACAAATTAGGCAACTAACGCCATCTTGTACAGATTATTGCAACTAAAGGTAAAAAAAATGTAATATAATGGGTGGCGCCTAATTTGTGAAGGGTTTGCACAGACGCATTTGACCCAGTTGACCCTATTTTAGTAATGGAATGCACGTGTAATGTTTGTCGCCAGTCGGAGCGTCGGGCGCACGGCTGTCAGATATGCCAGATGCGGTTCAAGGACGCGCAGGGACTGCGGCGGCACGTAAGAACGCACCGCGTCATATACAAGTGCAAGCTGTGCCCGCTTGTCACTAACTTCAGGTGAGACGTTACACGCACATAACTCCTTTCTTACCCTGTACATAACTCCCTCGCTGCGCTAGGGAGTCCACTCTAGAGTCCCTCGTTACGCTCAGGGTTCAATCAGCCGCCCGCGACGTAAGACACTGCTTTGTCCCCTCGGTGCATAATACAAGTGCAAGCTTTGCCCGCTCGTCACTAGCTTCAGGTGAGACGTTACACGCACATAGCTCCCTTCTTATCCTGTACATAACTCCCTCGCTGCGCTAGGGAGTCGACTCTAGAGTCCCTCGTTACGCTCAGACTTCACATAACTCCCCTCTACCCCTGTACATAACTCCCTCGCTGCGCTAGGGAGTCGACTCTAGAGTCCCTCGTTACGCTCAGACTTCACATAACTCTCCTCTACCCCTGTACATAACTCCCTTACGCTCAGGCTTCATTAAATCGCCCAAAACGTAAGACACTGCTTTGTTCGGTACATAATCGTATCCTTATCATCCTTACCTATTATAAAATCGAAAGTAATCCTGCATGTCTGTCTGTTTGTAGGTTTTTCACGGCTAAACGGCTGAACGGGTCTTAATGAAATTCGATAATTATTAACAGTATATCACGAGGAAGGTTTTTGGAAACTATTTTCTGAATAAGTACGAACGAAGTCGCGGGTAACAGCTAGTAATATTGTAAATGTGAAAGAGAGTTTGTTCGTTTGTTTGTTTGTACCGCTTTCACGTCTTAACTACTCAACCGATCATCTTGAAATTTAGCATACACATGGTCGGGGTTACGGAAAAGGACTTATGGTACTTTTTATCCCGAAAAAACAAACAGCGGGTGGAACAGCGGGGCGCAGCTAGTCTACTGGAATACGCAGGAGAAAGTGAATGAAGACAGATGCTTGTGTGTAAGGTTTTTTGCGTGATGTTACGAAAAATATCCGGCCAAGTGCGAGTCGGACTCGCGCACCGAGGGTTCCGTACAAACCTGTAGGTATTTATGAGGAAGGGGGTAGTAAGTTTAAAATTATTTAAAATATTTTTATTGTATGATGTAGCTAAAAATGTATGCTTTTTGCAATTTTTCCTTTATCTGTGCTATAAGACGTTGCTTCGTACCAAATTTCCAGATTCTGAGTTCACGGGAAGTATTTTGTGTGAAGTGATTTTTTCACCGCTCCAAAGGACAGTAGACCTGAGTATTTGGCATGAATTTCAATTTGCTATCTCCACGCATTCCTGAGGAAAAGGGTCTTGACAGACAGACAGACGGACAACAAAGTGATCCTATAAGGGTTCCGTTATTTCCTTTTGAGGTACGGAACCCTAAAGCGGGGCGCAGGAGACCCAGCTTAACGGTGTGTTTCCTTTGCAGCAGTGTCATGGAGACTCACTATAACCAACACAACGGAGTGAAGCATACCTGTGAACTGTGTAAAGCGGTTTTGAAGTAAGTTAACATACATTTTTAACCGACTTCAAAAAAGGAGGAGGTTCTTTATTCGACTGCATGTTTTTTTTTGTATGTGTGTTACGCGATCATTCCGCCAATTTTGAATAGATTTTGATGATTATTTTTTTGTTTGGTAGATCATACTTCAGAGGTGGCCCATATAAATTTTATCGAAAACGGTTAAGCGGTTTTTAAATTATCAACAAATGCCTAAAAATTGTTTACAAAATCTAATTCGAAAGCGGGAAGTTGGTTCTTTTATTCCTTGGTTTTTTTTATATAATCCTATTCTACTTCCTATTAATTCTTCCTATTAATTATTCCTTTTCGAAGCAACCTTTAAAAACTAGGTATCTACTTTGACACACGATCTAACACACATCACCCACGTCAACATAAACACGACACGTCAACATAAACACACACACACACACATACACACACACACACACATACACATCTCAACACTCACACGCCATATCCTGCATGCACACACCTCTATTAAAATTCATGCTACTTTATCTCTTTTGTTAGCAAGCGCTGGATAAATTATTTAGAGTAAGATTAAACCACATATACTGTGAATAGTTATTTAGCCCTCTGTACCTTCGATCATGTATGGTGAAAAATGGTACGAAAATCTTAAGTGGGCCTGCGCACAATAGTCACAATGAAAAGCAACCAGGCGCAACAGTGATCATTATTGTTGTCTCGCTCTCGGTATAGACTTCTATCTCTCTCGATATTTGTTTTTTGATACACGTAACTTAAAACAGTCAACGAAGCTGTGTAGTGTCTGTTTGCTGATATTTGTGTTAGGTCCACGCTCTGTGTACTGGGAATTGGACCCGTGCTGCTTCTCCTGTATAGTATTTAGATGCTCTGTACTCCTATCTGTTGTATCTAGATTGTTAAATCCGTTTGTTTACTGGATACACTCGAAGACCATCTCAGTTCGCGCATTGGGATATTCTGAAAACCAGCTCTGCGTAGGCTTCAGCTTACTCAGTACATAGCTGAGAATATCCCAATTGCCTAACTAAAAATATTGTACCCAGCATTAATTTGTAGCTTGTTTTTTTTAATTTTAGGCAATAAATACTTTTTTATTTTATTTATTATTTTATTTTAATATTATAAACGCCAAAGTTTGTAATAATGGATGGATGGATGTTTGTTAATCTTTCACGCCAGAACGGCTGAACAGATCCGGATGAAATTTGGCACAGAGATAGATTATAGTCTAGAATAGCACATAGGATACTTTTTAACCGCGGGTGAAACCGCGGGGCGCAACTATGTATGTATAGTTGGCCGAGCGAAAGCACTCACTCAATTGTCACTTGCACTAAATACACATAAAAATTGCCTAAGTCCTTGTAACTAACCATCGATTTGAACCAACTGTTTTCAACATGTAAGAATATTAAACTACAAAATCTAAATCGACTGCCTCGGTGGCTCAGTTGGTAGTGAACCTGCCTTCTGAGCTTGGAGGCGTGGGTTCGATTCCACCTAGGGCAAACATTTATGTGATGAACATTTGTGTTTGTTCTATGTCTGGGTGTTAATATCTATTTAAGCATGTATTTAAAAATATTTAAGTATGTATATCAGTCTCTGGCAGCCATTGTACAAGCTTTGCTTAGTTTGGGGTCAGGCGACCGTGTGTGGAAGTGTCCCGAATTTATTATTTATTATTTGGGGGCTGAGCTACCCACGTCCGTAGGAGAGTACTCTATTCTGATTCCCTACACGTGGTCCCCGGGTAGTGCTAACCGGGTAGCAAACTCTGGTGGGAGGCTTCGGCCGTGGCTAGTTACCACCCACCGGACCAAGCCATGCCGTGAAATGACCTAGTCGTGTTTCGGGATGTAGTCCGGTGTAACCGTTCCAAAGACGGGTCTGAGCAGTAGCGCACTTGTAGCGCCTCACTCAACTGCCGTCTTTGTACTTTTTCACTCTACAAAACTTCAAGGCTAGAGTGAATAAGTACCTTATAAGTCGTGGTGCTCCATCTTAGACCACAACGTCGCTTAACATCAGGCGAGTTGGTGGTCAAACGTCGACCTATTCTACATTTTAAAAATGGGATGATAATAAAAAATGCTATTTTGCTCTAGTTACATGCCCATAAAATCCCCTCCTTTCACTTGGATCCACAGCTTGGCTCCACGTGTTGATCCACGGACGGAAATGGGAATTTTCTCAAGTGCTCAGGTTGTGGACTTTTTGCTCAAGTGCTTCCCAAGTGGCACATAAAGAGAACAATAATTAATTTCAGCCATACATACGTAGGTAAAAAGAAAAGGAATAAAAATATCCACGGATCCACTTGATAGATCGAAGAGGAAAAAGAAGTATCCATGATTCCACCGGTGGATTTAGATGGAAAAAGAAGTCTCCATGAATCCACCGTTGGATTTAGATGGAAAAAGAAGTATCCATGAATCCACCGGTGGATTTAGATGGAAAAAGAAGTATCCATGAATCCACCGGTGGATTTAGATGGAAAAAGAAGTATCCATGAATCCACCGGTGAATTTAGATGGAAAAAGAAGTATCGATGAATCCACAGGTGAATTTAGATGGAAAAAGAAGTATCCATGGATCCATCTGTGGATTTAAGAGGAAACAGAAGTATCCATGGATCCATCTGTGGATTTAAGAGGAAACAGAAGTATCCATGAATCCACTGTTGGATTTAAGAGGAAAAAAAAGTATCCATGAAACCACCGGTGGATTTAGATGGCAAAAGAAGTCTCCATGAATCCACCTGTGGATTTAGATGGCAAAAGAAGTCTCCATGAAACAAAAGTATCCATGAATCCACCGTTGGATTTAAGAGGAAAAAAAAGTATCCATGAAACCACCGGTGGATTTAGATGGCAAAAGAAGTCTCCATGAATCCACCTGTGGATTTAGATGGCAAAAGAAGTCTCCATGAATCCACCGGTGGATTTAGATGGAAAAAGAAGTATCCATGAATCCACCGTTGGATTTAGATGGAAAAAGAAGTATCCATGAATCCACCGGTGGATTTAGATGGAAAAAGAATTATTCATGAATCCACCGGTGAATTTAGATGGAAAAAGAATTATCCATGGATCCACCTGTGAATTTAAGAGGAGAAAAAGGTATCCGTGTGTGTATCCACATGTGGAGCCAGCCGAGCTGTGGATCCAAGTGGAGGGAGGGAATTTGTTTAGTCAGGACGAAGCCTTATGTAGGCTGATGATAATGATGATGAAATGTTAACCCTTATAATTCCCCATTGCAGCAGTAAGACGAGTCTTTACGCCCACATGAACTCAACGCATCCGTCGCGAGATATATTTTGTCAGCTGTGCGCGCGGACATTCAACTCAGAGTACGGTCTGACTCAACACAAGCTGAGGAAACATGCGGTATGTTATACACTTACTTCTTCTTCGTGCTCTTCTGTACTGAGTACGGTCTGACTCAACACAAGCTGAGGAAACATGCGGTATGTTATACACTTACTTCTTCTTCGTGCTCTTCTGTACTGAGTACGGTCTGACTCAACATAAGCTGAGGAAACATGCGGTATGTTATACACTTAATTCTTCTTCGTGCTCTTCTGTACTGAGTACGGTCTGACTCGACATAAGCTGAGGAAACATGCGGTATGTTATACACTTAGTTCTTCTTCGTGCTCTTCTTTACTGAGTACGGTCTGACTCAACATACGCTGAGGAAACGTGCGGTATGTTATACCAGTTATTTTTTCTTCGTGCTCTTCTTTACTGAGTACGGTCTGACTCAACATAAGCTGAGGAAACATGCGATATGCTATACACTTACTTCTTCTTCGTGTTCTTCTTTACTGAGTACGGCCTGACTCAATTCAAGCTGAGGAAACATGCGGTATGTCATACACTTAATTCTTCTTCGTGCTCTTCTGTACTGAGTACGGTCTGACTCAACATACGCTGAGGAAACGTGCGGTATGTTATACCACTTACTTCTTCTTCGTGCTCTTCTTTACTGAGTACGGTCTGACTCAACACAAGCTGAGGAAATATGCGGTATGTTATACACTTACTTCTTCTTCCTGCTCTTCTTTACTGAGTACGGTCTGACTCGACATAAGCTGAGGAAACATGCGATATGCTATACACTTACTTCTTCTTCGTGTTCTTCTTTACTGAGTACGGTCTGACTCAACACAAGCTGAGGAAACATGCGGTATGTTATACCACTTACTTCTTCTTCGTGTTCTTCTTTACTGAGTACGGTCTGACTCAACATAAGCTGAGGAAACATGCGGTATGTCATACACTTAATTCTTCTTCGTGCTCTTCTGTACTGAGTACGGCCTGACTCAACATACGCTGAGGAAACGTGCGGTATGTTATACCACTTATTTTTTCTTCGTGCTCTTCTTTACTGAGTACGGCCTGACTCAATTCAAGCTGAGGAAACATGTGGTAGGTATGTTATACACTTAATTCTTCTTCGTGCTCTTCTGTACTGAGTACGGTCTGACTCAACATAAGCTGAGGAAACATGCGGTATGTTATACACTTACTTCTTCTTCGTGCTCTTCTTTACTGAGAACGGTCTGACTCAACACAAGCTGAGGAAACATGCGGTATGTTATACACTTAATTCTTCTTCGTGCTCTTCTGTACTGAGTACGGTCTGACTCAACACAAGCTGAGGAAACATGCGGTATGTTATACACTTACTTCTTCTTCGTGCTCTTCTTTACTGAGTACGGTCTGACTCAACATAAGCTGAGGAAACATGCGGTATGTTATACACTTACTTCTTCTTCGTGCTCTTCTGTACTGAGTACGGTCTGACTCAACATACGCTGAGGAAACATGCGGTATGTTATACACTTACTTCTTCTTCGTGCTCTTCTTTACTGAGTACGGCCTGACTCAATTCAAGCTGAGGAAACATGCGGTATGTTATACACTTACTTCTTCTTCGTGCTCTTCTGTACTGAGTACGGTCTGACTCAACATAAGCTGAGGAAACATGCGATATGCTATACACTTACTTCTTCTTCCTGCTCTTCTTTACTGAGTACGGCCTGACTCAATTCAAGCTGAGAAAACATGCGGTATGTTATACACTTAATTCTTCTTCGTGCTCTTCTGTACTGAGTACGGCCAGACTCAACATACGCTGAGGAAACGTGCGGTATGTTATACCACTTATTTTTTCTTCGTGCTCTTCTTTACTGAGTACGGCCTGACTCAATTCAAGCTGAAGAAACATGCGGTCACACATACACACAAATGAAATACCGAAACAAAAGTCAGCCGTTCCATAAATTTTGTCGCCGGTCAATTAAGGGTCCCGCAACGCTCTGTTTTTTTTTTTTAATGTTTAATAGGTCGGCGTTTGACCACCAACTCGCCTGATGTTGAGCGACGTTGTGGTCTAAGATGGAGCACGACGACCTACGACTATATTTCCGTACAAACGCGCTTGTTAAATTTCTTGGAAACCGTTAGTCAGATTATGATGAAATTTAGCATGTACAATAAAATGAATTATATCTCCGCCCCTATGTTCTTAGTTTTTTTAAAAACCTCCTCAAGAAAAAGTAGAGCTATTAGAAATATCCGCATTTGTAAGGGGTCACTTTTGACTGATTTATTCAATAAGTAGATAAAGCAAATCAAAAATCCCTTTACATAGGGAGGTTGTCTACATCATTAGCTGTTAAATGAATCCATAACATGATTGTTTGAATGATAGTATGATTTCCACTCCACAGAAAGACGTGATGACAGAGGGACCTCCCTCCGCTCGTTGCGAGTCGTGTGACGTCACGTTCGTCTCTGACACCGTGTACCAGACTCACGTCCGCAAGTCGCACACGGAACATTCCATCTGCACTATTAGGAAACGAAGAATGACAGGGAAGAGGAAACTGCCCAACATGGTGTGCCGTGTGGTGAGCATAGATCAACCTAGAGAATAAGATGGCGCTCGGCGTATGATTTAGGTGAAGCCAAAAACCATCCAAAAACTACGCTACTGTTGTATATCTATACACGCACACATTGACGCAAAAAAACTACGCTACTCGCGTGGTCATTCTTACTTCGTCATTATGTGCATTGGTTCAAGGTATAATTTCGTGTACATAAATATACATAGTGCATTATAAAAGTGTTGCCAGGACTACATTTTGAGGTTCTTTTTAAAAATTGTGCAGTTTTTTTACAAGTCAATTTTGAAAAAGCCTTATATTAAACTCTTACAAATATGTGCAGTTTTAGAATATTAAATCTATTGGTTGTGGTTGTATATTGGAACGGAAATGGCTAACGTAGAGTTTGGGAATTAAAAATTGTTTTCGTGCAATTGTAAATGTTTTTCATGGTAACATTACCACGCCCACAAGTTTGATAAAGAAGTGGCTTCAGCGAGATATAACGCAGTGTTCCATCTTTTCCTCTAGATTGATCTGAGGTGGTGAGTGAAACATTGATCGCAATCTGTCCTAACTCCTATTGGACTTACTAAAGTCGAATACTTTTTAGTTTGACTGCCTCGGTGGCTCAGTTGGTAGTGAACCTGCATTCTGAGCTTTGGGGGCGTGGGTTCGATTCCCACCTAGGGAAAACATTCATGTGATGAACATTTGTGTTTGTTCTGTGTCTGGGTGTTAATATCTATTTAAGTGTTTAAAAATATCTAAGTATGTATATCAGTCTCTGGCAGCCATAGTACAAGCTTTGATTAGCTTGGTGTCAGGCGACCGTGTGTGGAAGTGTCCCGAAATTATTGATTTATCAAAATACAGGGTGTTATAAAAACCCTGTTGTATTCGCGAGGTGCGCCTCCAGTATCGACTGGAGGATGCAATTATGCTATTATGCTTGTTCAAATTAAATATTGACTCTAAAAAATTTGAACACACATCTCGCTCCGCCCTCCTAAAAGCGCGAAGACAGACACTAATCGCGTCAGTTTTATTTGTAAACTATTCGCGTTGTGTCGCTTCTTTCATATAATAAAAGCCGCCAACATATTATACAGATTTGTTAACATTACTTTAAGATTTCCTTTTTTTTTTGCGTTCTTAAACTCTTGCTATTTTTACCGCGCATTTTATTTTTTTTTAATTTAAAATTACACTCCACGGACTCCGGGGACCGTGACTTTTGTTAACATATATCTTAAATTATTTTTTAAGTGGAATACAGGTTTTTTTTTTTTTTTTTTTTGCATGAATATATAAGTACATGGTTATAGGTAACTCGCCAAAAACCTCTCAAGGGTTCATTGCACTCATCAATATGAACAACTTTTACTATGAAGCCAATCCTGTGATCGCGAAAAAAAAAACAGCTGTTCCATACAAAAAGTTCATTGTCCTGAGACAAAATGTATGGAACAGCTGAATTTTTTTTTCGCGATTTCAAAGTTCGCGCCATAGTAAAAGTTGTTCATATTGATGAATATAAAGAACCTCTATAAGGTTTTTGGTGAGTTACCTATAACCTTGTATAAGTCTGTGTACATGCCCTTCAATTATACAACAGTGGTTTCGTAACTCCCTGTATAAGGTCGACTGGGGCAAATGCGTCTTTCAAGAATTACTGACAAGCCCTTCACAAATTAGGCAACTAACGCCATCTTGTACAGATTATTGTAACTAAAGATAGAAAAGAGATGTAGGGTGGCACCTAATTTGTGAAGGGTGTGAGTGTGGGAGGGTTACCCATCAAGCTGTTTAGGCTGTAAGGCGTGCTAAAGAAACCTCATTCAAACCTCCTTAATGATTGAAAATCGCAAAAAAAATTGTCAGATTTTTTTTTGTCAAAATTATTTGTATTAAGATTGAATTGAATTCAAGTGTCAAGATTACACGTGACGTGACGACATTGAAGTTCATAAGTGTATCTTTGATACATAAATTGAATGACTTTACAATTTGTACTTGTATATGTAATTTGAACTTGTAATTAAATTACAAGTCAATTACAAGTTCAAATTACATAATTTGAACTTGTAATTGACTTGTAATTGACTTTACAATTTGTACTTGTATATGTAATTTGAACTTGTAATTAAATTACAAGTCAATTACAAGTTCAAATTACATAATTTGAACTTGTAATTGACTTGTAATTGACTTTACAATTTGTACTTGTATATGTAATTTGAACTTGTAATTGACTTTACAATTTGTACTTGTATATGTAATTTGAACTTGTAATTAAATTACAAGTCAATTACAAGTTCAAATTACATAATTTGAACTTGTAATTGACTTGTAATTGACTTTACAAATTGTACTTGTATATGTAATTTGAACTTGTAATTAAATTACAAGTCAATTACAAGTTCAAATTACATAATTTGAACTTGTAATTGACTTGTAATTGACTTGTAATTGACTTTACAATTTGTACTTGTATATGTAATTTGAACTTGTAATTAAATTACAAGTCAATTACAAGTTCAAATTACATAATTTGAACTTGTAATTGACTTGTAATTGACTTTACAATTTGTACTTGTATATGTAATTTGAACTTGTAATTAAATTACAAGTCAATTACAAGTTCAAATTACATAATTTGAACTTGTAATTGACTTGTAATTGACTTTACAAATTGTACTTGTATATGTAATTTGAACTTGTAATTAAATTACAAGTCAATTACAAGTTCAAATTACATAATTTGAACTTGTAATTGACTTGTAATTGACTTTACAATTTGTACTTGTATATGTAATTTGAACTTGTAATTAAATTACAAGTCAATTACAAGTTCAAATTACATAATTTGAACTTGTAATTGACTTGTAATTGACTTTACAATTTGTACTTGTATATGTAATTTGAACTTGTAATTAAATTACAAGTCAATTACAAGTTCAAATTACATAATTTGAACTTGTAATTGACTTGTAATTGACTTTACAAATTGTACTTGTATATTTTTTCAGTGTAAAAAAGTTGAGCACTGCATGGGTCGTTTGAAGCTTCATTTCAAAACGGAACATCCTCTGGAGCCGGACACCGTGTCCATGTGCCTGCAGACTGTCTACAACCATCTCTGTCATGTCTGCGGGAAGGGATTTAAAGTGAGTACTTTTAAGGATAGGATAGCTGTACCGAGATTTAGACTGACTAAGGGCCGATTTTTCAATGGTCAGATAAACAAACAAATAGTGTTTATTGAACTGATAGCTAATTATTCTGTTTTTCAATGGTCAGGTATCATTTACTAGACGAATAACTCATCTATCTGAGGTATAACTTTTTTGTCGGTGGAACGGCCAGATAGCAGTTTATTCTATGGAATACATTGTTGAGACTGTCTAAATGATGGTTGTCACTGTAAAAAAAGATTGATATTTCCGACACGCAGAAACTAAATTAATTTTAATTAAAAAAAAAACTACCATGAACAAACTACATGAGCTATTTACCATAGCCAAACCAGCCGACGACTTTTGCACAGATTAGGAGTACAGTAACGTTTATACTGAAACTGACAAGACAGTGACATAAGCGAAAAGTGAAAATTCGAAGTCCTTTTCTAACGCGTGGATATTTTATAGTTTTGTTTCAACTGTCTGAAGTTAGTTTTTGTACACACTGAATAAATGGTCAGATAGTTATTCCCAATTTAAAATTGTATTGAAAAACCGAACACCGTTTATGATTCGAATAAACAGATTAATAAAGTTATTGGCTCGGTAGTTATTAGGCGAATAAAGTAAGGATTGAAAAATTGGCCCTTAATCAATTATGTCATTTTTGGGCAACTGCGTTCGTTTTTGTAATAAAATCCTGAAACTTATAACAGGGCTCACTGAAGGAAAATTCTAATCACATGTAAAAATTACATTAAGGAAATGAGGGTGTTATAAGGTTAAGAATTATTTATAAGACAAAGATGTCTGGAGCCTTCCACTTCCGCCAAGTAGCCACTAGTATTTATAGATATTACCTAGTTGTAAGCCAAAATTTGTGAGACAGTAATTTATTTGTTCTTTGAAAAAAAAAATTAAAAATAATGCCATACTTCTCCAAATACATTTTTACAAGAGTCTAATTTCTAAAGTCCTAATATACAGCGTTATAGGCACCTAACCAAAAACCTCTTAAGGGTTCATTGTACTCATCAATATGAATAACTTTTACTATGGGGCGAACTCCGAAATCGCGAAAAAAAAAAACAGCTGTTCGATACATTTTGTCTCAGGTGATTGAACTTTTTGTATGGAACAACTGTTTTGTTTTCGCGATTACAGGATTGGCTTCATAGTAAAAGTTGTTCGTATTGATGAGTATAATGAACCCTTAAGAGGTTTTTGGTGAGTTTTTTTTTATTTTTTTTATGTAGAATAGGTCGTCGTTTGACCACCAACTCGCCTGATGTTAAGCGACGTTGTGGTCTAAGATGGAGCACGACGACCTATAAGTTACTTATTCACTCTAGCCTTAAAGTTTTGTAGAGTGAAGAAGTACAAAGACGGCAGTTGAGTGAGGCGCTACAGCCTACAAGTGCGCTACTGCTCAGACCCGTCTTCGGAACGGTTACACCGGACTACATCCCGAAACACGACTAGGTCATTTCACGGCATGAGTTACCTCTAACCCTGTATATCGTACAGCTCGTTTCTGTGACTATTTGTAACAGTACAATTTGTAAATCTGTACACTCCCAGAACATAGGCGACCTGAACGAACACAAGCACCTGCACACGGGCGCGAAGCCCTACGCCTGCGCCGTGTGCCCCGCTGCCTTCCACCGCAAGATCAACCTGCGCAGCCACCTCGAGCGACACGCGCCGCCGACAAGAGAGTGCCAACACTGCGGGAAGAAGTTCGTCAGCGCTTCCAACCTTAACAACCATATCAAGGTGCGTGAAAACTTTAACAACCATACTAAGGTACGAGAAAACTTTAACAAGCATAGTAAGGTGGGTTAGAATCTTAACAATCGTGTCAATGCTGCCACGGTTGGTAGGATTAGTAGTGCCAACTATAACAACCATGTCAATATCAGTTCTACCAACTCTACAACCATAGCAGCCATGTCAATATCAGTTCTACCAACTCTACAACCATAGCAGCCATATCAATATCAGTTCTACCAACTCTACAACCATAGCAGCCATGTCAATATCAGTTCTACCAACTCTACAACCATAGCAGCCATGTCAATATCAGTTCTACCAACTCTACAACCATAGCAGCCATATCAATATCAGTTCTACCAACTCTACAACCATAGCAGCCATGTCAATATCAGTTCTACCAACTCTACAACCATAGCAGCCATGTCAATATCAGTTCTACCAACTCTACAGCCATAACAGCCATGTCAATATCAGTTCTACCAACTCTACAACCATAGCAGCCATATCAATATCAGTTCTACCAACTCTACAACCATAGCAGCCATGTCAATATCAGTTCTACCAACTCTACAACCATAGCAGCCATGTCAATATCAGTTCTACCAACTCTACAACCATAGCAGCCATGTCAATATCAGTTCTACCAACTCTACAACCATAGCAGCCATGTCAATATCAGTTCTACCAACTCTACAACCATAGCAGCCATGTCAATATCAGTTCTACCAACTCTACAGCCATAACAGCCATGTCAATATCAGTTCTACCAACTCTACAACCATAGCAGCCATGTCAATATCAGTTCTACCAACTCTACAACCATAGCAGCCATGTCAATATCAGTTCTACCAACTCTACAACCATAGCAGCCATGTCAATATCAGTTCTACCAACTCTACAACCATAGCAGCCATATCAATATCAGTTCTACCAACCATAACACCCATGTCAATGTCAGTGCTACCAATGCTCGCGACTTTCCACCGCAAGATGGAATAAGATGGGATAATAAGTCGAGTAGCCAACTCGACGTGCGACGAACGGACGAAGCGCTGACGCACTTCTTGACGCACAGTCTCGCTTGTACCGCACTTCACAACCGACATTATGTTTTAATCAGTCTGTACCATGCTGTTATCTACATGATTTCTGCATGTCCACAGACACATATCGGCATAAGATCCTACACGTGCGAGCTGTGCGACAAGAGCTTCCTCCACCGAGGAGCTCTGGACGAGCACGTGCGCGGAGTGCACCTGCGGATACGGCGCGCCAGGAAACAGAACCACGAACAGAACGAATTAACACCTGCCCTATAACTTTCACGCATTGTTAAATAAATAAATACATAAATCGTCACGCTTTTCCCCTGAGGGGGCTGGCAGAGGCGTGGCAACACCCACACTTCGCCGGACGATATTCAGTCTCGAATGTGACGCAGTGAGCCCGTCGCCGTATACCGGGCTCCAGTCATGTAGCAGACATGCAATGTTCACACAATAAACATATTGGTGCGCGCCGTCGGCTGGGTTTGAACCCGCTCGCTCTGGCTTGAGAGGTGGGCCTTCTCCAACTAGGCTATCATCGCATTAAATACTAGCTGCGCCAAAGTAGCCTGTGTTAATATTTTACGTCTATACCAAATTTTATCAAAATCTGTCCGTCCGCTTGAGCGTGAAGAAGTAACAAGTAAACACACAAACTGTCGCCTTTATAATATTAGTAGGATTTGAGAAGTATTTTTTATTTATGTATGACAACACTGACCAAAAGTTCTGAAACTTGGCATCTTACCTATTAAGGTCACAGAAGGTCTTAAGGTAAGGCCTCAGATCAACCTAAAGGAAAAGATGGAACACTGCGTTATATCTCGCTGAAGCCACTTCTTTTTCAATGTGCGTGCGTGCTAATGTTGCCATGAAAAACATTTACAATTGCACGAAAACTAATATCAATTCCCAAACTGTACGTTAGCCATTTCCGTTCCAATATACAACCTTAGGAGATTTAATATTTTAAAACTGCACATATTTGTAAGAGCTTAATGTTACGGTTTTTTCAAAATTGACTTGTAATAAACTGCACAGTTTTTAAAAAGAACCTCAAAATGTAGTGCTTGCCACACTTTTATAATGCACTATGTATATTTAAGTATACGAAATTATACCATAGACCAATGTACATAATGTCGAGTTAAGAATGACAAAGCTAGTAGCGTAGTTTTTTGTGTGTTGTGTATCTATACGACAGTAGCGTAGTTTTTGTATGGTTTTTGGCTTCACTTAGATCATACGCCGTGCGCCATCTTATTCTCTATGTTGATCTGAGTACAAGGCAAATTCGATTTATATCCATAGAATGTATTTTTGATAAATTTGCCTCTATCAATGCATTGGAAACAGTATTACAAAGTAGGTAGTAATATCAACGTGTCTACGTTCCTCTGAGCACGCATTATAAATATCAACATGAAAACTAGTATGAATACTTTGTAATACTGTTTTCAATGCATTGATAAAGGCAAATTTATAAAAAGTACATTCTATAATTTTATTTAAACAAAGCCAACAGTCACCCACTCACAGTTTGCTAAGTCAGGACGAAGCATTAATCTTTAGTAAAATTGGTTCAGTGATGAAATCAATTAAAACTGCTCAGGACGTTAGGGGTCGCTCACCATACAAATATTAAGTACCATGATGGCAGTCATGTAATAAATATTTAAAAAATGTTTCAGGATGTTTATGTATCGTTGAATGGTTGGAGAGAAATAAAAGTAGTTAAGAATATTGAGTATTGTTTACTTTGACCAAGCTTAAACCTCACGAAAATTACGTCCACATTGAAAAAGGTCTCTACTTTTTGCGTTTATTCATTTCGTCGCGAAGCTAATGTTTCGCGAATGCACTGACAACACAGGCTAAATATACTAGTTTAGAGAGCCAAAATTTAAAAAAAAAGCCAGCTAAATCAATGACAGCTTGGAGCGTCAAAAAACAACTGTTGTCAATGTCACTTTTTTCAGGGTCTTTGGATTGCCAGTGTAAAAGCTCTAGGCAGTTTTAGGGAAAATTTAAGGTTGTGACGGAACATTTTCATTATTGTAGGCGCCCGTTTCCTCCGACTACTGGGATGTTAAAAAAAGGATTAAAGTTTCTGAAATGCATGTTTTTGCTTACCACCACCGAAAATTTTTAGGCTTGTATTATTATTGACTGTGGGAAGTGAGGTCTCAGAGTCTACTGGGATATCTCCATACTTGTTTGTCCGACAATAACTTGAGTAGGAGGTCCAATCTGCATTGATTTTTTCAGGCAAGTAGATTTGTTTAATGTTTTAAGTTTGATATGATCTATATCGGACGAGGGGTTGTGGAAATATGTGAAGTCTCCGTTCGAGACGAACCACTAACTAGTTTAATGTGATAGACAAGACAAAAATGTATATCTACTTAAAATATATCTGGAGCAACTGTTCGTTCATTAATTGAAGGTAGGGGTAACACTTCGGTCGGGTAAATCTACACGAAAAGCTGGCAGCACTTAATAGTGCTCTGTTTTGCTTTGCGGTTTGTTTCTTTGATTTGATACCAAAAATAAATAAAAAATATTATGTACCCATTCTATTCTACCAAATATTTATTTAATAAGAAGAATTCTGTGTTCTTCAACACATTTTCCTTCGATTGAAAGTTGTGTATAACGCGAAATGGAGGTTAATTCTGATGGAAACGTTTTAGACGCGAAGTGCGAGCCTGAATATGTTCCAATATATCGCTCAGAAAATGAGACTGAGACCGAGCAATCGGAGAAAAGCGAAAGACAACCCAAGAAGAGAGGCAGACGGCCGAAACCCAAGAAGGTTAAAGAGGATAAACCCAAAAAAACTAGAGGAAAAGGTACCAACTGGCAGTTCGTGAAAAAATTTAAAAATGCCCAGGAAGCGGAAGAAGCTGTACGTTTAGAAAATACTTGGTCAATCCAGACGAATAGACGAACCGAAGAAGGTAGGAAACAAGTGTACCGTTGCAATAAAGTTAAAAACCGCGGGCCGCAGTGCATAGCCCAAATATTGCTACTCTATGATGCATATTCGGACGATGTCATATTGTTCCGGAAAGAATTTGAACATGATCATCATTTGATTGGTACTAGATCTGGCTACCACGGTATTGATCCAGAAACAAAGAGACAGATTAATGCCTTATTTGATCTACACATAACCAAACCAAGGGTCGTTTTCAACCATCTGATGGAAAAGCCAGGACTAAAAATGCCAACAATCATGCAACTAAACAATTACCTAAATGATCTGCGCAGACGCAAGTATGGTTGCTCAGCGAATCTCGGTAAAGCTAAAAAATGGATTGCTAGTCACACTGATGTCCCAGAAAATGAGCATGAGGCTTTTGTCATATCATATTCTGTGCAGGAATCCAGTACGAAAATGTGTTATGTATTGTCAACAAAAAAATTGCTTGATCTAGCGTCTCGTTGTTCAGTTTTACATGCCGATGTTGCGAGTAGATTGAATTGGCAAGGTTTTGAGTTATTCACTGTAGGAACCACTGATATGGACAGCAAGTTTTACCCACTCTGTCTTGGCGTATCCAGTACTGAAACGGGAGAAGTCTTCAAAACATTATTAAATGGCTTAAAAGACGCTATAACATCAATGTATACATGCTTTTTTGAGCCATCTGTGCTGGTCTGCGATGATGAAACAATCAGCGAGGCTTTCACCAGCACATTTGGTTTGACTCCTCAAGTGCGAATGTGCTGGACGCACACCAAAAACGAAATTAGAATGGCCCTAGAGCAGATGGAGGAAAAAAAACAGAATTCCATACTAGATGACGTTGAATGCTTGCATTTAGCTACTTCAAACGAAGACTTCAATAAAGCTGCAGAACTGTTTCTCTTAAAATGGGAAGAAGAACAGGACTTCACAAATTATTTTAGAGAAGAATGGTTGGTGAGACACCGTAATTGGCACTTGGGTGCATCTAATTCACCACCCACAAATGACAATATAGAAGAAATTCATAAAAAAATAAAAGACAGCAAAGTAATTTACGAACGGTTACCAGTGAAACGGTTTTTAATAACTGCTTCTGAGATTGTAACAGAATGGTCACAGAATAAGCTGGACTTATTTGCCACAAAGCACACAGTTGATTTAACTGACTGGGCCGAAGCACACCAGTGGCTTAAAATGGATAGAAAGACGACCGTCTTACATTCAGAAGACAATCATACCACATATTTAGTCCAGTCCAGTAAAAGTCCCCCGATAAGCCGAACAACATACCTCCAATCAAACACATCCTGGAAAATATTTAACGAGTACAAAGATATTTGCTTTTCACACTGGAAAGTGACAATGATTAAAGATCCTCAAATGTGGATAAATAGTAAATGTACTTGTCCACAGTTTGCTACCAAACATATGTGCAAACATGTGCTGGGATTGGCGGTGCAGCTAAAATATGCAACTGTACCGGTTGAGGCGACAAAAATGGTACATATATTAATTTAATAATAATTATCTAAGGTTAAATGTTACTTGAAAAGGTCATTCCATGGTGGTCGTTGAGACCAGTCTACTCTATTATTCAACCTAACCATCGCTGTAATTTTGTTACTTAATCAATTTAAAATACACTCTTTGCTTAATATAAGTTCACAGAAATGTAGTTCAGTTCAGTTCAGTTCTTGGGTTTATGGCTTCTGTGACTACAATGTCACAATTCTGCCAATGTCCGTTTCGTGGCAGCTTTGTAAACGGTAATATTTAAGTTAGCTAAGAATATGCCCGGTGTTCTGTTCACGAAGTTTCAGTCGAGTGTTGATTATTCTAAACCTACAACAAAAAAGACAACACAACTAAGACAATCACAAGTATTAGTATAATGTATACTTTTTAAAATGTTAGTACATATACGATATGATATTTACAAAATTTACAAATTACAATCTAATATTATTCTTATTTATAAATTTACATAATATACAGTTAATTAGTGGGGAAAAGGTGAGGGATAATAAACATTTCAATGAAGTAGGACGAGGGATGCTAGAAGGGAGGATATCGTAAAGGGAGCGTTTCAATTTAGGACAATCGAAGAATATGTGGTCCACGTTTCCTTCGTCTAGACCGCACTCACACAAAGCATGATCCCTGATCCGCAGTTTGGCTAAGAAAACTGGGGTGCAAGAATGTCCCAGCCTCAGGCGACAAATTGTAGAGGTCGTTGTTTTGTTGGCGTGACGAAATTTAATAAACCACGGTGTTTTAGGGACATCAGGTTGGATATCACTATAGTACTTACCTTTAATCTTTTGCGTAGTTTTCCAGTGTCTGGACCATGTAAGATCTAAGTGAACTTTAGGAAGGAGGCAGAGATCGTGGGCAAAAATTTTATAATTATCTAGAGTCCCTATTTGGGCTGCAGCCTTCGCACAGGAATCCGCGCTCTCATTGCCCGGTATCCCGGAATGACCCGGGATCCAAGCAAGGACAACTTTGACCCCAGCACTATAGCACTCATAGAGATGTTGCCTGATTTGAAGGATTAGGGGGAAACGAGTCGAGGAGCGAAAGGGGTTAGATAAGATGGATTGGAGACAGCTTTTTGAATCTGAGAAGATGATTGTGTTATTTAGATTATGGGATTTTGCAAATTGAATAGCTTCCAGGAGTGCAAGGGCCTCCCCTGTGAAGACAGAAGAGAGGGAAGGAGATTTTAAGCTAAGGCATATTTTGGAGGCCGGTATCCACACTGCTGCACCCACCACGCTATCATGTGATATCTTAGAGGCGTCCGTAAATATAAGGTGCCAACCATGAAATTTCGCATTAATCTGTTCCGTGAACAACCCAAGTGCATTGTTGTCATCTTTATTTATGCCAAAGTGAAGTAGGATGTTAGGTTTAAAGATCAGAGCCTCGTAAGGGGTCAAATAGAGAGGGTTGGAAGGAAATTGGGCGATGGGATCAGCGATTTTTGAAAATTTAATAAAGCTATATAGCAGGTATGGAATATTATCTGGCTGAGTACCATATAGATTGGACAGAAGGGTTAGTTTTGGAAGCAGAGGATGGCTGGAGTTTTGAATAAGTTTGTACAAGAATCTATCAGAGAGGAATTGTTTTCGAAAAATTAATGGGGGTTCGTTACATTCAATCTGCATTATTATAGTGCATCATTAGTATCTGCATTATTAGTTTAATACTTGTCATTGGACATCATCTTGTTAAATTGTCAAATGACTGCATTTTAGTGTGTTCAATTCGACCTTGAAAAAGCGCTGCTGGCAGGTCTGGCGTGCGTCCACCTTTCAAGATTTGATCAACTGTAAAATTCAGCCCCTCTAGGTGTTTTACTGCGCTGCTTTATTTTTAATGGATAGCTAGACAGTTGTTCTAAATAACTAGAAATGCCCTAAGATAGACTTAAAGAAGCCTAAAAACGTGCTTTGTGAAATATTTATTTTTCACCTTAACACTACTTGTGGCGGTCGGGACTTAACTTTGATCCTCCATAAAATATTCAATTAAACTCATTGCAGCTAATAAATTATCTTAAGGCGCGGTCATACCACGATTTTCCACCCACACACATATTTACTTATGTCGCTTTATTTAGAGTTGAAAATCGTAAATTACAATTGGTGGTAAAATGAGAACGGCGCCTAGAATATTTTCTTGTCGCTTTTGTATTAATCGCAATAAGAACACAAATAAGAAAAAGTTACTCGGTTAAACTTTACTGATCTGATCTGTAAATTTAAAAATCGGAAAAAAATGTTTTGTAATCTCTCAAAATTTAGAGAACCACGCTTAAACACTTTTTTAAACAACATACTTATGTTGTGATTTTTTATCCAAAATGAGAATGATTTTCAAGTTTTTTTTTCGGTTAAACTGCTTTTGGTTATTATTTATACTAGCTGTTTTTTTTAACCTGATCATCATAATTCTTCTTATCAACCTAGGCGTAAACAAAATACTTGCTTTCGTTAATTTCGTGTAATTCCGGGCCTTAAACGGCAGCCCCGCAAGCCTTCCTTCCAAGTATTACCTTATTAACGTTACAATAATACTTTTACGATAAAATAACTAAACCTCTATTTTTTCGCGGCGGTCGGGACATGTGACATACCTCAGTTTGAGGCATCATACATCGGTAAAATAATAATAAAATTCGGGACACTTGCACACACGGTCGTCTGACCCCAAACTAAGCAAAGCTTGTACTATGGCGGTCAGAGACTGATACATATATTTTTTTTAAATACATTATACCTAAATAGATAATTAACATCCAGACATAGAACAACCACTGATGTTCATCACATGAATGTTTGCCCTACGTGGAAATCGAACCCACGCCCAGTAGCTCAGAAGGCAGGTTCACTACCGAGTGCGCCACCGAGGCAGTCAAACATATTGAAATGTTTGTTCTTGGGCAAAAGAATCAATTCTGAAAATACTCGGCCCCAATTAAATGCCGTATCTAAAATAACATAAATGTAAACGTCATCGACAATTTATCGGCAAAAATCGTACCACCCAGAATACTTGAAGTCCATGTTTGATTTCAAAATTTTAATCAAAAATACCCAGTATCTATTTTTTTTGTGATTTTTTTAGATAAGGGGTTACGTTATCATCACGTTATGATTAATAGTAGGCTTGCCCCCAGTCATACCTATTTGGGACTGAATTTCGTCCGTTGAAGTGTGGGTGTTGTATTGCACCTCTGCCAGCCCCCTCGGGGGAAAGGCGTGACGATATGTTATGTTATGATCAATAAACAGTCAATTTATTGAAGTTTTTGTTTCGGCGGTCGTTTCAATTACTTACCGTGGAATGGCCCTTAAACAACAGGAAACAATCATAATGATTAAAATAACATTTTTCATTTACAGACCCTAAAAGAACACGTCAAAGTAAAAGAAGAAACCTCGACTGACACTCAGAACTCGACACCACAAAACAAGCTAAAAAAAGTCTATACATTGGCAGCGGAACGGAGATACAGCGAAAGAACTAACTCAGAATCCGAACGCACAAAAAAGTACCAACGAAAGAGCAGACTTCGATCTGAACTAGAATCCGCATTGCGAAAAGAAAAATCCCTCTCACAAAGAAACAGCATCTCGTGGAGTGAACAAGAGAATGACGATTCAGACGTGAAGACTCCAACGAAAAAACGTAAAGCCGTCTCCAGAAAAACAAAAACTAAGCAAAAGAAACACGTCCCAAAAAGATCAATCAGCACATTCTCAAGCGAACAGAACCAAGACGATTTCTGGAGCGAGCCAGACTGGGGACAATCATCGAGCAACAGTGATGATTCATCTAGAAACGTTGATAGCACAAATAATTCAAAATCCAAGCGGACTAAGTCAAGGAAATTCAACGCTGCAAACCATATAGAACTGAGAGCTGAGCCACCGAGAAGTTTTGATAGTCAAACTGTAGCTAACAACTTGAATTCGGCTAGGCAAGAAGATGAATTCTATTTCTTCGGTCAAAGTATGGCGGCTCAACTGAGACGGCTACCAATAAACATAGCTTTAGATTTACAAGTACAATTTCAGAACGAGCTGACAAAAGCCAGAACAAAGAGCATGAGTGCAAGTGAAAATATAGTTCACAGTTCCACGAGTGTTGAAAAAAATCCTTTAGAAGATTTTGAAGTGACAGTCATTTTGCCGAGTAAAACTGAGCTTGATGACTCTGATTAATAAATATAAATTTAAAAAAAACCCCGACACCAATTTTCATCAAACATAGCTAAGAACACTCCCGACTAACACACCACGCCCACGCACACACACACACACACACACACACACACACACACACCCAAAACACACACGCCCACACACACACGCCCACACACACACACACACGCCCACACACACACGCCCAAAACACACACACACGCCCACACACACACTCACGCCCACACACACACACTCACGCCCACAACACACACACGCGCCCACACACACACACACACAGTCACGTAAAACTTATAACACTGTCGTTTTTGCGTCGAGGTTAAAAAATTGTGTAAGGCGGTTGTCCGACCGCCGGCGATTACTCGCTAGAAACTAGACACGAGCGTAGTTCCGGAAGTTGTGTGGCTGGGCTATAGCGAGTATTGTGGCAAACCAGTCCAGTGAGTTCTCGCCGGCGCGAGCGGTATGAAATCAACTATTTAAATACATATATGTCTCTTTTATTAAAAAATTATTTATTTGAATTAATTATCAATTAATTATTTTATTTTTTTATTAAAAATTTAATTTAATTTCACTCTATTTTACCCCATTTAATTAATTGTTTAATTTTATTTTATTCAATCTATTCAATTTAATTTAATTCTTGTTTTATATTTTATTTCTGACCAGTGTATTTTAATTTTAATCATTAGATAGGTAATTCATTTAATAATAATTAATAATTAACGAAATAATTTGATGTATGCAAATCTGGAAATAAACAATTTCATTTCATTTTCATTTTCATATTCACACGGGATCTATGTTCTACTGTGCGTTTCTGAAGCCAAAAAATAGCCGATAGTTCGTCTCTTAATTGCCGGTGGTCGGACAAGTGCAAAAGAACCTATTTATACTGCACTGGTTCTATACTATTTATTACCGCGAACGGACGCAAAAGCGCCTATTTGCCAAAAATGGCTTTCACCAGCGGCGGCAATGTGGATCAGGCTTTATAGCATTTCTCTGTATCAGTATTGATAATGTAGGCCCTTTGTTAATTTTAGATTAATTATTTTTGAAATAATTTACTTTTTTTCTACTGTATCAGTAGGTAGGGATGTCCAGATTTCAAATAAACTATTGTAAATAGCTAGTTATTGTAGTCATTAACATTTACGAAAAAATCGACGCCTCTCAAGCCAGAGGGCGCGGGTTTCAAGCCGAGCCGACGGCACGCACCAATTTGCTCATTGTGTGAACATATGCGCGGATTGTATGTCATCTGCTACATGACTGGAGCCCGGTGTATGGCGACAGGCTCGCCCGCTGTCACATTTGGGTCTGAATATCGTCTGGCGAAGTGTGGGTGTTGTATTTGCCAGCCCTCTCGGGGGAAAGGCGTGATTTTATGTATGTACTTATGTTTAAAAAAAAATGTCTCACAGTTTCCTCGTAATCTTCAGTTGAAATAGTTCCAATTATTACCATGTAAATATGTAGGTAGTTAGTGGCGCTATACGCGACTAACATAGAGACTTGTATAATTTTACAGCGCACCTTTGTTTCACGCATTATTCGTTGCGGAAGACGCCTAATTAGAAAGCAGTTAGTAGCCACCTTAATGTCATCTGCTACATGACTGGAGCCCGGTGTATGGTGACAGGCTCGCCCCCTGTCACAATAGGGACTGAATGTCGTCCGGCGAAGTGTGGGTGTTGTACACCCACGCTTGCTTACTAGATAATAAATATGTTTTTTGACATTGAAGTTTATTTTAAAATAACATATTTTTACTATTATTGTTTTGTATAATAGCTGTACATAATATATTTTTACTATACTTCATTGTTTAATGACATTAATGAATTATTTTTTATATTTGACACAATTATCAATTATTATTGTTATGACATTCATTTTTAAATATGAATATACAACTGTGACCTATTAATGCAGGAGTTATAATACTTGCTGGTTTCTGATTATTTAAACAAAGACACCAGTTCCTACCAGCGCTGATCGAAACTGGTCGGCGCTGGTAACCTGGTTTCCACGTGTACTTACTCCTAAGGGTGCCTTTCCACCAAAACATGAGCAGCGATGCGACATTTTTTAGGAAGGAAAAATTCCAATAGGACCACTTAATTTATTTTAATTTCTTCAGTGATCTCATTGGTGGATATTTCTACATCCTCGCTCCACTCGTAGTGAAAAGGCAGCCTAAGTTGTAAAATATAAACAACTATGTATGTAGGGTGTATATTTAAAACGACGGACAAATTGTATGATATCATTGTACTCGATTGTAAGCGATAATAGCCTAGTTCGAAAAGGCCCGCCTCTATTTAAGAGTCCGGCGACCTAACTAATTTCGACCTAGGCGACCTAGACTAACTTCTCATTGGCTTAAGGTATTCTATAGCCATTTCGTCTAGAAAAAGAAGACGAGCGAAGAGAGCGAGTAATGATACTAAAGTTACCTACAGAGTGACAAAGTGCAATTTCACATTTTTTTTATGACTTTTGCACTTCTGTTATCATTATTATGTAACTAAGAATTTCCCTTGTATTATGGATTCATTTAACAGCTAATGATGTAGACAACCTCCTTATGTAATGGAATTTATGATTTGCTTTGTCTATCTATTGAATAAATCAGTCAAAAGTGACCCCTTTAAAAAAATGCGGATATTTTTCATACCTCTATTTTAGCTTGAGAACGTTTTTAATAAAAACCAAGAACATAAGGGAACATAGATTTTGTTAATTTAATTGTACATGCTAAATTTCATCATAATCTGACTTGGTTTGACTTGTTTGTTGAATGGTTTTCAAGAAATTTGAGTAGCGCGTTTGTATGGAAATTTCAGAGCGTCGCGGCCGTCTTGATTACATAAGTCATAAAAATTATTAAAATTGCACTTAGTCTCTCTGTAGATAACTTTTGAGGCTCGTTAGTATCTTTACTTGCTCTCTTCGCTCGTCATCTCCTAGACGAAATGGCAATAGAAAACCTTTAGCCAATGCCAAGTCTAAAGTTGTTATAACCCACATTTTGTTAGCAACACTCTTCAGTATTTTTCCAATTTTGCGGCCTAATAACAAAGATGTAAGAAGTAGCAAGTAAGAAACTATTTTAACAAGATAAGAAATATAGTACATTTGAAATCGAACCTACGGATTTTAATTTGAACAGGCGAAGTTGTTGAGATCCGCTTAAATCTTATATCTTTAAATGAGCAATTCTTGTATATCGGCTCCAACGATTTTCATACAATTTAGTAAATAGGGGGTTTCGGGGGCGATAAATCGATCTAGCTAGGAATCATTTTTAGAAAATGTCATTTTATTCGTGTTTTATCGATAATCAACTTAAACATAAACTTGGAAGAAAAATAACAAAAAGGAGGCGTTTGAGTAGTCTCAACTGAAAAATATGACTCTTCCTGACATCTATTGGCGAATAATAATACTATTTTTTGTGCACAATTAAAAAAAAAAAAATACCGAGCAAAGCTCGGTCATCCAGGTACTGATATCATAAAATATGTACGTTGTTTAGAGATACAGCCTTAGAAATAAAAAAATGCATATACATCTGCTAAACCAATGTTCAGTTAGACATTGAGTAGCCAGTGAATAGCGCTACACAAACGTGTAACTATTGTTTGAGCAATAAAGTGTGAATCGGCATTGGGTATTTACACACATGCTTAACACTTTTTCCTTTTTCGTCTGGCAACTTTTGGTAAATTCGTTCAGAAACTTTTTCGTCCGAATAGTTTATTATTTATTTTTTATGAAAGCTCACTAATTATTAAAATTGCACATACAATTTACGTTTTACGAAAGGAAGATTAATCAAACTACATAAATGTTGTTTTTTTAATCTCTTGTCCAAAATTCGTTGATTTAAACTATTTTAAAGGAAAACATTTTCTTTTGGTTAGAGTAGGAGACTAACAACAAGTTTCTGAACGGAACAGTCAAATGTCAATCTACCAACACTACAATGTGTTTTGTCACAAACAACATAGGTTTTTATTTTGACAGAAACAAATGACACAGACTCCATGATAGTTACTGAGTCTAGATCAGCTGTTAAGAGTGAAATCCGCCATCTTGACCCCGTACACACCCGCTAAACAAGGGTAACCGTGTAACAAATGTTTCCTTTGATTTTGTTACATCTGTACACGAACTGCACACAATGTTTAAGTCAAAAATATTTTTATTTTTCACCTTTGGTGTTACACAATGTGTATGTATACCCATGTATTAAAACTTTATTTCTAAGGCTGATAATAGGGTCTATTGAGGCAAATGCATCTGTGGCGCAATTGCGTCTTTCGAGAATTACTGACAAATTTAATTAGGACCTTTCACAAATTTGGCGCCACCTACATCTTTTTTCTATCTTTAGTTGCAATAATTTTTACGTTAGTAATGTTGCGCTAGTCGCAGCCGACGAAGAAACTATACGCTAATCTGTGGCGATGTTGTTTACATAGGTAACGCAGATTAGACAATAGTAGCCGCTCGAGCCGCGCGTTCCATTGTTAAATCCGGAACAAAAGAAATATTTCTGGAAAGCAATTATTGTGCACCGTTTTTATGATGTTTTTATCTATTGAATAATAGGGTGTTTACTTCAATCTTTTGTACTGTCCGAATGTTCTAGAATGAACGCGTGGCTCCGCGTGATAAACAACTTTTTGTGTGCTTGCGCTATTGTTAAATCGAATGCTCTGGATATCTTAATATTGTATAAATACGCGGACGACCGACGACTCGGCAGTCAGTTTTGATTACGCGTTCAAAGAGTTACCATCGAAGTAATTGTACGAGTAGTGTTCAGAGTGTTATAGTGCAAGTGTCTAGTGTAGTGTAACAGTGTTTGTGTACTTGGTGAATAAAGTGAATCTTCGGATACATCGACGTTTCATTCCTTTTATCCTAAACCTGTTCGTAACAGTAAGTTAGTGACACAAGCCTAATTTGTGAAGAATTTGTTAATTATTCTCGAAAGACGCAATTGCCCCAGTGATTCTATATACGCCATATAAGCTTAGACTATGCAAGATAATGTAAGAAATAAAACAAATGTTAAAAAAATCATACAATTATAATTAAAATACAATTATTTACAATAAAGCGAGGGGGTTTTCATTAAAACCTCCATGACCTCCGGGGGCAGAGTCGCCATCTTACTGATGATAAAATATCTGCAACAATAAAAGACATTATATTTAGGTAAGATATACATAAGTAATTTATTGAAACAATATAAGCCTAAAATAAACAAAACAAAAATAACAAATCACAAATAATAAACAGAGTAGGGTCAGTATCCGCGGGTAAAGTACCCAAAAGGCTGGCAACGTTACCTCGCTGAATAGCAATGCTAATTCGCTGACCGAGGTAAGCACCAGCCCTTTGGTCGTTTGTTCTCTCTATCAGACGCTTTGACAGCTCATTGAAGAGCAACCATGCGCTTGGACCCCAAGGGCCCAAAGTTTCTACCCCAAAAGGCAGAAATATGTATCCATCACCGAGGGATTCATATTTCCGCCTCTTGTGGGTTTCCGCCGATGTTGCCGCCGCTCCCGCCGTCCTGGAGGTAGATGATACATGGGATGCCGCCAGTGTGTCGACGCATGTGGCATCCCACACCAGTGGCCTACCATGACTCCAGGGAATCAATGTCATTCCGTCAGGTCTCTTACCATCGTCGCGTGCGATACCGTTCGGCTCAAGTATGGCACTTTGACGGTGGTAAGGGCCCTCCGAATGACATCGTTTCGGAGAGGCGTGTCGGGACTGGCGGCCAGCGCTTTGGCGGCAAGAAAGACCGTGATGTCCCTGACGGTCCACGGATGCTCAACAACAAATATACAGGGAGTTACAAAATCCCCGTTGGATAATTGATGGACACAAACTTATAAATATTCATGCAAAATACCACAAAAAGTTCACGTTAAACATAGCAAGAGTTATGAACGGTTTAAGAACGAAAGAAAAAAGAAAACTTTACAGAAATGTTAACAAAACTGTGTCATATGTTAGCGGCTTTTATTCTAAGAAAGTAGCGACACGACGAGAATAGTTTACAAAAAAAACCGACGCGATTAGTGACTACGTTTGCGCTTTTAGGAGGGCGGAGCGTAATTTTTTTTAATGTCAACATCTAATTTAAAATAGCATAATTGCATCCTCTAGTAATCTAGTTGATACTGGATGTCCAACTCGCAGACACAACAGGGTTTTAGTAACACCCTGTATAGATAAAATCATGATCCAAAGCTACAAGGTCTAGTCAGCAAACACATAATGACGTCATCGTAATCCGTCTCTCTCGAACTTGTTGTAAATGACTTATTTCGGTCTTATCTTATATCTTTAAATGAGCAATTCTTGTATATATACATGACGGCGCGAGATATCATTGGATAAAGAAAATCAGTTTGAGAGTTGTTAATCGATAGTTTTAATCTGTGGTTTATGACGATTAATCGATTTGTTTATGGTAATTTAGAGCGGTTAACACCGAATGGAGTTGCGTTTGGGATTTCGGGCGAACGTCATGTCTGTCAGTCAGTGGTTGACAGGACTGGGTGGAAAGCGGTCGCACGCAATGGTCATTCGTAAACCCATTACTCTAAATCTCCAATTATCTTTGTGATCATTCATTAACCAAGTAGTCTGAGTGACTGTATAATTAAAATAGTGAAAAGCCTTCAATGCTGTCCCCTTATTTCAACGTTCCTGAAGTTTGACGCCGACCATAAATGATAGCGAGTTCACGGATGAGAAATCAGACACAACACCTCGGCCTACTAGATTTTCCCCGTCATCAAAAGTGGAAGGTCACAGCGCGGCGGCCTTTCCTATGTTTCTCCGACATCAGTGGGATCAGATGCGACGGCGTGGCTGCTCCTTCCCTACATTACTCCGTCATCAGAAGTGAGATGTCACGGCTCGGCTCCTATTTCCTACATTACCCCGACATACATATAAATGGAATCTCGGAATCGGCTCCAACGATTTTCATACAATTTAGTATGTGGGGGGTTTCGGGGGCGATAAATCGATCTAGCTAGGAATCATTTTTAGAAAATGTCATTTTATTCGTGTTTTATCGAAAATCATCTTAAACATAAACTTCGAAGAAAAATAACAAAAATATGACTCTTCCTGACATCTATTGGCGAATAATAATACTATTTTTTGTGAGCAACTAATTGCTTTAACGACACAACAGCAGTTGGCGTTGTTAAGTAACACGAAGTCAATGAGTGTTTGCTTTGAGGTTAGACTAAAATCAATTGTTTATTTTCCAAAAAACACAATTTAAAAAAAAAATACCGAGCAAAGCTCGGTCATCCAGGTACTTTAATATTAAAAGAAATATGGGACAACAGGTCAGGGGAATCTATTAAGGAAGGAGGTCTTGTTTAAATTATAATTAAATTATTATTAAATGAGGTCGTGCTCCGTAACGTTGCTTAACATCAGGCGAGTTAATGGTCAAACGCCGACCTATTCTACATTAAAAAAAAACATCGATTGACGTCACTACGTGTTGCTGAATGCTTAACCTGGCGGAGTATATTATTATCCCATGGATAAAAAATCTTTTAAAATTAAAAAAACTGAATTCCTGAATCCTATCATCCGAATTGGATTTTGATTTTTTTTTACTTACATTTGTAAAAACCTATCGAAACCGCGACGAACAAGGTTGTAACTCAGGTTACGTCTAATTTGAATTAAAGACTCTAAAACTATCACACCTTGGTCTATTCTGCGTTGTGACTAAATCAATGTCAGAACCTGTTCGTTGCGGGTGTCGCTATATCAATAAAAATTTAATGGGACCACCATTTGAAACATAGAAAAAGGATTTCCCAAATCAGTTTCAAGTGATCGGTGAACATACATAAAAACAAGTATAAATTAACTATTTAAAAATCCACCGACACTGATTTTCATCAAATATTTATATAGCTAAGAACACTTCCGACTAATTCACCTTTCAAACATAGAAAAATAATCAAAATAATAATAATTCGGGATTTCGACACACAGTCGCCTGACCCTAAACTAAGCAAAGCTTGCACTATGGCTGCCAGAGACTGATACATTTACAATTTTAAATACATACTTAAATAGATATTAACACCCAGACATAGAACAAACACAAATGTTCATCACATAAATGCTTGCCCTAGGTGGGAATCGAACCCACGCCCCCCATGCTCATAAGGCAGGTTCACTATCAACTCATCAAAATCGGTTCATCCGTTCGGGAGCTACGACGGCACACACACACACACACACACACACACACACACACACACGTCAAACATAGAACACCCCATAGTTGATAGAATCAGGCGCTACTTTGCGGAAGTTCAGGCGTGAAAAAGTAACAAACATCCATCCATCCATCCATACATACAAACTTTCGCGTTTATAATATTAGTAGGATTTTATTCTCGGCCACGCGCTCGGAGAGTCAACAAGTCCTGAGGATGCCTCGTGGAGAGGCGAAACACGTGTCGAAAAAGTACTCGAACAATTACATTTCACAAATTAATATTCTTTCACAATCACATACTTAATGCGAAGTTAGAGCGGAAATACACTAGAAATTGGTTCAAGAAACAGTTTTGATGCAACACCCCGCCGTTTTTGCTTGAGTGGCTAAAAATAAGGTTAAAAGCTTACTTCAGCGTGTCTCTCAATGAATCGTTGAAGTATGGCGCGTTGATGACTGAGCCCAGCACCGCGTAGCACTCGGGCAGCGACCAGCGTACCTTGTAGTTTCTGTCCTCCGACTGCAAGTAATGTTTTGCAAAGTTTTAAATAGACAATATAGACAATTTGACTGCCTCGGTGGCTCAGTCGGTAGTGAACCTGCCTTCTGATCTAGGGGGCGTGGGTTCGATTCCCACCTAGGGCAAACATTCATATGATGAATATTTGTGTTTGTTCTGTGTCTGGGTGTTAATATCTATTTAAGTATGTATTTAAAAAGTATATAAGTATATATATCAGTCTCTGGCCGCCATAGTACAAGCTTTGCTTAGTTTGGGGTCAGACGACCGTGTGTTCAAGTGTCCCGAATATTTATTTATTTATTTAATTTTTATTTGTGAGCAAAAAACAAGTAAGTATACAAAAAAACAAATATAAATCTTATATCTTTAAATGAGCAATTCTTGTATATATATATATATATATATAATTGGAATCTCGGAATCGGCTCCAACGATTTTCATACAATTTAGTATATAGGGGGTTTCGGGGGCGATAAATCGATCTAGCTAGGAATCATTTTTAGAAAATGTCATTTTATTCGTGTTTTATCGATAATCAACTTAAACATAAACTTGGAAGAAAAATAACAAAAATATGACTCGTCCTGACATCTATTGGCGAATAATAATACTATTTTTGTGAGCAACTAATTGCTTTAACGACACAACAGCAGATGGCGTTGTTAAGTAACACGAAGTCAATGAGTGTTTGCTTTGAGGTTAGACTAAAATCAATTGTTTATTTTCCAAAAAACACAATAAAAAAAAAAATACCGAGCAAAGCTCGGACATCCAGGTACTAAATAAATAAATTCGGGACACTTCCACACACGGTCGCCTGACCCCAAACTAAGCAAAGCTTGTACTATGGCTGCCAGAGACTGATATACATACTTAGATATTTTTAAATACATACTTAAATAGATATTAACACCCAGACCTAGAACAAACACTAATGGTTATCACATGCATGTTTGCCTCAGGTGGGATTCGAACCCACGCCCCCAGCCCAGAAGGCAGGTTCACTACCAACTGAGCCACCGAGGCAGTCAATCAAGTCAAAGTCTTTATCTTTATCAACTCAGCATAATGCCGGCTGTAGCAGCCAGCGCTGGTCTTCCGATGGAACCGGCTGTGACGTCACCCACGGATCAAGTCGGGCACAGTACGCCTAAATACTTGTATTTATTTAAATTGCTTTGTTGAATTGTTAATGTTAC
The DNA here is from genome assembly GCA_911728515.1 of Peribatodes rhomboidaria. Taxonomy (NCBI): domain Eukaryota; kingdom Metazoa; phylum Arthropoda; class Insecta; order Lepidoptera; family Geometridae; genus Peribatodes; species Peribatodes rhomboidaria. The sequence goes on along the minus strand of OU452196.1, from coordinate 2,559,980 downwards.
TTTCTTTTAGTGATATTATATGTAACAATTAGGATATTTTATTATCTATAGGTATTTTAAGTATTAGAATGTATTATATTATTATGACATGTATGTTTATGTAAGATATAATTCAAATAGTTTAAGTAGGTGTATCAACACTCTTATTTTTGTTAATTTTTGCACACCCATGTCTTATACTCTTTCATAAGTATCCTCTCCATCCTAAGGTTGCCTGGAAGAGTTCGCTCTTAGTGATAAGGCCGCCAGTTGTTACACTACATGTATGTATGAATGTATGTTTATACAGGGTGACTGGCTAAACACTTTTGATATTGACAGATCATGCTCACTACACGATTCTCATTCGAAATACATACGAGAAAATTCGCAGGAAAACATTTAGCTATTTTCCCTACTTTTATGAGTTTTAATCTGCGCAGCAAGCTATCGATCAATACCCACTGCATTGCGTATGTATGAATCTTATATCTTTAAATGAGCAATTCTTGTATGTATATATATATATATATGTAATTGGAATCTCGGAACCGGCTCCAACGATTTTCATACAATTTAGTATATAGGGGGTTTCGGGGGCGATAAATCGATCTAGCTAGGAATCATTTTTAGAAAATGTCATTTTATTCGTGTTTTATCGATAATCAACTTAAACATAAACTTGGAAGAAAAATAATAAAAAGGAGGCGTTTGAGTAGTCTCAACTGAAAAATATGACTCTTCCTGACATCTATTGGCGAATAATAATACTATTTTTTGTGAGCAACTAATTGCTTTAACGACACAACAGCAGATGGCGTTGTTAAGTAACACGAAGTCAATGAGTGTTTGCTTTGAGGTTAGACTAAAATCAATTGTTTATTTTCCAAAAACACAATAAAAAAAAAAACCGAGCAAAGCTCGGTCATCCAGGTACTGTATGTTTATACAGGGTGACTGGCAGAACAGTTTTGATATTGACATCCCATGTTCTGTACACTGTTCTCGTTCGAAATATGTATCTGAAATTTCGCAGGAAAACATTTAACAATTTTCCCTACCTTTTTTTTTTAATTTAAAAATTACACTCCACGGACTCCGGGGACCGTGACTTTTGTTAACATAAATCTTAAATTATTATTTAAGGGGAATACAGGTAGAGGGGGGTTAGTTATTAAGTTTTTTTTTCCCCTACCTTTATAAGCTTCAATCCGCGCAGCAAGCTGTCGATGAGCACCCACTGCATGGCGTGCCGTGCGTTCGTGGCGGTCACGAGCAGTGGGTACATGTCGCGGGCGGTCGCGAACTCCCGAGTGCCGGAGACCAGGAGAGTCGCCTCCACGTAGGCTTGGATGAAGTCGGTGGGGTTCTTAATGGCCTGGAATATATAGTCACACTAGTACTCGTATGACTAGTGGTTGTGTGGAGCTGTAGAGCTCGCGGACGACGTCTGTCTGCTCTACAGGTCGCTTTAATCAACCGATTCTTTAGAAATTTTGTGAGCATTCGATAATTATTGGGTTTTTTTTTGCCGAGGCAGTTTGTGGATATTTTTTTTTTATCAGTACACTTCCACACACGGTCGCCTGACCCCAAACTAAGCAAAGCTTGTACTATGGCTGCCAGAGACTGATATACATACTTAGATATTTTTAAATACATACTTAAATAGATATTAACACCCAGTATAGAACAAACACCAATGTTCATCACATAAATGTTTGCCCTAGGTGGGAATCGAACCCACGCCCCCAAGCTCAGAAGGCAGGTTCACTATCAACTGAGCCACCGAGGCAGTCAACACACTCCTCATGGTATACCGCAACTAATTACCAAATTTCATCAAGATCTGTTCAGCCGTTTAGCCGTAAAAAGCCTACAAACAGACAGACAGACGTTACTTTCGACTATATACACACTTACACACTTAAAATCACCCTGTTTATAAATAAATAAATAGTCACTCATACAGTCTGCCCAATCTGGTTTTTTAACATTGTATTGTAACATGTGTAAGATTTAGATTATATGTCAAAAAATAATTTAGTCTGCCTTTAATTTAATGTGTCGTTCAAGTGGACGCCCACGATACTGGTTTTTCCAAGTGTGGGGTCCACAGTGCTTGTATATTGTGCAAATGGTTGGCTAATAAAGATATTTGTATTTGTATATAAGTACCTGGATGACCGAGCTTTGCTCGGTATTTTTTTTTTTAATTGTATTTTTTGAAAAATAAACAATTGATTTTAGTCTAACCTCAAAGCAAACACTCATTGACTTCGTGTTACTTAACAACGCCATCTGCTGTTGTGTCGTTAAAGCAATTAGTTGCTCACAAAAAATAGTATTATTCGCCAATAGATGTCAAGAAGAGTCATATTTTTCAGTTGAGACTACTCAAACGCCTCCTTTTTGTCATTTTTCTTCCAAGTTTATGTTTAAGTTGATTATCGATAAAACACGAATAAAATGACATTTTCTAAAAATGACTCCTAGCTAGATCGATTTATCGCCCCCGAAACCCCCTATATACTAAATTGTATGAAAATCGTTGGAGCCGATTCCGAGATTCCAATTATATATATATATACAAGAATTGCTCATTTAAAGATATATATATAATAAGTAAGGATGTACCTGTAAATGCGTGTCAATTACTTGGGCGGCGTTAGGTCCAAGATTCCGCAGGTTTTCGGCCGTCGGATGCTTAAGGAACTTGCTGACGTCCGTCTCCACTTCATCTACGACTGGAAACGGGACAAATATTAACATAGGGTTACACAATTGATACAGAATACCTACAGAGTCATTTGACTGCCTCGGTGGCTCAGTTGGTAGTGACCCTGCTTTCTGAGCTAGAGGGCGTGGGCTTGATTCCCACCTAGGGGAAGCATTTATGTGATGAACATTTGTGTCAAAGTGTTTTTATTCAATTTGGGTATCAAAGATACACTTATGAACGTCAAAGTTTTTTTTAAAATAGACTCGACCGCCTTGTTCGGATAAAGAACCTCTACTCAGAAGAACAGGCAAGAAACTGAGGGGCATTATTTTTCAAATAAATAAATTATTGTCTCACAAATTTTGGCTTACAACTAGGTAATATCTATGTACTAGTGGCTACTTGGCGGAAGTGCAAGGCTCCAGACATCTTTGTCTTCTAAATAAGTCTTAACCTTATAATACCCTCTTTTCATTAATGTAGTTTTGTGTGTTTGTTCTATGTCTGGGTGTTAACATCTATTTAAGTGTGTATTTAAAAATGTATATGTATGCACATCAGTCTCTGGCAGTCTTCAGTCTCATATGCAGCTATATGACACCTGTCAAATGTTACTTACTGGATGTGTAAATAGTGACTTTCTGCAAGTGTAGCACGGTGGCGGAGAGGTTCCGCAAGTCTTCAGTGTCACATCCAGCTATATGACACCTGTCAAATGTTACTTACTTGATGTATCAATAGTAACGTTCTGCAAGTCTGGCACGGTGGATGAGAGATCGCGCGAGTCTTCAGTGTCATATGTAGCTATATGACACCTGTCAAATGTTACTCACTGGATGTATCAATAGTGACGTTCTGCAAGTCTGGCACGGTGGCGGAGAGGTTCCGCAAGTCCTAAGTGTCACATCCAGCTATATGAAACCTGTCAAATGTTACTTACTAGATGTGTCAGTGATGTTCTGCAAGTCCACCACGGTAGAGGAGAGGTCTCGTGAGTCTTCAGTCGCGCTGTCACCAGTCTTGTTTGACGCATCCGTATCCGGTTCTGACTCAGCGTCGTCCGTCTCGGAGTCGGTGACATCTGTCAACACGCATCAAGAATAGAATTGAAAAAACCGCCGACACTGATTTTCGACAAACATAGATACTTTTGGACAAGGTCTAGCGTTAGGAGTTGACACCCGATCACGTCACTCGTCCTACCTACCTTGAGTATCGTCGGACAAACAAATCTTCACGAAATTTTGCAGGCAGTTCATAAAAATACTGTTACGCCAGTCGCAGCCGATGAAGAAACTATACGCTAATCTGTGGTGATGTTTACTACTACTGATAGGTAACGCAGATTAGGCAATCGTAGCCGCTCGAGTCGCGCGTCCCATTGTTAAAATCCGGAACAAAAGAGATCTTTCTGGATAGCAATTAGTGCACCGTTTTTATGATGTTTTTATCTATTGAATAATAGGGTGTTTACTTGAATATTTTGTACTGTCCGAATGTTCTAGATTGAACGCGTGGCTCCGCGAGATAAACAACTTTTTGTGTGCTTGCGCTATTGTTTAATCTAATGTTCTGGATATCTTAAGATTGTATAAATACGCGGACGACCGACGACTCGGCAGTCAGTTTTGATTAAACGTTCGAAGTGCTGACATCGAAGTAATTGTACGAGTAGTGTTCAGTGTTACAGTGCAAGTGTCTAGTGTAGTGTAACAGTGTTTGTGTGTGTGTAATTGGTAAATAAAGTGAATTTTCGGATACATCGACGTTTTATTCCTTTTATCCTTATCCAGCTCGTAACAATACAATATTAGAGAGAAGTTAGTACTCACACTCGTCGTCGCTACCCTCGTCTCCGCTCAGTTCTGCGCAGGCGCCTAGTTTGGTTCGCATCGAGTTTTTGTGAGCCGCATTACCCAAGCTGTTACCTGTAAAAAAAAAAATTTTAGCAGTGGACTATGTGTCACCGGTGATACACGAGTCACTATTGATACACAACTCGTTTGTGAAGCAAATAACATATCGTCACGCCTTTCCCCCGAGGGGGCTGGCCGAGGTGTAAAACAGCACCCACACTTCGCCGGACGATATTCAGTCCCAAATGTGACAGGGGCGAGCCTGTCGCCATACACCGGGCTCCAGTCATGTAGCAGATGACGTACAAAACGCACATATGTTCACAGAATGAACAAATTAGTGCGTGCCGTCGGCTGGGTTTAAAACCGCTCTCCCTGGCTTAAAAGGCGGGCCTTCTCCCAACTAGGCTATCATCGCCTCTATGATGTGATGCAAATAATCACCAGTATATAGCAGAACCAGCATTTCCTCTCTTATATTTCATTTATTTAACGCTTTAAAAGAGGTGTCTACCACTTTATTTCCAGGTTGACAACTTATCAAGTTGTCAACGCTAGTTTTGCGGGTGTCCATAGGCGGCGATTACCGCTTACCATCAGGCGAGCCGTCTGCTTGTTTAATTGCCATTCTTACTAAAAAAAATATAATAATATAATTTTCCTCAAAATACATACATACATATCGTCACGCCTTCCCCCCCAAGAGGCTGGCAGAGGTTTAATACAACACCCACACTTCCGCGGACGATATTTAATTATATGTCCTCAAAATAAGAAAATATAATTTAGCTTTTTACCCGACTGCACAAGAATGAGGGTTGAGGTGATGTTTTTCAAGTGTATATATGAGGTTTTTTTGGCACGGGCTTCAGCCTAAACAGCTTGATGTATTTCGACATGTGAGATGTCATTTGAATCGTCTTGATAGTGGAAGTGACATAGAGTACAATATTTTGCAGCCGGGCTTTTTGTTTTTCTTTTAATAATGTTACTTGTCCTGTAATTGACTCGAGGTCAATAAACCCAGTCATTTATTCATGTATCACTGGTGATACACAACTCACCGGCTAGCACAACCCTCGTGAGTCTGTCCTGGCTGTCCGGCAGCGCAGTCAGAGCCTCCACTACTTCCATACACGCTTCGTGCCCAATTTCGTTGTGACTCAGATCGACTGACTGAAAAAAAAAAACAAATAAATAAATAAATTTGGGACATTCTTCACACATGGTCGCCTGACCCCAAACTAAGCTTTGCTAATCGAAGGCAAATCAGTTAACAAAGCTGATTTACATACATACAACGTGTTGCTTTGCATTCCCGCCGAATTTGAAGAGGTAGTTATCCTCCACCCATAAGGGGCAACCTTAAGAGTCCGGCGACCACTTTAGACTAACTTCGCATTGGCTTAAGGTATTCTATAGCCATTTCGTCTAGAAGAAGAAGACGAGCGAAGAGAGCAAGTAATGATACTGACGAGCCTTTAACTTACCTACAGAGTGACAAAGTGCAATTTCAGTTTTTTTATGACTTTTGCACTTCTGTAATCATTCTTAAATAACTAAGAATTTCCCTTGTACTATGGACTCATTTAAAAGCTAATGATATAGACAACCTCTCTTTGTAAAGGGATTTTTGTTTTGCTTTGTCTATCTATTGAATAAATCAGTCAAAAGTGACCCCTAACAAATGCGGATATTTTTCAATGCTCCATTTTCTCTTGAGAACGTTTTTTAAAAGAACCAAGAACATAGGGGGGGAGATATTGTTAATTTTATTGTACATGCTAAGTTTCATCATAATCTGACAAATGGTTTCCAAGAAATTTGACAAGCGCGTTTGTATGGAAATTTCAGAGCGTCGCGGGACTCTTTAAGGTAAAAAAATAAACATCTGTTCCATACATTTTGTCGACGATCAACGAATTTTTTTTTTGTACCATGACATCTTTTTGCCATGATGGTAACGTTTTGCTGTCGCGTTGCGCGACCGCGAGTCGTATCGCCGCGCAATAAGGTCCATGATCGCTCAGTGTCGAAGACAAAACGTAACCATCAACGCGCTTCTCAAATTTCTTGAAAACCATTTGTCAGATTCTGATGAAATTTAGCATGTACAATTAAATTAACAATATCTCCGCCCTCATGTTCTTGGTTTTTAAAATAACGTTCTCAAGCGAAAATAGAGCTATGAAAAATATCCGCATTTTTAAGGGGTCACTTTTGACTGATTTATTCAATAGGTAGACAAAGCAAATCAAAAATTCCTTTACATAGGGAGGTTGTCTACATCATTAGCTGTTAAATGAATCCATAATACAAGGGAAATTCTTAGTTATAACTAACTATATTGTCACTCTGTAGGTAACTTTAGAGGCTCGTCAGTATCATTACTTGCTCTCTTCGCTCGTAGTCAATACTAGTTAATACTAGTTGAGTGCCAGCCAGTTCTTACTGACAATAAGCAATTTACTTGTAATGTCAGTTAAAGAATTTATTATTTATTATTATTAGTCTTGTTCTAAACAAAATTGCTATAGAATACCTTAAGCCAATGCGAAGTTAGTCTAAAGTGTGTTTAAAACAACAAAATACCATTGTGTGTGGTCAGCCGTGGTCATACGGGCACCGAGACATCAAGGGGCCCCCGGACATCACACGGTATTTCAAAAATTCAACATCAGTAAATCCATCCCTCCTTCATACATTTATGTTTTTGCTATTTCAATTTTCACGTGTAACAAGAATCATCTAACACGTAACAAGTAACTTGGTAACTTTTTTTTTATAAGTTTAATAGGCTTGCGTTTGTCCGCCAACATGCCTGATGATAAGCAGTGATGCGGCCTACGATGGAGCACGCTTGCCTAGAAGAAACCGATTCACTCGAGACTTGAACACACCCAGATTATAAGTGTCAGGGAACACAATATCGTGAAACAATGTATAGTTTATGTTCCAATGTATGTATTTAATGTTTTAATATATTTACTTAACTAATAAGCGCGCGCAGCAAAATGTTTTTTGGTAACACTAGAATTTGGGCCCCAAGAGACAGGCCCAGCCGAGTTTGGGGCTCGCACACAAATACTCAGGTGCATACTACATCTAGCGTCTTTTTGTCTTTTTTTTCTTGTTAATCTGATGTAAACTAGTCCAATGTTAAATAAATTTTTACTTTACTTTACACACACTCTGGCAGAGCGGTCCGTATGAGAAATGAGGAACCAAAGCGTTTATTGTTTTTTTTTTTCAAACTTTTTTGGTCCAACTTGCTCATTCTCCTTTAGCCAGACTTACCTCGACAAGCAGCGCATTATCTTTGAATGCGTTGGCCAACGCTTTAGCTCCCTTGCTCTTCAGTAGGCAGTCCCCAAAATTAACCGCTTTCAGATTCCGTAACCTGTAAAAACAAACTTCAGAGTTGAAACACACCAACGGTGTGACGTCGTTCATAGAATTTCATACATTACTGGTCCTCGTTAGCCGGAACGGACTGCACACGCATTTGGTGTGCTCCAGCCTGTACGGACTACACCTGTACTGCAAACGGATTGTACTGCACGCAACTGGATTTGGGTTTATTATGGAAACTGACTGGTTTTCACACATTACATCGATTACACCGGTATACATCGACATACACACATCGATCACTCGCCCGTGTGCACACACACATGCACCATCTGATTTACCAAGCACTTGGCAAACTTAGGTTTATGAATGGGAGTAGCCACTGCCTACCGAAACACAGTTCAAGATCCCCCCCCCCCCCCCCCACTCCCATACCCATGAGCCACTCACTTATCCAAGGTCTTTTCCCATATTCCTATACCCACACCCCACTCAACACTTACTTAGGCAAGGTCCTCCAACACTCACGCCCCACTCATTTAGGCAAGGCCCTCCCTCACTCACGCCCCCGCCCACTTAGGCAAGGCCCACCCAAACCCAAGCCCCACTCACTTAGGCAATCCCCTCCCACACCCACGCCCACTTATCGAAGGTCCTCTCATATTTCTATACCCACACCCCACTCAATTAGGCAAGGTCCTCCCACACTCCGACATTCCACTCACTTAGGCAAGGCATTCGCGACCGCAGCCGCCCCCTTCACACCAACAGTATTGTCGTTGAGGTTGAGTCGACTCAGCCGCGGGTTGTGTTTGAAAGCCTCCGACAGCGCCGACACGCCCACGTGGTAGATACCGTTCTGGGGCATCGCTACCTCTTCTAGTGATCCCATGTTCTATGGACGAATGGAAAGATTTGCGTATCAATTTGATGTTAAATTGGATAGGAGCAGGTTCGGACTGAGCTGGAAGGGCCCAGGCTCCCCATAAGCCAGGAGCCAGAGACGGGGAGAAGCCCCCCATGCTGCTAATGTTTTAGAAGCACCTGGGTTGGCTAGAGCGAGGGGAAGGGAAGAGAAATAGAATTCACGCACAATGGTCCAAACAAAAAAACAAGATATCGTCACATCCTTCTCCCAAAGAGGTTGGCAGTGGCGGTCGCACTTCGCCGTACGATATTTAGTCAAAAATGTGACAGAGGGCGAGTGGTAGCAATAAATTGGATTGGTAACTAACTGCCATTACACCGTCCATATACGCTACCTCACCTAGTGTACTGCAAATCGGATAATGTTATGACCTTAAACCAACTTACTTTGAGGCAAAATTAAAGTCCAAATGCCTTTACTCAATTGGGTATCGAAGATACACTTGTGAACGTTTAAGTTACGAAAATGACTACGACCACTTTGTTCGGAACAAGAGCCACTACCCAGAAAAGCAGGCAAGAAACTGAGAGGCATATTTATCGTACATGGCGATGATGGCCTAGTCGTTTTCCGAATAGGCTATCATCACTATAATTGCTCGCTTCTCAAGCCAGAGAGAGCGGGTTCGGACCCAGCCGAAGACACGCACCAATTTGTACATATGTGAACATACATGCATATTGTATGTCATCTGCAACATAACTGGAACCCGGTGTATGACCACAAGCTCGCCCCCTGTCACGTTTGGGACTGAATATCGTCTAGCCAAGTGTGGGAGTAGTACAGCTTTGTCAGACCCTTCGGGGGAAAGGCGGGACGATGTTGTTTATGAAATTTACCATCTTACCTTGAAAACCTTGGCAAGAGCGGTGGCCCCATCGTTCTCCAGTCTGTTCCGCCCCGCGACGAATATCTTCAGTCGTCTAGGACGCGCGGCCAGCGCTGACGCGAGCAGCTTGCCGCCCGTGATGCCCAGACCATTGTTGTTCAAACGGAGCTCCTGTTAAATAATTTAAACAAGTATAAATTAAAAAATATAAAAACCCCTGACACTGATTTTCATTGAACATAGCCAAGACCAATCCCGACTAATACACCTTTTAATCTAAATAAAACAAAATCAAAAATGGTTGATCTGTTTGGGAGATACGATGTCACAGACAGACACACACACACAAACTTATAACACCCTGTCGTTTTTATGTCTATAACTCTAGAGGGAGCGGGTTCGAACCCAGCCGACGGCACGCAAAAATTTGTTCATTGTGTGAACATATGTGCGTATTGTATGTCATCTGCTACATGACTGGAGCCCGGTGTATGGAGACAGGCACGCCCCCTGTCACATTTGGGACTGCATATCGTTCGACGAAGTGTGGGTGTTGTCCACTTCTACCAGCCGCCCCCTCGGGGGAAAGGCGTGACAATATATGTATTATGCATTTTTAAATATTATTTTTTTAACACATACAGTAGAATCCGTTTATTATGACTCCGCCTATATTGACCAGCCGGTTATTATGACGTAATTGCACTACGAAGTTTGGTTTTCATATAAAATTCTTTATAAAAAAGTCGGATATAATGACTTACCTTACAGTGACATGTCGCTTATTATGACCCATTTTTAATAAATTATGTCCGTTTATAATGACTGACATGATTCTTTACACCTTCGGTATTGTTCATTGATTCCCGACGACGTTCGGCACGTTCACAGCAGTATTGAAAATCATAATTTGACCATAGATATCTCTTCTATCTATACACAATAGTATTAGAGACTGTTTTTACAATAAAATGAAAAAACAAAAGCAGACAAAAATTACAGATTAGGTACTTACAGTAAAAAATACACTTGTATGTGTTATTATAATAATGTGCTGATGCAATTTTGATTTTGATTTAATATGTATGTAAACATACATATGTAATTACATATGTACTATGTTTCTGTATTAAAATACTTAAATACATACATATTTACATAAAAAAAGTTTTTCATTTCACATTACGCTTTATATGACGTCCGCTTATTATGACGTGTTTGTCAATTCCTTTCGATGTCATTATAAACGGACTCTACTGTATTTTATAATATTATGCATCGGTTGACGTCACTGCATGTTGCCCACATGACTGTTATTGACTCTGAATAAAACTCCGCGATACCTAGCGGAGTATATTTTTATATCATGGTTTATTGGTTTTTTGTAGTAGTACATCTTTATGGCAATACCTCCAGTTCACTGCAAACGTCGCTCTGCAGCAGTTTGGCGAGTCCCTCGACACCGACGGGACCAAACGCGTTGTCACTGAGGTCCAGCACCGAGAGACGAGCGCCTGCCGTTATCATACCCTCGCCTAGGGCACTCTGGGAAGAAGATAGTGTAGTTTTAACCGAATTGTTTTAAAAATAAGTTTTTGCATAGGTAAAGTGACTTGCTGGCGTAAGAATGGTCATGCCACAAGAGAGGTAACCTAAGACAATGTAATTATTTTAAAAAATTGGTCGTCTTGAAGTTGGTGAACCAATTTTTTTTTACACATAAGATTAAATGCTAACTCAAAGTTTGTTTGTAATTACCAATGCAGGAGGAATTTCCGTCTTCATTCTACCAGTGAACATGTCAGAGAAGCGACATATCTTCAGCTCAGGGTGCGATGCAAGAGCCTTGGATATGGCCTCGGCAGCTGTCACCCCGAGTGTGTTGCCAGTTAGTGTCAGGTACTGTAAGTTGGGGCATTTGTTGATGGCTTCAACGATTGGTTGGGCTGGGGAAGGAAGGATTAGTTTAAATTGGTGTGCTTAGTATTATCACTAGACTTTTATGCGGCTCATACAAGATAAATAACGGCACTAAATGAACTGTGCATTTCGTGGCGTTATAGAGAGTTACTGTGAAATGGAAAGAAGAGGAATTTTTTGTCAATACAGTGTTTTTGTTTACTAGCTATGTTTACAGTTTAGAAGTATGTTAGCAACTAAGAATATAATAACATATAGACAATCCATGACTCCTACTTATTAGTCATGTTCAACAACAGTCTACATATGCAAGCAATCCCAATTTGTAAACAAAAGAACAAATTTCTTACAAAGTTCTTTATGCATAATGTCGACAATCGAGTTTATTACGAGCTAGGATAATAAAAAAACTAAAAAAACTTACACAGCTGTGCAGTTCTTACTAAATTTAGTGATGTAAAAGGTACTTTATTACACAATTGTTGCCGTTATTGAGAGTGGGTGTAATGCTATTTAAAGTGTATCATTGTATGGAAAATAAGCTCAACCAAGCATAGCCAAGTGATTTCGATGCTTTTGTCATTATATCAAGTGTAGTTATATGGAGTCTACACTGTATGTGAAACTTTATCATATCTATGTATATCTATAAGTAGTTATGTTATAAAGAGGTAAAATTTGTTAGTTTGTCTGTAATAGGTAATCTTCAAAACAACTGAACAAATTCTAAAAATTATTTTACTACTAGAAAGCTACATTATCGCAAAGCGACATAGGCTATGAAACGCGAGCGAAACCGCGGCCAGAAGAGCTAGTTTTCAGTAAGTAAATGCTTTTGTTGCTTATCTGGCGTTCACCATAGCAATGCATTTTGTAAGTTTTTTGCTGTTTACGATGTTTTTCCCGAAGAAATTTAATAAATAGGTGAACAATAACAGTTTATAATAATATTATTTCCACAGAATTATTCTTTGATATTTTATAGAAGTTGTTTTTCGCGCGTATAGGTTATGTTTTGTAAACATGTTATTTGTCAGTTTGTATGTTAAAATTTAATTTTATAAAAGTTTGAGGCATGCATACTGACTTCAAGTAGTGTTTTTGTAAGCAATGATGTATAAAAAAGCAGTACTTACCATCATTTGCGGAGTTTAACTTCAATGATTTTCCGGAGAAATCTACACCAGTAGGGATTTCTTCGGAATTTTCTAGCGCAGAGTTTAGCGTATTTAGGTCAAACAAAGCCATTTTTAACTAAAAACACTAGGAATAAATAGATTAGATTAATAAAACCTTAGAAAATAACACGACTGAACGCTTCACTTTAACGGAAATATTTCAATTTTTTAAACTGACAAGACACAAAATTGACATTGACACAAATAGATTGTCTTCAACTCCATGGATTTGACTAAAAAATAAGCTTATAAAACGCGATGCGATCCGACGAAACGCGATGCGTGTTGAGTTAAATAATATCGTACTGTTATAGTTATTCTATTGTTTCATTAAACTTAAATCGCGTTTCGAGGATCGCATCGCGTTTTATCAGTTTGTTTCGGGCAAACACACTTGTGTGGGAACGTCACAATTTATTATCCGATGTCAGTTGACTTTTCGATGTCAAATAGGAACTGTCAATCCTTCTGACTTTCGTAATTTTTTTGTGTTGTCTCAGTTGTCACCTGTCAAACGCGTAGTGAGTACGCTTCCGTTGGTCTGTGGTGCTATTTTTTCATTTTCGTCGTTATTTCTCGAATTATTTCGAGGATAAACCTGTAAATCGGCCAACACTAGTGCTACGTGACTTACAGAGAACTTACCATGGCGGGTATGTAAATTTATTTGATTTGAAACCTTTTTGATAGTTTTGAAAAACTACTATCCTTGAACTAACTTTCTTATTTGATTCACAGTTAAAACTTATGTTTAATTTAAGCGGTGCTTATCAGATAGGTGTCGAGATAAATAATCACAGTTATCAGTCATGTATGGTCATTGCGTGTGGTGTAAAGCGTGTATGTTAAAATATTCACATAAATTGGGGGCACTTAACCTTTGCTCTGGAGCCGGACCGTATCATTTGTTTATTCAAATATGTGTATCGGAAAAGGTCAGGGTATGGCACCTTTTCAGTCACACATACCTACTTACCAAAGCTAGCTACCCCCAGCGGTTTTTCTTTAAACTGAACTTTGAAGGAACCTTGTTAGGTAAACAATATTAAAAGCAGTCGCAGGTTGTACCTAGACGAGATTGGTACAGGACCTAGATGAGTGTACAAGAGTTAAGGCTATTCTCAGTAGTAAGCGACTATGGACTGATGATGGTCATGATAAACTATTTTAAAAGTTAAACTACACCATACAGTCAGTCTTTTTCAAGTTTAATTCATAAATCTAATAGCTCTTAGTGATAAGGCTGCCAGTTGTTACACTACAGCTTAAGTTATTTCTGTTCTTTTGTTTTGTTATTTCTGGTGCGAACAATAAAGGGTTTATCTAACTAATCCTAATGACCATGTGCACTAAATATAAGAATTGCTTATTTAGTTTTATACCACTCCTAGCAATAGACGGATTCTGATACAGAGCTATTCTATTACTATACTATTCACTTATCAGGTACATAACGTTGGGATTCTCCAATGGTATGGCTTAAGGTTCCTGTAAAAAAAGCTAGCTACCTACATAGCTAGTAGTAGATTGAACTGGTTAAACAAGGACTTATATGAAGTGCAAGTGGCCGTAAGTAATTTTGAGGCTAAGCATCATTAAGAGTCCGGCGACCACTATAGACTAACTTCGCATTGGCTTAAGGTATTCTATAGCCATTTCATCTAGAAGAAGAAGACGAGCGAAGAGAGCGAGTAATGATACTGACGAGCCTCTAAACTTACCTACAGAGTGACAAACTGCAATTTCAATTTTTTTATGATTTTTGCACTTCTGTAATCATTCTTAAATAACTAAGAATTTCCCTTGTATTATGGATTCTTTTAACATGATGTAGACAACCTCCCTATGTAATGGAATTTTTGATTGGCTTTGTCCACCTATTGAATAAATCAGTCAAAAGTGACCCCTTAAAAATTCGGATATTTTTCATAGCTCTATTTTAGCATGAGAATGTTTTAAAAAAAAACCAAGAACATAGGGGCAGAGAAATTGTTAATTTAATTGTACATGCTAAATTTTATCATAATCTGACAAATAGTTTTCAAGAAATTTGAGTAGAGTGTTTGTATGGAAATTTCAGAGCGTCACAGCCTTCTTGAATTTGTATCATAGGAGAAACCTACTTTTCTATAAAATCATGTATGGCTTTAAAGTACATATTCTTAGTAAACACACCCTCCAAGAAAAAGTTACAGTAGTTGTTTACATTTACATTAAGGTGGTTTTAAATACCGTCTCTTCAGAAATAGTTTACATACCTTAGATACAAAATCCATGTTTTACCATAAATTAAAATTTAACTTTTCGATATTAAACGACTTACATAGGCGAGTTTAGCCTAGTAGTTAATTTAAACAGTCATTATTATCTACAATAAAAGACTGTGTCTCTATCATAAGTATTTGATTGTTTAAGTTAATCATTCTCCAAGAAGTCCATGAAACTAGCATGATACAGACATTGGCAGAATTGTAAAAACTAGCCACAAAAGCTATTAACCAAAAATAAAATCTAATCCTTGTTTTAAATATACAGGGTTACCAGGAAAGGGTGTACTGTATATAAATGTATGGAACAGCTGTTATTTTTTTCTCGATTTTAGAGTAGACCCTATAGTAAAAGTTGTTCATAATGATGAGTACAATGACCCCCTTTCGGCTTAGTACACCCTTTCCTAAAAAGCCTGTATAAATTAAATCAATTATTTATTGAATTTCTTAAATACAGTGGGTTTATGCCTAACACAAATTTTTAACACGGGATTATCAGCTTCAACTGTAACTACGAAAACAAATGTGACGCCTCTCTCCCAAAGGGCCTGGCAGAAGTGTATTACAACACCCACACTTCACAGGACTATATTTAGTCCTGAAACAAACTTTGTATACAAACCTTGGAAGTTGAAGTTGACTGACTTCTAATTGTCATATTGATTTGAAATGTATGAAACACAAATGAAAATACAATGACTTGGTTTAATCAAGCTGATCTGATGATGGAACCAGAAGGTGGGTAGTGGAACAGCTTCTATCAAATTCTTATATTTTAAATATAAGAATAAGAATATAATAGAAGCTTATACTTTTTCACTACTTCAATAACTTCGAACATAATCGGTCAATTGGCTTTTTAAACAATGTCAAGAGCATAGGTGGGCACAGTTAATCAAAAAGTTAACTTCGTTAATCGTTAATTCGGTAGATAAAAAGTTAACTTCGATAAAAGGAAGAGCGTTAATTTTTCGAAAATTTAGAGCAAGTTAAAGTTGACCATTTAAAACTTAAACTGCTTTTGGGCTGAGAAATAGGTAAATTATAACACAAAAACAAGTAGAGAGAAGAATTAAACACACATTTTATGTCGATACTAAAGTAGGTAGGAATAAGGCTATTACTCATCGTTATTTTGCATTAGGTAATTTAGATGCATGTTCCTCTTCATAAAAAATAGCATATTAAAATTGACATCTGACAGTGATGATCGTTTAGCCCGTAAAATATCTTTGCCGGTAGAAAAAAGAACTTTCTACTGCAGCACTAGACGAGAGAAAATGACGACAGCATGTCAACAAACGACTAATGTAACGGACTAAAGTTAACGGAAGTTAACATGAGCGTTAACATATTTTGAAGTTAACTTAAAAGTTTATCCGTTCAGCGGATTGTTAACTTCGTTAATTAACGATTGACGGATTAACGAGTTAATGTGCACCTTTGGTCAAGAGGTATGCAAATGTGCACATTACAGAGATTTAGTAAATGTTTTGTAACGGTCAGATGTTCTGCCAAGCCGTATACCAAGCCAGCCAAGCCAAGCCAAGCCTGCCAAGCCATGCCAAGCCTGCCAAGCCATGCCAAGCCGTGCCAAGTCATGCTAAGTCATGACAGGCCATGCAAAGCCAAGCCCTGCCATGCTGACGCCTAGCCGAGCCCGACAAGCAAGCCCAGCATATTTAATCGATCGCCTTAGTTGATTGTGGCGTCACGTCCGATTGTTATGACGCACCTTAACGATTGCCGCCATTTTGTTACCGCCCTTAATTGCAGTGGGAGTAAGCGAGTTATATAGTGCGAGCAGCGCAGTTATCGGTTTATTCTGTAGTGTACCTTAGCCTAAGCTGAAACTCTGTTCGATTTCATAAGTAAAATAAAAATATAATTATCAACACGGGTTTGCAGTTTTACTTCTGTTTTAGTTTACAACATGTCTTCAAACTACCAGTAGCAGCCCAACCTGACCAAACTATCGGCTAATAGTAGGCTGCAGTTTGCGGGGAGTCTTACCGTTGATAATACATAGGTGTTTCACTAAACTTGTAAAACATGTTTTTGACGTGAAATTAAATCGATGAACGCCGGCTGCACGCACGAAAAAGGATGACTCATTGTCCCGTTACGCGAGAGCGAGAGCGCTACACGAGCGAGTGAAAGGCACGATCGGCTTGAGCGTTCGGCTTGCGCCGCATCTATCTCTCTTCCACTCGATTGGCCTATGCGTCAGAAGTTCATCAATGTTATGTTATGACCTTGTCACGTAAAGCTATCGCCCGTAAACCAACTCGTACTAAACGGTTTGCCTCCACCTTTCTAATAAGAACCGTTAGGGAATGGAACACCTCGCCATCGTCTGTATTCCCGACTAACTACAACCTGGGTATCTTCAAGGCTAGAGTGAATAAGCACCTTCTAGGTCGTCGTGCTCCATCTTAGACCACAATGTCGCTTAACATCAGGCGAGTTAGTGGTCAAACGTCGACCTATTCTAGATTTAAAAAAAAACAATTTTTTAAACTTTACTTTCTTATTTCTTCCAGCGACCAGCAACCCGTTTGACAACCTGCTGAAGACTATTGAAGTAAACGGACAGACATTCAAGTACTATGACATAGCTAGCTTTGGATCCAAATATGGTAAGATTTTACATTGATTAACTGAACACATGTCCCTTTAGCAATGATACTTGGACTTCCGTCCGATGTCTTGTATACCGGCTCTGCGTCGCACGATCACATGGTTCTCAAACTCCCAGATTGTAGCGACAAGGCCAACGGAGTGAGGCACTAGAACACCTCTGCTCACGGCAACGTTCCAAGCGCGACTGATGTACAAGTGTGTCAGCAGACAGTTGAGTAAGACAAGCCCGGAAAGTACGTCTCTCGTCTTCTCTTTTTGAAACCGTTGTTAGGTGTAGTAGAAAATTCACGAAAAAGTGCGCTTAGTTTACCTTATCAACTGGTACTGTTTTTATTACAAGCTTTTAAGAGTCCGGCGACCACTTTAGACTAACTTCGCATTCCAGGCAAGAAGGCTTCTTGAACCTTGTAGCTACCGTCCCATTAGTCTTCTCAGTTCCATTGGGAAGATCTACGAACGCATCCTTCTGAAGCGCATCTGGTCCCACGACTGAGAGACTAACATTCTCCCCGACAAGCAGTTTGGGTTTAGAAGTTTAAGTAATGCAACGCTCCAGCTTCGCACGGTATTTGGTATATACCTTCTGTGAAAAATTATCTAACTTGACTGCCTCGGTGGCTCAATTGGTAGTGAACCTGCCTTCTGAGCTTGGGGGTGTGGGTTCGATTCCCACCTAGAGCAAACATTTATGTGATGAACATTTGTGTTTGTTCTATGTCTGGGTGTTAATATGCATTTAAGTATGTATTTAAAAATATCTAAGTATGTATATCAGTCCCTGGCAGCCATAGTACAAGCTTTGCTTAGTTTGGGGTCAGGCGACCGTGTGTGGAAGTGTCCCGAATTTATTATAATTTATTATTTATTATAATTTTATTATAATTTATTATTATTATATAATTTATAACTGATGGTGAAAACCGCGTCAAAGTTCGTTACGTGGTTTACGAGGAGTTAGGAGATATACAGACAGAGACAGATAGACAGGGAAGTCGTCTTTGTTTTATACTATGTACACTGTACAGGGTTATCGGAAAAAGGTGTACCTACTCATGATCCAAAAAAACAAGGTCTCGCATCCCGGGAGCAAACATGTAAGACGTGTTTGCGTTATCGTCATCCGTCTCTTTCGCACTGTTTGTAAATGACATAATTCGGTCCTGCTTAAGGATTGATTGACGTCACTACGTGTTGCTGACTGCTATACCTGGCGGAGTAAATTAATATACCATGGGTGTACTAAGCCAATAGGGGTTAGTGTACTCATCATTATGAACAACTTTTACTATGGAGCCAACTCAAGTCTCGTAAAAAAATTAGCTGTTCCATACAAAAATTTCTTTGATGATGTTCAAAGTGTATGGAACAGCTGCTGTTTTTTTTTTGTTTTCACGGTTGACCCCATAGTAAAAGTTGTTCATAATGATGAGTACATTGACCCCCTTTCGGCTTAGTACACCCTTTCTTGATAACCCTGTTAAGATAGAGATGTATTTTTTGTTGAATAAATTACTATTCTCATATCATCTTTCTGCGCTTGTCTGTCAGTAGGGTAATTGTTGCATAACATAATATTTGTTTTAAAACCAATTCAATGATAAATATTGTTGAAAGCATATTTTATGACTGACATGAAGGTCGAGTGCAAAGATAATAAAACTAGTAGATTTTTCTCAGAGAAAATATTCACATTTTAATACTTATCATAGCATAGGGCAAGTTACATTTTAAGCTCTGATATGAGAAAAAAAACATTAAAAAGCCAACCAATAAATTTAACGAATTTATGCTATATTGAGCTTAATATTCTCTTGCGGCATTTCCAGTAACTCGGTGTTCTTAAAATGGGCTGTCAATAGAGTCCTTAAAGGTTGCCCCTGGTATTACAGGTAACAGGTATCCACAGGCGACGCTCACTACGAGCTGTCTACAGCTTATATTGTCTGTTGTCAAGTAAAAGTTGTTGAAATATGCACCTAATCACATATGTGATAAGGAACTGGATTTTCGATGACTGCCTACATTACCATTTACTTTATATATATGTATAATTTACATATAATCGACTGACACTGGGAATCGACTGACTAGGAATGGAACACCTTGCCATCATCTCAGATTAACCTAGAGAGTAAAATGGCGCACGGCGCGGCGTATGATTTAGGTGAAGCCAAAAACCACCCAAAAACTACGCTACTTTCATATGAACACAACACTCACACATTGACGCAAAAAAACTACGCTACTCGCTTGGTCATTCTTACCTCGACATTACTTGCATTGGTTTAAGGTATAATTTCGCGTACATAAATATACATAGTGCATTATAAAAGTATGACCAGGACTACATTTAGAGGTTCTTTTTAAAAACTGTGCAGTTTTTTTACAAGTCAATTTTTAAAAAGTGGTAACATTAATCTCACAAATATGTGCAGTTTTAGAATATTAAATCTACTAAGGTTGTATATTGGAACGGAAATGGCTATTGATAATAATATTACTTTTCGTGCAATTGTAAATATTTCTCGTGGCAACGTTACCACACACACACGTTTGAAAAGAAGTGGCTTCAGCGAAATTTTTTTTTTTTTTACGTACAATAGGTCGGCGTTTGACCACCAACTCGTCTGATGTTAAGCGACGTTGTGGTCTAAGATGGAGCACGACAACCTATAAGGTACTTATTCACTCTAGCCTTGAAGTTTTGTAGAGTGAAGAAGTACAAAGACGGCAGTTGAGTGAGGCGCTACAAGTACAATATAACGCAGTGTTCCATCTTTTCCTCTAGGTAGATCTGAGGCCAAAATCTGTATTCCCGACTTACTACAAATCTGGGTATCTTCAAGGCTAGAGTGAATAAGTACCTTATAGGTCGTCGTGCTCCATCTTAGACCGCACCGTCGCTTAACATCAGGCGAGTTGGTGGTCAAACGCCGACCTATTCTACATGAACAAAAAAACCTAAACTCAGGCCGAAAAAAACCCAAATTCAGGCCGTTCATTAAGTACTCGCAAATTCTTAAAATAAAGAAAACATCCGGATAGAATACTCGCACATAGTGGAGTTTCTAAATAACAAACATTTACATCACAAACTCGTAAGGCTTACTCACAAGAAACTTATTAAAAGAAAAACAAGAAACTCGGCTGCAAAATGTTGTACTCTATGTCACTTCCACTATCAAGACGATTCAAATACATCAAGCTGTCGAAATACATCAAGCTGTTTAGGCTGTAGGGCGCGCTAAAGAAACCTCATACATTTACACATACATAAAGTCAAAGTCAAATTGTGTTAATTCAATTTAGGTATCGAAGATACACTTATGAACGTCAAAGTTATTTAAATAGACTCGACCGCTTTGGTCGGATAAAGAGCCTTTTCTCAGACGAACAGGCAAGAAACTGAGGGGCATTATTTTTTCAAAGAATAAGTAAATTACAGTCTCACAAATTTTGGCTTACAACTAGGTAATATCTTTACATTTACACATACATAAAGTCAAAGTCAAACTGTTTTAATTCAATTTAGGTATCGAAGATACACTTATGAACGTCAAAGTTATTTAAATAGACTCGACCGCTTTGGTCGGATAAAGAGCCTTTTCTCAGACGAACAGGCAAGAAACTGAGGGGCATTATTTTTCAAATAATAAATAAATTACAGTCTCACAAATTTTGGCTTACAACTAGGTAATATCTATACATACTAGTGGCTACTTGGCGGAAGTGGAAGGCTCCAGACATCTTTGTCTTCTAAATAAGTCTTAACCTTATAATACTCGAAAAACATAACCCTCCTTCTTGCGCAGTCGGGTAAAAACACGTATTTCCAGCAACAAATTTTACGATAGGCTGGCCAGCTTGGGCTACCTTAAGTATTACTACAGTGAAACCTGGTTAAGTGAGACATCAAGGGACCTGCAATGTCGTTTCACTTATAGAGGTATTCCATAAACCCAGTGTCTCAGATATACAGGTATAAATAAATATCTGTCTCATTTACAGAGGGTTCCATTAATAGAGGTGAAAACTATACCGTTTCTTTTCTTAAACCCTTCCATCCAACCATTGCTGCTACAAAAATTATGAATATCGAACCTTCGCGCGAAATCTTGTGCCTTTTCTTTAATTATCGGTCCACTTATCAATGTTATCTCAGTTACAGAGGTTTATGCATATAAAATTTACTCGCTCTCTCAGTTATAGAGGCAACTATGATGATAAATCGAAAGAACAAATCCCAGATATAGAGGCTTACCTCGTCCCACTAACAGAGGTATTCAGTGCCAAAGTGTTGGGACCTCAGCATGAGTTTCAGTTATGGAGGTTTCTCACTTATCCAGGTCCCACTTAACCAAGTTTCACTGTACTTATTTACTATTTACAAAACAGGACGAGAAATCTCCAAAAAAGTTGGTGTAACTTCCGGGGCAGCTACTTGCTCAAATAGCTTAGAATGACCAAATTCCAAACAAACACATGCGTAAGTAATTAAAGGTTTGTACATGCTGCTCATTGGTCGATCGGTTCAAGGCGAGACAGGCCCCCGCGACGTAACTAGCAACCGGTCATGATCCAAAAAAACAAGGTCTAGTCAACATAATGACGTCTTCGTCATCCGTCTCTTTCGAACTTGTTGTAAATGACTTATTTCGGTCTTGCTTAAGCATCGATTGACGTCACTACGTGTTTTTGAACCGTCCCTTTCGAACTTGTTGTAAATTACTTATTTGGGTCTTGCTTAAGCATCGATTGACGTCACTACGTGTTTTTGAACCGTCTCTTTCGAACTTGTTGTAAATTACTTATTTCTGTCCTGCTTAAGTATCGATTGACGTCACTACGTGTTTTTGAACCGTCTCTTTCGAACTTGTTGTAAATTACTTATTTCGGTCTTGCTTAAGCATCGATTGACGTCACTACGTGTTTCTGAATGTTATACCTGGCGGTGTATTTTATTAAACTATGCAACCAGTAAGGTCGGCATAGTAATTACGCAACTAACGTATTGTTACGAGCGGGACTGCAAAAAACGACTGGTGTAACAGTATTTAAGAGGGCCGCGACGCTCTGAACTTTCCATAAAAACGCGCTACTCAAATTTCTTGAAAACCATTTGTCAGATTATGACGAAATTTAGCATGTACAATTAAATTAACAATATCTTCGTCCCTATGTTCTTGGCTTTTTTTTTAAAACGTTCTCAAGCGAAAATAGAGCTATGAAAAATATCCGCATTGTTAAGGTCTTTTGACTGATTTATTCAGTAGGTAGACAAAGCAAATCAAACATTCAAGTTGTCTACATCATTAGCTGTTAAATGAATCCATAATACAAGGGACATTCTTAGTTATTTAAGAATGATTACAGAAGTGAAAAGCCATAAAAAATTGCACTTTATCACTCTGTAGGTAATTTTAGAGGCTCGTCAGTATCATTACTCGCTCTCTTCGCTCGTCTTCTTCTAGACGAAATGGCTATAGAATACCTTAAGCCAGTGCGAAGTTAGTCTAAAGTGGTCGCCGGATGTTGCGCCGGTCGTTGCGATCGCGTTGTGTCGATTCGCAGTTGAGTTGGTTTCGCAGTGTTGACCCTACAACGTTAGTTTTACGTACTCACAGATATTTAGTAATTTTAATTCACGCTGACGTTACAAAACAAATTAAAAACATTCTCAAGGCCGATCACTGGATAGCTACAGTCAATAACATGAATAAAGATCGTGGCCGACTTATACGACACCGCTCCCATGGCAAAATAATGTTCATTGAAATGTGAGCAATGATGGCCTAGTTGGAGAAGGCCCGCCTCTCAAGCCAGAGAGAGCGGGTTCAAACCCAGTCGGCACGCACCAATTAGTTCATTGTGTGAACATATGTGCGTATTGTATGTCATCTGCTACATGACTGGAGCCCGGTGCATGGCGACAGGCTCGCCCCCTGTCACATTTGGGACTGCATATCGTCCGGCGAAGTGTGGGTGTGAAAGGCGTGACGATATGTTATCTTAATATATATAAATTACGTGTCACGTTGTTTGTCCGCTATAGACTCCTAAACACTTAACCGATTTCAATCAAATTTGCACACCGTGTGCAGTTCGATCTAACTTAATAGATAGGATAGCTCACATATATATATAGTACCTGGATGACCGAGCTTTGCTCGGTATTTTTTTTAAAATTTTGTTTTTTGGAAAATAAACAATTGATTTTAGTCTAACCTCAAAGCAAACACTCATTGACTTCGTGTTACTTAACAACGCCATCTGCTGTTGTGTCGTTAAAGCAATTAGTTGCTCACAAAAAATAGTATTATTATTCGCCAATAGATGTCAGGAAGAGTCATATTTTTCAGTTGAGACTACTCAAACGCCTCCTTTTTGTTATTTTTCTTCCAAGTTTATGTTTAAGTTGATTATCGATAAAACACGAATAAAATGACATTTTCTAAAAATGATTCCTAGCTAGATCGATTTATCGCCCCCGAAACCCCCATATACTAAATTGTATGAAAATCGTTGGAGCCGATTCCGAGATTCCAATTATATATTATATACAAGAATTGCTCATTTAAAGATATAAGATAAGATAAATAATAAACACGAACGAAGGCGCGGGGTGACAGCTAGTGTTATATATTTTCCCGTTTTCCAGACCGTCTCCCGTACTCCATACGTGTGCTCCTGGAGTCGTGCGTGCGGAACTGCGACAACTTCCAAGTGAGCGAGGAGGACGTGTCGCGGGTCCTGGAGTGGGAGACGAACCAGGCGGTCGCGGCCGGCGTCGAGGTCGCCTTCAAGCCGGCGAGGGTTATACTCCAGGTGGGCTATAAAACAAACATAATAATAATAATAAAGCCTTTTATTCGGATTACAGATTATTATTATTATTATTATTATTATTTTGTTGACACTGGCAGCTTAAAGCTGATGCGTGTCTTATTTCAGTGCACTTTACTACATTTGTGTGTTTTTTTTAAAAGTAATTGTCAAGTCTGTTTTTGAAGCAATTAACTGAGGGAGCATTTATCACAGTCACTGGCAACTTATTCCAGTCCATCACAATACGGTTTGGCAAAGTGTGTTTTTTGGGTTTGCTTGAGTGTGGCTGCGAAATTAGTCTAAGGGAATGTCCCCTCAAGTGTGTGTTCTCGCTCAATGTGAATAAATGTGTCATGTCTGGTACGTTGTAGTGCCCCTTCAGTATTTTGTAGGTTTCTATGAGGTCACCTCGTCGCCTACGCTCCTCCAGAGTTGTTAGACCCAGCTTTTGAAGTCGAACCTCATAAGAACATTTTCGTACTGATGACACCATTTTTGAAGCTCTACGTTGTACTTTTTCAAGAAGTTCAATGTCCTTTTTAAAATATGGGTTCCAGATTTGGAATGCATATTCCAGTAGAGGCCTTATGTATGTTTTATAGACCTTGATAAACAGATTTTCATCGAAGATATACAATTATGTTTCTTATACTATTGCACTGTTTTTATTTCTACGTATATCTTACACATTTGAAATTATTCGCGTACTTGGTGCTTCTTTACTTTCTGTAAGTCCGTTTGCCAGCTGGCAAAGGCCTCCTCCAACCTACTCCATCCTGATCTCTCTCTGGCTACTCTACTATAAAACAAACATACATACATATCGTCACGCCTTTCCCCCGAGGGGGCTGGCAGAGGTGTAATACAACACCCACACTTCGCCGGACGATATTCAGTCCCAAATGTGACAGGGGGCGTGCCTGTTGTCATACACCGGGACATAAAAGGGTTAATAAAACAAGTAACATTCAAAGAAAAACAAAAAAAAAACCGGTTGCTTGTACCCTATGTCACTTCCGCTATCAAGACGATTCAAATGACACCTCACATGTCGAAATACATCAAGCTGTTTAGGCTGTAGGCCGTGCCAAAGAAACCTCATACATACATACTCATATACATACACACATACAAACACTCGAAAACATAACCCTTCTTCTTGCGCAGTCGGGTAAAAAGCAACATTAAGTACAAAAATTTAAGTAAGCTATAATTTTTGGAAATAAATCCTACTATCCTACTAATATTATAAAGGCGAAAGTTTGTAAGAATGAATGTATGGATGTTTGTTACTCTTTCACGCCAGAACGGCTGAACAGATCTGGATGAAATTTGGCACAGACATAGATTACAGTCTAGAATAGCATATATGATACTTTTTAACCGCGGGTGAAACCGCGGGGCGCAGCTAGTATATTATATATTCCAAGAAATTTATTTTCTTTCTTAATTTTTAAGTTTTTTAACCGACTTCCATGTTACGATGTTACGCGATTTTAATGATTATTTTTTTAACCCCTAACGCAAAAACTACGGGGTGTTATAAGTTGGACTGTGTGTGTAAGAGTCATGTCAAGGCTCACTATCTTTCAAAACAATAGCCGTTTTGAAAGATAGTAAGATATGTATGTCACAAAAGTCGCACTACTGTGTATTTATTTATATATTAGTGACATTTATTTTTAAACATTTTAAAAGTATTTATATTATATTTATTTCGTCTACTTATTAGTATTTATTTGTGTATTTTTATTATTTATATAAATATATTATGTATATATATTTATGAATACCTTTATAAATGTATATATATTTCTTATTTTTATCTTATTATTTTTTACGTCTTGTAAAATTATGTATTAGATTATTACTATTGTATTAGTATTAGAACTTTCAAGGCCTCAATTTATATAAATGTTCCTGTCCATTCAGGTTGCCTGGAAGAGATCGCTCTGAGCGATAAGGCCGCCCATTAAAAACTTAGTTAAGCCTTATTTAAGTACTATTGTAATTATTTTATGTTTTAAATAAAGAGTTGTTGTTGTTGTTGTTGTTGTTGTGTGTGTGAATCTATTTTGGTTTTTTTAATTGTTTGAAAGGTGAGTTAGTCGGAAGTGTTCCTAGGTATGTTTGATAAAATTCGGTGTGGGGAGTTTTTTACCCGACTACGCAAGGTGGAAGGTTATATTTTTTCGAGAGTATGTGTATATGTATGGATCTATGTATGTATGTCTCATACATACATACATAGTTCCATACATATGTTACATATAAACGTAGTTGATTGAATTAGGCGTTATAAGTTCAAGTAACAATTATTATGTATGAGGTTTCTTTGGCACGGCCTACAGCCTAAACAGCTTGATGTATTTCGACATGTGAGGTGTCATTTGAATCGTCTTGATAGTGGAAGTGACATAGGGTACAATATGTTACAGTCGAGTTTTTGTTTTTCTTATTATAATGTTACTTGTTTAATGTTTAATTAATACTTGTTCTAGGATCTAACAGGCGTGCCAGCGGTGGTAGACTTCGCGGCGATGCGAGATGCAGTCAAGGATTTGGGAGGCGACGCGGACAGAATCAACCCCATCTGTCCTGCTGACCTCGTCATCGACCATTCTGTGCAGGTCGACTTCGCTAGGAGGTGAGAATCACACTTCGCACCTTCGATCAGATATCCTAGATGTCGTGTCTCATTAAAAATCATGCCTCCATAGTGGCATTTAGTCAACTCGGATTTCACGTCATAAACTAAGCAATCATGAACCACCTTCATCAGCAATTTCACCACGTTCAGCAATCATGAACATGAAGGCACCTTCGCTGCCGGAAGCATAAACTGTTTTCTGTGCCGAGGTGTAGAACTGTCGCTCACAAGATGTCTCCAATACCGCGATCCCTTGCCGCGCTAAACTCACTTTTGGACCCCCGACCACAAAGTGACGTATTGGCGGGCGCATGGACTGACGTTTTGAGACAATGTTTGACGTATTGTGAGGGCATAGCATCTCAAAAACAATCAAGCATTTATAAATAATTATTTACTTACATTTTATAACATTTTGACATTTTGACTTCCATTATTATGACATTATTATTATTTTCATGTTGCCATTTTATATGTATGTTATACTAGCTGCGCCCCGCGGTTTCACCCGCAGTTAAAAAGTATCCTATGTGCTATTCTAGACTATAATCTATCTCTGTGCCAAATTTCATCCCGATCTATTCAGCCTTTCTGGCGTGAAAGAGTAACAAACATCCATTCATCCATTCTTACAAACTTTCGCGTTTATAATATTAGTAGGATTTTATTTCATTCGCTTTTTATTACCTTGACATGTTTTATTTTTATTCGATGTGATTAATTTAATTTGCTATTTTTTTTTTAGTTTTCTTTGATCAGATTAATTAGTTTTTGGTTTATTTTGACTGTATTGTAAATAGTTATTATCATTAGCGTAAGTCGGGTAACTGGTGCTAGTTGAATAAATAAATAAAAATGAATATTGATTGAATCAGGCGTTACTTTGCGGAAGTTCATTTTCAAAATTGTGACTTGAACTAATATCTAGAGTATTTCCACTCTAACGTCGCATTAAATACATCAAGGAATATTTTTTTTTTTGTTTTATTTTTAATATTTTATATTAATTTAATGAAATCCTACTAATATTATAAACGCGAAAGTTTGTAAGAATGGATGGATGGATGGATGGATGGATGTTTGTTACTCTTTCACGCCAGAACGGCTGAACAGATCTGGACGAAATTTGGCACAGAGATAGATTATTGTCTAGAATAGCACATAGGATACTTTTTAACCGCGGGTGAAACCGCGGGGTGCAGCTAGTTTACTATAAAACAAATTGATATTTCAACTAATGAATTTAACAGAGCTAATTTAATGAAATCATTTCATTAATAACATTGTTTTGGCGCTAGGTGGCCTAAGACTCCACTGTCCGTCCATCTGTCACCAGGCTGTATCTCATGAACTGTGATAGTTAGACAGTTGACATTTTCACAGATGAGTTTCTGTTGCCGCTATAACAACAAATACTAAAAACGGAATAAAATTAATATTTAAAGGCTCCCTTTCTACTAACCTGATTTTGTAGCCGTTTTTATAGATTACTAGCTGCGCCCCACGGTTTCACCCGCGGTTAAAAAGTATCTTATGTTCTATTCTAGACTATAATCTATCTCTGTGCCAAATTTCATCCAGATCTGTTCCGCCGTTCTGGCGTGAAAGAGTAACAAACATCTATCCATTCTTACAAACTTTCGCGTTTATAATATTAGTAGGATGGGACAAAACCCTTCGTGCGCGAATCCGACTCGCACTAGACCGTTTTTTTTTTTAAATTTTAAGTGCCGTGTTGTTGCTTTGAAGTTGGTTAATTTAAAAAAAAAAATACTTCAGGATATTAATTATCTGTTTCAGCCCGGATGCTTTAAACAAGAATCAAGAATTGGAATTTGAAAGAAACAAAGAGAGATTCCAGTTTTTGAAGGTACGTAGTTGAAATCATGGTATTAATATACACTTCACCAGGTATAGCATACCGAGTCAAACATAGTCACGTGGGCAACACGTAGTGACGTCATTCAATGCTTAAGCAAGACCGAAATATGTCATTTACAAATAGTACGAAAGAGACGATGATGATGACGAGTGACGTCATTGCGTGTTGGCTCCCGGAGTTCTAGACTTTATTTTTTTTCCCGACTGCGCAAGAAGGAGGGTTATGTTTTTCGAGTGTATGTATGTATGTATGAGGTTTCGTTGGCACGCCCTACAGCCTAAACAGCTTGATGTATTTCGACATGTGAGGTGTCATTTGATTCGTCTTGATAGCGGAAGTGACATAGGGTACAACATTTTGCAGCCGGTTTTTTTGTTTTTCTTTTA
Organism: Peribatodes rhomboidaria; assembly: GCA_911728515.1. Lineage (NCBI taxonomy): Eukaryota > Metazoa > Arthropoda > Insecta > Lepidoptera > Geometridae > Peribatodes > Peribatodes rhomboidaria. Next base: position 2,530,561 of record OU452196.1, on the reverse strand, counting down.
ATAATGTTACTTGTTTTTTACAGTGGGGTGCGAACGCCTTCAACAATATGTTGATTGTGCCGCCCGGCTCCGGAATTGTTCATCAGGTACGTTTTGTTTTAGAAATACTGTAAAAGAAATCCATACTAATCTTAATACATATAAATTACGTGTCACGTTGTTTGTCCGCTATAGACTCCTAAACTACTCAACCGATTTCAATCAAATTTGCACACCGTGTGCAGTTTGATATAACTTAACAGATAGGATAGCTCACACATATATATATATATATATATATATATATATATATATATATATATAAATAATAAACGCGAACGAAGTCGCGGGGTGACAGCTAGTATTATACTATAATTAGGTATCAAAGATACACTTATGAACGTCAAAGTTATTTAAATAGACTCGACCGCCTTGTTCGGATAAAGAGCCTCTACTCAGAAGAACAGGCAAGAAACTGAGGGGCATTATTTTTTCAAATAATAAATAAATTACAGTCTCACAAATGTTGGCTTACAACTAGGTAATATCTATAAATACTAGTGGCTACTTGGTGGAAGTGGAAGGCTCCAGACATCTTTGTCTTCTTAATAATTCTTAACCTTATAATACCCTCTTTTCATTAATGTAGTTTTTACATGTGATTTGAATTTTCCTTCAGTAAACCCTGCTATATGTTTCGGGATTCTATTGTAAAAACGAACGCAGTTGCCTAAAAAGGGCTTATTTAAATGACTGCCTCGGTAGCTCAGTTGGTAGTGAACCTGCTTTCTGAGCTTGGGGACGTGGGTTCGATTCCCACCTAGGGCAAACATTTATTTAATGAACATTTGTGTTTGTCCTATGTCTGGGTGTTAATATCTATTAAAGTATGTATTTAAAAATATCCAAGTATGTATATCAGTCTCTGGCAGCCATAGTACAAGCTTTGCTTAGTTTGGGGTCAGGCGACCGAGTGTGCAAGTGCCTCGAATTTATTTATTATATCACTTAGTCAGTCTAAATCTCGGTACAGCTATCCTATCCTTATTTCTAGTGTTATTGTTATGATAGTAGCTTAACTTAATCTTAATCTCACTTCTGAAACTTGCAGGTGAATCTAGAATACTTGGCGCGAGTGGTGTTTTCTGATGACGTGCTGTACCCTGACTCGGTGGTGGGCACGGACAGTCACACCACCATGATCAACGGGCTGGGGGTTGTCGGCTGGGGGGTTGGAGGTACGTAGAAAAAAACCAGCTTCAAAGTCAAAGGTAAAATGTTTGTTATTCAATTTGGGTAAAATAAAAACCGACTTCAAAGTCAAAGTCAAAATGTTTTTATTCAATTTAGGTAAAATAAATAATAGTAATAATAAATTCGAGACACTTCCTCAGACGGTCGTCTGACCCCGAACTAAGCAAAGCTTGTACTATGGCTGCCAGAGACTGATATACATACATAACATAACATATCGTCACGCCTTTCCCCCGAGGGGTCAGGCAGAGGTGTACAACACCCACACTTCGCCGGACGATATTCAGTCTCAAACAGGGGGCGAGCCTGTACGCGCGTCGTGCTGCTACTTTCTTAGAACAAAAGCCGCCAACATTATGATACAGATTTGTTCTGTAAAATTTCAATTTTTTCTTGCGTTCTTAAACCGACCATAACTTTTGCTATTTTTAACGTGAATTTTTTTGCTTTTGATTGTTTTGATTTGTTTAATATATTTCCGTCGGTTTCAGGTATTGAAGCCGAGGCAGTGATGCTAGGACAAGCCATCAGCATGCTCCTACCGGCCGTGGTGGGGTACCGGCTGGTGGGGCAACTGCCCCCCCTCGCCACCTCCACCGACCTCGTGCTCACCATCACGAAGGTAAGGTGGTGTGTGAGAGAAGCGAGCGAAAGTATCTGATGGATGAAAAATTTAATTTTGATAAATTTTCAGAATCGGTTGCGTGGTTTAGGAGTTAGCCTTCGACCAGATGTAGATGTCTTTTCTCATTAAAACCGGCCAAGTGCGATTCGGACTCGCGCACGAAGGGTTCCGCACCGTTACTTATAAAAAACATGACTGTTGAATAAATAAATATTTATTTTGTTCTGTACATTAGTATTTGTTGTTTCGCGGCAACTTAAATACATATTTTGCGAACATTTTTACTGTTCAACTATCACGGTTTATGAGATACAGCCTGGTGACAGACGTACAGAAAGACAGACAGACGGACGGACAGCGGAGTCTTACTATTAGGGTTCCATTTGACCCTTTGGGTGGGGAACCCTAAAAATCAGAACTCTACAACGTGCTGGTTTGAGGTGTAGTAATATTCAAAGGTGGGTATCTGTATAACATTTTGAATCATTTGCCAGAACAACAAAATCCAAATCAAACCTTTATTGTTCCATACAAAGTTTAAAAAACTATTTTTTACAATTATTTTGGACAGCCCTTAGAGCGATCGCTGACCGCGGCGTTTGTCAAACAACACTCAACACGCATGCGATCGTCTTCCCCGTTCTACAGCCCGCGCCCCGCCGCCGACGGCGGCGCACACGGCTTAAACTTAATTCGATGTTGATTGTTTTCGTTACAGTGGAAGTAGGTAAATTTATAAGATGTTAGATAGGTATTAAGGTTTTTTTTGTATTTCGCTAGTGTTTCACTAATTACTTTGCTAATGACCACATATTAGTACTACACAAAAATGTACGTAGTAGGTTCTTATCTTACCTAATCATTATCCTTCCTTGTCCGTGAGATAACATTGTGATTACTTACTGCTCTTTTGGGGTCACTTTTTCACATAGGTAACACGAAGTTGCGTGTTTTACAACATTCACAACAATCCAAGAACTACCTCAACACAACACACTTATCGCACAGATCACAGAAGAGGTTCGAAGTGCTGTCCTCCCCTCTCAATGCACAACCCCACTCGACGAGACACTGAAGCCATGCCATTCCGGAGCATTTCGGGAGCAATCGTGATGAATACGCGCAACCATTTCCTCCGTGGTATTGCATAGCACGGCATACACGGCATTTTTGACGAAACCCCAAGGAAAAAAGTCCAAAGGCGTCAGGTCCGGAGATCGAGGAGGCAAACGGCTGTTGCAGAGGCGACCTTCCGTCCACAAAACATTTACGGTAGATCTCACGCGCCGCCAGGCAGTTTCCGTCCGCAGCATCAAAACATTAAAATATCATCTCGTAATATTCATTTCATTCATTCATTTTGAATCTGACATCGTATTATAATAATCTACGCAATGAAACAATAAAGAAGGAATTTTATGACTTCACACCGGGATGGATAGAGAGCAACTAGACGAAACTTTAAAAAAAATATAAAATTATTTTTTGCGGCTAGTAGGGGTGACCATGAGTTTACATAGTAACGAAACCTTTTCTCATTTTCGTTTTATTTTCGACCGTCGGAGGAAAGTATCAAAAGTCTTGGTTCTAAAAATCAAATCTCTCTGTTTAAAGAGTTTCGAAAACCGTGATGATCATCAAAGTTAAACAACGGACAATCATCGCCATATTGGCTGATAAATCGGAATCGGCTTAACTTTTTAATACTCACAACGTGCTTGAAATGTCAAAATCTTAAACCAAATAAAGAATTTTGCTAACAGCGAAGTGACGAACCCGGTTTTCTAAGCATGTGAGCGTTGGAAAATGTGTGCCATGATAAATAAAAAAAACTAAAATTACAATAATAACTCGTAATACAACAAGTGTCTTGCTGGCCTACCATGCGCAACGCGCCAAAGGTATGTCGCCTCTTATTATCGAGACAGACATATTATGTTTACACATAGTCTTCTCACGTTCTCGCTTGACAAAAAGTGACGAGAAGAATTTTGTCGAACTTGCATAAATACACTTTAATACCGAACTCATGGTAGTTCCTTGCCTATTTTGTTTAGAGCACCGCTTGTTGCCAATTGTCCCGCGGTACGCTTTGGCGGCTCTCTGTGAGCTCTTTGTCTTTTGCCGACAAATGTTTTGATGTTTTCGCGAAATGGCAAAGAATAATTTTTTTATGAAGTAGGTTTGCACAATTTATCTTTTGACGAGCTTTTATTTTTATTTTCGCATGTACCTATGGTGAATGTCAGTAATCAAATCTTTCACGTTAAATGCCTACTCTTTGGTTTCCGATTGAACTTAAATATTTTATGTACTTATGTAAGTTGAGTGACTATGCAACAACCTGGTGCCACCGAAATGATCTGATGGAGATGATGGAGTCAGGAGGTGGGTAGAGGAACTCTTCAACGGCGAACAGCACAGACTTGAAATTTTGTAAATCTAATTAATTGTAATAGCCTGTTCTCAACGCCATCATGACACAGCTGCTACACCCAGGGATGACTTCCGGCAAGGGGACTCTTCAACGGGGAACAGCACGGACTCAAAATTTTGCTAATGCATTTAATGGTAATAGCCTGTTCTAAACTCCATCATGATATGGCTGCTAAACCCAGGGTTTTCGTTTCGTTTTCGGCGAGTTTACGTTTACTTTATTCATGTCGTTGACTAGACATGTAACCATTTAAGTATCCAAAAGATATCTTGCTTTTGTTTCTGTTTAAAATAGTTCTTAAAATGTATAAAGGGACATTTACTCCATTCTGTGTTTTGTAGGTAAAGATAATATTCTTTCTGCGCACTTAGTAGTCTATGTCGGGCAAGACCGGTCATCAACCGAACAGCTGTTTGTGAGCTTATTAGGGTTGCTCCGAGTCAAATTTACGTAAAAGTTTAAGTTGTGATAACTTAAAATCTATCGTGCTTACGATAAGGAGACCTTGCAGGTTTAATTCTATATCAGTCTCGGCATGTGCCGTTTCAGTATTACTACACCCAAAACCAGCACGTTGTATAGTGGCACTGCATGGACACTTGTTGGCAGCGTTGGCAGCGTTCTATTAAAAAAGCAAATACGTCCAACTTCATACGAATCTAAGCCTTATCCTTTGATGACATTTTCTAAAGTGTTTTTAGCACATTTAGACGTCGTGACACCGACGTGATCACAGAGCGACTGACAGCGAAACAAGGCTTACACCAGGGTATAATAATATACTCTACTAGTTATAGCATTCCGAGTCAAAACTAGTCACGTAGTCACGTCACCTGGTGGGAGGCTTCGGCCGTGGCTAGTTACCACCCACCGGACCAAGCCATGCCGTGAAATGACCTAGTCGTGTTTCGGGATGTAGTCCGGTGTAACCGTTCCGAAGACGGGTCTGAGCAGTGGTGCACTTGTAGCGCCTCACTCAACTGCCGTCTTTGTACTTCTTCACTCTACAAAACTTCAAGGCTAGAGTGAATAAGTACCTTATAGGACGTCGTGCTCCATCTTAGACCACAACGTCGCTTAACATCAGGCGAGTTGGTGGTCAAACACCGACCCGTTATTCATAAAAAAAAAAAACGTAGGCAACACGTAGTGACGTCAATCTATGCTTAAGAGGGACCGAAATAAGTCGTTTACAAATAGTTCGAAAAAGACCGACACGAATGACGTCATCGGGTGTTGGCTCCTGAAATGCTAGACCTTGGTTTTTGGGTCATGGTGAAAACCGTATCAAATAGCGTGATTCATGAAGGGATTAGCTAGTGGATTTACAGATTATAGACAGACACGCGGAAAGCGACTCTGTTTAATACTTTGTAGAGAAGAGAAGTGGGTGTTTTATAAAATTACTTTTTTATTGGTTGGGCAGTCTCTAGCAAACATAATACGAGCTGTGCTTCAGTTTATTTATTATACTAAACATACATAGCACTCAATAAAGTTTTGTGGAATTAAAAATTATGATTTTTAAAGTTTTTCAAAGCGTTCTGGTGATTAGTCGTGAAAAGCCCATAAGCAGGCCTGTCTGCCTGTTTACTATGTATGTATAGTATAAATAACTTTCGATTTGATAATGTTAGTATGGATTGTCCTTTCCAGCACCTCCGCTCTCTTGGCGTAGTGGGCAAGTTTGTCGAGTTCTTCGGTCCCGGCGTATTCGCGCTCAGTATAGCGGACCGAGCGACCGTCGCCAACATGTGCCCTGAGTTCGGAGCGACCGTCGCTCACTTCCCTGTTGACTCGAGGTCGCTGGGATACCTCGCACAGACCAGTGAGTTTAAAAATACACTGCTTTTAAACTATATTTAAGGAAATACCTCGCTCAGTATAGCGGACCGAGCGACTGTCGCCAACATGTGTCCCTAGGTTCGGAGCCACTGTCGCTCACTTCCCTGTTCACTCGAGGTCGCTGGGATACCTCGCGCAGACCAGTGAGCTTAAAAATACACTACTTTAAAACTATATTTAAAGAAATACCTCGCTCAGTATAGCGGATCGAGCGACTGTCACCAACATGTGTCCCTAGGTTCGGAGCGACTGTCTCTCACTTTCCTGTTGACTCGAGGTGACTGGGATACCTCGCGCAGACCAGTGAGTTGGAACTAGTGACGCGAACGCTTATCTGAGTATGTAGTTTGAAGAGTGTGGATTGTATAGTTAAGGGTCCCGCGACGCTCTGAATTTTCCATACAAACCATTAGTCAGATTATGATGAAATTTGGCATGTACAATTATATCTACGCCCCTATGTTGTTTTATTTAAAAAAAAACGTCCTCAAAAGCAAATACAGCTATGAAAAATAACGGCATTTGAAAGGGGTCACTTTTGACAGATTTATTGAATAGATAGACAAAGCAAATCGAAAATCGTTTTACATAGGGAGATTGCATATATCATTAGCTTTTAAATAAACGCATAATACAAGGGAAATGTTTAGTTCTTTCTGAATTATTACAGGAGTGCAAAAGTCATAAAAAAGTAATGAAATTGCACTTTGTCACTCTGTAGATAACTTTAGAGGCTCGTCAGTATCATTACTTGCTCTCTTCGCTCGTCGTCTTCTTCTAGACGAAATGGCTATAGAAAACCTTTAGCCAATGCAAAGTTAGTCTAAAGCGGTCGCCGGACTCGTTACGAAAATTAACAATCTTTAAACGTTAGTGTGTTAGTGATCCTAGCAACAGAATCGCTTGAGAGCGATGACAGCACACTTGACAAACCTTACCTTTTTTTTGGATAGTTGGGTAAAAAAACAGTATTTTTAACCTAGATGCGCAAGAAGGATGGTTATGTTTTCCGTCAGTATGTATGTATACAGGGTGCTATAAAAACCCTGTTTTATCCGTGAGGTGCGCATCCAGTATCAACTGGAGGATACAATTATGTTACTTTTTTTTACAACAGACAAGGCATGCGTTTGACCACTGACTCGCCTGATGGGAAGCGTCGACGTGATCGAAGGTGTAACACGCTTGCCTAGGAGATATATATTCACCTTACAACTCACTAATACTCTCAAATACCCCCGGATTGTATTTAGGTGGAAAGACAGACTATAAATTGTATAGTCTATTATATAGTGTGTGTACATGCCCTTCATGCGTGTGTGTTCAATTATACAACAAGGTTTTTGTAACATGCTGTATAAATGTACGTATGTATGTGGGTATGTATGTATATATGTATGTATGAGGTTTCTTTGACACGCCCTACAGCCTAAACAGCTTGATGTATTTCGACATGTGAGGTGTCATTTGAATCGTCTTGAATCTTGTCATCGTTGAAGTGACATAGGGTACAATAAACGGAAGACCAGCGCCGGTTAAAAGATGGCATTATGCTGAGTTGGGGCCGTTTTGTGACCTTGTAGATTGTAACATTCCCTTTATTTTTTTAATTTGAAAAGGTCACAAATAAACCTTTTTTCTTTCTTTTCTTTCTTTCTTTCAATATTTAATTATAGTCTAAATTTTTCAGTCAGGTTTTTTTTTTTTAAATAATGTTACATGTTTAATTCTATTTTTTTTAGATCGTGACAGTGAAAAGATTAAAATCATCGAGGCGTACCTACGCGCCACCAAGCAATTCAGAGACTACGGGAACCCTAAAGAAGACCCCATATTCTCAGAGGTACAGCTATTTATTAACGGAGCAAACAACTTTGCAGCCTTGCATTACAGAAAACTATTATCTGTAATGCAAGGCTGCAAAGTTGTTTTTGACGCAAGTACTTGTAATGAAACCTGAGTATAGCGAGGATTTTATGAGTACGAAACGCCGAATAAAATAATAAATAAATAAATTCGGGACACTTCCACACTCGGTCGCCTGACCCCAACTGATAGGAATTGGCATTTATATGTATGTATGTATGTTTATACAAAAAATGAATAAAAAAAACGATGATAGCCTAGTTGGAGAAAGCCCGCCTCTCAAGCCAGAGGGAGCGGGTTCAAACCCAGCCGGCGGCACGCAGCAATTTGTTCATTGTGTGAACATATGTGCATATTGTATGCCATCTGCTACATGACTGGAGCCCGGTGTATGCGATAGGCTCGCCCACTGTCACGTTCATCCTGCGAAGTGTGGGTGTTGTATTACACCTCCGCCACCCCCTTCGAGGGAAAGGCATGACGATAAAGTAGTTCATGCACATACGATTTTTAAGTTTAAATTTGAGCCTATACGGACGATATGTGTACAAGTAAAATCGATAAGGCCACAGTTCGGCGCGACCTACTAGTAAGACTATATATTTACTTCCAGGTGGTTGAACTGGACCTGTCGACCGTGGTGACGTCGGTGAGCGGGCCCAAGCGTCCCCAAGACCGAGTCTCGGTCTCGGTCATGAAGCAAGACTTCCGGGACTGCCTTACTAACAAGGTGAGCTGTTGAAATAGACAACCAAGTAACACTTACAACAAGTATAAATTAAAAATGAAAAAAAATCCTAACACTAATTTTCATCAACACAGATTTTTATCATACATACCTAAGAACACTTCCGACTAATCACCTTCCAAACAAAAAAAAAACTAAATCAAAATTCGTTCCGTTCTTTATTAAATAGTACCTGGATGACCGGAGCTTTGCTCTGTATTTTTTTTTTTTGTTAATAATCGCCAATAGATGTCAGGAAGAGTCATATTTATCAGTTGAGACAACTCAAACGCCTCCTTTTTGTTATTTTTCTTCCAAGTTTATGTTTAAGTTGATTATCGATAAAACACGAATAAAATGACATTTTCTAAAAATGATTCCTAGCTAGATCGATTTATCGTCTCCGAAACCCCCTATATACTAAATTGTATGAAAATCGTTGGAGCCGATTCCGAGATTCCAATTATATATATACAAGAATTACTCATTTAAAGAAATAAGATAAGATATATTATTGATATATTAATTTATCCGTTCGGGAGCTACGATGACACATACAAACACACACACACACACTAACACAAATTTGGAGGTTGAGTTACCAACGTCCGTAGGAGTATACTCTATTCTGATTCCCTACACGTGGTCCCCGGGTAGTGCTAACCGGGTAGCAAACTCTGGTGGGAGGCTTCGGCCGTGGCTAGTTACCACCCACCGGACCAAGCCATGCCGTGAAATGACCTAGTCGTGTTTCGGGATGTAGTCCGGTGTAACCGTTCCGAAGACGGGTCTGAGCAGTAGCGCACTTGTAGCGCCTCACTCAACTGCCGTCTTTGTACTTCTTCACTCTACAAAACTTCAAGGCTAGAGTGAATAAGTACCTTATAGGTCGTCGTGCTCCATCGTAGACCACAACGTCGCTTAACATCAGGCGAGTTGGTGGTCAAACGCCGACCTATTGTACATAATAAAAAAAAATTAACAAAGACACAGACACGTGAAACTTATAACACCCCGTCGTTCTTGCGTCGGGGTTTAAAAATGTATGTAAAACTATGTAAAGCGGTTTAAATCTTCTAATGTTTTATTGTCACGGGTACTAAATGTGTGTGCAAAGTTTTACAAGGACCGGTTCAGTAGAAGAAATCGAAAAAAATGATACAAGATTGAAAACTAACATAAATAACGAGTGAAGCTAATTCAAACTTTTTCAGAAGTTATCTAAGAAATTACATAATGAAATTATGAGTAAAGCAATTATTAAAATAATTTAGTGAGTATCTAATCCACCAAAAAAAAGGATCTTTAAAGCTTTAAAAATACATGAATATCGTACGGCGAAGTGTGAGTGTTTTATTACTCGTCTACCAGCCTTTCGATGAAAAGGTGTGACGAATGTGTTATGTTATGTTTAAAAAATATAAAATTACGATCTCATCATCATCAGATCAGCTTGATGGTACCATAATATTGCTTTGTCACTAAAGTTATTCATAATATTTTTATAGTCTTCTTCAAAGTGATAGTGACGAAACTGTCTACTAGACATAACTATCACACACCCAGTGATAGAATGATACACTATCTACTAGAGTGGTGACAGCTACAAGTAGTTAGACTGGTCTTCTTATTTCGAGTGTCTTCTTCGTAGTTCTTCAAAGTGTTAGTGACGAAAAGGTCTATTAGATATAACTATCACTCACCCAGTGATAGAATGATACACTATCTACTAGAGTGGTGACAGCTACAAGTAGTTAGACTGGTCTTCTTATTTCGAGTGTCTTCTTCGTAGTTCTTCCAAGTGTTAGTGACGAAAGTGTCTACTAGACATAACTATCACTCACCCAGTGATAGAATGATACACTATCTACTAGAGTGGTGACAGCTACAAGTAGTTAGACTGGTCTCCTTATTTCGAGTGTCTTCTTCGTAGTTCTTCAAAGTGATAGTGATGAAAGTGTCTACTAGACATAACTATCACCCACCCAGTGACAAAATATTTAACATGTCTACTGTCTACTGAAGTAGTGTTAGTGACACCTAACCGACAGAACGCTGGAATAGATAAATAATTTAAATCTTCTTTCTTTACTCGTTCATGCAATGTTTCTGCTAACAACAACTATTAAAAACCCAGTGACAGAATGATCACCATGTCTACTGCAGTAGTGATAGTTACAAATAGCAGAAAAATCTTGCAATACTTAAATGTTCTAACGGCTATGACGTATGAATCTGACAGATATAACTATCACACACCCAGTGACAGAATGATACGTGTCTACTGCAGTAGTGACAGCTACAACTAACAGATAGCACGCTGTTATAGATATTTTGTCTTCTTTCTGCACTCGTTCACGTTGATCGGTACAACTAGCAGAAAAAATCTTGACACATATTAATTCTCAACAGCTATGACGTATGAATCTGACAGATATAACTATCATATACCCAGTGACAGAATGATAAACATGTCTACTGCAGTAGTGATAGCTACAAATAGCAGGCAGCATGATGCAATAGGTGTTGTACGTCTTCCTTCTCCTCTTGTTTATGTGATACTTCCGTTAACAATAACTATCACAAACCCAGTGACAGAATGATAAACATGTCGACTGCAGTAGTGATAGCTACAACTAACAGACATAAGTTTCATTTGACATATGGATGGATCTTCTAAAGAACTGACGAATGATTCTGAAAGGCGCAACTATCACAAACCCAGTGACAGAATGATAAACATGTCTACTGCAGTAGTGACAGCTACAACTAACAAATAGCGTGCTGTTATATATATTTTGTCTTCTTTCTGCACTCGTTCTCATCGACATTGCCGCTAATAATAACTATTACGTACCTAGTGACAGAACGATCAACATGTCTACTGCAGTACTGATAGCTACAACTAACAGGTGCACGCTGTAATACATACTTCATATTTTCTTTCTTCACTCGTTCACGTTGATAGCTACAACTAGCAGAAAAAAACTTGCAACATAATATCAATGTTCAACGGCTGCGACGTATGAATCTGACAGATATAACTATCACATACCCAGTGACAGAATAATAAACATGTCTACTGCAGTAGTGATAGCTACAACTAGCAGAAAAAATCTTGTAATATTATAAGGTTCCAACGACTATGACGAATGAATCTGACACATATAACTATCATATACCCAGTGACAGAATAATAAACATGTCTACTGCAGTAGTGATAGCTACAGCTATCAGACTTGAGTTTCGTATGACATAAAGAATATTGATAGATCTTCTAAACCATAGAGCTGACAAACGATTCTGAAAATTGCAACTATCACAAACCCAGTGACAGAATGTTACACATGTCAACTGAAGTAGTGATATTTACAACTAACAGGCAGCATGATGCAATAGATGTTGTATGTCTTCTTTCTTCTCTTGTTTATGTGATACTTCTGTTAACAATAACTATCACAAACCCAGTGACAGAATAATAAACATGTCAACTGCAGTAGTGATAGCTACAACTAACAGACTTAAGTTTCGTATAACATGTAGGTGGATTTTCTAACTGATATCTAAAAATCTGACGAATACTTCTGGAAAGCGCAACTATCACCCACCCAGTGACAGAATGATCAACATGTCTACTGCAGTAGTGACAGCTACAACTAACAGAAAAAAACTTGCGATATTTCAATATTCCACCGGCTGTGACGTATGAATCTGGCAGATATAACTATCACAAACCCAGTGACAGAATGATCAACATGTCTACTGAAGTGGTGATAGCTACAACTGACAGACTTGGTTTCATATGGCATATATAAGTAGATGCATCTTCTTACTAAACTCTAAAAAGCTGATGTATGATTCTGGAAGGCGCAACTATCACCTACCCAGTGACAGAATGATCAACATGTCTACTGCAGTAGTGACAGCTACGACTAACAGATAATAAAAACTGTAAAATTGAGTTAATCGCGATAAATTATTTAAACAGAATAGGACGAAACGTTCTGAGAGCTGCAACTATCATATACCCAGTGACAGAATGATCAACATGTCTACTGCAGTAGTGATAGTTCTAACTAACAGACTAATTATTTAATGACATACTGAAAAACCTTCTAAATAGTTGACGAGTGATTCTGGCAGATGTAACTATCACGCACCCAGTGACAGAATTATCAACATGTCTACTGCAGTAGTGATAGCTACAACTAGCAGAAAAAATCTTGCAATATTTTAATGTTCCAACGGCTGTGACGTATGAATCTGACAGATATAACCATTACAAACCCAGTGACAGTATGATAAACATGTCTACTGCAGTAGTGATAGTTACAAGTAACAGATGAACAATTTATTGAGTATCTCCAAAGCTGTGAAGAATAATGTCAACAGAATATGACGATAATATCTGGCAGTTGCAACTATCACGTACCCAGTGACAGAATTATCAACATGTCTACTGCAGTAGTGACAGTTACAACGAACAGACTGGTATACTGAATAACATTTTAAATAGTTGACGAGTGATTCTGGTAGATGTCACAAATTCTGTCACAAGCCCAGTGACAGAATTTTCAACATGTCTACTGCAGTAGTGATAGCTACGACTAGCAGAACAAATCTTGCAATATTTTTATGTTCCAACGGCTGTGACGTATAAGTCTGACAGATATAACCATCACAAACCCAGTGACAGAATGATAAACATGTCTACTGCAGTAGTAACAGTTACAACTCACAGACAAGTTCCTTACGTAACACATAATAATCTTCTAAATAGGTGACGAGTCATTCTGGCAGATGTAACTATCACATACCCAGTGACAGAATGATCAACATGTCTACTGCAGTAGTGATAGCTACAACTAGCAGAAAAAAAACTTGCAATATTTTAATGTTCCAACGGCTGTGACGTATGAATCTGACAGATATAACCATCACAAACCCAGTGACAGAATGATAAACATGTCCACTGCAGTAGTGACAGTTACAACTCACAGACAAGTTCCTTACGACACGCTTAATAATCTTCTAAATAGTCGACGAGTGATTCTGGCAGATGGAACTATCACAAACCCAGTGACAGAATTTTCAACATGTCTACTGCAGTAGTGATAGCTACAACTAACAGATGAAAAATCTCTATTGAGTATCTCTAAAGCTGTGAAGAATAATGTCAACAGAATATGACGAAAATATCTGGCAGTTGCAACTATCACGTACCCAGTGACAGAATGATAAACATGTCTACTGCAGTAGTGACAGTTACAACTAACAGACAGGTCCTTTACGACACACTTAATAATCTTTTAAAGTTGCCGTGACGAGTGATTCTGGCAGATGTAACTATCACAAACCCAGTGACAGAATGATAAACATGTCTACTGCAGTAGTGATAGCTACAACTAACAGATGAAGAATCTCTATTGACTATCTGTAAAGCTGTAAAAAATATGACAACAGAATATGACGATAATATCTGGCAGTTGAAACTATCACGTACCCAGTGACAGAATGATCAACATGTCTACTGCAGTAGTGATAACTACAACTTGCCAGAATTGCCAAATAAAACAATTTAAAAAAAAGTAAATTACTCACGAATAATGTTGAGTGCAGTAAATCCAAAATTTCTAGCATACATGCACTTCACTTTCACATTATTTACACGATAGACACTTGAAAAATAAATGCAGACGTAATGATGCTGTGATAGACAAGGACAGAGAGACTGACACAGCAATCATGATGCCATCTTTAAACCACTAACCATTAAAAAAAAACACTAAAATTTAATAACCAAAACTTTTCTATACTATTAACAAAATAATACTAAAGCTCACTTATAAGACGCAATTTTATCACAATTTTCACGAAATTGCTTTAATACAAGATTTTTTATAATTTTTAACGTGCTACTCCTCACTGGAGGTGTTGTCTTCCCGAAAGTCGAAACGTAACTGACTGATAATTAGCCCAACCTATCCTTTTATACCACCCCGATACCTGTCAAAGACAATGCAGAATAGTTAATAGTGCAATAATTAGGTGATATTTAGCTAATTAGTTGCACTTAAAGGATTAATTGAAGAAAGTGTTCTAATCACCTTAAGTACTTAAGGGTAGTATTGTACCTGCTATTTTGAGTAATTGTTGTGATGTGGCACTCTTAATTTTTAGGCGGGGTTGTTGTTGTTTACGTATATGCTAGCTACGTCTTAAGGGTTCCGCGATGCTCTGAATTTCCCATACAAACGTGCTTGTCAAATTTCTTGGAAACCATTTGTGATGAAATTCGGCACATACTATTAAATGAACTATCCGTCCCTAAATCGTTGATTTTTTTAAAAGGACGTCTTTAAAAAAAATCAATCATTGAAATCAATGATCAAGAGTAAATAGAGCTATGAAAAATATCCACATTTGTAAGGGGTCACTTTTGACTGATTTATTTAATAGATAGACAACGCAAATCAAAGATTTCTTAACATATGGAGGTTGTCTACATCACTAGCTTTAAAATTAATCCATAGTACAAGGGAAATATTCAGTTATTTAGGAATGATAAGAGAAGTGCAAAAGTCATAAAAAATATTGAAATTGCATTTTGACACTCCATAGATAACTTTAGAGGCTTGTCATTAACTTTACTAGCTCTCTTCGCTCGTCGCCTTTTTCTAGACGAAATAACGATAAAAAACCTTTAGCCAATGCGGAGTTAGTCTAAAGTGGTCGCTGGGCCCTTAATAGTCGTATGGAGTTTGAATTTTTTTTTATTTAAAAGCATAGCATAGAATATCGTCACGCCTTTCCCCCGAGGGGGCTGGCAGAGGTGTAATATTTAAGAATGATAACAGAAGTGCAAAAGTCACAAAAAAAAAAAAATGAAATTGCACCTTGTCACTCTGCAGGTAACTTTAGAGGCTCGTCAATATCATTACTTGCTCTCTTCGCTCGTAGCCTTCTTCTATACGAAATAGCTATAGAAAACCTTAAGCCAATGCGAAGTTAGCCTAAAGTGATCGCCGGACTCTTAATTAACCTAAAAGTCTCTACAACGTCTGTAAGGCGTCCTGTAGGCTTTCATATTCCTCTTAGTTCTATAAATTATAGAAATAACTAATTTTTCATAAGCTCAGCAAACTTTGTTAACAACCTAAATAAATTCCCAGATTTTTTTTAATTTAATTTTCCCATGTACGAATACCTATACACTTAAAACTACATCCTCAAAGAATTGGTTTGATTATAGGCCATTTCTTCTTTACTTTCTCTTGTTGACATAGCACATCGTCACGCCTTTCCCCCGAGGGGGCTGGCAGAGGTATTATACAACACCCACACTTCGCCGGACGAAATTCAGTCCCAAATATGACAGGGGGCGAGATATGTCATATAGCAGATGACAAACACACATATGTTCACACATTGAACAAATTGGTGCGTGCCGTGGGCTGGGTTCGAACCCGCTCCCTCTGGCTTGAGAGGCGGACCTTCTCTAACTAGACTATCATCGCTTTACAAAGCAATGGATTAAATAAAACAAAGTATTTGTTCTTATTGATTTTATTTATTTTTTCCATACTTTGATCAAACAATCTGCATTACGAGACATTTAAAATCTATCTGCTATTGTTTTTCTATAGTCTAGTACTTTTTTCTATCTTCTTTTTTGTGTTCTTCTTTATTTTTTTCTTCTTTGTGCTTCTTTTCTTTTTTCTTCTTTTTATTATTTCCCTTCTTCTTTCTTCCCTCGATGTGAAAGGTTCGGCGGCGATATTTAATGAATTAGCTTTATGATGTGATGTACTGAACTCATAAGCTAAATCACCAAATGGCGCTGCCGACCGACAAATAAGTTTCTTGTTGCCATTTATGCACGGAACCCGAAAAACCAATTTTATCATTGGATTAGGTAAAACATAACCCTTCTTTTTGGCGTTGCAGTCGGGTAACAAACTGAAATTATAGTCCCATCCTAATCCTAACTAGTATTATAAATGCGAAAGTGAGTTTGTTTATTTTTACACTTTCACGCCTTAACTCAAACGATCATCGTGAAGTTAAACCTCTGATAAAGATGATTTTTAAAGTCCTTAAGTAAAGTAAAGTAAAGTAAAAATTTATTTAACATTGGACTAGTTTACATCAGAATAACAAGAAAAAAAGACAAAAAGACGCTTAGATGTAGTATGCACCTGAGTATTTGTGTGCGAGCCCCAAACTCGGCTGGGCCTGTCTCTTGGGGCCCAGTGTGTTACCAAAAAACATTTTGCTGCGCGCGCTTATTAGTTAGGTAAATATATTAAAACATTAAATACATACATTGGAACATAGTAAAAATAGTGCTATAAAATAATCGGTATTTGTGAGGGGACACTTGAACTGATTTATTTAATAGAGACAGACAAATTAAAAATCCTTTCGCTTAGGAAGGCTGCCTACATCATTAGCTTTAAATGTATCCGTAATACGAGGGGTAATTCTTAGTTATTCACATTTTGAAAAAAAAAAACCACAAAGTATCTTATAAAAAAAAACTGTTTGAGCGTAGTTCTCTACATTTTCAGCGTTATACAATTATTTTTTTTCGATTATTAAATAGCCAGATTAGCTTTCTAAAGTTAAACCGAGCAACTTATTCTTATTTGTGTTCTTATTACGATTGATACCAACAAAAACGGCAAGAAAATGTAATTCTAGGCGCCGATCTCATTGTACCATCAAATATGATATACGATTTTCAACTCTAAATGAAGCGGCTTAAGTAAACGTGTGTGTGGGTAGATAATCGTGGGATGACCGAGCCTTAATTGCTTTTTCTTGTCTTGTCTATTCTTCAAAGTTAAGTTTTTTATTCAATTTAGGTATCAAAGACACACTTATGAACGTCAAAGTTTGTTTTAAATAGACTCGCCCGCCTTGTTCGGATAAAGAGCCTCTACTCAGAAGAACAGGCAAGAAACTGAGGGGCATTATTTTTTCCAAGATTAAATAAATAACTGTCTCACAAATTTTGGCTTACACTTAGGTAATATGATACATAATACATACTAGTGGCTACTTGGCGGAAGTGGAAGGCTCCAGACATCTTTGTCTTCTAAATAATTGTCAACCTTATAATACCCTCTATAAGCTTGATATTAATCAACACCGTGGTCTACGATGGAGCACGCTTGCCTAGAAGAGACAAATTCACTCGAAACTCAAAAACACACAATAATTAAAACCATCAAGACACACACACAGTCACACTTGCTCCACAGTACGTTAAAGAGCTAGGAAAATGTTAAACATTGAATTTCAACTAACACAGAATCAAACTGAGTTCCGCGCACAAATGAACTGACTAGTAACTACCTAGTGGAAATATTATATATTATAACCTCTGAATACTAAAGTATACAAACCATGGGAAATTGGAGCAGTATCAGATGTTGCGGTATGTTATATAGGCATCTAATGTTGATAGCAATTTGTGGTTTTGTTATCAATTATATGTATTGTTTGAATTTTATTATATACAGCATGTTGCAATATTGTTTCGGGCATACAGTGACTTGGGGGAGAGAAGTATCTATTATTTTTCATATGGATCGCTAGAGTGTGAAATACTCTGCCAGAGTGTGTGTTCCCCGACACTTATAATCTGGGTGTGTTCAAGTCTCGAGGGAATCGGTTTCTTCTAGGCAAGCGTGCTCCATCGTAGGCCGCGTCACTGCTTATCATCAGGCATGTTGGCGGACAAACGCAAGCCTATTACTTAATAAAAAAAATAAAAATAAAATCTAGAACATACGGCATGTTAATAAAACTCTGTTGTATCATTGAAGGGCATGTACACACACTTATAAAGTATTCATGCAAAAAATAATCCACTTCAAAATAGCAAGATTTATAACCGTTTTAGAAAATGGGCAATGATTTTAGTTTGTCAAACGACTTCTAACTTCCAAACAGAATTAAGTTCTCAATTCGACTGTATGTTTTAATAAGATGAAATTTGCACCATACTGTATGTAAAATAACAGTGCCACCTCACATAGGTACTGGCAAAGTATTTTTGTATTATCAGTTCGTGGCTAGTACTATCAGTGAGTCTTACTCACACGAATTCGAGGTATATACATATACTAGCTGTTACCTGCGGTTAAAAAGTATCCTATGTGCTATTCTAGACTATAATCTATCTCTGTGTCAAATTTCATCAAGATCTGTTCAGCCGTTCTGGCGTGAAAGAGTAATAAACATCCATCCATCCATTCTTACAAACTTTCGGGTTTATAATATTAGTAGGAAGGAAGTAGGATTATGGGTATACTAGTGACTGTGAGCTGTAGACCTCGCGGCCGACGTCTGTCTCTTCTAGGGGTTAAAGTAATTTTTTTCAAAATGGCGGAAATATTTTTTTTGGAAAATAGATATATAGATATTTTGGAATATTTCCAAGAACAGACTAAGCAATTTGCATATTTTTGTCTATTTTTATTCTATTTATTTTTAAATTTAATTTACTTAGTTTATTTTAATTAAAATGTAATGTTAGCAATTTTAATATTATGTACAAGCGCGCGACCACTCTACTTTGGTAATGCTTTGATCGGACCCCAAGATACCGGCTGCGCCGAGTTTGGGGCCCTCAGCGTATACAACTTGCCTTTGTACTATTAGCTAAATAAAGAAATTTGATTTGATTTGAATTAAAATCTGTATAATTAACCTGTTTAATCTGTATAATCTAACCTGCTCACAAAATTTCACGAGAATCGGTTGAGGAGTGAGACATGTAGAGGAAAGATGGGATCCGGACATACGAAAGCATTTTTGGCGACGCTATTGCCGTCGACTGGGTTCGAACACGCTCTCTCTGGTTTGAGAGACGGGCCTTCTCCCAACTAGGCTATCATCGCTTTTTAAACATACAGACGTAACACGTTTCGTCGCCTAAAGCTTCGCTTCGCTTAGTCAATTATAATGATAATTATTACTAATCTAATTACACAATAATTACGTATTCTTTGTAATTGCAGTTGCATTATACTAAATATGGTCGTTAACAAATTATAGGTTCACCATTAATGTTAATTAATTAACATAGTAATGTGATTAGTAGATGATTATTAACTAAATATGTTAAGAGTCGCATATTTTGTCAACATTAGCGGTCTTAATCAGCAACGTCATTTAAGGCCTCGTTTTACACGAAATCAGCAAAAACAAGTTTTTTTTGCGCCTAGTTTGATATGAGGAATTATGATGATCAGGTGCAAAAAAATGCAGCTGGTAGAAGAAACAACTAACTCAAGTTTAACCGTAGTACAATTGTGAAAATCATTCACATTTTGGAATAAAGAAGTATCTGCTTATAAAACTATTGGAAGGTAGTTCTCTAAATTTTCAGCGATTACAAACACATTTTTTTCGAATATTAAATAGCCAAATTAGTTCTCTAAAGTTTAACCGAGCAACTTATTCTTATTGTGTTCTTATTACGATTAATACCAATAAAAACGGAAAAAAAATGTATTTCTAGGCGCCGATTTCATTTTGCCATCAAATATGATTGACGATTTTCAACTCTAAATAAAGCTGGTTACGTAAACGTATGTGTTGGTAGATAATAATAATAATATTGGGGATATATGGGAATATTGGTGATAGTCTGGCAGAATTCACGGTAGTTGCTCACAGACTCTGTGAATACAATGTTTAAATAAGTAGCTATACTTAGTTAAAATTATCAATATTTGTAACTAACATTTATTTTGTATGTTCCTATGGCACCGCCTTGGTCTTTGGACTGTTAGCGTGCTGTATTCAATTTCGAATAAATAAATAATTGTGGAATGACCGAGCCTTAAGTCTGATTTAGCTAAACTAGTTTTGAAATTTTAGGACCGCATTCTAAAACGAAGCTCAGTAATGAATCGTGATTTGAAAATAGTTTTTTTTTTGTAGAGGAAAACTAGTTTTAAATCGAAATTCATGACCGAGTGTCATTACCCGACTGCGCAAGAAGGAGTGTTATGTTGTTTTTTGAGTGTATGTATGTATGTGGGTATGTATGTATGAGGTTTCTTTGGCACGCCCTACAGCCTAAACAGCTTGATGTATTTCGACATGTGAGGTGTCATTTGAATCGTCTTGATAGTGGAAGTGACATAGGTACAACATTTTGCAGCCAGGTTTTTTGTATTTCTTTTAATTATGTTACCTGTTTTGGAATGTGGTCCTTTCGTCGTTAAACAAATGTATATTTTAATACTAGCTGCACCCCGCGTTTTTACCTGCGCGGTTAAAAGCCTATGTCATATGTACTTCTCTGTACCACTGACAACGTGTATGCAAAATTTCTTGATGACTAATTAAGGCGTGGAATCACAACAAACAAACGAACCAACTCGCTGTCGCATAACATGACATAGCGTGAGGTCTTTTCCCCCGAAGGGGTTGGCGGAGGTGTATTACGATACTCACACTTCGTCGGACGATGTTCAGTCCCAAACGTGACAGGGGGTGAGCCTGTCGCCATACACCGGGCTCTAATTTTTTTTAACTCATGGTCATAGTCATTTATAAACAACAAAATGTCACATGTCAGTAAGTATGTCAATAGTTAACAATCGTTAATTCTATTTAATAATCTATGTCTGGGTGTTGATATGTTTAAAAGTATGTATTTAAAAATATCTAAGTAACTATAACAGTCTCTGGCAGCCATAGTACAAGCTTTGCTTAGTTTGGGGTCAGGCGACCGTGTGTGGAAGTGTCCCGAATTTATTTATTTTAAAAATCCAATTATGCAAATAAAAACTCAAAAAAAAAACAATTACAATAAGTATAATATAAGTAGACTAGTATTAAAAATGTTTACATTATGGATTTGGCGTCCCCTGAATCTGCCTCCCGGGGCGAGCGCCACGGTTAGCCCCCGTCCCCTAGATCCGGGCCTGGCTGTGGCATTAGAATTGAAATCAATGCAATAGTATTTTCGTACTTACCAAATTAAATCAAAGATTCAAAGTCACTGGTGTCCATTCTGTAGGGGTTTGTCTGCACCGATCCCGGGATCAGATTGAATTAGCCACTGATCCCGGCGCGTTGCCTGAACCGATCCCGTCGCGTTGTCTCAACCGATCCCGGCTCGTTGTCTCAACCCATCCCGTCGCATCTCAACCGATCCCGGGATCACTTTTCATCGTAGCACCACTTACTAAACTACACTAATTTGACTGGACCAAAACCCTTTCCATCTCTTTCTATTTCATTAAACAAGAGAGGGATGGTAGCAGTATCAAATTAATATTTGATTAAACTCTAATCCCCTTACTAATAAATACGATGAGTAGGCTCGGAATAGCTTAAGTACATTTTTTGTCTTTTTCTATCGAGTAAAAACATGTAAAAGACAGAAAAAGACAAAACAGTGAACAATTATTCCGACGCTATTACTACTTGGAGCTTAATCAAATATTAGTTTGATAATGTTCCCGTCCCTCTCCTGTTTATTGAAATAGAAAGAGATGAAATAACTCGTTACACTTTAACTAGGAAATTGAACTAACTCATCTCATAGCGATCGCTACATTATATTAAGAAAGTGTGGGTCAGCGATTCAGCATGTTTTACTTCCTATACATACATACAAAACTGTATGTTTGTTACATCGTTTTTGTCAGTAACACATTTTTGTGCAGTTAAATAAATGTATATTACTGATAAATTAAGGATTAATTACGGATTAATAAAATGTCATGGAAGTGGAAGAAGCGAAAGATGTACCAGGATCGTAGCAAGTGGAGAGAAGTGGTCTCTGCCTAACACTACGGAGCAAAAGGCATGAGGTAGTAAATTGCCTCGAACGGAGACCTCGCACAACTCCGTTACTACTCTTTCAATTTTGCTCGTATTCGAACCTGAAAACTGTATTTGCATGTACTACTTGCCTGCGAAATTTGAAGATCGGATCAACGATACTCAAATTATCGTCAACAAATTCCCCATGTCCCAGTAGAAGGTGAGACGTCGCTTCGTTAAGTCAGTTAGTTTCCTATTTTCGTCAGTAACATCTTTTATGTGCGGTCGGTTAAATGTAAGTAAAAGGCGGGTAGTTGATTTTACCCGACTGCGCAAGAAGGAGGGTTGTTTTTTGAGTGTATGTATAGTAATAATAATAAATTCGGGACACTTCCACACACGGTCGCCTGACCCCAAACTAAGCAAAGCTTGTACTATGGCTGCCAGAGACTGATATACATACTTAGATATTTTTAAATACGAGTATTTACTTAAATTTTTATTAACACCCAGACATAGAACAAACACAAATGCTCATCACATGAATGTTTGCCCTATGTGGGAATCGAACCCACGCCCCCATGCTCAGAAGGCAGGTTCACTACCAACTGAGCCACCGAGGCAGTCAATATAGTCAAATAGTGTATGAAGTTTCTTTGGCACGCCCTACAGCCTAAACAGCTTGATGTATTTCGACATGTGAGGTGTCATTTGAATCGTCTTGATAGTGGAAGTGACATAGGGTTCAATATTTTGCAGCCGGGTTATTTAATAATGTTACTTGTTGATTCGTTTATTTGTTTTTGTCAAATAAAAATTGAATTTCCTTGGAAGCTTTGAACAATGTTGTTGTTGAAAAGGATTAAGGCTGACAAAGGATATTTATTTTGTATTTTACTTCAATTGTAAACATGTTTTGACAACAGCCGTAGAAAAATACTAATTATTATAACTAGAAGTTTTATTATTATTCCAATATGCTACCCACGTCCGGAGGAGTGTACTCTATTCTGATTCCCTACACGTGGTCCCCGGGTAGTGCTAACCGGGTAGCAAACTCTGGTGGGAGGCTTCGCCCGGGGGTAGTTACCACCCACCGGACCAAGCCATGCCGTGAAATGACCTAGTCGTGTTTCGGGATGTAGTCCGGTGTAACCGTTCCGAAGACGGGTCCCGGTGTAACCGTTCCGAAGACGGGTCTGAGCAGTAGGAGCGCCTCACTCAACTGCCGTCTTTGTACTTCTTCACTCTACAAAACTTCAAGGCTAGAGTGAATAAGTGCCTTATAGGTCGTCGTGCTCCATCTTAGACCACAACGTTGCTTATCATCAGGCGAGTTGGTGGTCGACCTATTCCACATTTAAAAAAAAATGACTTCCTAATTTTTAAGTTTTCACAATAAATGAATACTTATTAAAACAAATACTACGAAAAACTTAAAAACTAGGGTGCCGCTGGCAGCGGGGCGAGGCCAAAGCTGCCGGTGGTTATGACATAGGGTGACTGTAGTGGAAGTGACATAGGGTACAACATTTTGGAGCCGGTTTTTTGAAGTTATACTTCTTTTGGCGCGATAGAGAAAAATGATAAGAGTGAATTCTTACGATGCGCGCGCACACCGACACCTAAATTCTACATCGTGAAGTTAGTTCTAGGTGGCATGAAAATTGATAACTATGTTCAAGTTGTATATTCTAGTATTTTTATGTTTAGAACACGTGTTTCGTAAGAGTACAATTAAACAGTGAATAAATAAATATAATTTTGGTGTTTTTATTAAATCAATTTCATATACGACGGTGATAGTATTTACTAATAATTTATTTATTTAAATAAAATCTTTTTGATTAATTTTAATATTTATCGTTAATCACTACTGCATTTTAGTAATTTTTTTTTCCATACGCCAAAGAAGTATAACTTCTAACGCGTGTACATAAGTACACACACTCTTTTTTTTTTCAAATTAAAAGTGACAAACGAATCCACAGCAAAACACTAAATCACGGTAAGAGTTTTTCTGCTGACAGGAAAGTTTAAACCAGTAGTGAATGTTTTGCTGAAATTGCAAGGCCCCGCGGAAATTTAAACTGTGTCAATGTTAACTTTAATATTAGTCGTGTTATTGTAGAAATGTATTAGTTTTAGTTTAGGTCACGTATCATTTGTAATTTTGGACTTTGATTTTGACTGACTACAAAAAAAGAGGATCTTGAATTCGTTTTTTTACCCGACTGCGCTAGAAGGAAGGTTATGTTTTTTGAGTGTATGTATGAGGTTTTTTGGCACGCCGTATAGCCTAAACAGGTTGATGGATTTCGACATGTGATTTTTTTTCCAGTGGAGTTGTTACATACATAACATATTGTCACGCCTTTCCCCCGAAGGGGCTGGCAGAGGTGTAATACAACACCCACACTTCGCCGCACGTTAAAGTTGGAAAGTTAGAGTTGTTAAATCTACGATGAAGATGATAAAGGAGAGGGCGATGAAAATGAAGTCAAAGTCAAAGTCAAAATGTTTTTTATTCAATTTGGGTATCAAAGATACACTTATGAACGTCAAAGTTATTTAAATAGACTCGCCCGCCTTGTTCGGATAAAGAAGAACAGGCAAGAAACTGAGGACCATTTTTTTTATGAATAAATTAATTACAGTCTCACAAATTTTGGCTTATAACTAGGTAATATCTATAAATACTAGTGGCTACTTGACGGAAGTGGAAGGCTCCAGACATCTTTGTCTTCTAAATAATTGTTAACCTTTTAATACACTCTTTTCATTAATGTAGTTTGTAGATGTGATTTCCGGTTGTTGTCCCTGTTATATTTTTCGGGATTTTATTGTAAAAACGAGCGCAGTTGCGTCTCACCTCTGCTTCAGCAGCTGATCCCACAGCAAAATGCCATATGACATTATGCTGTGGAAGTAAGCAAAGTAAACCATCCCAGCTGTAGCTATACCCGTCAGTTGCCAAATCTTACGAACCGCATAAGCAGCAGAACTAAGTCTCCCAGACAGAGCACTAATATGTGGACCCCATTGCAGTTTGGAATCAATGCTTATACCCAGGAACACCGTCGCCTTGTCTATGTTAAGTTTATCGCCCTCAAGCATTACGTTTGGTTCTAAATATCTAACACTAGCTGCGCCCCGCGGTTTCACCCGCGGTTAAAAAGTACCCTATGTGCTATTCTAGACTATAATCTACATCTGAGCCAAATTTCATCCAGATCTGTTTAGCCGTTCTGGCGTGAAAGAGTAACAAACATCCATCCATCTATCCATACATACAAACTTTCACGTTTATAATATTAGTAAGATTAGGCATGGAAAACTTTACTTGGTTTTTTTTGCATTTATTGCGAAAAAATAGTCAGTACGTTGTTCACATGCACAAGCTCACTATCTTTCCTATCTGTTCTAAAAATAAGAGATGTATCATCAGCGAATAGAACTATGTCTGTAAGGTCCTTAACCATATACGGCAAATCATTTATACTCAGCCAAAAGACAGCCACTCAAGCCAGAGGGAGCGGGTTCAAACCCAGCCGACGGCACGCACTAATTTGTTCATTGTGTGAACATATGTGCGTATTGTATGTCATCTGCTACATGACTGGAGCCCGGTGTATAGCGACAGGCTCGCCCCCTGTCACATTTGGGCCTCAATATCGTCTAGCGAAGAGCGGGTTTTGTATTACATCTCAGCCAGCCCCTTCGGATGAAAGGCGTGTTGATATGTATAATTATGTATGTAATGGCTAAAAAACTTTTTTTTTAAATTTTCTATCTGTTTTGTCCACAGGTGGGCTTCAAAGGCTACGGCGTAACACCAGCCCAGCTGTCTACCAGCGGCAGCTTCACGTACAGCGACGGCGCTACCTACACAATTACTCATGGAAGCGTCATCATTGCGGCCATCACTTCTTGCACTAACACTTCCAATCCGAGCGTCATGCTTGGTGCAGGTGAGGGGACGCCATTTTGATCTTAGGGACGCCATTAAGATCTTAGGGACGTCTGGTGGGCTTCAAAGGCTACGGCGTAACACTAGCCCAGCTGTCTACCAGCGGCAGCTTTACGTACAGCGACGGCGCTACCTACACAATTACTCATGGAAGCGTCATCATTGCGGCCATCACTTCTTGTACTAACACTTCCAATCCGAGCGTCATGCTTGGTGCAGGTGAGGGGACGCCATTTTGATCTTAAGGACGCCTTTTTACCCGACTGCGCAAGAAGGAGGGTTGTTTTACGAGTGGATGTGGGTATGTATGTATGAGGTTTCTTTGGCACGCCCTACAGCCTAAACAGCTTGATGTATTTCGACATGTGAGGTGTCATTTGAATCGTCTTGATAGTGGAAGTGAATGTTTTGCAGCCTATATATTTAGGATTAAGATTTTTATATTTTTAGGAAGATGGCGCACAGTCTCCAGCATAGGCGGCGTGTAGCTAGTTTGTAATTTTTTTTACCGCCTCCATTTTGGAGAATGTGCACAGGAACTATACGAGCTGATTCCGTCATCTGACTTCCGCCACAGGTCATCGAGGCAGACATTCCATCGATATGTCTTCAGCTTTAATAAAGCCCGCACGAAGCGCTTTCAAAACTCCTTCCTAATCAGAACTGCCAAGGAGTGGAACGCACTTCCTGCCTCAGTGTTCCCCAGCAATAGATACAACCTGGGTCTCTTCAACACAAGAGTGAATTCAGTTTCTTGCCTGTTCTTCTGAGTAGAGGCTGTTTATCCGAACAAGGCGGTCGAGTCTATTTAAATAACTTTAACGTTCATAAGTGTATCTTTGATACCTAAATTGAATAAAAACATTTTGACTTTGACTTTGAATAGGCACCTCATGGGCAAGCGTGCTCCATCTCAGACCACATCGTCACTTTCCATCAGGTGTGTTGTGGTCAAACGTGGGCCCATTCAATCATAAAAAAAAGCCGGGGTTTTTCGTTTTTCTTTTAATAATGTTACTTGTCTTTTATAATTGTAGAGACGCCACTATGTTAGGATGTAATTATCTTTAAAGGTACGCTTTTGATGTTCTAGGGACGCTAGAACATTACAAGCGTACCCTACACTGGCCTTTTGGTGGTAAAGATTTTAGACCTGATTTTGGGTATATTTTGTGAGCAGATACGAGAAAACTAGTCACATTATTTATAGCAGCTCTTGTTCATGAGGAAGAAAGTATACAGAATGCAAGTGAATTACCGCGTCATTAATCGGTTTCCGTTGATTTTTCATGATATACTCACCGCATATGTAACAAAACATATCAGGATCGTTAATGCAACTTCTTGAATTACTTGCCATCATAAATTTATACGATTAATGTCATACAAGTAGTTATAACATGGACTGATTTTGAATAAAACCATACAAAATTTAAAAAAGAATTGTAGGTGAACCAGAGCTGTCAGCTGACATCTAGTAGCAGCAATGTAGTTCATACTACCTACTTTACCGACTACAGATGCAAACAGAGCTGCACCAAAACAATTTTTTTTTTATGTAGGCCAGTGTTATCATTCTATAATACCCATCAGAATTGGGCCTCGTGTCCTTATATTAAATGTTAAATAACATAAGTTAAAATTAACTTTATATTTTTTTTAAATTTGAATTTGTATGTTTTGTCTGCAGGTATGCTAGCCAAGAAAGCCGTGGAGAACGGGCTTAAAGTTCTGCCTTATATCAAGACTTCTCTGTCGCCGGGATCGGGCGTAGTAACTTACTATTTGAGGGTAAATGAAAAGAGGATATTATAAGGTTAAGAATTATTTAGAAGACAAAGATGTCTGGAGCCTTCCACTTCCGCCAAATAGCCACTAGTGTTTATACCTATTACCTAGTTGTAAGCCAAAATTTGTGAGACTGTAATTTATTTATTATTTGAAAAAATAATGCCCCTCAGTTTCTTGTCTGTTCTTCTGAGTAGAGGCTCTTTATCCGAACAAGGCGGTCGAGTCTATTTAAATAACTTTGACGTTCATAAGTGTATCTTTGATACCTAAATTGAATAAATACATTTTGACTTTGACTTTGAGGGTACATTTAATTATTAATTTATTTTTTGATTCCGTTGTGTGATGTCCGTAAAATATGTGTTAAAAATGTTTAGCATTTTAGGCGGTGGCATCCGCAAAGCCGTCATAAAAATTTCAGTGGCATTATAATAATAAATTCGGGACACTACCACACACGGTCGCCTGACCCCAAACTAAGCAAAGCTTGTACTATGGCGGCCAAGGACTGATATACATACTTAGATTTTTTTAAATACATACTTACTCGTAAATACATATTAACACCTAGAAATAGAACAAACACAAATATTCATCACATAAATGTTTACCCTAGGTGGGAATCGAACCCGGCGTGAGTTCGATTCCCAAGCCCAGAAGACAGGTTCACTACCAACTGAGCCACCGAGGCAGTCAATTGTACGTCATTCAAAGTCATTGAACGTGTTAATTAAATCTATACTAAATCTTATATCTTTAAATGAGCAATTCTTGTATATAAATATATAATTGGAATCTCGGAATCGGCTCCAACGATTTTAATACAATTTAGTATATAGGGGGTTTCCGGGGCGATAAATCGATCTAGCTAGAAATCATTTTTAGAAAATGTCATTTTATTCGTGTTTTATCGATAATCAACTTAAACATAAACTTGGAAGAAAAATAACAAAAAGGAGGCGTTTGAGTAGTCTCAACTGGAAAATATGACTCTTCCTGACATCTATTGGCGAATAATAATACTATTTTTTGTGAGCAACTAATTGCTTTAACGACACAACAGCAGATGGCGTTGTTAAGTAACACGAAGTCAATGAGTGTTTGCTTTGAGGTTAGACTAAAATCAATTGTTTATTTTCCAAAAAACACAAATTAAAAAAAAAAAATACCGAGCAAAGCTCGGTCATCCAGGTACTAATATTAAACAGTCGAAAGTTACTCTGTCTGTTTTTCTGTTTGTAGGCTTTTCATGGCTAAACGGCTGAACAGATCTTGGTGAAAATTGATAATTAGTTACAGTATTTCAGGAGCAAGGTTTTTGGATACTATTTTAAAAACGCGAACGAAGTCGCGGGTAACAGTTAGTAATACCTACTACATATTATGTTTTTTTTTTCAGGAATCAGGCGTAGTGCCGTACCTAGAGCAGCTAGGTTTCGACATCGTCGGCTACGGTTGTATGACGTGCATCGGCAAC
This sequence comes from Peribatodes rhomboidaria, assembly GCA_911728515.1. Lineage (NCBI taxonomy): Eukaryota > Metazoa > Arthropoda > Insecta > Lepidoptera > Geometridae > Peribatodes > Peribatodes rhomboidaria. The sequence goes on along the minus strand of OU452196.1, from coordinate 2,500,793 downwards.
TCGGGACCTATCGACGACAATATAGCCAACACTATTGAGAAGGTAACCTCTTGCCTGGTTATGAGCGCCTGGTACTCTTATATATTTGTTGGGTTTTTAGAAGATAACCTTTTTTTTTATTTTGAAATATTTTACCTAATAATGACAACGCAACCTTTTTGTTGTTTCCAACATCATTAAGAAGGGAACCTTTTGCTTGGTTATGGACGCCTTGTACTTTTGTTCTACATATTTCTTGATTGTTAGGTATTTGAGAAAGATAAAGATAAAGATAATTTAATTAACGAAAGACACTTACACAGGAACTTAAATACAAAAAGTACAATGTACAAGTACATGGGACAACAAAACTATAGTGACTGTGTAAGACACGGAACTGCTGTACGGTGAGCCCCAAACTAAGCTCGAGGCTTGTAACTTGGGGCTCGGGTGCGAGACAAAAAGGGTTTCTATGCGTGTTCCGTCGTTAACACTAATAAGAAAAATGTGTGTGCGAGTGTGAAAAGTTATGGTGTGTAATGTGTGTGTGTGTGGGAGTGAATGTGTGTGTGTGAGTGTGAGTGTGTGTGCGTGCGTGACTTGATTGCTTGCAATGAGATAATACATATCACGTTATTTTGAACGTCTGGTATTTTCACCTGCATTAATTTCCTCTTTGCTTATTCTATTATTACGCTAGATCTCTTTCATCGTTCTAAACGCCTGGTACTTATGTTCTAAATTATTTGCTATAAAGAATTTAAAGAATTTAGGACAGAAATTGGACGTAGTGCCGTACCTAGAAGCTAGGTTTCGACATCGTCGGCTACGGTTGTATGACGTGCATCGGCAACTCGGGATCTATAGACGACAATATAGCCAACACTGTTGAGAAGGGTAACAACCTCTTACTCGATTATGAGCGTCTAGTACTTTTGTTCTTATTAAAGTAACTATTATCCTTTAACTTGGTAACCTGTCATAAATTTTGGACGCCTTGTATTTTTTGGCCAACATTTCGCCTAGTTTATTTTACGCTATTAAGAAGGATACATCTTTCTTCGTTCTGAATGCCTGGTACTCATGTTCTATATTCTTTCTCTAAAAAATATTTTAAATAATATATAGAATAGGAATCGGGCGTAGTGCCGTATCTAGAGCAGCTAGGTTTCGACATCGTCGGCTACGGTTGTATGACGTGCATCGGCAACTCGGGACCTATCGACGACAATATAGCCAACACTATTGACAAGGTAACCTCTTGCCTGGTTATGAGCGCCTGGTACTCTTATATACTTGTTGGGTTTTTAGAAGATAACCTATTTTAAATTTGTAACCTTCTAACGACAATGTAACATTTTTGTTGTTTCCAACATCATTAAGAATAACCTTTTGCTTGGTTATGGACGCCTAGTACTTTTGTTCTACATAATTTTTTATTGTTAGGCATTTGATAAGGTTATCTTGTTATTTTGAACACATAAGGTATTTTCAGCCTGCATTACCTCTTTGCTTAGTCTATATATTATTACGCTAAATCTCTTAGTTGGTTATAAGTGCCTAGTACCTTTGTTCAATATTATTTAAGTTACGATCATCTAATCTATGCTTTAAACTTTAACTTTAACTTAATAACCTCTCGTTGATTTTGAACGCCTGGTATTTTTAGTCTACATTTCTTCTTTGCTTAGTTTATTTTACGCTATTAAGAAGAATTTATCTTGCTTCGTTCTGAATGCCTGGTGCTCATGTTCTACATTCTTTGACTGGCTTGCATCGGAAACTCGCGACCTATCGAAGACAATTTATAATTTTAGTCAACACTGCTGAGAAGGTAACCTCTTGCTTGGTTATGAACACCTGGTACTTTCGTTCTTTGTTACCTTACTTATCATTTTGGTGACATAAATAGCCAACAAACACTGTTGAGAAGGAAATCTCTTGCTTAGTTATAAAAGCCTGATATTTTCGTTCTATATTACTTCTATTTATGGAGTTTTTCAAGAAGGATTAAAAGCTCTCGTTGATTTTGGTTATTTATGAGAAGATAACCTCTTGCTTGGGTATGCACACCTGGTACTTTTTTCCCGTTTCGTCGCGAACGGTCAAATTCATGAAAATCGCAATCGGTCAAAATAGTAAACCGTCGAAATAACAAACCGTCAAAATGGCAAACCGTCGAAATAGCAAACCGTCAAAATAGCAAACTACATTAAATAAAATTTAAAAGATAAAATTTACACACAGATTCATCCGCAGATTGGTGAGCGTATTCACCAGCGCCATATTTTTTTCATAATTTTTCATTCACAATGAAAATATGTATGTATAGGTAGGAAACCCTTATACAAAAAAAAAATTAAACACAAATGTTTATCACATTATGGTTTGCCCTAAGTAGGTGGAATATACAAATTGACGTCATTGGGTGTAAACTCCCTTTACACACCAACCTCGTTTTTTTAATCATGTGTGTTGTGTATGACTACGAGAGCTTTAAGAAGTAAAATATTTGACCGATTGCGATCTTGACTGTTTGCTAATTTGACCGTCTCCGATTAGAAAATTATGTGAATTCGACCATTTGCGATATGGACCGATCGCTATTTTGACCGACCGCGATTAGAACGTTATGTAAATTTGACCATTCGTGATATGGACCAATCGCTAGTTTGACCGATCGCGATTTTGACGGTTTTTCAGTCACTTGACCGTTTGCGAATTTGACCATTCGCGAAGGAACGCTTTTTTCCTATATTACTTCTACTTGTTGATATTTCGAGAAGATAACCTTCTTAGATAACTTTCTTATTTTCGATCGCTTGGTACTATTGATTGATCATACATTTTCTTCGACACAATATACCGTTTTAGGTCCGATGTTCACCAATATGACATTTTATTTTACAAATCAAACGCGTAGCTTCCCAGTCCACAAAATTGTAGCTCATAATACCTACATTTTGTTTGGAAAGTTAGAGCATCACGTCACTTATGTCGACACTGGCCTAAAATTGACAGTTTTATTTAAATTTCCAGAACGAGCTAGTATGCTGTGGTGTGCTATCAGGAAACCGCAACTTTGAGGGTAGAATCCACCCCAACACCCGCGCAAACTACCTCGCTTCGCCTCTACTGGTGATCGCGTACGCACTGGCCGGAACTGTGGACATCGACTTTGAGAAGCAGCCTCTCGGTGAGTTATGGTGTCCTGGTACTTGATCTAATTTGAAGGTAGAAACCACCCCATCACCCTCGCAAACTACCTCGCTTCGCCTCTACTGGTGATCGCGTACGCACTGGCCGGAACTGTAGACATCGACTTTGAGAAGCAACCTCTCGGTGAGTTATGGTGTCCTGGTACTTGATCTAATTTGAAGGTAGAAACCACCCCAACACCCGCGCAAACTACCTCGCTTCGCCTCTACTGGTGATCGCGTACGCACTGGCCGGAACTGTGGACATCGACTTTGAGAAGCAACCTCTCGGTGAGTTATGGTGTCCTTGTACTTGATCTAATTTGAAGGTAGAATCCATCCCAGCAACTGCGCAAACTATCTCGCGTCGCTTCTACTAGTGTTCGTGTACGCACTGGCCGGAACTGTAGACATCGACTTTGAGAAGCAACCTCTCGGTGAGTTATGGTGTCCTGGTACTTGATCTAATTTGAAGGTAGAACTCATCCCAGCAACTGCGCAAACTATCTCGCGTCGCCGCTACTAGTGTTCGGGTACACGCTGGCCGGAACTGTAAACATCGACTTAAGGAAGCAGGCTCTTAGTGAGTCATGATGCCCTGGTACTTAGTCTAATTTGAAGGGCTGGGTGTTAAAATAATATTGTCTTCTGTTTTAAGGAAGAACTTTATTGGACCACATTTCGCAAGTCATAATACCCTAGTACTAACTATATAATATACGAGTATGTATTTATACTTATCTTTTAAATATATAATACTAGTTATTTGTGGTGCTTGCAGGGAACTTGTTGAACTTTATATGTGTCAAGCAACCTCTAGACAAATCATAATGTCCTAGTACTTTTTCTAAAATCATAGTCAATTCTAAGATTCGTTAATAGGGCTCTTTACTTAGGACCTAAATCAATAAAACAGCTAAGAGCTACCACAGACGACAGACTACACGGACGTCACTCTCTCGCTCTTTCTCGTGCAGGATTTTCTCCCATCCCTCTCACTTCTTTGACTTCTCAAACCCCACAGAAGTAGGCACCGCGAGAGAGCCAGAACTCCTGGCAGTAAAATATGTCGCCTGCGGTAGTTTCAACTCTCTTCTGCTACGGCTACATTAGCGCGCGATAATTCGTGTAGCGTTGTCACGCTAAAATCATCTTTATCGGTTATCGGCGATGTTCTTGCCTACATTAGGGGTCAACTCGTCGCCTCTCTGCGGAGTTGACGTGGGTGATAATTCGCCCGACACATTGCCGAGTGACGAATTAACCGGTTACACTTGACACGATAGCCCGAATTGTCGCCGAAGGCCGCTAATGTAGCCGTAGCATTCCAACATATATAAATAAATAAATTCGGGACACTTCCACACACAATCGTCTGACCCCAAACTAAGCAAAACTTGTACTATGGCTGCCAGAAACTGATATACATACTTAGATATTTTTAAATACATACTTAAATAGATAATTAACACCCAGACATAGAACAAACACAAATGTTTGCCCTAAGTGGGAATCGAACCCACGCCCCAAGCTCGGAAGGCAGCTTCACTACCGGGGCAGTCATAAATTTAAAATGTCATTTTAAATGTTTAATGTATATTATGCTACACAGGTAAACGCGAGGACGGTTCTGAAGTGTTTCTGCGCGACATTTGGCCGACTCGCGCCGAGATACAAGAGGTCGAGAATCAGTACGTCATACCTGGCATGTTTAAGGAGGTATAATGATAAAACCATCGATATATACATGATAGATAGATAAGCGATGATAGCCTGGTTGGAGAAGGTCCGCCTCTCAAGCCAGAGGGAGCGGGTTCAAACCTAGCCGATGCGCGCACCAAGTTGTTCATTGTGTGATCATATGTGCGTATTGTATTTCATCTGCTACATGACTGGAGCCCGGTGTATGGCGACAGGCTCGCCCCCTGTCACGTTTGGGATTGAATATCGTTCGGTGTAGTGTGGGTGTTGTATTACACCTCTGCCAGAACCCTCAAGGGAAAAGACGTGACGATATGTTATGTATTAGGTATAGATGTCATCATCAAAACAGAAACTTTCGTCCACGCCAGTGCACTGAAATCCTTGCACCTTGCATTAGTGTGGTCCCTAAACGCGTGCAGTGTGGTTGTGTACGGAGCGGCGCTACTGGAATCAAAATATGAACCTAGACAGACGTAGTCAACTTGCAGCAAACCGGCAGTCAGCTCACGGTGGGCAGGCTTCCCACTTCATTAAGTTGCGTAATGTTTTTTACGTGACAACGTCTAATAAAATCGATGAACGCCGGCTGCACGCACGAAAAAGGATAACTCATTGTCCCGTTACGCTTGGTCGATCGGAGCGAGAGCGCTACACGAGCGAGCGAAAGGCTCGATCGGCTTGCGCCGCATCTATCTCTCTTCCACTCGACTGGCCTATGCGTCCGAGGAGAAGATCTCATCAATGTTTTGTTATGACGTTGTCACGTTAAACTATCGTCCGTAAACCGACTTACAGACAACTAAATTTCTTTTTTTTTAAACCAGGTGTATGAAAAAATCAAAATGGGGTCATCGACTTGGCAGTCTTTAGAAGTTCCCAAAGGAAAACTTTACGGATGGGACCCTAACAGCACTTACATCAAACGACCGCCATTCTTCGACGGCATGACCAGGGTAAGTAGCACCGTCACTGTCTCTCACGTTTGAAATGTCATGAGAGTGAGTGAGACAGATCTATTCGTGGCTAAGAGGTCAGGGTATACCGTATAGTGTTAGTTGTTTGTTGGCTATCATTCAGCAAACACATAGTCATCGTCGTCCGTCTCTTTTGAACTTGTTGTTAATGACTTATTTCGGTCCTGCTTAAGCATCGATTGACGTCACTACGTGTTTCTGAATGCTATACCTGGCGGTGTGTATTTATACCATGGTTGTTGGTAAGTTTATTTCGAAATACCAGTTTAGTGAGAGCCCTAGTAATGTTTCTAAGGTGTTATGGTGCCCTAGTACTTGAGATTGCTTGCAGCTAGCCCTTGTTTCGTATAAAATTTTATGTATACATATTATTTTATTGTATACTAGATGCTCCCCACGGTTTCACCCGCGGTTAAAAAATAATCCTATGTGCTATTCTAGACTATAATCTATCTCTGTGCCAAATTTCATCCAGATCTGTTCTGTCATTCTGGCGTGAAAGAGTAACAAACATCCATCCATCCATCCATCCATCCATTCTTACAAACTTTCGCGTTTATAATATTCGTAGGATAGGCCGTCGTTTGACCACCAACTCGCCTGATGTTAAGCGACGTTGTGGTCTAAGATGGAGCACGACAACCTATAAGGTACTTATTCACTCTAGCCTTGAAGTTTTGTAGAGTGAAGAAGTACAAAGACGGCAGTTGAGTGAGGCGCTACAAGTGCGCTACTGCTCAGACCCGTCTTCGGAACGGTTACACCGGACTACATCCCGAAACACGACTAGGTCATTTCACGGCATGACTTAGTCCGGTGGGTGTCGTCGCCTATTGTTCTATTTCAGAAAAAAAACTTTTTCCTCTAGAGCACAATATACTATTTTATCTTCGTTCTGGTACGCTACAATGACGGACCTTTTGAGCAAGAAAAGTGAAAAAGTATTTTCTTTTTTCCTACAGGAGCTTCCTCAGGTGAAGCCTATAGAGGGCGCGAGGGTACTTCTCTACCTTGGCGACTCGGTGACCACAGACCATATCTCGCCAGCCGGGTCTATCGCTAGGAACTCGCCAGCGGCGCGATATTTAGCCGCCAGAGGGTCAGTATCATACTTGAAATCAACGAGATGGGGAAATCATTGAGAGATTTATTTAAAGAAATAAATATACTGGAAGAGATCGCTTTTAGTGATAAGGCCGCCAGTTGTTACACTATTTAATAAGTTTTATCATAATTTTTCTCTTGTTGTTTTGTTATCTGTGGTGTGAACAATAAAGAGTTTATCTATCTATACAAATTAAATCAAATAATTTATTTAGCAAAACATGGGTTACAGATAGTTCTTATAAATAAAATTAGTTCGCCATGGTTTAACCGCTTGGCATGCAAAAGTTTACAGAATACAGAAAAAATAATTATATTGGATTAATGTTATAACATTTATTTTACTTTCTCTGTATATCTTTGAAAATATTATGTACGTTCGTAAAAATCTACAGAAATTTAAATTGAACTGTAACTATCATAATAATAACACTAGAAAGCGACGATAAAAAAAATGAAGGTAAAAGCGACGATAGCCTAGTTGGAGAAGGCCCGCCTCTCAAGCTAGAGGGAGCGGGTTCGAGCCCAGCCGACAGCACGCATCAATTTGTTCATTGTGTGAGCATATGTGCGTATTGTATGTCATCTGCTACATGACTGGAGCCCGGTGTGAGGCGACAGGCTCGTGCCCTGTCACATTTGGAATAAATATCGTACGGCAAAGTGTGGGTGTTGTATTACACCTCTGGTCGAGGCCTCTTCGAGGTAAAGGCGTCACGATATGTTATGCAAATCCTTTTTTTTTTCAGACTGACTCCGCGTGAGTTCAACTCGTACGGCTCCAGACGAGGCAACGACGCTGTAATGTCGCGCGGAACATTCGCGAACATTCGACTGATCAACAAGCTGTCTACAACCGCTGGGCCGCGGACCACGCACTTGCCCAGCGGAGATGCTATGGACATCTTCGATGCAGCGGCCAGGTGAGACTGGTTGCTGGTGTAAAATGTATAACAAACCATCCTTAGGTGATCTGCAAAAAAATATCTGTCAAAGTTCACGTGAGACTGGTCGCTTGTTTTAAATGTAAAACAGACCATCATAACAAGATATAAGCAATCCACGAGTACATACAATATCGTTCGAAGTTCACATAAGACTGGTCGCTAGTGTAAAATATGTAACTAACCATCCTTAGGTGATCTGCGTACAATATCTGTTAAAGTTCACGTAAGACTGGTCTTTACTGTTAAATGTACAACAATCCATCCTTAGGTGATCTACAAGTAATATCTGTCAAGTTCACGTAAAGCTGGTCGCTTGTGTAAAATGCACAATAAACCATCCTTAGGGGATCTGCAAGTAATATTTATCAAAGTTCACGTAAGACTGGTCATTCGTACCAAATGTACAGAATACCATTCATTCCTGGTCTAGTTGTTTAAAACGATATCTATCAAAACATTCGCGAACATTTGACTGATCAACAAGCTGTCTACAACCGCTGGGCCGCGAACCACGCACTTGCCCAGCGGAGACGCTATGGATATCTTCGATGCAGCGGCCAGGTGAGACTGGTTGATAGTGTAAAATGTACGACAAACCATCCTTAGGTGATCTGCAAGTAAAATCTGTCAAAGTTTAGGTAAGACTGGTCGCTTGTGTAAAATGTACAAAAAACCATCCTTAGGTGATCTGCAAGTAAATCTGTCAAAAGTTCACGTAAGACAAGTCGCGAGTGTAAAATATATTACAAACCATCATAACAAGATCTAAGCAGTCTGCATCTTTCAAAGTTCACGTAAGACTGGTCATTAGTACAAAATGTACAGCTAACCATTTATTCCTGGTCTATGTTGTTTTAAAACGATATTCGCGAACATTCGACTGATCAACAAGCTGTCTACAACCGCTGGGCCGCGGACCACGCACTTGCCCAGCGGTGATGCTATGGACATCTTCGATGCAGCGGCCAGGTGAGACTGGTTGCTGGTGTAAAATGTATAACAAACCATCCTTAGGTGATCTGCAAAGAAATATCTGTCAAAGTTCACGTAAGACTGGTCTTTGGTGTAAAATGTACGATAAACCTTCCTTAGGTGAGCTGCAATTTAAATCTGACAAAGTTCAAGTAAGACTGGTCGCTTGTGTAAAATGTAAAACACACCATCCTTAGGTGATCTGCAATTAAAATCTGTCAATGTTCAGGTAAGACTGGTCGTTAGTGTAAAATATATTACAAACCATCATAACAAGATCTAAGCAAAAATGTACAGCAAACCATTTATTCCTGGTCTATGTTGTTTTAAAACGATATTCGCGAACATTCGACTGATCAACAAGCTGTCTACAATCGCTGGGCCGCGAACCACGCACTTGCCCAGCGGAGATGCTATGGACATCTTCGATGCAGCGGCCAGGTGAGACTGGTTGCTAGTGTAAAATGTACAACTAACCATTCTTAGATGATCTGCAAGTAATATCTGTCAGAGTTCACGTAAGACTGGACGCTTGTGTTAAATGTATAACAGACCATCATAACAAGATCTAAGCAATGTACGAGTACATACAATATCGTTCGAAGTTCACGTAAGACTGGTCGCTAGTGTAAAATGTAAAACAAACCGTCATAACAAGATCTAAGCAATCTAGAAACTATATCGTTCAAAGTTCACGTAAGACTGGTTGTTAGTGTAAACTGTTTGACAAGCCACCATAACAAGATCTAAGCAATTACATAAAATATCGTTTAAAGTTCAGGTGAGACTGGTCGCTTGTGTAAAAAGTATTCCAAACCACCATAACAAGATCTAAGCAATCTAGAAACTATATCGTTCAAAGTTCACTTAAGACTGGTTGTTAGTGTAAACTGTTTAACAAGCCACCATAACAAGATCTAAGCAATTACGTAAAATATCGTTCAAAGTTCAGGTGAGACTGGTCGCTTGTGTAAATGTACAAGTAACCGACCTATCAAGGTCTCTTTAAAGCTATATATAACTTTGAGCTATAGGATAAGCTACTTTAAGCTATATTATAACTTTTGTAAGTACTTTTTTGTATCACCCAAAGCCTTACATATCTGTCAATCTTCAAGTAAGGATGGTCACTAGTATAAAATATACAGACAACCATTCAATCATGGTCTATGTAATTTAACAAGTATAAATTAAAAAAATTAAAAACCCCCGATACCGATTTCATCAAACATCTATCAAAAAAAAAATCGAAATCGATTCATCCGTTCGAGAGTTACAATGCCACAGACACACACACACACAGACACGTCAAACTTATAACACCCCGTCGTTTTTGCTTCGGGCATTAAAAACAAAATCTGTCCAAAATTTATTTTTAACCGACTTCAAAAACGGAGGAGGTTCTCAATTCGACTGTATGTTTTTTTTAAAATGTTTGTTACCTCATACGAGTAACTTTTGACTGGGTAAATTTGTTACCTCATAAATTTTGATGATTCTTATTTTGTTTAAGAGATCATACTTTAAAGGTGGTCCTGTCTTAATTTTATAAAATATCAAATATACCTTATAGGTCGTCGGGCTCCATCTTAGACCACAACGTCGCTTAACATCAGGCGAGTTGGTGGTCAAACGCCGACCTATTCTACATTAAAAAAAAAAAAAAAAAGTCTAAAACTTGTTTACATGGATGACGAATTACAGGATTCGAAGTCGGTTTTTCAAGCTGTACTTTTCAGATTATTAATACCACTATTGTAACTTTTAATTTTTGTCAACAGATATGCAGAAGAGAACGTCCCTCTTATAGCGCTGGTGGGCAAAGACTACGGGTCTGGATCCAGCCGAGACTGGGCCGCTAAAGGACCTTACCTACTGGTAAGCTCGCACTGAACGAAAAGAACGAGTGAACGAATGAATTAACTAAATTATGACCTTAGACGGAAAGAACGAGTGAACGAATAGATTAACCAAAAAAAACACCATAGTAACACAAAAAGAACGAATCAAATCAAATCGTTTATTACGCAAAACATGGGTCAATTTTACAATTTAAAAAAATAGATTAATATATCTTAATATATATAAATCTCGTGTCACAATGTTTGTCCTCAATGAACTCCTAAACCATTTAACCGATTATAATAAAATTCGCGCACCATGTGCAGTTCGATCCAACTTGAGAGATAGGATAGCTCAAAACGCGAACGAAGTCGCGGGGTGACAGCTAGTATAAATATAAATATTAAAAGTAGCTGAGCCATGTCTTAACCTATCGGTATGAGAAAATAACAATGTCAGTGTATAGAGTAATAGCAATAATGTCATTTGGGCAACCGACATGCAATAAATGAACTAAGTAAGAACTTTTCGGGGGCTGAGCTACCCACGTCCGTAGGAGTGTACTCTATTCTGATTCCCTACACGTGGTCCCCGGGTAGTGCTAACCGGGTAGCAAACTCTGGTGGGAGGCTTCGGCCGTGGCTAGTTACCACCCACCGGACCAAGACATGCCGTGAAATGATCTAGTCGTGTTTCGGGATGTAGTCCGGTGTAACCGTTCCGAAGACGGGTCTGAGCAGTAGCGCACTTGTAGCGCCTCACTCAACTGCCGTCTTTGTACTTCTTCACTCTACAAAACTTCAAGGCTAGAGTTAATAAGTACCTTATAGGACGTCGTGCTCCATCTTAGACCACACCGTCGCTTAACATCAGGCGAGTTGGTGGTCAAACGCCGACCTACATAAAAAAAAATGATCCTATATCCTTTTCTGTACCCCAGACAACGTAAATGCAAAATTTCAGGAAGATCAGTTGATTAAATAGGGCGTGAAAGCGTTACAAACAAACGAACAAGCTCACTTTCGCATTTATAGGGTTAGGATAGGATTTCCAAATTCATATTTAATTTCTTTATTTGCTTGTGAATGGGTTACAATTATCATAATTTAGTTTTGAACAGGCAATAATTTATTTTATACTAGCTGCGCTTCACGGTTTCACCCGCGGTTAAAAAGTATCCTATGTGCTATTCTAGACTATAATCTGTCTCTGTGCCAAATTTCATTCAGATCTGTTCAGCCGTTCTGGCGTGAAAGAGTAACAAACATCCATCCATCCATCCATTCTTACAAACTTTCGCGTTTATAATATTAGTAGGAAGGATAGTAGAATAGTTAATTACATATTACAATTCAATTTATGTTAAAAAGTTGTCTTAAAACCTTAGACTACCTCACATTAGGTGTGCAAATTAATTATCATGTTAATATAACGTTATGAAACGCCTCCATTTAGTCAGTAAGTTATGTTCGTTCATTCAAATTCATCGTTCATCGGAGAAGGCTTGCCTCTCAAGTCAGAGGGAGCGGGTTCGAACCCAGCCGACGGCACGCACCAATTTGTTAATTGTGTGAACTTAAGTGCGTATTGTATGTCATCTGCTACATTACTGGAGCCCGATGTATGGCGACAGGATCGCCCCCTGAAATGACTGAATATCGTCCGGCGAAGTGTGGGTGTTGTATTACTCTTCTGCCAGCTTCTTCGGGGGAAAGGCGTGATGATATGTTTATGTGAAATTTCATAATGAATGAATATAAAATAAAAACACATTTTCGTTTCCTCAACCAATATTTTCCCTGCAGGGAATCAAAGCCGTGATAGGTGAATCCTTCGAACGCATCCACCGATCCAACCTAGTCGGTATGGGTATCATACCTCTACAATTCCTCCCGGGACAGTCTGCAGAGTCCCTGGGACTAAACGGAACGGAGAAATTCACAATACACATGCCTGAGGATGTATCGCCGCGGCAGAAAGTCAAAGTGCAGGTTAGTTCGTGTTGTTGGGTAATAGATGGCGCTTTTTAAATTTCAATTGAGTATTATTCATTTGACTGCCTTTCTGGCTCAGTTGGTAGTAAACCTGCCTTCTGAGCGTGGGCGTGGGTTCGATTCCCACTTAGGGTAAACATTTATGTGATGAACATTTGTGCTAGTTCTACGTATGTCTGGGTGTTAATTATCTATTTAAGTATGTATTTAAAAATATCTAAGTATGAATATCAGTCTCTGGCTGCCATAGTACAAGCTTTGCTTAGTTTGGGGTCAGGCGACCGTGTGTTCAAGTGTTCATTGTGTGAACAAATGTGCGTATTGTATGTCATCTGCTACAAGACTGGAGCCCGGTTTATGGCGACAGGCTCGCCCCTGTCACATTCGGGACTGAACTTTGTCCGGCGAAGTGTGGGTGTTGCACATCAGTCCCTTCGGGGGAAAGGCGTGACGAAATGTATTTACATAAGTAAACGACTAGGCTGCAATTTCGAATGACAGCTAACGTAATAAAAAGTTGAAAACTCTCTCGCCTCTCTTTCTAATCCATTACTTTTCTCACAGGTTGATACGGGAGCGTCGTTTGAAGTGATCGCTCGTTTCGACACGGACGTCGACTTAACCTACTTCAGAAATGGAGGGATCCTCAACTACATGGTCAGGAAGATGTTGTAATTTGCGAGTGGGGTTTTGGGCTCTTAAAGTGTAGTTTAGGCCCTAAAAATGGAGTTTGAGCCTAAAATACACTTTTTTTTTATGATTGAATGGGCCCACGTTTGACCACAACACACCTGATGGAAAGTGACGGTGCGGTCTAAGATGGAGTACGCTTGCCCATGAGGTGCCGTCTCACCCATGTCTTGAAGAGACCCTGGCCCTCGATTCTAACCAATCAAACTACCTTAACTAGCGAATTGTTTTAAAATTGTTAATTAATTGTCTATTTTTGACACTTCTGGCATACCAAAGTTGGCAAATTGAGACAAGTCATTAACGGTTTTGAAATGATTGGTTAGTAGAATTGGGGGGTAGGTTGTCACTATTGCTGGGGAACACCGAGGCAGGAAGCGCGTTCCACTCCTTGGCAGTTCTGATTAGGAAGGAGTTTTGAAAGCGCTTCGTGCGGGCTTTATTAAAGCTGACGACATAAGGATGGAATGTCTGCCTCGATGACCTGTGGCAGTTTAGGGTTTGTGACTAAAGTTTAGGATCAAAGCTTTTATGGATTCACAAATACATGGTTAGGTTAATGTTGGTAATGTAAGAGTGGGGTTTGTTACTGTTAGTAGGGTTTGTGGTTGTTCGTGGGGTTTGTGGCCGTAAAAGTGGGGTTTGGATCTGTAAAATGGGCTTGGAGTCCAAAAAAAATGTTTTTCTAATGTATGTCTAACGTGTCATTAATAAATGACATGACATATTACCGAAAGAGCATATGTGTTTTCTAAAAGTGTTCGTACATGAGGTGTCTACGGGTTAGAAAGTCGTTGCCGTAAACCGATCAACGTCGGATCAAAAGTAAAGGTTGTAACTGCAATTTTGCAAAATTTTAATTTTAAATTATAATACATTCGAATTATGCTTATTTCATTACTTGTGGTTGTAGGACTTTGTTTATGTCAATTTTTGTTTTTAATTTAACTTTATTGGGACTTATATTTAAGGTTGTTTATAAGTTGTATATTAAACTAATTAATTTAATGGGTTATGAATTTTTAATTATGTTTTTCGCAGTTTGTAAATTAAACTGACTGCGTAGTTTTAACATCATCTGCTACATAGAGCCCGGTGTATGGCGACAGGCTCGCCCCCTGTCATATGCGACTGAATATCGTCCGGTGAAGTGTGGGTGTTGTACACAGCTGTGCCAGCCCCCTCGGGGGAACGGCGTGACGATATGTTTTGTAACTTCATAATTTGTAATCATGTATAGGATACGTCACCAATTTTTGTAAGTCTAATAAAAATGCATTTCTTCCACTTTTTGTGCTGATAGATACTATACAGGGTTATAGGTACTTCACCAAAAACCTCTTAAGGGTCCATTGTATTCATCAAAATGAATAACTTTTACTATGAAGCCAATCCTGTAATCGCGAAAAAAAAAACAGCTGTTCCATACAAAAAGTTCAATCACCTGAGACAAAATGTATGGAACAGCTGATTTTCTTTTCGCGATATCAGAGTTCGACCCATAGTAAAAGTTGTTCATATTGATGAGTACAATGAACCTTTAAGAGGTTTTTGGTGAGGTACCTATAACCCTGTATTAAACAATGAAATAATATTTCCACTCTAAAAAAACAATGATATTTACAACTCTGTTTTATTTTATTTGGATGACCAAACAGCCTGGTTAGACGTAAAAACATACAAAAATATTAACAGATAGGCCAAATACAGGTCACCACTTATAAGAACAAGAATAGTGCTAGCGCGCAAAGGAAACATACTCCTAACATTTATACTGGAAGATCAGAGAAAAAATAATAATAATACAAAAAATAAGAATTAAATAAAAACAATAATAAAAGCCTACCACACAAACAAAGATTCTATAAAATGATAAAGTTTTAATAATATGCCTCATTTACAAATAAACGTTGTATAGCCTGGGAATAGTAATATACTGTGTTGTCTTTTACATATTTAACTCGATATAAGGTAGGTGAAGTTTTGCATAAATCATTCATACATACACAAAATATATTTTTAATGTATTTTACATTTACTTACTTAAAATCTGACTATATTTTGTACGGTGTTAGTAATCTGTAAGACTAATATATTTATAGTGTTAAGAAATAAAATGTTGATAGTTTGTTATTTTGCTTGTTTTATTAGTAACTAGATGCACCCCGCGGTTTCACCCGCGGTTAAAAAGTATCCTATGTGCTATTCTAGACTATAATCTATCTCTGTGCCAAATTTCATCCAGATCTGTTCAGCTGTTCTGGCGTGAAAGAGTAACAAACATCCATCCATTCATTCTTACAAACTTTCTCATTTATAATATTAGTAGGACTAGCGACCCGCCCCGGCTTTGGTCGGTACCTAGGATTGGTTCTAAAAAAAGATGAATAGTCCAACTGCGCTGTTCAACGAGTTGGCCTACAGGCCTATATTAGGGTAGTGGTCTAATTATTTTCATAGTTGGACCAAATAACCTCGTTAAAGTCAGTCCGGGGCAGTAGTCCAACTGCGCTGCTGTTCAATGAGCTGGACTACATGCCTTTATTAGGGATAGTGGTCTAATTCTTTTAAAAGCTGGACCAAATAACGTTGTTAAAGTCAGTCCGAGGCAGTAGTCTAACTGCGCTGCTGTTCAATGAGCTGGCCTACAGGCCTATATTAGGGTAGTGGTCTAATTATTTTCATAGTTGGACCAAATAACCTTGTTAAAGTCAGTCCGGGGCATTAGTCTAGCTGTTCTGCTGTTCAATGAGCTGGACTACGGGTCTTTATTAGGGGTAGTGGTCTAATTACTTTTATAGTTGGACAAAATAATCTTGCTAAAGTCAGTCCGGGCAGTAGTCTAACTGCGCTGCTGTTCAATGAGCTGGACTACAGGCCTATATTAGGGGTAGTGGTACAATTATTTTTATAATTGGACCAAATAACCTTGTTAAAGTCAGTCCGGGCAGTAGTCTAACTGCGCTGCTGTTCAATGAGCTGGACTACGGGCCTTTATTAGTGGTAGTGGTCTAACTTTTTTTTTAAAACACATACATACTAAATTGTAATTATTTTTTATTGATTATATAAGTGTCTACTTTGTTTATTGCTTTTTATTAATTCGTCATACTATTAGTTGTATGTACCTATGTGTTTAAAAATAAATCTATTTATTTCTTTCTTTCTTCATAGTAATACCACATAATCTTGTTAAATTCAGCCCGGGGCAGTAGTCCAGCTGCGCTGCTGTTCAATGAGTTAGACTACGGTAGTGGTCTGATTATTTTATTGTTGGACCAAATAACCATGTCAAAGTCCCATAGTCCAATTAACGAAAAAAATAAAAACAGTTGAGAAACCCACATTAATTAGATTTAGGATGTAAAAGATAAAGCCTTTGACAATTTGATAATGTTCTGTGGTCCGACCATAAAAATAGTTGGACCACTACCCTAGGTAGTCCGTTGTTCAAAATTATGAGTAAAATGACCCTCTTTCAGCTACGATACACCCTTTCCTGATTTACCTAAGTTTCCTGTACTTAACCTTGTTTCTTGTATAAAACACACAAGCACCAAAATTGTTTCCTTCAAAACCATGAGAACTGGCTTCACTCGGGCTTACCTAAATAATTCCAATCATGCAACAACATAAACAATTTTCAAATAAATCTTAAACAACGGTCAAATTTCACAAACACGAGTTTGTTATTTACAACACTGTTGTTCTTCTTAATTAAATTTGATCTTAATTTCTTCAGTATGGTGTGATCAATAGTGAGTGCCAAAACAAAAAAATCATATTAAAAAAAAACAGAATTTGATTTTATGACACGGGAATTACTAACGTACGAATTAGTCGATTATTCCGACTATAGTTTCAACCGGCGATCTTTATCAAGGCGAGTGCGCGCGCGCACATAGCACTCGCTATAGCATAGCATAGCCACGGAATAAAAAATTATAAAAACGCTTTAAAAACAGTGCAAAAACTTGCCTAATCACTAACAGCAAGTACCAGGCAAGCAGCAATAACTAGCAATGGCTTGGAAACTCCATTGGTTGCTGGTAACCATTATAGTCATACCAGAAGTCCTAAGTCAGAAAATGAGTGCAGCGGTGCTGCAGGACTTGATGACGCCTTTGCGAGAATTTGGAGAGGGCTGCGGGTATCAGGTAAGAAAATTAGGGTCAACGGGGGAAATTGCATCTTTCGAGAATTACTGACAAACCCTTCACAAATTAGGCGCCACCTACATCTTATTCTATCTTTAGTTGCAATAATCTGTAGAAGTTACGTTAGTTGCCTAATTTGTGAAGGGTTTGTCAGTAATTCTCGAAAGACGCAATTGTCTCACAGACGCATTCGCCCCAGTCGACCCTTCTTAAAATCTTTGCAAAGGCGATGATGGCCTAACTGGTAAGGTTCACCTCTCAAGCCGGGTGTGGGTTCGATCCCAGCCGAAGGCACGCACCAGTTTACTTCACCTTTATATGTACACAGTTTTAATCAATAAAATTTTACTTTTTTGAACATTTTTAATGGAGTTATCCTCTAACACTTATGCTTACTTGCACTGAATATAAGAATTGCAAAAGGCCATGTTTAACTATTTTTAACTACTACCTAGCCAAATATTTGCTAGAAGAATTCCAGCGAATATTCGAACATTTAGCGAATTCTATTCGAATTTGCAAAATTCGTGCTAAAAATGTAGTTTTTTTTATTTCGTCCAAAATCTTTATGTAGGTACCTACTTATACCCACTTAATGTTACACGTTTGAACAATTCTTTCATTATTCAGTTTTCTTTATTTTCGAAAAATGATCGATAATAATTCTTATATTTAGATTAATTTAACTCTTGTAAAAAATCTTCTGAACTTTGGAGCTGAAACTGTCAGTACATAAGGCAACAAAACGTTATTATGTATTCTATAGTCGCATAGCTTTTTTTCAAGACGATTCCAATGATATAAGTTTCATATGTAGGTTTCATACAAAACTTAAGAGAAATCTTGATTTTAGTAGCAAACGGCGATTTTTTTTTTCAAAATGGCGGCGGTTTTGCTAGTTGAGTCATAAAAAAAAAATGACGGCTTGCCAGCAGACGGGTTAAAACAATAAAACTTATTCTAAAAGCTAGAGGTAGTTTAAACTAGTTAAGCGAGGACTTATGCAATTCTATAGTGCAAGTGGGCACTATCAATGAACGTTTGTCTCAATCTATTTGGCGCGAGGTATTTTTAAGTAGGTAAGTAAAACGTTTAATCCGGCAGGGCTGTCCGGACGTGAAAGAAGGTGTGCTGAACGTCCACATCGTACCGCACAGCCACGGCGAGCTGGGCTTCAGCAAGACGTTTGACGAACACTACACTGGATGTAAGACAATCCTTGTGGTTACACTTATATATGATTCAAATTAGTAGCTCGGCTGAGACCACACGAACGTAACTTTACGAGCGTAATTTCGGTGTTGTATTACACTTCTGCCAGCCCCCTCGGGGGAAAGGCGTGACGACATGGTTATGTTAACTTAAGTCAATAGTTTCGTGCATATTATGTCTTTATCTCATCATATGCTTTACCTCTCCAGATAAGATAGTGGGCAAGTTCAAAGACGCGGGGACCAAGGTCAATTGGAAGAGGATCTTGGATTTCGTCATTACAGAACTTTGGAATAATAGAGAGAGGAAGTGAGTAGCCAAAAAAATAATGGTAAAACAAAAAAGGTTGGTAAACGACAGATTACACAAAAAGATAGAAAACGATGAATGGAAGAATCAGAACATTTCAAAAACCGATTAAACGGGGAACGGGCTCGCATTACGTCTCTCTCCTCATGCTTCGGCTAGGGATAGCAATCTCGCAAATAGTTAATTATATTGAATTTCTTAAAAACCTTAATTCACGCGGGATCCCGCGGTATCCCGCGGGATTCAGCTGGATTGGCTCTAATGCAAAAATCCTGCGGGTTTGAAAATGATGCGAGATTGCAACCCCAACTCCAAATCCGGCCACACTCAAAGAGGCCACACTAACGAGAAACATCAATGCCCATAGCGTGTATTATTCTGATAATTAATGCGTTATAATTTAGGGCGACAATTCGTGGCCACACTAATGTTTAACGTCCGTCATCGCCACAATTATCTGCGTTTCCCGTTAATGTGGCCGGGTCATCAGGATGTAAGAAGCGCTACACATAAATAAAATAAAATAAAAATAGACTTCATTTCTACTGCATCGTTTCACAAATAGTTTAGCTTTTAATATTAAATCAAGAATATGCAGAAGTCACCTCTGCTGCGTAGGCCTCCCCTAATGTTCTCCACTCTTATCTCTCTCTAGCTGCGGTCATCCAGTTTGGTCCGTATTTCTTTGAAAATATGTCCCTCCATTTTTTCCTTTGTCTTCTCTAGCTCCTTTTCCCGTCCAGTGGAGTCCATTCTGTGACTTTTTTGTCCATCTGGAATTTTCGAGCCTACAGATATGTCCTGCCCATTTCCATTTAAGTAACCTTATTTTTTCTGTTATGTCCGGTATTTTAGTTTTGCTTCTAATAATGTGGTTATTCACTTTGTCTAATTTTCTAATTCCTAATATACTTCTCTCCATCTTCCGCTGGCAGATTGCAACCTTTTCTTCATCGTTTTTCCTCATTGACCATGTCTGGCAGCCATGTGTTAGACATGATAGTATTGTTGTCTCATTAGCTCGTCCCGTCTCGTCTCGCGACACATACAAACTAATAAACAATAATTTCAGGTTCACGTTGTCGGATACGCCGTATTTATTTCAATGGTGGTCGAACCGCGATGGCACAGGTGAACACTTTTTCGGCCGAGCGAAACTGAGGTCCCAGGATCTACTACGAATAATGCATGTCAATTAGTCCCAATAGACTGTGAGACCACGGGTTCCCTCGATCTGAAAAATAGACAAACATTCTACACTGTTCTAAAGCATTTTTTACACTGTGTATCTTTCTATGTATATCATTCTACTCATCATATGTTTATTTTACACATTTTATTTTATTTCATAATATTTTATTGACATAATTAATTTGCACACCTAATGTGAGGTAGTTATTGGCTGTTCAAACCTAAATTAAGATCATTGTAACCCATTGACGAGCAAATAAAGAAATTGAATTGAATTGAATTGGGACTACGAGTAACTATGGCTATGATGATTTTGAGACCTTCAAGTTCAAGCATCTGCCTGTTGCCATTATCAATTTCGAGCAAAACAAGCAAAAACATCACGCTTGTTGTATGGTAGCCATCTTAAGTATTTTTTTTTTTAGTCAGTTTTTTTTTGTTTTACGGGATCAGAACTACTTCTGATGCCGTAAAACAGACAGACAGACAGTATGCCGTAGCCAGTTGAAGATTGAGTACGTAGGTACTCAATCTTCAACTGTCTAACTATTACGGTTCCTAAGATACAGCCTAGTTACAGACGGACAGGCGGACTGATAGCGGAGTCTCAGTAATAGGGTCCCGTTTTACCCTTTGGGTACGGAGCCCTAAATAACAGCTGTTCCATAAATTTCGTCGAAGATCAATGAACTTTTTGTATGTAACAGCTGAAAATTTTCCGCGATTTTAGTGTTAGCTTACGGCTGACTCATTCTCGATGTAGGGTAGGGTCGATCTGTACCTGCAGTGGGACTCAGGCCCGGATCTAGGATTGGGGGGCTAGGTAAGCTGGCGCGCTTGCCCTGGGCGCCTGATTCAGGGGTCGCTAAAACCATAATGTAACCTAACTATAAAATCTACATATGTACTCGTGATCACGCTTTTTCTCTATAAGTATTTGTGAGTTTATAAAGTAGTAACTATTTATCTCGATATACATATGAAATGCTCCATGCCAGCATGGCGGAAGCTGGGCGACACTCTCAACTTTCTGCTCCGAGTCAACAGCAACCTAGATCCGGGGGTGGTGGGGCTGAAACGTAAAAATCATTGTAATGAGAAATAATTAGATAGAATGATACTATATCGTAATTCCATCTATCTGTTACCTTAACAAACCCTACCTTCACTTGGACACCCCCGTCCCAAACCATCCTAGATCCGCCCCTGGCTAATAGTACCCCGTCCTCCACAGTTCACCGCATGGTGTACGAGCTGCTCCGCCAGGGCCGGCTGCACATCGTCGGCGGGGGCTGGGGCATGCCGGACGAGACTTGCACGAGCTACCACGCGATCATCGACCAGTTCACTCACTCGTTTAGGTATTTGTACCCGATTGCGCAAAAAGGAGGGTTATGTTTTATTTTCGAGTGTGTGTGTATGTATGTATGGATGTACGCCCTACAGCCTAAACAGCTTGATGTATTTCGACATGAGAAGTGTCATTTGAATCGTTTGGATAGTGGAAGTGACGTAGGGTACAATATTTTAACAGTTAACAGTCATCATGTTAAAGCTCCTCTACCTGTAGATATATATATATATTTTTTATGTAGAATAGGTCGACGTTTGACCACCAACTCGCCTGATGTTAAGCGACGTTGTGGTCTAAGATGGAGCACGACGACCTATAAGGTACTTATTCACTCTAGCCTTGAAGTTTACTAGAGTGAAGAAGTACAAAGCCGGCAGTTGAGTGAGGCGCTACAAGTGCGCTACTGCTCAGACCCGTCTTCGGAACGGTTACACCGGACTACATCCCGAAACACGACTAGGTCATTTCACGGCATGGCTTGGTTCGGTGGGTGGTAACTAGCCACGGCCGAAGCCTCCCACCAGAGTTTGCTACCCGGTTAGCACTACCTGCGGTGCTATTCACAATCATTCGGAAACGTATCCGATCGGATCTGAGAAATTTCAAACTCAAATTGTTCAAATCTCAGCCTACTTTTATACATTTTGGAATAGGGAATCAAGTATAAATCCGATCCGAAGAATTAATCACGTATAAAAAATTATAAATTTAAACCGAGATTCGAATAATTTAGGTTTAAAATTTCTGAAATCCGAACGGAAACGTTTCCGAATGGTTGTGAATAGCCCTGCTGGGGACCACGTGTAGGGAATCAGAATAGAGTACACTCCTACGGACGTGGGTAGTTCAGCCCCCAAAATACATGCTCTACATAAATACATAAATATATGCTCTACCTCCTATATCGCCTCATGTGTAGGCCAATCATTAATTATTACTATTAGCTCTGTGAGTTGAAGACCTTGCGGCCTACGTTTGTCTTCCTCTACAGGTCGCTTTCCTCAATCGATTCTCGTGAAATTTTGTGAGCAGGTTCGATAATTCAATCAATTCAAAATGGCGGAGATTTGATTTAAAAAAATCATAACTCCGCCATTTTGAAAAGTTTCCAAAAACTGACTCAGCAAAAAAAAAAAAATATTGAACTCACTCAAAAAATTTCACGAGAATCGCTTAATAAATGCAACCTGTAGAGGAGGACAAACATCGGCCGCGAGGTCTACAGCTTACAGAATAAATATTTAACTACCTCTACCCCGCGTTTCTACACGCGCTCCTACAAGAACCGTTTTTACCCTTCCTATATAGTCCCTTCCCTTACCCTAGTTTTTCAGAATAAAAAGTAAGCTAAATAAGCTATACCAAATCTCATCTAAATTCGTCTATCTGTTTGAGCGTGTAGTAAGAAACACACTTATAAAGAGCTCACAAACTTACAAGTTGAGTGAATCCGGTGTTACTTTACTACATACCTGGAGCCTGGGGTATAGCGACAGGCTCGTTCCCAGCCACATTTGGGACTGAACATCGTCCGGCGCAATGTAGGAGGTTGTCCACCTTTCCTAGCCCCTTCGGGGGAAAAGCGTGACGATATGTTTTGTTACTTCTTCGCAGAAAGCTAAACAGATCCTTTGGCCCGTGCGGGCGCCCTCTGGTTGCATGGCAGGCAGACAACTTCGGCCACTCGCGAGAGTTTACCAACCTCGCCTCTATGCTAGGCTTCGACGGCCTCTTCATCAACCCCATCAGCTTCGAAGACGAACTGGACCGGATGAAGAAAAAAGAGCTTGAGATGATTTGGAGGGGAAGCGACGATATTGGTATGTCTCTGTCTGTCTAGCGTCGTTTCTATCAATCAGTCTCACTCACCAAGCTCGCCTCAATGCTAACCTTCGACATGCTCTTCATCAATCCTTCAGCTTCGAAGACGAACTGGACCGTATGAAGAAAAAAGAGCTTGAGATGATTTGGAGGGGAAGCGACGATATTGGTATGTGTCTGTCTGTTTAGCGTCGTTTCTATCAATCAGTCTCACTCACCAAGCTTACCTTAATGCTAGCCTATGACGGCCTCTTTGTCAACCCCATTATCTTCGAAGATGAACTGGACCGGATGAAGAAAAAGGGCCTGGAGATGGTTTGGAGAGGGAACGATGTATAGGTATGTATGTTTGACGGGCGTCGTATCTGTCTATCTATATCTCTCATCAAACTCGCCTCAATAGGAGCCTTCCACGGCATCAACCCCATCAGATTCAAAGATGAACTGGACCGGATGAAGAAAAAAGAGCTTGAGATGATTTGGAGAGGAACCGACGATATAGTTTTTTTTTTTTTTTTATTGTAGAATAAGTCGGCGTTTGACCACCAACTCGCCTGATGTTAAGCGACGTTGAGGTCTAAGATGGAGCACGACGACCTATAAGGTACTTATTCACTCTAGCCTTGAAGTTTTGTAGAGTGAACAAGTACAAAGACGGCAGTTGAGTGAGGCGCTACAAGTGTGCCACTGCTCAGACCCGTCTTCGGAACGGTTACACCGGACTACATCCCGAAACACGACTAGGTCATTTCACGGCATGGCTTGGTCCGATGGGTGGTAACTAGCCACGGCCGAAGCCTCGCACCAGAGTTTGCTATAGATAAGTCTTTGTCTGTCTAGCTTCGTTTCTGTCTATCTGTCTCTCTCACTAACCTCGCCTCAATGCTAACCTTCGACGTGCTCTTCATCAACCCCATCACTTTCGAAGATGAACTAGACCGGATGAAGAAAAAAGAGCTCAAGATGATTTCGAGGGGAAGCGACGATATAGGTATGTCTCTATCTAGCAATGTTTCTTCCTCTGTCGCACTCACCAAGCTCGCCTCAATGCTAGCCTTTGACGTCCTCTTCATCAACCCCAACAGCTTCAAAAACGAACTGGACCGGATGAAGACAAAGGAGCTAAAGATGATATGGAGAGGAAGCGAAGATATAGGTATGTCTCTGTCTACCATTGTTTCCATCCCTGTCTCACTTACCAAGTTCACATCAATTGACGTCACTACGTGTTGCTCACGTGACCATTTTTAACTCGGAATGCTATAACTGGCGCAGTGTATTAGTATACCAAGAGTTTATCTGTTCTCAGGCTCTGAATCCGACGTGTTCACACACAAGCTGTTCGACGGCTACTGGTCTCCTCCAGGGTTCTGCTTCGGAACCATGTGCTCCGATCCGCTCATCGTCACATCCGACTCGGTGTTCAAGAACGTTGCTGAACGAGTAAGTTGTGTCCATTTTTTTTTTTTTTATGTAGAATAGGTCGACGTTTGACCACCAACTCGCCTGATCTTAAGCGACGTTGTGGTCTAAGATGGAGCACGACGACCTATAAGGTACTTAGTCACTCTAGCCTTGAAGTTTTGTAGAGTGAAGAAGTACAAAGACGGCAGTAGAGTGAGGCGCTACAAGTGCGCTACTGCTCATCCATCAGTCCATGATCCAAAAAAAATCCAGCGTTCCAGGAGCCAACACCAGATGACGTCACTCGTCATCATCGTCGTCTCCTTCGAACTTGTTGCAAATGACTTATTTCGGTCTTGCTTGCGCATCGATGGACGTGATGATCGCGTGAGCATTTATTAATTGGAACGCTAAATACTTACCTGGCGGAGTATATTGTTATACCATGGTTCTGGTTATATGCTGTAAGGAATTAAAAAAGCCCGCGACACCAATTTTGATTAATACTGATTTTTACCAAACAAAGCATCCGACTACACCTTTCTATCAAAAACAATATCAAAATCTATTCATCCGTTCGGGAGCTACGATGCCACACACACACACACACACACACACACACACACACACACACACACACGCGCGCGCGCGCGCGCGCGCACACTCACTCACACACACTCACACACACACACATATGTGCATACATAAACACGTCAAACTTAAAACGTATAATAAACGACTATAAGTATTATTATATTATATAGATATTTATTTACAAAAACGATTATATAACGATACATAAACGATTCAAAGATGGCGAAATGCCAAAAGAACGGGTAAGATCCCACAAAATTCCGTTAAAATGGTTCAGCCCCAATAGCTACGATTCTACTTTCTTCTCCAGGTATCCGCATTTATAAGCAATGCAAAAGACCGGCAAGGCTTCCACTACGCCACGAACCACATCATGGTCGTCATGGGCAAGAGGATGGGGTACTACGACGCGACCATGTGGTTCAACAACATCGACTCTCTTATCAAGTGAGTATTTTCAACCGACTTCAAAATAGCAAAAGCGATGGTAGCCTAGTTGGTAGAAGGCCAGGGAGGCTATTCCTGCGCGTGAGATTAGATGAGATTTTATTATTAGAGAAAACAAATCTCCGAATAGGGTCCCAGAGCCAAGTATCTTAAGCCAGAGGGAGCGGGTTCAATCACAGCCGACGGCACGTACCAATTTGTTCATTGTGTGAACGTATGTGCATATTGTATGTCATCTGCTACATGACTGGAGCCCGGTGTATGGCGACAGGCTAGCCCCTGTCAAATTTGGGACTGAACATCGTCCAAGCAATAGCAATGCAATTTGTATTGTTTACATACACACGTTTTTACGTCACGCCTTTCCACCTGGGCTGGCAGTGTAATACAACAACCATACTACGCCGGACAATATCCAGTCCCAAATATGGCTGTATGACGAGCCTGTCGTCATACACCGGGCTCCAGTCATGTAGCAGACGAAGTAGAATACGCACATGTGTTCACACAGTGAATAAATTGGTGCGTGCTTTCGGCTAGGATCTAACCCGCTCCCTCTGGCTTTAGAGGCGAGCCTTGTCCTACTAGGCTTTTATTGCTATAAAATCATCATCGTTTTTATGATTCATCGTGTTAATTATTATGTTTTCTTTCAGGCTAGTGAATCAGAAAAGCGCCGAATCCGGCGGGAAAGTCTACGCCATGTACTCCGCCCCGGCTTGCTACCTCAAAGCAGTGCACGATTCCTCGTAACGTTTCATATCCTTTGACAATAGACAATAATTTATTTGTGGCACAAAACACACAATAAATTTAATACTTATAAACTTTGATAATCATAGTCTTTGAGCTCTTCTAGATAGACCATATTACGGTCCGGCAATACTGGCAATATTGCCGACTGTACCCCGGCCATCATCAACCATGCTAGAATTACTGCAATACTAGCCCGGCAGTACTGGCTCAGCGATATTGCGACAAAATGTTGAGCGTGGCCCGGTGATATACAGTCATTTATGACTGTATTTGATTGTACTTATACTGTAAAATTGACTGTACTTATTTGACTGACTGATTTGCAGTGAAAATATGGCATGTCTTGAAGCGCTCTAAGTAATCTGGTGCTATTCCGAGATCGACCGCAGATAGCGCTCGTAGATGGCATTGCTGCCAGCGGTAGAAGTTTTTTTTTTTTTTTTAATGTAGAAGAGGTCGACGTTTGACCACCAACTCGCCTGATGTTAAGCGACGTTGTGGTCTAAGATGGAACACGACGACTTATAAGGTACTTATTCACTCTAGCCTTGAAGTTATGTAGAGTTGACAGAGTGGCACTACTGTAGGGCTATTCCTACGCGTGACATGAGATGTGATTTTATCTTGGTCACTCTCACACCTATGACGTTGCAAACGAGAGCAACAAGGACGAATAAAGGTGAGATGAAAATCTCAAAGCTCCGAATAGCCCCCTGTTGATTTGAATAAAATTAAACGTTTTTGCTCATTGAGATGAAAGGTTGTTACAAATTGGAGCTACCCGGGACTGCCTCGACTCGTTGTCAATGGGTGGTTCACGGACGCCGCGTGGTCAACCAGGGAACCTCGCGTGGTCAACGAGTGAACGTTGCGTGGTCCACTAATTACTAAGCAATCTGTCAGCGATTGTCACTTGTCCTCTCGGGCGGCGCGTGGTCACCGAGTGGGCCACTCGCCGACGCCGAGGCGATCCGGAGTTGATGTAGTGAGCGC
The DNA here is from genome assembly GCA_911728515.1 of Peribatodes rhomboidaria. Lineage (NCBI taxonomy): Eukaryota > Metazoa > Arthropoda > Insecta > Lepidoptera > Geometridae > Peribatodes > Peribatodes rhomboidaria. Next base: position 2,473,152 of record OU452196.1, on the reverse strand, counting down.
ATATCCGTAGAAGTTCATACAAAGACTACTAACTGCACGAGACGAGGCGGTGCGGGTCGGGCTCCAACCTGAAAACGAAAATGTCAGTTATATCTATCTGAAAAGGAAAATATAATAAAAACATCATCAATATTATAAATGCTAGTAAAAAAGTAAAAAATGTATGAGATGTGCATGCTATCGAGATGTCACGTGTTCTAATGTCAACTTGTCCAACCAATCAACAGCTAACTTTTTAGCGATAGTGACGGAAGAAATAGAATGGCTTCGAAGCGAATGTCGTTTGTCTAGACTTCGTTTCTAATTTGTGATTTTTTTTATAATTTTCGAACGTGCTTCAAAATCTCACGAGAATCGGTTGAGGAATGCGACTAGAAGGGCTATTCTTATGCAATCAGATTCAATCTCACTATTTTTCGTCCTTGTTGCTCTCGTTTGAATAGTCATAGATGTGAGAATGACCAAGATAAAATCTCATCTCATCTCACGCGCAGGAATAGCCCCCCTGGAGGGCTATTCCTACGCGAGAGATGAGATGAGATTTTATCTTCGTCACTCTCACGCCTATGACGTTTTAAACGACAGCAACAATGACGAAAAAAGGTGAGATGAAAATCTCAAATCTCCGAATAGGGCCCCTGGGGTGCTATTCCTACAGGTGAGGTGAGATGAGATTTTATCTTGGTCACTCTCACACCTGTGATGGCTTAAGCGAGAGCAACAAGGATGATAAAAGGTGAAATGAAAATCTCAAATCTCCGCACCCTGGGAGGCTATTCCTGCGCGTGAGATGAGATGAGATTTTATCTTGGTCACTCTCACACCTATGACGTTTCAAGCGAGAGCAACAAGGACGATAAAAGGTGAAATGAAAATCTCAAATCTCCGAATAGGGCCACTGTGGAGGAGGACAGAATATTCCGGCTGCAAGGTCTACATCTCACAGCCACTATAGTATAACTACGTTCTTAGGTATATCTTCGATACTCATTTGAATAAAGACATTTGATTGATTGATTGATTGCACTCGGAATGCAGGTAGCCGCACCCGCATGAAAGACTGCGGTCAACCCCAGCCGCTGGCAGCAGGGGAGTATGCGGTCGATTTCAGAATGGCACCTTTAGTTTAGTCTTAAGTATAGCAAAACACTATAAACAATGTTGACTACCTTAGTGGCTCAGAAGGTAGTGAACCTGCCTTCTGAGCTTAGGGGCGTGGGTTAGATTCCCACCTAGGACAAACATGATGAACATTTGTGTTTGTTCTATGTCTGGGTGTTAATATGTATTTAAGTGTGTTTTTAAAAAAATATACAGGGTGTTACAAAAACCATGTTAGGTGCGCATTCAACATCGACTGGACGATGCATCTATGCTAGTTTAAATTAATATTGACTCTAAGAATGTTGAACATACATCGCGCTCCGCCCTCCTAAAAGCGCGAACGCAGCCACCAATCGCGTCGGTTCTAATTTGTAAACTATTCGCGTCGTGTCACTACTTTCTTAGAATAAAAGCATAGAATAGAAACATAGGATATATTTTTACAAAATTTCCTTTTTTCTTGCGTTCAACGGTCATAACTCTTGCTGTTTTTAATGTTTTTTTTTTGGTATTTTTGCATGAATACTTTAAAGCGTGTGTATAGTTTGCGTCACGTAAAAAGAACGCTGGAAAAAAGTGGACGGGATGAGTTTGCGCATGGCTACAATGACGCACGAAAGTATTTAGTTGGTAGTAGGGTTGGATTTGAAAGTATTTGGCTTCATATATTGGTTATTGGTAATATAGACCGATAATAATAACCTAACGCACAGCTCGACCACAAGCGTTCTTTTTACGTGACGCGAACTATACATTATCTAAAACGTTTCAAGCCACTTGGATCGTTTTTAATTTATTAAATATGAGCCAATACAGGAGATATCACTTTCTCTAAATCGTTCCAAACGAACGTTAGAATTAACTTCGTCTAACCAAGATAATGACTAACCTGTGTGTAATTTTAACAAAGAATTATTTTAATAAAGAAATATTGCATGTTTCCGATTAGAGTGTGGTTTTATTAGTATTTTAGCATTAAATGCGCATTGGAACCTTTTTGTGAATCTTACATTTTTACTAGGTATGCCATGTGTATAGCAATTTCTCAAAAACGTTCCAAAGAAATTAATTTAGTTTTATCAAAAAAACTACCTCGGTTGTAAAAGTGTGTTACGATATGTTTCGATAATTAAAGTTAAATATTAGATAATTACACGTTTACGCTGAGTAATACCGGATTGAACTTTAAACGGACCAAGCCATGCCGTGAAATGACCTAGTCGGGATGTAGTCCGGTGTAACCGTTCCGAAGACGGGTCTGAGCAGTAGCGCACTTGTAGCGCCTCACTCAACTGCCGTCTTTGTACTTCTTCACTCTACAAAACTTCAAGGCTAGAGTGAATAAGTACCTTATAGGTCGTCGTGCTCCATCGTAGACCACAACGTCGCTCTTAACATCAGGTGAGTTGGTGGTCAAACGTCGACCTATTCTACATAAAAAAAAAAACGCGATTTCCCAAAAACTTAACCCATGTGGATTGGAACGTTTTTCAGAAACAACGTCCATTATTATACAACAGAGTTTTTGTAACATGCTGTTTAGGTGTGTATATCAGTCTCTGGCTGCCATAGTACAAGCTTTTTTTAGTTTGGGCTCAGGCAACCGTGTGTGAAAAATGTCCCAAATTTATTTATTTAACTTCCAGTCCAACGTTGCCGATAAAACAGGACGATTTCCTGCCATTAACATTTGATAAAACGACACACCTGACCGGGCTGTACACCTCGCGACCGACAGTCAAGTATATGGCCAGAGAGGGACACGTGTACTTACAGGTGAGAGGGAAGCTGATCGTAAGACGTTGCAACAGGTTAAAAGTTGTTGCAACGGATCGTAGGATGTCGTAATTGATGAAAAGTTGTTGCAATGTATGTATTATTTCCTGCCAATAACGTTTGATAAGACGACACACCTGACCGGGCTGTACACCTCGCGACCGACCGTCAAGTACATGGCCAGAGAGGGACACATGTACTTACAGGTGAGAGGGAAGCTGATCGTAAGACGTTGCAACAGGTTAAAAGTTGTTGCAACGGATCGTAGGATGTCGTAATTGATGAAAAGTTGTTGCAATGTATGTATTATAAAATACTAGCTGTTACGCTACTTTGTGTGCGTTTATTAAGAATACTATCATCTTAAAATTATTTTATTAATTTAAAGAATAAGAAGAAAAAGAGAATTTCAATGTATTGAGATAATGTGGACTACCTCGGTGGCTCAGTCGGTAGTGAACCTGCCTTCTGATCTAAGGGGCGTGGGTTCGATTCTCACCTAGGGCAAACATTCAAATGATGAATATTTGTGTTTGTTCTATGTCTGGGTGTTAATATCTATTTATGTATGTATTTAAAAGTATATAAGTATATATACGAGTATCAGTCTCTGGCCGCCATAGTACAAGCTTTGCTTAGTTTGGGGTCAGACGACCGTGTGTTCAAGTGTCCCGAATATTTATTTATTATTTAATATATAGAATACTATTTTCTTAAAATTACTTATTTTATTATTTAATTTCTTATTTTCAAAAACCTTCCTCGTGATATAATTATAATAATAAAGCCTCTATATTTCTATATCTTTTATTCCATATTCTACATTTCACACATTATTATGTAGTTCCAGAGATATGGATCTCGTGTTGAGTAAAGGCCTCCTCAATTTTCTTCCACAATTCTCTGTTTTTGATTTTACTCATCCAGTATTTTCCCGCTAAGAATAAGGTCGTCAGCCCACCGTTTGACTGGTCTTTCTGATTGGATTGACTGGTTCCTCATGATATACTGGAACTAATTATCAAATTTAATCAAGATACGTTCAGCCGTTGAGCCGTGAAAAGTCTACAAACAGACAGCGTTACTGTAGATTTTATTATTAAGTTAGAATTGCAATGGATTATTAAGTCGTGGCAACTAGGCCAATGGTCACATAGTTGACCAAGCATAGCGAGGTCTCAGAGTCTACTAGAATATCTCGGCTTTTAGTTCGTAACTTGAGTCTCGTTCATAAAATCTACGTGAAACTTTGCAGGCAAGTAGTACATGCAAATACATTTTTTAAATTCAAATATGAGCGAAATCGGACGAGTAGTTCTGGAGATTTGAGAGGTCTCCTTTCGAAGCGAACTAGTAGCTAGTGGCTTATAACGGATCAAAAGTTGTTGCAACTGATCTTATGTCGTTGCAGCGGATTATAAGTCGTTGCAGCGGATTATAAGTCATTGCCCTCAAAAGCCCTCCAATTCTGCTAACCAATTGATTTTAAATTGTTAATGAATTGCCCCAAATTGGTCCTTCTTACATGCCAGAAGAGACATTGACATTTCTGGCATACAAAAAGTGTCAATTTTAGGCAATGCATTAAACTAAAAACAATTGCTTAGTCGAATCGAGGCCCTTTAGGCCTAACATGTGCAACGCGACAACGGTACATATTGACTTTTTTATCGAGACAGACTCATGTTTACATATAGCCTTGTCACGTTCTCGCACGACAAAAAGTGACGAGAAGAATTACGTCGCGCGCGCATGCTGGGGGCACATGTAGATCAGCACAATGACTTGTAATCTGTTCCAAGGATCTTAAGGTACAGTTGTGATTGCAGATGGTGAAGCAGATCCACGTCTTGGCCGGGCTCTCGTCCAGGGACGCCAGGTTATATGACGACCTGTCCTGGGCCACTGGTTAGTTTTTTATATGTTTGCGCATGTTTGCTCATGTTTGTCTATGTCCATTTATACAGACAGTACCTGGATGACCGAGCTTTGCTCGGTTTTTTTTTTTTTAATTGTGCACAAAAAATAGTATTATTATTCGCCAATAGATGTCAGGAAGAGTCATATTTTTCAGTTGAGACTACTCAAACGCCTCCTGTTTGTTATTTTTCTTCCAAGTTTATGTTTAAGTTGATTATCGATAAAACACGAATAAAATGACATTTTCTAAAAATGATTCCTAGCTAGATCGATTTATCGCCCCCGAAACCCCCTATATACTAAATTGTATGAAAATCGTTGGAGCCGATTCCGAGATTCCAATTATATTTATAAATACAAGAATTGCTCATTTAAAGATATAAGATAGAGCATATCGTCATTACATACCGTGACGCCTTTCCTTTGAAGAGGCTGGCAGAGGTGTACAACACCCACACTTTGTCGGACAATATACAGTCCTAAACGTGAAAGGGGCCTGTTGCCATACACCAGGCTCCACTTACGTAGCAGATGACATTAAAACGCACGCACGCACCCATTTATTAAATGTGTAAACATATGTGCGTATTGTATGTAATCTGCTACATGACTGGAACCCGGTGTATGGCGGCAGGCTAGCCCCTGTCAAATTTTTGACTGAATATCAATCGGGGAAGTGTGGGTGTTGTATTACATCTCTCTCAGCCCTCTCGGGCAGATCTGGGCTATCAAACTAGGCGCAAACAAAATACTTGTTTTCGTTGATTTCGTGTAATACCGGGCCTTAATATTTTCAGGAGCGTTCCAAGACCACAATATAATAACGGGCGCCATGCGACCACGTGTCAAGAATTACTACACGCAGAAAATGTGCAAAGCCATGGAAAAATCTAGGTTACTGATGAAGAAGGCGTTCAAGTGAGTTTTTACCTGACTAAGTATAAGAAGGATGATGTTTTACTAGCTGCCCCCGCGGTTTCACCCGCGGTTAAAAATATCCTATGTGCTACTCTAGACTTTAATCTCTGTGCCAAATTTCTTCCAGATCTTTTCAGACGTTCTGGCTTGAAAGAGTAACAAACATCCATCCATCCATCCATCCATCCATTTTTACAAACTTTCGCGTTTATAATATTAGTAGGATAGGCGTCAATCATAGGTATAACATATAGTCCAGTCATTACGTCGGAAAAATCGGGTTAGAAAAGAAAGTGAACCGAGAAAGCCAAATTTTGGATATGACGTGGGGGGTGGCTAGAAAAGCTTAAGTTCAAATTGTCGACCAAAATAACCTTGTGCGTTTTCCGCCATCTTGAAAAAGGGTTAAATTCAGTTTTTTCATCATAACTCGGTTCCCCGTTGAGATACGAAAATTTAGATATGCTACTTTTTTGTTGCTTTTTGTACGATCTACAATTAAGGTCCTAAACATTTTTCACGTATCGATTATCGTTTTCGAGATATCGATCAAAAAGCCAAAATTTTGGGGAGAAAAAATTGTTTTTCGTTAATACTCTGCCAGGACTCATAGCGTCACGAACGTCAAAAATAGACAGATGACGTAGATGACACGCATAATCTTACCTGCCTCAATCCATGGCATAAAAATATACTCCGCCAAGTGTAGTATTCCGAGTCACGAGGGAAACACGTAGTGACGTATGAAGACCGAAATGAGTCATTTACAACGAGTTCGAAAGAGATAAATGACGATGACGAGTGACGTCATCACGTGTTGCCTCCCGGAAGGCTAGACCTGTTTTTTTTTGTCTTAGTCAATCGATACATACATACATATCGTCACCCCGATGGGGCTGGCAGAGGTGTAATACAACACCCGCATTTCGCAGGACGATATTCAGTCCCAAATGTGATAGGGGGCGAGCCTGTCGCCATCCACCGGGCTCCAGTCACGTAGCAGATGACATACAATAGCGCATATGTTGACACAATGAACAAATTGGTGCGTGCCGTCGGCTGGGTTCGAACCCGCTCCCTCTGGCTTGAGAGGTGGACCTTCTCCCAGCTAGGCTGCCATCTGCCACATGATTTTTTTTTTACGTAAGATCACGCATAACTTTTTTCAGAGTAGTTCAATTTTGATCATTCTTTATTTCTTTGAATAATGTCACTTGTATAACTTATTGACTTGTTTTGTTGTCAGTAAGCTAAGGAAGAGTCCTGCCAAAACGCCGTACTACAGATGCAGCTTCAACATGTCAAGCTGTAAGCAGACAAACGCACTGCGATCATTCGTAAGTCTCGTGAGTGTCGCTCATGCGACACTTATGCACCCCGCCTCAGTTTTGGGTCTGCTCATACAGACCACACCCTACTTAGGCCGCTTCCATGTGTTTGAGCTAAAAGCTCCAAGAAGGGGCCCCACCTCAGGGTCCTCTTGGCTTTACCGTGGTTGCAGAAGCCACGGCCATTGAGCCCCCCCCCGCCACGACAAGGCGGGAACCCTCGGGGGAGTTTTTTTTTTATCTAGAATAGGTTGCGTTTGACCACCAACTCGCCTGATGTTAAGCGACGTTGTGGTCTAAGATGGAGCACGACGACCTATAAGGTACTTATTCACTCTAGCCTTGAAGTTTCGTAGAGTGAAGAAGTACAAAGACGGCAGTTGAGTGAGGCGCTACAAGTGCGCTACTGCTCAGACCCGTCTTCGCACACACCCTCTTCTTTCTTTTCACCCTATCCTAGCTCATCTCATCACATCCCATAACCCACCCACCCCATTCCATCTCATATCACCATACCCCATCCCATCTAATCTCATCGTATACCATTATTTTTTTCAGGTAGTAATATACAATCCCTTGGCTTGGCCCGTGACTGTACCCATCAGGCTACCTGTGGTGCGACATAACAGACATGTCGTCTACAATCCTAAGTGTAAGTATGTCTGTAAAGGGGCTATTACACCATGCGATCTGTAGTCTGGTACTAGGTAGCGTAGTATAATCTAAATTTACACTTCCACACTACTCCATCCATAATACTAATAATAATAATAATTTCGGTACACTTGCACACACGGTCGCCTGACCCCAAACTAAGCAAAGCTTGTACTATGGCTGCCAGAGACTGATATACATACATATATATTTTTAAAAACATACTTAAATACATATTAACACCCAGGCATAAAACAAGCACAAATGTTCATCACATAAATGATTGCTCTAGGTGGGAATCGAACCCACGCCCCCAAGCTCAGAAGGCAGGTTCACTACCAACTGAGCCACCGAGGCAGCCAATACTAATATTATAAAATGTAAAGTAATTCTCTGTCTGTCTGTTCTGTCTGTCTGGGTTTTCACGGCTGGCTGAACGGACCTTGATGAAGTTTGATAATTGGTTACAGTATTGCACGAGGAAGATTTTTTTATTCTTTTTTCTAAATAAACGCGAACGTAGTCGCGTGTAACAGATAGTAATGAGTAATTTTATAACAATAGGCACTGCTTGCTTTACCCGCGACTTCGTCATTATCGAAGTTCGAATTATCAAACTTCACCAAGATCCGTTCAGCTGTTTACCCGTGAAAAGCCGATAAACAGACAGACAGACACTCATTTTATATTATTAGTATGGATTTATATTTGATGAGCAGAGTAGTCTCATATACTGCAAATGCATCAGCAGATGCATGTGCGGCAGTGAAGGTTAGGTGAATTGAATGAAAGGTTTTTCTTGAGTTCGCCACAAAAAGAAACACTGTTTTCGGTAGTCACTGTTCGTACGTATTTAAGGCGAGCCTGGCCAGAAAACGTCTAGCAAGAATCAACTTTCCTCTAAGATAAACCATGGTTTTTACTGTGTAAAAAAATATATGTTATTCTTAAGCATGTTTTTAAGTGGAATCATAAATCTGATACATGTAATGAATAACTTCACTCGATAGAAAAAAAATCCAAAGTCACCTCTATTTGGTATTTTAAACACGATTTGCGACTTAATTTTTACAAATCATATTGCTTTTTTATTTTTTTTACGAATTACAATGCAATAAAAAAATGGAATCATAAATAAAAATGTTAAAAAGTTAACATGGTAATTTTATATGATTTTTTATCACGAATTCATGGTAAAAAGGCACGTTTGCGTGACCGCCAGTCCGCCCGCAGACCCCGTCGACGCCGGACGTGTGCCAAATTTTTGTGATCTCTGCAGTGCCGCACACACCAACACCAACCAAGCATTTAGTTTTGCCATAATGGGTAACAAACATAATAAACGAAAAAAATGCTCAAGTCTGACTTTTAGAAAATCGTACGAGTCAAGGAGCAAACGTCGGTAAGTAGATAAACTTCTACTAGATTAAATTGGTAATCATTGTTTTTATTTACTAGAATCGACATTTCTTGCATTGCTTTTTGTAGTCAGATGATGTATCAACAAATCTATTAGTACCTACTTATATTCGTTTTAGTGTTTTCAAATATCATACTCATCATCATAGATACTTTTTTGTCTCGTTACGTGTATTCACGATGTAAATACCCGGCCTAGTGGTATACCTACTAGTGATATTTATGTAGTTATACCTACCTACAGTTACAGTTTTTTTTGCAGAAGACTACTACGTAACAAACTCCAATGACTTTGGAATTGACGAAACGTAAGTACCTACCTACCTTTTGTACCACGCAGGGAGGCGGGTGTTCTGCGAAGTTTTGACTATGTCGGTCACCATTTATTATTTCACCCAGACAACTTGTGAGATACGGATACGGAGCGACGTTCATACTTTCATTTTTCCCGAGCATTCTAAACTGCACAACGAGTAAATACCCGCCCTAGTGGCATACCAGTAATATTTATATTTATATAGTTATACCTACTTACACGAATACCTATCTTACAGTTTTGTTTTTTTTTTCAGAAGAGTACTACAACCAAATTTAATAAACTCCGATGACATTGGAATTGACGAAACGTAAGTACCTACCTACCTTTTGTAACATGCAGGGCTGCGGATCTTCGCTAAGTTTTGACTATATAGGTATGTAGGATGTTAGGTGAGATACGGGACGACGTTCATACTTTCATTTTTCCCGAGCATTCTAAACTGCACAACGAGTAAATACCCGCCCTAGTGGCATACCAGTAATATTTATATTTATATAGTTATACCTACTTACACGAATACCTATCTTACAGTTTTGTTTTTTTTTTCAGAAGAGTACTACAACCAAATTTAATAAACTCCGATGACATTGGAATTGACGAAACGTAAGTACCTACCTACCTTTTGTAACATGCAGGGCTGCGGATCTTCGCTAAGTTTTGACTATATAGGTATGTAGGATGTTAGGTGAGATACGGGACGACGTTCATACTTTCATTTTTACTGAGCAATCTGAACTGCACAACGAGTAAATACCCGACCTAGTGGCATACCAGTGATATTTATATTTATATAGTTATACCTACTTACACGAATACCTATCTTACAGTTTTGTTTTTTTTTTCAGAAGAGTACTACAACTAAATGTAATAAACTCCGATGACATTGGAATTGACGAAACGTAAGTACCTACCTACCTTTTGTAACATGCAGGGCGGCGGATCTTCGCTAAGTTTTAACTATACAGGATGTTAGGTAAGATACGGGACGACGTTCATACTTTCATTTTTACTGAGCAATCTGAACTGCACAACGAGTAAATACCCGGCCTAGTGGTATATCTAGTAGTGATATTTACGTAGTTATACTTACCTACATGAATACTTATCTTCGTTTTTTTTTTTTGCAGAAGAGGACTTCAAGAGAATGTAATAAACTCTGATGACATTGCAATTGACGAAACGTAAGTACCTACCTTCTTTTTGTAACATGCAAGGTGGCGGATCTTCGCTAAGTTTTGACTGTACTGTATGTATGTAAATTATATAGGGTGTTAGGTGAGATAGGGGACGTCGTTCATACTTTCATTTTTGACTGAACAATCTGTACTACACGAGTGTTTGGTAGCGTTTGAGTTATAGCCGTATGATTTGAACACATCTAGGCCTGATTAGTACTGCAACGTGATTTTGGCTGTTTTGAAGAAAACTCGTAAAGTTGTATATTCGTTTTTAACGATTAGCGAAAATCGAGCATTTCGGTAAATCTTGTAAGTTCGGCTTTTATAAACCTACGACTGGTATGGATGTGTTCGTCGTTGCCTTTGAAATTCGAAACTGCCGGTTGTAAGAAGCGTTAGCGGGGACAGGCGAAGCTATGTATATACGTCACAAAGATGGCCGCCGACCGTTGTAGATTATTGCTTATATCTCGAGTTCTATCTCATCAAATCAGTTGTTTGAGGTGTCATTTGAAAGCTCATTTATTTATAATGTAGTTGTTATATAATTATGTACATACATATCAACAAGCTTGAACGACAGCTTCCGTGCGCGAGTCCGACTCGAACTTGGTCGGTTTTTTAGAATTTTTATATTTTGAACTTTTGGACATCATACTTATAAATATGTATTTATTTTTATTTTGTTTTAGGCACGTGGATGACATTGACCCTGTTTCACTCAGCGTGGTCATCATCCTGCGTCAGTCATGGTTTGGTGGGGGGTATCCTATCACGGCGTCACAAAGCTTAGTTTTTGTGAAAAGGGGGTTAAAACTTCTTCTTATATGGTGTTGTACAACCCCTTAGCAATACACTTTTTAAAAATCTACCGTGGAGTTTCCAACTAGACTCTGCACATGGTCACAAGGCGCGAACTACCCAAGCCTGGCTGGAAGCCAATGTTCCGGACTTTATAAGGGCTGAAGACTGGCCCTCCTCTAGCCCAGATCAAAACCCCCTGGACTACAAATTATGGTCAGGTTTAGAGGGCATGGCCTGCTCTAAACGACACGCCGACATAGAGTCACTTAAGAAATCTTTGAAGCAAGCAGTGGCTAAATTTCCCATGGAAACAGTCCGTAAATCCATAGATTCTTGGCCAGACCGACTAAAGGCCTCTATCAAGGCCAAATGTGGTAATTTTGAATAAAATAATAGTTATATTTTTGCTAAGACTTCAATACATATGTAAATATTACTTTTATTAACATTACATTACTGTATAAAAAAATAAATGCATTTTCATTTGTAACAGAACTTATGGCTAGACATGCATACATATCGTCACACTTTTCCCCGAGGGGGCTGGCAGAGGTGTAATACAACACCCACATTTCGCCGGACGATATTCAGTCCCAAATGTGACAGGGGGCGAGCCTGTCGCCATACACCGGGCTCCAGTTATGTAGCAGATGACACACAATACGCACATATGTTCACACAATGAACAAATTGGTGCGTGCCGTCGGCTGGGTTCGAACCCAGCAGAGCAAAATTGCCACTCCCAACTAGGCTGCCATCGATTCTACAACTATATCACAGAACAAATACTACGTACCTATAGCTCAATTGTATATATAAATGTAAATATTGTGAATGTATATTTTTGTATTGGATGTTTTGTTAGTACTAGCAGAATGTCCGCCACTTCGTACCCAGGGTATGTATACCTATATATCCGGTATAAGTTTACTCGATTCTTACATAATTATTGTTCAAAATTATATCTGAATCGTGTAGTTTTTTAACTTTGTAACATTTAACAAACCATACAATATTATTAGTACGCACCTAATGGTAAAGTAAGGTAATTAAAATTGTTATTACCATTGTTATCCAATATACCCAAAAATAATGAAATTTACTATGTTGTATTATTTAATGAATACCGGTAGTTACACAATCATTCCAACACCCTGTATAAATATTTGTCCTAATAAGGATAACAAGTAGCCTATGTGTCAATCCAGGGCATAAGCTAACTCCGTTCCAAATATGATCCTCATCCGTCTAGCCGTTTAGGTGTGAATAAGTGAAATACGAGTAAGTACATATACCTAACTTCCACACACAATCGCAATCTTTTGTATTTATGAGTGTGAAGTGTGATAAAATGGAAATATGACACTACCGGTAAAATGAAACTAATGCCACGACTGCTCACACATCAAAAATACAACAACTCGTGGACATGAGATTGGTTGTACCTATATTGGCTTGAACGGCATTTTTTAGATTTTTTTTTGTTTGTCATCAAATAAAAAATGTTCATAAAATGGATGAGTACAATGACGGACGGATTATTTTATCGATTTCCTAAAAATGGGTGTTTAGGTACTCGATACCATAACGTGACTGACGGGTGAAAGACGTGCGCGCGGCGCATCGCACACAACTTTTGTGTCGCGTGAATGAATACGTCGCGCTCCCAAAAAGTGCGGCCTGAGGTAGAGTAAAATACCTAAAGTTCTGGGAAAGCCTCGCCTTAATGTTATTTGTAATCACTATTTGGTCGTATTAGGTAATTATTATGGATATAATTAGGGACACAATCGAGCTAGCTGAACCTGACCAGCGCAGAGCATAGAGAGGAAACGGAGAAGAGTCATAGATAAAAGACATGTTGCTAATACCCGTTAAGTAGTGATGAGACACATGACAACTAAGAGATGCAGGGCATAGACGATATATAATCGATTCCCAACAATATTTCAGTCCAGACTGTCAAAGCAGTATCCATGAAGATATCGGGCGCAGTGAGGAACATCCCGCGGCGCGGAACGAGCGCGGACCACGAGCTGATATTCATAGCGGAGGACCTGCCGCCGATGGGGTTCCGCTCCTACTACATTGAATCTAACGCAGCCAAGAAGAAGAAGGAGGTAAGAAATTAGAAATCAAGGGGCCTACAATGGCCTCTTACTGGCATGATGGTTACGTTTTTTTGTCGACGCTGTGCGACCGCGAATCGTATCGCCGCGCAATAAGTAGGGTCCATGGTGGCGCAGTGTCGAAACCAAAACGTAAACAAGAGTCCGGCGACCACTTTAGACTAACTTCGCATTGGCATAAGGTATTCTATAGCCATTTCGTCTAGAAGAAGAAGACGAGCGAAGAGAGCGAGTAATGATACTGACGAGCCTCTAAACTTACCTACAGAGTGACAAAGTGCAATTTCAATTTTTTTATGACTTTTGCACTTCTGTAATCATTCTTAAAATAACTAAGAATTTCCCTTGTATTATGGATTCATTTAACAGCTAATGATGTAGACAACCTCTCTATGTAATGGAATTTTTGATTTGCTGGAAAATGGTACACCATTTTGCAGCCGGGTTTTTTGTTTTCTTTTGATAATGTTATTTTGTGGATGTTTACCACAGATTTCTACTATATTAAAAGTGTTTGACGTTAACCGATTACCAGTGACAAATTAAGACTACTTGATGCCCTAAGCAATCCACGCCTGTGGGCCCCCTTATCCGTATGTCAACTAGAATCGGTCTTTAAACCTTTACAGCCTAAAAACATTAGTTTTTTGTAAAATAAGATGATGAGATGTAACGTACCTTAGAAGTGGAGTAGGTGCGGCAGCTAGCGGGCAGCGATTGGGCAAGCGGAAGTGGGGTTATGACTCTAGGTCGGACTCTTATGTATGAAACGCGCGAATTTTCAAATTAGTCCTAGAAACTTTTTTTGGTGTGGTTTTTGGTGACGTGATTCGTGATGCCCTAAGGACCTAAGGACGGATTTTTTTTTGTTTCTTCTGGTGCCCCCCCAGATGTGATGCCCTAGGCAATTGCTTAATTTGATTAAGGGTTACTCCGTCACTGCCGATTACTCGAAGACGCTTGAACCGATTTGGGACAAATCCTTTTTTTGTTTCTAATACTTTCCAGGTACAGGTACAGGGTACTCTATAGGCTTGGGGTTCATTTACATATAATCGAAATAATAATAATAATCATTTATTTGCTTTTAAAAATAGTTATACAATTACATGAGATTTCCTGTCTCCCAAACTAGGGTGATCCTGTGCTATGGGAGACAGTTAGTTCTTCAGTGGGATGGGTACATTAGGGACAACTAATTGCCAGTGTTTGGACAAGGACAGAGTAAGGTAACACATAGGTAAAAAAGGGAATACCGTGGTAGGGGTGGAGGTTTTAGGAATATGCACCAAAAACACAATTTAGGGTGAGAATCAGACTAGTACATTTTCTGTTTCGTTATAATTAAGAGTTTGCAACCATGACATTAGTTTCCTTTTTACTTCAAATTTTGAAATAGAGAAATTTTTTTTTTTTTTTTTTTTTTACCAACAAAAGTCTAAGAACTGTTTACACAATTCAATTCGGATGATGGAGAGTCGCTTTTTTTTTACCTGACTTCGCAAGAAGGAGCGTTATGTTTTTCGAACGTATTTTTGTATGTGTGTATGTATGAGGTTTCTTTGGCATGCCCTAAAGCCTAAACAGCTTCATGAATTTCGACTTAGAATATTTACATGTTATTTTAATAGTCTTGATAGCAACTTGATAGTGTAAGTGACATAGGGTACAACATTTTGCAACCGGGTTTTCAGTTTTTCTTTTAATGATGTTACTTGTTATTGTAAAAGATTATTATTGTCTGCAGAAAGATTTTCGTCGCAAAATAAAAGCCGTCAACACGTACATATACAAGAAGAAACGGTCCATAATAAAGAACCTGAGAAACAGCAAGAAGAAGAAGTACATCTCTCGCCAGACCGACCAGATGAAAATAGACGACGAGTCGATGCTGGATGCTGCAGGCATGTATCTACATTGACTGCCTCGATGGCTCAGTTGGTAGTGAACCTGCCTTCTGAGCTTGGGGACGTGGGTACGATTCCCACCTAGGGCGTACATTCATGTGATGAACATTTGTGTTTGTTCTATATCTGGGTGTTAATATCTTTTTAAGTATATCCTACAAATATTATAAACGCGAAAGTTTATAAGAATGGATGGATGGATGTTTGTTACTATTTCACGCCAGAACGGCTGAACAGATCTGGATGGAATTTTGCACAGAGATAGATTATAGTCTAGAATAGCACATAGAATACTTTTTAACCGCGGGTGAAACCGCGGGGCGCAGCTAGTTTAAAAATATATCCTTAACAAAAATCTAGTTAAGCTCATGATACTAGCTGCGCCCCGCTGTTTCATCACATTTGGGACTTAATATCGTCTGGCGAAGTGTGGGTGTTGTACACCTCGGCCAGCCTCTTCGGGGTAAAGGCTGGCTGAGGCTAAATTTGTTACGTAATCATTTTTTCGATCACTTTGTTCATTCGATCAGTTAGTATGTTTAAATGCTCGTTTAATCATTCGTTCTCTCGTAGATGAGCAGTACGACGGCGGAACCGAGGATCCGGAAACCGTGGAGACCAGCAGCCCCCGGAACATCACCAACGGTCATAGCAAACCCCAAGACGACGCTGAATATACTGGTACTACAGGGTTGTCAGGAAAGGGTGTACTAAACCGAAAGGGGTCATGGTACTCATCATTATGAACAACTTCAACAATGGGACCAACCATGAAGTCGCGAAAAAAAACAGCTGTTCCATAGAAAAAAAATCATTAAAAAAAGATGTACCTATTGGGGTGCATCCGAGTTAAAACACCCACATTCAAATAAACACCCTATTATTCAATACATACGAGTATAAACATCATAAAAACAGTGCACAAAAATTACTTTCCAGAAAGATTTCTTTTGTTCTGGATTTTAACAATGGAACGCGCGACTCAAGTTTGCTGCTACTACCTAATCTGCGTTACCTATTGGCATGCGTAAAGATCTCCACAGATTATTGTACAGTTTCTAATCGGCTGCGACCAGCGTAACAATATTACTACACCCAATAGCAGCCCCTTGCATATTCTCAAATTCAATCCACATTTTTTTCAGTTGATAACACAACAGAAGAAGGAGAACATAGAAACAAAGAGAGAGCTTTCTTCCCCAACGAAAAAGACGAAGATTACACTTGGACACTAAACGAAACACCTACACGCATCTCAGATGAAAACGAAAACAGTTACACTAATAATTACGAATCTTTGAAACCCAACAACGAGGAAATCGAAAACGACACAACAGCAGACGAATCTTTTATCCCCAACAGCGAAAAACAAAAGAATCAAAACCGTTCTGAAAAATCTTTTAAACTCATCACAGAACAAGAAAACGACCCAACACAAAATGAATCTTCTGAAGTAATGAAAGAAGAAAAATACAATCCTTTTGAACAAATCACCGAATCACCAGACTATAACACCACTCCAAAACAAACCAAAGAAGATAAACATACAAAACTATACATCAAACCAATATCAACGCGTACAGAAAATACCAAAGCATACATAAACACACATCAACACAGACCACTCTTAAAAAACCGAATTAAAGATTACAAAGGACAACTAGCAAACAAATCGTCCGCGGAATCCACACTCAACCCGCAAATAACAAAACAAAACATTCAAACACGCAAACCTACAGAAAAACCAATACAACCCAAAAGAACTCCTAAACCAATATACCCTACAACAGCTGTACCCAAGAGAACGACAACACCAACACAAACAACAATTACACCCAGACGAACAACAACACTAATACAAACAACAATTACACCCAAAAGAACAACAACACCATTACTAAGTACAACAAAAATTGAAAATGTAAACACTCCCCCGTCTTCAAAATCTTCCCTAACTGGCTTGAATACAACCAACCAAGACCCTAGGAAATATCCTAAGTTACCTTACAATAGCCAAGGGCATTCTGTGAAGGAAGACGATGAAGAAGAGGAAAGGGAGAGGTTAAAAATGGTGCGTGAGATGCAAGAAATGATCAGGAGAAGGACTTGGTACATGGGCGCGAAACTGGACGGTGTAAAGCCATTGGCAGCAGTGACTACAGGTATTTTTTTCTCTTTCACTAGCTAGATAACCAAGATCGACCAGAGAGAGACCGCTAACGCTCGAGCGCCAGCTGTTCATTACAAATACAAATAAAAATAGTTTTAATCATGATCCAAAAACAACACGTAATGACGTCTCTCGTCATCGTCATCTGTCTCTTTCGAACTATTTGTAAATGACTTATTTCGGTCTTGCTTAAGCATCGATTGACGTCACTACGTGTTGCCCACGTGACCGGAATGTAGTATAGTATTATACCATGGTTTTAATTAACAAACTATTTATACAATATAAGTACAAAGACTGTGGACTCCGCACTAGGAAAACCCAGTATCGCGGGCGTCCACATGAACGATTTAACATTAAATAGCAGACAAGACAAAAATATGTTTTAGAAATGAAAACAGAAATTTACTAACAATTTGCAATCAGTCTTAAAACCGATTGGACGGAATACGAGCTATAAACAACAACAACAACAACTCTTTATTAAAAACATAAAATAATTACAATACTTAGTACTTAAATAAGGCTTAACTAAGTTTTTAATGGGCGGCCTTATCGCTCAAAGCGATCTCTTCCAGGCAACCTGAATGGACAGGAACATTTATAAAATAGAGGCCTTGAAAGTCATAAAATAGAATTTTACAAGACGTAAAAAATAATAAATTTATATAAATATATGAATAATAATAATAAATAAATAAATGCTAATAAGTAGTCGAAATAAATATAATATAAATAAATATAAATGTAAAATTTCCAATCAGTAGCTAGCATTCGTGTGCATTCTAGAACGGACGCCGCGCACGGACACCGCGCGACACGCGCCTACTCACCACGCACTTACACTACTCAATGACCTGCTTGCCCGCCAGCCTGATTGTAGAAATGCTCGCGCACAGTAAAACAAATACTACACAATAATGTTGCATTTATTGATGCTTGAATGGATACGGTTTAGAGAACCCCCAATTCGTCCGTCTATCGAGACGTCTAGATTGCCAGAGAGCGTTCAAGTCAACCCAATGAATGAAGGTTGCTTGACAGCTTGATCGATTGAACAGCAACTTGACAGGTAACTGATGCTGATAGCATAATATTGATGTGAGATTCGAACACTGATCTCGATTTGTTCTTCTCGGGAAACCGTATTATGTTGCTCAATTGCGTTAGACACTTACCAGATGTGTGTTTTTATTCATAAGTTTGACACAAAAACGATTTGGTGCAAACTGTTAGTTTTTGTAAGTTAATGTAATAATAAATAAATAAACAGAATGTCTAGGAAGCAATTGCCACTTGTCTAGGGTCTTGTAGCAAGTCAGCGTTGTTACTGTACTGCCATGTTACTAGCTCCATGTAAAGCATCCTTTAAATTTTAAGCGTTTTGTGTTAAATTGCCTTGTTTTTAAACTTTCGCCTTAATTATACAGAATTAGATAGGCTCGCCTCTGTTACATTCGGGACTGAATATCATCTAGCGAACTGTGTATTGCATGTTATTACACCTCTACCAGCCCCTTCGGGGGAAAGGCGTGACGATATGTTATGTTATGTAGCCATTAGTGCGATCAAATGAAAACTAACAAAGACTATCAAATCAATAGGTCATCCTACCAGAAGCGAGCAACATGGCACCACCACTGAATACAGTCCGTTGGATGACCCAGACTTCAACGAGGATGCGAATTATTTCTACCGAGTTTCAAAGGCCAAATTCATTAAAAACAGGGTGAGTTCATACCAAACACAACAGATACAAATAATGTATATTTCATATCACCTGCTCGACAAAGACCAATAACATATCACGTAGTCTCAACGTAAAGCAAGGCTTTGCCTCCCTAGGGACAGAAAGTTGTATGAAAATCCCAAGGGAGTTTCTGAGCAAAGAGGTTAAAATTGATTGAAAACTCAGCATTCGGGCACTGTAAAAAGAGTTTATTCGAAATTGATCGGGTCACTACAAAAAAAAAGGCAGCTAGTGCAGCTGCACGAAATTTAAAGCAAAAGACGGTGTTTTGTGTAACATACTTCCACAGTTCCTTTTTATTCCCTCGCAGGAGGTATGAAAAGTAGAGTATTCACCTCTAGGATAAAGCAGTGTCATTGTCTCGAGGGCTTGAACTCCTCGCTTTTCTCTTAGGACTCTACATAACTCCCTCGCCGCGCTCGGGAGTTAACTCTAGAGTCCCTCTAGAGTTAACTCCCGAGCTAGAGTACGCTCAGGGTTCAATAAGCCGCCTGCGACGTAAGACACTGCTTAACTCCCTCGGTGCATAATCTACTACTCCAAATAATGTTCCATGAACCATATTATTGACAATTTTGTGTAGAAACTTTTAAATCCAAGGTTACAAGGTTGCTTGTGGCCCTGCACTAGGAAAGGCCAGTCATAGGAACCAAAACTGATGCAACCAATAAACATGCAATTGCAGTGCGACTATCACAACAATATTGGATATAAATATAATTTGGATGGATGTTTCAAATCAAATCAAATGAAATATTTTTTATTTTGGCACAAACAATAAGTACAACATAATTATGATGTGACAACATATGTTTGTTTCTCAATCACACCAAAATTTGACACAAATGTACAACGTGTTGTTTTGCATTCCCGCGGAATTCGTACAGGTGGGTATAGCACGAATAATCTTGAAATCGAGAGAAAAAAAGGTGGTCCACACATTTTTTCGACGATCAACATACTATTTGTATGGATTATCTGTTTTTTTTGCTCGATTTCAAGGTTTCCCCATAGCTTATTCGTGCTCTGCTAATAGAGTATACCTACTACTACAAATTCTGCGGGAATGCAAAACAACACGTTGTATTTCTTTGATGATATTTTACTAAATTTCTACTTTTCACCACACTGTCCATCGCAGTACGTAAAAGTCCACCTAGACGCCAAAAAGCAAGTGTCGCGCGTGACGCTGTCCAACGGCGTCGAGGTGGCGCTTACCATCAGCCTGCTCTACTATGCGTCCGACGACCCGGCGCGGATGCAGCGGCCAGAGGAGAAAAAACCTGGCGCATACATATTCAGGCCAATGGATCCTGAGCCGGTGTTGGTTAAGGATTACGTTAGGAGCGTTGGTGAGTCACTTTACAAACTTAAAAAGCTGCACTAGCGATTTGTGAGCGATTTCAAAGCGAGGCGGGCGCGCAACGAGATCGCCGCTGTTGTCGCAGTGTACGGTAGACGACGATGATCTACCAGTGAAAAAAATAGGATTAGGTACGCTCAAATTATGCAAGATTTTTTTATTTATTTTATCGTGTTGTTTATACATGACATCTTTCACACTTCTATCTTTTCCGACAGACAACTGTCAATATAAAATAATACTCTTTTTCTTTTTAATTACCACGGAGGTTTTGTCCTCAATACTTTCCCTAATTAAAAGAAGAATAGGTCATTCCTATCTTGCCGCGTAAGTCCAGTAGTCGAGGACGAGGTACCGCTTTCGTTAGGTAATCGGCTAACTGATCTGACTCGCTGATGCAGATATAACTCTCAAACCGTTCAGGTGCTTTTAACAGGCTTCGATCTCTGAGATTATAGCGAGGCGATTCTGCGTCATGGAACTCCTCATCTTCTTCATCTCTGACTTCCCGGGAAATAAACTCATGAACGTTATCTTCAACTTGGACTGGTTCCATATTTTCTCCCTCAAGATTACGTTCAGGGTCGTAAAGAACATCTTGTTCACCGTCTCCCTCGGATTCAATTGTCAAAGGGTTTTTATGTAATTCTTGACGTGCCGGTTCCTCATTGACAGTTGTGTTATCAAACGGCAAAAGAATCGTATATTCATTGGTATTCTTATTTGTGTTTGACTGTACACACGGTGAGTCTATAATTTTTTCGTCAAATATCACATCGCGTGAACGGACAAGTGTGTTCTTTTTCCCGTCGGTTATCCAGATACGGTAGCAATCTTCGTCGTAACCTACTAGTCTACCTCGGATAGCTTTCTTATCTAGCTTTTTTCGTTTTTGTTTTGGAATGTGGACGTATGCTGTAGAACCTATTATACGGAGATGCTTTATAATGGGTTTCTTTCCACTCCAAAGTTCGTAGGGAGATTTGTCGCTGTTTGTTGGACCTGTTCTATTCAAAATGTAAGTTGCTGTATTTATCAGCTCAGCCCACAAGTATTGCGGCATTGGCTCATGCGCGTACATCAGTGAGCGTGCAGTTTCGACAAGAGTTCGGTTTTCTCGTTCACTTACGCCATTTTGTTCGGGCGTGTATGGTGCTACAAGTCTCTGTTGAATTCCCTTTGAATTCAATATATTTTGAACGTCTTTATTATCGAATTCACCACCATCATCGCTGAGTAGGCATCTTACAGTATGTCCTGCTTTCTCAAACTGGGCAAGCATCAAGGCGAGTTTATCCTTGACCTCCGACTTGTGTCTCAGGAAATATACCATACGGTAGCCGGTAAAATCGTCTTTAAAAAGAACAAAATACCTCAACTTCGTGTAACTTGGTTGAAACGGTCCACAAACATCTGTATGTACAAGCTCTCCTGGTTGTGAAGCTCTAGTTCTCGTACCGAATTTAAGTCTATGAGCTTTCCCATATATGCAGCCTTCACATGTTTCCTTGTCCAGAGGAAGATCTAGCGCCAGTTCGCGTTTAACTGTTGCTTTAACATGTCTCTTGTTCTGGTGTGCAAGTCGCTCATGGTACAGCTGCATCGTTGCAGACGTTGCATTAACTTCAGGAGGATTCGCCGGTAATACGTTTACTACGTCAAGTTTATATAATCCACCTTGCATTTGTCTTTTCCCTAGCAAACAAGCTTCTCCGTTGACAAAGACGGTGCATTCTTTTGTCTTCGATGAGAATAAGCTGTTCGGGACTCTGTCATGAAGTGCCAAAACTGAGAATAAATTCTTATTTATAGCTGGAACGTACCAAACGTCACGTAAGACAACTCGTTGTAGTTTGCCTTTAAAATTGCTTTCGATTAATACTGAACCTTTGCCTTTAGCACGAATCGAATTGCCATTAGCCGTCGTTACAGTACGATTATCTTCAAAATGGTCGAAATTTTGGAATAAATCAGCTCGGTTCGTCACATGGCTCGTGGCGCCATTATCTACGTACCAATTCTCAGTGTCACGTTCGATTGAAAAAACTTCTGTGTTCTCTATAGACATCAGTGTCATGTTAGCGGTGTTCGAGGTAGAAGGCGACGCTTGCGAATTACTGCTTTTCGGTGGCCTGCCATCTTTGATCCACTTTTGACAGTTTCGGACCCGATGACCGATGACTTGACAGTAATTGCACTTAATCTTCTTGTCCTTTGTCCTCTCGATAATAGATGGGGCTCTTGAGTTCGCAATAAGAGCTTCTTGCACATTGCTTTTATTTTGTAAAGCTCGCTCAAATGCACAAATGTGACTAGTTAGGCTTTCTATGGTTCTGTCAGTTTTTGGTAGCAAAAGCCAGCTGCTCCGGAACGCAAAGAAGGTCTCATCGAGAGTGTCGAGAATCTTGCAAATTAAAAGCAATTCAGGTAGCTCTCTGCTGTCTTCCTTCTTGAGTTCTTGGTTAAGCTGTGTCCAGATATTCTTTAATTTGGACATATGTGTTGCTACGTCATCAGCTGCGTCTTTTTTGTAACCAAAGAAACTCATACAAAGATTGTATGCCTTGTCTTCATCTGTACCATCGTACAATCTATGTAACTCAAGCCACACATCACGTGCTTTTGAATACCGCATGACCTTTCTGAGTGTCTCTTCTTGCATGTTGGTCGTCAGTATGAGAAGGGCGGTCGCATCGGCTTTAGTAAAACGCTCTACAGCAGCATTGTACGCACCGATTGTCGAATCACCTGCATCGGAAGCTGGTGGTCTTGGTTTCTGGAAGGTGTCCTCGACTAGCTCCGCCGCTAGTGGGACGGTGCGGAGTAGGCATAACACTTTATACTTCCAAGTATCCCAATTATTCTTCCCTTCTAGTAAACCGATTTGAACTTTTCCTATAATCGTTCCGTTCGAATTTTCCATTTCGATCCTGGGCCCATAACCTGTTGTCGCAGTGTACGGTAGACGACGATGATCTACCAGTGAAAAAAATAGGATTAGGTACGCTCAAATTATGCAAGATTTTTTTATTTATTTTATCGTGTTGTTTATACATGACATCTTTCACACTTCTATCTTTTCCGACAGACAACTGTCAATTAAAATAATACTCTTTTTCTTTTTAATTACCACGGAGGTTTTGTCCTCAATAGCCGCGAGTTAGCAACGAGCGCGCGGCGATCGCGCCGCGATGTCGCAGTAACTACTTAGTAATCTGGTAATGGCAAAAACTCGCGACGAGCTCGTTGCGCGATTGCAACACTTTGAAATCGCTCCCAAATTGCCAGTGTGGTGTGAAATAGCTCTGTAGGGCTGTTCTGAAGGAGTGAGATTCAATCTCACCATTTTTCGTCCTTGTTGCTCTAGTTTGAAACGTCATAGGTTTAAGAGTGACCAAGATAAAATCTCATCTCATCTCATGCGTAGGAATAGCCCCTCTTGAGGGCTATTTTGGTATTCTTTGGTCTTGGACACTCTCACACCTATGACCATTCAAACGAGAGCAACAAGGACGAAAAAAGATGAGATGAAAATCTCAAATCTCCGAATAGCGCCTCTGGCCTTTGATTGACCGTATCCTTTTTAGCTTAGGCAATAATGCTTTCGTACGTCCAGATGCCAGATGTCTGACTTTTCCTTCTCTACAGGATGCATTTCTCAATCGAATTTCGTGAAAATTTGTAAGCTGCTTCGATAATTACATAGTTTTCTTTTCATTGATTTAGTTTTTGAAAATCGTTACTTGAACTAATACCTAGTGTAATTCCACTTTGTGGTGATTAGTTCAAGTAACAATTTTTAAGATGAACTTCCGCAAAGTAACGCCCGATTCAATCAACTATAATTAGTTTATGAAATTTTTCAAGATGGCGGAGATTGAAAGATAACGTAAAAAAACAACACATTTGATTCATTTCGTTATATTCAAAGACTCGCGAGGTCCACAGCTAACAGAGCCAGTTCAGCATAATTACCATTTTCGGATTCCAAAATTTATTAACTCAATTTTTTCAAATCTCAGTCTGTATTCATATGTTTATAGACGTGATTTATTTTTCCGATGGGATTTATACTCGATTCCCTAATCCAAAATGTATAAGAGTAGTCTGAAATTCGAACAATGTAACTTTGAAATTTATGGGATCCAATCGGATCCCACAAATCGGATCTGAATATCTTTTTTTACTTCTTACGCTGTAATCTTTTTTACTTCCAGTCCACAAGACGTATCTAGTCGAAGAAGTGCAGTACTCCATGTCGAGTTGGGCCGGGCTGGTGGTGCGTGTATATGCGGAGCGGCCGGTCATAGAGGTGGACTGGGTAGTCGGTCCCGTGCCGGTTGACAACGACATCGGTAAGGAAAGACTAGTTGCTGGTTCTGACGTCCTGGTACTTACTAGACTGTAGTTCTGTGTTTCTGACGCCCTGGTACTTAGTAGACTGTACTGTTGAGGATTTCTGATGCCCTGGTACCTATTTACCATACTAAACTGTTGGCTTAGAGTCCATGGTATCTCGGGAACTAACTAAACTAACGTTGAATGTTTCTGATCTCTGTGTCGAGCTGGTACTTACTAGATTGTAATGTTGACCTTTTCTGACGCACCTATGTCATACTCGCGCGTCAAAACTCTTCTCGTCACTTTTTGTCGTGCGAGAACGTGACAAGACTGTGTAAACGTACTTCTTTCTCGATAAAAAGAGTCGACATACCTTGCTAGGCCTGCTGGTACTGGTGCTGGTAGCCTGGTGGTTAGACTGCACTGTTGAGTGTTTCTGAATGCCTGGGTAGGTTCTGTATGAGTAGGTTGAGGTATGAGTAACCTGGGAAAGGTATGGGAACCTCAACTTAGGTACACATCTTACGTTGGAAGGTACTGATTTCCTGGTACTTACAAGTCTAAAAAAGTCCTGACATACAAGTCAAATACCGTCAGATTACATTTCTTGCTCGTTTTTTTAGGTAAAGACGTATTCATAAGGTACACCACAGACTTGGCGAGCGAAGGGGTCTTCTACACAGACTCTAACGGCAGGCAGACCATGAAACGAGTTCGGAACAGCAGACCGACTTACGTGCCCTTGTTGAGTAATATACCAAGTAAGTAAAGTTAGGGAGAACCCTAAAAAGAGCACGGGAACCCGCCGCGTACGCACTGCCGGATTAAGCGAGCGCCCGTAGCAAATGTGAAGAGGCCCTTGGATAGTTGATTACCGGGAATAAATAAAAAGTTGCCTATGTCCATTGATGTGCCATTGACAACATGTATGCATTTCATGATGATCAGTTGGGCAGTTAAAGCGTGAAAGCGTAACAAAGAATCAAACAAACTCATTGTCAGATTTATAATATTAGTTAGGAAGTAGGATGAGTTAGGATTAGAATGACCTACAAATTGATCACTTTTTTTCTCGTTTTGACTGCCTCGGTGGCTCAGTTGGTAGTGAACCTGCCTTCTGAGCGTGGGGGCGTGGGTTCGATTCCCACCTAGGGCAAACATTCATGTTTGTCCTATGTCTGGGTGTTAATATCTATTTATGTATGTTTTTAAAAATATCTAAGTATATTACTTAGATCAGTCTCTGGCAGCCATAGTACAAGCTTTGCTTAGTTTGAAGTCAGGCGTGTGTGAAAGTGTCCCGTATTAATTAATTTATTTATTTATTTCGTCCACAGGTAACATCTACCCAGTAACCTCAAAAATCCACGTCGAAGATTCTCAAAAAAACATTCGCTTCTCTGTACTAAACGACCGCGCTCAAGGCGGCACGTCTCTCCACGACGGACAAATAGACCTCATGCTACACAGACGCATCTTAACAGACGATGACGGAATCATGGCAATACTGAACGACACTGAACACGGAAAAGGCATCGTAATCCGAGGAAAACACACAATCTACATCTCGAAAGCTAACCACAAACCAAACAAGATTTACGAGAAAAAACTTGCAAAAGAACTTGAAATGCCGCCTCAAGTTTTCTCGTCCCGTTTGAACGCGTACGGCCCCCGTTATAAACATACATGGTACGGACACAACAATGAGTTTAAAGGCGTTGTCAAAAAGTTGCCGGTCGGTGTGCACGTTTTGACATTGCAGGAGTGGAATGATGGTCAATTATTGATCAGATTGGAGAATTATCTAGAGAAATCTGATACGAACAAGTTTAGAGATAAGACTGTGTTTTTAAAGGATCTGTTTGCTAAAATAAACATTAACAGTATTAAGGAAACGACGCTGGGAGCTAATGTGTGGTTGGAAGACAGGGTTCCTATGCAATGGAACGCGAGGGATAAGTTCTTGAAGAATTTCAATGAGTTTTATAATGGTGAGTTGGTTTTTTCTCAAATGTTTTTCGAATGTGTGTATGTACGTGTGTTTTTAGTTATGTAGGGTCAACTGGGGCAAATGTGTCTGTGGGGCAATTGCGTCTTTCGAGAATTACTGACAAGTCCTTCACAAATTAGGCAACTAACGACATCTTGTGCAGATTATTGCAACTAATGATAGAAAAAAGTTGTAGGTGGCGACTAATTTGTGAAGGGTTTGTCAGTGATTCTCGAAAGACGCAATTTATCCACAGACGCATTTCCCCAGTTGACTCTAGGCACCTACATGAATAAATAATGTATTATACTAAACATAGTATTAGGGTTCCGCAGAAAAGTGGTAAACAGGAACTCTTATGACTTCAATGTCAATCTATCTCTGTCTGACTGTAATTATGACACAGACGAATCTCTAAGATCACGAAAAAGAATGTCAGATGTGCCCATAGAACAAGTAACATTATTAGAAGAAAAACAAAAACCCGGCTGCAAAATGTTGTACCCTATGTCACTTCCACTATCAAGACGATTCAAATGACACCTCACATGTCGAAATACATCAAGCTGTTCAAGCTGTAGGCCGTGCTAAAGAAGGCTCATACATACATACATACATACCCACATTCATACATACACACGAAAAACATAACCCTCCTTCTTACGCAGTCGGGTAGAAATGTCGTTGATACTTATCAAAACGCATGGAACATCTGATTTTTATTCAGTGACTTTAGGGTAGTAAGTTATTCAAAATCATGAGTGCTTTAGGCCCTGCGCCACCTCCGCTTGCCTAACATTCAGTACGGTGTAAATGTGGCCAACAACATTAGTCATTCACAAAAAAAATGGTGCTTGCACCTTACATTTTCTGCTTAGTATCCTTAAGAGTCCGGCGACAACTTTAGACTAACTTCGTATTGGCTTAAGGTATTCAATAGCCATTTCGTCTAGAAGAAGAAGACGAGCGAAGAGAGCGAGTAATGATACTGACGAGCCTCTAAACTTACCTACAGAGTGACAAAGTTTTTTTTTTTTTTAGTGACTGTTTTCACTCCTGTAATCATTCTTAAATAACTAAGAATTTCCCTTGTATTATGGATTCATTTAACAGCTAATGATGTAGACAACCTCCCTATGTAAAGGGATTTTTGATTTACTTTGTCTACCTATTGAATAAATCAGTCCAAAGTGACCCCTTACAAATGCGGATATTTTTCATAGCTCTATTTTCGCTTGAGAACGTTTTTAAAAAAACCAAGAACATAGGGGCGGAGATATAGTTAATTTAATTGTACATGCTAAATTTCATCATAATCTGATAAATGGTTTCCAAGAAATTTGAGAAGCGCGTTTGTATGGAAATTTCCCCTTATACCCCTTAATATTTTCCGTTGCAGGCGACGGCACCGTGCAGTACAGCGCTGATGACGCCAGGGACCACGACCCGGCGACCGTCGACCGAGGGATCGTCCTGACTCCACAGCAGATCAGAACATTTATCGTCACTTACAACTTTCACAAATAAAGACAACTACCAAATAAAAAAAGCATTTTATTTTTATTTTAGTAACTGTGATCGACCTATTATAGAGCAAAGCGTCTCTGCTTCAGCTTTGACAAAAATGCTTTCGTATGTCCGCATTTCTGCCTGAATTCTATCTGGATTTCTGTCCGGATCTGTCTTCGTCTACAGGTCAGCAATCTTTTGGATATTTTATTGCCAAGTCAGTCTTTAGAGATTGTTTCAAAATTGCCTCGACAAATAAATCTATATAATTTTCGAATTTACTAACAAAGTTTCAAGGACATAAAAGATGTAGCAGGAAATGAATGGAGGTCAAAAGCGAAAGACCGGGAGATCTGGAACAAGCTGGAGGAGGCCTATACCCGAGAAGGGGTCCCAATCAAAGAAAATGAAGACGAAAGTGATTAAAAATTTAACTCGTGCGAACAGAATAATATGCAAAATTTTAAAATCAGTTATATTTTAAGGAAAAATGCATGTGAATTTTTAATTGTTTTTTTTTTTATTATTTTAATGCATGTAATAATGAGATGGGAAATAAATGGGCTTTATTATTATTATTATAACAAAGTTTCAAAAGAATCGGTTAACTAATACGACCTATAGATGAGGACAGAAGCCTAACGCGATGTCTACAGCTCACAGAGCGTCACTAGTACTAGGCCGTACGCTAAAACCGTGCGCGGTGCACGCTCGGGTGTTTCAAAAACATTATTTCAGAACCAGAGTAATGTATGGTAAGCAAAACTCAAAAACACGCTTTCCCTCTCCTGGCTCCATCTTCAGATCAGCTCCTAAATACCGAACGACAGTTTTGTCATCCGAACTACACATACATAGGTACCTACATAAACAAATCATCACGCCTTTTCCCCGAAGGGGCTGGTAGAGGTGTACAACACTTACACGCCGGACGATATTCAGTCCCAAATGTGACAGGGGGCGAGCCTGTCGCCACACACCGGACTCCAGTCATGTACAGATGACATACAATACGCACATATGCTCACACAATGAACAAATAGGTGCGTGCCTTCATCCGAACTATATACAACGTGCTGGTTTTGGGTACAGTAATACTTCAGGATATTGTTGTACCCGTGAAAGTGAACAACTTTTGAAATTCGAAAGAAAAATAATCGAGTTTCCGTACAAAATAACTTGTCACGTGATCAATTTTGTTTAAAGACTTACATTTTTTTTTCTCGAATTTTGTAAACTGATGTTCTAAAAGTTGTTCACTTTGACGTGAACAACACCGTTAAGTATTACTAAACACAAAACCAATGGCCCTATTCGGAGATTTGAAATTTTCATCTCACCTTTTTTCGTCCTTGTTGCTCTCGTTTGAAACATCATAGGTTTGAGAGTGACCAAGATAAAATCTCATCTCATCTCACGCGCAGGAATAGCCCCCCAGCACCTTGTTTACACATACATTACAAACAAAGTTTCATTTCGATACGACAATTAAAAATAAGTAAATACTTAGATTAAATTTATTTCCATGACTTTATTAGATACTCGTACATCATAAATTATTATTTAATAAATTATTTATAATATGAGTAGAGTCTGGGACGCACGTGACGTATACCCGTACTCAGATCAACCTAGAGGAAAAGATGGAACACTGCGTTATATCTCGCTGAAGCCACTTCTTTTTCAATGTGTGTGCGTGGTAATGTTGTCATGAAACACAATGAAAGACATTTACAATTGCACGAAAACTAATATTCATTCCCAAACTCTACATTAGCCATTTCCGTTCCAATATACCTTAGGAGATTTAATATTTTAAAACTGCACATATTTGTAATAGTTTAATGGCTTTTTCAAAATTGATTTGTTAAAAAACTGCACAGTTTTTAAAAAGAACCTCAACATGTTGCCACACTTTTATAATGCACTATGTATATATATGTACACGAAATCATACCATAAACCAACGTACATAATGTCGAGGTAAGAATGACCAAGCGAGTAGCGTAGTTTTTTTGCATCAAAATGTGAATGGTGTGTACCTATACGACAGTAGCGAAGTTTTTGGATGGTTTTTGGCTTCACTTAGATCATACGCCGTGCGCCATCTTATTCTCTAGATTGATCTGAGTACCCGCAAGACTTTTAGCGTTCACTCTTAACTCTTAATATAGAGACAACACTAGTGGAGCTAGGGCCTAAGTCTAGGGTCTAGGCTAGGCTAGGGGCCAAGTCACACTAGTCGGAAATGTGTCTGATTTTTTAATGTTTTTGTATTTGCGTCTCCTACCTAGCAAAGATTACCCTCAGCTACGAGTATGTCAAACACTCCCAAACCAGAATCATGGTTCTCCCCGCCGCGCACCGTTTTTACCCGACTGCGCAAGAAGGAGGGTTGTTTTTCGAGTGTATGTTTGTATGAAAGAGGTTTCTCTGGCACGCCCTATACAGCCTAAACAGCTGTTTTTTTTTTAACTTAATAGGCTTGCGTTTGGCCGCCTACATGCCTGATGATAAGCAGTGATGCGGCCTACGATGGAGCACGCTTGCCTAGAAGAAACCGATTCACTTGAGACTTGAAGACACCCGGATAATAAGTGTCAGGGAACACACAATCTGGTAAGTACATAATTCATGTATTTCGACATGTGAGGAGTCATTTGAATCGTCTTGATAGTGGAAGTGACATAGGGTACAACATTTTGCAACCGGGTTTTTTGTTTTTCTTTTAATAATGTTACTTGTTATTCACTCCGTTTTACCCGGTATCGAGCAAAGAGTATTGAAAAAGATTTTATAAATCGATTCAGCACTTCCGGAGATTATACAAACTTGAATTGGATTCATATTTTCTGGTTTTTTTTAAGTCGGCGTTTGACCACCAACTCGCCTGATGTTAAGCGACGGTGTGGTCTAAGATGGAGCACGACGACCTATAAGGTACTTATTCACTCTAGCCTTGAAGTTTTGTAGAGTGAAGAAGTACAGAGACGGCAGTTGAGCGAGGCGCTACAAGTGCGCTACTGCTCAGACCCGTCTTCGGGCTGTGAGCTAACAGTTTATGAAATAAAACAACGTTTTAATCATATAAAAGTATTTTTATTTGGTATGGAATCCAGTTAGTAGGTATATAAAATTCAATAAGTATGGCTGCTGTGAATTAATTTACAAAGAACAGTTCTCGCACCATCCTATAATGTCATTTTGCCTAGGCGTTTGAATTGAATGGCTGAATATCATCAGCAAGCTGAACGGTACCGTTTCATAAAATGCCGAGGCTGTTAATTGAACGGCTGATTAGGCAAATTAGCTATGGCATATATATTTAGTAACTAAAATTACCCATCTTTGTTATTACAGTCCAATAATATATTTTTTTACTTCAAGTTTAAATAAGTCAGTTGGTTTTATAATTGAGTATAATACATCGCTATATTTTGCCTAACCGAATTAGTAGCGTAACTTTACCCCACTTTACAAAATGTGTAACATTCCACCATGACCCACCAGACATGAAAATAGTGGGGAACAGTGGAATTACCCGCTTTGCATACACAATATTATCAATTAAACATTATAGGGTCAACTGAGGCAAATACGTCTGTGGGCAATTGCGTCTTTCGAGAATTACTGACAAACCTTCACAAATTCAAAAAAAAAAATTCAAAATTGTTCATTTCAAAATAGTACATTATTTTTTAATTCAGAACTAACCAACAAACTGGGTGTTGAAAAACCCGTGTCTTGGTAGTTAGTCCTTCCAATTGTCTTAATACTAAGTCCTGTATCATACTTGTATTATACTTTTAAAAATTTATAACTTAAGAAGTAATTAATTTTATAGAATTTTGTAAATTATTGGAATAATAAATTTAGTAAAAATTAAAATTATAGATTAATAGTGTTAGAAGCAAAGAATTTCCGTATTATCATAGTCAAACTTTACACTTAGAAAATATGCAATGTGAGTGTAGTATTACAGGAATTAGGTAACTAGCGCCATCTTGTACAGATTATTGTAACTAAAGATACATAAAAGATTGAGAGACGCCTAACACAGATAACTATAGAGAAGTCAGACGCCTGATTTGTGAAGGGTTTGTCAGTAATTCTCGAAAGACGCAATTTTGAGCAATTTTTCGATTTCGAAAGACGCGTTCTATGCTCTAAGGATAATATTCATAGTCTATAACAAAAGTTCTAATTTGTTTCGCGGCAATCTTAACCTTAAAACCGTCATCAGCAACAATTTCGTCATCCCCTGCCCTTTCTACTTGATTCGCATTTCCGTATTCTTTGTTAAAACTTTCCGAGAAATCGTTATCCTTCTCCCAAACCCACTTCTCTCTCGCATCCACCCATTCGTTTGCAGATAGTACCGTCTCTTTCACGCTTTTAACTTTGACATTTAGCAGAACAGTTGACAAGTCGACCTCTTTGGTTGAATTGTCAGATTTCGTCAAGAAATTTTCTAAACGGAGCAGTAACTTCTCACCCCACGGTTCCAACGTTAATAAATGAATTCCTTCTGGCAAAGGGCTTTTGAGCCAGGAAAAGCTATTCGTCAGCGAAAGCCAGCTATTCAAAGCCAGCTCCGTCTTCGACACGAATATGACTGGACTTAAATCTGTTTCTATGACGTGTTTCCTTTCAAACGCATCATCTTTTTTAGTTAGGATCAATCTGTGATTGCCTCTAACAATCAATCCTTTACCGTTCAAAGTTTCGTTCAACGCTTCATCTACGCCAAAAGCATCATCGTGCAACAAACGTCTGTGTAACATCAGCTCGACATTCCCTTCTATCAACGAAGAACCGCCTTGAGACCTATCAGTAACAACCACCAGCCTTTCTTCATCATTTTCTATGTAAATCTCGTTTGTTACAGGATAATAGTTACCAGCAATTTCTTCTTGTAGCGATATGTTGTACTGCGGTCGCGTATCAAGCTTACGCTTCAAAATCTGTCTACCGTTAGAATCTGTATAAAATTCTCCGTTATTAACCAAATCCGTTTCGTACCTAACAACGAATTCTTTACCTACACCATCATCTACATCAATAGGACCTACCACCCATTCAAGATCCAGGTAGTCCAAGCCATCGTAAATTCTAGCGACACTGAAAACGTTGTCAGACCAAGTCAAGCGCAATTCTTTCACGACCTTACCATTGATGACTTTAAAGTCTCGTTTGTCTAGATGCTTGGCCTGGTCTGGTGAGTTGACTTTGGGTCTGAATATGTAGGCGCCGGACGATCGATTTGCAGCAACCATGTTGTTGCCTATTTCTCCTTCGTAGTAGTAAAAGTCTACAGTTAGATTGATTGAATTTCCATCGGGGAAGGTGACAGATTTAATCCCACCTGATGTGTTGTCGATGTGCAGTTTCATGTCCTGAAATAGAAAAGATTTGGCTTTAGTTGATAAAAAAGTAATTTTGTGAATATTAGTATTTGTATGAGGTATTTAATTAATCATGTATTTTTAGAGGGTTTTTACTTGCAACTATTTAAGGGTTTATAAGTGAAAACTTCTTTGGCTTGTGTTAATACTTTATCGTCTATCTACTGTGTAAAATTAACAGGCGTCTGTTTTCCCTGTACAATAAAATAAAAATAACATATCGTCACGTTTTCTCCCGAAGAGGCTGGCAGAGGTGTAATACAACACCCAGACTTCGCCGGACGATATTCAGTCCCAAATGTGACAGGGGGCGAGCCTGTCGCCATACCCCGAGCTCCAGTCATGTAGCAGATGACATACAATACGCACATTTGTTTACACAATGAACAAATTGGTGCGCGCCGTCGACTGAGTTCAAACCCGCTCAATTTGAAAGGCGGCCCTTCTCCAACTACGCTATCATCCCTGTAGTTGATCCTTAGAGAAAACTCAAATCGTTCGTTTGGGCCGAGTGGCTAGCCCAGATGTCAGAGTTTCTAGGCCACCCGAAGGTCTCTAACATGGCTTGACGATCGTTGTTACAAAACAAACAACAGGGGCCTACAATCAATTCAATTGGGTATCAAACATACACTTATGAACGTCAAAGTTGTAAAAATGACTCTACTACCTTGTCCGGGAATGAGCCACTACCCAGAGGAACAGGCAAGAAAAATATTGATACAGTTTACTTTGGTGTTTGACATACACATAGGTAAGCGAAGGTATCATAAAGAAAGTCTATCAGAACAACTCAGCATTTGTGTTTGTGTCCTATATATACTTTTTTGTCGCATTGCTATTGACGCGCAATCTTAAATTTATTAAAAAAAAAAAACAAGCAATTAGTTCAATTTGCATAGATTTTGAAGTTAAACGTTGTGAAAATAGCAGCGTGACTCACATCCTTCTTTAGCAACGTCAAAGTGACAAGTGGAGTGTACATGGACCCTATTCGGAGATTTGAGATTTTCATCTCACCTTTTTTTGTCTTTGTTCCTCTCGTTTGAAACGTGAGAGGTGTGAGAGTGACCAAGATAAAATCTCATCTCATCTCACGCGTAGGAATAGCCCCGCTGGCCGCAAACGTCTTTCGCTGCAAATGTCGCATTTATTTTTACAATAGACTAGGCATGCATTTGACCACTGACTCGCCTGATGGGAAGCGTCGACGTGATCGAAGGTGTAACACGCTTGCCTAGGAGATCATATTCACTTTACTCTTAAACCCCCCCGGATTGTATTTAGGTGGAAAGACAGACGCAGGCAACGAGTTCCACACCTCTGCAGTTCTTACAAGAAAAGTTGACTTGAAACGCTTAGTGCGTTTTGGCGGAATTTCCACCATGAGAGGGTGTTTCTCTTGCATGAAGCAAAGATTGATACTCACTCCATTCTCGATAACGAAGAAGTCCTCCAGCCTCTCAACCACCGCCGGCTCGTCAGATAACATCCTCATCTCATCATCACTCAAACTCGTATACGCGCTCACAGCCTCCCTACTCCTTCCCACTCCCTTCCCCTTTTCTCTCTCCTTCTCCTTCTCAATTATCTTCTCCAACTCTTGAATTATCTTGTTATTGACAGGTTCGTTCACGTTTCTATCTTTCAACATGTTTAGGTCAATTTTGTTTGATTCTGTTTGCTTAAATACGGTTGGTTGCATTGGAATTTTTTCGTCGTTTATGGCTTCGTAAACATTTTTAAGATTATTATAGTCTAAATCTGTATTATCTTTGAGTTCTTTCCAGTAATCGTTTATGTTTTCGTCTAGCTCGTGTGTTCTTTTGTTTGGTTTGTAGAATTTGACGTCTCGCTTCGTTTTAGTGATTTTCTTGACGTAGAAGGACTTGTAGTAGAGCGGTTTGAGGAAGGCGATGAAGACCAGCTCGTGCGTGGCTGTCGAGTCTCGTGTCGGTATGTCCAGTACTTGTTGTGGTATGTCTACTAGTTGGGAGTCTATTTTATCTCCTGAAATACGGAAAGTTAAAGTTAGTATGTTGTTGACAGAGAGAAGAGAGGTTTCAGAGTCTACTGGTCTACAAACTTTTTTTTTTGTATGTCGATCACT
This sequence comes from Peribatodes rhomboidaria, assembly GCA_911728515.1. NCBI lineage: Eukaryota > Metazoa > Arthropoda > Insecta > Lepidoptera > Geometridae > Peribatodes > Peribatodes rhomboidaria. Next base: position 2,437,058 of record OU452196.1, on the reverse strand, counting down.
AACAGAATTATACTATAATCTAGACTATGGACTAATAACTATAAACTAACTAGCAGACCCGGCCACGTGTTGCTGTGGCGTTGTGCAATTTGATTGAAATCGGTTAAGTAGTTTAGGAGTCTATAGCGGACAAACAACGTGACACGTAATTTATATAAGTATATTAAGATAACAGTTTGGACAATTCCTAAAACAGTGAACCTAAAAATTAAAAATACATACGAGTACCTACTATGATACCTACTACTACATTTTTAAAATAAACACTATTATTACTATTTATACAACAAAAACAAGTTAAAAATATTTTAAGTTAATTTAAACATGCATCCTACTAATATTATAAACGCGAAAGTTTGTAAGAATGGATGGATGGATGTTTGTTACTCTTTCACGCCAGAACGGCTGAACAGATCTGGATGAAATTTGGCACGGAGATAGATTATAGACTACAATAGCACATAGGATACTTTTTAACTGCGGGTGAAGCCGCGGAGCGCAGCTAGTACTTACATAAAATATTTATATCGTATAGCCAGAAAAGCCAGAAATTACTTGACACAAATAAAAATTTCATAAAATAAAACCTTGTATGTTTATACAACGTGTTGTTTTGCATTCCCGCTGTATTTGTAGATGTAGGTATACTCCACTAGCAGAGCACTATTAAACTATGGAACAACCTTGAAATCGAGTAAAGAAAACACCTGTTCCATACAAAAAGTTCATTGATCGTCGATAAAATGTATGGAACAGCTGTTATTTTTTCCATTTCAAGGTTTCCCCATAGCTTATTCGTGCTCTGCTAGTGGAGTATAAACCTCTACAAATTCCGCGGGAATGCAAAACAACACGTTGTATAGGGTGTATCTAACAACTGACATATTCTACGATTTCATTGTACTCATCATTTGACTGCTTCGGTGGCTCAGTTGGTAGTGAACCTGCTTTCTAAGCGTGGGGGCGGGGTTTCGATTGCCACCTAGGGCAAACTTTCATGTGATGAACATTAGTGTTTGTTCTATGTCTGGGTGTTAATATACATATATTTAAAAATATCTAAGTATGTATATCAGTCTCTGGCAGCCATAGTACAAGCTTTGCTTAGTTTGGTGTCAGACGACAGTGTGTGGCAGTGACAGTGTGTGGCAGTGACAGTGTGTGTGTCCCGAAAATATTTATTATTTATTATCATTAGGTATGACCAACTTTTACTTAGGAGCCAACCCTGAAATCAAGAAAAACAATCAGCTGTTCTTATAAAAAGTTCATTGACCGTCGACAAAATGTATGGAACAGCTGATTTTACCTCTATTTCAGGGTTGACCCCATAGTAAAAGTTTGTCATATTGATGTGGGAGGACGTCCACCCACAAGGTGGACGGATAACCTTGTAAAGACCGCAGGAGCGCGCTGGATGCAGGCCGCTACCAACCGGTCTTATTGGAGATCTATGGGGGAGGCCTATGTCCAGCAGTAGGCGTCCTATGGCTGATGGATGGATTAATGAGTACAATGATACCCTAGAATATGTCAGTCGTTTAGAGTTACACGGTGTAATATCGTACCGTTAGGCGCGTACACCTCGTAGTTCCCGTCCTGGACCGGAATCCGCACCGGGACCTTCACCGCCCACGACACTGGGCTGTACAGCGTCACCTGACCAAAACACAGGAGTTACAATTTACTTTGCCCATGGTATCATAGTCTGATTTAGAGTTCTGGAGGCCTAGACGAACAAAGGCGCCGTGGCTAGTTACCACCCACCGGACCAAGCCATGCCGTGAAATGACCTAGTCGTGTCTCGGGATGTAGTCCGGTGTAACCGGTCTGAGCAGTAGCGCACTTGTAGCGCCTCACTCAACTGCCGTCTTTGTACTTCTTCACTCTACAAAACTTCAACGCTACAGTGAATAAGTGCCTTATAGGTCGTCGTGCTCCATCTTAGACCACAACGTCGCTTAACATCAGGCGAGTTGGTGGTGAAACGATGACCTATTCTACATTAAAAAAAAGGAGTGGAAGCCCCTTATTATTTTCTGAACAAAATGAACAGTAGGTAACGTTCACTTCTTAGGATCAAAAATGGTACTCATGTACTTGGTAATAGTTAGCAGGTAGCAATAAAACCACCAGCAGACCACCCCCCCTGACAGGGGGGGGGGTGCTAGTGAACCCCCCTTGAACCCCCTGTCGGGAAAGAGAAGCCTGAAAGTTTTGTCAAAATCGCTCTTGGAGCGACAACGCAACACAACAAACACAAATGATTTTTTTAAACAAATAGAATAGTCATCATAGTTTGTAGATGTTGGCGCACCTCCCTGAAAGACATGTAGCTTTAATATTTATTATCCAAAAAAAACCCAACAAGAAAAATGCATAAACCTAAATACCTTCTGAGCTTGTTGGCGTGGGTTCGATTCCCACTTAGGGCAAACATTCATGTGATGAACATTTGTGTTTGTTCTATGTCTGGGTGTTAATATCTATTTAAGTATGTATTTAAAAATATCTAAGTATGTATATCAGTCTCTGGCCGCCATAGTACAAGCTTTGCTTAGTTTAGGGTCAGGCGAACGTGTGTGGAAGTGTCCCGAATTTTTTTTTTTAATTCTAATCTAAAAGCCCGTTGGCTGAGGGAAAGGTGCCCTGAAAGTAATTCTGGCAGCGCCCATGGTGTGTACTTACAACGAACGTGTTGCTGTGTTCGGAGGCGTAGCAGGTGGTCTCGTTGAGTCGGCAGCGAGTGAACTCCAGCAGGGGAGGCCTCGACGAGCTGCCCTGCATCATCTTGCTGAGGACGCAACCGTCGACGTGTTAAAATATACAAGATGCTGGTTGCAATACTTAAGAGTTGAATACTAGACATGACATGACGAGCGGCACTAGCCGATACCTACAACAGCTGTTTTGTGTGAGCGCGCGCGCGATGTGCGATTAATCATTGTTTCTTTAAGTATTTATATCTTATACCTTTAAATGAGCAATTCTTGTATATATATATATATATATATAATTGGAATCTCGGAATCGGCTCCAACGATTTTCATACAAATTAGTATATAGGGGGTTTCGGGGGCGATAAATCGATCTAGCTAGGAATCATTTTTAGAAAATATCATTTTATTCGTGTTTTATCGATAATCAATCTCAACTGAAAAATATGACTCTTCCTGACATCTATTGGCGAATAATAATACTACTATTTATGTGAGCAACTAATTGCTATAACGACACAACAGCAGATAGCGTTGTTAAGTAACACTAAGTCAATGAGTGTTTGCTTTGAGGTTAGACTAAAATCAATTGTTTATTATCCAAAAAACACAATTAAAAAATTAAAAAAAATACCGAGCAAAGCTCGGCCATCCAGGTACTTTAGGCATAATATGGCATATTTAAGCTAATTAAGGGTGAGAACTGTTTGTCCTAGACAAACCGCATTGGTTTTAAGGGCATGTTTAGTTTAAACTGTAGTTGTATTTATGTTAATAATAATAAAAAAATAAAAATTAAAATTTTTTATTTGAAAATTACACTCCACGGACTCCGGGGACCGTGACCTTTGTTAACTAAAACCTAAATTATTATTTAAGGGGAATACAGGTAGAGGGGGGGTTAGTTATTAAGTCTTAAATCAAAGGTTAGGTTAAAGGTTATCAGATTTACTTATTGCATTGTGAGTACACCACGAGCAGACCAGCGACCCGCAAGCAATACTTAAGTTGGGTGTAGCAATACTTAAGAGGTATGGGTAATGCTTGACAGCTGCCAAGGCTGACCATACCCTTAACCAACAGAAACCATAACCACAACCTAACAAAAAGTAAAGCTTAAAAACCGACTTCCCGTCATCCATGTCAACATTTTTTTTAAACTGCTTGACCGGTTTCGATAAAATTTGTATGGGACCACCTCTGAATCTAACTACCAAATAATCTAATCTACCAAACAAAGGAGAATCATTAAAATCGATTCACAAATGGCAGAGTAATCTTGTAACATACACAACAAGTTTATATTAAAAATTGTAAGCCAAAATTTGTGAGACTGTAATTTATTTATTATTTGAAAAAATAATGCCCCTCAGTTTCTTGCCTGTTCTTCTGAGTAGAGGCTCTTTATCCGAACAAGGCGGTCGAGTCTATTTAAATAACTTTGACGTTCATAAGTGTATCTTTGATACCTAAATTGAATTAAAACATTTTGACTTGACTTTGACTTTAGCTTTGAATTTTAAAAAAAACCGACACCGAAATTATTTTAGCTGTTAGCTAAAAACACTCCCGACTAATTCCTACTCAAACAAAAAAAACAAAATCAAAATCGATTCATCCGTTCGGGAGCTACGATGCCACAGACAGACGCACACACACACAGACAGTCAGACACGTCGAACTTATAACATCCCGTCGTTTTTGCGTTGGGGGTTAAAAATAATGATAATAATAAACACACAGTCGAATTGAGAACCTCCTCCTATTTTGAAGTCGGTTAAATAAAAAGTAAATAACTATGTAATTACATTATAGGAATGCGTGCACTATGTTACATGTATTCTGTGTCGTGCACAGTCTTCCACGACTTTGTGCGACACTGTCGTCTGTCGTGTCTGCCTTCATACAATGTGTAGCGATAGTGTGGATGCGTGTCGCATATCTCAAAAACAACATCACGACTGCAGCAATTACAACTCCCTGTCACTATCTTCCATCACACTTTCCCTATCACTCTATCTTCGTCACTCTCACCCGTCACTCCGTCACTATTTTCCTTTACACTCTCCCTATCACTGTCTTCGTCTTCTGTGTTTGACGTTCATAAGTGTATCTTTGATACCTAAATTGAATAACATAACAATTCTTCATATCAAACTAGGCACAAACAAAATACTTGTTTTCGTTGATTTCGTGTAATACCGGGCCTTAACAAACATCTCTCGCTACGCATCCTCGCAGTCCCTCAAAACATCGCTTTTAGTATTTTTTCAGTATTAATATTTACTTTCGTTTCTAGTAAGGATTGTGTTGGAAAATACTCCTTTTGCGTAATTTTGGCTTCATGCGCCCCCTTAACTCTCATCACTCATCGTCCTCTCTCTCTCGTCACTCTCCTGTCACTCTCCCGTCACTCTACTCACTTGAAGGCCTGTCTAGGCACCAACAGCGAATCTTCAACGGCCTGGTCCAGGATCCTCTCGTAGTCGCGCGTCACGTGCTGCTTCTCAGTTCCGGTTATAGCGTCGTGATGTTGCATTATACCTAGACAGAAGAATGCATTATATGTAGTTTATGGACAGATAGATATTAATAACTGATGGGGCTTTCGCGGAGCTGTAGTGCGTCCGGAATGTTCTTCGACGCTCGCGTCCATACATTCAACGCAATTCAGCGCAAGCGGATCGCCTCATTTATGTCCAGGGTCGACAGGTGTAAAAACTGCATTATTAGGAGCCTGGCAGACCGCCTGCTGCGGTCTGCAACGTACCGACAATGGCTGGCTATTGCCACCTAATATTTTTAATATTAATTTTAATATTATTCTTCTTTTTTAATTTATTCTTTTTTATAGTGTATTATGGATACCTGAGTCAGAAATAAAGTTTTATTATTATTAAAATCAGTATCAAAAAAGTTTCTATGGTCCTTACGTATGAAATCAGCGTTTTGTCGTACTGATCAATTTGATCTGAAATATCTCCTCTTTGGTTAAGAATTCGAAATTCAAATTAATAAATTCATTTAGCTGGTTTTTTTTTCTTTGGAATACAGTCATTCATTTGTTATTTTCCTCATTATTTTTTCATTGGCGTCGCTTATTACCGCGCAATGGAAAACATGAAATATCGGTATATTTACGAGTACGAGTTCTACCGTGGCACCAGTGCTGCAGAAACAGCTCGAAGAATTAATGATGTGTACGGCGCTGGTGTCGCTAAAGACAGCATGGAACGTTTTTGGTTTCAACGTTTTCGTTCTGGAAATTTCGACCTTAAGAACCAACCCCGTGGACGGCCGGAGATCAAAGTGAAAAACGAAGAATTAAAGGCTATTGTGGAAGCGGATCCATCACAAAGCACTTCAGAGATAGCAGCAGTCTTCGGGGTAAGTGACAAAACTGTATTAATCCACTTGAAGCAAATCGGGAAAGTAAAAAAACTCGAACGATGGGTACCTCATGAATTGAGTGAATCGAACTTGCAAACACGGGTCGCCTGCTGTGTTACTTTGCTCAACCGACACAATAATGAAGGGATTTGAAATCGAATCATTACTTGTGATGAAAAGTGGATATTGTACGATAATCGAAAGCGCTCATCGCAATGGCTGAACCCTGGAGACCCAGCCAAATCCTGCCCTAAACGAAAATTGACTCAGAAAAAGTTACTTGTAAGTGTTTGGTGGACTAGCGCCGGTGTCGTTCACTACAGCTTTCTTAAATCTGGCCAAACGATTACGGCAGATATCTATTGTCAGCAACTGCAAACCATGAAGGAAGAACTAGCTGTTAAACAACCGAGATTGGTCAATCGCTCTAGGCCACTGCTGCTTCACGACAACGCAAGACCACACACTGCACAACGAACAACCACTAAGTTAGCTGAGCTACAATTGGAATGTCTGCGACATCCACCGTACTCCCCGGACCTTGCTCCAACAGATTACCATTTCTTCCGGAATTTGGACAACTTCTTACAAGGAAAAAAATTCCACTCCGATGCAGCAGTCCAAACCGCCTTCAAAGAGTTTGTTGATTCTCGCCCCCATGGTTTTTATAGTAAAGGGATCAATGAACTACCCATAAGATGGCAAAAGTGCATAGATAACAACGGTGCATACTTTGATTAATTAAATATATTTTACAAAAAAAAATCGACTTTTTATTCCTCCCGTAGAAAACGCCAATTTCATACGTAAGGACCTAATATATGCGAAAACTGCTAAATGGTTTCCATAAACCTATTGATTACATTAGCAATCTTGTTTGTTCAAAATTTATGTTTTCCGATCTTTTAGTCTAGTTCAAATAGTAAGTCACCTATGTCAGAGGCCTTCGGGCGGCCTAGAGACTCTGACAACAGGGCTAGCAAGTCGGCCTATACAAACTTGCTTTTTTTTACCTATGACGGGTAAAATGTTACGTAAATAAAACATGGGTGCATGTTCGATAAGTACCTAAAATCGTAAAAAAAAAACGGTAGTTACAAATCGAATAAAAGGTATAATGCAGCACATCTTTAAAATTTGCTGGGGGGCAAATGGACCCAAATTCTCTCCTAAAACCAAACAAGGAGGGGGGTTCCTTCGGGTATGCTACCTAATACCACCTACTAAAGCGCTTTTTACACTTGGCTGAATGAAGTCATCTTGATTCGGTTGTTACTGAATTTAGTCCATTATAATTGCATTAAATATTAAATATAAATATTCGGCACACTTGAACACACGGTCGTCTGACCCCAAACTAAGCAAAGCTTGTACTATGGCGGCCAGAGACTGATATATATACTTATATACTTTTAAATACATACTTAAATAGATATTAACACCCAGACACAGAACAAACACAAATATTCATCATATGAATGTTTGCCCTAGGTGGGAATCGAACCCACGCCCCCTAGATCAGAAGGCAGGTTCACTACCGACTGAGCCACCGAGGCAGTTGGCATTGGCTTGCGACTGACTGAATCATTTGGAAGCTTCTGAATTTAGATGATATGATGACAAAATTCAGATTTCTTGCCTGTTCTTCTGAGTAGAGGCTCTTTATCCGAACAAGGCGGTCGAGTCTATTTAAATAACTTTGACGTTCATAAGTGTATCTTTGATAACTAAATTGAATAAAAACATTTTGACTTTGACTTTGACAGCCAAGTGTTTTATGGGCTTACCGAAGATAAGAAGGAAGGGGATGAGCAAAGAAGCTTGTCCCCCAGTTAGAAAGTACTTCCGCGGTCCCTGAAAAAACTTACCCATAGCACTCTTGAGTCCGTTGATCACGAACTGGTTGTGGGCTTCCAAGGCGGCCAGCACTTGCAGCTGTTTTGACATCTGGGAAACATTGGCAACTTAGTCAGATTTAACAGGGGCTAATCCGGTATTTAAGTTAGAGAAGATATTTAATAATCTTAGCATAAATTAAAATTTCAAAAACTCCCGACAATACAATACAATACATCTTTATTGCACACCAAAAATACAAAGTAAAACAAACATAAAGAAAAAAATTAAACAATAAAATATCATTCGGCAGTACAAGGGCGGCCTTATCGCCTAAAGCGATTTCTTCCAGGCAACCTTTGGATGGACAGGACAGAACGAAATATGACAAACGGTCGGTGGCATACATAAATACATACATAAATACAATAGTAAACAAATAAAATATAATAAAACATATCTACACATATACCTTTAGGTACATATAATACATAAATTCATATTTAATTTGTAAATATTTATAAATAATATAAATATACATATGTACGTACCAATTAACAAAGCGAGAGAAAATGTTTAAAAATAAGATTTTTGAAAATAGGCAATGATTCAGCCTGTCTGATGGCAACAGGCAACTCATTCCACAGCCGGGCAGCTTGCACAGTGAAACCCTTACTGTATGTTAAATTGGTGTGGGAGCAGGTATGGAGTTGCAACTTAAGGGCACGAGAGGTTCTCAATGAACCGGAGTGACCTTGAGCAAATTCAAAGCGCTCTTTAAGATTCTGAGTGTGGAGTAGAGGGAACAACACCGACACCGATGTTCATCAACACCAATTTTCATCAAACATAGCTAAGAACACTCAAAATCAAAATCATCCCTTCATCCGTTCTAGAGCTACGATTCCACAGACAGACACACACACATGCAGACACCGGGGTGTTTACGTCAAGGGTTAAAAATTAAAACGAATTGAAATTATTAAAGCATTTAGTGGTGGGTCGCGGGGTCAAGTAGTCGTCCTGCTTCGTGGACAGCGAGGGGTCAGTTAGAGACGACTAGAGCATGGAGCTAAGGAGATAGAAGCCGCGCGGCGCAGCTAGTTACAATACCTGTAACTATACCTTCTCGCGTCTCTCGAAGTAGTTGGTTGTGGGTCGCGAAGTGAAGTAGTCGTCCTGCTTCGTGGGCAGCGAGGGGTCAGTTAGAGACGGCTAGAGCATAGAGCTAAGGAGAAAGAAGCCGCGCAGCGCTGCTAGTTACAATACCTGTAACTATACTTTCTCGCGTCTCTCAAAGTAGTTGGTTGTGGGTCGCGAGGTGAAGTAGTCGACCTGCTTCGTGAGCAGCGAGGAGCTAGCTAGAGTATAGAATATAGAGGAACAGTGAAACAAAACAGCAGTGAGCTGTTAGCTACAGCTGGCTAGCTACAGTATAGAAGTAACGCGACGCCGCGGGACGTAGCTAGTCAGTTGGCAGCCAGCTGGTTGGCTAGCTGGTTGGTCAATATACCTGTTGGTTGGTTGGTTGCTGATTAATAGTTGTTGTTGACGCGTACGGGAAGTTCCTAGTTGGCCTGCTTCGTGAGCAGCTACGGACTGGAGTATAGAAGTAGCGCTAGTGAAGCCTCCGGGCGCAGCTAGTCAGATGTTGGCAAGCTGGTTGCTTAGTTGGCTGGTTGGTACCTGTAGGTAGACGTTGCCCCGTCGCTCGAAGTACTTGGTGGAAAGTCGCTATGTGAAGTAGCCAGTCCAGAAGGCGTGCGGGTCGGACACATACGAGAAGTAGTCGTCCTGCTTCGTGAGCAGTTACGGACTAGAGTATAGAAGTAACACGAGCGAAGCATCGAGGAGTTCCTAGTCAGTTGGTAGCTAGCTGGTTCGTTAGTTGGCTGGTTGGTACTTGTAGGTAGACGTTGCCGCGTCTCTCAAAGTACTTGATGGCGGGTCGCGAAGTGAAGTAGCTGGTCTGGAAGGCCTGCGGGTTGGACGCGTACGAGAAGTTCTTAGTTGTCCTGCTTCGTGGGCAGCTACGGACTGGAGTATAGAAGTAGCGCTAGCGAAGCCTCCGGGCGCAGCTAGTCAGTTGGTAGCTAGCTGGTTGGGAGCGAAGCCACGAGGAGTTCCTAGTCAGTTGGTAGCTAGCTGGTTGGCTAGTTGGTTGGTACCTGCAAGTATACGTTGCCGCGTCTCTCGAAGTACTTGGTAGTGGGTCGCGAGGTGAAGTAGCCGGTCCAGAAGGCGTGCGGGTCGGATGCGTACGGGAAATAGTCATCTTGCTTCGTGGGCAGCGAGGGGCTGCGGATTACAGGTTGGATTATATTATGATCTGCTGTTAATTGTTACTTCGTCCGCGTTTATTTAGAAAATAGTATCTAAAAACCTGCCTCGTGATATACTGTAACTGAGTGTCACTAATTATCTTTCAAGGATCCGGCGACCACTTTAGACTAACTTCGCAAAAGCTAAAGGTTTTCTATAGCCATTTCGTCTAAAAAAAGACGACTAGCGAAGACAACAAGTAATGATACTGACGAGCCTCTAAAGTTATCAACAGAGTGACAAAGTGCAATTTCAATCATTTTTATGAGTTTTGCACTTCTATAATCATTCTTAAATAACTAAAAATTTTCCTAGCATTATGGATTAATTTAAAAGCTAATGATGTAGACAATCCCCCTATGTAAAGGAATTTTGGATTTGCTTTGTCTATCTATTAAATACATCAGTCAAAAGTGACCCCTTACAAATGAAAATATTTTTCATAGCTCTATTTTCTCTTGAGGACATTTTTAAGAAAATTTAGAACATGTGGGCGGATATATAGTTCGTATTTCGATATGCCAAAATTCATCATAACCTGACAAATGGTTTCCAAAAAATTTGACAAACGCGTTTGTATGAAAAATTCAGAGCATCGCGGAACCCTTAAGATCCGTTTAGCCGTGAAAAGCTTACAAACAGAACACCCTCTTACACCTTTTTATGGTTGAGATTCCGCCAAAACGCACTAAGCGTTTCAAGTCAACTTTTCTTGTAAGAACTGCAGAGGTGTGGAACTCGTTGCCTGTGTCTGTCTTTCCACCTAAATACAATCCGGGGGTGTATATGAGTAAAGTGAATAGGTATCTCCTAGGCAAGCGTGTTACACCTTCGATCACGTCGGGGCTTCCCATCAGGCGAGTCAGTGGTCAAACGCATGCCTAGTCTGTTGTACAAAAAAAAACAGAGAGAGTTAATTTCCATTTTATAAAATTAGTGTATTATGTTAGCAGAATAAGGCCAAATTTATATAGCCGGCGAATCGGAGAGAATTAAACGATTTTATACTCAGTAAAATAAACTTTATCTAAATTGCATAACGTACAAAATACCCGAGTCTCCAGGAACGCGTGCGACCTGTCGATTTCTCCCGTATTTTGTACTTTTTTTTTTTTTTTTAATGTAGAATAGGTCGGCGTTTGACCACCAACTCGCCTGATGTTAAGCGACGTTGTGGTCTAAGATGGAGCACGACGACCTATAAGGTACTTATTCACTCTAGCCTTGAAGATTTGTAGAGTGAAGAAGTACAAAGACGGCAGTTGAGTGAGGCGCTACAAGTGTGCTACTGCTCAGACCCGTCTTCGGAACGGTTACACCGGACTACCTCCCGAAACACGACTAGGTCATTTCACGTTATACGTTATACGTTATTCAATTGAGATACAGCTGATTTTACTTTGGACAATATCGTTTAAATCTCCTTGACTCGACTGGAATACAAATAAGCCTAAACAAGTACCATCCATACTTCCATACTAATATTATAAAACCGAAAGTGTTATACTGTCTGTCTGTCTGTTGTGTGTCTGGCTTTTCACGGCAAACGGCTGAACGGATCTTAATGAAATTTGATAATTAGTTACAGTATTTTACGAGGATGATTTATGGATACTATTTTCTAAATAACCGTGAACGAAGTCGCGGGTAACAGCTGGTACTTTAGTAAAAAAAACTATAAAAAAAGAAAAAACCTAACGCTTTCACGCCTTAATTACTTAAACTATGAAAGGACTAATGATTATGAAATTTTGCATAAATCAGATCAAATGTGTTTGTTTAATTGGGTATCGTGTAAACTATTTCTGAAGGGACGGTATTAAAAACTACCTTAATGTAAATGTGAACAACTAATACTTCTAATAATCCAAACCATGTACAATATGTAGGTAATTCCAATATGAATCTAATGGACACCAAGATCAATACTACAGAAAGACACCCAAGAAAAACACTACGAGGTCCGTCCTCTTCCGTGCTGCAGCGAGAAGTGCCGGTTGGACGGGGCGGGCGACTCAGGCGCTACTCCTTCATTCCTTACGCTACATTCATTCATTCAATACATTCCTTTGACAGTTCGCTCGCAAAACGTCACACAGCAGACCATAGACTGCATTCTTTTGAATGTGTTGCTAACAATCGATGATACACTTATGAAGGTCAAAGTTATAAAAATGCTTATTTAAATTATTTCACGAGGAAAGTTTGTGGATACTATTGTCTGAATAAACGCAAACAAAGACGTGGGTAGCAGCTAGTTATTAATAGAAAAACAAATAAATAATAAAATAAATAAATAAATTCGGGACACTTCCACACACGGTCGCCTGACCACAAACTAAGCAAAGCTTGTACTATGGCTGCCAGAGACTGATATACATTCTTAGATATTTTTAAATACATACTTAAATACATATCAACACCCAGACATAGAACAGACACAAATGTTCATCACATAAATATTTGCCATAGGTGGGAATCGAACCCACGCCCCCAAGCTCAGAAGGCAGGTACACTACCAACTGAGCCACCGAGGCAGTCAAAAAACAAGTAACATTGTTAAAAGAAAAACAAGAAACCCGGCTGCAAAATGTTGTACCCTATGTCACTCCACTATCAAGACGATTCAAATGACACCTCACATGTCGAAATACATCAAGCTGTTTAGGCTGTAGAGCGTGCCAAAGAAACCTCATACATACATACATACACTCGAAAAACATAACCCTCCTTCTTGCGCAGTCAGGTAAAAACATTTTTACACAACATTACACACATTTTTTTTTACATAACATTACTTAAAATTATTCGACAAGCGGCACGTCCTGTGGATAACGGGTTCTTATTTTTCTAGTACTTAATCGTTTTAAACTGACTTCAAAAAAGGAGGAGGTTCTCATTTCAGGTGCAATATGTTTCTTTTATTTAAACAGAGGTCAGTCGGTTCCCGCCGGTCTAGCGCTTAAAGTAATTCTCAAATAATATGGCCTGCCTCTCTGTGATTCGGAACTAGAATCGCAAGAATTTTTAAACTCAGTTTTTGAGTTTCCATTACAAACATAAAAACGTACCTCTACCTACTTCAGTACAGAAAAATCTACGTTGTCCTCTTAATAATATTAGATTGGATTTCTTTTATTATTAACTTGGGGCAAACTTACACTAAAACTATTAAAAATGTAATTCAAGATATTTTTAGATTAAAAAAAATATATTTAACTATGTAACTTCATTTCATTCATTTTGACGCAGCGCTGCAATCGCTTTTCCGCACAAAAATAACGCTTAGTTCCCGAAAAATTCGCGGAGCTTAAGCTCGTCCTTTTTTTAAATTATTTATTAATCCAGCTTCCCATTATCAAAACTTGGCTCTTCCCTACAATCATACAATTAACCAATAGATATCTAATAAAAATCCACTATTATTAAACAACATTACTAGAAGAAACATATTTATTTAAAACATAACTTAGCACTGTCCGCAATCAGCATCTGTTTCGGTTTCCCGCCAAAACTTAACAAAGAAACGAACACTGGCCGCATTCAGCCGGTTACGTCACCCGCGGCTGAGGTCATCGACCGGCCGGCGTTGGAACGGAGCTCGCCGGCTGCGACGCTCAGCAAGCGACATCGACCTCGAAACCTTCACCGACTCAGGGTTGCCAGTCTAATAATTTTACCCACATGACACGTTCAAAAAGCCTTGTGTTTGTTGGTTAAGTTGTTGTGTGTTGAGTTTGGTTTTTAGGTTTTCTTTTCGAGTCAGTATAAATTTTATTACTATTGCAACACGTTTAATAAGATTTCTTACTGTTGATAGCAAAATTGTCACAAAACAAGCAGTCAAGCAGCAGTCAAGTTTTAAAAAAAAATTGATAAGTTTTTTATTATTGTTTTAAAAATAAGACATATTTTTGTCTATTTTTTCATCTACGGAAAAACAATTAATTTTAATAACGAATTAAAATAGTATAATTTACCCAAAAAATTATGATGCCGGTAATGTTTAAAAAAATAAAAAATTTGAATAAAAAATTGGTAAAAGAAGGTTTTTACTATTTTTTGAATTGATTTGGATAAACATTTAATACATTATTATTACAAGTATTAGTATTACACAAAAAATAACAATTACACAAGAAATTATTCCATTTATGAAACATAAAATACATTATTATTACCTATTGTAAAATAAATAACGGACACTAATCTAGACAGAATTCGGACATACGAAATAATTTTTGCCGAAATTCAATTAGATTTTTCAATTCAGTTCAATTCAATTCAGTTTTCGTTGAAAAACTGAAGCATAGACGCTTCGCTGGCTAACGCTCGCTCGGTTGATGAACATAAAAAAATAAGCCAAGCAGTCCACCTGACATTTATTTCATACCATCATAATTTACTGACTCATCTCTGATTTACCCAAAACAATTTCGGCACCTTTCCTGTGGGTAGTGGCAACACGTTCAGTAGCCATATGATCGTTTGGAAGTAAACATATAAAATGGTGTCAAAAATTATAGAGAACATGAAGAAAAGGTATTACGAAGTAATACGTCAATACACAAGGAATTCACATCAACATGTATGTATTTCGTTCATGATTTAAATGTATTTTTGTATGTATTTACAGTAATAACATTGTACCTCCCTACTAATGTTGTTTGTTCACTTTTGTTGTGAAAGAAATAGACTGGAATTATTTGATTTTTGTATCTTTACTGTAGAAGGTAGAGTCTATCAATATTTTTGCGTAAGGTTGGTACAGTTAACTTTGTAAGAATCATTTCGAGCTGTCAAAATTTACCACGTCACATGAAAGGTCATTGACCGTCTCAAGCATTCTCCCTGCTTAGAAAAAAAGTTAGACTGTCCTCATTGAAACGTTTGGATTAATAAATTAGAAATAAAAAATATTCTGGAATGAAATGCCTTAAAATATGTACTTTTAAATATACATAATATATTTGAGTTAAAAGTTTTTTACAAAAATCTTTAACCAACTTTTCATCACGGCTTGTGTGAATATCTTTTCTGGTAGTAAGTAGTTATTTTAATTTCATTTGTTTTTAATTTTCTTTTTTTGTTAGTTTCTGTGTTCTATGAATTTAATTTTGCGAGTAACGTAGCTTGAAAATTTGCTTATGTATGAAAAAATAATTAGTAAGTAATAACCTTTTTGTTGGAGTCAAAACATTGTTAGAGCACCAATGAGACATTTTCAATGGTAGCCCTTATGTAAAGAGAAGGGGAGGTGAAGATGGCGGTAGGGGTCAGGAAGGAATCTATGCTATACTAGCCATCTACCGCGGCTTCACTTGCGTTTCATAGCTGTGTTGTTTAAAAAAAACCTTGCCGTGGTAGTTAGTAATTTAGTCAATCATTGTAAATGTTTTTCATGGCAACATTACCACGCGCACACGTTTAAAAAGAAGTGGCTTTAGCGAGATATAACGCAGTGCTCCATCTTTTTCTCTAGGTTGATCTGAGTTTAGTAAGTATATTTGGGTCCTCAGATCATTCTCTAGGTTGATCTGAGATTTGGGTCAAATCTTGGAAACTAAATTAAAACCACTTGCGGACGTTTCATTTGACTCAAGTTTGGTGCACTTGCGTATTGTCGGTGAGAATGCAATGATATGGTACCATGGAGTTGGTCTGATGATGGAGTCGGAAAGTGGTTATAGGAACTTTTCGATAGTTAGTAGTAGACTGGTCGTGTTTGGGCTCGTTTTTATCAGCTCTCAGATCTGCTACTAACTCATAATTATCAATTTAGCCAGATGTACACTTCTCAAAAGTTGGTTTTGGTAAAAAAAATATTAATAGACATAATAAGTGTGTCTCTTTTTAATATTGGTGTAGACGAATATTTTGTCGCCATTTTGATTAAGTTAAACTGACTTTGACTGTTGGTAGTGATCCTGCCTTCTGCGCTTATGGACGAGGGTTCGATTTCCACCTAGGACAAACATTAATGTGAAGAACATTTGTGTTTGTTCTATATCAGGGTGTTAATTATGTATTTAAGTATATTTTTAAAAATATATCATTATGTACAATATATGTATATATTAGTCTCTGGCAGCCATCGTACAAGCTTTGCTTAGTTTGGGGTCGGATGACCGTGTTTAATTTTAAAAAAATACTCGACGATCATTGTCCCGATAGTCGTCACGGTAAACAGTCTCATAGCGAAGAGCCTCGACCAACATCTCAAGAGGCTCTCGTTAGACGGTTGGATCAAGGGCCAGATACAAAAGGCAGTGATCCTAGACACGTGCCGTATTGTCAGGAGGTTCCTCACTCTGCAGCCCTAACCACCGGGAGCTTGGGCGTCTCCCCGCTGCCGGCGGCACCCTAGTTTTTAACTTTCTTATATTATTTGGTTTTCATACTTTTACATTTATTTAAAAAACAATAACGGACCAGAGACAAATTGTCTTTTCACCGTTTTTATCCCGCGAAAAAAAGAAAAGAGACAAACATATCCGTGGTCTAGCTTTGTCAATCTAATCGCGGATATAGAGACTAGTAGTAAGTAGTACTAAGAAAGAATATAAATGTTGAAAGAATAATAAAATTTCCTCTTCAGACGCTGATGCGACAGCAGTGGGTCGATGGAATCGTAAAGAGGGTCTTAGCCGCTAAAGAAATCGTGCACACTGATGGTATCGACAAGCTTACAATCGCCGCTAGAATGGACTTGGTCAATTACGACGTCATCACCATCTACGAGAAACACACCCTCGTCAAAAAAACAAAAATATTCAATAAGACCGTTAACAAAATGGTTATATCTCTAGAGACCTCCTTCGAAACAGTCTTCAACGCGCATCTGTGTACAAGACACGGCACCTCAAATGACATGTTCGATTGGATTGATAAATGCAAATTTGCCGTCGCTAATATTTGCACGCCAGTTTTACGCGAAGTTTGTACGTCTATGAATGTTGGCTGCTCCACTGGGAACGTTGAAGGACTGTCTATTTTGCCTCTACATACCTTGGAACCTTTAGCTAACCCGCTGCCGACTAAAGACACCGCATCGATCACGGTTCTAAACATGAGTTGGCAACCGGACAAGTCCTTTAAACATCTACTCATTTACAAAGATATGGAGACAAATTTCGTGCAGCTGAGACCGTTGATTGCGACAGACATCATAGATGAGATTGCTTTGGAGCTAATGAAGATTTTTTGCGATTTCTCACCCCCAAAGGCTATTATAGTCCATACTTTAGCTAAGCATGTCTTTATCGGGGTATTGGGTCGGTTGAACAACGTATTTCCAAACGAAATATCGCTTCAGGCTTCTGATACGGTGAAAGTGGATCCGCTAATAAGGATGAGGCTTAGAAATTGGATGGATGCCACGAAGTCAACCAGCTGGTCATTCGGATGCCAATCTGTTCAGTGGGACATCAATAATGGTAGTGTCATGCAAAATAGTCCATTCGAAAAGTTTTTTGGAATAAAATATGCTGTTACCATTCTTCGGAAAAGGCGGAAGCCTCGTCGAGATTATTATAAAAAGTCCAAAAGTGCTAGCGTAAAGGACAGTGCTGTTCCAGAAAACACTCAAAGCAATAGTTCATCATCGACTAATATAGAACAGAACGATTCCAACCAATCAACAAGTAGTAATGATACCCAGACTCCGACAAATGTTGCTAGAGAATCAGTTATAAAAGGAAATCCTGTCAAAATACATTCAAACTCTATTACAGAACAGAACTCTCTGAATACTCAAACCATCGGAAACGTCAAAGACGCTAATACAACCGACGTCATAACTTCCACTACAGTAGATCTCAAAACTTCTACCACAGACGACGTTATAACTACTACTTCACCACCAACAGAAAAACAAGAGGAAAACACATCCAAAGATACTAAAATCCACGTCTGCTGTACGTGTGAGGTAGTTATAGAAACGGACGTGCATTTTTGCTGTGTCTGTGCCAAAAGCCTGCACATGTACTGCGGGGCAAGTAAGAAGAATTCCAAGGGCGACATGGAGAGCGTATGTTTCTTATGCCTATGACATAAGGATAATAATAGCCTTGAGAACACTATTGCACGGCTAGCACGGACTGGAGATGATATTAAATTGTCTTTCTACCGTTTTTATCCCGCGAGAAAGAGACGAACATATCCGTGTTCTAGCTTTGTCGCATCTAATGGTGGAAAGACATTTTGTCCCCGGCCCGTGTTAGCCCTGCAGTAAGGCTATTCTTACGCGTGAGATGAGATGAGATTTTATCTTGGTCTCTCTCACACCTATGACTATTCAAACGAGAGCAACAAGGACGAAGCATGGTGAGGTCACTCCGTAAGAATAGCCCTCCTGGTTGTGCCAAGCACTTGTCCTAAGGAGACAAATCACGAATGTATTACCGCGCCTTCCATATAAGTACAAGTGGTATCTCTTGAAAGTAATGTTTTTATTAGTGTATTTATTGAATACGATAATGGTGCTATTATTTTTAAAATAATTTTAATGGGACAAACAATTAAAACTTCACTGTTACAGTACCCGGTGATTAATATTGAACATCGACTTTTGGAAAGAGACTCGGCTTCGTAGAGCGTTATCTCTTTCGTACGGCAGTTTCGTTTAGTGTGCGACAGAGATAACGCTCTACGAAGGTGAAGTCTCTTTCCAAAGGTCGATGTGCAGTATATATCGCCGAGTACTGTATTATATTTACTCTGTTGTTATTATTTTATAAGGTATATTATCTTTATTCTTAACAAGTGCAGTAACACGTCACGTACATTTATATACCAGCGTTAGTACTATTCTAGTAGTATGTACTTTATCATTTTAAACTTCATCCAAATTTCATTGCAAATCCATGTCATGAAGGAAAACAAAAAAAAAACAGTACTATTAAATTCAATTTTTTTTTTTGTATTTTCAATTAAGTAAATTTAAATTAATAAAAAAAAGCAGTTCACTTAAATTGAGATCAATAAAATAGAGAAAATTGTAAACATAACAGTACTTTATGAGTACCTAGTAGGGTCAACTAGAGCAAATGCGTGCGTGGGGTAATTACGTCTTTCGAGAATTACTGACAAGTCCCTTCGCAAAATAAGCGCAACCTACATTTTCTTTAGTTGCAATAATCTGTACTAGATGGCGTTAGTTTACTAATTTGTGAAGGGTTTGTCAGCAATTCTCGAAAGACGCAAATGACACACAGACGCAATTGCCCCAGTTGACCTAATCTTTTTTTTTCTTAAAAATCGTCACATCACTCTTCACGACATAGTATAAAATAAAGTCGCTTTCTCTGTCCCTATGTCCCTTTGTATGCTTAAATCTTTAAAACTACGCAACGGATTTTGATGCGGTTTTTTTAATAGATAGAGTGATTCAAGAGAAAGGTTTATATGTAAAATGTCATCCATTAAATAGTGGAGAAATACCGTTATTTTTGAGGTTTCTAATGTGATGTCGTTAATTATCATTTTTTTTCCGCTTACATTGCAAACGCAGGCTGAACCCTACGAGATTTATCAAAATAATGTACTAATTATTTGTACACATTGAAAAGGTCTACAGAAAACTCCGCGATGTTATATGTCTATCTCTTATGGATATCCCACAATAACATGTTTTTGTTTATACCCGTGCGAAGCCAGAGCGGGCCGCTATGTTTTTATTTACAACGTTCACAGTTTTTCTGTAGTGTATTTAGTATCAGCATTGCACCCGTGCGAAGCCGGGGCGGGTTGCTAGTAATATTATAAAGGCGAAAGTTTGTGAGTGTGTAAGTGTGTGTTTGTTACTTCTTCACGCTCAAACGGATGGAGGGATTTTGTTGAAATTTGGTATGGAGATAGCTTATACCCTGGATTGATACATAGGCTACTTTTTAACCGCGGGTAAAACCGCAGGGCGCTGCTAGTGTTAAATAAGTATGCCTTTTTATTGGACGAGCGACCGAATTCTCAGAGTCTACCGCGAAATCTCGGCATTTGTTCGACGATAGCTTAAGAATCCTTGATCTAATCTTCACGAAATTTTGCAGGCAGTAGTTCATGCGAATACATTTTCGAAATTAAATTATGAGCGATATCAGATGAGAATTTATGTAGAAATATGAGGTCTCCGTTCGAAGACTACTAGTATAGCGGGCTGGTGGAGGCGTCAGGTGTTCAGAATGCTGGCATTTATTTCGGCCAGAAATTTAGCATTGCCATCCAGCGTGGCAATGCTGCTACCATTCTGAGCCAACGGCCTTTTAGATAAAAATATAATTGAATTGTAACATACACACATATCATCACGCCTTTCCCCCGAGGGGGCTGGCAGAGGTGTAATACAACACCCACACTTCGCCGGACGATATTCAGTCCCAAATGTGACAGGGGGCGAGCCTGTCGTACACACATACACCGGGCTCCAGTCATGTAGCAGATGACTGGAGCCCGATGTATGTTCATACAATGAAAAAATTGGTGCGTGCCGTCGGCTGAGTTCGAACCCGCTCTCTCTGGCATGAGACAGGCCTTCTCCAACTAGGCTATCATCGCTATTTTTATTGAATTGTAACATGCATATAAAATATTTTGTGAGAAATACTAGTGTAGCAATAGGTGACCACTGGCCACATCTTGTCCCTGATAATGAGCTGTGAAACTGTGATGTTAAAAAATGATTGTTTTGTAAATAATAAAGTGTTGTATTATGCACAGAGGGAAAAAAAGCAGTGTCTTACGCCGCGGGCGACTTATTGAACCCTGAGCGTAACGAGGGACTCTAGAGTTAAGTCCCGAACGCAGCGAGGGAGTTATGTAGAGTCCTGAGTGAAGTGAGGGGTTCAATCTGCCTAAGACACAGACACTGCTTTATCCCAGAGGTGAATACTCTACTTTTCACACCATCTGCGAGGCAATTAAAATGAACTGTGAAAACGTTACACTAAACACGTCTTTTGTTTAAAATTTTGTGGAGCTCATGGTCCAGCTGTTTTTTTTCTTGGCGGCCAGTTCAATGTTCGAATAAACTCTTACAGTGCCCGTTGGCTGAGTTTTCATTCAATTGTTAACCTATTTGCTCGGAAAACCCCCTTGGGATTTAAGTACAACTTTATCTCCCTAGGGAGGTAATGTCCTGATTTACAATGAGACTAAGTGATATGTAATTGTCATTGTCGAGCAGGTGGTGTGAAAAGATATAAATAGGTATAGATTTTTACTGTTAGCGTAGGTAATGTATTTATCTGCACTCTTATCATTAGTTTTTATCACTACGAAAACTTTTTTCGTTTTCGTTTGGCTCTATACGGTTCAATAAAGCGCAAATGGTCGAAACGTGAACGAACTAAGTCCCTGTTTTTTCCTTGTAAAGTTTTTTTTATTACTTAATAGGCTTGCGTTTTGCATCCAACATGCCTGATGATAAGCAGTGATGCGGCCTACGATGGAGCACGCTTGCCTAGAAGAAACCGATTCACTCGAGACTTGAACACACCCAGATTAAAATTATTTTTGTTTACTTTCAAGGCCTCTGTGCTATTTATTTATGTTCCTGCCTGTACAGGTTGTCTGGAAGAGATCGCTTTGAGCGATAAGGCCGCCCATTAAAAACTTAGTTTAGCCTTTTTTAAGAGATGTTGTATTGTATTGTTAAATGTATGGATCCAAATGGAAACGAAAGAAGTTTTTACTAATTATTAAAACTCGTGGTAAGCCTCTGTGTTTTAAGTTGTAAGTTTAAAGTTGTTAGGAGCTGTGATGTTAGAATATGATCCCTGTTTTGTAATTAATAAAGTATTGTTTAAAAGATGTAAACACAGTTTTTTTCCTCCCTGAAAATCATCTAGCTGTGTCATCGAAATAATATAAGGAAGAAGCAATACGCCTAATTTCTAGTACACAGCGCGTAGACCAAATACAACTACAAGCAAACGGACACTACACACAGCTCCGTTGACAGTATTATGTTACGTGCATCAATAACAAAGATAGAAAGACGTACAAGAGACTAGCGAGAACGAGACAACAATAATAATCACTGTCGCGACTTGTTGTGTTGGTTTCTGACTACGGTGAATTGTGTGCATGCACCTAATTTATGCGGTCCATGATTAGGTTTTTGTACCATATGTACCTGATATTCGATCGAGGAGCTGCGCAGGTAATGTATTTTTCTGTTTCTTTCGAACCTTCTGCCCTACCGCCTTACGCCTAAATGTCTTCACGCTGACAATGACGGCATGCACCAATTTGTTCATTGTATAAACATATACCTATGCGTATTGTATGTCATCTGCTACATGACTGGAGCCCGGTGTATGGCGACAGGCTCGCCCCTAGTCACATTTGGGACTGAATATCGTCCGGCGAAGTGTGGGTGGTGTATTACACCTCTGCCAACCCCTTCTGGGGAAAGGCGTGACGATATGTATGTATGTATGTTTTTTATGATTGAATAGGCCCATGTTCAATCTAGGGAAGCCGCGGGGCGCAGCTAGTAGTACATAATTATATAATAAATAAATAAATTCGGGACACTTGCACACACGGTCGCCTGACCCCAAACTAAGCAAAGCTTGTACTATGGCTGCCAGAGACTGATACACTTATTTAGATATTTTAAATACATACTTAAATAGATATTAACACCCAGACATAGAACAAACACAAATGTTCATCACATAAATGTTTGCCCTAGGTGGGAATCGAACCCACGCCCCCAAGCTCAGAAGGCAGGTTCACTACCAACTGAGCCACCGAGGCAGTCCATACAGGTTACAGTCATAGGTCATCTATGTTACTTACTTGGCTTCCTTCACAGACTTCAAGTAGCAGTTCGGAGTGGAGTAGAATAGCTTTACTTTGAGGTCGTCTTTGGCTGCCTTCAGGTTAGTGTATCTGAAAAAAGCTACAAATTAAAAAAAAAGTGATGGAAAATATGTCTTGCATGCTGCAAGTCTCGGCTCAGAGAGAACGGAAAAATCCTCGAGCAATTTTTGACGTTATCCTACTAATATTATAAACACGAAAGTTTGTAAGAATGAATGGATGGATGGATGGATGGATGTTTGTTACTCTTTCACGCCAAAACAGCTGAACAGAGGGGCTATTCCTACACGTGAGATGAGATGAGATTTTATCTTGGTCACTCTCACACCTATGACGTTTCAAACGAGAGCGACAAGGATGAAAAAAGGTGAGATGAGAATCTCAAATCTCCGAATAGGGCCACTGATCTGGATGAAATTTGGCACAGAGATAGATTATAGTCTAGAATAACACATAGGATTTTACACATAGGACACTTTTTAACCGTGGGTGAAACCGCGGTGCGCAGCTAGTTAAAAAATAAACCTTATCACCACAGACTGAAATACAAAATCGTACATCAACAGATAAATTCAGCGTCGTTGAGTCTTCACTTCAATATTACGTGATTTTGTATTTTAGGTCATTGTGATATGGTTTATTTTTCAATAACGTCAAAAAGTGCGCTAGGATTTTTCCATTTTGTCTGAGACGAGCCTAAATGTTCCGGTTTGTGGCAGGAAGCCTGTTCTTCCTGATTTTATGTCTTTATTTTTTGTTATGTGTTTTGATGTTTCCTGCTGCAAATAAAGCATACAGGGTTAAAGGTAACTCACCAAAAACCTCTTAAGGTTCATTGTACTCATCAATATAAACAACTTTTACTATGGGGCAAACTTTGAAATCGCGAAAAAAAATCAGCTGTTCCATACATTTTGTCTCAGGTGATTGAACTTTTTGTATGGAACAGCTGTTTTTTTTTTCGCGTTTACAGGATTGGCTTCATAGTAAAAGTTGTTCGTATTGATGAGTACAATGAACCCTTAAGAGGATTTTCGTGAGTTACCTATAACCATGTATTTTCTATTCTATATTTTTACTACAATACTAGCCCGGCAACACTGGCAATATAGCCGAATGTAGCCCGGCCATCATCAGCCATGCTAGAAATCAATGAGTGTGGCCGGGCCACACTCAAAATATTGTCATTTATTATTGCCACACACAAAAAATGGGTTTAGGATTTTGTTGACCAGCGCATACAGTTGAGAGTGGAGACCAGCACACGTAAGCAATTTTGTACGGAGATAGATACATACATACATACATACAGTACTTTAACCGAGGAGATAATGGTCGTTAGTCTAACACCTGTTTTCGTACACATTACCTAAGTATTGACATTCCTCAGACGTTGACATGACAGCTGTCATACATTTTCTGTACCTTGTGTGTTCGAGCGCTCTTAATAAATGATTGTGAATAGCGGGGTAAGTGATTTCAGTACAAAACTAACATAAAAATTG
This sequence comes from Peribatodes rhomboidaria, assembly GCA_911728515.1. Taxonomy (NCBI): domain Eukaryota; kingdom Metazoa; phylum Arthropoda; class Insecta; order Lepidoptera; family Geometridae; genus Peribatodes; species Peribatodes rhomboidaria. The sequence goes on along the minus strand of OU452196.1, from coordinate 2,412,463 downwards.
GTTGTCCAAAAAGTCTGTTTACGGACGATAGTTTAACGTGACAAAGTCATAACAAAAAATTGGTGAAATCTTCTCGGACGCATAAGCCAAGCGAGTGGAAGAGAGAAAGATGCGGCGTAAGCCAAACGCTCAATCCGATCGTGCCTTTCGCTCGCTCGTGTAGCGCTGTCGCTCCGATCGACCGAACGTAACGGGACAATCAGTCATCCTTTTTCGTGCGTGCAGCCGGCGTTCATCGCTTTATTAGACGTTGTCACGTTAAAAACAATGTTCTTGCGCAACAGTTTGGCTGGACGCAACATAAAAATCTACAAACGTTACTCAAGCAATATTTTTGACAGGAAACTGCCGTCAAAATACCCCGTTTACGTGTTTTGTCCTTCCCATAAATAATGCCCCTCAGTTTCTTGCCTGTTATTCTGAGTAGAAGCTCTTTATCCGAACAAGGGGGTCTAGTCTATTTAAAAAACTTTGACGTTCATTATGTGTATCTTTGATACTAAATTGAATAAAAACATTTTGACTTTGACTTTGACTTTGACATACGCCACACAATCACAATCTTACCACGAGTTTTGACAGATAAGTTTAGTTTTATGTTATGTTTTTATGTTTAGTTTAATTTCAAACTTATGGTAAGGATACTGTTAGTATATTAATATTTTTTATACTAGCATTCATAGTATGCTTTATTAGTAATTTGTATTATTATTAGCATTCATATTTTAACATGCACTGTAATATTTTCATTCTAGTTCTTTAAAATAATAAAAATAGGAAAGTAAATTGTTGTGTCGGAGTACAGGGAAAATTGCAAAGGACAAGAATTTGAGCAAACATTCTGTGTATGCGCGGGTCCAAAATGTGCACAAAATCTGAGCAAACATTCTGTGTATGTGCGGGTCCAAAATGTGCACAAAATCTGAGCAGACATTCTGTGTATGTGCGGGTCCAAAATGTGCACAAAATCTGAGCAAACATTCTATGTATGCGCGGGTCCAAAATGTGCACAAAATCTGAGCAAACATTCTTATGTGCAGGTCCAAAATGTGCACCTCACAAAATGTAGGTATGTGTTTTCAGTTGATACATTTTTTTTGATTTGTACAAAAGCTGAAGACTACAAACAAAGGGATTTTCTTTAGTTTAACAATTTAGAAAAAAATGAATTTCACAATGCCCACTTTGAGAAATGCTAATTTTGAACCTTGTACACATTTTGTATAGTGCACATTTCTGAAAACCGAAATACACTTTACGGGTTAAAAAAAACCCTTATTTGTATTGTGCATGTGTACATGATATTTTATGTGAGTGTGTGCTAAGAAAGCAGTGCCGGATTAAGCAACCGCAGGGCCCGTCAAACATGAACAGGGGCCTTCGAGTTGTTGGTTTACCGCCAAATCTCCCCATTTTCCCTGAAATTGATGAGCCTCAATCCCCAGGGTTTTTCTTACATGATGCTACCTATTTGTTCTGTGTTCTTAGCTATGTTTGATGAAAATTGGTGCAGGGTTTTTTTAAATATTTAATTTATGCTTGTTACAAAGGTTGTTACTCACTCTATCAGCTTATCAAGGTTGGTATACCACATCGCAGCGTCCTGATAGGTGAAGTCACCTCCCATCGTGATGATGACGTTATTGGTGCGGAACGAGAGAGCCTGGTTCTTAACATAGTCTACGAATGCGTTGATCTGTTGAACAACGCCATCTAGTGAGGATATGCTGACAACTGATGATATTCAGTTAGTAATAGTGTTCAAACGACTGATAAACATACATGTATATTTTTTAGATACATACTTAGATTCATTTTAACACCCAGACATAGAACAAGCGTAAATGTTCATCACATAAATGTTTGCCTGTGGAAATCGAACCCACACTCCCAAGCTCAGAAGGCAGGGTCACTACCAACTGAGCCACCGAGACAGTCAATTCAAAGTAAATTTAAGAGCAATGTTTCCAGAGAAACTACTGGCCCAAAGAAATTTGAGGTGATTCGTTTCACTTATGACGCGAAATTTAAATTTTAAATAGTTTTTGTTTGTTTTGTTACTGTTTAATGTCTCTACAAAACATACCAGCATACCAGCATAAGTAGTCACAATAATTCGGAAATGTTTCCGGTCGGATTCTAAAAATTTAAACTCAAATAATTCGAAAACAGTCCGTATTTATAAGTTTTTTTCTTCAGATCGGAATTATACTCGATTTCCTATTTCAAAATGTATTAAAGGAGACCGAGATTTGGACAATTAGACTTTAAAATTTGTGGGATCGGATAAGATTATTAATCGGAAAATCCGAATTCCGAATGATGGTGATTAGCACCGCAGAAAATTTAAACTTAAATTATTGGAATCTCAGTCCGTATCCGTAATTTATTAAATTAAACGTGATTTATTCTTCCGATGGGATTAATACTCGATTCTCTATTCCGAAATGTATGAAAGTAGACTGAGATTCGAACAATTTGAGTTTGAAATCTGTGGAATCCGATCGGAAACGTTTCCGAATGATTTTGAATAGCACACACAGCTGTAGTTCTAGAAAGAAAATATCTGCTTAAAAAATAAATTTAGCTCACTATGCGAAACAAATCACCTTAAAATGTCGACCAATTGCAATGTCGATGATTACAAAAACTCAGATAAACTGTTATGTAACAAGTAACATTATTAAAAGAAAAAAAAAACCCGGCTGCAAAATGTTGTACCCTATGTCACTTCCACTATCAAGGGCCCTATTCGGAGATTTGAGATTTTCATCTCACCTTTTTTCGTCCTTGTTGCTCTCGTTTAAAACGTCATAGGTGTGAGAGTGACCAAGATAAAATCTCATCTCACGCGCAGGAATAGCCCCTCAAGACGAATCAAATGACACCTCACATGTCGAAATACATCAGGCTGCAGGCCGTGCCAAAAAAATCTCATACATACATATCCACATTCATACACTCGAAAAACATGACTCTCCTTCTTGCACAGTCGAGTAAATACTAAAGAACTTAGTTTGGAAGATATCTAACACCTATATAGAGTTCGAATGTGAGCAAGATTTTACGTATGCATGTGTGCGATGTGAAGAGAGCAGTGTGGGTGTGTGTAAAGTGTGTTTAAACATACACACATGCGACATTACATCATCATGCAACACAGTTACATAAGCAAGAAAGCTGGGCCTATTCTGGCGCTAGCCTAACTGTCCCTTTCGCTCTCAGGCCTTTTGTAACATGAGAAAAAGTGACAGAGAAAACATCGCCCGCGCAAGAGACCCTTGACTACATTAATGCTAGACTGCCAGTAGCAAAGCAAGAAAGCTCTAGGGGCTCATTCTAGCGCTTACCTAACTGTCCCTTTCGCTCTCAGGCCTTTTCTAAACAGAGAAAAAGGGACAGAGATAATATCGCCCGCGCATGAGTAACCTTTGACTACATTACTGCTAGACTGCCAGTAGCACTATTAAAGTTATATAAAAAATGGGTTAGAAAAAAGGTTGAAGCACTTACTCGATCAGTTTATCTAAGTTTTTGTACCACATCGAAGCGTCTTGGTATTGGAAATCGTCGCCCATCGTCAGTAAAATATTATTCGTCCTGTACACTTGGGACATTTTCTTGCAAATTTCCAAAAAATCGGCCACCTTGTAACAAAAGTTGACTGGTATTGGCCGATAGATGGCGGTATTTTCAATTTTATGGTTGGAAATTAACGGGCATAGTAATTGATATGATAGTCTATTATTAGTGATAATCTATGTCGATTGCACATTTTATTTTGTTTAAATTAAAGAGATGGCGCTGTTTCCTAAATATAAATTAAAAAGAGATATTTAAAAAGACTAGATAAGTATTGAGAATAATAGATCTAATACTGTGTATGATTTGATGGTATACTATTTTTTGTGAGATTACAACATACATTTCGTATCGTCACGCTTTGCCCCCGAGGGGGCTCGCAGAGGTGTAATACAACACCCACACTTCGCCGGACGATATTCAGTCCCAAATGTGACAGGGGGCGAGCCTGTCGCTATACACCGGGCTCCAGTCACGTAGCAGATGACATATAATACGCACATATGTTCACACAATGAACAAATTTGTGCGTGCTGTCGGCTGGGTTTGAACCCGCTCCCTCTGGCTTGAGAAGCAGGCCTTCTCTAACTAGGCTATCATCGCTTTTTAAAGAGATACAATTTTGTAAGATTACAAATACTTACTTAAACCTATTTTTAGCACTTGTAATTGTCGTGTAATGGGTCTTTGTACTTGTAATTACTCCAAGCACTAAGCAGCTCTTTATACTGGCAACGAAATTAGCAAATAAAAATAATATCATTTCTGATCTTGCAGATCATGAATAATAGTGAAAAAAAAACCTTTGTTGTTTTGGTAACTGAACGTAATAATGGTTAAAATTTTAAAACAGATATTTGGCGGTAAGTTTCATAATTGTTTATCAAAAAGGATATAATTTAATAGACCAATAGCGACACAAGATGCTGTCTATAAACATGCTATCATGCGAAAAATATAGCAATAATTATTTGTTTATATTGCATTGCTATTTTCTGACCACTACACCACATGCCATGCCTCATGACGTGATATCTCAGCATCTAATTTAGCGCACTCACATCATACTATGCTACAGTTTTGGATCACCCGACTAAACTAAGCCGTGTTTCTTATTGACAGCTTTTAATAATTTCGAACCATGATCCTAAAGAAACAAGGTCTAGCATTCTGGGAGCCAACACGTAATGACGTCCCTAGTCACTGCCATCGTCTCTTTCCAACTTTTTGCAAATGACATTTCGGTCTTGCTTCAGCATCGATTGACGTCACTACGTGTTGCCTACGTGACCATTCTTTGACTCGATATGCTAAACCTGGCGGAGTATATTATTATGGCTCACCGGACTAAAATGAGGCGTATTTCTTATTGACAGCTTACGTCGTTGCTTTTAAGATTTCTATCTAGACTAAATGGCAAAGCAAGCTGTACACGACATCTGTCAAAATTGACCGTAGCTTTAATATTTGTCAAACTTGACAGATGTTACAGGATATACGTGGTCACGCCATCTAGTTTCGTCGGAAGGCAATTCCCGGAGCAATGTAAGCCCCATACATGCCACTTACTGAATTAGTTTGTCTAGGTTCTGAAACCACATGGCAGCGTCCTGATAATGAAAGTCCTCTCCCATCGTCACGAGGACATTGTTAGTCTTGTACGCTTTCGATATGTTTCTCGATATCTCTATGAACGTGTCAACCTTTTGGAAAAGATAGGATTTATTGAGAACAGCGCCATCTGTTGACCGTAGATCTTTAGTGTTGTCTCTAGAAATATATTGGAGCTGAAGAGACTTTTGAGTTAAACATAACATAAGATGTACAATCTACAATAATTGCAGTAGAAGCAAAAAAAAATGTAGCTATAAGTGAAAATTGAAAACAGCGCCATCTCTTGTTAAACCTGTCATATTACTCATTAAAAAATCAAACCAGATAAAACAGCTGTAACAACCAACTGCCATAGACAAAAAAAAAAACTAAAAATGAAAGTTAAAATAAGCGCCACCTCTTATTCAAGAGCGCGCAACTGTAGGTACCTTATTGTCGACGTTGAACATGGGAGAGTCGGGGTCGTCTATGATTGGCTCGTCGCTGCACAGCACGTCGAAGCAGAATCCCGGGGGCGGGGAATACGTATTGTAGAGAGCTCCGGTGAATATATCGGATGCCTTGCCTGGGACAAGGATTTTCTATGTCAACATCAGCAGACATTCATCAATGCATTAGAGATTTTTTTAATTCATTGATAACTTAGTAAACTAGTTGTATGTTTCAATTTGTTCTTAAAATATCTGTAATCACTGTGATTTTGATTTGATTTTGAAAACACCTGTGTATAAATGCTCCACCAATGTTATAACTTGGTATGGCAATGTGAAAGTACCCTATTGTTTGTCGAATGTTACCTAAACCATCATCCCCTTTCCATAGTCTTCCCGGCCAAACGCGTCGTCTGGTCTTGATAGTCTATTCGTCCCAGGTAGAGTCCGTCGTAGCCCATCCCAGCGACGAGCGAGGCGAACTCTCTAGTGACCAAATTGTGTATAACTTCTACTAAAGAACCCCGTTTGTCAAATGTTACCTAAATCGTCATCCCCCCTCCAGAGCGTCTCCATAGTCTTCCCAGCCAGCCGCGTCCTCTTGTCCTGGTAGTCAATTCGTCCCAGGAAGAGTCCGTCGTAGCCCATCCCAGCGACGAGCGAGGCAAACTCTCTAGTGACCAAATTGTGTATAACTTCTACTAAAGAACCCCGTTTGTCAAATGTTACCTAAATCGTCATCCCCCCTCCAGAGCGTCTCCATAGTCTTCCCAGCCAGCCGCGTCCTCTTGTCCTGGTAGTCAATCCGTCCCAGGAAGAGTCCGTCGTAGCCCATCCCAGCGACGAGCGAGGCGAACTCTCGCGAGTGTCCGAATGGGTCGATCTGCCAGCCCACGCGGGGCAGCGCGCATGGGCCGAATGTTTCGTTTATTTTACTAAAAAAAATAAAAATAAACACTCTCTTCATTGTGACCTCCGAACCTTAAAAACGCCTCCCTGATCTGATCATTTTCATGTTAATAATCATGGTTTTTACTTATAAAAAGCGTAACCACGTAAAAAAAAATACATCACATATCGTCACGCCTTTCCCCCGAGAGGGTTGTAGAGGTACTTCATATTCAGTCCCAAATGTGACAGGGGGCGAGCCTGTCGCCATACACCGGGCTCCAGTCATGTAGCAGATGACATACAATACGCACATATGTTCACAAAATGAACAAATCGGTGCGTGCCGTCGGCTGGGTTTTAACCTGCTCTGGCTTGAGAGGCGGGCCTTCTCCAACTAGGCAACTAGGCTATCATCTCTAAAACTTTAAGGAAAAATCAAATCACTATTCCGAGGGAGTTACAACGTTTACTGCTAAGGAGAAATCTCCATCTGTTTTTCTGACTAACTACAACCTAGGTATCTTCAAGGCCAGAGTGAATAAGTACCTGCTAGGTCTTCGTGCTTCATCTTAGGCCACAATGTCGCTTCACATCAGGCGAGTTGGTGGTCAAATGTTGACCTATTCTTTATTAAAAAATAGAAATAAAACTAATTCCCTACACGTGGTCCCCGGGTAGTGCTAACCGGGTAGCAAACTCTGGTGGGAGGCTTCGGCCGTGGCTAGTTACCACCCACCGGACCAAGCCATGCCGTGAAATGACCTAGTCGTGTTTCGGGATGAAATCAGAAATCAGAAAGTCCGGTAAAGGATGTAGTCCGGTGTAACCGTTCCGTAGACGGGTCTGAGCAGTAGCGCACTTGTAGCGCCTCACTCAACTGCCGTCTTTGTACTTATTCACTCTACAAAACTTCAAGGCTAGAGTGAATAAGTACCTTATAGGTCGTCGTGCTCCGTCTTAGACCACAACGTCGCTTAACATCAGGCGAGTTGGTGGTCAAACGCCGACCTATTCTACATAAAAAAAAAAAAAAAAAAACAAATACCTGAGCCCCCAAGTAAACTGGTCGATGGTAGAGTGGTAATGCGCGGCTGCTTCGTCGTTCATACTCCACGCGCCCCCCACGAACTGCAGACGGCCCTTCCGCACTAGAGTACGGACCTGTGCATTAAAAAAAAAGATTGACTTCGCACCGATCGGACGATAGAATCTAACCCTCTTAGCAATAAACGTTGTATAGCCCTGGAATAGTTATGCTGTGTTTTGTCTTTTTCTTTCTTCTACATTTTAGAACTCGATAGAAAAAGACAAAAGACTGTGTAGCTATTCCGACGCTATACAACGTTTATTGCTAAGCGGGTTACTGTCTTGACCGATTTTTAACAGACTTAAAAAAAATGAAAAAAAGTTTCTCAATTTGCTTGTATGTATGTATGTTTCACGATCCTTCCGCCAATATGAATCGATTTTGATGGTTTTTTTTGTTTGGTAGATCAAACTTCAGAGGTGGTCCCATATAAATGTTCTCGAAGTCGGTCAAGCAGTTTTCAAAATATCAACACGAGTCTAAAAATTGTTCACAAAATCCAATTAGGATGACGGGAAGTCGTTTTTTAAGTTTTCCTTTTAATATGATGTATATACTAGCTGCGCCCAGCGGTTTCACCCGCGGTTAAAAAGTATCCTATGTGCTATTCTAGACTATACTCTATCTATGTGCCAAATTTCATCCAGATCTATTCAGCCGTTCTGGAGTGAAAGAGTAACAAACATCCATCCATCCATCCATTCTAACAAACTTTCGCGTTTATAATATTAGTAGGATTGCAAGGTGTCATTAGATTCGTCTTTATGTCTAGTACCATAAGCTACATTTTGCAGTTGAGTTTTTTTGTTTTTACCCGACTGCGCAAGAAGGAGGGTTATGTTTATAGAGTGTATGTTTGTGTGTATGTATGAGGATTCTTCGGCACGCCCTACAGCCTTAACAGCTTGATGGATTTCGACATGTGAGCTGTCATTTGAATCGTCTTGGTAGTAGAAGTATAATAAAATTATAATATTCGGGACACTTACACACACGGTCGCTTGACCCTAAACTAAGCAAAGCCTGTACTATGGCAGCCAGAGTTTGTTAAACACACCTAAATATTTTAAAATACATACTTACCTAAACATATAATTACCACCCAGACACAGAACATGTATGTTTGCCCTAGGTGGGAATCGAACCCACGCCCCAACCTCATAAGGCAGGTTCACTACCGACTGAGCCACCAAGGGAGTTAAATGACATAGGGTATACATTTTGCAGTCGGGTTTTTAGTTTTTCTTTTAATTTTGTTACTTGTTCTTTCAATACATTTGCTTACCTTCTGCTGAACGGATTCAGGCTGACGCACCCACCACTTCCAGAAGAACGCGGTCTCCACGTAAATAAACCTGTGTGAAAAAGGAAAACATAAGTAGGTATGTTCTGAAACAAAGGCGAATTGTTGTATTGACACATTATCGACCGATCGAGTGATAGCCAGCGTAGCGTCTGTGTTTCAGCTGCAACAAACTTTTTTTAAATTTTTTTTATTTATTTAACACACAAAACAAGTTACAATCTAAGAGAACTTAGTTATAGATCCTAATGGATCGCCAGAAACACAGATAAGATCTGGATTGTAAATCAAAATATGTGTGCAATATAGGTTCAGTAAAGTCTCAAGTTTACATAACACTCAAAGCAAGTAGGTAAAGTCTGTCTGCTGAGGAGCAGTCAGACTTCATTCATCCACTATTTTTTCTCTTTATAATTTATAATGTAGACAACCTCCCTATGTAAAGGGATTTTTTATTTGCTTTGTCTATCTATTGAATAAATCAGTCAAAAAAGACCCCTTACAAATGCGGAAACTTTTCATAGCTCTATTTTCGCTTGAGAACGTTTTTAAAAAAAAACCAAGAACATAGGGGCGGAGATATAGTTAATTTAATTGTACATGCTAAATTTCATCATAATCTGACAATTAGTTTTCAAGAAATTTGAGAAGCGCGTTTGTATGGAAATTTCAGAGATCGCGGCCCTCTTAAGGTTCATGTAAAAAAATTAGGTAGGAGCTAGCTAGGAGAAGATTAAACTAGTTAATCAAGGACTTAAGCAATTCTTATATTGAGTGCAAATGGCCATTATACTTACTTCCTCTTGGGGTCAGCCCAGAGCTCTTTGACCACCGAGTCCAGGATGTACGCCACGCCAGCCTTCTGGATGTTATTTCGACCTGCGGTGAGGTAAAAGTTAGTAAGCCTTTTGAATATCGTCCGGTGAAGTGTGGGTGTTGAAATACATGTTTGCCAACCCCCCGGGGGAAATGATGTGGCGATATGTACTTAACGTTATCCTAACTAATATTATAAATGCGAAAATTTCGCAATAGAGATAATTAGTTTCTCAGTTTCTTGGCTGTTCTTTTGAGTAGTGGCTCTTTTTCTGAACAAGGCGGTCGAGTCTATTATAAAACTTTGACGTTCATAAGTGTATCTTTGATACCTTTTATTGAATAATTCTTTGATTGAATAAAAACATTTTGACTTTGACTTTGACTTTGAAAGTAAGTTTGTTTGCTTCTTTGTTATGTTTGCAAAACACAACTTCTCATGAAGTTGACAGTGAGTCTCATCAATGTGACAGGGGGCGAGCCTGTCGCCATACACGCCATCCTGGGGGCTGAGCTACCCACGTCCGTAGGAGTGTACTCTACTCTGATTCCCTACACGTGGTCCCCGGGTAGTGCTAACCGGGTAGCAAACTCTGGTGGGAGGCTTCGGCCGGGGCTAGTTAGAATAAGTACCTTATAGGTCGTCGTGCTTCATCTTAGACCACAACGTCGCTTAACATCAGGTGAGTTGGTGGTCAAACGCCGACTTATTGTACATAAAAAAAAAATTAAAAAAAATACACCGGGCTCCAGTTATACATATAGCAGGTACGCACATATGTCCACAAAGGAACAAATTGGTGCGTGCCTTCGACTGGGATCGACCCCGCACTTTCTGGCTTGAGAGGCGAGCCTTCTTCCAACTAGGCTATCACTGCTTTAACAAAACAATAAACATACACACATACATATCGTCACGCCTTTCCCCCGATGGGGCTGGGGTGTACAACACCCACACTTCGCCGGACGATATTCAGACCCAAATGTGACAGGGGGTGAACTTGTCGCCGACACCGGGCTCCAGTTATGTAGCAGATGACAAAACAAAAAAACTGCTAATTAACTGACTTCCATAGAAGTACTGGTCGACAGTCTTCAGCCAGCCAACGTCGTCGTGCGTGTGAGCCACGATGTGGACGTTCAGGACGTCTTTTTCATACTTCGGGCAGTTCTAGAACAAAAATGGACAAGGATGGAATCGATGAAGAAATATTAGAACTGTAGTCAACCCGTGCGAAGCCGGGACGGGTCGCTAGTAATCTTAATTTATATAAATTACGTGTCACGTTGTTTGTCCGCTATAGACTCCTAAACTACTTAACCGATTTCAATCAAATTTGCACACCGTGTGCAGTTCTATCTAACTTAACAGATAGGATAGCTCACATATATATATAGTACCTGGATGACCGAGCTTTGCTCGGTATTTTTTTTTTTAATTGTGTTTTTTGGAAAATAAACAATTGATTTTAGTCTAACCTCAAAGCAAACACTCATTGACTTCGTGTTACTTAACAACGCCATCTGCTGTTGTGTCGTTAAAGCAATTAGTTGCTCACAAAAAATAGTATTATTATTCGCCAATAGATGTCAGGAAGAGTCATATTTTTCAGTTGAGACTACTCAAACGCCTCCTTTTTGTTATTTTTCTTCCAAGTTTATGTTTAAGTTGATTATCGATAAAACACGAATAAAATGACATTTTCTAAAAATGATTCCTAGCTAGATCGATTTATCGCCCCCGAAACCCCCTATATACTAAATTGTATGAAAATCGTTGGAGCCGATTCCGAGATTCCAATTATATATTATATACAAGAATTGCTCATTTAAAGATATAAGATAAGATAAATAATAAACGCGAACGAAGGCGCGGGCAACAGCTGGTTATTTAGAAATAAATTAAATAGTAGTACTTAAATGTAAAATTTTATGTATTGTCGCCAGAACTAAATGATTTTATTCTTTACCTACTCGCTTTCTAATATATTTATTGTTTTATTTATTCCTACTGATAACCTCAATACAAGCTAAAGTTCGCAATGTTATCGAATACTGTTGTTTAACTTAAACTAACTACACTGTGACTTACATATCTGAAGAGTTGGATAGGGGAGCCACTAAAGTATTTTCTGTACAAGTTAAAAGACTTCTCAAGAAGTATTTTAGTTCGTCCGTTTAGCCACTTTTAGGTAAAGAAGTTGTCAGCATTTTATCAATTTGACTATTAATTTTCTCTTTGAGTAATAGATACATTGACTAAAGAGTTTCGTAAACAAAGGTTTTGTTTTTTAGTTTTTCAAACAACAAACAGATTATATGTTTCCTTTTTTACAAAAAAAAGCGATGATAGCCTAGTTGGAGAAGGTCCGCCTCTCAAGCCAGAGCGAGAGGGTTCGATCCCAGCCGACGGCACGCACCAATTTGTTCATTGTTTAAATGTATAGGTGCATATTGTAGGTCATCTGCTACATGACTGGAGCCCGGTGTATGGCAACAGGCTCGCCCCCTGTCACATTATAGGCTGAATATAGTCCGGCGAAGTGTGAGTTTTGTATTACACCTCTGCCAGCCTCCTCGGGGGAAAGGCGTGACGATATCCTACTAATATTATAAACGCGAAAGTTTGTAAGAATGGATGGATGGATGGACGGATGGATGGATGGATGGATGGATGTTTGTTACTCTTTCACGCCAGAACGGCTGAACAGATCTAAATAAATAAATAAATTCAGGACACTTGCACACACGGTCGTCTGACCCCAAACTAAGCAAAGCTTGTACTATGGCTGCCAGGGACTGATATACATACTTAGATATTTCTAAATACATACTTAAATAGATATTAACACCCATCTGGATCTGTATGAAATTTGGCATAGATATAGATTATAGTCTAGAATAGCACATAGGATACTTTTTAACCGCGGGTGAAACCGCGGGGAGCAGCTAGTGATTAATAAAGCCGACTTCCCATCCTGTAATTCGCCGTCCATATAAACATTTTTTAGAGTTTTGCTGATACATATTTTAAAAACTTCATGACCGATTTCGGAAAAATTATATGGGAACACCTCTAAAGTATGATCTACTAAACAAATAGAGAATCATCAAAATCAATTCAAAATTGACGGAGTAATCGAGTAACATACATACATACAAAAAAACACACAGTCGAATTGAAAACCTACTCCTTTTTGGAAGTCGTTTAAAAAACATAAGATTATCAAACGAGAGATTATATTCTATCAAACTATTTTAATATCACTAAGCTACTGCGGTTCGTCGCGTTAGCGTAGACATACTATGATGCATTTCGCTCTATAAGAATAAAAATAAAAATAATTTATTGACAAACAACAGAATTAAATTATACACAGTTGATTACAGAATATATTAAACAGATAAAAGTGTTTGGCAATAGGAGTAAGCTCAACGTTGTAATGTGCAAACAAGTTTGCACAGAGCTGGTTTTCAGCTTACTCCATTGCTCGAGCTTAGGTGTTGGTCGAGCGGAAAATTAAGCGGCATCATAAATTAAATTACACTAAAATGGTATGGAGTAAATCGATATAAAAAATAAGAAAAAGAAAAAAGACTTCATCATCAGACTTATTGTGAGAGTAAATGTGTGGGTGAGTGTTTGCATGTGTGTGTGTGTCTATCTGTTTGTCATTTCCCTAAAACTGCATCTTTTTCTGTTTAATATACTAACGCTACGATACCATGGTCGATGTGGAATCAGCGTCAAAATAAATTTTAACAAACGTCAAACTAAATTAAATTTGACGGCTCCAAAATAGATTTACTTATTCTGTACTAGCTGCGCCCCGCGGTTTCACTCGCGGTTAAAAAGTATCTTTATATGCTATTCTAGACTTTAATCTATCTCTGTGCCAAATTTCATTCAGATCTGATCAGCCGTTTTGGCGTGAAAGAGTAACAAACATCCATCCATCCATTCTTACAAACTTTCGCGTTTATAATATTAGTAGGAAGTAGGAAGTAGGATACATCATACATACTACTTACTACTACCTACTTACTATGTATTTTACGTATCTTGGCTTGCCTGATAAAGTTAATTATTTACTTTTACTCATTTCTGAGGTCCCAAATGTGACAGGGGGCGAGCCTGTCGCCATACACCGGGCTCCAGTTATGTAGCAGACGACATTAAATTTCATAACATTGAATATCGTCCGGCGAATTGTTGGTGATGTAATTAACCTATGCCAGCCCCTTAGAAGGCTTCCCATACTTCACCGGACGACATTCAGTCCCAAATGTGACAGGGGGCGAGCCTGTCGCCATACACCGGGCTCCAATCATGTAGCAGATGACATACAATACGCACAAACTTACGTTTACACAATTAACTAATTGGTGCGTTTCGTCGCCTGGGATTGAACCCGCTCCCTCTGGCTTGAGAGGCGAGCCTTCTCTAACTAGGCTATCATCGCTTTTTACCCGGCTGCGCAAGAATAAGGGTTATGTTTTTCGAGTGTATGTTTCTATGTAAGTATGTAGTATTTATGAGGTTTCTTTCGCACGCCTACAGCCTAAACAGCTTGATGTATTTCGACATGTGAGGTGTCATTTGAATCGTCTTGATAGTGGGAGTCACGTAGGGTACAACATTTTGCAGCCGGGTTTTTGTATTTATTTTGTATATATTACTTTTTGCAGTAAATAGAGTATTACAATATTTATATTTACCTCGTATCCACAATTCTCTCTGCTTATCCGCAAGTCTTGCAGCGGCACGGCGCCTGCTACGCTCAGTGCACAGAGCAAAGCTGCTAGCTTCAGCATCATATCTGTAGCACAAGTATAAATTTAAAATTAAAAAAAACCGAGTAAAGCAGTTTCTTACGTCGCGGACGGGCTTGACTGCCTCGGTGGTTCAGTTAGTAGTGTACCTGCCTTCTGAGCTTGGGGGCGTGGGTTCGATTCCCACCTAGGGCAAACATTCATGTGATAAACATTTGTGTTTGTTCTATGTCTGGGTGTTAATATCTATTTAAGTATGCATTTAAAAATATATATGTATGTATATCAGTCTCTGGCAGCCATAGTACAAGCTTTGCTTAGTTTGGGGTCAGGCGACCGCGTGTGACAATGTCCCGAATTTATTTATTTATTTGTTTATTGAACCCTGAGCTTAACGAGGGACTCTAGAGTTAACTCCCCAGCGCAGTGAGGGAGTTATGTAGAGTCCTGAGTGAAGCGAGGGGTTCAAGCCACCTAAGACGAAGACACTGCTTTATCCCAGAGGTGAATACTCTACTTTTCACACCTTATGTGAGGTAATAAAAAGGAACTGAGAAAATTTGCTATTGCTGTGTGTATTTCTTATATGTGTGTTGTATGTTTTTCTTAGTTCTAATAATAACCAAGTGATTGCAACGAATATATGTGAGCTATCCTATCCTGTAAGTTAGATCGAACTGCACACTGTGTGCAAATTTGATTGAAATTGGTTAAGTAGTTTAGGAGTCTATAGCGGACAAACAACGTGACTCGTAATTTATATATAGATATTAGCTGTCACCCCGCGACTTCGTTCGCGCTCATGGGCGTACCCAGCTTCTGGCGTAGGAGGGGGCAAGTCCGATTTTTTAGGTCGGATCGTCCGCGGCTGTTTAGTCATACACACTACACAACACACCTAGATGTATGTAGTGTAGTGTGTAGGGCAAACACCCGCAAATGATCCGAAATCAGAAATCAGAATTTATTGATAACTCCTATAGTTACACGTCACAGTTGAATATTTATAATTAAAAACGAATGTCAGAACAATAATAATTGATATTTATGTCAAATATAAAAATAAAGTTATTAATGTCATTATACAGATAAGTATAGTAAAAATAGTTTAATATTATGTATAGCTATTATTATACAAAATAATAATAGTTCAAAAATCTCTTATTTTAAAATAAGCTTCAATGTCATAAAACATATATATAAACTGTTTTATAGGTAGTTAAATAAATAAAATTTTACAATCCTGTCACAGTAGTACATTTTACTATATTCTTAAGTGAATCATTAACCTAATTTGTCATTAAAATTTTGATGCAAGTTCCCTATTGCATCGTGCATTTTGTCAGTGTCTACTGCGCGGTTTATTTAAAAGTTAGAGCATAACTCGTTTACAATTTAATTAGTAATTAGGGGAGTTCATACATGTTCTGCGAGATTTTCAAGGGGGGGCAGCTGCCCTCCCCTGCCCCCCCCCCCTGGGTACGCCCATGTTCGCGCTTATTATTTATATATATATATATATTTAAACTATCCTATCTCTCAAGTTGGATCGAACTGCACATGGTGTGCGAATTTTATTATAATCGGTTAAGTAGTTTAGGAGTCTATAGCGGACAAACAACGTGACACGTAATTTATATATAGATACTAGCTGTCACCCCGCGACTTCGTTAGCGCGTGGTTTAGGAGTTCATTGAGGACAAACATTGTGACACGAGATTTATATATATTAAGATAAGTAAGTACCTACGAAGTCTCGACGCCTACTTTTTGGTTTCCAGCCACAACTCTAAAATAGTAAACTGTGTTTGATGTTTGAGGAAGGTTTTTGAAAACTATTTTCTGAATAAACATAAACAAAGTCGCGGGTAACAGCTAGTAATTTTATTGACGTGATAACGTCTTATAAATTGGTTTGCCGGGTGACACTTCAAGAAACTGCGTTACGCTCCGCTCACGTTATGCGCTCACAATGAGAGCGAGTGAGAGGCACGCGTCCCTTCCACTCGGGCATGGTTAGCCCGCCTAAGAGCGAGAGAGACAGACATAAAAAGTCGTTGTCACGTAAAACTTTCGCCCGTATACCGACTTTACAGGCAACCAATTTTTTTTATTTATTTTTACATTTCAGGTCAGCCAACGACCTTACAATAACAGAATAGTAAATTTAATATATTTACTAAAAAGTCATTTACAGGGAGACACTTCTATGAAATATAATAGAAAAAAAGGAATTGACGCACAAATAGAATGATTAAATAAATAGAATTTAAGTAGAATTTAAGTTGCCTGTAAAGTCGGTATACGGGCGAAAGTTTTACGTGACAACGACTTTTTATGTCTGTCTCTCTCGCTCTTAGGCGGGCTAACCATGCCCGAGTGGAAGGGACGCGTGCCTCTCACTCGCTCTCATTGTGAGCGCATAACGTGAGCGGAGCGTAACGCAGTTTCTTGAAGTGTTACCCGGCAAACCAATTTATAAGACGTTGTCACGTCAGAATATAATAATAAACAACGCAAAATAATAGAATTTGAAATAAGAATGAACTAAAAAAATATATAAATATAAATAAAAAGATAGATAGATAAAGCATAGTATTAGTACTCACTTACAAAACGAAAATACATTATTTGTATCACAGATGAAATTTATCGAAAAAATTGTCGCTTAATCGCTTCCTAATAGTGTAAAAAGATATCAATAAATTCAATTGTTATTTTGTTATCTGTGGTGTGAACAATAAAGAGTTTATCTATCTATCTATCTATTTATCAATATCGAGTTCAGGATTTTTACATACTTTGTTGAAAGTAGTGCTAGCACGCACGATAAAACTGTTTCGTCGAAAGTTTGTCGCTGATCGGGAATATATAATAATTATAATATTAATATTATAAATGCGAAAGTTTGGATGGATGTTTGTCTTGTTACTCAATCAAGCCAGAATGGCTGAACGGATCTAAATGAACATTTGGCACAGAGATAGATTACAATTTGGAATAGTACATAGGCTTCTTTTTTACCGCGGCGTGCAGATAGTAGATCTATATTAGGTAAATAAAACAAATATATATTTGGACACTTACATACATAGTCGTCTGACCCCAAACTAAGCAAAGCTTGTACTATGGCAGCCAGAGACTGATATACTTACATGTATATTTTAAATACACACTTAATTAACACAATACAATACAATACAATATATCTTTATTGCACACCAAAAACTACATGATAATCTTAAAAACTAAAATACATTTTTCGGCAGTACAAGGGCGACCTTATCGCCTAAAGCGATTTCTTCCAGGTAACCTTTGGATGGACAGGAACTTACAGAAATACGAAAAGGGTAGGTAGTAACACCCAGACATAGAACAAACACAAATGTTCATCACATAAATGTTTGCCCGGGAATGGAACCCCCACACCCCTAAGCTTAGCAGGCCACTCACTCACTCACTAAGCCACCGAGGCAGTCAAAAATAGAGACAGAGGTGTCTTCAAACTGTCGAAGAACAGATAATAGTTCAATGTATTGGTTAAAGTTCGTTGACACAATGAAACACTTAACTAATCGCTGACCGACTGATTACACAGTAATTAACTTGTCGTTAAGTTATAGTTAACTAACGAGTGTTTATTAACGGACTGTTAGTTTATACCATCACACCTATTTACTAAGCGAAGCGAAGATCTCAGAGGTTAAGGGTCCGGCGACCACTTTAGACTTTTTTGGGGGCTGAGCTACCCACGTCCGTAGGAGTGTACTCTATTCTGATTCCCTACACGTGGTCCCCGGGTAGTGCTAACCGGGTAGCAAACTCTGGTGGGAGGCTTCGGCCGTGGCTAGTTACCACCCACCGGACCAAGCCATGCCGGTGAAATGACCTAGTCGTGTTTCGGGATGTAGTCCGGTGTAACCGTTCCGAAGGCGGGTCTGAGCAGTAGCGCACTTGTAGCGCCTCACTCAACTGCCGTCTTTGTACTTCTTCACTCTACAAAACTTCAAGGCTAGAGTGAATAAGTACCTTATAGGTCGTCGTGTTCCATCTTAGACCACAACGTCGCTTAACATCAGGCGAGTTGGTGGTCAAAGGCCGACCTATTCTACATCAAATAAAAAATAAACTAACTTCGGATTGGCCAAAGGTTTTCTATTGCCGTTTCAACAGTGATGCAATTTTATGTACTTACGTATTTTTTTATCACAAACAAACAAGTATCTTAAAACGTCTTAAGATAACCTAGAAGGATTATTTATTGTATTGCTTAATGTATGAAGGATACTTGAAATAAAGATAATAGTTGTACTCAGATTAATCTAGAGAATAAGATGGCGCACGGCGTATGATTTAGGGGAAGCAAAAGACCATCCAAAAAACTACGCTACTGTCGTATATGTACACCACACGCACACATTGACGCAAAAAAACTACGCTACTCGCTTGGTTATTCTTACCTCGACATAATCTGCATTGGTTTATCATGAAGTTCTTTTTAAAAACTGTGTAGTTTATTACAAGTCAATTTTGAAAAAGCCGTAACATTAAACTCTTATAAATATGTGAGTTTTAAAATATTAAATCTACTAAGGTTTTAGATTGCAACGGAAATGGCTAACGTAGAGTTTGGGAATTAATATTAGTTTTCATGCAATTGTAAATGTTTTTCATGGCAACATTACCACGCACACAAGTTTAAAAAGAAGTGGCTTCAGCGAGATATAACGCAGTGTTCCATCTTTTCCTCTAGGTTGATCTGAGCGTTGTATAACAACGCACGCAGTATAAAACATTCTAAAGTGCATTCATTTATTTATTAGGGTAGCAACAGGTTATACATTAACACATTCACATAAAATACATTGAAAACAATATCAAAAACGAAATGCTAACACAATTATAGGCACCGACTACATAAAAACTAACGTTGCAGAGCAAAAAAAAATAAATAATCTTTTTATGTTTAGTAGAAGTAGTAGTACCTAGTATTTAATAAAACATAGCACAAAATACAACACGCTCTTCTCCTTGAAAGGGCTGGCAGAGGTATATTACAACACCCACACTTCGCCGGACGATATTCAATACCTAATGTAACAGGGGGCGAGCCTGTCGCCATACACCGGGCTTCAGTCATGTAGCAGATGACATTAATTATGCACATATGTTCACACAATGAACAAATTGGTGCGTACCGTCGGCTGGGCTCGAACTTATTTCCTCTGGCTTGAGAGGTGAGCCTTCTCCAACTAGGCTGCCAACGCTTTTTTAAATTCAATTATACAGCAGTGACAAGCCACGGACCTTTAAAAAATCATCAAAATAAGTACTTACTTTTCACCCGACTACGCAAGAAGGAGGGTTAAGTTTTTCGAGTGTATGTATGTATGTATGAGGTTTCTTTGGCACGGCCGACAGCCTAAACAGCTTGATGTATTTCAACACTAGATACGCCCGCGGTTTCACCCGCGGTTAAAAAGTACCAAGTGCTATTCTAGACTATAATCTATCTCTGTGCCAAATTTCATCCAGATCTGTTTAGCCGTTCTGGCGTGAACGAGTAACAAACATCCATCCATCCGTTCTTACAAACTTTCGTGTTTGTAATATTAGTAGGATTTGTAATGCAAGGCTGCAAAGTTGTTTTTTGGCGCGAGTGCTTGTATAGTTTTTTGTCCCAAGCGTAGCGAGGATTTCAAAGGAACGAGACGCTGAATAACTTTGCTGCCGAGCGAAACATACAACTTTTCACCTCGCTACAGCTAGGAAAATGATGTGTTTTTTTTCATGCAGCCGTGCTTGCTGGCCAGTGCGATTTTTCTAAGGTTCGAAATTTTTTTTAACTCTTTCCACGCTAGCGGATGAAATGCACTTTTGCACTTCGAATGACAAACAGAACCTTTCCGAGCTTGTGACGTGAAAAAGATATTTGTGCAACCAGCGACCAGCGTTGACTTGATTGTTTCAAAACAACACAACATCATGCATGACAACATCTTGAAATTGTAACATGTGTCATTAATCAAAACAATATCTTTACATTTGAAAGATGATAATTACATGCATATCGTCACGCCTTTCCCCCGATGGGGCTGGCAGAGGTGTAATATAACACCAAACACTTCGCCGGACGATATTCGGTCCCAAATGTGACAGGGGGCAAGCCTGTCGCCATACACCGAGCTCTAGTCATATACCAGATGACATACAATACGCACATATGCTCACATAATGAACAAATTGGTGCGTGCCTTCGGCTGAGTTTGAACCCGCTTCCTCTGGCTTGAGAGACGGGCCTCTCCAACTAGGCTCCGCTAGGCTAGGCTAGATGATAATTAGCATTTGAAAAATTAGTTCAGAACCGAAACTGTTTAGATTTTAAAATTGTACCATTTTGAGCAAGACGGTGTTATCCATACATTTAAATTATAATAAACTAGCTGCGCTCCGCGGTTTCACGCGCGGTTAAAAAATATCCCATGTGCTATTCTAAACTATAATCTATCTCTGTGCCAAATTTCATCCAGATCTGTTCAGCCGTTCTGGCATGAAAGAGTAACAAACATCCATCCATCCATCCATTCTTACAAACTTTCCCGTTTATAATAATAGTAAGAGTAGGAAGTAGAATAAGATAGTATACAGGGTTATAGGTAACTCACCAAAAACCTCTTAAGGGTTCATTGTACTCATCAATATGAACAACTTTTACGATGAAGCCGATCCTGTAAACGCGAAAAAAAAACAGCTGTTCCATACAAAAAGTTCAATCACCTGAGACAAAATGTATGGAACAGCTGATTCTTTTTCGCTATTTCGGAGTTCGCCCCATAGTAAAAGTTGTTCATATTGATGAGTACAATGAACCCTTATGAGGTTTTTGATTAGGTACCTATAACGCTGTATACATAAGTAATAAATGTTTAAATGTAAATTAACTACTCTTGAGCTAAAACCAGACTAAAACTACTGTCCGTAAATGGCCAACTAAAAAAATTCCTAGACGAACCTTATTTTTACTGGAATACTGGTTCAGCAATACTTTGAGTGTGGCCGGGCCATAGTCATACATCTTTTTTTTTCTTTTTTTTTTTACTTACAATAGGTCGGCGTTTGACCACC
Source organism: Peribatodes rhomboidaria (assembly GCA_911728515.1). Classification (NCBI taxonomy): domain Eukaryota; kingdom Metazoa; phylum Arthropoda; class Insecta; order Lepidoptera; family Geometridae; genus Peribatodes; species Peribatodes rhomboidaria. Next base: position 2,390,841 of record OU452196.1, on the reverse strand, counting down.
AACTCGCCTGATGTTAAGCGACGTTGTGGTCTAAGATGGAGCACGACAACCTCTAAGGTACTTATTCACTCTAGCCTTGAAGTTTTGTAGAGTGAAGAAGTACAAAGACGGCAGTTGAGTGAGGCGCTACAAACGCGCTACTGCTCAGACTCGTCTTCGGAACGGTTACACCGGACTACATCCCGAAACACGACTAGGTCGTTTCACGGCATGGCTTGGTCCGGTGGGTGGTAACTAGCCACGGCTGAAGCCTCCCACCAGATCATCTCTAACATCTCTAGCATGCTAGATGATCACCGAGCTACAGTTGGCAGTATTGCCGGGCTAGTATTGTAGTCAAAATATGTCCGTCTAGGAGCACCAGCATAAGCCGACTAAAATGTACAGAATTCTCAATAAAAATGTTTGTAATTTGTTTGCAAATTGTTGTTCATTGTTTTTTTTGTAACCTTTTTTTCAATTCATATTTTCTTCTTCTTTCATTCATTTATTATTTTATATTTTGTATTGACCTAAAATACATATATATGGCCCTTGGGCCCGTCATACATAGATAAAATGCTGTAACTTATTTACGACAAGCTGCGCCCCGCGGTTTCACCCGCGGTTAAAAAGTATCCTATGTGCTATTCTAGACTATAATCTATCTCTGTGCCAAATTTCATCCAGATCTGTTCAGCCGTTCTGGCGTGAAAGAGTAACAAATATCCATCCATCCATACATACAAACTTTCGCGTTTATAATATTAGTAGGATAGTTAGTTCTGTGAGCTGAAGACGTCGCGGCCGCCTTGTGTTGTTTTTGGAGAAAAAAATATATCTCCACAATTTTGTTTTTTTTTTATATCAAAAACTGACTGGACTTTATAATGTACTGTAACTGTCATATCTCTGCAATTTTGTTCTTATTTTTTTAAACTGTATAATTATCGAACCTACTCACAAAGTTTCAAGAGAATGGGTTAATGGCCTGGTCAAATTAGACCAAAAAATCTCAAAAACGGTGCCTCGTAGAAAAAAAAGCATTAATAATTTTTTTGTAGATAATTTTATGATCTACAATTTTTGTCTGAGGTATTTTTATGACAAAACTTACCGTTTTGCTGAAAATCGCGAAAAACACTTTTTTTTGTTTTCCTTTGATCTTGAATTTTTTTTTTTCCTTACAGGGGATAGATGGGGAACTTTCAAATTTTATTTTTAATGATATTTTAAACAATCTTACCGATTTTCAGCTTGGTGGGAATTTAGGTAACTTTGAATGTCTAAATTGACCGGACTATAAGAAATGCGACCAGGGACCCTATTCGGAGATTTGAGATTTTCATCTCACTTTTTTTCGTCCTTGTTGCTCTCGTTTGAAATGTCATAGGTGTGAGAGTGACCAAGATAAAATTTCATCTCATCTCACGCGCAAGAATAGCCCCCCTGTAGACGAAGACAAAGATGCGGACAGAGATCCAGACAGAATTTGGACATACGAAAGCATTAGTGTAGAAGTTGAAGCAAAAACGTTTCGCTTGCTAACGCCCATTCTGTCAATTAACACCCAAAAACAGAACAAACACAAAAATGTTCATCACATTAATCTTTTACCCTAGGTGGAAATCGAACCCACGCCCCCAGGCTCAGAAGGCAGGTTCACTACCAACTGAGCCACCAAACCATTTATTTCAAAACTTGCGAAAAACTAAAAAAAATGCAAGTGAAATCGCCGGACGAAGCTAGTAAAAATTGATCAAAAGCTTGGCAAGTAAGTCGTAATGTACCAGGATAACATAGATTGGAACGGGTCGCGCCGACTGTATGGCACACATTTTTTGTTGCAAATACTGTCGGTAATGGTCGCACATCCCGGTGGTTGACTGATTTTCTACAATTTCTACAGAAACTAGAACAAAACAGGGCTTACCGCGAGTTTACGAAGTTACGAGTTAACAAAAACTTTTCGTTTTCGTTTGGCTCAATCACAGACTTCCAATACAGTAGGAATTGGAAGTATCTACTTTATACTTCCTGTTTATTTTATTACCCAAATTGTATCTTGATCTCCGATGCTAAAAGTACCTTTGGGCCAAAATCATTATATTTAAAAAAAAGTTAATACTTATGCCTTTGTAAAGTTAAAAAAAAATAGAGTCAAGGTAGTTATTTGTTTAAATTACGTACTTACTTACTTTTTTTTTTTTCTTTGTTCTGTACATGCACATTTAAGTGCATAAAACCTTTTGATTCATAAATATGTTTAATTAAAAAAATGTTAAACTCATTTGGGACTTAAGTTCTGACGTTCCAATGAAACTTAAGTTATGACGCTGTGACAGAAATAAATAAATTCAGGACACTTCCACACACGGTCGCCTGACCCCAAACTAAGCAAAACTTGTGCTATGGCTGCCAGAGACTGATATACATACATAGATATTTTTTAATACATACTTAAATAGATATTACAACTAAACATAGAACAAATCTAAATGTTCATCACATAAATGTTTGCCCTAGGTGGGAATCGAACCCACGCCCCAAGCTCAGAAGGCAGGTTCACTACCAACTGAGCCACCGAGGCAGTCAACGTCAGAAGACGTTGACAGCGATACGTCGTCAGAAAGACTGACGAATGTATCTTACAATGTACCACGTACTAACGCTAAAATGTTTTTTGCATTTTCGCATTAAATTGAACCTAACAAGTAAATATTTTTCTTGTACGTGAATATTTAAAACTATGTCGCTCTTAAACTGATAAACAAACTATTTCTACCTATTATTTTATCGCAGCGCGACATAATTAGTTAGGTAGGTTAGGGAGGACACTGGCAGTGCACCAAGTTAATTATGGGGCTACCATGAGTGTGACATATTTTTGTCGTCCTTTTGTAAATCCGCTTTATAATTAAGTGCTATTTTATGTAATGGTGGGTATTATATATATAATGGTAGGAATTATATTTGTTTTGCATACCTTTTTATTTTATGTTATTTTTAAGTTTATGTTATTTAATTTTTGTAAGTAAGTAAGCTAGTACGTAAGTACTTTTAGGTAAGAGAAATAAACTATTATTTTAGTCAGGTAATTGGATTAATGGATGTATGGATGTTTGTTACTCAATAACGTCAGGACGGCTGAACGGATCTGGATGAAATTTGGCATGGAGATAGATTACAGTCTGGCCTAGCACATAGGATTTTTGATTCTATTTTGATTTTTGATAGGATTGAATCACGCGTGAAACCGCGGGCTCAGCTAGTTAACTTTTATTATCATTGTGAGTGTCGAAAACAAAAATAACACGTTTTCACGTAAAAAAATAACAACGAAAAATCGTAGTGAAAGACACCCTTATTTTGGAATTAATAGATGTACTTAGGTAAGTAAACGAAATTATTAGCTGTCTACATGTGAAATGTTACTTAGGTAGGGATTCATTTCTCATCTACAATAAACGGACAGTTTATCCTGACAATTTATACACGGAGTGCTCATCTCGCATCTAAACAACAAATAAAGAAATATACACTTACCAAGCTTGTCTTAACAACAACCGCATAAAGAAATAAAAATACTTTAAAAATAAGAAACGAAATACGAAAATTAAAATAAACACGGGAGACGACCACTCCCCGACGTTTTTGAAATAAAACTGATTGAATTGAACTAACTTATATTTAACGCTCCTTGAAGGTTACGGTCTCGCGATTGTTTGCTTATTAGAAAGAAATAATGGAAATAATAGGCTTTTCTCTCATTGTTATTTTTAAACAATGATAGTGTTTACAAGCACATAATTAATTTTTATTTATTGTTATCTTTTCACAAACTTACATGAATTTTTAGGATTTCATTCAAAGTGATACACTTTTTACACATGGTAACACAATTAATTAAAAACATCGCAATGTCACCTCGACGTTTTTTTTTTTTTTTAAATTATTCATGACCATGGATACTCGTCCTTCAGTCGGATTCTTAGTAATAATTTTTCCTTCAGTAACAGATGATGGGATGATAATGATGAGGTGATGATGAAGACGATGAATCCCTCCCCTTTCCCCATTCCAGTAAAGTTATGGATACTTTACTGAAACTTCAAGTGAAGTTTTGTAGAGAACACGAAAAATCGCGTTTCGCGATGTTTGTATCATTTGCCCACACTCGTGCACATTGACGAACCGGTAAACGTTAATAATCCACCATTATTACACTTTAACACTCGAAGAATCACAAGTTTTAGAAAATAATACAAAAACACGACACCATCTTTTCGGTTCCCGCCAAAAACTCGTCACCTCGACGTATTTTTTTTATTAATTTATTCATGACCATGGATACTCGTCCTTCAGTCGGATTCTTAGTAATATTTTTTCCTTCAGTAACAGATGATGAGATGATGATGATGAGGTGATGATGAAGACGATGAATCCCTCCCCTTTTCCCATTCCAGTAAAGTTATGGATACTTTACTGAAACTTTAAGTGAAGTTTTGTAGAGAACACGAAAAATCGCGTTTCGCGATGTTTGTATCATTTGCCCACACTCGTGCACGTTGACGAACCGGTAAACGTTAATAATCCACCATTATTACAATTTAACACTCGAAGAATCACAAGTTTTAGAAAATAATACAAAAACACGACACCATCTTTTCGGTTCCCGCCAAAACTCCCTCGTCACCTCGACGTTTTTTTTTTTTTTTTTTTATTAATTTATTCATGACCATGGATACTCGTCCTGCAGTCGGATTCTTAGTAAAAATTTTTCCTTCAGTAACAGATGATGGGATGATGATGATGAGGTGATGATGATGAAGACGATGAATCCCTCCCCTTTTCCCATTCCAGTAAAGTTATGGATACTTTACTGAAACTTTAAGTGAAGTTTTGTAGAGAACACGAAAAATCGCGTTTCGCGATGTTTGTATCATTTGCCCACACTCGTGCACGTTGACGAACCGGTAAACGTTAATAATCCACCATTATTACAGTTTAACACTCGAAGAATCACAAGTTTTAGAAAATAATACAAAAACACGACACCATCTTTTCGGTTCCCGCCAAAACTCCCTCGTCACCTCGACGTTAGCTTTAGTATTGCCAGTTATAACATTTTCCTTTCCCTCGTACGTATTTGAAATCTAGAATAATTAAATTAATCCAGCTGTTTAAAAGAAGTAACAATTTTCATGTTTACGAAATAATAGAATTTATATTTCCGTTAACTTAGTTGAGCAATTACATCAAATAAAATCGTAGAACGCGAATGCAAAATTGTTATTTTCCCCCGAGTTTGTTAGGTTTGCCAGTTGTAAGTTGCAAACTTGCAATACACGGTTTGTTATTGTTTACAAATTTGCTGGTTATTTGTTGTTGTTCCGTGTGCAAGATCTAATTTATTTCTACTTACAACAATAAGAATGTCGCACATCTGGACGTTCTCGCCATCGTCGGATACACCGCTTCTCCAGCGGTGTATCGATGCGGCATTGCTCCAAGAAACTGACAACGAGTGGACCCAACACTTCGGGCGTAAAAACATTACAAGAAAATCCGATACGCCGATAGAGAAAACCATTTCCACTTCAGAAATCATTGAGATCCCTCCATCCCCCGCAGAAGAAGAAAAGATTGAAGCTTCAGTGACCTACGAAGAGTTTTTCAACAGCTTAAACAACGAAATTCGTTTGGACTACATTTCCAAAGAATGTTCCAAAAATCCACATTTGATCCAAAAAATGGCTCAAACACTCTCCGTAAATACTGTAGAAAAGTTATTTAATCACGTGTTCGCATCAGAAGACATTGAAAACAGTTTTTTGACCAATTTGTTCCTGAAATTCTTGCCTCTACACATCAAACTTCAATACTCACGACTGTGTATCGATTTATTGACAAAAATCAACAAAAACTATCCAGAAGCATTCCAGAAACTACTAAGAATACTTTTAGAAGACCCAGAAATACCAAATCAAGTATTGATCAACTATTTAGCAACATTACAAGGAAATAATGTTTCATTTTTTATGGAAAACTTATCTAACATAGAGATATCTTCAGAATGCTTTGTACACAATATTTTAACAATATACACAGCATACAAAGACTGCAAAAAGACTGAAAAGGTACAAAGTTATATCAAAACCTCCTTACTACAGCACAGCAAGAATTGTACCTCCGATAGAAACTATGGCCGACTATTTTTGGCTTACTTACAAGCAGAAAAATCATTAGAGCATGTGGTACCTAAGAGTTTAGAAAACTGTTTAGAAATGCATCACTCTCCTTTTAAAAGACCTTGTGCTATGCTGATTAAGGAATTAGTTCAAAATGAATAATTTTTAAATTATAATGAATGAAAGAGTACTATTGTCTTTTACTTATATGTCTATCTTTGTTGGCTACCTCAATTTTGTATACTCTACATGGTACATGGTAGAAGGCACCTTACCAAATTTCAACCCAAATCTGCAATCAATCAGCATGAAAATCAGACACTCTCCCTTGCATATTTGTAATATTAGGCTACATTTTCACCTGCAAAAAAACTCCAGCTGGGCAAGCATGGACCAGAGTCATATTGTCTTTCCACCACTTTTATCCACACTTAGATATGATAAAGCTAGATGTTTGTCTCATTCTCAGAAAAGAAAGTTTTTTAGAAACATTAGAAAGACAATTTGTCTCCTGCCTGTGCTGTCCTGCTGAGAGATATTTCTGACAGCAGCAAGTTCAATCATGATAACACTTGCATATAAGTTTACACTTGCAAGCGGCTATCAGACATTTCTTGTAATTTTCTTGCAGTCGGAAACATGGCCTAAGTCAAATACTGCAACAAAGCACAAAAAATACTTTGACTTTGAAAGAGAAATAACTTTTTAGACCATGTATCCACTAATAAACCCATATTTCTTTTTTTAGTCTTTAAGCCGTACAGTGTAAGGTACTTAATTTTGTTTTCACTAGCCGGTTCCACAGGAAGTCATTTTTTTCAGAATGTGAGGTAGGTACCCTATGTTCTTTTCTGTAACCCCCTGGCAACATGCATGCTTTCATGATAATCAGTTGAGTAGTGTGAAAGTGTAACAAATAATTCACTTTTGCTTTAATAATATTAGTTAGGATGAGGATTACTAGTTGCCTAAAACAAAGTTATATTATTTATTAATTACAAAGCTGCTTCCCGCGGTTTCACCCGCGATCCCACAGGGCCAATTATTTTTTTCGGGATGAAAGGTATTACGTCCTTTTCTGTACCTCATGTTAATGTTTGTTTTTTTTTATTATTTCATTATTAGGGACACTTGCACACACTGTCGCCGACCCCAAACTAAGCAAAGCTTGTACTATGGCGGCCAGAGACTGATATACGTGTAATATTAATATAATATGTCTGCAAAATTTGATAATGATTGGTTGAGTAGTAACTGCTTTAAAGCATAAGGCCTAGACTAGACTATACTGGCCACATTTTTACTGCAGTCACCATTCTGGCCCGCCTATACTGGCTTGGCAATATAAGACAGTACAACTTGAGTATGGCCCAGCCACACTCAAATAAAAAAAAATCACTCATTCGAATTAGGTTTCTTTTTTTTTGTAGAATAGGTCGACGTTTGACCACCAACTCGCCTGATGTTAAGCGACGTTGTGGTCTAAGATGGAGCACGACGACCTATAAGGTACTTATTCACTCTATCCTTGAAGTTTTGTAGAGTGAAGAAGTACAAAGACGGCAGTTGAGTGAGGCGCTACAAGTGCGCTACTGCTCAGACCCGCCTTCGGAACGGTTACACCGGTTATCCCGAAACACGACTAGGTCATTTCACGGCATGGCTTGGTCCGGACTCCGGTGGGTGGTGACTAGCCACGGCCGAAGCCTCCCAGAGTTTGCTACTCGGTTAGCACTACCCGGGGACCACGTGTAGGGAATCAGAATAGAGTACACTCCTACGGACGTAGCTAATGTGACCTATAGTCGAAAATATTTACAGTATTGCCGGGACAATATTTAAAATATGGCCCGTCTAGGAACATCCTAACAAACAAATGAGCAAACTCACTTTCGCATAATTTATAATATTAGTTAAGATTTGTTTCAGGACCACCATAAATAAAACAATTTTTTTACTAAAGATACAAAATTTTAATCAGTCGAAAACCGGTTAATTTCATCCAAAAATGTTAACAGTTAAGGTTTAAAAAAATCAGTCTATTTGTAGACACAAGTTTAACAAATAAATGAGGGGATCCAAAAAATTTACACTTTAAAAAACAAATGACCCCTCATTTGTTTCCAAAAAAATCCAAAAAAATTTACACTTTAAAAAACAGACTTTAGAAAAACGGGACCAATCTGAAAGCTTTTCAAAAATTAAAAGTATTTTCCAAATCGGTGTAGAAATGACGAAGTTTTGTTGTAAAAAACATTTTAAAAAATTAACTAAATTGAAAATCACCTTTTTTAAGTCTTACACTAAATGAAATCGAAATTAAATAAAAATATTATTTTTTGTTCTGGAACCCCTCGAATATTATTAAGTAAGTACTTACATCATTATTTCAATATTTAACCAAAAGCAAGAAAGCGCAGTTTTATTAATAGTAAATCTGAACAAAATATGAGATATTATGATTAACAACATAAAACTTTTAAATCACATGTGAATTTCTAAAAAAAAATTGCACTTACTTTTTATCAAAAAAATAAATCGGAAAAAATACAATGGAATTAAAATACCATTCCACTTGTGTCTACAGCATAAAATAAGTAAGTAGTAGATAAGTAAATAATGATATGAACACGTTCTAAGAGCAATCACAGATATTCTCAAAAACCTGGCTGAATCTGCTACTTTCAAAAACATTATTTTAAAGAAAAAAATAAAGATTTAAGAAGATATTGTTTTCAAAAAAATTCGTAGCCACCCTGATGATAATAATCCTGGGCCTCGGTTCTACTAATCAATTGTTTTTAAATGGATAATTAATTGTCTACTTTTAACACTTCTGATAAAGATTAAGAAGATATTTGTTTTCAAAAAAATTCGTAGCCACCCTGATGATAATAATCCTGGGCCTCGGTTCTACTAATCAATTGTTTTTAAATTGATAATTAATTGTCTACTTTTAACACTTCTGGAATTATACAAAGTGTCAAATTGACGCAATTAATTAACAATCTGTAAACAATTGGTTAAAAAATCGAGGGCTTATTATACCCTGACTTAGATATATTTTCTATTACATATTTCTGATAATGTAAATAAACAAATATTCATTATTTACAAAACCGAAGCCTGTAAAACTATGCTATGACATTCCGGCACGCCTAGCATGCTGACAAAACTCTTCTCGTCTTCTTGTCGGGCGAGAACGTGACAAAGCTATGTGTAAACATAAGTCTGTCTCAATACAAAGAGTCGACGTACCTTTGTCGTGTTGCTTATGCTAGGCCTGCAGGTACAGAGACGAATCTAATGATACCCCGCAATACAGAGTGCTTAGTGTGAGTTTTTCTTACTTTTCGATCGCGTAAAAGTAACTCGAATTTGTATGAAAATTAAAAAGCGCCACCTAGTGGGAGTAATGAGAAACCGCAATCGTGAGTGCGAGTTTTTTGTTTACTGCCAACATTGACATGAAAAATTTACTTTTTCACGGTGAATTTACGCGAATCAAGTGACAAGCTCGATTGGCACTCACACTCGCTCATTTTCGATTGTTGATCCGTGTGACGTAAACTCGTTTACGCTGTAGTAAAGTTATTCGATTTACTTTGAGCAACTCACACTAAGCACTCAGAATCAGTCAAGCCGTTTTAGGTAGGTAAGTCACATAGAATCTTAAGTGTATTTCAAAACAAACATTTTGATATACACTGAAAAAAAACTACCTCTTTTTTTTAGTCTGGTAAAAGATAGAATTAAAAATAGTTTTGGTCCTCCCAGTAAAATAAAATTAGAACAATTAGAGTTAGAAAATTAGAAGTAAAGTTTTTAAAAGTAGCAGATTTTATTTAACAACTATTTTAACAACGTTTTGGATCCTTTTCTAACAACAATAGCAAATCACAGTTTTATGTATTTCACTAAATTTCATATTTAATGATTCAGCCTCTTTTTCAAGTATTTTTGTAGACAGGTTTTTTGATCAAATAGGCAGTGCTTATTTAGATTAATTTAATTTTTTTATTATCCATGTCAGAAGTTTAATTTTTTTTGACAAAAAAAAATTATGCCGGCATAATTGCAAACATGCCTATAAGTATAATGTTTTTATTCAATGTCTAATTTAAAGTTGCATTTTTTTTGACAAAAAAATAAATTGTTGAACAATTTGAGTTTTTCCCCATTTTACAACATTCCAAGGTGATACTTGTTATTTCGGATTCTTACAAATATAAGAAGTTATTATTATAATTATGCATACATTTTAAGAATTATGAAAAGGTGGGGGATGACAATTTATTTTTAGTGATTACAACATTTTTTTCTTTTTTTTTTAATTGTCACCCTTACCCCCATAAAACGCTAAGAGTACATGCATTAAAGTACCATACCTACATAATGATTAGTAAGTTTACGTTTTAATTTACTTATGATTACCTAAATCAGTTATCAGGGAAGTAAGGACTTTTTTTTAAATTTGAAATTTGGAGTACAATTACAAAAGTGACTTTGACAAGTGAATTTTTTTAACAAGACAAGAGTTAGAAGCCTGATACTTTACTACAATGCTGAAACAAGTTTTTCTCACAATTTTTTTAGTCAAAATTTATAGCCGATGCCTAAATGACAATACTTGATCTACCCGTTACAATCAGTGCAGGTGTTAAATACGATTAGTTATACATATTATATTATTACTAGCCTATATTAATCTTAACGTGTAAAATAGCTATAACATGTAAAAATTGCATTAAGTGTCGTAATAAGCCAAATGAAAACTTAAAAATATCAGAGTATCAACATTTTTAACTAACTTTGAGCGGTTGAAAAGTATCTATCACAGTTTGTTTCAAAAATAATAAAAAAAAATCTTTTCAATGTACCTTACGATTGACTTATTACATTGAAATTCTAAATTTCTGAAATGGTTTCGAAAATATCAGTCTTGTAATTTTGAGGAATGAGATCTAGGCATTACAATTGTTTTTCTTATTATCTAGACTAAAAATAATCATTATTTGAAATACTACGTAAAATTACATGGCGACAGCTTTTAAATTATGTTTATATTGCTTATTTTGGTCTTGTAGATTTGAAGTCACTTATGCGAACAAAAAATGTTGAACAAATTCGATAAGTGCGAGGGGTGCGCGGGGCGGGGTGAAAACAGCGCAAAGGGGCAGGTATGATGGTTGGCTTACAATCGCGTTTGAGATGTCATTTCTAGTAAATACTCATACATCAATAATTAAATGTTGCTAATATTTTAGATAAAATGAGCACGTTTTAGTTAACAGACTTCATCACGCATTAAGGTATTTGATAAAATTACTAGAATTGTTTACTAGAAATATAAATAGAACATAAATTAGATTTTAGCCAGAAGCTTTGTTTCAGATAGGCATGCAAAAATGCCTGATATTTTCGTAAACAACTTTTGACGTGTTATTTTTATATTATTTGTATCTAATTTTTTTAAAGCTACAGTAAAAAAGAAATTAGAGTAACGATTTAGTCAAGAATTCTTATAGATTATCCTAACTAATTAACGTTGTATTGTCTCGGAATAGATATACAGTATTTTATCTTTTTCGATCGAGTTCAAATTTTTAAAGAAAAAGACAAAACACTGTATAACTATTTCGAAACTATACCACGTTTATCAGTAAGGGGGTACATGCTTTATGCTTATAAATAAGTAATAAGTAAAGTCAGTATCAAAGAAATTACCTACTTAGAAATAAACAGTATTAAACTACAGATTTAAGCTCAATAAGTTGAAAAACCTGGACATGTTTTTGTTACCATAAAAACCCTGTTTTGAATATTTAGTTTAACAAGTTATCGCTTTCTCAATACTTTTAACAACATTTTAACATAATGTTGACTCAGTTGTACCATCTTTAAGCTTCGCACGACTTTTGTTTTCGGCGGCATTCTTTAAACGTTGAATTAAACGCATTGCGATTGGGACGCACTATACCACATTAAAAAAAACTATTTTTAAGGACATAGACGACAAACGGAGTGCTATTGCCGTAGACGTCAACCGCAGGGAATGCTACATAAAACAAAGGTGCTTTCACACATTTAATATCACCGAGACGCCCTGCATGTTTTTTTTTTTTTTTTTTTTTTATGATTGCAGAGCCGATACATAGACGATGTTTAGCGTATACAAGGCGTTTTTAGGCGGCACCCGCAAAGCCATCGTGACAATACTGGTGGCATTAAACGTGTAACCAACCTGACTACACTAAAACTGCCTGCATCTTTCTCATCATTTCATTACGATATTTGAGAATAGGACAGCATCATTGTACGATGATTAAATTTAATTTAGTTTAAAAATGGTACAAAACAATCGACATTACTGTCTGACCAACTTATCTGTAGAGTCAGCCAAATAAGTAAACTAAACATTTTAAAAGCAAGGTATCTGTTTAAAATTGCTATAGTGGCTCCTTTCGATACTTCACAGAGAAATTGGTCGCACTGCATCCTAAATGACTTGAATATTATTTTTTTTACATTAATTTTGGATGATCCTATTCTTATTCGATTTAAAATTGACAACACTATTCACAACCGAGAAAGCGATGCAATGGCGCCTATCCTGTTGTACCATTTAAAACTTTAACTATCTGCATCTCTTTTTATTTCAACACCCGAGAAAAGGATAGCAACAATTTTCTAAATAGTACAACATAATCGACACTCGGACTTTACCTTTTTTTACACTATTAACTTACAATTGACTAAATTTCGGACACTTGGACAGATAACTATTTTTCTATGAACACTTTTTTCGGCACTTGAGATCTATTTTCTATGGAAAGAGCACCTAATTAATTATTTTGGTCACTTTTTGATAAAACAAAAAAGGACTATACATTTTAATAGTGCAATATTCATTATTATACGATATAAATAGTCGATAAAGTTTAAAGAATTAAATGTGATACTTACTACACAATATAATATTTTTATATTAATATTGTAATTTTATATTAAGTATGACACGTAATTCATAAATATGTAATTAATAAACATAAATTTATAAGTATATTATATAACCTTTGAAAAAACAAACTATAATTACGTAACAAAATAGCAAATAAATATAGTATTAAGTTTATAGATATCTTAAGATGTTTAATCACATTTTAAATTTATTTATGATAGACTAAAATATTTATGAAATATAATGCCCACTTAATTGTATTAGCAGTACTTTTACTATATATTCTAACTTACATGTTCAAAGTTAATATTACTGTACCTACTTCAATTACTTTAACCACACAATAAACACATTTAATTTTAGTAATATTATGTATATATGGTGCCAGTAATACATAATAACAAAATATTTGATTATATGTTAAAGTAGAAAGAGTACAAATACTATGACAAAATAAAAAAAAATACTAAAACTCCAAAAAAAAAAAAAAAAGATTATCATTAAATTTATAAGAACAATTCATGAACAAAATCTATAAAATGTCGGAAAGGAAGTACATATGCTACATTGCTAAAACAGCGAAAAAATTATGTAGAAGTACCTATACAAATTGGAACAATTTAAATGGCCCAGCAGAAAATTCAATCCGTTAGCCTTAGCATCTTTTGTTGTTAAATGCTATTATTTATCATAATTAATCTCAAACTGCCCCATAAAAATATTGAGGCAAAAATACAGTGTACTTAATATTGCTAATATTTTTTTAATAAAAAAAAAGATTTTAATTTTAAAATTATAGAGATTTCATTTAAATGGCACTTTATATTGAGTTAAAATTCATGTACTAGCCAAAAACCTATTTAAAAAAAAAAAAAAATGAAAACCCATTTAATTTTACATCAATCATCAAGGCCACAATGGAAAAAAATGGCACCTATTATCATTAGCATCCTGTATCAATGAGAGGCTACACAATACTTTATAAGTTTTATGAGAAAGATTCTTTGATATTTGAATATCAAAGATTTTAAAATTAAAAACTTTGTTCTCACAATATCTCACAACTAAAATAAAGGTTAAATCAGACTATAAAAATCATGCATTTGAGTCGAACTGTACCATTGTGTTTTTTTTCTTAAAACTACAATCTAAAAACCACTACTACTGGGATGTATGAAAGCAGATTGAAGTGGTACGCGGCCACCTTAAGAGTGTCACACTTATTGCACATTCAATATTTTTAAAGATAATAATATTACCGAGAAGTTATTTTATGTTGTAAGATGTAAAAAAGTAGCCAAATGTTTCTAAGAAAATATGTCACAATAATTTAAAAAATCATGTTAAATATAGTTGCAGATTTTTTTACTGTCTTCATAATCATCTGAATATGGAAGCTATGATAATTTAACATTTATTTAAGTATCTTTAAAAGTACTAAATGTATGACTAAAACAACCATATTTATTCAAAAAGATCTGCTAGCATTTCACGTCGGTTAACATGTTCTGCCTCTGAGCAATGTGACATTAAAACAGACTCACCTACAATAAGATTCTCCAAGCACAGTGAGCAAGCATACAATGTATCTCCAAAACAAACAATTTTATTCGCATCTCTGTACATTGTCATCGGATTTAGGACTGTGCTGGGCTGGATCTCCTTCCCAGCCGCTATACACTTCTTGACATAGGCCGTTTTGTAAACAAAATGAATTTTCTCACAATGACTTGGGCTCAGAATGTGTTTTAGAAGCCCATTTTCTTCGTAATCAGTGGTTTTACAAGTGGGACAGTAAAATGTCATAATGTTCTTAGATTCAAAGTCAGTTGATTCGCATTTGAGTTGAATGCTATGCACTTGTATGTAGAAAGAGATGCGCTCAATTGCAGATTTTTGAAGCAATGTGTTGTATAAGCTGTCCGTTTCAAAGCTGTTGTAGCTGATTATTTGATCCAATGATTCGGAGTAAGCAGACAAAGTAGTTGAGTCTAAGGTAAAGTTTCCAATAGATGAGGAAATTGATTGGTCCGTTGTTATTTTGTCAGATTTTGGAGTTTCTGGATCTGAATGACATTGGCATAAGCATTTTGAGCTGTCACTATCATTACCTGAGTCTTCGGTAGAAAATAGATTGATCATAGCTTCTCGTAGGTCAGGGAAATCAAAATGCTTGATTTTTTTCTTGTAGCTTAGGTTCGGTTTGCGTTGGTGCATACCCTTACATATTTCGTACGTCAAGCTGCGCTGGAGCTTAGGCTTGTGCTCCTGTAAGTATGTCTCAATAAATTCATCAATAGACTGTCTCATGTTCAAAAGCTGGTTTTTAAGTTTAGTTTTTGTTGTGTCATCATCTTTTTCCATAACAAAATTCCAAGCCGGACTGACGCAGCGTTGGCTATTGACTTTTACATTTAATGCTTTGTCAGTTCCAGGCAAAGTGACTATAGACTTGCAGTCGAAGACTTTTGAGACTTCAATATGGAATTGGAACTCCGTTAAGAGTTTCTTGAGGATGCATTCAATTTGCTCAAACTTTATTTGGTAGTTTAGAAGCAAATTCATTCTTTCTTCATCATTTTTGTCTACTTCCACATCTGCAAAGGAATCAGGTGTGGCCGACGGTGCTAGCTCAGGTAGTGATTGGTGTTCGACTTTTCTACACATTTTAATATCTGCTTTACTATTAATATCTACTGAAACATCCGTATCCGAATGCTCGGACAATGATTCAATGTCAACATCTTCATTAGATGAGGCCACAGACGTAACATCAGATATATCGAAGGACTGGTTGAAATTGAAGCCTTTAAAATAGTCAGCGCTCTTGCAGTCCAAAAGCTTGTGTTTTGGTGTATTTTCAAGATTTACGGAGCTGTCTTCTGAATAATTATTGCAGTCATTCATGGACTTACTTGCTTTTTCAACATCTAGTTTAAGTTTCCGAGATTTTTTCCTCTCTTGTTTAGCTGTAGCATTGTTGATGGTAAGTAGGTCAGTATCGGAGAGAGAACCTTTAGTTGCGTAGTTTTTTACGGAGTTTGGGAGAATAAGGCTGGCACATTTCGACGTAGAATCCGCTTCGACGCAGTCAAATTCTATGTTTTCGGATGTCGGAATGCCATCCTGACGACTGTGCCCTGCGATTGTCTCGTTTCGATGGCCAACTGCAAGACTGTCGTCGTCTCCAGGCTTTGTAAAGTAAGAAATATTTGACAACATTTTTCTCAGGGAAAACGCCATATTTTCGATGTGCTTTTGCCACAAATGCCGGAAAATACTTCGGAGTTTCTGATTTAAGAGTTAAATATCGCTGGAGGAGAAAGAACGCAGGTGTGAGAGAAATACTAACAAGACAAAGAAACGTTAGGAGTTTTCGGTAGTCTCGAGAATTTTACCTGTACCGCTGCTACGACGGTGGTTAGCACTTTCCGATTGTTGTCACGTCATTTTTGAAAAGAAATACTTAGTTTTATTCATAAATACCTTCATCAGAATTAAAAGTGGATAGAACGTCTCGTCCAAAAAAAAAACAATGGACGTTGATTTTTGGCAGCCAATAATGTACGACACAGATAATGTACAGCTTAATAATTGGCGTACATTTAAAATTAAAATTAAATAAAACGCTGTGCAATATTATGCCGTGCAATAACGGCTCAGATCAAAAATGCACACCCCGATTATGTACAGCATTATAAATGGTGACCATAACAAAATTCAAACTTAAGCTTCGTTTAGACGTCAACATTCCACTTTAACCCTAGTTGTACTACAAATGTAATGTAACAAAAATCAGTTTTTAGTGACAGATCAGATTTAGAGCCCCCAATATGAGTGGATAAGGTTCAAATTGAGTGACACCCCGATTCCATCTGGTGTTGTGGCTGACACCTCTAGAGTGTTTATAATAGCTTAATACTGCGGATACCAGTAAGTTAAGACTTTTTTAAAGAAGAAATAAACAAATCTGGGATAAAGTAGGACTTCAGTCCAGATTCCTCATTACTTTTCATTATCTCCATAGACGTCCTAGACGTCATCGACTGCATATATCGTCGTACGAGCTCCAGAGTTGACTACTCGTTCAAGCGAAGCATGGAAACGATGAAGTCGTTAGGCGCAACAGAACAGCCAATCAGGAGGGCTATTCCTGCGCGCGAGATGAGATGAGATTTTATCTTGGTCACTCTCACACCTATGACGTTTCAAACGAGAGCAACAAGGACGAAAAAAGATGAGATGAAAATCACAAATCTCCGAATAGGGCCACAGAGCAGACACAGTTCAGCAAGGTTAGTCAGTTAAGAGATGCCACCTTTTATCATTTTGTATATTATAGAGTCGTACAGTATCGGAGCGTACCGATAAAAAACATCCCGTACTGTACATGATTAAACATGACATAATAATGTACAGCCGTCGCACGTTTGCATGACAAACAGCCTTTGTTTTAAATGTAAACAGTTTGCTGGTAAACAGCACAAGAATACCCCATTTTCAACTATAAATTAAAACCGTCACGCTGCATCGTCGCGTCGTGCGCGTGTGGTGCGTCCCGTGCTCAAGTCAAGTCATGTACCATTGTGGTTGTGTGTGCTGTGTCATCATCTGTCATGTCAAGATTTTATTTTGTTTTGCTTTTTGCATGGAACTGTCATTGTCAACTAGTGTCAAGCAGTGTTGTTATTCATACGGCAATTGCCGTAATATACGGTAATCCACTTTTTATTTTCACAAAATACGGTATACGGCAGGCCTTTCAATGCCGTATCAAAAAATACGGCAAATGGCTTTAAGTGAAACGAAACGTTTTTTAACCAGCGCAGCGAAACGTACCACTTACAGCCGATGGCCGGGGAAATCCCGACTAGCAACTAAATACAAAGTTCATATCGCCGTATCGTATGAAGACCAAGATGCGAAATAAGTTAATGACATCGACTGTAATTATAACTCTATTAGCATGACAACTCACTCAAAACCAAGGGAACTGTACGAAGTTTAAGGTGTCACGCGACATGTGTGACAAATTTGGGAAGCAAGGACAAGTACACACTAGATAAACAGGAATCTGAAGTTACAGAAACCGTAAGAAACTTTTATGGAGCAGAAATAAATGAGAAATAAACATTTTTAAATTATATACGGCATTTTAGTTTTTTTTTCCTTAAAATACGGCAATTTAGAATGTGACATACGGCAACCCAGATTTTTACGATAACAACACTGGTGTCAAGCTTTGTATGTCGACAATTCGAGGTTGTGTTGTTTTGCAAACAAGTTGCAAAGAGAATTTAAACGATATTCTGTTCATTTGTCCCACAAAATTGATATAAGTGGTGAAGATTCTCGGCTGGGCTGGTCTGATACTCTTCACTTCTTGACCGGTGTCAGAATAGAGGATATAATCAAATCAATATCAACCTAGTCTAAAAATACTCAACAGCAGCTAAATAAGCACTTTTCGCTAACAGACGTAGCGCAGCATTATCATAAATCTGCTAATAAAGATCATTACCATGAAACCCATTGACGTGGACGCTCTGCGCTTAGAACACGAGTCCGACGAGCAGTGGGAAGTGAGGAGGAACTTTATGATGGAGCATCGGAAGGACTTCCCTGAGCAGGAGTTGATTACACTCGCGCAGTTGTTCACTAACATCGAGTTCTTAGGATGCAGGTTCGTATCATTTAGCTATAATAACATGCCTTTCCTCCGAAGGGGCTGGCAGAGGTTTTACAACATCCATTCTTCGCCGGACGATATTCAATCCCAAATAGGGCGAGTACGTCGCCATACACCGAGCTCCAGTTATGGACAGATGACATTAAATACACACACAATATATTCACATAATGAAAAAATTGGTGTGTGCCTTTGGCTGGGATCGAACCTGCTCCTACTGGCTTGAGAGGTGAGACTTCTCAAACTATAGGCTATAATCACTTTTAATCATCACTAAGCTAATACTTACAAATAGTTGTTCGCCTCGTACAAAGACCTTGCACATCTGCACAGCCCTAACTCTCCAACTCTGATTTAGCTAATATACAAATTTAAAAGTTATATGGAGGTCAACTGCTTGAATGCAAAACTCATTGAAATTTCGATCATTAATACAAATATAATTAATGTTTTACAAAAAAATTTGAGATGTCTCTGCAGACTCTGAATCTATGCTTTACTCAGTCAATTTATTTAAAAAACAAACGAATTCTATGCAATCTCTAAAACTATAATCTATAAGAAAAATATTTCTAGAAAAAGCTTTGCATATTTTGGAGTCGGATGACCATATGTGAAAAAATATCCCAAATAAAAATTATTGATAGCTTAAAAATAAGTGTTATTAATCACAACTAAGAGTAATTATTTCTTTATTCCAGATATCCACCAGAAACCATGAAAAGAATATCGGCACTAGCAGAAAAAGTATCAGCCAAATATAAGGACAGTCGAAAAAACAAACTAAAACGCACATTTGTTGGAGCTCAAGATGCTGCTGAACAGAAAGCTAAAAGAACATTTAAATAAATAAATTGCCTTATTGCAAAGATGACTAGTGGATCCGGGGGATCTAAAGGGCTCAAGCCTCCAAAAGCACAAACACACACTTTGTATTTACACTCTACAATCGTCAAAAACGTTTTTTTAGTATTTGCCTACCTTGGAAAGCCTAGCCTAGCCTTACAAAGGCTAGGCTTACTTACTTAAAATCTTACTTACCTTGAAAAAGCTTACTTTCACCTAAATCAAGCCCCCAAAGCCAGACTGTCACTGGCAAAGATTATCATAAAAAAAACCTTTAAACAGGCTTGCAAAAGGCTAAATAGAGCTAGGCTAAAAAGGCTAAATAGAGATTCCTGTCAAATGTTACTTTTTGTATTGTGTATCAGTGGCTAGAGTATAGACAGTAATTGAGCGCTAGTTCAGTTCTGTTGGACAATCTATGAACTAATTTGATTCCATCTATTGCTGTCTTGTTGCTAGTGGCGCTGTTGTTGATAGTCAAAGAGTATGAAATGTTAACTCATGATGTTATAAAACAATAGGTTTATGTTTAATACATAAGCCTATCGTTAAGCCTGATATTAAGCGTTAAGCTTAATAATAGGTTTATGTTTAATACAAAAGCCTATCGTTAAGAGGGCCGCGACGCTCTGAAATTTCCATACAAATGCACTACTCAAATTTCTTGAAAACCGTTTGTCAGATTATGATGAAATTTAGCATGTACAATTAAATTAACAATATCTTCGCCCCTATGTTCTTGATTTTGTTTAAAAACGTTCTCAAGCTAAAATAGAGGTATGAAAAATATCCGCATTTTTAAGGGGTCGCTTTTGACTGATTTATTGAATAGTTAGACAAAGCAAATCAAAAATTCCATTACATAGGGAGGTTGTCTACATCATTAGCTGTTAAATGAATCCATAATACAAGGGAAATTATTAGTTACTTAAGAATAATTACAGAAGTGCAAAAGTCATAAAAAAATTGAAATTGCACTTTGTCACTCTGTAGGTAACTTTAGAGGCTCGTCAGTATCATTACTCGCTCTCTTCGCTCATCTTCTTCTAGACGAGATAGCTATAGAATATCTGAAGCCAATGCGAAGGTAGTCTAGGTCGCCTAGGTCAAAGTTAGTTAGGTCGCCGGATTCTTAACAATAGGTTTATGTTTAATACATAAGCCTATCGTTAAGCGTTAGGCTTATGTTTAATACATAAGCCTATCATTAAGCCTGACGCTTCATACGATTTTTATACTTAATCGTAATAAGATTTTAATGATATTTTGCGACAGATTGCATACTGATTGCTGTCAGTTTGCTCCTGCTGTCGTTATAACAATTTTTTTGTGTAATCGCCCCGCCGTTTACATGCTTTCGCTCGTACCAGTTATGCAGGCTACATAGGCGCGCGATAATTCGTTTCGCCTTGTCGTAGCTAAAATTATTATCGGGCAATGTTCTTGTCTTCATTAGCGGTTAACTCGTCGCCTGAGTTGACGTGGGCGTTAATTCGCCCGATACATCGCCAGAGTGACAAACTGGCTACCGCTAATGTAGCCGTAGCAGCATTAAACAGTAGGGTGTGAACACAAATACATTGCCGGGGAAACGAGTAGCAAGCAGCACACAGCTGCACCAAATTGCAGCAATGTAAATTAAGCCTGACTTTGTAAATTAATAAAATCACAAAGATGTCTATAAAAATGTTTTATTAAAAATATCTTGATTTTCTATAACAAACACAAGGTTTTATTTTATTTAACTAAAAAAATACTCTTTCCTATGAAGACTATTCTTATTACCTTCATTTAGACCATAAATTGAGGCGATGGCAAAAATGTGTATGAAATATAAACCCTATAAGTATTTGAAATACAGTAGAATTTCAAATTAAAAAAAAATGCGTCGCTCTTTGCGTTTGTCATATTTGTTACAAAAAGTCTGAAATTATACAAAATTGAAAATTCACACGATATGTATATTAAAGAATCGACTCGAAACGAAGCAGCGCTAGTCGTGTCATCTCACTCATATAACGATATTGTGTGCTTTTGTGCGAGCGAGATGACATGAATAGATCTGCTTTTTTCAATTAGTTTATTCAAATGGAACAAGTCATACAATGCTTTTAGTCGCCATCCCCACAATTTTATCCATTACCGTCTTAACAATTAAGGCCGCGTTTCCACGTGCAAGAAATGTCCTACAGCACTTGCTACGGAGTTTACACTAAACTTGCAAGTTGCTGTCGAAAATTTCTCGCGGTATTTTTCTTGTAGGTGGAAACGAAACCTTACGCGTATACTATGACAATCATACAACACAAAAGATACATAGGGTCAACTGGGGCAAATGCGTCTGTGGGTAACAGCGTCTTTCGAGAATTACTGACAAACCCTTCACAAATTAGGCAACTAACGCCATCTAGAACAGATTATTGCAACTAAAGATAGAAAAAAGATGTAGATGGCGCCTAATTTGTGAAGGGTTTGTCAGTTATTCTCGAAAGACGCAATTGCCCCAGTAGACACTATATCATAAGAACTTCCGTGGCGTAGCGGTTACAATATTTGTAGGTGAACTAAGACAGATGTAATTCCTTCTCAGTTTCTTGCCAGCAGGGCCACTGATGGACGTTTTGGTGGTGGCCGTTGGGAATAAACCTTTTGACGTTCACAAGTGTATCTTCAATACGCAATTGAATAAAGACATTTAATTTAGTTTCAGTTCTTTCTAATTTTGAAGACAATCATTTTAACCCGTGTACGGATTTAATTTAACAAACAATTTTCATTTAAAATCATAAATGCATCAAGTCTTATGTCTAATTAATAAATTATTTACAAAAACTAAAATACAATTTCTAAATTTTGTTTATTCTAAAGCTTCGTCCTGACTGGGGAGACTGACTCCGGTCAGGGCCGGATTTAGGAGAGGGCAAGCGGGACTACAACCCCGGGGTGTCCACAAGAGAGGGCCCCCACAATAGAGATTAAAAAGAAGAAATTTACTTCATAAAGTTTTATACTTTAATACAATACAATACAATATATCTTTATTGCACACCAAAAACTACATGAAAATTTTAAAAACTAAAATACATTTTTCGGCAGTACAAGGGCGACCTTATCGCCTAAAGCGATTTCTTCCAGGTAACCTTTGGATGGACAGGAACTTACAGAAATACGAAAACACATTTAAGTACTTGCACACATTTAAGTTATCAAATAATTTAATTAGTTTCTTGCAATAAATAAAATTGCAATACATTTTGACTGTTTTTTTCATTTTATTCGTGTAACATATCCGGCTCTGATTCCAGTCATCCTACATATTTTGAATGTAGTGTCCGAACGCGTACTGTACAGTGCGTTCTAATATTCTTTGTTACGCAACAATTCAATCATAGAAATAGTACCTTTAAATTGTAATATGTTATAAGACACCCGGCGGTTAAAAAGTATCCTATGTGCTATTCTAGACTATAATCTATCTCTGTGCCAAATTTCATGCAGTTCTGTTCAGCCGTTCTGGCGTGAAAGAGTAACAAACATCCATCCATCCATTCTTACAAACTTTCGCGTTTATAATATTAGTAGGATGTAATTCTGTTTTGACATGTATAAGCTCTTGTATAAACTTTTGACATTTATCGAACTGTGACGTTTAACTATTGGAGTTTTCAAAAAATTCTGATTTCTGTGTACCTAGTTTTGGGAAGGTACTGGCTGTTGCAACACAACTCACACTACGACAGCAGACAGGGTCCTAATTTAACATTGTGTAAATTTATTGCATAGCATACCGTCACGCCTTTCCCCCGAGGGGGCTGGCAGAGGTGTAATACAACACCCACACTTCGGACGATATTCAGTACCAAATGTGACAGGGGGCGAGCCTGTCGCCATACACCGGGCTCCAGTCATGTAGCAGATGACATGCAATACGCACGTATGTTCACACGATGAACAAATTGGTGCGTGCCGTCGGCTGGGTTCGAACCCGCTCCCTCTGGCTTGAGAGGCGGGCCTTCTCCAACTAGGCTACCATCGCTTTATAAGATAGCGTCTTTTACTATAGAGTTCAAAAATTTAAAAGGCTTGAATCATATTTCCTGTCATCTGATTTGGAAATAGTAAACATTTTTAGACTTGTTGATATTTTACAAATAGCTTGACCGATCTCAATAAAATTTATATGGGACCAACTCTGAAGTATGATCTGTCAAACAAAAATAGAACCATCAAAATCGATTCATCATTGGCGGAGTTTTGCGTCCAAAAAGTACATACAGTCCAACAATACAGTAATGTTTTTATTCCATCCAAAGGTTGTCTGGAAGAGATCGCTCTTAAGCGATAAGACTGTCCATTGCGCTTTTATTTTTGAGTGTTCAGTTTAGATTTTTTTGTATTTGGTGTCAATAAGGAGTTTTTGTATTGTATTGTATTGTATACAGTCGAGTTGAGAAACTCCTCCTTTTTTTAAGTCGGTTAAAAAATATAAAAGAGTGTAACTATTATAAGGCTACACATCGTTTATTAGTGATGAGGATATATTTTCTAACTTGATAATTATTCATAATAATGTTCATGACAAAGAACATTTTGTTAAAATTAATAATTAATATTATGACCGCAGTGAAATAGTTACATAATGACAGTAAACAGTTTTGTGATAGAAAAGAAAGATATTCGAGAAAAATAGGGAGAAAGAAGGTAAAAAAGAGTAGAAGTATAGATATTTATGGTGATTATGTATATCAGTCTCTGGCAGCCATAGTACAAGCTTTGCTTAGTTTGGGGTCAGGCGACCGTGTGTGCAAGTGCCTCGAATTTATTTATTATTTAGTTATATTAACTAGCTGCGCCCCGCGGTTTCACCCGCGGTAAAAAGTATCCTAATTTTGTAAACGCGAAAGTTTGTAAGAATGGATGGATGGATGGATGTTTGTTACTCTTTCGCGCCAGAACGGCTGAACAGATCTGGATGAAATTTGGCACGGAGATAGATTATAGTCTAGAATAGCACATAGGATACTTTTTACCGCGGGTGAAACCGCGGGGCGCAGCTAGTATTAGTATGTATGTGAAATAGTACTAGGCGGTCATAAAATCATGTTTGTATACATTATCAGTAGATCAGTCTCTGGTTCTCAGCCCCCATATTGATGTTCTCCTGGTACCAACGGTCGGACGGGCGATCGCACTGAAACATACAAATTAACGAATTTTTATAAAATAACTATCTAAATATATATAATATATAATACTGTAGCTAATAATCAAATTTTATCAAGATCCGTTCAGCCGTTAAGACGTGAAAAGCTTACAACAAACAGAGAGTGTTACTTTCGATTTTCGATTTCGTCACTCTCACACCTATGACGTTTCAAACGAGAGCAACAAGAACGAAAAAAGGTGAGATGAAAATCTCAAATCTCCGAATAGGGTCCCTGGACACTTTGCCTTCGACTTGGAACCTACAACGTAACCAGCCCTCCTAAGCCCGGCAGCGCTCACCTGAACATGAACTGGTTGACCTGCACAGCTGGTAGAGCGCTCCGCAGCGCCGCCACGGATTGGGACTGCAACATGCCCCACACTTCTAAGTACTGCAGGGACTGCATACCGTTCAACGTCCTGGGAAAACAAGTTACAAGTTAGTTAGGAAATCGGCAGAGAATCTTAATGAGTCCCGCGACGCTCTGAAATTTCCATACAAACGCGCTTCTCAATTTTCTTGAAAACCATTTGTCAGATTATGATGAAATTTAGCATGTACAATTAAATTAACAATATCTCCGCCCCTATGTTCTTGGTTATTTTTAAAAACGTTCTCAAGTGAAAATAAAGCTATGAAAAATATCCGAATTGGTAAGGGGTCACTTTTGACTGATTTATTCAATAGATAGACAAAGCAAATTAAAAATCCCTTTACATAGGGAGGTTGTCTACATCATTAGCTTTTAAATTAATCCATAATGTAAAGGAATTGTCTAGTTATTTAAGAATTATTAGAGAAGTGCAAAAGTCATAAAAAATGATTGAAATTGCATTTGTCACTCTGTAGATAACTTTACGAGGCTCGTCAGTATCATTACTCGCTCTCTTCGCTCGTCGTCTTCTTCTAGACGAAATGGCTATAGAATACCTTAAGCCAATGCGAAGTTAGTCTAAAGTGGTCGCCGGAACCTTTAGGCAATTTTTAGGAAAAACAATTTCAAAATACAGTATACTCACGCTAGCGTAGCAGCTGGCAGTAAATAACACCGGCTCAAGGCTAAATGCTCGAGCCGCGTCAAGCCGAGCACGGCACTGACAGTTCCGTTTGACAGCCGCGAGCAGTCTGACAGGTCCAACTCGAGCAGCCGAGGGCAGCGTATTACTAGCGCGTCTACCACTAAAAAGACAAAAATAAATATATACAGCCTTAGAAATAAAGTTTTAATACATGTGTACACATTGTGTAACACAAGAGCTGAAAAATAAAAATATTTTTGACTTAAACGTTGTGTACAGTTCGTGTACAGATGTAACGAAATCAATGGAAAATAAACATTCGTTACACGGCCGGGTACCCTTGTTTAGCGGGTGTGTACGGAGTTAAGATGGCGGATTTCACTCTAACAGCTGATCTAGACTCAGTAACTATCTTGGAATCTGTGTCATTTCTTTCTATAATTATTGTCAAAATAAATACGTTTTTAGTTATTAGTGTGACATTAGACACATTGTAGTGTTAGTAGATTGACATTTGACTGTTCCGTTCAGAAATTTGTTATTAGTCTCCTACTCTAACCAAAAGAAAATGTTTTCCTCTAAAATAGTAGTTTATATCAACGATTTTTGGGCAAGAGATTCAAAAAACAACATAGTCTTGAATCGTTCGTCAAGATATTTAGTACCCCTTCCACCCCGTTGTCTGGCACACAATGTCACACTACGTCGACCCCCTTAACGTGCGACGTAATTTATGGATGGCCCCTAAGTTACTTCCTACATTTCACGAAAGCTACTCACAAGTGTGAGGCCGGCCTTAAACCTTCGCCTAAAACTGAAATTTCTTACTAGAATTATCACATCATTTTAATTAAAACTAATAATATTAATGCGAAAGAGAGTTTGTTCGTTTGTAACGTTTTCACGTCTCAACTACCCAACCGATCGTCTTGAAATGTTGCATTCACGTTGTCTAGGTTACAGAAAAGGACATAGGGTATTTTTTATTCAGAAAAAATCAACGGTTCCTGTGGGACCGCGGGTGAAACCGCGGGGCGCAGCTAGTAATATTATATACTGCCTCGGTGGCTCAGTTGGTAGTGAACCTGCCTTCTGAACTTGGGGGCGTGGGTTCGATTCCCACCTAGGGCAAGCATTTATGTGATGAACATTTGTGTTTGTTCTATGTCTGGGTGTTAATATGTATTTAAAAATATCTAAGTATGTGTATCAGTCTCTGGCAGCCATAGTACAAGCTTTGCTTAGTTTGGGGTCAGGCGACCGTGTGTGGAAGTGTCCCGAATTTATTATAATTTTAATGTTGGTACTAACTGTCATCTGTTATAAGTCTGGCGCCGGCGAGGTTGAGTCGCTGCAAGCGCGAAGGAAGTGACGTCACCAAAACTTGCAACGAATCTTCGGACAGATTGCTCCACGAAATGTTCACTGATTGGAGGCTGGAATGGAAAAAAAATACTTTGTTAATTATATATGAAGCTTATTTTAAAATTAGAGATTTTTGAACAATAATTATTTTGTATAATAGTAGCCATACATAATATTTAGCTATTTTTAATATACTTAAGAGTCCGGCGACCACTTTAGACTAACTTCGCATTGGCGTAAGGTATTCTATAGCCATTTAGTCTAGAAGAAGACGAGCGAAGAGAGCGAGTAATGATACTGACGAGCCTCTAAAGTTACCTACAGAGTCACAAAGTACAATTCAGTTTTTTTTATGACTTTTGCACTTCTGTAATCATTCTGAAATAACTAAGAATTTCCCTTGTGTTATGGATTCATTTAAAAGCTCATGATGTAGACAACCTCCCTATGTAAAGGGATTTTTGATTTGCTTTATCTATCTATTGAATAAATCAGTCAAAAGTGACCCCTTAAAAATGCGGAAATTTTTCATAGCTCTATTTTAGCATGAGGACGTTTTTTAAAAAAAACCAAGAACATGGGGGCGGAAATATACTTTCGAATAACTTCGCCAATGCGAAGTTAGTCGAAAGTGGTCGCCGGACTCTTAAGTTGCATAACGTTTTTTGTTTGGATCAGCTCCTCTAGTACGCAGTACATTAATCTCGAGTAATTGAGTATTAGTACATAATTGAGTAGTTAGGATTCATAATACATACTTAGAGCATCCCTGTAGAATACTAGTGAGTCCTTCAGGCGTGATTCCTTGTCCCATCGCTAGGTTTAAAGTTTCTATATTGCTGCATTGACCTGGAATTAAAATTATTTGGAATTAGTCTTTTAATTTGTAATTTTTAGGATTTTCATTGTAGGCATTTTTATTACTGTTTTCATTGTTGTTGGCAATAAAAAAGTATATCTATAATCTGTTTTTAATCGAGTTCGATCTTTTAAGCTCCAGTGTTGTTAGCAATAAAAAGTGTATCTATAAATTATTAATCTGTCTTTTATCAATGTCAAAGTACCAGGACAACAGTGTTTGAAGAGGTCTTTGACCTTTTAAACTCACAAGTGTTGTTAGCAATAAAAAGTGTATCTATTATCTGTCTTATATCAATGTCAAAGTACCAGGACCACAGTGTTTGAAGAGATCTTTGACCTTTTAAACTCGCGAGCGTTGTTGGCAAAAAAAGTATATCTATAATCTGTCTTTTATCAATGTCAAAGTACCAGGACCACAGCTTTGAAAGAGGTCTTTGACCTTTTAAACTCGCGAGCGTTGTTGGCAATAAAAATTGTATCTATAATCTGTATTTTATCAATGTCAAAGTACCAGGACCACAGCTTTGAAAGAGGTCTTTGACCTTTTAAACTCGCGAGCGTTGTTGGCAAAAAAAAGTGTATCTATAATCTGTCTTTTATCAATGTCAAAGTACCAGGACCACAGTGCTTAAAGAGGTCTTCAACCTTTTAAACTCACAAGTATTGTTAGCAATAAAAAGTGTATCTATGATCTGTCTTTTATCAATGTCAAACTACCAGGACCACAGTGCTTAAAGAGGTCTTCAACCTTTTAAACTCACAAGTATTGTTAGCAATAAAAAGTGTATCTATGATCTGTCTTTTATCAATGTCAAACTACCAGGACCACAGTGCTTAAAGAGGTCTTCAACCTTTTAAACTCACAAGTGTTGTTAGCAATAAAAAGTGTATCTATAATCTGTCTTTTATCAATGTCAAACTACCAGGACCACAGTGCTTAAAGAGGTCTTCAACCTTTTAAACTCACAAGTGTTGTTAGCAATAAAAAGTGTATCTATAAATCTGTCTTTTATCAATGTCAAAGTACCAGGACCAGAGTGCTTAAAGAGGTCTTCGACTTTTTAAACTCGCAAGTGTTGTTAGCAATAAAAAGTGTATCTATTATCTGTCTTATATAAATGTCAAAGTACCCAGGACCCCAGTGTTTGAAGAGGTCTTCAACCTTTCTAACTCACAAGTGTTGTTTACAATAAAAAGTGTCTCAATAATATGTCATTAATCAAACTCAAAGTACCAGGGCAACACATTCTGAAGAGGTTTTCTACTTCTAGTTCTCTCACCTTCTCTCTCGTTGGAAAAGTCGTAAGAGTGAAAGTGACTGATATAATATAATTTTAATTCAAACTTACCAATGAGATCACAAGAGCTATCCTCCAACTGCAGATTCTCTAAGCTCAATTTCTTCAATATGGGACACCGCAGTAAGAGACTGTTCATAGTTACAGTGTCTATAGTTGCCATACTGAGATCTAGGTACTGTATACGAGACGGCTCAGGATGCGACGTGGGATGCCATTCTGCTATCTGTAACGGGAGATTGCATCGAAATTAGTACAGCTTATCAATTTTCGAATTTTTCCTAATTTTTTAGAAAAAAAAACCGTATCATTTTCTCAGATTTCAAGTTATAATTTGTCTAAATCATTTGGTCAGCGGTGAGCCTTAGGTGTAATTCAGAACCTTGCCCTCTAGCTTTGTGAAAATACTGGTAAATACTTTATAAAAAGACTATGACTGGTTTCCTAGGCAGTATACTTCTTAGCGCGTCCTTAGCAAGTATTTTTCACCTCACAAGCTCGAAAATATTCTATTTACCATTCAAAATCTCAGTGCAAAAATGCATCTTATCCGCTAGCGTGGAAAGAGTTTACGCTCAGGATTCAGTACAAGTACTCGCCCCAAAAACAATTTTGCAGCCTTGCATTACAAATAACTATTGTTGCCTAATTCTAAACATTTAGAAACACTAACCCTAGCTCAAAACTCTATACTGCTGGCCAGTAAGTGTATACATACCTCAGAGCTAGCCAGTCTGACTATGAGTGGCTTCTTAGCCAGAATTCTACCTAGCGCATCCTTGGAAAGTGTTAATTGCCTAAATCTGACCGTTGTGATACACTAAACCTTACTAAAAAATTTTATACTGCTGGCCAGTAGGTGTATACAAAATAGTGCATACCTCAGAGCTAGCCAGTCTGACTATGGCTGGCTTCCTAACCAGTATTCTTCCTAGTGTGTCCTTGGAAAGTGCCTTTTTTCATAATTCTAACCGTTTTGGAACACTAAGTATATCCAAGTGTATACTGCTGGTATAAAGTGTATACTTGGCTAGCTCTGAGCTAGCCAGCCTGACTATGATTGGCTTCCTAGCCAGAATCCTACCTAACGCGTCCTTGAAAAGTGTCTTTTTCCTAATTCTAGCCGTTTTGGAATACTAAGTATATACAAGTGTATACTGCTAGCCAGTAAGTGTATACGAAGTAGTACATACCTCAGAGCTAGCCAGTCTGACTATGACTGGCTTCCTAGCCAGAATTCTTCCTAGCGCGTCCTTGGAAAGTGTCTTTTCTCCTAATTCTAGCTGTTTTGGAACACTAAACATATCCAAGTCTATACTGCTGGCCAGTAAGTGTACATACCTCAGAGCTAGCCAGTCTGACTATGACTGGCTTCCTAGCCAGTATTCTTCCTAGCGCGTCCTTGGAAAGTGTTTTGTTGCCTAAATCAAGCCGCTGCCAAAGAGTTTCGTCGCACGCCACTCTGTACCATCTAAAATAAAAAAAACACAATGAACTAACTTTTAGTCGACCGAGCAAGCGTTATCGAGCGAAGCGTCTTTGCTTCAGCTTCGATAAAAATGATTTCGTATGTCCAGCTGTCTTCCTCTTCAGGTCGCATTTCTCAATCGATTCTTTTAAAATTTTGAGATGGTAAAAAAATCATTGATCAGACAAGGCATTTTTACAGCCGATATCCTATATTGTACTGTTTTACTAAATTCTAAATTTAAATATTATGTAATCTGTAAATGACGTTGTCAAGCGTATAGTAGTTATACCTATGACGAATACTAATGAAGAATTACAAAACTGACTCGAAAAAAAAATCTGTATAATTTATGAACCTGCTCACAAAATATCACGAGAATCGGTTGAGAAATGCTACCTATAGAGGAAGACAGCGATACAGACGCCGATCGGACGAACGAACATACCAAAGCATTTGGTTTTGTGATGTTTTGCTATGAAATTTCCATTACAAAGTTTGGGGGCTGAGCTACCCACGTCCGTAGGAGTGTACACAGAAAAAAAACTATTCTCCTATTAAGACAATATTTATTGGCCAAGAATAATAATGATTTATATATGGCCTAAACAATGAATTCTTGACATTAGCATATTATTGTTTTAAATTGACTGTCTTAAATTAAGACATGTATTTTTAATTCAAATCAATATTATTCTCAGATTAATAACTATGAATTCTAGATTTTAATTAACATGTATTTTTGTTTCAAATTAATATTATTCTCAGATTAATAACTATGAATTCTAGATTTGAGTTAACATGTATTTTTGTTTCAAATTAATATTATTCTCAGATTAATAACTATGAATTCTAGATTTGAGGTGTCATGTATTTTTATTTCAAAACAATATTATTCTCAGATTAATAACTATGAATTCTAGATATAAGCCGTCATGTATTTTGATTCCAAATTAATATTATTCTCAGATTAATAACTATGAATTCTAGATTTGAGTTGAAATGTATTTTTATTTTAAAAATACCATGTCTTCTTACAAAAACAACTTTATTTCAATCGAAGAAGACCTATACTATTGAATTGAGATGATGTTTTAATAATTTATTCTTAAACTAAGGATTTTTTGGTTTTCTTTTTGAGAATATAATTTCTTGTATCAAAGTAAGCTTGTGTTTTAGTGATAGAATCAAATTCTCATTATAAAACGTACTATTCTTAGGCGCACCGCAGACGACGGCGTGGACCAGGCCAGGCCGGTCAATTTCACCGCGATCGATAGAACAAAGGGTATACTGCCAACCCACACGTGGTCAAAAAGACCGTGGCTGGTCGCGCCGCCAGTGCCCGCGTCACCGTGTGGGTTGGCAGTATACCCTTTGTTCTATCGATCGCGGTGAAATTGACCGGCCTGGCCTGGTCCACGCCGTCATCTGTGGTGCACCTGAATGACAGAAAATGTTTTAGAGTATGTTATATAGATACAGAAACAATTACTGACATTAGCATTTTTTAAGATACAAAACATGTTATGCAATTAATAAATTCACTGAAATACAAGAAATTAATCTCTATTGATCAGGTAAAATAAACAAAAAAATTATTACTAAGTGTAATGTATTTATCAAAGAAAAACATACAAAATTATTAGGCACAAAGTTAAAAACCTACTAGCCGAACTAAATTGCCGAGTTTTGTTTCTACTCTCTAAAAATAATAGAAATAAATGTCTTGGCATGGTCTTACTTACTCGATACACCATTTTATGAGATTAAAAATAATTGAACATACTTTTGATAAATCTGCCAACTTAATTTACTAGAAAACAATATTACATATATCCAGAAGTATTTTCATGTTTTTGTTTTAGTTGTTGGTTTCGTAGTACTTCAAAATTGATTTTCCATATGGAGATGTCGTAAGCAGTGTTTTCAGGTCAGTCAAACTCTGGTAAGCTAGGTGCGTTCGGAAACAGATTTTCTATATGGTCTACGTCCGCACATAAATCCGATATGTCAGCTGTGGTAATGGTGATATTCTCGGTCTGAAAAATAAATAAAAATTTTATCTTTGTGTTTTTAGTACATGAGTATAGGCCACTTCCTCTACCCAGTTTCTTAAAATATTTCAGAATTTTTAATAAATAGGTATTACTCAGTATTACTCCGAGTACAGAAAATTGATTAGTGCATTTTAATTTATTGATAGCTTACACTACTACAGGGGTGGGGTGGGTTCGACCCGTAGTTTCATAGGAAATGGTAACTTCTCCGGGATAAAAGCAGTCATGTCCTTCTCTGTACCCCGGACACCGTGTATGCAAAATACAAAAGTTCAATCGAATCTGACTGTACATACCGTCGTCAACGATGTCAAATATTCTTCGATTTTGTTCTTTAATTTAATACGTGTTCCTATAGTCGGACACAACTCTTTCAGAAGATCTCCTTTAACTTCTTGGTCGAGAGTTATTCAATTACCTGAAATGAAGAATCACAAGTTTTAATCCAACAATATAATTATCTTCATAGCAAGGTTAAAACATCCGTCTCTCGGGTTAAGAATACAGTTACTTACTTACCACTAAATTGTTCAATGATGTCCGGGGGAATATTCCAACTGGTGAGCAATTCTTCCATTTTCTCCGTTATAGGGATCTTAATTACTGTATTAATGTAGTAATCCCTTGTGTTTTTACCTAACGTAACTTAGGTTAAGTAGGTAGCTACATATATCTTGGTCACCAAATAACTACGAACACTCACTAACGAAAGATGATAAAACAACTACGTAGGACCCAATCACTTTCATTCAAATTAAAAAACAGTCAAAGAACCTCTTATTAATCACTTGTATTGTAAAATAATAACTTGCGCGCACACACGATGTTAACCTGTTAGATGTAATGGCGGCGTGGGCGGCGGCCACCGAGCGAACTTCATTCGCAGTGTTGCCAATACTGATTCCGCAAAGAGCGCTAAAAAGTCGCCGGAACCATGGTAAAAAAACCTACTTAAATTTTTTGGGTTACAAGGAACCCGTTAAATTTGTTCTGCCCGTCCGTCCGTCTCAACTTATTAAAATTTGTATTTTTGAACCTTAATATTGAAAATGACTTAGAATTCCTTGAAATTA
The DNA here is from genome assembly GCA_911728515.1 of Peribatodes rhomboidaria. Classification (NCBI taxonomy): domain Eukaryota; kingdom Metazoa; phylum Arthropoda; class Insecta; order Lepidoptera; family Geometridae; genus Peribatodes; species Peribatodes rhomboidaria. The sequence continues at coordinate 2,356,825 of OU452196.1, read as the reverse complement.
CTTAGATTTACTTGAAAATTACTAGACTAGGTGCTCTAACCACTGATCACGGATGTTAAGCAACGGACGACACGGTCAATCTTCGTATAGATGACCGCGGGTGGCATTCACAACTGAGCATAACAACAATCGTCAAGCTGTGTCAGAGGCCCTTGGGTTGGGTGGCAAGAAACATAACCAAACCTAGCCACTCGGTCTATACTAACCTGTGTGCATTTATGGTATACTAGCTGCGCCCCGCGGTTTTACCTGCGGTCACACATTTGAATAACAATATTATTACCCTCCACTGTCATAGATAGGTCACATTTCCAGTCAGCTTTTAGCGTTCCGTACCTCAAAAGGAAAAAACGGAACCCTTATAGGATCACTTCGTTGTCCGTCTGTCTGTCTGTCTGTCAAGACCCTTTTTCTCAAGAACGTGTGAAGGTATGGAGCTGAAATTTATATGACATACTCAAGTCCATGGTCTTCATGTCAACCCAATCAAAAGATACAGCTGTTTTTGCTGCTAATTTTGGCATTTTCAAAGGAAAACGCGCAACTCAAAAACCTACAGGGTACTTCCCGTTGACCTAGAATCATGAAATTTGGCATGAAGCAAGGTCTTATAACACAACCAAATGAAAAATTCCGAAAATTGCGAATTTATAAATATTTGACGAAAAAAAACCAATACAAAGTTAGTTTGTAGTTCGATCGTATTGAAGACCATACATATCAACTACAAATGAAAATTGTTTTCTAAACTAACTAACTTTTACTGATTTTAATATTTTTTGTTGACTATAATTATTATTAGTAGGTATGTACGGAACCCTTGGTGCGCGAGTCGGACTCGCACTTGTTTTAGTTTCAAGTAGGTTTACACTTAGCTAAATTTAGTAGATTAAATTCAGGTATTATCATATTCATCTCATCATCATCATATTATATCATATTACACTTGGCTAAATTTAGTAGATTAAATTCAGAAGCAAGTTCAAAATTCAAAAATTTATAAATGATTCAGTCAGTCAGAAACCACCCTTGCTTCTGAATTTAGTATCCTAACGATATCCTAACTTACTAAACTAACCTAACCATTGTAAACAGTGACGTTACCAAGTGTTTGAAATATCCTATGGTTCGAATAAATAAATTGAATTGAATTGAACACTTCACTGAATTCAGTAGCATTAATTTTCCGTACCATTATTTTTGAATATTTTAGAAGTAGTTTCTATGGCGGTCCGTACCTACACGTTCAATCTCGATGCGTTTGGCCGCCTATGCGTTTTTGTGAAACTGCTAAATATTGGTATAATTTTATAATGTGGCAATATCAAGTGTATGAGCCAAGAATAATTTTCTTGAATTTAAGAACCATTATTTTTGAATATGTTTATATACCTACTTAGTTCAATCAAATTAATAAATGCTAAATACATCAGTAGGTACAAAGACTAACCCTTGTCTCACATGGCACGAACCATTTAACTTTCTGGTAGGTATACGATATACAATATACTATGTGTTTCCAGCTTTTAACAATAAAATAACATGATTAGGTATTATAAATAAGTATACTTATCAAAATGCAATTAATTTCGCGTACGGGATCCATTTCTATTATTGTTCGTTGACCGTTTATTACTATACCTACTTACCTAGATCCTACTTCCTACTAATATTATAAACGCGAAAGTTTGTGAGAATGGATGGATGGATGGATGGATGGATGTTTGTTACTCTTTCACGCCAGAACAGCTGAACAGATTTGTATGAAATTTGGCACAGAGATAGATTATAGTCTAGAATAGCACATAGGATATTTTTTAACCGCGGGTGAAAACGCGGGGCGCAGCTTGTAAGTAATAATTTATGAACTTTCATTACCTACTGAACAAAAGCAGCTAAGGTACCTATTAATCGCATTGTCACAGGCTTAAAATAACTACTTAGGGGCCGTTCATTAATCACGTGAGGCCAGAAAGAGGAAGAGGGGGTTTACACGTACATATCACGTGTATTTATTTTTTCGTCAAATTTCTAAACTGAAAAGCGGCTTGTACCTACCTACCTAGCTAGTGGGATTTTGACTAACTGTTGCCTGGCAACAAACGAAGTCCTCGCGCGCCTCGACTCGACCTACTAAAATACCTAACACGTGTTTTTTTTGCTCTTTAATCGTCACCACGTATCACCAAGTTAAAAATGGTAAAAAAAACATCTCGAATTATAGGCGTTAGATAAATTGTGAATAGGATTGAATTCGCATGTTTGCTATCACGGGGTGAATTTTCTGTACTTGTACTGTTTATTCTGTGGCCTAGTCGGGTTAGCATTTGACCTTGCATTAATTCCCGTCAGTAATTTTACGAGTACAGTATTTTTTATTGCCGGAATCTTTAGTGGGCGTAACCCTAAGAGTGAGTTGCACCAACTAGGTAATTTTGACAAAACGATAACCAAAGAGTAACTGGCCGTAAAAAAATGGGTTCCATCATTTTAGCAATGGTTAAAATGACATCACAAATAACGATAACAATAACCGTCCAATTTCGGGCGGTTAGCGGTTAAAGTTGTTAAGTCATATGTCACCTTGTCTGTTATCTTATTTTTTGTCAAGGAATGGTTTTTGCTCAATATCTCAGTCATTTTCAACTTTGCAACAATAACACTAAGAACCTAAGTGGTTGTAAATTAGATTCTCTACAACTTTAGTGCCAATAGTTTTTATCGTGCGATTGATATTTTTTTAATTAATCGGGAAGAGTGGTAAAGTACTTTTAAAAAATGTTTTTGAATGGAAAGTGTAATCCTATCTTTGGTTAGTGTTAATACCTACTCAATTCGAAACTGAATGTGTTTCAGTTTCGAAATTGAGTAGGTAGGTATCTCAAAATACTCTACCGAAGAATACTCTTCTAAATAGAAGATAATCTTTGTGCTTCCTTACAGAGAAACTATAATTCTTGGTATAAATATCTCCATATAAATTATTTCTAGCATAAAGAACAATGATGTCTTCAACGAACACTAAATAATTGGATTTAAACCAAGTATCTAATATTTTTGAATGAAAAAAACCTGCTCTTGATTGGAAAATTCAATCTTTTCTTTGGTCAACACATTCACTGTTTCGAAATTGAGTGTCTCAAAGTTCTCTACCGAAGAATAATTTTCTCAATAGAAGATAATCTATATGCTTCCTAACCGAGAAACTATAATTCTTGGTATTAATATCTCCATATAAATTATTTCTAGCATAAAGAATAATGTTGTCTTCAACGAACACTAAATAATTTGATTTAAATCAAGTATCTAATATTTTTGGATGAAAAAAAACTGCTCTTGATTGGAAAATTCAATCTTTTCTTTGGTTAAAACATTCATAGTTCTTGAATTAATACCACAAAGTATTGAATCAAGTATGTTATTCTTAGTTTTAGTATCAATTATGAGAATAATTTATTTTTATTGTAAGACTTCTGCATTTCTTGGGTTTATAATAATGTTTCAAATTAAGATAATATTGTCTCATATTTAAACAATATTTTTGAGAATAATCTTATTTTTGATCTAAGCAATTTTGTAGTGGCATTTTTTTCCGTGTACTCTATTCTGATTCCCTACACGTGGTCCCCGGGTAGTGCTAACCGGGTAGCAAACTCTGGTGGGAGGCTTCGGCCGTGGCTAGTTACCACCCACCGGACCAAGCCATGCCGTGATGACCTAGTCGTGTTTCGGGATGTAGTCCGGTGTAACCGTTCCGAAGACGGGTCTGAGCAGTAGCGCATTTGTAGCGCCTCACTCAACTGCCGTCTTTGTACTTCTTCACTCTACAAAACTTCAAGGCTAGAGTGAATAAGTACCTTATAGGTCGTCGTGCTCCATCTAAGACCACAACGACGCTTAACATCAGGCGAGTTGGTGGTCAAACGCCGACCTACATAAAAAATAAACACATAAAAAAAAAACTTCTTCCGCACGGAGGGACTCCACGCACAATTTTTTTAACACATACCTCTTACAAACCATCATGCAGTGTGCCAGCGTTCGCTTGGGCAGCCATCGGAACACACTCAGCATCACCTCATCGGAGAGAGCTCTGAAGGAATCCGCTCCCACGGGCTCCCACTTAGCACGCTTGGTTAGAATCTGGTCTTCTTCTTGACCTAAAGCTGCAAAAAAGATGTAAATCAAAATTCTATCCTTATTCTGAGTATTCGACCGAGTACATTGGCTAGTGAAGCGTATATGCTACACATAACATGTTACGCCTTTCCGCTGAAGGGGCTGGCAGAGGTGTATAACACCCACACTTCGCCGGACGATATTCAGTCCCAAATGTGACAGGGGCGAGCCTGTCGCTACAGATACGTTGACTTTATTGACAGCCCTTTTGAAGAACCCCATGCTGTAGTTAGTTAGCGAGTTGTTTGTTAAGCTTTCACGCCTTAACTTCTAAACCGATCATTATGAAATTTTGCATACACGTTGTCAGGGAAACAGAAAAGAACATAGGAACCTTTAATTACGAAACGGTTAAGATTAACGGTTCCCGTGGGACCGCAGGTGAAACCACGGGAAGCAGCTAATCCGACTTATACACATGGTAAATGTGTATAAGTCGGATTATTATACACATGGTAAATGTGTATAAGTCGGATTAGCAATACGATGTTATAGTAGGCCCCAAAAACAAAACATTACCATCATGGCAATACGATGTTATAGTAGGCCCGAAAACAAAACGTTACCATCATGGCAATAATGTTATAGTAGGCCCGAAAACAAAACGTTACCATTATGACAATAATGTTATAGTAGGCCCGAAAACAAAACGTTACCATCATGGCAATAATGTTATAGTAGGCCCGAAAACAAAGCGTTACCATCATGGCAATAATGTTATAGTAGGCCCGAAAACAAAACGTTACCATCATGGCAATACGATGTTATAGTAGGCTCGAAAACAAAACGTTCCCATCATGGCAATAATGTTATAGTAGGCCCGAAAACAAAGCGTTACCATCATGGCAATAATGTTATAGTAGGCCCGAAACAAAACGTTACCATCATGGCACTAAGCCATCCTAACCATCCACGAAGCTCAGGGGCTAACGTACGATTCGGTTATCGCCATAAAGACCAAGCCCAAAATGAAGCTGCATGAGAGCGTGTCCCACGCAGTCGTCGCAATATCACGGCACACCGGGACTTTCACCTACTACGCCGATGACATCGAAGACGATGCCATCAGCCGGTTTTTACGGCCAGCATCGGCTGCGTCACCGAAGACCATCAAGGAATATAACCTGCAGATGGCCATCAGAGATCGGAACGCGGTAGTGATGGAGGCTCTGAGTCGGGAGGAGGCCATGATGTTATGTTTATAAAAATTTTAATAATTTCGCGTTTTATAGAAATTGTGGGTCCATCTCGAGCATTCATGCCGCTGGTCTGCTCGTGGTGTACTCACAATGCAATAAGTAAATCTGATAACCTTTAACCTAACCTTAGATTAAGACTTAATAACTAACCCCCCTCTACCTGTATTCCCCTTAAATAATAATTAAAGATTTATGTTAACAAAAGTCACGGTCCCCGGAGTCCGTGGAATGTTTATATTAAAAAAAAAATCATGGCAATATGATGAGCCTCACACCTTTTTAACCAGCGAGTAACACAATAGGTAAATGACAGGTACTCACGCGTCAAACTTCCTGGTCTCTTTGTCGCTAGTCCCGGCGGGCGGTAGTGTGCACTCACACACTGCCCCAGCGGCGTCTCTTCATCTATCAGGTAATCGCTCACCAAGCTGGTCTCCAGCAGCTGAGTCTCTGTCAACGGCTTCACTGAAACCGATATGAAGTTTGTTATCTTCGGTTGCCTCAATATGCTATGTGAAAGTTTCATCTTTAAAACCGACGAAAAAGACGGAGGAGGGTCTCAAGTCCACTCGTTTCTTTTTATGTATGACCACGCATAACTTTTTACGTAGTAATCCAATTTTGATACTAGTTTCTGGTTTGCATTTTTAGTGTTGTTGATTGGTTTAAAAATTTTGTTGATTGAAGAATAGTGTAGTTTGTAAATCTTTGAAGCGTTTGAGTGTAAAAATAAAAATGTGCATGCATGCGTTTCACAAAATTTGCTTATGCATTAAGGTGGCCATTCACGATCATGTCAGCCAAATGCCGTGATGCCAAGCCAAAGCTTGATCGTGAGCGTGGAATCCTTAGGGCTTGACGTAAAACTCTGGATTCAGGTAGAGCCAAGCCATCACGCCAAAACTTCCCGTGAATGCGCAAACTGACATCCATGTAAAAAATAAATGATAGAAAATAAAAATAAATTTTAAAAAAAATAATGGTAGCAAATTAAAGTGATCGGGAATACCCCATTACGGCGTCAATCTATTTATTAAAAATTATCTATTTTAAAATTTTGATAGTAACTAATACCTAGTAATTTTATAATTATTTTTTTTAACGTGACAACGTCTAATAAATCGATGAATGCCGGCTGCACGCACGACAAAGTATGTCTGATTGTCCCGTTACGCGCATTGTAACTTTACGTTCGGAGCGAGAGCGCTACACGAGCGATTTATTATTATCAATGTTTTGTTATGACGTTGTCACGTTAAACTATCGTCCGTAAACCGACTTTACAGACAACTAATTTTATTTTTGCAAAGATGAGACGTTTAGTTTTATGTAAATGTACTCTTAGTATGGACATGCTCTGAAATAAATGATTATTATTACTATTGACATAAGTCAGTTGGAGTCACGTCAAATGGCGCGATCGTGAATGGCCACCTTTATATTTATTTAAGTTATACAGTAATTGCAGATCTGCATTTCCGTGGCACAGATCTGTCCTAACCTACATACAGCAAACTGCTATGTCAGCTTATATTCAAGTTATTGTTTAGTAAAATATTGATATCTTCAGAAGGCGGAGACTGTCTGATAAACATTTCGGTGTAACGTATCATGTTCTCGTACCGCGTAACAGTCGGCTAGCCTCGATACGCAACGACGATACGGCGCTTGACGCCAGGCTCGCAAGAGCAAGGCGGTATTCGCAAAGAGTTCGCAGAAAAATCGACGGGTTCGCGTGTTCGCGGCGAGTGGCTCGGCTCGTTGTATTGATACGGCATACTGTTACGGTAAAACGGTACGCGTACTCGATACGTTATGATATGGCTTCAGACAGTGTCCGCCCCGGTGTTTCGAAATATCCATACAAACGCGCTTGTCGCATTTCTTGAAAACTATATTCATTAGATTGTAAGAAATTTGGCATGTACAATTAAGTGAACTATTTGTCCGCCTCTTTGGACTTTAAAAAAAACGTATTTAAGAGAAAATAAACATATCGTCACACCTTTCTCCCGAGGGGGCTGGCAGAGGTGTACTACAACACCCACATTTCGCCGGACGATATTCAGTCCCAAATGTGACAGGGGGCGAGCCTATCGCCATACACCGGGCTCCAGTCACGTAGCAGATGACATACAATACGCACATATGCTCACACAATGAACAAATTGGTGCGTGCCTTCGGCTAGGATCTCCCGCTCCCTCTGGCTTGAGAGGCCGAGTCCAATTAGGCTATTATCGTTGTTCAAATACCTTGGGCACTAATATCTCAATGACCTATACTTACACTTATCACTGCTTCTAGGACTCCGCTTGCTCGGGCCGGCGATAGGGCTCGCCTTCCGTCCACTGAGCTTGCGGGGCGAAGCACTCAGCACGTTCGGGCTCACATTCTCTATGTTGTGTCTACGTTTTAGAGGAGGCCTGTGATGCTAAAACAAATAAACATAACATAACATATCGTCACGCCTTTCCCCCGAGGGGGCTGGCAGAGGTGTAATACAACACCCACAAATAAATCAAAAATTAAAATAGCCTCCGACACCCATTTTACTCAAACATAGCGAAGACCATTCCCGACTAATTCAACTTCCTACTAATATTATAAACGAGAAAGTTTGTATGTATGGATGGATGGATGTTTGTTACTCTTTCACCCCAGAACGGCTAAACATATCTAAATGAAATTTAGCACAGAGATAGATTATAGTCTAGAAAAGCACATAGGATACTTTTTAACTGCAGGTGAAACAGCGGGGCGCAGCTAGTTTGCTAAATAAAGAAATTAGATTTGATTTGAATATTAATTGTTATTATTCTCACCACAATGATGTCGCTGGCAGCCTCCCCTTCGTCTTGATCCAGTATGCTGACACCCATTTCTTGGAGTACCTTTTAAGGGAAAGACAAGTGTGTCAGCAATGTCAGCATGCAATGACATCCATTTCTTTGAGCACCCCTCAAGGCAAACACAGTTTAGAACAGTTATGAGTGTGACAGCATTCAGTTTACATCATTGCACTTACACATTATTCTCTCCTATCTTTTCTTCTCTACAAAAAAAAAACCCCAGACACCAATTTTCGTCAAACATAGCTGAGAACACCTGCCTAATTCACCTTTCAAAAAAAAAAAACAAAATTGGTGCATCTGTTCATGCTACAATGCCAATGACAGACACACAAACACACAGACACATGAAACATATACCACCCTGTCGTTTCTGTGTCGGGGGTTAAAAACAAAGATGCTTTTCATGTCTGAGTCTATGTATGTATATCTAGCTCCTCCTAAGCCACGCAACAGATTGCCCCGTACGCTGTTGAGGCCTCAGTGGCCAACAGCATAGTGTCATAAAAAAACAAGCAACAGATTTTGATGCAGTTTTCACCATTAATTAGTAAAATTTTCACGAATGATAGGTTTGGTAAAGCCAGAGCTGGTTGACAGAATTATAAATGCAAAAATTTGTGTTTGTTACTCCTTCATTTGGAAATAAATTTATGGACTATAATGCAACTTAGAATGTAGATTTCTTTATTTATGAAATAAATTTATGGACTATAATGCAACTTAGAATGTAGATTTCTTATATCAATATAGCTCAGAATTTGTGTAATTTTAACCTCCACACTGTTTTATATGATTTTTCTATTTGATCTATTATGATTCAGTTTCAGATCAATTAAGTTTTTTAATTAGACTCCTCTTCACAACCATCTCTCCATTTTCAAAACAGAACCCTTTAAGGAACCCTCATTTATCTGATCATATTTATTCCTTTTGTTCCTATGAACTTTTAGTTCAGTACTAGTTTATTTAGTTAATCCTATTTAAGGTCAACCTGCCTGTATGTACCTACTTTTCTTTTTTAATTAATAAATTTGATTTGATTTTATTCCGCAAAAGTATTCCACATCCATCAGTGTGATATACAGTAACTCCTCAAATTTGGTCAAGATCCGTCCAGCAATGAAAACACTTCAGACATACAGAGAGAGGGTTACTGTTGCTAATTTTTCACATTGGAAGTAGATACCTACTGGTAAAAAATCTGAACTGTCCTAAGTAAGAAGCGTAGATTTGAGCAAAATTCTGGCTATCAAACGTAGGCTCACCCCCGTAGAAGACGAATCAAACGCGAAATCGTAAACAGAGAGATCATTGACCATCGCCGATGATGTCAACCATGTTTATGGATAAATCTAATTATAAATATCGAAAACGTCAATGCTACACACTTACCATATGAAAAGGCATCATATTGGAGCGATGTTGGACAAAATGCACAGGTTTTATTTGAAAATAGGGGGAAAATACCACGACTGCAAGCTTGACTTTGCGAGGGAAAATGAACGGACGTTATCAACAATCAGTTGAATATTTACGGTTATAGTGTAACTGTGGGCATTTAATATTTACTGTGGAAGCGTTTAAGATTATATTAAACAGGTAAATGTAAAGGAGTTCGTGAAAATTTGATACCTAACCAAAAAGGGTGCGTAAAAAGAGCGGGAACCAAATGTCACAATTCTTACCTCATGATCGGTTCTACGGTCCATTAGACTCCAACTTTTACGAGCTGAATTATCCAAGCGCATACGTTTCCTGTGAAAAACACCACTTAATATTATATCTAATGAGTAGTTTTAAAGAAAATTGCAAAGCCTTGAAGGTCCGATTTGGCGCCTTTTGACTTTCCCGCTAGCGATCAGCTGTCAGCGTAACAACATGAATGAACCGTTGTTTTATTTTCTTGAAGGAAACACGTAATTTACCGTGGACAATCCACTTCTTCAATGCTTCTGGGAGAACTATATTCTTCTTCGGAATTTTTTACGTTCATTATTTACTTTTATTTCACTAATTTAGATATAGCTATTGGTTACGTTACGCGGTCACTGAACTAACGTCGACATCCGATTTTTTTCATTTTTGCATTGCATTTTTATTTGACACTTGATTAATGTCAAACTGACTGATGGCAAAATGTCTTCAACGCAATGCTCTTACTACTCGGCGCTAGATAGCGCTACAATGTTACCAAGTAAAATTTGCTATGAAATGTTCCATCTTCACTTATTAGGAACAGCTTTAGACTTTATTTATTTATTTATGTTTAGATAGTACTTACATGAAAAGTGCGCCACCATCGCACTTGCAATTTAAAGAGGAGAATGGGCAAACTGAGCGAATGGGCAGATCGATAAATCGAAGATAATCTTAGGAAGTAGATTTCATTTCATTTCATTTATTAACAATTACTTAACACACTTACAGCAACGCCAAGGCGTGTGAAAAGCTAATGACTAAACAATTTAAATACATAAAAATCAATAAAAATAAATAGATGTTTTTTTTTTGGCTTAGCACAGCATGCAATTGCAAAACTCATAAAAAAAAACGTAATTTAAAATCTCTCGCCTTCATCCTTACACAAAATAATGTGAATAATAAAAATAATAACCTGAGTAAAGTTGGTACAGAGCCGTGAGCCCATCAAATAACTTATAACGTTACCATCTACCCCACCAGGATTATTTCTCTTCTTTTCTTTTTATTTCAATTACTATCACCTCCCTCACTGTTGATGGCAAAATTGCCCATAAACCGAACGGGGCAGAAGCCACTTAAAAAAAAACTTGTAACGTCTGATGACGTAGCTCAGAAAGCCGCCTGTCTAAAGTGGGACTGGGCAGACCATACTAGCCGTAAATCAGAAGATGGTTGGGCCAAAACCACGACACTGTGGTAGGTAGCCATGAGACGGCAAACGACTACCTGGAAGGCCCAGAAGGAGATGGAGAGACGAACTCGACTCCTATTTGAAGGATTGGATCCGGGTTTCACAAAATACAGAGGAATAGGAGGAGGGAAGAGAGGCATTTGCCCTGCAGTGAGACAGTACAGGCTAAAAATGCATAATAAATAACGGAATCAGCACAATCGCCAGCTGTTTCGTTGAGCGGACGAGACGCGCGTCATTTTTGACGTAAGTACATCGGTACCGGTCGTTTTGACATACACCGACGTACGTCGGTACTTGGACCAATGGTATAATAATATACTCTGCCAGGGACAGCATTCAGAAACGTAGTGACATCAATCGATGCTTATGTAAGACATTTAGGGCCGATTTCACCAGTGAATATAAACGCGATTAGCTCATTTTAAACTTGGTTTACGTGAAAAACTGGGGCCCTATTCGGAGATTTGAGATTTTCATCTCACCATTTTCATCCTTGTTGCTCTCGTTTGAAACGTCGTGGGTGTGAAAGTGACCAAGATAAAATCTCATCTCATCTCACGCGTAGGAATAGCCCCACTGAGGTTAAACAGCCATTTTGCATGTCACTAAACTTAGTTTAATAAATCTCGATTAGCAGCATAAATGGTGAATTCGGCACTTAGATGTTCCAAAGAGACGGATGACGGTGACGTCATTATGTTTTTTTAATTACTTAATAGGCTTGCATTTGACCGCCAACATGCCTGGGGGGCTATTCCTACGCGTGAGATGAGATGAGATTTTATCTTGGTCACTCTCACACCTATGACTATTCAAACGAGAGCAACAAGGACGAAAAAAGGTGAGATGATAATCTTAAATCTCCGAATAGGGCCCCTGATGAGAAGCAGTGATGCGGCCTATGATGGAGCACGCTTGCCTAGAAGAAACTGATTCACTCGAGACTTAAACACACCCAGGGGGGCTATTCCTGCGCGTGAGATGAGATGAGATTTTATCTTGGTCACTCTCACACTTATGACGTTTCAAACGAGAGCAACAAGGAGGAAAAAAAGTGAGATGAAAATTTCAAATCTCCGAATAGAGCCCCAGATTATAAGTGTCAGGGAACACACACTCCGGCAGAGTATTCCACACTCTAGCGGTCCATACGAGAAATGAGTGTGTTTGACGAATGCTAGATGCTTGGATCGACAGTTCCCTCATTTTAAGATTTTTGCAGTTCACTATAATAAACCGAGTCTAAGATCAAATAATACACAGATCGTTGCCAACATTTACTAAATCACCAATCTTATCAAAAACATTTCAATTAAGTAAATCAAGAAACAAAAGAAAACGAGAAACACATCAAGTTTTTCTCGTATTTTTAAATGATTGTGGCTGTTCTTTTTTGTTTTTATTTATCTACCTACATTGATCAGCTTTCAGTATCAAATTTTGACTCTTTCAGAATGTATTTTTAACAAAATCATTGGCAGCAGTAAAATTAATGTGCTTCAAATTTGATTTAAAGTTTTTCTAATCTACATTAAAGTTTAGTATCTTGGTATCATTTTTTTGCTTATTTTTGTGCATTACCTGAACATGACGCATTAAGCTATCCTTCTTAATACATAGATAATCACAAAATTTACATTTCATAGCATTCTTCACGCTATGAAGTTTTCTATGACACTCCATAACAACTTTATTGTTAATCTTGTAAGTACAGAAATCGCATTTCGGTTGTTCTTTGGCATGAAGTAATTTATGTTTTCGTAAATTCTTTTTTGAATTTGTTTGAAAACCACAGATTTCACAGTTAATGTAGTTTCCAGTATGTTTTACCATGTGTGCATTTAAGGTTGTTTTATCATTTGTTTCATATTCACATTCTGAGCATTTCAATAATCTTCCGTCAGAGTGTTTCAGTGCATGCCTTTTCTTAGAAGTTCTTTTTAAAAGTATTTTGTGGCATACTTTGCATTGCCATGTAAGCTTGTCACTAACACTAATTACAGTAAAAAAGTGCATGTATTTACCTTCGAGAATCATTTTACTGTCAAAAACATTTTTGGCATTGCCAAATTCATATTCATTTTTTGCAATCAATTTTAGACGATTTACAGATGTCGATGGTTGGTCTCTGAAATCAGTTTTAGCTATTTCAATGCTATTAACATTAGCTTTGTAACTGTTAGCAATATTAACTTCCTTTTCTAACTCAGTTATGCTATAGTTAGTTTCTGAATCGTGTTCAAATAGTTTGTTTCCTTCATATTGTTTGATAGCACGTATAATTGCATCATCTTGAATTTTGTCTTCAGTTATCATATAATCTTCGTTGATGTATTGAAAATTGTCGTCTATAACGCAATCTACGGCGTTGTCTGTGATGTTTTCTATAGGTGTGTCATCTTGCATGTCTATATCACGCGATACTTCAATAGTCGTAGAGGTAATTTCTTCTGAATAAAGCTTTTGATGACCTTTTGTTTTGCGTTGGGCTTCAGTTTCAGGAGTTGTTCCTAAATATGAAATAAAATGTTTTTACAAAGGATAGAAACACTCAGAGACGTTAAATTAATACTTTACCTATCACTAAGTAACGATTTCCATAAGAAATGTTGTTCTTTTTACTGATAGTTTAAAGAATCAATAACGTTTCTGAGTGTTACGGTGAGCCTATAATGTATTGATATGCTTTTTTTTTTTTTTTTTTTTTTATAATGTATTGATATATTCAATGAAAATACGTTAAAATGCAGCATAAACAGCGCTATATATTGGCACCTCACTAACTGCAAGCAACTACCTTAAACTTTAACTAAACTACTTTTAAGGGTATTTTTGTTTAATTTGCACATGTATATTTTTTTTATGGTCAATAAGTCGGCGTTTGACCACCAACTCGCCTGATGTTAAGCGACGTTGTGGTCTAAGATGGAGCACGACGACCTATAAGGTACTTATTCACTCTAGCCTTGAAGTTTTGTAGAGTGAAGAAGTACAAAGACGGCAGTTGAGTGAGGCGCTACAAGTGCGCTACTGCTCAGACCCGTCTTCGGAACGGTTACACCGGACTACATCCCGAAACACGACTAGGTCATTTCACGGCATGGCTTGGTCCGGTGGGTGGTAACTAGCCACGGCCGAAGCCTCCCACCAGAGTTTGCTACCCGGTTAGTACTACCCGGGGACCACCCGTGTAGGGAATCAGAATAGAGTACACTCCTACAAACGTGGGTAGCTCAGCCCCCAAAATATTTGAAAGTATGATAGCTAATGGATGTGCCAGGATAAAAAAAAATAATTAAATGTAAAACAAGGAGACTAAAACAGGAGCAGCCGCGGTTTCACTCATAGCAAAGTGAAGACGACATTAAAAACAAACTAAAAAATAATAATTAGATAGATACAAGATTACAAGTACAAATTGTTATTACCTATTATAGCCTGTAAGTAATGTTTCCTTGAGTTATATTTTCCGAGATCCACATTCAATAAATCAGCGAACTCACTGCCGTAGAACACCAACAACTCTGCAGATCTACGTATCGTCTTTATGGTCCTGAAAATATTATAAACCTAAAAAATCGTTCTAATTCAATTTGATCCAATTTCCAACGTATAGAATGATTCAAACATAATGACCACTGTGAAGTGCGTCGCAAGCGAGATATTGCGGCGTCTTGGGGGCTATTCCTACACGTGAGATGAGATGAGATTTTATCTTGGTCACTCTCACACCTATGACGTTTCAAACGAGAACAACGAGGATGAAAAAAGGTGAGATGAGAATTTCAAATCTCCGAATAGGGACACTTGCCTCGTGTGCGCGCCTACCTTCTGGGGGGCCATTCCTACGCGTGAGATGAGATGATATTTTATCTTGGTCACTCTCACACCTATGACGTTTCGAACGAGAGCAACAAGGACAAAAAAGATGAAAATCTCAAATCTCCGAATAGGGCCACTGTTCGCTACTGCGAAGTGATTCGCGCCTGACTTCACAGCCGCCAAAGGCTTTCCACGATTATCTACCCGCACATACATACGTTTATGTAACCCGCTTTATTTAGAGTTGAAAATCGTATATCATATTTGATTTGATCGTAAAATGAGATCGGCGCCTAGAATCAAATTTTTGTCGTTTTTATTGGTACTCATCGTAATGAGGAACACCAAAAAGGATAAGTCATTCGGTTAAACTTTAGAGTTTAACCTAACTAAGTAATTCGACTTTTTAATGTTCGAAAAAATTGTGTTGGAATCGCTGAAAATTTAGAGAACAGAACAGCTCAGACAGTTTTTTTAAGAAGATACTTTTTGTGTTTTTTTTTTCCAAAATGAGAATAATTTTCAAATTTCCACTTCGGTTAAACTGATTTTGGTTGTTTCTTCTACCAGCTGCATTTTTTGCACCTGTGGCCCTATTCGGAGATTTGAGATTTTCATCTCACCATTTTTCGTCCTTATTGCTCTCGTTTGAAACGTCATAGGTGTAGGAGTGATCAAGATAAAACCTCATCTCATCTCACGCGCAGGAATAGCCCTCCTGATCATGACAACTCTTCATATCAAACTAGGCGCAAAAAAGACTTGTTTTCGTTGATTTCGCGTAATACCGAGCCTTAAACTTTAATGGGTTTTTACCTATAGTAAATCTCTCCCTGGTACTGGTAAGCGATTAGGTTTTGTTCCAAGCTATGTCTGGAACAATTGACGTAACGCATCCAGTTGGCGACTTGTTCGTCGTAACCATCTACCAGGTGAAGTGGCTTGTGGTCTGCATTGTAAATCTAATGAAAGAAAAAAAAATAACAAGTAACATGAAAGGACAACAAAAAACCCGTCTGCAAAATGTTGTACCATATGTCACTTCCACTATCAAGACGATTCAAATGACACCTCACATGTCGAAATACATCAAGCTGTTTAGGCTATGGGCGTGCAAAAGAAACCTCATACATACATACTTACATACAATCGAAAAACATAACCCTTCTTCTTGCACAGTCGGTTAAAAAGATAATATTATTGCGGTGCTGAAATATTTTTTACATACAAAATCACTGGGTACACTTACCTGCCAGCAATATACAGATTTTGTGTCTTTCGTGCGTCGTCCGCAATATGGCCCGAAGCGGACCCCTTTAGGCAATGTCAGTGTTGCGAAGACTCCCAGACCAGCCCCTAGACAAAAAAAACACGTTCAATACTCATTCCTGCCTTGGTGTTTCCCAGCAATTCAGATCAACCTAGAGGTTAAGATGGCGTACGGCGTATGATTTACGTGAATTTAGGCTGTCAGGAAAGGGGTTTACTAGGCCGAAAGGGTTTAAGGGGAAGTTATTCATTATGAACAACTTCTACTATGGGGTCAACCTTGAAATCGAGAAAAAAATTACAGCTGTTCCATACATTTTGTCGGTCAATGAACTTTTTATACGGAACAGCTGTTTTTTTTTTGAGATTTTGTGTTGTTTCCGTAGTTAAGGTTGTTCATAATGATGAGTACAATGACCCCGCTTTGGCTTAGTACACCCTCTTCCAATAATCCTGTTAAAAATCAATCCATCCATCATCATCATCCATCAGCCATAGGAAATCCACTGCTAGACATAGGCCTCCCCCATAGATCTCCAATAAGACCGGTTGGTAGCGGCCTGCATCCAGCGCGCTCCTGCGGTTTTGACAAGGTCGTCCGTCCACCTTGTGGGTGGACGTCCTACGCTGCGCTTGCCGGAACGTGGTCTCCATTCGAGGACCTTTCGACCCCATCGGTCATTAGTCCTTCGTGAATAAAAACCAGTGTAGTTTGAATATTCCACCTGATATAGATGAAGGCCGGATATGCAAGAACACGTCCGGGATGGTGAGCGCTGCGCGAGGAACTGTCGCCGGAAATACCGATTTTGCGGGTACCTTAACAAAAAAAGTTTAAAGTTGCTATTATGACTAACTATTTCGCCCTCAATCGATGTTTAAGTAATACCGAAATAAGTCATTTACTTGTTATTCATTTACTCATTGACTTGGCGATTGGTGGAAACGTCGGGTGTCCAGAATGCTGGCTTTTACTTCGCACAGAAGCTGAGCATTGCCATTCAACGTGGCAAAGCCGCCAGCATTCTGGGGACCCTTCCTTCCACTAATGGTCTTTTAGTTTAAATTTTTGTGATTTATTTAGTTATCTTAAGTTCTAGTTTTTAGTTAATAAGTAGTTTTCTTTAATTTTCTGTTTTAATTTTAAGTTGTGTACAAATAAATACCATCATAATTCATTTACAACAAGTTAATCTGGGTGTCTTCAAGTCTCGAGTGAATCGGTTTCTTCTAGGCAAGCGTGCTCCATCGTAGGCCGCATCACTGCTTATCATCAGGCATGTTGGCGGCCAAACGCAAGCCTATTAAGTAATAAAAAAAAAAAAAGTTCGAAAGAGACTGATGACCATGACGCCAGTATGTGTTTGCTGAATACTAGACCTTGTTTTTTTAGATCATGATCCACGCAACTTTTTTCAGGATAAGAGGTACCTTGTGTCCTTTTCTGTACCCCTTGTACCCCTGACAACGTCTATGCAAAATTTCATGATGCGCGGTTCAGTAGTTAGAGCGTGAAGGCGTAACAAACAAACGAACAAACTTACAATACAATACAATACAAAAACTCTTTATTGACACCAAATACAAATAAATCTAAACTAAACACTCAAAAATAAATGCGCAATGGGCGGTCTTATCGCTTAAGAGCGATCTCTTCCAGACAACCTTTGGATGGAATAAAAACATTATGATTTAGCATGGACGGTGGTGTGTGCTAAAGAAAAAAACCTACTTTCGTATTTAAATAATAAATACAATATAATAAATTCGGGACACTGCCACACACGGTCGCCTGACCCCAAACTAAGCAAAGCTTGTACTATGGCTGCCAGAGACTGATATACATACTTAGATATTTTTAAATACATACTTAAATCCAAATTAACACCCTGACATAGAACAAACACAAATGTTCAGCACATAAATGTTTGCTCTTGGTGGGAATCGAACCCACGCCCCCAAGCTCAGAAGGCAGGTTCACTACCAACTGAGCCAATTAGGCAGCCTAAAGTCATTTAAAGCTAACTGCACCCCGCAGTGCTACCCGCGGTTTTAAACCTTGTAGTATTCCAGGTTAGCTTCCTCCATACCAAATTTCATTAAGCACAGCTTGTAAATAAATAAAAGTTAGAAGTTGGGATTAGGATAGGATAGTTGAGGATTTTTTTTTTTTTTAATGTAGAATAGGTCGGTGTTTGACCACCAACTCGCCAGGAGGGCTATTCCTGCGCGTGAGATGAGATAAGATTTTATCTTGATCACTCTCACACCTATGACGTTTCAAACGAGTGCAACAAGGACGAAAAAAGGTGAGATGAAAATCTCAAATCTCCGAATAGGGCCACTGATGTTAAGCGACGTTGTGGTCTAAGGTGGAGCACGACGACCTATAAGGTACTTATTCACTCTAGCCTTGAAGTTTTGTAGAGTGAAGAAGTACAAAGACGGCAGTTGAGTGAGGCGCTACAAGTGCGCTACTGCTCAGACCCGTCTTCGGAACGGTTAAAAACGAACGGTTTTTTGCGCCGAGGTAGCACACTCAAGGGTTTTTAGTGGGTAGGTCGCCAGCGGGACACCCTGTCCGCCCCGGGGTCAGTAGTGGAACCTTTAAAAGGTTTTCTCTAGGCTAAAAAAAGGGTAAGTTAGGATTAATGTTTCACTGTGAAAGAAATAAATAAAGAAATATTCGGGACACTTGAACACACAGTCGTCTGACCCCAAACCAAGCAAAGCTTGTACTATGGCTGTCAGAGACTTATACATACACGTACATTTACTTTTAAATACATACTTAAATAGATTTTAACACCCAGACATAGAACAAACACAAATGTTCATCACATGAATGTTTGCTCTAGGTGGGAATCGAACCCACGCCCCCCAGCTCAGAAGGCCACTACAGACTGAGCCACCGAAAAAATTACCTTTTCGTCGGGTATGACAAGCAATGGTCCATGGATAGAGCAGTATTCGTATACGTAGTCGAAGCACTCATCACAGTCTGAAAACACGGGCAAAGTCACTGAACATAACAAAACATAACATACCATCACGCCTTTCCCCCGAAAGGGCTGGCAGCGGTGTACAACACCCACACTTCGCCGGCGATATTCGGTCCCAAATGTGACAGGGGGCGAGCCTGTCGCCATACACTGGGCTCCAGTCATGTAGCAGATGACATTAAAGTCACTGAAGAATAGAAATAAAGGACCAGGGGGGCTATTCCTGCGCGTGAGATGAGATGAGATTTTATCTTGGTCACTCTCACACCTATGACGTTTCAAACGAGAGCAACAAGGATAAAAAAAGTGAGATGAAAATATCAAATCTCCGAATAGGGTCCCAGGGGGGCTATTCCTACTCGTGAGATGAGATGAGATTTTGTCTTGTTCACTCTCACACCAATGACTATTCAAACGAGAGCAACAAGGACAGAAAAGGGTGAGATGAAAATTTCAGATCTCCGAATAGGGCCCCACGGGGGCTATTAGGAGATTTGAGATTTTCATCTCAATTTTTTTCGTCCTTGTTGCTCTCGTTTGAAACGTCATAGGTGTGAAAGTGACCAAGATAAAATCTCATCTCATCTCACGCGCAGGAATAGCCCTCCTGCTTCTCTAGTACGTGATACATTAATTTCGATTTAATTAGTAGGTGAATTTTAATAGTTGATCGCTGACTGTTCACACCGCCGGCGAGAGCTCGCTGGACTAGTTTGTCGAAATACTCGGCGTACGAGTCTCGCCCGGTGAGTACTCGCCCGGTGAGTAGATAATACTCGCTCACTCGCTCGGCGTACACTATAGCAAGTGTAGGCCGAGCGAGCGAGCGAGCATTATGTACTGTTGCCATCCCAGCGATAAAACTATCGGAACTATACACTCGCTTGTCGCTGCACGCTAACTAGTTTCTAACTCTACTCGCTACTCGCTCATCGCCAGCGGTGCAATCATTAATCGTAACATCAAAAAATTAAGTATATATTGGTATATTCGTCGATACAAAATTCGCGTCTCTCACAACTGCTACCAATATATTAATTATTTACTTACAGACAAATTCGTCAAAACTAGGTTCTTCTAGTTCGCAATAATTGTTTCGCGGCTGTTGCCGCAAACGGCGTTGTGACATAAGTTAGCTTATTTGAATATTCGGTTAGTTTAGTAGTGTCTCAGTGGGTCTATAATATTTTTAAAATCAGAGTTATTTTAATTGATTCGTAATCGCAAAGACCTTTCGAAACTTTTCCCGCCGAAATGTAAAATATAATACTTGCTGCTACTCGGTGAAAGATGGCGCAAGCGTAGACATTCCTGTCAAAAGTCTGAACTGCAGTTTCAATCGATCGATTTCAAATAAAAAAAACTGGAGAAAATATCAATCCTTGCAACACTTCTTGCGTTAGAAATCTATGACCAATGGCAGCCTTGATTTTGAAAGAAACATCGCTGGCATTGGCTAGAAAGAATCAGGTGATAACCAATCACCGTATCAGTGATTTGCATGCCTCCTGTCAAAAACCTAGCGGACGAAAATCAAAACAAGACGCAAAAAGAAAACAAAGGCATTCGTGTATACGCGTGTCGCCGCTGGTAATTCCCACGGATATTTTTAAAAATATACGTGAACTCCATCGCTAGTGAATAAATAGAACACTATTTCGTGTGATAAAACATCGAAGATGACGACCCGCAAGCTGAACACCATCGAAGATTTATCCGGTGAGTCAACAAACGAATCATAACAAAAACATTGAGAAACTTGATGCCTACGCTTGGTAAACCTGTTTCATTCAATCAAGGATACGAGTTAAGTTGCAATCTTACTTTTATTATGTGCGCAGTTTGAATCTCTTCACATTCTAAGTACAATACAAATAGGACAATGTCGGTATAGATTTGCGTCATTTTCCAATCCAAATAAGAATTTAATGATCCTGGCGTATACGTTGGCTTTGTTTATCCAGCCACGTCAAATGTTCACCATCACAATCAAGGCATTCAGTCCATGCTACTCTTTAACTTGATAGCATAATGTGATGGTGAAATGAACCTCCTACAATGTAATGCTACCCTGGTAGTTCACCTATCGATTGGCGGACATTTTTGTTTACATTCCTTTGTTTGTAAACATCGAGACGTAAATACGGTATTTTATTGGGTTTTTGAACGATAACAATAATATACACTGATATCTTTTAATACCCAAGTTGGTATTGACTTCATTTATATACCTACCTCCTAGTAAATGGTCTGATGGAACAACTTTTATCAATTTTAGGACTACAATAACAAAAAAAAAAATGTACTAGCAATCCAATTTCTGTTGATTTGATTGCTAGATCATGATCATCCTCTGGGCTAATCTTAAAGATTATCTGGTTTATCAAAATCGCTCCAGCCGTTTTGGAGTCCAGAAACATGATACATTTTGGTTTTTACAGAAAAAATAGATTACAAAATAAATCTTGGGCAGAGAATTCCACACTCTAGTCATCTGCACAATACATAACCACATTACTATTAAACACTGCATTTCTCAAGCAATTGGGAATAGTTATGCAGTGTTTAATAGTAAGCACCTGAGTCACACACCCCGCCAACCGACACTCTTCACTGAAGCACGGAAGAGAACAGACCTCATATTGTTCTTCTTTGGTGTCTTTCTGTCGTATTGATCCTTGGTGTCCATTCAATTCATACAGAAATTATCCACATATTGTACATGGTTTGGATTATTAGAAGTATCAGTTGTTTACATTTACATTCAAGGTTGTTTTGAATACCCTCCCTTTAGAAATAGTTTACTATTGCTCACTAACATTCTACTAAAAATAATCAATACAACTTTATATAAATCTCAGCATTATCATTCTGAAATAGCATTGATGAGCCAAAGTGTTTTTAGGCAATTAAATGTGACACTGACTGATAGCGAAACAAGGCTTACAAATCTTGATCTGAGTCTTGTTTTCGAGGTGCTATTTTGCGTATTGAGGCTTTACATCTATTTATATCTGATCAAAGGTTTCTAACTGAACAATTCCCATCAGAATCAATAATTCAAACAACACTAGCACACATTGATAACGCACAAGGTTGTTTTATCAGCTATTTGCTATCGCTGTACGCACAACGTTAACAATGTTACCTCCATGACTGACTTTTTTTATGTGTAGTATATTCGCAATTATTTCCTAACCTAAACCTTTCTTCAGACACACATACTGGCTAGCACCAGACTGCTTATTCTCGAACTACCCTCATTTGAGGACATGACAATGTGAATATATAATTGCTGAGTACCTATTTGTTTAAGGAGAGTTCCGTACTGTTTATGAAAGAAAAGTGACAGGCTAACTTTTTCATACTAGTGTGCGTGTCAGGTACGTCTTTACTAGGGTTTGCGTCACACATTTTGTTCATTTAGAACCTAACAGTTGGCTGTTATTTTTTTCGACGCGTGTAATGTATTTACAGTCCATCTAGACTGATCATTTATCAAAGATTTATTGATCAACTTCCATAAGAAGGAGGTTGTATGTTTGTCTGTATTCACTCCTTTTTTTTACCTTTAGTTCGCCGCGAATTGATCTCGCGGTCCCTACATCTTCACAGACCCGTGCCTGTTATGATTTCAATTTGAATCAAAAATTGTATGGAAATAACTACTTGCCTGCGATATTTTATAAATACAGCTAGATACTTAGCTAGTGTATATAAAACCCTAGCTATACAAGACAGTACAATAAATATGTTTTGCAAACATTAGCTTATATAAATCTGTTTACATTGAATTTATAAAAGAGAAAGGAATAAAAGACAATGAGCAAAAATAAAGGTACGTTGGTCCAAACGCCCGCAGGGTTGACACTATAGCCAATTTGTAGGCAAGGCTATAAGCCTTGCCTACAAGGTTTTCGCATAATAAATCTCGCTGAATTCGAACCTACGGTTTTGGAGATATTTTGTATTGTAGTTGTGATTTAATAAACCTTGTGAAAGAAAAGAAGCCATTTACATGATATTCACCCACCCATTTACTGCACTCATCATGCAGCTCACATCATCGTTTTGCTTAATATTTTTGATAATGTATTTTATTATTCTTAAAAATAAAATATATCGATTTCTGTAAATTGAATTTTACTGGTGTCGTACTTTTTTTTGATGCATATTGATAATCTACCGAAAGCGCTAGTGCCAACTCTGCGGGCAAACTTATAATACATTTTTTGGACCAATTTGTCCATTGTCTTTTAAGTAAGTATTCCTTTTTCTTTTGTGATTTCTTAAAACCGTAAATCGAAGACCCCTGCTACCAAGGGTCAAAGATATCATCTATTTCAATCATATCACATGACGGTCCTGTCGCCAACCGGCACCTTGCCACTTTACCGAAAATATCTCTCAATTGGATAACCGGTACTAAATTTAGTTTTT
Organism: Peribatodes rhomboidaria; assembly: GCA_911728515.1. NCBI lineage: Eukaryota > Metazoa > Arthropoda > Insecta > Lepidoptera > Geometridae > Peribatodes > Peribatodes rhomboidaria. The sequence continues at coordinate 2,333,165 of OU452196.1, read as the reverse complement.
GCAACCATTCAGTTGATTGGAGTCAATTGAATTGATGCAAGTAAGATGTGGGAATGAAGATGAAGATATTTTGAAGAGTCTATGATGTCATAATTCAGTAAAAAAGTTGTCACAATAAGGATCATTATGAATTTTTTTTTAAATAACGATCCTTATGGCCTCTTAGGGATCCTGTCATGGGGATTGCTGACTAACGCGGACTTAGTCCGCGTGTGGGCTGCCCGCATCCTATCATTTCATACATATTTTTCTTATCATGCGGGCAGCACGCGCGTGTAACGCGGATTGGTTGCGGGCGTGAACCCCGCGTGCGTGCTAACCTGATGCGGATGGCGTTCATATGCCTTCAGTGTTGTTTTTACGGGACGCACGCATGGCCATAGTAAGCTGACACACTAGTCGCTGGCGACACGCACGACACCGCAGCGACAATACAAATACAAAATACAAAAATATTTATTAACCTTATCACACAATATACAACATAAAGTTTAGCAATAGTCCCCGCACTAGGGCCAGCCTGTATCGCGGGAGACTGTAGCCGATTACATAATGAATGAGTGAAGAGGACTAACTACTATTAAGTTTAAACAAAAGAATACGCGTGTAAGTGTGTGTGTGTGTGTGTGTGCGTGTGTGTGTGTGTGTGAGTGTATGTGTCTGTGAGTGAGTTTACATAAAGCAAAAAGTGTGCGAATGGGTATTGATACGTGTTGATTTTATTTATTAAAAGTTGGTAATACAGATACTTCACGTCTGAATGACAAACAGGGCCTCTGTAGCATCGTAGTCTAACGTGAGGAGCCATTTCTTCACCTTCTCTTTAGCGCCATAAATTGAGCTACCGCCAAGATTACAGAGCTTTATTACGCGCCTGTATAGAAATGGAAGAGCAAAATTACTAAAACGTCTGGCAAAAGCGGACTTTACTAAAGGAAGCTTTACTTTCGTTCTGCGGTTTCTGACCAGTAGGTCTTCTTCCGAATTTTGTTGGATTTTATGGTGTGTGAGTATTGCTTTTTGAATAAATAGCTGACGGACTGTTAGAGTTTGCGTTTCTGCGTGCAATGCCTTAGAGAGTATCTATGAGGTTTACGAAACATTACCTTCAGAACTGCTCTCTGTGCTCTTTCAACTTTCATCATAAAGGATTTTGCAGCGCTGCCCCAGACAAGAATACAATAAGTTATGATGGACTGGCAGAGGGCCGCATACACTAACATGAGCAGTTCTTTATCCGCCCCGTCACGAAGCAATTTCATTACGTGGATAACCTTTCTGACGCGACTGGAGAGAGCATTAATATGAGGTTTAAATGTGAGCATTTCATCAAGCGTTACTCCGAGGTATTTAATCTCTGAAACACGATCAATTTTTGGGCAGCAACAGACTTTGGTTTGAAGATGGTTTGAGTCTAAGCACTTGTGAATTTGAATCTCATGAGTCGCTGGACGTTTCGAGATACTGGTTTTCTGAAAGCACAAGTATTTAGTTTTGCTTGCATTTAGAGTCAGAAGGTTTGAATCAAGCCATGCCGCTACAGAAGACAAACAATCCTCTGCTTGCCTAAATGCCTTGTCCCAGGTCTTTCCTTTGACCAAAATCGCTGTGTCATCGGCATAACATACGACTTGTGTATCTTTATGCAATGTCATCAGGTCTGCTATGTCGTTGATGTACACAGTAAAAAGCGTAGGTCCAAGGATGCTGCCCTGTGGCACACCAAAAGATGTATCCTTGATGCTACTCACATGTCCGCCAAGAGACACAAATTGCTTTCGGCCAGAAAGATAGCTGCGAAACCAATCCAAGGGAATTCCTCGTATTCCTATTTTTTCCAGTTTTTTTATTAGAATTTTTGGAGATACGGTATCGAACGCCTTGGCCAGGTCCAAGAACACACCGATACATTTTTGACCATTGTCAATAGAAAATGCCAAACTCTCCAGCAATAGAGTTATAGCGTTCTCCGTTGATTTGTTTTGGCGGAAGCCAAATTGAACAGGCGTTAGAATATTACGGCTTTCTAAAAATTTTACCAATCTTTTGTTAGCTATTTTTTCTAGGATTTTAGAAAAGACGGGAAGAAGTGAGATCGGACGGTAGTTACAAGTGTTTAGCTTTGGGCCATCCTTATGTATTGGTATTACGGCGGCGATTTTCCAGCTATCGGGGAAGAGCCCTGTACTTAAACTCAGGTTAATGATGTGTGTTAAAGGTTTTAGTAATAGGGGACACAGTCTTTTAACGAGTGAATTTTTTAGTCCATCTTTTCCTGGTGCTTTATCATTTTTGAGCAAATTTATGACGTTTCGTATCTCTACTGGATCAGTCGGAGTCATAAAAAATGAGTCCGGAAGAGTCGCTGATATGCAAATTTCTGTCGCTAACTCCTCCTCTGTTTTTCCCAAGTTATGAAGTATTTTTCCAGCAAGATTTTGTCCAACGTTAGCGAAATAATTATTGCATACATCTAAAGAGTCAGATGGTGTGGAGTTGATATTTAAAAGTTCAATGTTGTCGTCTTTTTTGTTATTCAGTTCACATACCTTTTTTACCGATTTCCAAAGTTTACTAGGATTGTTTTTGCTCTCCACAAACATCTTTTTATTATGTTCAGTTTTTAAGTTTTTTATAAGATCAAAAAAGATGTTACGATACCTCTTGTATGTCTTCTGGATTTCGAGATTGTTAGACAAACGAAATCTTTTCCTGCGTGTGGACAGGAGCGTGTTATCGCCAGTGTTTGCGCAACTCCTTTATTAAGACCATTGTTAAGCTTCCATACTACTCTATGAACAAAACGCGTGCGCGTGCTAATCTGTCCACTAGTGCCATCTATGATGTTTGCGCGTAAACAACCCGCATGCGGACCACATCCGCGCGCGGGTGGAAATCCGCATGACAGGAAAAGGGCCCTTATTGTAACTACTTAAAAAAAAATTATATAGACTCATCAAAATATACTGCGTAATGAGCCAATGACACTCGCGCAGTGAAGACGAATCTAACGACATGATTATTCTTTGTTTTTTTTTACTTGTCGAACCGATGATAGCCTAGTCAGAGAAGGCTACCCTCTCAAGCCAGAGGGAGCGGGTTCAATCCTAGCCGAAGGCACGCACCAATTTGTTCATTGTGAACATAATTATGTGCGTAAATAATATCATCTGCTACATGACTGGAGCCCGGGTGTTGGGGAATGGAATGGTGACGCCTGATGATGCTTCTTTGTCTTGGTCTTCAACCATTTAAACACGGCTTTTCCGTTTTTATAAGTTTTTAATGCGTAAAATGCAAAGAGGCCAGATGCCGTAATTTTTAAAAGTGTTGCTATATATAAAACAAAAAAAATGCTCAGGGCAAACAAGAAATATATAAAATAATAACTGACAATTTTGACATTGACACTTAAAACTAAACATGCCCCCCGGCGATGGAAGCTTGCCTTTCATCAGGTTCGATTAATGGGCATATCTTGCTGAAAGATCTTTTCAGAACTCCGGTGTGAGTCTTGATGTCGGCTACTCGGCTGATTCCATCTGATCCAGGATAAATGGCGATAATGCGGCCCAATTTCCATTTCAAGGGTGGAAGGTTGTCTTCTTTGATGACAACAAGGGTGTCAAGCTTCAGGGTGTCATGGTTAAGTCTCCATTTCGTGCGCTGTTGCAACTCTCCAATATATTCCTTGCTCCACCTCGTCCAAAAATGCTGTCTGAATTGTTCAATTTTCTGGAAGCGGTTAGTCAGAGTCAAAGTGGCAGGATCAAGAAGGTTCGGGACAGGCAGAGCGACGAGAGGTCTTCCAATGAGGAAATGTCCTGGTGTGAGCGGTAACAGGTCATTTGGATCCGACGATAATGGAGATATTGGCCTTGAATTCAATATGGCTTCGATTTGAACTAAGACTGTGTTTAACTCCTCGTATGTAAATTTACAATTGCCCAGTACCCTATTTAAGTGAAATTTAATAGAGCGGACACCAGCTTCCCACAAACCACCAAAATTTGGGGAAAATGGCGGCAAAAAATGGAATCTAATGCTTTCATTAGCTAGACCTTCGGTCAAAGAATTGCAGTTAGCTTTCAAAAACTTTCCTAATTCGTTGTATGCACCAACAAATGAGGTACCGTTGTCTGAGTACAAATCACGGGGTTTTCCCCTGCGTGAGATAAATCTCCGCAACGCTGACATGAAATTATTGCTTGTCAAGTCTCCTACAAGTTCGGTATGCGTGGCTTTGGTAGTGAAACAAACAAAAATTGCGATCCAAACTTTGACCATTCGACAACCACGCCCTTGGCGACTAGCACAGGACATAGGGCCTGCATAGTCTACCCCAACCGCACATTCAAACGGATAGCCGCCAGGTTGGGTGCGCGACTGAGGTAGGTTGCCCATTATAGGTTCAAGAACCTTTCCTTTCATGCGTGTACAAAGTACACATTTATGGTAAGTAATTTTCGATAGATTGCGGCCTCCTAATGGCCAATAGCTGTCTCTGATTGTTGCCAACAATAGTTGAGGGCCTGCATGCATTAATCGAATATGCTCGGCCTGAAACAAGAGTTTCGCAAAGCGATGAGTGGACTGTATAATTATGGGGTACTTCTTTTCGTACGGAAACTTTGAGTTGCCTAAACGACCACCAACACGAATCAATTGCTGATCATCTAAGAAAGTGTTAAATTTGCTTAGTTTGCTTTTATTTGGAATCCTCTTTCCCTCTTTAAGAAGATTGTATTCGGGGAATGATTCCCGTTGTGAGAGTCTAATGATAAAGGTTAACGCATGTAGGAGTTCGTCGTGGGTTAGAATCACAGTTATAGAACGCTGTTTTCTGCAATTTTTGATGAATCGGAACATGTAGGCTACGGTGCGTTTGAGTCTCAAAAGGTTTGAGAAACGCTCAAATTCTATTAAATTATTATTTACTTTTGGGCTAGCATGTAAGACGATTTCTGCTCGGATTTCTGGTAACGATTCGACATCGGTAGCAACAGGGCTAGAAGGCCACAGTGATTTGTCTTGACTAAGAAAATCAGGGCCCGACCACCACAAATCAAGTGTCTGTATATCTCGGAAATCAACTCCCCGCGAAACAAGATCGGCGGCATTCAATTTCGTTGGAACATGCCTCCATGTTGAATCCTGTGTTTTTTCTATGATATCTCCAACCCTGTTCCTAACGAAAGGTTGCAATTTACTTGGGAGCATTTTAATCCATCCAAGAACAATTGTCGAATCGGTCCAGAATGTAGTTTCCTTGACGTTAGCGCGTATGGAACTCAAAGCCTTTTTGTAAAGACGTGCGCCGACTAACGCCCCACATAACTCAAGTCTAGGAATGGTCATTGACTTAATCGGCGCGACTCTGCCTTTCGCCATTAACAAACGGACCAGAACTTCCCCCCGTTCATTAATGCTTCGAACATATAAACACGCGCCGTATGCGCTTTGAGACGCGTCCGTAAATATATGAAATTCTAAATTTTTGTATTTGTCACACACAACTAACCGTGGAATTTGCAAATTGTTTAATTTTGGGAGATGCTTTATTATATCGCACCAAGTTTTGATGATATCAGACGGCAAATTGTCATCCCACGATAATTTGTAAAGCCATAGTTTCTGCATAAGAATCTTTAAAACGATCACACAGGGAGCTAACAAGCCTAATGGGTCATAGATTTTGCCAATAACAGAAAGGATCCCTCGCTTTGTTGGATCTGTTTTAAACGAACAATCTATAGCAAAGTTTAGTTCATCGGATAAAGTTAACCAACCTAGCCCTAGAGTTTTAGTCTGGTCATTTCCAATGTCTAAGTCAACTGACTGATTGCTGATTGGGTTTTGCAATTCAGGTGAAATCAGATCTGAGCAATTGGACTTCCATTTACGCAAAATCATACCAGCTGACGCAAATGCTTCTGTAATCTTATGTTTAATGGCCAACGCTTCAGAATGGCAGTCTGTACCCGACAACAAATCATCAACGTACATATCGTGTAGAATAATTTCTGAGACTCTAGCATCAGTACAATCGAGGCCTATTTGCTTGATACATCTCGTTGCGAGAAATGGAGCACTAGCTGTCCCATAAGTCACTGTATTTAGTTGATACGACCTAATGGGTTTTGTGGGATCTTGGCGCCAAACAATATTCTGTAAGTGCCTGTTCGCAGGGTGCACGACAACCCTACGATACTGTTTTTCTATGTCAGCCGCCAAAACAAATTTATGTTGCCTAAATCGAATCAATATAGACAAAAGGTCGTCTTGAACAGTAGGTCCTACCATTTGGATGTTATTAAAAGAGATTCCCGAAGAGGTAGGACTGCTGGCATTAAAAACCGTCCTTAGTTTTGTAGTAGTACTGCTTTCTCTTAATACCCCATGATGAGGGATGTAGTACGACGCTGGATTTGTCTCAAACGAACATTCAGACATGTCGCCTAAAGAAATGTATTCCGCCATAAAGTCAACATACATTTTATGAAACTCAGGTTCTCTTTTAAATTTACGCTCCAATGAAATCAGACATTGTTTAGCACGAGTTAACGATTCACCTAACACCACAGGAGATTGCTTTAGAGGTATTTTAACACAAAAGCGACCGTCTTCAAGCCGAGTTGTATTTTTCACAAAATGATCTTCACATAGTTGCTCTTCCTTTGAAAACAATGGTTTTTGACACACCTCCTCGACTTCCCAGAAACGAGTTAAAAGCTTTTGACAATCATCATCTTTATATATCTCATTAGGCACAGAATCAACTTTTGTAAAATTGCATAAGATTGGAGACGAGACATTACCACTGTTAATAGGGCCGGATACTAGCCACCCTAATCTGGTTTCCCAGAGTATTGGTTTACCTTCTCCCAGTGTGATTTTCTGTGGTCCTAACAGATCCCAAAATACATTGCTACCTATGACCAAATCAACACCAGATGGTTCATAAAACATCGGATCGGCAAGGTGTAAGTCTGTAGGTATGTTAAGTGTATGAACGTTTATTCGCCTACAAGGGATTTCGTCTGTTATGGTAGGTAAAGCATAGCATGAAAGATTGCGCTCATAATTTTCAGTCATTGATTGCAGTTGCACATAATAAACACGTGATGTATGCGTCTGAATCTTGTTTATGCCATATATAGGTTTGTCAACCTCATTAAAAGGTAAGTCTAATTGTTGACTTAAGCGTTCCGTTATGATGCATGAAGAACTTGCACAATCAAGTAATGCACGAACAGTATGTCCTTGACCATGTTTGTCTAAAACTTTAACTAAAGCCGTTGAAAGTAATACGTCCTGCTCTGTTTCCAGAGGCGCATACATACATGTGGTCAATGTCACATTTACAGGTGTTTCACCTTGAGCCACTGAGGGCTGAATGTTTTTAGAAATAGTAGCTGTTGATAGTTGATCATTTGCAGGCTTTTTGGGTTCTAAAACATGTATTAATGAATTGTGTTTTCTTTTACAAAACCGGCAACCACCCTTTTTGCACTGGTTTGAATAATGATTCGTTTGTAAACAGTTATAGCAGACTTTATACTTGGGCATTTCTTCTAACCTTTGTTCGTTGGTAAGATTGAGAAACTGTGGGCAGTGATATAAAGCATGTAGGCCAGTGCATTTAGGGCATGATTTACCAGCTTGCTGACTACCTGAAACTGTTTCTGATTGTGTATTGGCTACTGAGACCATAGTTTTTAGCTTAATGTTAGAATTAACAGCTTGGTTACCTTTGGTGTTGCGTGACATTTCTAGCGTTTCAAGTAAAGCAGCATGGTTTCGAATGCACTCAAGAAAGTAACTTAGTAACTTAGTTATTTTTGTCTTTTTAGCAGTTTTACTTTTATACTCCTCCCAATCACGCAATGTTTTCTGATCAAGTTTCTGAGAAACAATGTGAATAACTAGTGTGTCCCAATGTGTGGTGGGCTCACCCAATGTTTCCAATGCACGCAGGTTTTTATTTGTTTGATCAATTAAAGATTTTAGATTAGCACACGATTCAGACTTAATCGCATCCATGTTAAACAATGCAGAGACATGACTGTGTATAAGTAACTGTTTGTTATCAAAACGCTCACATACTAACTTCCAGGCTACAAGATAATTCTTTGCAGAAAACTCGAGAGACTGGATGACAAGGGCAGCAGAACCTTCAAGTGATGAACGCAAATAGTGAAACTTATTAATGTCATCGATGTCATTGTTTGAATGTATAAGGCTAGTAAAAGTGTCACGAAACTCTAACCAATTTTCATGTGACCCGCGGTATTTTGGAAGCGAAATTATAGGTAACTTGACAAGCTTGTGATTCCGTGAACCTTGTTCACTACTAACTTCATCTTGAGAAGTTTGAATTTTTTGTTTACTTTCAGACAATAGTACGTACGCTTTAGAAAGAGTTTGGTAGTAGAATGATTCGAACTCAGCACGCTCCTCCAGTTGTGTATCCATGTTGGAAACTATACATTCCAAACGAAGCTGCACATCATCATATTGTTGATACATACTTTCTAACCGAGATATCCTTAACTGCAATTCCTTAACCTGTTGTTCGCTTAATGTTTCGTCTTTTACTTGATCTAAAATGTTTGAAAAGGCTGTAAGACGCCCTTTATAGCTTGCACGTTTTTTAATGTAATCCTTTTCTTCCGTCATTTTGCGGTCTGTGGGACACTGTAGTCGGCCTGAAATGTATATAAAGCAACGTTAGATGTGATTCTAAATGCTGGGCACAGGACTACTGGGTTTTGAAACGATTTTAGAGGCAAAATGTTACAGTCTTTTTCATTGTAATTTGGAGGTTAGTTTAACAAGAAACCCGGCCGGTTCTCCAATTCACTCCATTTTTCATAATCCGGTTCGAAGATGACCACTATGTTGGGGAATGGAATGGTGACGCCTGATGATGCTTCTTTGTCTTGGTCTTCAACCATTTAAACACGGCTTTTCCGTTTTTATAAGTTTTTAATGCGTAAAATGCAAAGAGGCCAGATGCCGTAATTTTTAAAAGTGTTGCTATATATAAAACAAAAAAAATGCTCAGGGCAAACAAGAAATATATAAAATAATAACTGACAATTTTGACATTGACACTTAAAACTAAACACCGGGTGTATGGCGACAGGCTCGCCCCCTGGCTCATTTGGGATTGAATATAGTCCGGCGATTGTGGTTGTAATACATCTCTGCCAAGCCTTTCGGGGGAAAGGCGTGACGAAATGTCATGTTTCACTTCTGTAAGAAATAATGATTCATGTATTGTCATTCATCATAGACAGGTTGACCTTGCTCCGAGAGTAAGGTTACAAAGTAAATTTAATCTATTTTTTGGGGATCCTGTTACTTGTGACTAGCAAAGCGTGAACACGTAAAAAATGGCACGACTGGCTAGCCTGATCCAACAAACAAAACACCAAAGGAAAGTTTTAAACAAGATAGACGTTTAAAAGAAAAACAAAAAACTCGTTTGCAAAATGTTGTACCCTGTGTCACTTCCACTATCAAGACGATTCAAATGACACCTCACATGCCGAAATACATCAAGCTGTTTAGGCTGTAGAAGGCTTTAGGCTGGCAAAGAAACCTCATACATACACACCATACTTTCTCCAACTAGGCTACCATTGGTTCGAAACTATTCCTCAGATTATGATGAAATTTAGCATGTACAATTAAATTAACAATATCTCCGCCCCTATGTTCTTGGTTTTTTTAAAAACGTTCTCAAGCGAAAATAGAGCTATGAAAAATATCCGCATTTTTAAGGGGTCACTTTTGACTGATTTATTCAATAGGTAGACAAAGCAAATCATAAATTCTATTACATAGGGAGCTTGTCTACATCATTAGCTGTTAAATTAATAAATAATACAAGGGAAATTCTTAGTTACTTAAGAATGATTACAGAAGTGCAAAAGTCATTCAAAAAATTTACATTGCACTTTGTCACTCTGTAGGTAAGTTTGGAGGCTCGTCAGTATCATTACTCGCTCTCTTCGCTCGTCTTCTTCTTCTAGACGAAATGGCTATAGAATACCTTAAGCCAATGCGAAGTTAGTCTAGGTCGCCTAGGTCGAAGTTAGTTAGGTCGCCGAACTCTTAATTTCACTAATGATCTAAACCAGCGGTCGGCAACCTTTTGGCATGCACGGGCCGCACATTGCCAAAATAAGCAAGTGACGGCCCGCACTTGTTCAAAAATTTTACTATAGGTTTCTATCTATACATATTTTACCATAGGCATCTATTTATTTGTGTAGGTATTATCTGATCTCTAAAAATCAATGTTTGCTTGCTTGCTTAGTTTGGGGCCAGACGACCATGTGAGCAAAATGTCCCGATGTTTTTATTTATTTATTTATTAAACACTCGCGGTCCGCAAGGAGGGGGGGCCGAGGGCCGCATGTGGGCGGCGGGCCGCGGGTTGTCTACCGCTGATCTAAACTTCTAAAGTCACAAATAAATGTAAATTAATGTAAATTTGAAATTAAATTTGAAATTGACTGCCTCGGTGGCTCAGTTGGTAGTGAACCTGCCTTCTAAGCTTGGGGGCGTGGGTTCGATTCCCACCTAGGGCAAACATTTATGTGATGAACATTTGTGTTTGTTCTATGTCTGGGTGTTATTATCTATTAAAGTATGTATTTTAAAATACATATGTATGTACATATATCAGTCTCTGGCAGCCATAGTACAAGCTTTGCTTAGTTTGGGGTCAGGCGACCGTGTGTGACAATGTCAAAAAAAATAAAAAATGGTGCATATTTAACACTGTCTCTGGTTATTGACCAGAGCACTTGGCAACGAGCCATTGAGACAGATTTAGATGGGGCATTGTTCCTTAGGCATCTAAACTAAAGAATAGGACAAGTCTAACAACTAAAAAAAATTAAAAAAAAAAAACATTGACAAGTGACAATCATAGCTATAATATAAAAAGCGTAGCCTAAAAAACCGTCTTCAAAAAACTTCCCATTAATTCGTCATCTATGTAAACAAGTTTTTTTTTTATGGACTTAGAATAGGTCGGCGTTTGACCACCAACTCGCCTGATGTTAAGCGACGTTGTGGTCTAAGATGGGGCACGACGACCTATAAGGTACTTATTCACTCTAGCCTTGAAGTTTTGTAGAGTGAAGAAGTAAAAAGACGGCAGTTGAGTGAGGCGCTACAAGTGCGCTACTGCTCAGACCCGTCTTCGGAACGGTTATAACCGGTATAAACTTTTGTTGTTAGAAACTGCTTGACCCATTTCAATAAATTTTGTAAGAGATCACCTATAGAGTATGATCTACCAAACAAGAATCATTAAAATCGATTCACCCAGTCAAAAGTTATGAGATACCAAACTTTAAAAAAAACACCTACCTTAACCTAACCTTAGATTAAGACTTAATAACTAACCCCCCTCTACCTGTATTCCCCTTAAATAATAACTAGCTGCGACCCGTGGTTTCACCCACGGTCCCACAGAAACCGTTGATTTTTCCGGGATAAAAAATACCCTATGTCCTTTTCTGTACCTTAAACAACATGTATGCAAAATTTTAAGACGATCGGTTGAGTAGTTCAGACGTGAAAGCGTTACAAAGAAACAAAGAAAATGAACAAAGACTCACTTTTTCATATTATATGTAGTACTTTTGATTTTAGTCTAACCTCAAAGCAAACACTCATTGACTTCGTGTTACTTAACAACGCCATCTGCTGTTGTGTCGTTAAAGCAATTAGTTGCTCACAAAAAATAGTATTATTATTCGCCAATAGATATCAGGAAGAGTCATATTTTTCAGTTGAGACTACTCAAACGCCTCCTTTTTGTTATTTTTCTTCCAAGTTTATGTTTAAGTTGATTATCGATAAAACACGAATAAAATGTCATTTTCTGAAAATGATTCCTAGCTAGATCGATTTATCGCCCCCGAAACCCCCTATATACTAAATTGTATGAAAATCGTTGGAGCCGATTCCGAGATTCCAATTATAAATATATATACAAGAATTGCTCGTTTAAAGATATAAGATAAGATTAAGAATTATGTTAGCAAAGGTCACGGTCCCCGGAGTTCGTGTAGAGTAATTTTTAAATTTAAAAAAAATCATACGAACAAACTCACTATCGCATTTATAATATCAGTTAGGATTATTGTTTATCAACCAGGAACTAATAAAGCCACAGAGAAGGATAAATTAAACGACCCCCAACGGATTAGATTAAAAATTGCAAAGTAGATAATTATTGGCAATTCGGCCTTGAAGATAATTAAGACAAGATAAGAAAAATATGTCCAAAATTAACGCGTACATTGGAAATGACGTTTCGACTACATGATTTTCTTAGAAGTCATTTTGTTGCGTATTTAGGGAACTGCCGGTTTTTCCAATATTATTAATAACATATCATAATACCGTCACGCCTTTCCCTTGAGGAGGCTGGCAGAGGTGTAATACAACACCTAAAATTCGCCGGACGATATTCAGTCTCAAAAGTGACAGGGGCGAGCCTGTCGCCATACACCGGGCTCCAGTCATGTAGCAGATGACATACAATACGCACGTATGCTCATACAATTAACAAATTGATGCGTGCCTTCGGCTGGGTCCGAACCCGCTCCCTCTCTATTCATCCTACCCCTATTATTAATCCTACTAATATTATAAACGCGAAAGTTTGTAAGAATGGATAGATGGATGTTAGTTACTCTTTCACGCCAGAACGGCTGTACAGATCTGGATGGAATTTCGCACAGGGATAGATTATAGTCTAGAATAGCACATAGGATACTTTTTAACCGCGGGTGAAACCGCGGGGCGCAGCTTGTATAGTATACATTTTCGATCGATCGAGCGAGCGTCTTTGCTTTTTCTGCGGCAAGAACTATACTAGTAGTCGATCAAGCAAGCGTCAGTGAGCGAAGCGTCTATGCTGCAACTTCGACAAAAATGCTTTCGTATGTCCTAACTCCGGATCTTTGTCTTCATATACAGGTCTCATTTTTAACTAATTCTCTTGAAACTTTGTGAGTAAGTTCGATAATTATAAAGACTTTTGTCTGTCTAGGCAGTTTTTGGATTTTTTCCAAAATGGCGGCGATATGATTTTCACACACACACATACACATACACACAGACAGACAGACAGGGTCGGACTGAGCTGGAAAGACCCAGCTAGCTCCCCTGAAGCCAGGGGCCCGTGATGGGGTATAGCCCCCAACCTACTTACCGTCTAGTATGCGGCAAGCCAAGTCCTAGAGGGGCCCGCGCCGGCTGGGGCCCGGCTGGCAAATGACACCAGTGGCATATGATGCAGTGACATATGACCAGTCCAACCCCGCACGCAGACACGTCAAATTTATAACACCTCTTAGTTTTTGCGTCGGAAGTTAAAAATACGAATCATGATCTACGTGACTCCCCTCATGTCGATTTCATTTGTACTGGCTGAAGGCCAACGGGCTTTGCTAATTAATTATGTGAAAGTGAGAGTTATAATGAGATTTAATTAAAAAGTAGGAAATTGGGTTACACGGGCTTCTTGATTATATGTATATTCTTAACTAGCGCCCCGCCCCGGCTTCGCACGGGTGCAATGCTGATACTAAATACATTATAGAAAAACTGTGAACGTTGTTATAAAAACATAGCGGCCCGCTCTGGCTTCGCACGGGTATAACATATATAGCCTATGTCACTCACTGAAAAATGATTAAAATCGATCCAGTAGTTTTGATTTATTCATTACTGCCCGTGGCCCGCACGCGTTAAATTTGGAGTAAAACAATGCGGGAAAAAAAATGATAATTAACGACATCACATTAGAAACCTCAAAAATAACAGTATTTCTCCACTATTTAATGGATGTTATTATGCATATAAACCTTCCTCTTGAATCACTCTATCTATTAAAAAAAAACGCATCAAAATCCGTTGCGTAGTTTTAAAGATTTAAGCATACAAAGGGACATAGGGACAGAGAAAGCGACTGCTTTATACTATGTAGTAATATGTATTTCTGTGTTTACACGATGGCGCAAGAGGGAGGGTTAGGTTTTTCGATTGTGTTTATCGAGCAAGCGAGCGTTAGAGAGCGAAGCATCTAAGCTTCAGCTTCGACAAAAATTATTTCGTATGGCCAGATTTTAGATGATAGCCTAGTTGGAGAAGGCCCGCCTCTCAAGCCAGAGGGAGCGGTTTTGAACCCAGCCGACGGTACGCACCAATTTGTTCATTGTGTGAGGATATGTGCGTCTGCTACATGACTGGAGCCCGGTGTATGGCAACAGGCCCGCCCCCTGTCACATTTTGGGACTGAATATCGTCCGGCGAAGTGTGGGCGTTGTATTACACTTCTGCCAGCCTCCTCGGGGGAAGGCGTGACGATATGTTATGAGTTCTATCTGGATCTGTCATACTCTACAGCTCGAATTTCAACCAGATCTTATAATTTTTGGAGGCAGTCTGTGACTGACTGTTTTATTTTATTGTAATACTAACTGTTTTGCCCGCGGCTTCGCTTACGTTTTATAGCCTATGTCAATCAGGAATAATGTAGCTTTCTAACGGTGAAAAATTTTTTGAAATCGGACCAGTAGTTTTTGAGTTATTTCGTTACAAACATACTTACATACAAATCTTTCCCCTTTAAAATATTAGTATAAATTGCAAACTTGCGATATTTGCAGATAACATCGTGAAAACTTCGAGTAATAATTGTTAGTCATGCTTTACTTAAATTTAAACAGATTTCCTTGTTCTGTCATGCTCAGTCGAGGCGCGGGTCAGCGATCTGGTATCAATACGTGCACCTTATCAGCCACAGCCGGTCTGTCGCGTACGCCTTATCTTGCTTAATAATGATTCGTCCGACTGGTTGTTATTTTTGAATTGTACTGATTGTTTTGGGCTAGGAGTGTCGTCGTCTTTTTCTAATGAACTGCGGTGACAAAGAGGGGTAAAATCGGGTAAAAAAATAACCCTCCTAGCGCAGTCGGGTAAAAACTACCCGACTGCGCTAGGAGGGTTATGTTTTCCGAGTGTATGTATGTATGAGGTTTCTTTGGCACGCTATACACAGCTTAAACAGCTTGTTGGATTTCGACATGTGAGGTGTCATTTGAATCGTCTTGATAGTGAAAGTGACATAGGGTACTTACTACATTTGCAGCCGGGTTTTTTTTTGTCTTTCTTTTAATAATGTTAGTTTGTAACAAATTCCATGATAAATAGTTTAATAGGTACATATTTATGTCAACTAGAAGCTTTTGAAAATCGAACTCCCGCGTTAAAAGTGAAAGTTGGCAGTAAGGTTGGTTGGCATTCTTCTATTGAATGAATTGTAGAGTTGTAGTCGAATATGATGCCCTGGTACTTTGATCGGAAGAACACGGAAAGAAATTAGTAAAAAAACAATATTGACCGAGCAGAGCGACAGCATACGAAGGTTCTAGAATTTTGTGGAACAACTAGGACGTATGGATATATTTTTTTTAACATATGTTAATATGTGTGTAAATTCATTTGAAGATAACTTCGAATCGTTAAGCTATGAACTTGTCAAGATATAAAGGGTCGCGGGGTCACAATACGGGGCGAACGACTAGTTATCTCAAAGAGCAATAAACGTTACACATCTGCTTATTTTGTTTTTAAGAATATTCATAATCTCTGATGACATGCCATGGGAGCACCGAACAATGATTGCGGGAAACAGAGACCACGTAATGAAGAGATGACTCATAATATCTCACAACTGTTCGTGATATGCTTTGTCAAACAAAAACAAATAAAAATCTTAACAAAGGTAATGTTTGTATACATAACTGTAGTTTAAGTAACAATTATTTAAGGTGATTCGTTTCGCGTATTTAGCGAAATTTAAATTTTAAACAGTTTTTATTTTATGTTTGTCCTAGTCCAATCCTAGTATTAGACACTACATTAGGTACTACATTAAGTACTGCATTAGGTACTACATTAGGTACTACATTAGGTACTACATTAGGTACTACATTAGGTACTACATTAGGTACTACATTAGGTACTACATTAGGTACTACATTAGGTACTACATTAGGTACTACATTAGGTACTACATTAGGTACTACATTAGGTACTACATTAGGTACTACATTAGGTACTACATTAGGTACTACATTAGGTACTACATTAGGTACTACATTAGGTACTACATTAGGTACTACATTAGGTACTACATTAGGTATTACATTAGGTACTACATTAGGTACTACATTAGGTGCTACATTAAGTACTACATCGCAGATCATGCCATACGATGTTTTGCAGGGAAATTGAATGGTGAACAGTAATGTACCCGATGTCTCGAATAAGCAATACAACCGATAAGGTGACGATTGAAGTGATGAAGTGAAGTGATTTTATTCTTCAAATAAGACAATAAATCTTATTTGAAGAAACAGGCGCATATTTGTTAAATAAATATCTCTAAAATAACAAGGAAAATAGTCGAAGGTAATAACAAATTCCGTTATCATGTACAAGCGTTGTCGGGTCTAGTACCAAAAATTTAAACACCGATTTTCATCAAACATATATTTCGCGTCACGTAAAAAGAACGCTGGTTGTCGAGCTGTTCATTAGGTGATTTATCGATTTATTTGGTGGTATAAGGTACCTACCAACAACCAATATACGAAGCCAAATACTTTCAAATCCAACCCACCTACCTACTACTAACTAAATACTTTCGTGCGTCATTGTACCCATGGGCAAACACATCCCGTCCACTTTTTTCCAGCGTTATTTTTACGTAACGCGAACTATAGCTAAGAACACTCCCGATTAATTCACCTTTCAAACAAAAAAAAAAACAAAATCAAAATCGGTTCATCCGTTCCAGAGCTACGAAGCGACACACACACACACACAAACACACACAGGCACGTCAAATGTATAACACGCCGTCGTTTTTACGTCTAAAAATAATCACTAGCTGCATTATCATGCATATATATATTGCACAAAAATAGTTACCCGGTTAAATTTTAAATTCCCCCAATAAGCGAAACGAATCACCTTAAACGACGGCTTTGTACGCAAACTTCAGCTCTGCGTCGACTTAGCGTACAGCATAGTCTGAAGGTCAAGCAACCCTGAATCGCCCAAAGTCAGACGTCTCGCCCCTGCAGAGCAATGAACCTGTCTACGACACCTGCTACAGGTTTCTAGCCGCCTGGTACTTTCAGTGTGGTTGCATTGATTTTGTTTGCGAATCTACTTCGTCGACTCGGTGGATAATCCTTTGTTTAAAGTCACGTAGGTTAATAGATGTAGTACAGATAGTATTTCACAAAGGGTATGGTTTGAATAGTTGATGTCTAAGTGAAATATACTAGCTGTAGTAAGATCTTTAAAATAGTAGGGGTTTTACAAGTGGCTGCGAAACTTGAAAATGACGCCAGTTTATACCCCTTAACCTATTAACCTACGTGACATTAAGAGGGCCGCGACGCTCTGAAATTTCCATACAAACGCGGTAGTCAAATTTCTTGAAAACCATTTGTCAGATTATGATGAAATTTAGCATGTACAATTAAATTAACAATATCTCCACCCCTATGTTCTTGATTTTTTTTAAAACGTTCTCAAGCGAAAATAGAGGTATGAAAAATATCCGCATTTTAAGGGGTCACTTTTGACTGATTTATTCAATAGATAGACAAAGCAAATCATACATTCCATTACATAGGGAGGTTGTCTACATCATTAGCTGTTAAATGAATCCATAATACAAGGGAAATTCTTAGTTACTTAAGAATGATTACAGAAGTACAAAAGTCATAAAAAAAATTGAAATTGCACTTTGTCACTCTGTAGGTAACTTTAGATGCTCGTCAGTATCATCACTCGCTCTCTTCGCTCGTCTTCTTCTTCTAGACGAAATGGCTATAGAATACCTTAAGCCAATGCGAAGTTAGTCTAGGTCGCCTAGGGCGAAATTAGTTAGGTCGCCGGACTCTTAAACAAAGGATATCTACCAAGTCGACGCAAGTTGATTCGCAAACAAAATCAATGCAACCACACTGAAAGTACCAGGCGGTCATAAAACTGAAGCAGGTGTCGTAGACATTGTGTGAACATATGTGTATTGTATGTCATCTGCTACATGACTGGAGCCCGGTGAATGGCGACAGACTCGCCCCCGTCACATTTGGGACTGAATATCGTCTGGTGAAGTGTGGGTGTTGTACACTTTTGCCAGCCGCCTCGTGGGAAAGGCGTGATGATATTTATTTATTTATTTATTGATAGGAAAACAAACAGCTGTTTAACAATAACTAAGTACACAACGAAATAAAACAAATAAGCCTGTAGAGATAGTTTTCACTAATAAAGTACGAAAAATAAATTGAAAGAAAGTGTTACATAAATTTCGAAATAACAAGAATGTTATGTATTAATGTATTTGGTTTATTACCTACTACATAAATGGCTATATTTTGATATGATGTATCTCAGCATAATGACAAGCCACTACGCGCTAAGCACTGTGTATTTATATACTTACTACGCAAAATAATATTATTACACATTATCTTACGCGATGTTTTGCGAATTTAGAAGGTCGTTTTCCTCGTTCAGGTAAAAAAAAATGTTTTAAATTTTAATAATATTTAAAGGCTCAAATTGACACTAGTTGTTCGCTAGAAGTGTCAAAAATAGAGTAATTAATAAAAATGGGTTGTCTGTAAAGTCTGTTTACGGACGATAGTTTAACGTGACAACGTCATGACAAAACATTGATGAAGTCTTCTCCTCAGACGCGTAGGCCAGTCGAGTAGAAGAGAGATAGATGCGGCGCAAGCCGAACGCCCAAGCTGATCGTGCCTTTCGCTCGCTCGTGTAACGCTCTCGCTCCGATCGCCCGAGCGGAGCGTAACGGGACAATGAGTTATCCTTTTTCGTGCGTGCAGCCGGCGTTCATAGATTTATTAGACGTTGTCACGTCAAAAACTGCTTCACCGATTTTGGTACAGTTTATATGGGACCACTAAAGTATGATCATTAAAAACATTAAAATCGACTCGCACTTGGCCGGTTTTACATATTTTACTATTTTACGATTTATGTTGTGTGTCTATGCAATGGATCCGAAGTGAAATTGTTTTTTGTTTAATAAAAAACCTAACCCTTTTTTATTATGGAAACTAACGTGGTTTTCACACATTATGATTTATAAGTATACTCATCCGCGCGCGCGCACTCGCCTTGATGAAGACGCCGAATGCGGTTGAAACTATAGTCGGAATAATCGACTAAATCGTATGTTCCCGTGTTATAAATAAAAAAAAAAAACATAAAACCTAACCCTCTTTGCACAGTCGGCTAAAAACATCAGGTGAGGTCCAACACGTCACAGATTAAATCAGTTTACGTTTCTAAAAAGTTCACAACACGATAACAGAGTGATTAGTCATGGGTTACCTTGAATGCATAACGCAGTCATTGATAGCTCAGTCGTGGAAGTCGCGTTGGGTGTAAACAACATGTTTTCGTCTGAACTCCTGCGCATTAGAAAGGATAAACAAGTCATATAGACTATCTACGATAATATTATTAAGTTAGGCAACCGTGTGTGAAAATGTCTCGAATTTATTTATTACCCATGAAGATTCGTTCAGCCGTGAAAAGCCTACAAACAGATAGAGTTACTTTTGGTTTTATAATATTAGGAATTAAGTATGGATTGAAATAATAAATGTTTTATGATTGACATACCTACAACACGCACGAAACGCTTTGGTTCCTCATTTCTCATAGGAACCGCTAGAGTGTGGATTACTCTGCCAGAGTGTGTGTTCCCTGATACTTATAATCTGGGTGTCTTCAAGTCTCGAGTGAAACGGTTTCTTTTTTTTTAATGTAGAATAGGTCGGCGTTTGACCACCAACTCGCCTGATGTTAAGCAACGTTGTGGTCTAAGATGGAGCACGACGACCTATAAGGTACTTATTCACTCTAGCCTTGAAGTTCTGTAGAGTGAAGAAGTACAAAGACGGCAGTTGAGTGAGGCGCTACAAGTGCGCTACTGCTCAGACCCGTCTTCGGAACGGTTACACCGGACTACATCCCGAAACACGACTAGGTCATTTCACGGCATGGCTTGGTCCGGTGGTAACTAGTCACGGCCGAAGCCTCCCACCAGAGTTTGCTACCCGGTTAGCACTACCCGGGGACGTGTAGGGAATCAGAATAGAGTACACTCCTACACGGACGTGGGTAGCTCAGCCCCCAACTAGGCTCCTAACTGCCCAACTCTAGGCAAGCGTGCTCCATCGTAGGCCGCATCACTGCTTATCATCAGGCATGTTGGCGGTCAAACGCAAGCCTATTTATTAAGTAATAAAAAAAATATTAAAAAAAGAATAAAGAAACCAAATTTTCATACAATAACCCTTAAATTTGTACAACAATAGTCCAGCGCCGGTCATGTGGTCACACAGCAATGTCACTCGATATGCAAATCATGATTCATGCGTTCATGACTACGGGTCATGTTGCAGGCGTGCGATTGTTTACGCCAGCTATTCATTTACGATAGGGACGCAAGAGTGTGAGGGGGAGAGTTGATAAGGGTACTAGCTTGGACGCGGCCACTCGGCCGTATAAAATGTCAAAAAGGCTGTCAATAGAGTCCTTAGAGGTCAGCAACAATACATTCATATCCTCACGCTAGAAATAAGGATAGGATAGCTGTACCGAGATTTAGACTGACTAAGTCAAATAAGGTATTTTAGGCAACAGCGTTCGTTTTTACAATAAAATCCCGAAAAATATAACAGGGCTCACTGAGGGAAAATTCAAATCACATGTAAAAACTATACATTTATGAAAAGAGTTATAAGGTTAAGAATTATTTAGAAGACAAAGATGTCTGAAGATGTCTGGAGCCTTCCACTTCCGCCAAGTAGCCACTAGTATTTATAGATATTACCTAGTTGTAAGCCAAAATTTGTGAGGCTGTAATTTATTTAGTACCTGGATGGCCGAGCTTTGCTCGGTATTTTTTTTTTAAATTGTGTTTTTTTTGGAAAATAAACAATTGATTTTAGTCTAACCTCAAAGCAAACACTCATTGACTTCGTGTTACTTAACAACGCCATCTGCTGTTGTGTAGTTAAAGCAATTAGTTGCTCGCAAAAAATAGTATTATTATTCGCCAATAGATGTCAGCAAGAGTCATATTTTTCAGTTGAGACTACTCAAACGCCTCCTTTTTGTTATTTTTCTTCCAAGTTTATGTTTAAGTTGATTATCGATAAAACACGAATAAAATGACATTTTCTAAAAATGATTCCTAGCTAGATCGATTTATCGCCCTCGAAACCCCCTATAAACTAAATTGTATGAAAATCGTTGGAGCCGATTCCGAGATTCCAATTATATATATATATATATACAAGAATTGCTCATTTAAAGATATAGATATCTGTATGTACTAGACATACAGATATTACCTAGTTGTAAGCAAAAATTTGTGAGTTAGTTATTTATTTTTTTATTTGAAAAAATAATGCCCCTCAGTTTCTTGCCTGTTCTTCTGAGTAGAGGCTCTTTATCCGAACAAGACGGTCGAGTCTATTTAAATAACTTTGACGTTCATAAGTGTATCTTCGATACCTAAATTGAACAAAATCATTTTGACTTTGACTTTGACTTTGACGCTTTTCCCCGAAGGGGCTGGCAGAGGTGTAGAGGAACTAAGAAAACGCGATAAATCACACGCATAACATATCCTATAAGGGTTCCGTTTTTTCCTTTTTAGGTACGGAACTGTAAAAACTGCTTCATATGCAAATGGTATTATCATTAGGGTTGGGTAGACAATGAAATGCGTCCGGTTACCTAATCGAACGCTACAGTCTCGGTGCCAAGGTCGGCAATTGTACTCCACGAATGAACTGTCTAAGATATCCTACTCATATTATAAACGTGTAAGTTTGTAAGAATAGATGGATGTTTGTTACTCATTCACGCCAGAACGGCTGAACAGATTCTGGAATAATCTGGATGAAATTTGGCACAGAGATAGATTATAGTCTAGTATAGCACATAGGATACTTTTTAACCGGGGGTGAAACCGCGAGGTGCACAAAATTTGTGTTAGATCTATGTCTGGGTGTTAATATATATTTACTCGTAAGTAAGTATGTATATTTAAAAATATCTAAGTATGTATATAGTGAGTCTCTGGCAGCCATAGTACAAGCTTTGCTTAGTTTGGGGTCAGGCGACCGTGTGTGGAAGTGTCCCAAATTTGTTTATTTAGCCACCTAAGTCAACAGTATTATCTGGTAGTCCGCCAATCCAATGCAGCGTGACCCCTGAGCTAACGCAAACGTCCCTCTTATCAGTTGTTATCGTGACCCTATTTCACGTAGCAACTGATTTTATCGAGCTCTATGAGTTTTTTCCTGGTCATTAGGCTGAAATTGTTTTTAATACCTAACTATTGTTACAATATTATTTTGAAGCTAGACTATTATTGCTAGGAGCTCTGTGAGGTGTAGATCTCGCGGCCGACGTTTGTCCTAACGTAGATTGTAGTCGGGTAAAAATGGGGCTAATTTGTAAGAAGGTAAGGATATCCTTGTAAATAAAAAAAATCCAAATCTACACTATCAACAAAATTGAAAGTAACTCTTGCCTGTCTGTCTGTTTGTAGGTTTTTTACGGCTAAACGGATCTTAATGAAATTTGATAATTTGTTACAGTTACAGTATATCAACAAGAAGTCGCGGGTAACAGCTAGTCTGTTTATAAATGACAAACAAAATTTTAAGGTACACAATAAACAAAAAAAAAACAACAGAACTGAAAACTTTTCCATTTTTATGTCGGTTAAAAAGACAATAAGTTTTCAACGAAACACGTGCAAATTTGGCTTGAAGCCATGCGTAGCGACGTGGCCAAGCATCAGATCTAGCCCATTGGGTCATTATGCCAAGTATCGACCTTGACACACCCACATCCACACACCTACTACACACAAACAGAAAAATCGTATACGATTAGTCAGAGATGTCAAGAAATCGGCAACGATCAACGCAAGTGTATTATTCCGACTAGTCTGAAACTATTTATTTATTTATTATTACTAACACGATTAAAACCAGTTACATTTGCAATATTGGAAATTGATTCTATATAATATTAATCATAATTAAAAAAAAAATTAACGAAATTAAATTATTGTTTTTCAATTCTATAATAATAATAAAAAAATGTGGTATAAATGTCAGAAATATTATAAGATGTCAAAATAAAAATAATGACACAATGCAATTATGTTAATTGTCATAAAAAAAAAATTGATAAGTAATGTGTCAAAATACTTAAAAATGTCAAAAATGCGATAGAAATAACAGTATAAATGTCCAAAAAAAATCTGTTACCAAAAATCAAAATCACACTGACACAAATACTCCCATTCATCATCATCATTCAACTCCTTCCTCCCACTACTATAGTCTAAACAATCTACTAAATCGTACGTGAGTAATTCCCGTTTCATAAAATCGAATGTGTGAAACCATGTCAGTAATAGTATAGAAAAAACCACCGACACAGATTTTCATTAAACATAGCTAAGAATACTACTGACTAGTTCTCTTTCTTTTCAAAATTGTAATAATTACGCGTTTTATAGAAATTGTGGGTCCATCTCGAGCTTTCATGCTCACTATCGAAGGCACCTTCTTGCGGCGGCGTCGTGTGTCGGCTCGTTCTCTTCCCTCAAATATGGTTGAGGAGAGCGATGGCTGGCACATGCGTTATACTCGTGATGGGGTGCTGCTTGCGGGTCGCTGGTCTGCTCGTGGTGTACTTACAATGCAATAAGTAAATCTGAAAACCTTTAACCTAACTTTAGATTAAGACTTAATAACTAACCCCCTCTACCTGTACTCCCCTTAAATAATAATTAAAGATTTATGTTAACAAAAGTTACGGTCCCCGGAGTACGTGGAGTGTAATTAAAAAAAAAAACAGAACGAAAATAAACAAACGAAATTAAAATCGGTTCATCCGTTTGGCAGCTACGATGCCACACACACACACACACACACACACACACACACACACACACACACACACACACACACACACACACACACACACCGTCGTTCTTGAGTCGAGGGTTAAAAACGGTGAAAAGACAATTTTTCCCTGACCCCTGCCAGTCCAGCTGGTGAAAAGGATCAGTTGATCGCTTGACAACAGCCTGTCGACTCCTGGGTCGAAGCAATAACAGTTCGTTGACTGCTCATCAGCTCATCCGTCTCGAGGTCCCCCAGCGCGGGATGCGATCAAAGCTAAACGGCGTTGAGCTCATCGTGGGCTAAAAATAACGCAGCTGTTCTGTACTAGCGAGCCGTCCCGACTTCGCACGGCACCTTACGTGGAAAATTATCAAACTGATGGTGAAAACCAACGAGATTAATGTACTACGTACTAGAGGAGCTGATCCAAATAAAAAACGTGAAGCAACTTAATGAAGTGGGTCTGCCCACCGTGGGCTGACCGCAGGTTTGCTGCAGCGTTGACCACTGAACTGCTAATCTACGGATTAAATGAGTCCTCGCTCGCGCGGTAAAGGGACGTGGGTAATGGGTATAAGGCGTAAAAGGGGAGCGAGGTGGACAATACGGTGCGCTATCCGTCTATCATATCTCCGTCGTATTTGACACCTTACCTTCACCGTGGAGATAATACTCTGGAGTCATACTCTTTATGAGAAGTGTGATTTACAACCGGAGTTGCAGAATAGGAAGCGATAAAAATGACGTGATCTAAACGATCTTCTATTGGTCAACAATTCTCCACAAATATCTTATTCCTTTCACCTCCAAGCATGACTCTAACTCCATTTTAAGATCAGACCGTCCGTATTTGCGTTCGTATGTCCGTTATCGCCGAGACCACTCGTTACAGAAGCGTCTCCGGTTTTTCACACTCCGATCAATAACCAAACACCAACTCAGGAACCTTCCTTAAGAAATAATCGTAACAGACCACGGGTCAATTACAGAAAGCTTTTTTAATATGTAGTACCTACATACACTTCAATCAAAGTAGGAGGATTGTTAGGTATAAGTCAAGCGCGGCTGCGACCGCGCCGCGCCACCTTTGCTTGCAATAAACCAGTGCGCAAATAGCCAGCGGTTTGATTTGACGTGTCCCTGTCCGCATACTTAACACAAACATATTTAAATTGACGGAAGGCTTACAGTTAGGGTGTAGTTATAACAAGCGCTCGGGAAGCACTATCAACGCCCGACGATCTTCCGACGCGCTCTCAGAGTGCTCTTCTCCAAAAATGTATGAAATTCATACAAAAGGATCATACCAAGAATAAATACGCAGTGCGAAAAGTGATGATGATGATACATCTGTATCATCATCATCATTTTCAAAGTCTTGTCTGGCTGTTTAGCTAGTCTTTTTACCGGACTGCTTAAGAAGGATGGTTATGTTTTTCGAGTGTATGTATGTATGTATGAGGTTTCTTTAGCACGCCCTACAACTTAAACAGCTTGATGTACTCGTATTTCGACACGTGAGATGTCATTTGAATCGTCTTGATAGTGGAAGTGACATAGGGTTCAACATTTTGCAGCAGGGCTTTTTGTTTTTCTTCTAATAATGTTACTTGCTAGTTACTCTTTCTGTTCCTGATTATCTTGGCAATTATAAAAGCTAGCGACATAGTAGGGAATTTTGGCATAAATCTATATAACATTAACCAACACATTTGTAGAAAATTTGGCATAGATCTAAATATTTTTTACAAAATGAATTGGAATTTTGAAATTCTTTTTTTTACACGTAAAAGTTTAGAAGTGCGCGCTGGCTGAACGCGTCGGTCATGCTAGCCGAGCGCTTGTCGCTGCGCGTTGTATCGGCAACGCGTCGTTGGCCTTTGTTAAACTAGTCCCTTATTTGTTTTTTTGGAAACGAGCCAGTGTTTCGGTAGTACACATCGAACATGTGCGCGCTATACGAGATCTTTCCTCAGGCGTCATCGGGATGCGAAGGAAAGTGAGGGCAATGTCATTGATATAAATACTTGCACTGCGGTGTGCCTTGTAATAAATGACCTGAAGTTTAAAGTGCCATGAGTAGAGCTGGAGGGTCCGACGCGACCAACTTCCGCGCGTGTTCTTAATTCGGGTTTTTTATCCGACTGCGCAAGGAGGGTTATGTTTTTCGAGTGTATGTCTGTAAGTAAGTATGTATGTATGAGGTTTCTTAGGCACGCCCTACAGTCCAAACAGCTTGATGTATATCGACATGTGAGGTGTCATTTGAATCGTCTTGATAGTGGAAGTGACTAAGGGTACAACATTTTGTAGCCGAGTTTTTTTTTATTTTATGAACCGATTTTGAAAACCAATTCGGATGATGGGAAGTCGGTTTTTGTATTTTTCAATAGATTAGAGCGGTAGCGCTTTTTAACTAAATCCTATCCTACTAATATTATAAACGCGGAAGTTTGTAAGAATGGATGAATGGATGGATGGATGTTTGTTACTCTTTCCCGCTAGAACGGCTGAATAGATCTGGATGAAATTTGGCACAAAGATAGATTATAGTCTAGAATAGCACATAGGATACTTTTTAACCGCAGGCGAAACCGCGGGGCGCAGCTAGTCCTTTATAAAAACCCAACAAATCTTGACGTGACACAGCATAAGGTAGTCTTTACCAAAGTTAACTCTGAAGTACTTAAAAAACGCGATCAACATGTTGGACCTCTAATTTGTTGATTTTTTGGGTCGACCCAAATTATTTTGGAGTTTGAGCTCTCTAGTAGTAGACAAATGACTCTCCCCTGGATGCGGAGAGTATCCAGGGGTCAGAGTCATTTGTCTACTTCCATAGGACAAATCACCGGAGCCTACAATTTGAGGCTCGGTCATGCCACGATTATCTACATACACATACGTCTACGTGACCCGCTTTATTTAGAGTTGAAAATCGTAAATCATAATATTTGATGGTAAAATGAGATCGCCTCCTAGAAATATTTTTTTTTTCCGTTTTTATTAGTATTAATCGTAAAAAGAACACAAATAAGAATAAGTTGCTCGGTTAAATGTTACAGAACTAATCTGGCTATTTAATAATCGAAAAAAAAAATGTGGTGTAATCGCTGAAAATTTGGAGAACTACGTTCCGATAGTTTTTTTAAGAACATTCTTTTTGTGATTATTTTTTTCCAAAATGAGAATGATTTTCGAAATTTAACTTAGGTTAAACTTTAGTTGGTTGTTTCTTCTACCAGCTGTATTTTTTTTTGCACCTGATCTTCATAATTCTTCGTATCAAACTAGACACAACAAAAACTTGTTTTTTGGTGATTTCGTGTAATACGGGGCCTTAACGTGCCATCCGACCCACGGTAGCGCTCATTAGTAAATTACACCTAATTTAATTACAAATTATCCTCACGACAATATCTTACCAACCGGAAGTGAGTACCTGACCGTGGACGCCTGTTTCCAGTATATTTCCTCAAACGCTCTGAGCCCACACACAAATACTGTGTACACATATACTCAACCAACTTATACATGCACCCGCTCAAATGCCCGAACTAAAATCCTCTTCGAGACGCTGTCAGGTTAGTTAAGCTAATGCGATGGTGACGCCACCAGTTCAGTATTCAAACGTGTTGGTAGTAGTAAGTTGTATGTAGGTGTTTGAACGGCCGTGACTCGTTGTAGTGCCGGATTAAGCGAGCGCGGGGCCTGTAGCAAATGTTGAGGGGCCCTGGAGTACTTGGTTTGCCACCAAAATACACAATTTCCCCTGAAAGTATTGTGGTGTTGCCAAGTATGGTCAGCGCTTTTTTTTCTCCTATTTTGGGAAATTTGGCGCTGCGTGTCTACTTTGAAAACAGTTATTTGGTGTAGGGCAGCCTAATTGGGAGAAGGTCAAGACAGAGGGAGCGGGTTCGAATCCAGCCGACGGCACGCACCAATTTGTTCATTGTGTGATCATATGTGCGTATTGTATGGCGACTGGCTTGTCCCCTGTCACATTTGGGACTGAATATCGTCCGGCAAAATGTGGGTGTTGTATTACACCTCTGCCAGCCCCCTCGGGGGAAAAGGCGAGACGATATGTTATGTTTTCACGCGAGGCCCGTAGCATTTGCTGCGTCCTGCTATGCAGCTAATCCGGCACTGATACCACATCTTAATAAGTTTCATTCAAAAACCTACGCTCAGGCAGGGATGAATGGGTTTAAATATGCGGGGCCCCCTTTCACGCGGGGCCCGTAGCAATTGCTACTCTTGGTTAATCCGGCACTACACGTTGGTGTAAAATTGTAAACAAACTGATAGGTTCAGCATGTGGCGTGTATAAATGGTTATTATATTGGCGTTTGTTAAATATAATTAGACAGTATTTACTATGTAATGCTTGCGAGGCTCGACTAGATCGTATTTAGTCTATTTAATACAGCGAGTAGCATCCACATTCTGCACAATGACTACCTATATGTCTAGAGAGAGTTCCGTACTGTTTATGAACGAAAAGTGACAGGCCAACTTCTTAATACTAGGTTGCGTAACAGGGGCCCTATTCAGAGATTAGAGATTTTCACCTCACCTTTTTTCGTCCTTGTTGCTCTCGTTTGAAACATAGGTGTGAGAGTGACCAAGATAAAATCTCATCACATCTCACGCGTAGGAGCGTAGGTGTACCACCATCTTAGTAACCACGACCACTCTGCCAAGAGTGCCCGATTAAGAAGAAGAAGTTCCATCTCGGCGCTAAATGTCGGGGCTACGGGCACGTTTTCGCACAGTACTGCGGCTGACTGTGCCAGCCTTCCTAATAATGGGCCTACCATGACATCTCATTAGGTACCATGATGGTTTTTGTTTTCGACGCTTGGCGACCAAGGACTTTATTGCGCGGCGATATGATTCTAAAGTCAAGGTCAAAATGTTTTTATTCAATTTGGGTATCACTTATAAACGGCAAAGTTTTTTTTTTAAATAGACTCGACCGCCTCGTTCGTATAAAGAACTTCTATTTATAAGAACAGGCAAGAAACTGAGAAATTCTAGTTCGCGCATCAAGATCATAGCGACATGATGTCAAGGTAGGCCCTCTGATCTTCGTCACGTCTACACTGTCTACTTGCTTGCCATTCAGCACGTAAGCATCCCAGGAGCGTTTCTCAAGAGCATTCATATTTTGCGAAGCCTACACACACGTATACACCTCTTATGAGTGTTTACGTGACCGCTATCGCGTCGGTATCTTTGAAATAATTGACAAATTGGCCCCATTCTACTGCCGGTTGGTTCAGAAGTGGAATTTTATTGCTTTGACTCTGTGTGGAAGGGCAATTGATAAAGTGGACCCCCTACTGGGGTTTTTCACACGGCAAGGAGGTTATTTTTTTGTATATATGTATGTGTGTATGTATGTATAAGGTTTCTTTGGCATGCCCTACAGCCTAAACGGCTTGATGTATAATATTTCGACATGTGAGGTGTCATTTGAATCGTCTTGATAGTGGAAGTGTAATATGGTACAACATTTTGCAGCTGGGCTTTTGTTTTTGTTTTAATAATGTTACTCGTTTGATGTTACGCTTTCACGTCTTAATTACTCAACCGATCATCATGAAATTTGCATACACGTTGTCAGAGGTACAGAAAAGGACATAGGGTATCATCCCGAAAAACTAACGATTCCTGAGTACCAAGAGAAAAACCGCTAGGCGCAGCAAGTATACTATACAATATACATGTTTGTGGGAATAATGTCAACAGAATATTTTAACACGTGGTATAGTAATATACTACGCCAGGTATATTATTATCATGTTTTGACATCTCAGGAATGTTTGCAAAAGACAGCTAATCTGTACGTATCTGTCATTATCCATTATAACATGCCAGAATTGAGCGTGGCTTTTAGATTATTTGAAAGTGACTCTTCGGGTCCTCTCCGCCCTTACACGCGCTCGATGGATAGGTCACCTCATCCTCTGAATCAGGAATGACTTACAGATCGTCCATCATTGTAGAGACGTTGAAATCTGGTTGAAAAGTTGACAGGTTGATGGAGAAGACGGGTTGATGTTACATTGCATTGATGCTCAATTTTTTTATGAAGAAATTTGTATCATCAAAGTAGGTAGGTAAGAAGTATGTGTTGGTCGACCTGTTTGGCAATTGTCATTCTACTCTAAAGGTTATCACTCATTAGAGCCATCCGGGACCTGTCACGCACCGCCTGGCCACGTGCGGTGAGGTATTCTTCATCTGAACTTCTACGGATAAGCGCTCACTACATCAACTCCGGAACACCTTGACGTAAGCTGTCAACGCGCGCACGGCGAGTGGCTCACTCGGTGACCACGCGCCGCCCGCGAGTGATTCACGCGAGGACAAGTGACAATCGCTGACAGATTAACTAGGAAAATCGTGGACCGCGCAAGGTTGGCCTGGTGACCACGCGAAGTTCACTGGTTGATCACGCGGCGTCCACCCGTTAATCACCAGTTGACCACCAGTCGAGGCGTTCCCGAGTCGTTTCAATAAATCCTTAAAGCTCTACATTTCTACAACCATTACCACCTTACTTATAAAATACGAAATTTGAGTCCGTAGACAGACTACGAGGGTCTATTGTTATTCTGATGGAAAGGAATTTGGTATGCATTCTGAAAACAAGTAACATTACGAAAAACCCGGCTGCAAAATGTTGTACCTACGTCACTTTCACTATCAAGACGATTCAAATGACAACTTATATGTCGAAATACATCTAGCTGTTTAGGCTGTAGGGCGTACCAAAGAAACCTTATACATACATACATACATACACACATACACTCGAAAACCAACTCTCCTTGCGTATTCGGGTAAAAAACCCTTTACTAAATTATCACAAGCCATGTCATTCGCCTCAATTATAAGAAAAACTCTATTTTACGAGTATAATCATGGAACGCTAAAAATTCCGAACACACATAGGCAAAAACTGACAATGTGTCCCAAACGTATAATATTCTGTTATGTGGCCGCCGCGCAGCACGTTCGACCACAAACATTTGAAAAATGCGTGAAGAATCGCAGTGTCTAAATTTCATGATGACAATAGTTTTGTCTTAGACAAAAAGATTTTACACTCCAATTTTTGAACAACACCTTTATTTTCTCTTTTGTCTGACCAAACCAAAACCGAACCAAAGGCGTCTGAGATACAAAGAAAATGATAACCAAATCAGAAAGCGAGTTTTCACTCTTTATTTGCACGCAAATATTTCCGACTGCTTATTTTTAACCCACACGTCACTATGACCATGCTGGATTGGTAAAACTTCCGGGCGAGCGTCTTTCCGACGCAGATTTGCAGTTTCAATTCGACCTGCAGCGCTATAAGAAAATCCAGTAGCTTCGAACCACTCGTGTTAAAATGTAAACAACAACGTGGCGTGTCTACGACTCTGCGCCCACGCAATCGGACCACGCCATTCGTTTGTTTACTCGCGTTCTATATTTGAAATCAGTCTCGATTGGACGCTCGGCGCGGATAGACGCGCCGGCGATCGCTCCGCTTTCAAACACGTTTAAAAAATACTTGCGCGCCGTACAAGTGATTGCCATTTGCGCAGTTTGTTTTTCGTGTGTGAATAATTAATTTGAAGGATTTTGGTGATAGTGCCCGTGAATATGACGGAACAGAAGTGTTTAGCTCCCGTTGAGGACGATTTAGGTATTTATTGGGTTTCTTTGTTTTGACACGTGGATGTTGTGCGTATTAGTTTAATTACTATTGTTTTTATAGTGATTTGTTGCACAATGGTTAACGGAAACCAATTAAATGTGGTGATTATGGTTTGTGGTGATTACCGGCCGGTCGTGATTTACGTTGAATTCCTTTTATTATCAACTATTTTATAACAGCTGCTAAGTATTGGGCCTACCGTTTGCACGAAATAATAATAATACATTTATTTACAAAAAATATAGCACATAAGCAAATTTTCAATAGATGTTTACAGAAAAGAACCCAGAAAAATTTTTTCGGTGGGCCCCAAACTAGGCTAGGCCTGTATCTTGGGTACCCTGAGAACAGAGCATAAGTGATATTATTGATCTGCGCTGACAACATGGAATTACTGTTAATGTACATATGAAATCTACCTTCTCCTTTATCTGTTCTAAGAATGATCTCCTTGGTGTTTCTGGACTCCTGGTCTTTCTAGAACGTTAAGGGGTTTTTGGAGAAGATTAAATGAGTAAATAAATAAGTTCGGGACATTTTTCACACACGGTCGCCTGACCTTAAACTAAGCAAAACTTTTGCTATGGCTGCCAGATACTGATTTACGTACATTTATATTTTTATTTATTAGGTACTAGCTAATATTATAAACGCGAAAGTTTGCATGAATGGATGGATGGATGGATGGATGGATGTTTGTTACTCTTTCGCGCCAGAACGGCTAAACATATCTGTATGAAATTTGGCACAGAGATAGATTATAGTCTAGAATAGCACATAGGATACTTTTTAACCGCGGGTGAAACCGCGAGGCGCAGCTAGTATTCCAATAACGTCGAACCGATTTGCAGTAAAATTGTTATGATTTTTAATATTTTGGCTTACAATAATAAATACCGGAAGTCATTGGCCGAGAATAGGCGGGCAGGAAATAGCAAATGGTATGAAATAGTATGAACAATGACCTTACTAAAGGAGGCCAATTTTATCGGCAAAGCGTCTATGCTCCAGCTTAGGCAAAAATGCTTTTGTATGTCCGGATCTTTGTCCTCGTCTACAAGTCGCGTTTCTGAACTGATTCTCTTGAAATTTTGTGAGCAAGATCAATAATTATATAGATTTTTTGGTCCAGGGCAGTCTTTGGATTTTGTTTTTGAATGCCATTACAAAAAAGTGTATGGGGACAGGCTCGCCCCCTGTCACATTTAGGACTTAATATCGTCTATACTTAATATAACGCCTCTGCCAGCCCCTTCGGGGGAAATGCGTGACGATATGTCAAGTTCCAAAAAAGTGCAAAAAATGCCTGGGCGTATAAAAACTGTACAATTATCGAACCCGCTCACAAAATTTTACGTGAATCGGTTAAGGGATGCGACCTGAAGGGGAGACAGACATCGGCCGCGAGGTCTCCAGCTTGCAGAGTCACTAGCATTAGTGTGACCACAGAGTAAATATACAAGTGTGTCGTAAGCACTTAGGTAAAATAGATTAATCAAAGTGTCGTGCGTGCGTGACCGTACACACGTTGATCAATCTCGTTAATAATCCACTGTCCCCCGAGGGGGCTGGCAGAGGTGTAATACAATACTCACTCTTCGCCGGACGATATTCAGTCCCAAATGTGCCTGTCGCCATACACCGGGCTCCAGTCATGTAGCAGATGATATACAATACGCACATATGTACACACAGTGAACAAATCGGTGCGTGCCGTTGGCTGGGGTCGAATCCGCTTCCTCTGGCTTGAGAGGCGGGCCTTCTCCAACTAGACTATCATAGCTTCCTAATACATAATTATAAATGCTAAAAAGAGTTTGTTTATTTTTTTGTTCGTTATGCTTTTACAGCAAAAACGTCAACTTTGTAAACAAACTTGCAAGAAAAATGTATTGTCTTCCTTATCAGCTTATCACTACTTGCTTCTTCTTTTCGTAATGCAATCTTTAGGTTGTTGAACTTTGACTACGATGTGGCAAGAAGTCAAGGGTACTGATACCTGTGTCTTTTTTTTTATAACTTAATAGGCTTGCGTTTGGCCGCCAACATGCCTGATGATAAGCAGTGATGCGGCCTACGATGGAGCACGCTTGCCTAGAAGAAACCGATTCACTCGAGACTTGAACACACCCAGATTATAAGTGTCAGGGAACACATACTCTGGCAGAGTATTCCACACTCTAGCGGTCCGTATGAGAAATGAGGAACCAAAACGTTTCGTGCGTGTTGTTGGTATGTCGATCATTAAACGATGCCGCTTTTTTTGAACTCTTGATTGTTTTGTAGTGTCTAAAGAGATCTCAGCGATAAGACCGCCTTTTGTGCTGATTTCATATCCTTATCTCTAATGTCTTTTTTGTTTTGTTTTTGTGACGTTTATGAAGGTGTCTGTCGTTATTTGTCTGGGAAAAGCCTTTCTTTGTGATAAGACTGCCTTTTGTGGCTTCTTTATCTATACTTCTACTAACCTGGCAGTGACTGAACAGATCTTGGCGATAAGACCGCGTTTTGTGTTGAATCCCTCTCATTATCTCATCTTTTTTTGTCATGCCAATGAAGTGGTGTCTGTCGTTATCAGCTTGGAAGAAATACTGCGATAAGGCCATCCTTGTAATTCTATAAACCTGGCAGTGTCTGAACAGATCTTGGCGATAAGACCGCCTTTTGTGCCGATTTCATCTCCTTATCTCCAATTTTTTTTTTTGTTTTCTTTTTGTGATGTTGTGTCTGTCGTTATCTGCCTGGGAGAAATTCCTCTTTGCGATTGGGCCGCCTTTTGTGGCTTCCCTATCTATACTAATCGACCGAGTAAGCGAAGCCTCCCTGCTTCAGCTTAGGCAAAAATGCTTTTGCATGTATTTTTTAATGTGTTTTTGGAATATCGAAAAACTGAATTGACATAAAAATTCTAGATAAATATCGAACCAGCTCACAAAATTTCACGAGAATCGATTGAGGAATGCGACATCATTTCGAAAGCATTTTGCAACTTTAAAATTTCGAACCGTTTTTTTTTTGAGATGACATGTACTTTACCCTTTTCCCCTGACAACATGCATGCAAAGTTTCATTTCTTGGCATGGTGATCGGTCGAACACTTAACGCGTGAAAGCGTAACGTATAAACAAACGAGCAATCTCACCTTTGCATTTATAATATTAATGAAATATTAGTTTAAATATGTACATTATGAAGGGAAACCTGCCACTGTCCCTTAAGCGCAGGCATGGATAAGAAAGAAAGACACACTTATGAACGTCAAAGTTTTTAAATAGACTCGACCGCCTTGTTCGGATAAAGAGCCTCTACTCAGAAGAACAGGCAAGAAACTGAGGGGCATTATTTTTTCAAATAATAAATAAATTACAGTCTCACAAATTTTTGCTTACAACTAGGTAATATCTGTATGTACTAGTGGCTATTTGGCGGAAGTAGAAGGCTCCAGACATCTGTCTTCGAAAAAAATCCTAACCTTATAATACCTACCCTCTTTTCATTAATGCTGTTTTGACATGTGATTTGAATTTTCCCTCGGTGAGCCCTATTATAATTTTCGGGATTTTATTGTAAAAACGAACGCAGTTGCCTTAAAATGGCTTATTTGACTTAGTCAGTCTAAATCTCGGTACAGCTATCCTATCCTTATTTATAGTGTTATTATTGTAATAGTCACAGATCAGATGGATTGATACATAGGCTACCTTCTAAACGCAGCGCAGGTAAAACCGCGAAGCGCAGCTAATAATAAATAATAAATGTATAAAAGTTATTCTTATTCACATAAGAGGTTTAATATAATCATTTATAGTCAGCTTTCTACATCACGGATGCTATGTGACTATTAGCTCATAAAACCGGTTTTAAATGAGCATTATATGACCATATATTATATATGAAGCCATGACCTTATGCTCTTTGAAGGCTTATCATGCCATTTTAACGAGTCACCTCTAAAGGACACTGGAATAATAACAAATTACTTATTAGATAGAATTTTTTTTTATTACAAAAGGACGACTGACAGGTTCGAAAAGAGGTCTGCTCCTGAGTGCATCACAAACCCAACTGTACACTCCCTTTCATTCTTTATCTCTCTCTCTCCCCCCTCTCTATCTCCCTGTCTATCTCCCTCTCTCTCCCTCTCCCCCTCTCTCTCCCTCTCTCTCGCTCTCGCTCTCTCTCTCTCTCTCTCGCTCTCGCTCTCTCTCTCTCCCCCTCTCTCTCTCTCTCTCTCTCTCTCACACACACACACATACTAGGCCTGTGTAAATATTTAAATTTTTGATTGTTATTTTAATTTAATTTACTACTGTTATAAAATTGCGGAGACATCCGCCGTTTTGAAAATTTCCAAAAGCTGTATATAACTACCGAATGAACTAACAGCTTGAATTAAATTGATCAAATGCAATATATTTTCGATATTAAATGACTGATAAACAATATTAATTTCACAATTAACGTCAAAACAATATCGCCCTTTACGTTCGACTTCCCTTGACCCGGCCCGACATATAACCACACTTGACCACAGAATTAACAATACTTAAGTAAATAATTAATTATGTATACATACGAGTATCTATAGCCAATAAATAATACATGTCATTGTTTGCCTCGTTAAATACTATTTGCGTATTGTTTTTGAGCGATTGCATCGCAAAATATATAGGTGAAATGTGACACAAAGACTTTTGTGTCATTCGTGACGGAGAAACCTTGTAATGGATATTATCGTCATCATGGCTGCCTCGGTGGCTCAGTTGGTAGTGAACCTGCCTTCTGAGATTGGGGGCGTAGGTTCGATTCCCACCTAGGGCAAACATTCATGCGATGAACATTTGTGTTTGTTCTAAATGTCTGGGTGTTATTATCTATTTAGGTATGCATTTAATAAAAATATAAATGTATGTTCTAGCTATGTACTCGCGACTTCGTTTATTCAGAAAATAGTGTCCAAAAACCATCTTCGTGAAATACTGTAACTAACTATCAAATTTCATCACGATCCGTTCAGCCGTTTAGCCGTGAAAAGCCTAACAATAAACAAACAGATATAGCTACTTTCGATTTTAGAGGTATAACATTAGTATAGAAGTATGGATTTCAGTCTCTGGCAGCCATAGTGCAAGCTTTGATTAGGTTGGGGGTCAGACGAACGTGTATGCAAAAATTTCCGGAAAATTTATTTATTTTATTTATCTAGAATTCTAGAACATGCTCTCATTTGCAATTAACTAATTATGCTTTGTTTTCTCGTGTCTCGAATAGTAACAGAGATATAGATGTCAATCTGACATCCTGTCCAATGTTACACCGACATGCATGTTATGTCAACAATGGCTTCGCGTGACTGTAGTCAATTTGAATCGTGCGATGTGAATACTCCGGAGTACTGCGGTGTGATAATGGCAGCGAATTTAACCATGACATTGCTTTAAAAGTTTTGAACGCCAACGTCAGTTCTCTTCATTCATTAACAGGGCTCACTGAGGGAAAATTCAAATCACATGTAAAAACTACATTAATGAAAAGAGGGTATTATAAGGTTAAGACTTATTTAGAAGACAAAGATGTCTGGAGCCTTCCACTTCCGCCAAGTAGCCACTAGTATGTATAGATATTACCTAGTTGTAAGCTAAAATTTGTGAGACTGTGATTTATTTATTCTTTGAAAAATTAATGCTCAAACTGCTGAAAATGCTTAATATCCAAACAAGGCGGTTGAGTCTATTTAAATAACTTTGACGTTCATAAGTGTATCTTTGATACCTAAATTGAATAAAAACATTTTGACTTTGACTTTGACACCTTTTTACCCGACTGCGCAAGGAGGGTTATGTGTCGAGTGTATGTATGTATGGAAGTATGTATGTATGATGTTTCTTTGGCACGGCCTACAGCCTAAACAGCTTGATGTATTTCGTCATGTGTCATTTGAATCGTCTTGATAGTGGAAGTGAAATAGGGTACAACAAAAATTGTGTAACTGATTTTGAAGAAAAAGAAAATGCTCCTCAGTTTCTTGCCTGATCTTCTGGATAGTGGTTTTTTTCCAAACAAGGTGGTAGAAAGTCATTTTTAGGGTTCCGGTCCCAAAGGGTTAAACGGGACCCTATTACTAAGACTGAGCTGTCCGTCCGTCTGTCTGTCCGACCGTCTATCACCAGGCTGTATCTCATGAACCGTGATAGTTGGACAGTTGAAATTTTGACAAGTGCCGTATTTCTGTTGCTGCTATAACAAAAAATACTAAACAACAGAATAAAATAAATATTTAAGAACTCTTATACAACAAACGTGATTTTTTGCCGTTTTTATAGATAACTAGCTGCGCCCCGCGGTTTCACCCGCGGTTAAAAAGTATCCTATGTGCTATTCTAGACTATAATCTATCTCTTTGCCAAATTTCATCCAGATCTGTTCAGCCGTTCTGGCGTGAAAGAGTAACAAACATCCATCCAATCATACATACAAACTTTCGCGTTTATAATATTAGTAGGAAGTAGGATGGTACGAAACCCATCGTGCGTAAGTCCGATTCGCAGTTGGCCGGTTTTTTTATAACTTTGACGTTCATAAGCGTATATAATTATCTTCGATACCCAATTGAAAAAAGACATGTGATCTGACTCTCTTCTCTTCTCTTCCAGAATCATGGGTGGAACTCAACTCCGGCAGCGGCCTCGGCGCCGTAGAGAACGAGTACATTAGGCTGCTGAGGGAGGCCCAGCGCGAGAGCAGAGACTCTTCCGTGCGCCACTCGCGCGCGTCCAGCGTCAAAGGCAGGTGAGAAACTAAGGAAACGCGAAATATCTTACACATGACGAAACATAACGTCACGCCTTTCCCCCGAGGGGGCTGGCTGGTTAAAATGTACCAGCGCCGTTTGGAGACTACTTGGGCAATAGCGAACTGAATATTGTACCTTACCAAGTCAAGAGCAGAAAGGTAAGTAGGTATAGTAGAGCCTCTTAAATAACAGTTGACTGAAACAGGCGTTACAACAACACGATTTTCAGTCCCAAGTGTAGAGAGGGGGGCGAGCCTGTCGCCATACACCGGGCTCCAGTCATGTAGCAGATGACATACAATACGCACATATGTTCATACAATGAACAAAATGGTGCGTGCCGTCGGCTGTCTTTCTGTCGCTCGCTCTGGCTTCACAGGCGAGCCTCGCAAGACCTGTCGTTACATAGCATTTTTGATATCGCGTAAATATGTTTTGTTTGACGTTTTCAACCCCATAGCCCCGCCCTTTTTATTATTTTCTAAAAACTAAATGTACAAGAAAATCCATACAATCAATATCGAACCTGCTCACATAATTTTACGAGAATCGTTTGAGAAATGCGATCTGTAGAGGAGAACAGCCGGACATACATTCGAAAGCACTTTTGCCGAAGGTGAAACGGAGACGCGCTCGTTCGGTCAAAAAAGAGGAGGTTTCTCACGTCCGCGCCGATAATACAGAAGAAATACTAGTTGCCGATACGCCGTTCTCATTGGTCATTATACACCGAGGTACACGTGGTAGATTTTACACCAAGGGGACAATATACTGCTTTATTACAGAGATAATAAAAATACTTTACTTTTCTCACCTTCTGTGAGGCAATAAAAAGGAAATGATCCAAGTATATTATTATACTATGTTTAATAGCCTGTCGCCATACACCGGGCTGTAGTCATGAAGCAGGATGACATACAATACTTACAAATGTTCACACAATGAACAAATTGTTGCGTGCCGTGGGCTGGGTTCGAACCCGCTCCCTCTGGCTCTGGAGTAGCTAACTGGAGACAAACAGTCAGTCCCAGCTTGCTAAGTCAGGGCGAAGCTTTACACTCAGCACATGTAGTCACAGATTAGATAACAGCTACTACTTCGCAAGGGTTACTCATCCCCTATTTCGAAACTCGGGTCTGAAGACCTCTCTTTGTTCACGTTCACAAAGACCAAGTGATTCACGCGTGCCGTCGACCTCTCGCCGTCTCATGAGCGCCTGGTACATGAAAGCTAAAAATTCACGTAGGCCCGAACGTAAATATGCAAAAAAAATGTTTAAAATATTCTAATTTCATTCAAGTTTGTTAGGAAGTAATATGTGAGTGGAAGAGATCGCTCTTAGTGATAAGGCCGCCAGTTGTTACACAGCAGTTTAAGATTTTTCTGTTCTTTTGTTTTGTTATTTCTGGTGCGAACAATAAAGTGTTTATCTATCTATCTAAGTATTATTTATTTTGAACAAGCTGCTCCCCGCGGTTTCACCCGCGGTTAAAAAGTATCCTATGTGCTATTCTAGACTTTAATCTATCTTTGTGCCAAATTTCATCCAGATCTATTTAGCTGTTCTGGCGTGAAAGAGTAACAAGTATCCATCCATCCATTCTTACAAACTTTCGCGTTTATAATATTAGTAGGATAGGATAATTGCGTAAGTTTGGATGGATATTTGTTACTCAATCACGCCAGAGCAGCTGAACAGATGACAATTGTTCCAAGACTGCCTCGGTGGCTCAGTTGGTAGTGAACCTGCCTTCTGAGCTTGGGGGCGTGGTTTCGATTCCCACCTAGGGCAAACATTTATTTGATGAACATTTGTGTTTGTTCTATGTCTGGGTGTTAATATGTATTTAAAAATATCTAAGTATGTATATCAGTCTCTGGCCGCCATAGTACAAGCTTTGCTTAGTTTGGGGTCAGGCGACCGTGTGTGGAAGTGTCCCTAATTTTTTTTTTATTCATGAAATTTGGGACAGAGACATTATAGTCTGGACTAGCACATAGGCTACTTTTTAAGGCGCTGTCATAGCATGATTTTTCACACACACACGTTTACACAAGCCGCTTCCTTTAGAGGTGAAAATCGTAAATCATATTTGATGGTAAAATGAGATTGGCGCGTAAAATTACATTTTTATTAACCATTTTTATTGGTATTAATCGTAACAAGGACACAAATAAAGATAAGTTGCTCGGTTAAACTTTAGAGAACTAATCTGGCTATTTAATAACTGATAAAAAATGAAAATTTAGAGAACTACGTTCCAATAGTTGTGTTAAGAAGATACTTTTTGTGACTTTTTTTCCCCAAAATGAAAGTGATTCTCAAAATTGTTCTTCGGTTAAACTTGAGTTGGTTGTTTCTTCTACCAGCTGTATTTTTTTGCACCTGACCATCATAATTCTTCATATCAAACTAGGCGCAAACAAAATACTTGTTTTTGGTGATTTCGTGTAATACAGGGCCTTAAGGGTCCGGCGACTACTTTATCTTCGCTTTGGCTGTAGTTTTCCAATTGTCATTTGGTCTAAAAAAAGACTACGAGCGAAAAGAGCAATTAAATATTTTTTTATTACTTTTGCTCTTCTCTAATCTTTCTTAGATAACTAAGAAAAATCCCTTGTATTATGGACTCATTTAAAAGCTAGTGATATAGACAACCTCCTTATGTAAAGGGATTTTTGTTTTTCTTTGTCTACCTATTAAACAAATCAGTCAAAAGTGACCCCTTACAAATGCGGATATTTTTCATATATCTATATTCACTTGAGGCTGGTTTTTTAAACCAAGAACACAGGAGCGGAGACATAGTTCATTTAATTGTACATGCCAAATTTCATCATAATCTGACCAATGGTTTTCAAACAAGCCCGTTTGTATGGAAAATTCAAAGCGTCGCGGAACCCTTAACCGCGGGTGAAACCGCGGGGCGCACCTAGTTGAGTATAACAATCGTAGGAAATAGGTTGACATTACCATCCTAGGACGGCAATTAGTACTAGTAATGCTATTATGAAGCCACAAAGTTTAATGAGGCCAACGCAGAGCACGCACAATGCATCGCCTTTGAACTAGGTATTTATTGCCTACTAGCTTCGCCCCGCGGTTTCACCCGCGGTTAAAAAGTATCCTATGTGCTATTCTAGACTATAGTCTATCTCCGTGCC
Organism: Peribatodes rhomboidaria; assembly: GCA_911728515.1. Taxonomy (NCBI): domain Eukaryota; kingdom Metazoa; phylum Arthropoda; class Insecta; order Lepidoptera; family Geometridae; genus Peribatodes; species Peribatodes rhomboidaria. The sequence goes on along the minus strand of OU452196.1, from coordinate 2,291,386 downwards.
AAATTTCATTCAGATCTGTTCAGCCGTTCTGGCGTGAAAGAGTAACAAACATCCATCCATTCTTACAAACTTTCGCGTTTAAAATATTAGTAGGATTAGTAGGATATCAACATGTTTGTATAAATTATGATATAAAACATAACGTACATGTAAAAGGTATAATCGGTACCTGATCGTGTCTACGCGGTTTTAGAACCACGAAGTTAGAGTATAGATTAATAGTTCAGTCATTATAGTTTATTAACTATCATGAATGATAAAATTTAATGTTCTTAATAGTTAATAAAAATTGACAAATATTTATAATCATTGATTTATCGATAGTTCATCAACTATATATGGCGCGTTTTCGACCGGAGGCACCAATTGACCTGAAGTGATGCTGTGACTGCGCGCTCTCCGCCCTCTATCTCGAAAACGGTTCACCGTATGAAAAATTTTTTCAAACAAAATTTGTAGAGAATTTTGTATTCTACAATATTGAACAAAAATACAAATACCAAAAAACCCGTAGAAAATGAGACATTTACAAAAAAAGCGCAAAAAAACAATTTTTGTGACTTTTGACCTTGAAATTTAATAGTTGCATATACCCTACCATATGTAGGTTTTGAGAGAACTTTTAGAGTGTAATTATACAAGTATTTACAGACTTACAGCTGGATATCTCGAATTCGAGATTCTTACCTAATTTAAGCTTAAGAGGGCCGCGACGTACTGAAATTTCCATACAAACGCACTACTGAAATTTCTTGAAAACCGTTTGTCAGATTATGATGAAATTTAGCATGTACAATTAAATTAACAATATCTTCGCCCCTATGTTCTTGGTTTTTTTTAAAAACGTTCTCAAGCGAAAATAGAGCTATGAAAAATATCCGCATTTTAAGGGGTCACTTTTGACTGATTTATTCAATAGGTAGACAAAGCAAATCAAAAATTCCATTACATAGGGAGGTTGTCTACATCATTAGCTGTTAAATGAATCAATAATACAAGGGAAATTCTTAGTTACTTAAGAATGATTATGGTAGTGCAAAAGTCATAAAAAAAATGAAATTGCACTTTGTCACTTTGTAGGTAAGTTTAGAGGCTCGTCAGGTATCATTACTCGCTCTCTGCACTCGTCTTCTTCTTCTAGACGAAATGGCGATAGAATACCTTAAGCGAATGCGAAGTTAGTCTAGGTCGCCTAGGTCGAAATTAGTTAGGTCGCCGGACTCTTAAATGACTGGACTATAATAGCAACAGCTATCATAGAACACTCATATTAAGATAAGTCCTACAAGTCCACTCGGTACCTGATCGTGTCTACGCGGTTTTAGAACCACCAAGTTAGAGTGTAGATTAATTGCAACAGCTATAATAAGACACTCATATTAAGATACATCCTACGTGTCTACTCGGTACCTGGGGGCTTACCACAACCTCTTAAAACATCATTAATTAAGCCTTACTTCGTAATTTCGTACCATGACCACCCTAAAAGTATTCCTGTTAAGTTTTGATATCGCTTAGCAGTTTTGTTGACGTCACTCGATTTCGTTCATTCAATCCAAGGAACATTTGTTTAAAAACCGTACCATGACCTCTAAAGTATTCCTGCCGAGCTGTCAAAATAGCAGGAATGATACAAATGACAACGATTGTTAAAAAGTTGCTCTCCGTGTAACTTTTTCTATTTTTAAGTGAGTTTTTGCTGTGTTTCTGAGGTTCTATTTGTAATATTTAGCAAGATGGCCGATGATTTGGAAACTTTCGAGTTTCTCGAAGCAGATAATGGAAGCTCCGTACTACGAAGGACGCCTTCGGACGGGCTCCAGAATAAATTTCAACCCATTTTCACATAGATTTTTTGTTGGCTAAGTCAGCTCCTTTTGATGCACTTGCTTCTTCTTAGAGTGAGCCTTCGCCTGCAGACTCCTATTAAAGCCCGCAGCGATTTCACTGTGGGTTTTTAAAAAGTCTCACTTGAGATCGAACTGCTTCGCTGAGACTCTGCGGCCGCTGTGACAAATTATTCTAAGCATTAAATTCTAGATATCACCAAAATAATTTTCACAAACTTTAATTGGATACAGCAATTGAATTTTAATTTACCTTCATGATCATAGGTAGATTTAATTTACGTTTTTGAGGGGAACCGAAAAAATGGTGTCATGATTTTGTATTATTTTCTAAAACGAAAACTCGCCTTTACTGAAAGAGGGAAAGAGGAGCGAGATTTATCTCATTTATCATCATCTTCATCAGAGATTTAATGAAAAATGTTATGACAAACATACGGAAGACTATGGTGGTATGGCTATGTTGCCTCTAGCCTGCCCTATGAGACAAAACAAAAAAAAAATCGTTTTTGACATTGTTCCTACAACCAAGTGTCGCCAGATGTTTCTTATGAGCGATTGTACGCGGGTGAGGAAAATAAAAATTCGGAAGAAAATAATAAGAAATCATAGTGTTTTTACTTGCAACTTGTAAAAACCGTAAGTGTAATTTCCCTGTATCGATAGGTTATTGTAGGCACGATTTCGCTATGCGGTCATACTAATGTACGACCCCGATTGTACGATTTTTACATGGCATAAATCGTATAATTACGATTGACATCGTACATCTGGCAACACCATACTCCAAAATACGCAAAAGTACCACAGAGTGTATAAAGGCACTTGTATCGTACATTCTTTTGACGTCACTGTAGCAGGAGTAAAAACGTTTTAAAACATTATTGTTTTCAATGCTTGTGGTATGATACAAATCAATACTTATTAAGGAATGTAACAAAACGTTCCTGCGCAATGATGTTTTTGTAAAAGTTCATGGTAAGCCCCCTGATCGTGTCTTCGCGGTTTTAGAACCACGAAGTTAAGTACGGCCACGAAGTAAGGCCGCTTTTGTACTGCCGAATGATATTTTATTGTTTATTATTTTCTTTATGTTTGTTTTACTTTGTATTTTTGGTGTGCAATAAGATGTATTGTATTGAAGTTAGAGTATAGATTAATAGCAACAGCTATTATAAGACACTCATATTAAGATACATCCTACGAGTCTACTCGGTACCTGATCGTGTCTTCGCGGTTTTAGAACCACGAAGTTAAGTACGGCCACGAAGTAAGGCCGCTCTTGTACTGCCGAATGATATTTTATTGTTTATTATTTTCTTTATGTTTGTTTTACTTTGTATTTTTGGTGTGCAATAAGATGTATTGTATTGAAGTTAGAGTGTAGATTAATAGCAACAGCTATCATAAGACACTCTTATTAAGATACATCCTACGAGTCCACTCGGTACCTGATCGTGTCCACGCGGTTTTGGAACCACGAAGTTAGAGTATAGATTATTTTTTTTTTTTTTTTTTCATTTATTTTTTAGGGACATTTAGACCACAGGTCTACGTCAGCCCCATCGTAACCTTACATAATTTTAACTAAACTAATTTAAAAATTACCCTAAAAATTATTATCAAATTAACCAATTAGGTAACCTGGTGGAGCTGGGATCATTCAAGGCCTGGAGAAAAGTATTCACCAGACCGTAAATCATTCCAGCTCCTTTACAACTAGGCTCAGATAAAATACCGTGGATTACCCCCACATTGTACTTACTCACATCAAGTTCGGCAAAAATTCGTTCTCTTTCAGCTTGGTTTCGGACACATTCCATTCGGACATGGTACACATCCTCGGGCTGGTCACACTCCTCACAATTGGGTGACGATACCTTTCCCATCATGAATCCAAAAGCGTTTAATGGAATGTGTCCGGAACGTAATCTGTGCGCGATAACTACAAGTTTCCGACTGATACGGCCAACAAACCACGGTGATCGATGCGGCTGGCTCTGCATTGTTTTGTACCAAATACCTTTAAATTGAGATCGTTCGTCGAAGTATTCCTTCCAGTTATTAAAGTATAGATTAATGGCAACAGCTATCATAGGACACTCATATTAAGATACATCCTACGAGTCCACACGGTACCTGATCGTGTCTACGCGGCTTTAGAACCACGAAGGTAGAGTGTAGATTAATAGCAACAGCCATCATAGGACACTCATATTAAGATACATCCTACGGGTCCACTCGGTACCTGATCGTGTCTACGCGGTTTTAGAACCACGAAGTTAAGTACGGCCACGAAGTAAGGCCGCTCTTGTACTGCCGAATGATATTTTATTGTTTATTATTTTCTTTATGTTTGTTTTACTTTGTATTTTTGGTGTGCAATAAGATGTATTGTATTGAAGTTAGAGTATAGATTAATAGCAACAGCTATCATAGGACACTCATATTAAGATACATCCTACGAGTCCACTCGGTACCTGATCGTGTCCACGCGGTTTTAGAACCACGAAGTTAGAGTGTAGATTAATAGCAACAGCTGTTTTAAGACACTCATATTAAGAAACATGAGATACATCCTACGAGTCTACTCGGTACCTGATCGTGTCCACGCGGTTTTAGAACCACGAAGTTAGAGTATAGATTAATAGCAACAGCCATCATAGGACACCCATATTAAGATACATCTTACGAGTCCACTCGGTACCTGATCGTTTCCACGCGGTTTTGGAACCACGAAGGCGGATCGATAAATAAAATGAATACTTTATGTCTGTGTGTCTGTAGAAAACAAATAAAGTCAAAACATAGGCCAGATGTCGCGGCTACAGACAGACAGTAAGCAGACGTGTCTTTATGGTGGTTGGCGCGCTGTTACGACCAATAAAGATTGATATGCATTTTATATTCCGAGGCAGTCGACTGCACGGTTTCAGATGCAGTTTACATTTTGACGTGACAACGTCTAATAAGTCGATGGTCGCCGGCTCGCACGAAAAAGGATGACTCTTTGTCCTGTTACGCTCGGCCGATCGGAGCGAGAACGCTACACGAGCGAGCGACAGGCACGATCGGCTTGCGCCGCATCTTTCTCTCTTCCACTCGACTGGCCTATGCGTCCGAGGAGAAGATTTCATCAATGTTTTGTTATGACGTTGTCACGTTAAACTATCGTCCGTAAACCGACTTACAGACAACCAATTTTTTGACCGACTTAGATTTTTAATTCGACTGTTTTTTTTGGATGTATAATTAGCGGAGTAATTCCGCTAATTGTGAATCGATTTTATGGTTCCTTTTTTTGTTTGGTAGATCATGCTTTAGAGGTGGTCCCATATAAATTTGATCGAAATCGGTTAAGCCGTTTTTAAAATATTAACAAAAGTCTAAGGAAGTCGGTTTTTTAAGCTCTGTTTTTATACTGTTACTCGTTTGAAAAGGGGAGGTTCTCTTTTTGTCTGTATACAGGGTTATCGGTATAGGGTTTATACAGCCGAAAGGGGGTTATTGTACTCATCGTTATGAACAACTTTTACTATGAAGCCTTCTCTCTTCGCATAAGAATCTTGTACCAACATAACATACCTATCTTTTTTTTATCAATTAAATTATTAAAAAAAATATCGCCAAGGTTTTTCTCCAATAGGGTGCAAAGCGATGATAGCCTAGTTGGAGAAAGCTCGCCTCTCAAGCCAGAGGGTGTAGGTTCGATCCCAGCCGAATGCACGCACCAATTTGTGAACATACGAGTATGTCTGCTATATAATTTGAATCGCATGGCGTTAGCGACAGGCTCGCCCCCTCTCACATTTGGGACTGAATAACGTCCGGCGAAGTGTGGGCGCTGCAATAAACCTCTGCTTGCACCAAGACAGATGATTATATATACACAGTTTCTATAGTAGCGAAAATAGTAAACAATAGTTATGTAACAGCGAAACGAATTGACGTGACGTAAGACAGGTTCGTCGTAGCGGTTGACCGTCAAAATTTTAACTGGGGCATGTTACTCTTTGCGTTTCATAACCGCCTGGTACTTTGGTCTCGTGCACGTTTTCACTTTTGAACGGAGGTGGTTTCACTATCTCTTCGGTTCACTGTGAGCCTGGTATTTAGCGTTGGGTTAAATAATAATAATTCCTTGTTATTTAATGTGTTAGGTAATTTTTTTTTAATTAAAGTTATGTTTTGTCTTCCTCTAACGCGTGGCTAGTTTGAAAGAGAAGAAAGATTAAAAAGTTTCACAGTTTTTTTGCTTAGAGCTAGGAACATCATATTTCCCTTATGTATGTGTTTAGTGGCTACTTAGCGGAAGTGGAAGCATCCAAGCATCTTTGTTTTATAAATAAAAAGTAAAAATAATAAATATTATTAGCTTTATAATATCCTCCTTTCATCCAAGGAGTTTTCACGTGCGATTTGAATTTCGTTTTATGACATCCATACTATACTTATACTTATATATACTTACTACAAAATCGAAAGTTGTCTGTCTTTATTTTTGTAGACTTTTCGCGGCTAAACGGCTGAACGGATCTTGCTAAAATTTGATTTTTTTTTTGATGGTAAAATGAGATCAGCGCCTAGAATTACATTTTTTTGCCGTTTTTATTGGTATTAATCGTAACAAGGACACAAATAAGTATAAGTTGCTCGGTCAAACTTTAGAGAACTAATCTGGCTATTTAATAACTGAAAAAAAATGTGGTGTAATCGCTGAAAATTTAGAGATCTACGTTCCGATAGTTTTTTTAAGAAGATACTTTTTGTGTTTTTTTTTCCAAAATGAGAATGATTTTCAAAATAGTTCGTTGGTTAAACTTTAGTTGGTTGTTTCTTCTACCAGCTGTATTTTTTTGCACCTGATCATCATAATTCTTCATATCAAACTAGGGGCAAAACAATACTTGTTTTTGGCGATTTCGTGTAAGACGGGGCCTTAAGAGTCCGGCGACCACTTTAGACTAACTTCGCATTGGCTTAAGGTATTGTATCGCCATTTCGTCTAGAAGAAGAAGACGAGCGAAGAGAGCGAGTAATTATACTGACGAGTCTAGAGGCTCGTCAGTATCATTACTAAGTTTTTTAAGTTACCTACAGAGTGACAAAGTGCAATTTAATTTTTTTTGAAGACTTTTGCACTTCTCTAATCATTCTTAAATAACTAAGAATTTCCCTTGTATTATGGATTCATTTAACAACTAATGATGTAGACAACCTCCCTATGTAATGGAATGTTTGATTTGCTTTGTCTACCTATTGAATAAATCAGTCAAAAGTGTCCCCTTAAAAATGCGGATATTTTTCATAGCTCTATTTTCGCTTGAGAGCGTTTTTAAAAAAAAAACAAGAACATAGGGGCGGAGATATTGTTAATTTAATTGTACATGCTAAATTTCATCATAATCTGACAAATGGTTTTCAAGAAATTTGAGTAGCGCGTTTGTATGGAAATTTCAGAGCGTCGCGGCTCTCTCGACGCCTAATACAATCAACTAGTTTCTAGTTAGCTATACACATACATTGCATGCCTCCCGTGTCGGATTGCATGCGGTCACATTGGCGCCGACCCGCCGGCACTTCAAAGGTATCTGTCTACTTGTTGACCGAGCGCAGCGATTTCTTAAAGTCTGTTAGAACAAATCGGAATTTTAATTTTATGTGTCTGCTATGTACCAGTTGTTACCCGCGACTTCTTTTGCGTTTATTCAAAAAATTTTATCCAAAAACCTTTTTTGTGATTTACTGTAACTGATTATCAAATTTCGTCAAGATTTGTTCAGTCGTTCAGCCGTGAAAAGCTTACAAACTGACGGAGAGACAGTTACTCGTACTTTAAATTTTTTTCGAGGTTCGATAATTGTACAGATATTTCTTTTTTAGGCAACTGCGTTCGTTTTTACAATAAAATCCCGAAAAATATAACAGGGCTCACCGAGGGAAAATTCAAATCACATGTAAAAACTACATTAATGAAAAGAGGATATTATAAGGTTAAGAATTATTTAGAAGATAAAGATGTGTGGAGCCTTCCACTTCCGCCAAGTAGCCACTAGTATTTATAGATATTACCTAGTTGTAAGCCAAAATTTGTGAGACTGTAATTTATTTATTCTTTGAAAAAATAATGCCCCTCAGTTTCTTGCCTGTTCTTCTGAGTAGAGGCTCTTTATCCGAACAAGGCGGTCGAGTCTATTTAAATAACTTTGACGTTCATAAGTGTATCTTTGATACCTAAATTGAATAAAAACATTTTGACTTTGATTTTTTTTGCTGAGTCTGTTCTTGGATTTTTTTCAAAAACTACGGAGGAAAAAAAGTCATATCTCCCCGCCATTTTGAAAAATATCCAAAAACTGACTCCACAAAAACATTCTATTCAATTTATCGAAGCTACTCATAAAATTTCGCGAGAATCGGTTAAGAAATGCGACCTGTTGACGAAGACAAAGATCCGGACAGAGATCCGGACAGAATTCGGACATACGACAGCTTTTTTTATCGAAGCTGGGGGGCTATTCCTGCGCGTGAGATGGAGATGAGATTTTATCTTGGTCACTCTCACACCTATGACGTTTTAAATGAGAGCAACAAGGACGAAAAAAGGTTAGATGAGAATCTCAAATCTCCGAATAGGGTCCCTGAAGAATGGACGCTCCGCTCGCTGACGCGCGTTTGGTCAATTATACGATGTAGAGTCAACTAGGGCAAATTCCTCTGTGAGGCATTTGCGCCTTTCGGGAATCACTGACAAACCCTTCACAAATTAGGCGCTACCTACATATTTTTTCTATCTTTAGTTGCTATAATCTGTACTAGATGGCGTTAGTTGCCTAATTTGTGAAGGGCTTGTCATTGATTCTCACATATCGTCACGTCTTTCTCCCGAGGGGGCTGGCAGAGGTGTACACACACTTCGCCGGACGCTAATCAGTCTCATATGTGACTGGGGGCGAGCCTGTCGCGATACACCGGGCTCCAGTCATGTAGCAGATGACATACAATACACACATACGTTTACACAATGACCAAATTGGTGCGTGCCGTCGGCTGGGTCCGAACCCGCTACCTCTGACTTGGAAGGCGGGCCTTCTCCGACTAGGCTATCATCGCTTTCAGCTTCAGTTAATTGCTCCAGTTGATCCTATATTATGTTGAGATAGAGATGCATTTACTTGTTAGGTACGTTTTTTTTTTTTATTGTAAACAAGTGTTGAGACGAACTGCACATTCACCTGATGGTAAGCGTCATGCCAGCCCATAACAGTTGCAGTGCTAGCCATTGCCTTGATTTACATCTTTTTTTTTCTTTTCTTTTTTTCTTGTTTTCATTCTGAGGAAACCTCATGGAATGTTTAGCCGCGAGCCTGGCTATATATATTTTATCCGGTCTAGCTTTCGTACCGGTCGGACCGGTCTGGTCGGACGTCTGCAGAATCAGTAACACGCTGGTACGGAAAAGTAAACAACTGTAGTTGGACCACTGATCATTTAATAACTTTTTTTTTAATATTTTAGAGATTTTTGCCAATGCTGGCATGCTAATCCGATCATACCCTAAACTAAACTACACACTTCAACGTAAGTCATATAATAACTGAATCATAATATAGGTAGAGTATCATATCACATATCCATCGAATCACTACATAGTATAAAACAAAGTCGCTTTCTCTGTCCCTATGTCCCTTTGTATGCTTAAATCTTTAAAACTACGCAACGGATTTTGATGCGTTTTTTTTAATAGATAGAGTGATTCAAGAGGAAGGTTTATATGCATAATAACATTCATTAAATAGTAGAGAAATACTGAAATTTTTGAGGTTTCTAATGTGATGTCGTTAATTATCATTTTTTTTCCGCATACATTGCAAACGTAGGTTGAACCCTACGAGATTTATCAAAATAATGTACTTACTAATTATTTGTACACATTGAAAATGTCTACAGAAAACTCCGCGATGGTATAATATGTGTATCTCTTATGGATATCCCACAATAACATGTTTTTGTTTATACCCGTGCGAAGCCAGAGCGGGCCGCTATGTTTTTATATACAACGTTCACAGTTTTTCTGTAGTGTATTTAGTATCAGCATTGCACCCGTGCGAAGCCGGGGCTGGTCGCTAGTTAATTATATTTAGGAAACGGAAAAAACGGTACGACTCTAACATTTGATGTTGCAAACCTCTTCGGGGGAAAGTCGTGACGATAAGTTATTTGGTGTTATGTGCTTTTAACCGACGAAACGGAATAGGTTTACAATTCGACGCGTATATATATTTATTTTATGTACAATCACGCATAACTTTTTTCTGAGTAGTCTGATTGTGATAATTAAACTAACTAACTAATTAAACTAACTAACTAATTAACAATTAAGAATTATCACAACCAACAACTTCCAACTTCGAGGTATACCTCGAAGTTGGTCTCATATCAATTTGGAGAAAAAAAACCTACCCTAAGGATGGGCAAATAGGAGGGATTTATAGTCACAAATATTAATGCTGAGTTTAGACCTGTCAGTCTATTTTATATACTAACCTACAAAAAATCATAAAATAAAAACTTTACCGCCGAAAACTTGAAAAGCAAAAATAATTACTAACTAAGTTCTTAAACGAATGTAAGTATACCTAAATAATTTTGAGTTGGCGCCTAACAAGCAAATTAGGTGATTAATTACCTACGTAAAGTGTGATGTGCGGCGGCGCCGGCGGCATTTATACAGTATAGCTACCTATCAAGTTAGGCGCTAACTTGAAATTACTTAGGTATACATGCATTAGTTTAAGAACTTAGTAAGTAATTTTTTTTCCTTTTTAGTTTTTCGGCGGTTCAACTTTTTTGTGTAAAATTTTATATTCGTTAGGTATGTGTTTGTTATTATGTTTTTAATAGAGTGTTAATGTAGTTTTTATTCTCTTTTTCCAGTCCCAAATCGCCCCCGAACAGCCCCAACCTAGAGCCGTCCACCGAGGACGAACTCAAGGGCGTCTACATAAACTGCTGGCGGGTGAGTTTTATACATTCTTTGCTAAGGGCGTACGCCATTCCCCGTATTTACGAAAATTACTATTGAGCGCTCAAGCGCATAGGGTACACGTCCGTAGGAGTGTACTCTATTCTGATTCCCTACACGTGGTCTCCGGGTAGTGCTAACCGGGTAGCAAACTCTGGTGGGAGGCTTCGGCCGTGGCTAGTTACCACCCACCGGACCAAGCCATGCCGTGAAATGACCTAGTCGTGTTTCGGGATGTAGTCCGGTGTAACCGTTCCGAAGACGGTTCTGAGCAGTGGTGCACTTGTAGCGCCTCACTCAACTGCCGTCTTTGTACTTCTTCACTCTACAAAAATTCAAGGCTAGAGTGAATAAGTGCCTTATAGGTCGTCGTGCTCCATCTTAGACCACAACGTCGCTTAACATCAGGCGAGTTGGTGTCAAACGCCGACCTATTCTACATTAAAAAAAAAAAAGAGTATGGTAGCTGTCATGTCGATGTACTGAGAAATGTCGCTCAAAGGATATACCATGGTATTACCAGGTATAGCATTCAGGTCACATGGGCAACACGTAATGACGTCAATCGATGCCTAAGCAAGATCGAATTATATAATTTACAAACAGTTCGAAAGAGACGGATGACGATACGAGTGACGTCATTACGTGTTTGCTCCCGGAATGGTAGACCTTGTTATTTTGGATCATGGGATATACCATCTACCGTTCTATTATTCGAAATAATCAAAGGCAATTGAATTTCAGAGTCGCGCGACGCTCTGAAGTTTCCATACAAACGCGCTTCTTATATTTCTTGAAAACCGTTTGTCAGATTATGATGAAATGTAGCATGTACAACAAAATTAACAATATCTCCGCCCCTATGTTCTTGTTTTTTTTTTAAAACGTTCTCAAGCTAAAATAGAGCTATGAAAAAACTCACACTTGTAAGAGGACACTTTTGACTGCTATATTCAATAGATAGACAACGCAACCAAAAATCTCTTTACATAGGGAGTTCGTCTACATCATTAGCTTTTAAATGAATCCATAATACAAGGAACACTCTTAGTTATTTAAGAATGATTAGAGAAATGCAAGTCATTTAAAAAAAATTGCACTTTGTCACTCTGTAGGTAACTTTAAAGGCGCGTCAGTATCTTTACTTGCTCTCTTCGCTCGTCATCTTCTAGACGAAATGGCTATGGAAAACCTTAAGCCAATGCGAAGTTAGTGTAGTCTGGTCGCCGGACTCTTAAATCGTATTATTTCGCAATACGTTGATGACATTCGCTCAAGTGTTTTGAGCAAATTTAAGCGTCGTGACACCGACGTGATCACAGAGCGACTGACAGCGAAACAAGGCTTAAACTTGATTTTTCGTATTGAGACATGACATCTATGTTTATCTTTTTTTATGTAGAATAGGTCGGCTTTTGACCACCAACTCGCCTGATGTTAAGCGACGTTGTGGTCTAAGATGGAGCACGACGATCTAAAAGGTACTTATTCACTCTAGGCTTGAAGTTTTGTAGAGTGAAGAAGTACAAAGACGGCAGTTGAGTGAGGCGCTACATGTGCGCTACTGCTCAGACCCGTCTTCGGAACGGTTACACCGGACTACATCCCGAAACACGAGTAGGTCGTTTCACGGCATGGCTTGGTCCGGTGGGTGGTAACTAGCCACGGCCGAAGCCTCCCACCAGAGTTTGCTACCCGGTTAGCACTACCCGGGGACCACGTGTAGGGAATCAGAATACTCGTAGAATACACTCCTACGGACGTGGGTAGCTCAGTGGACGTGGGTGTTTGAAAAATGTTAGCTAATTTTTCTCTCTCTGTTATTCCAGGACGACTCCAACGACTGGGTGTGGGAGTGGAGCAGTCGGCCGGATCAGCTGCCGCCGAAGTGAGTACCTTCAGCTCATTTAAAAAAAAACTTTTATCTAAACCTTCGTTTAATTGTTTAAACTATCCCCATATCGATTTTTTTGAAGTGAAACTTCTAATGCGACTTCCAACAAGGTTGCGTTAAACGTCTAACGCTCCTGGGGAGGGGGAATAGAAAGTGACAGAGCGAGAGTGAATGCGAGGCACTCGAACGCATGCTCGTAGTATACTGTTACAGGCCAGCGCGAGCGTTAGAGTAGAGTAGCGTCCGATATTACAACGCAAGAGGGAGAGAGAAAGAAAGATACACAGAAGTTTCACTTCTTCCGCGCGGAGGGACTCGACGCACTATTTTATTTCGACTTATTTTTTTCTAAATAAAAATCAAAAACAATTACAAAATTCTACTTTCAAAATGTTGGTAGACTTTCTGACGACTAAGTTTTTTTTTTAATTTTGTTTCCCGACATGAAACGATTTTTTTTTAGTTTCAAAATATGCTTACTTAAATAGTCTAATAAAAAAAATGATTTTCCCCAGGGACTGGCGTTTCAAGCACCCCCAGAACGCTCGCGGGCCTCCCTCCGCCACCTCCTCCATCGAAGTACTGGAGCAGCAGCTCGTGGCGCCTGTCATGCAGCAGGTGAGATGAAACCTCTTGTATGGTTATGGTAGCCTGGTACTTTCTTTCTTTATATTTGTTTTTTTATTTACTTTAATATACGTTTATTACTTCTAGCGCCTTTTTTTACCCGACTGCGCAAGTAGGGTTATGTTTTTCGAGTGTATGTATGTATGTATTAGGTTTCTTTGGTATGGCCGACAACCTAAATAGCTTGATGTACGTCAACATTTCAGGTGTCATTTGAATCGTCGTCGAATTCGAAAATAGGCTTACATTTGACCACCATCTCGCCTAATGATAATTATGCCATGAAGCCATTGTTTTTAAAGTATATTAAAATATTCCAGAGCCACTGCCTCTCAGTCCGGCGCACGTGTCTGTTCAGTCGCGGCGCCATAGCGGCCGTGCTCGTCACCAACATAATGTCGCTACTGCTCGGCGCGGGCATCGGGTATGTACTGAATGCACTCACAACATGTATGAAATACACTTACGATATGTACTGCATACACTTGCAAAGTGTCCTTAATACACTTGTAATATGTAAGTACATAATTTCACAATATGTGCAATGTGCATACATACGCAACATGTTCTGAATACACTAACAATATGTTCGGAATACACTCGCAACCTGAACTGAATCCACTTGCAATATGTACGGAGTATATACAAACACAATATGTACAGAATATACTCGCAACATGTACTGAATACGCTTACAATATGTACGGTGTACATACATTCACAATATGTGCTGAATTGCACACTCAGCAAGTACTGAATATACTCTGCATTTGTGCTGAATATGCACTGAGTTCACTCACAATATGTACTTACTGAATACCCTCACAACACATGACTAGTATATGAACAGTATATACACACTCAATTTGTACAAAATATACTATACATTTGTTCTAAAAACACTTACTTTCAATATGTCCTACTAATATTATAAACGCGAAAGTTTGTATGTATGGATGGATGGATGGATGTTTGTTACTCTTTCACGCCAGAACGGCTGAACAGATCTGGATGAAATTTGGCACAGAGATAGATTATAGTGTAGAATAGCACATAGGGTACTTTTTAACCGCGAGTGAAACTGCGGGGCGCAGCTAGTACACTATACATTTGTTCTAAAAACACTCTCAATATGTACTGAATACTCTCACGGTACATACTAAGTACTATAACAATATGTACCGATTAACCTCAATACGACTGAGTACACTATCAATACGTACCCAGTACTGTCCTAATACATACTGACCACATTCTTACAAGTTTTTTTTTTCAACTATTTTTTCACACTTTTTTTTCCAGCGTTTGGCTGAGCAAGCGCGGCATGTTCCCCCCTCGACTGATCATGATCAACTGAGCTCAAGACTGATTGACGTCGCGTTTTGTACGATACTGCGTTACTCACTTGTTACTAGATATATGTATTTCACGGTATAATAATATACTCCGCCAGGTATAGCATTTAGCAACACTTAGTGACGTCATTCGATGCTTAAGCAAGACGGAAGTAAGTCATTTACAGCAAGTGCGAGAGGGACGGATGACGATGACGTCATTACGTGTTTGCTGATTGCCATACCTTGTTTTTTTTTTATCATGATATATTAAAATTTAGCTCAAAATATTCTGATGATTTTATGATACGAGAATTACGTCCGATGTGAGTCGGTTACTCAGACTGTAGTTTCAACAGCATTCGGTGATCTTTATCAAGGAGAGCGCGGCTGCGTCCCGTATCATAAAATCATAATGTGTGAGAACTGTGTCAGTTTTATAATATAAGTTTAAAAAAAAAGGAAACAGGACCGGAATTCACACGGACTGCACTTGCGTTTGGTGTGGTCCAACCTTCATGGCAAGGTGATACAAATAATGAAATAAAGTTACAAGGTTTGCTCCAGTCAGTCTAGTGTAAAAACTGGCGGCCTTATCGCTAAGAGAGATTATCCTTGTTCTGTAATTTTTGGTCATTTTGGCTTTGAAGTTTTATGACTTAAAAATTCTAATTACCTACCAATTTTTTAATGTTATGCATTTTAAGTAAAACTTTGACAAGAATTTGTATGTGCTTAAAGAGAATTTAAGAAAATTGTATTTATTTTCTTTTTTTAAACCGCTTTTAAGAAATATACAGTGCGACACTGGTCACAATGAATATGGTAAGTCCCTTGTGTAAAAGCTTTAGTAATCTGTGACTTACTATGTCTGTCTCTTTTTCACGGTAATAAGGAAACGGGACGGCTAGAGTTCCTTTTTTTATTCATAATGATCTATGTCATACTGTATGAAACTATATCTAGTAACAATCCGTATGCAAGTAAGACTGTTCGTAAACTGAATGAGTATAGAATAGGAAGTTAAAAGATTTTAAAAAAAAACCTAAAAATAAGAAAAAAAATAGCTTTAGATATGTACCACTTTTGTATTTTTTTTCTTACATCTGCCTCTCAGAACCTGAGAATGGAGAGAATTAAACTTATAAGTTCCGCAAATGGCCGCTAGGGGCGGTAGTGTGCTTTCTCGATGCCTGATTGGTTGGTTAGATGACAGTGACAGTTCTATGGTTAAACTTTTTAAATGTTCGCGGTAAATTGCCAGCGCTGTTTGTTAAACGAGGGTAGTTGTAATATTGTTTGACATTTTTCCGCCAATCACGAGTCAGTATTTTTTTCTAACGCCATCTAGCGGTGGTTGTTGAGCTAAAACTTTAATTTGTATCGAATTTCAAGGTTCGGCTAAATATTTTTATATAAAAGGAACGTAGTGCGTAAGTTTAAATTTACTAAGGCTGTTGTCACACTGCTCCGCGCTTGATTGAGCGTGACCAGGATATTTAATCGCAAAATATCCAATTTGCGGAATGTCCGACTCGTGGAATGTCTAGTTTACAAAGGGTTTAATTCGCAGAATGTCTAATTCGCGAAATGTCCAATTCGCAGAATATCACATGCTCACGGTAGTTCCCCAGCGGGTCTGCCACTAAGAACTAAAAACCAGCGCTACTAAAAACAGCACACAAGCATCGTCGCGGGCAAGGGGCAGTGTGAAAACCGACTAAGAATTAGGATTTGTGATCTTTTTCTAAGGAATAATGCTTTTTTGTAAGCAGTAGTTGAAAAGTAGGAGGTTACAGCGAGTTTTTGATATTTGTAACGATTTTTTTATAAAAGTCCAGAACGAAAACGAACACCATTAAACATTAAAAAAACGGTCAAGTTCCGCGACGGATTTTTTTTGTAATGTTCAAATTTATATCTCCCTTTATAACTACAAAGAATAATGGGGTTATAGAGTCAATCTGTCTGTCTGTCTGTCAGTCTGTCTGTCAATAGAGTCCTAAAAAGGTCGACAACGTATCTATGATGTCCTGGTGTTACAGGTATCCATAGGCAACGGTGATCGCTTACCATCAGGCGGTCCGTTAGCTTGTTTGCCAAATGGCGTAAAAAAAAAAAAACATTGTATATTGCCTCTAAATAGTCATTTATAGTCGACTTAAAAAAATAGGAAGAAAGAAACGCTGTATAACTATTTCGAAGTTAAACAACGTTTATTAGTAAAGAGGATGTAAATTGGAATATTACAAAGAAAATTGGTTGTCTGTAAAGTCTGTTTACGGACGATAGTTTAACGTGACAACGTCATAACGAGACATTGATGAAATCTTCTCCTCGGACGCATAGGCCAGTCGAGTGGAAGAGAGATAGATGCGGCGCAAGCCGAACGCTTTAACCGGTCGTGCCTTTCGCTCGCTCGTGTAGCTCTTGCTCCGATCGACCGAGCGTAACGGGACAATGATTCATCGATTTAGTAGACGTTGTCACGTTAAAAATCCAATCCGGATTGCAACCGCGTTCGTTTTGCGTTCTGACCTTAAATGTGGAGAAACCTACCCTCATTTTCATCTTAATACTTTTATATAAAAAAATAAAAACGTTAAAATTAAAATAGGACCAAATTCATAACATATCATAATCTCTCATATAATAATAACATTTCTCATAGTATTTTATCTGATCGTTACAAATGTCAAAGTTATTTAATAATATATGTACCTTATGTCTACTATTAGCTAATGTTAGTGCTGCGTAGCTTTTTCTACTCTTCTATATGTTTAGGAATTGTCATAATAATAATTAATAGAACTATGCAATGTTATAATAATATTTAAGAAATGCTGAAATTTCTTGATAGATCAGTAAATTTGGGTAACATTCGGGTAACATTCAATTGTTACTGAAATTGACTCAGTTTCAATTGTGATTGACTGTGTTTCAATTGTGATTGACTGCCTTTCAATTGTGATTGACTGCGTTTCAATTGTACTTGACTAAGTTTTCAATGACTGTTGTTATTGTTGGTTCGCCTAAAATTGCTTTTTATTCACATTAACTATGAATCTCCATTCATAATGTTGCATTTCAATTGAAACATGCATTGATGGATACTGTCAATAGAGTTTTAAACGAAATTTACTATTAATTTCAATTGAAACGAATTTCATGTCACGTGGACTGAAATTTTGAAACATAACATAGTTCTATTTAAATATTTGTAAAAAAATGTATCGTGAAAAATAAGCATAATATTTGTAATGTAAAAGTATTTGTCGATTTATTTACAAAATGGCAACTCTAAATGTAAAAAAAAAACTTAGTTTCTGCGTCGTAAGTCTATCTATTTATCCTATTGCATAAAAAAGGTTGTTGTTTGCAAATAAAATCGACAAATATTTAAAAAGGCTTATTAAAAAAAGTTTAAAAAGCATGAAAAAATAACACGACCCGCTCTGTGATTATTGTATATTCATATCTATTTATTAAAAACGGAAATTTGTAATTTTGGTTGAAAATAAGATTTTTGTATAAAAAAAGTGTTGTCATACTATAATTTTGTTTAAATGTCGCATTGGTCTCTGAGGAGGAATAATATGCTACACTAGCATTGCCTCGCGGTTTTAATTGCATTATACAATACTTTGTCGTATTTTAGGTTAGAAATTCGATTGTTGGTGCAGACTGACAGTTTTAAATTTTTTGACACAAGTGTAACTTTTTTTTGTTTAGTGTTTTTGCCAACTTTCTTTCAAAGGTCAATGCGATATTGTTTAATATTACATTCTTTTGTAGTGTGTAGAAATTCTTTTAAGTTTACAAATAAATATATAATTACTTAAAAAACTTGGTGGTTTTAGTTGTAGCGTTAACTTTATTTCAAGCAGTGATTGTTATTGAGTTCGCACGAATAATTGTAAAAACCAATGATCTACTAGCTAGTGGCTATTTGAGCTGGATACCACGTGACCAGCGTCTGTACTTCTCTAAAGGTTGCATTTCTCAACCGATTCTCGTGAAATCTTGTGAGCAAGTCTGCTTAATTATTGAACCTGCTCACAAAGTTTCAAGAGAATCTGTTAAGAAACGATTTCGGTTATATCGGTTAAGGAACGCTTCGCTTGCTTGGTCGATAATCAGATTTTGACCAAGACAAAGGTAATTTAGGTTTTTGTCCTATTGTTTTGTTTCATAATTACTGTCGATTAATAGGAAATTGATTCCCGTATGTGTACGTATGTTTGATGATAAATGATAGCGTGTAAAAGAATTGTTAAGATTTAAGATACATTAAACATACGATGGGCGTTATACAGTTTGGGGTAAGCTATTGGTTTTAAATAAGTCATTATGTGGATTTAACTGCAGTGTGTAAAATTTTTGGCTAGGCTAGGCTTTATTTTTTCTAGTATTCCATACAATAGCTGATGATTTAGCTAACTACGCCATCTAGTGTCGTGTAGCAAGCATATATTTTTCTAAAAGAAAATTCTTTTGTGAATCTAGTTATATCTGTGGCAAACGTCAAAATCAAATTTAAAAAAAAACTTGGATTTGAGTATTGCCAAATCTGAATTTATTTGTAACGAAATATGTTCATAATTTTGCCTTCATTGTTACTCTCTGGGTACACGTATTTCGGTAAATTTTTCGTATCCTCGTGTATTTTTTCACGAGCAGAACTTTACTAGCAAAAAAGTTTCGTTAGTTAAACATTTTGTTAAATATGTAGTTACTTTTGCAACAAAAATATTTCATTTTTATTTTTATCGAATGTTACTTGTGGTAAACAAATTCTGGCAGCACTGTACAATTCTCTATGAATGGCGGACGTCCACACATCGTAACCAAAACATTTTCAAGATTAAAAGCTGAATTAAAACTCAATCGAGTACATGCCATCGGCAATCGCATTCCGAAATTAAAATATGTCCACCGTGGTCTCCGACTGTTTTACTATCGGCAGTATCGTCCGCACCAGAACGTGTTACAATGAAGAAATTGAAGGCGAAGTGCTAGCTTTTGATCCTCAGACTAAAATGCTTATACTGAAATGTCCGTCTTCAAGCGGTAACCCAAAGCGTCACGACGTGAACATCGTGAACCTGTCGTTGGTCAGCGACGTCCAAATCAAGAAAGAAGTCACCACAGTCCCGGAGCCACCAGCATCTTTGAACCTTCACAGACTGAACACACGAGTTAGAAATTCAATTGAAAATAAGAGAAGATTGGTGAGTTTCTGCTATTATTTTCACTATCTAGGTGTAACATGAGCTAGGCACTAAACCTAGACGAGAGCCACTTTAAAATAGCTAAAAATTTTCCTTAAATCAATATAATTTCCATTCAGATGAGATGATGTAAGTGGGAACTCATTGTTGCCATTCCTTGGAATCTCATTCGGTTATAAACCATAAGAGTGAGAGCATGACATATTCCCCTGAGACTGTTACATCATAATTTCTCAGCTGAATTTATCATTAGAAAGTATTTTAGCTTTAGAAGACCACATTATCCAAACATATGTTTGCTTTAAATGAATATCTTACAATCTCTTTTTAGACACATCTGTGCTAAACTTATTTGAATAAAGCTTTTTTGCTTTCACATAGCAGTTGTTGCCATAGTCAAGCTGCAAGACCTGAAATAGATAGGTACAACATAAATTATGTACTGGATTTTACAATAGAAAATATGTACTCCTAGTAATAATGCTCAATTCATCATTAATACCTCTGCCCGGCCGGGAATTGAATTCAAGACCTTCTGCGTCCAAGGCAGATGTGTTACTAATCCACAAAAGTTGTCATATGCTCAGCTGTGAACAATAATTATAAGCTGTAATTATCAATAGTAGGTACAAATAATTTTTGTGTAGGTCTTTAACCTAGGTCCATTTAAGTCCCAGTATTGTGGAAACCAGAAGTAAATGTCATTCAATCTGGAGGTCTTGACCTTGAATCTGGCCATGTACCAATGTATTTTTGACTCATACAAAAGTTTATATTCAAATTTGAGATGCACTATTACGGTGAAGGAAAACATTGTGAGGGAACATAAATGTCCAAGAACAAACAAGTCTCAGATATGTGACATCCACCAACCTGCACTGAGCCAGTGTAGTGTATAACAGCTCAATCCCCTCAATGTTGGGTAGATTGGTGTCTTGTGTGTTGATGTCGGTGATTGGTGGTTGGAAATTTGACCGTATCTACCGTTGGGAACTGGCATGTTTGTACGCTAATTGCTATCTTTCGCATTTTGTATAGAACATCACACATTGATGTCAAACTTGGTATGTCGCTGCAGTGGGATGTCGAAGACTGTAACGATGATGGTCTGACAAATAATTATCATGTTCCAGGTGTCAGCACTATCAGCGTGTCTTGACCCGGAAGGCCAGCGGCTGTTCCTGGCGATCGCGCGCGTCATCGACGACGTCTCGTGGGCCGGACAGAACATCCGCGTTTATAATGAAGTGCTCATCACACCCCCATATAAGGTACACTATATCCATATAAGGTACACCATATCATATAAGGTACACTATATTGTAAATAATTATCATCCTCTGATGTATCCGTCAATGACGAACCTAGTTGAAGTGGTAATTACATTATTCATTTTGCAATACGCTCGGTGAGCCAGCATGCTAAACTTGGATGGTGCAATGGCAGTTATACAGTTAGCGATCCAATTTATTTGACAGTGTAATGAGCTCTCATCTGTCTAAATTGCAGTATGCTAACTTAGTGTGTCAGTCTACTGCCATCACACCATCCAAATTCAGCACACCAGCTTCCGAGCTACCGAGCATAATGTCTTGTATAATAAACAGGTAAATATTGACAAGCTTTTAAATCATATGAATTGTGTAATGACAGTATAAGTTGATAGTAAAAGTTTTAAATGACCAGTTAATTTTATTTCTTTTGAGAGCAATAAAAGCTTGTCGTAAAAAAAGATTTTACTTTTAATTTTTATATTGAATAGATAAAATTATTTATGCCATTGCGAGCTGGGGCCCTATTCGGAGATTTGAGATTTTCATCTCACCTTTTTTCGTCCTTGTTGCTGGGGGCTATTCCTGCGCGTAAGATGAGATTTTATCTTGGTCCCTCCCAGATCTATGACGTTTCAAACGAGAGCAACAAGGACGAAAAAAGTGAGATGAAAATCTCAAATCTCCGAATAGGGCCCCTGGTCGGATGCTCTAGAGCAGCGGTCGGCAACCCGCGGCCCGCGGGCAACATGCGGCCTCGGCCCCATCCTTGAGGCCCGCGAGGGTTTGTAAATAAATAAAAAAATCGGGACATTTCGCTCACACGTCGTCTGGCCCCAAACTAAGCAAGGCTTTTACTATAGCTGCCAGAGACATATAAACATTGATTTTTAGAGATCAGATAATACCTACATAAATAAATAGATACCTATGGTAAATTATGTATATATAGAAACCTATAGTAAAATTTTTGAACAAGTGCGGTCAGTCTCTTGCTTATTATGGCACTGTGCGGTCCTTGCCTGCCTAAAGGTTGCCGACCGCTGCTCTACTAGCTCTAGTAAGCTTTAACTGAGGGGCTATTCCTACGTGTGAGATGAGATGAGATTTTGTCTTGGTCACTCTCACACCTATGATTATTCAAACGAGAGCAAAAAGATGAAAAATGGTGAGTTTGAATCTCACTCCGTAAGAATAGACCTCCTGTGGTGCTATTCAGAAACATTCGGAAACGTTTCCGTTCGGATTTCATACATTTTAAGCCTAAATTATTCGAATGTTCATAAATTCATAAGTATAATTCATAAGTTCTATATTCATAAGTTTTTAAACGTGATTAATTCTTTCGATCGGATTAATACTTGATTCCCTTTATCAAACTGTGTAAAAGTAGACTGAGATTCGAACAATTTGAGTTTGAAATTTCTGGGATCCGATCGGAAACGTTTCCGAATGGTTGTGAATAGCCCTGCTGATCTAGTAGATGGAGTCTTTTATTCATATTTTTTTGTGTATTACAGGTAGACAATGTACTAGGCGAGAAGGAATCGAAGCCGTACAACTACATCCGCAAGTTCGTAGAGCGACACTGGCGCGACCACCGCGACCCCACGCCACGCCACCAGTAGCCTACACGACACACGCTAATATATATTGTTATTGTATCACAATGTGCTCGTTTTATTTTACAAACCTGCTTAGGTATTCAGAATCATTCGGGAACGTTTACGATCGGATTCCAAATTTCAAACGAGTCCGGCGACCGCTTTATACCAACTTCGCATTGGCTTAAGGTATTCTATAGCCATTTCGTCTAGAAGAAGACGAGCGAAGAGAGCGAGTAATGATACTGACGAGCCTCTAAAGTTACCTACAGAGTGACAAAGTGCAATTTCAACTTTTTTTTATGACTTTTGCACTTCTGTAATCTTTCCTACATAACTAAGAATTTCCCTTGTATTATGGATTCATTTAAAAGCTAATGATGTAAACAACCTCCCCTATGTAAAGAGATTTTTGATTTGATTTGATTTGTTTCTCTATTGAATAAATCAGTCAAAAGTGACCCCTTACAAATGCGGATATTTTTCATAGCTCTATTTTCTCTTGAGAACTTTTTTTTATAAAACCAAGAAGATTGGGGCGGAGATATAGTTCATTTGATTGTACATGCTAAATTTCATCATAATCTGATAAATGGTTTCCAAGAAATTTGACAAGCACGTTTGTATAGAAATATCAGAGCGTCGCCCTTAAATTGTCCGAATCTCAGTTTACTATTATAAATATTGGAATAGGAAATCGAGTTTAAATCCGATCGGAAGAATGAATTATGTTTAAAAACTTATGAAAACAGACTGAGGTTCGAATAATTTAAGTTTAACATTTTTGGAATTACAAACGGAAACGTTTCCAAATGATTGTTTTGTTGAAGTCTTGAGCTAAGAGTTAAGGTTATCACTCATCAGAGCCACCTGGGACCCGACACTCACCGCTTCGCTTCGTGCGGTTAGGTATTCTCTATATGAACTTGTACGGATATGCGCTCACTACCCGGTAGTTGGACCACTGGACTTTGTCAGTGGCGCCACTGGCGCTATATGTTCCCGTGGTCTTAGTACCAATAGTCTCCGCCGCGCGCGCTGGCATATATATCTACCTGTGGTCCAACTACCGGCTACTTTTCCCTCGGCGACAGCCCAAGCCGAGGCCGTACCTCAGAGGTGCCCTTGCGCTCGTCGCCCATAGTTTGTAAGCGTTTTTGAGGCCCTGCGCCATCTGCGCTTGCCTAATGCCCGGTGCGCTGTCGAGGCCTCAGTGGCCAACAACATAGGCATCAAAAAAAAAAAAAAAACTACCGGCTACATCAACTCTGGATCGCCTCGGCGTAAGCTGTTAACGCGCGGACGGCGAGTGGCCCACTCGTGACCACGCGCCGCCCGCGAGTGTACACGCGAGGACAATATTCCGTGTGCGTAACTACAGCTTCCTCATAGGTGATAGAATAATTCTGCCTATCCCAATATTTAAGGCATAACAGCTACAATCAAATTTCCCAGTCTTAGTTTAGCTGCCACAAGCACTTCGTTATTATGAACCATTTAGTATGTGTCAGCTGGAGTGACATAACCTCAGCTCGCTCATTCAGTACAGGCAAACTAGTGAGGTTAGGGTTTTGGACAATAGCTAGATAATTAAAGCATAATAGTTGCACAAGGTAGGAAAAATCTGAACGATGCTACTCAAAACATGTAGAAGCTATGATCACTAAGGATAGCTATGTAAGCTGGTGTGATGTCACTTCAGCTACTCATCTCATATCTTCCAAACGAAAGAAGGTATGACTATGCTATGGTATTGTTGTTGTTGTAGTGTTTTGTGCGGTGAAAGAAATGGTTTCTTTCTTTCTTCTTTCTTTCTTTCTTTCTATGCATTATAGCTCAAATTTTAAAGCATAATTGCTGCCATTGGCAGCAAAATATTCAAGTATCTGGGTTAAATACTTCCCAAGTTATAAGCTAATACCCACATGTTGAATTGACGAAACTATCAAACGTAGAGTTTTCATTTAAAGGGCAACAATTAAAACATAATTGCTGCCATAGGCAGCAAAATTTTCAGATTCCTAGACCTCGTAGTTTCCACGTTATAATTTTTATTAATTTTTAAAGTTTTCGCGCCCAAAAAATCAAATGTTTGCTTGAAAGCGGCGTTGCCGTTCCGTGCGGTACATTATTGCAATTCAATTTGATCTTGGCGCTCATAGTGTTAAAAGTCGTTAAAAGTTAAATCGTGATTGTGGCTAGCTGACTAGCTAAGGGGGGGGGGGGGTCTTCTTAGAACAAATTGAATAAAATAATAGCTTACTTCTTTCCTGGGGGCTTACCATGAACTTTTACAAAAACATCATTGCGCAGGAACGTTTTGTTACATTCCTTAATAAGTATTGTTTTGTACCCTACCACAAGCATTGAAAACAATAATGTTTTAAAACGTTATTACTCCTGCTACAGTGATGTCAAAAGAATGTACGATACAAGTGCCTATATACACTCTGTGGTACTTTTGCGTATTTTGGAGTGTGGTGTTGCCAGATGTACGATGTCAATCGTAATTATACGATTTTTGCCATGTAAAAATCGTACAATCGGGGTCGTACAATAGTACGACCGCATAGCGAAATCGTGCCTACAATATCCTATCGATACAGGGAAATTACACTTACGGTTTTTACAAGTTGCAAGTAAAAACACTATGATTTCTTATTATTTTCTTCCCTAAGAATTTTTATTTTCCTCACCCGCGTACAATCTCTCCTAAGAAACATCTGGCGACACTTGGTTGTATGAACAATGTCAAGGAGTTTTGGCGGGAACCGAAAAGATGGTGTCGTGTTTTTGTATTATTTTCTAAAACTTGTGATTCTTCGAGTGTTAAATTGTAATAATGGTGGATTATTAACGTTTACCGGTTCGTCAACGTGCACGAGTGTGGGCAAATGATACAAACATCGCGAAACGCGATTTTTCGTGTTCTCTACAAAACTTCACTTAAAATTTCAGTAAAGTATCCATAACTTTACTGGAATGGGAAAAGGGGAGGGATTCATCGTCTTCATCATCATCACCTCATCATCATCATCCCATCATCTGTTACTGAAGGAAAAAATATTACTAAGAATCCGACTGAAGGACGAGTATCCATGGTCATGAAAAATTAATAAAAAAAATGAACAATGTCAGGGGAGTTTTTGGCGGGAACCGAAAAGATGGTGTCGTGTTTTTGTATTATTTTCTAAAACTTGTGATTCTTCGAGTGTTAAATTGTAATAATGGTGGATTATTAACGTTTACCGGTTCGTCAACGTGCACGAGTGTGGGCAAATGATACAAACATCGCGAAACGCGATTTTTCGTGTTCTCTACAAAACTTCACTTAAAGTTTCAGTAAAGTATCCATAACTTTACTGGAATGGGAAAAGGGGAGGGATTCATCGTCTTCATCATCACCTCATCATCATCATCCCATCATCTGTTACTGAAGGAAAAAATATTACTAAGAATCCGACTGAAGGACGAGTATCCATGGTCATGAATAAATTAATAAAAAAAAAATGAACAATGTCAGGGGTTTTGGCGGGAACCGAAAAGATGGTGTCGTGTTTTTGTATTATTTTCTAAAACTTGTGATTCTTCGAGTGTTAAAGTGTAATAATGGTGGATTATTAACGTTTACCGGTTCGTCAACGTGCACGAGTGTGGGCAAATGATACAAACATCGCGAAACGCGATTTTTCGTGTTCTCTACAAAACTTCACTTAAAGTTTCAGTAAAGTATCCATAACTTTACTGGAATGGGGAAAGGGGAGGGATTCATCGTCTTCATCATCACCTCATCATCATCATCCCATCATCTGTTACTGAAGGAAAAAATATTACTAAGAATCCGACTGAAGGACGAGTATCCATGGTCATGAATAAATTAATAAAAAAAAAATGAACAATGTCAGGGGTTTTGGCGGGAACCGAAAAGATGGTGTCGTGTTTTTGTATTATTTTCTAAAACTTGTGATTCTTCGAGTGTTAAAGTGTAATAATGGTGGATTATTAACGTTTACCGGTTCGTCAACGTGCACGAGTGTGGGCAAATGATACAAACATCGCGAAACGCGATTTTTCGTGTTCTCTACAAAACTTCACTTAAAGTTTCAGTAAAGTATCCATAACTTTACTGGAATGGGGAAAGGGGAGGGATTCATCGTCTTCATCATCACCTCATCATCATCATCCCATCATCTGTTACTGAAGGAAAAATAATTACTAAGAATCCGACTGAAGGACGAGTATCCATGGTCATGAATAATTAAAAAAAAAGAACAATGTCAAAAACGTTTTTTTTTTTGTTTTGTCTCATAGGGCAGGCTAGAGGCAACATAGCCATACCACCATAGTCTTCCGTATGTTTGTCATAACATTTTTCATCAAATCTCTGATGAAGATGATGATAAACGAGATAAATCTCGCTCCTCTTTCCCTCTTTCAGTAAAGGCGAGTTTTCGTTTTAGAAAATAATACAAAATCATGACACCATCTTTTCGGTTCCCCTCAAAACCGTAAATTAAATCTATCTATGATCATGAAGGTAAATTAAAATTCAATTGCTGTATCCAATTAAAGTTTGTGAAAATTATTTTGGTGATATCTAGACTTTAATGCTAAGAATAATTTGTCACAGCGGCCGCAGAGTCTCAGTCTGAGACTTTTTAAAAACCCACAGTGAAATCGCTGCGGGCTTTAATAGGAGTCTGCAGGCGAAGGCTCACTCTAAGAAGAAGCAAGTGCATCAAAAGGAGCCAACAAAAAATCTATGTGAAAATGGGTTGAAATTTATTCTGGAGCCCGTCCGAAGGCGTCCTTCGTAGTACGGAGCTTCTATTATCTGCTTCGAGAAACTCGAAAGTTTCCAAATCATCGACCATCTTGCTAAATATTACAAATAGAACCTCAGAAACACAGCAAAAACTCACTTATAAATAGAAAAAGTTACACGGAGAGCAACTTTTTAACAATCGTTGTCATTTGTATCATTCCTGCTATTTTGACAGCTCGGCAGGAATACTTTTTAGGTCGTGGTACGGTTTTTAAACAAATGTTCCTTGGATTGAATGAACGAAATCGAGTGACGTCATCAAAACTGCTAAGCGATATCAAAACTTAACAGGAATACTTTTAGGGTGGTCATGGTACGAAATTACGAAGTAAGGCTTAATTAATGATGTTTTAAGAGGTTGTGGTAAGCCCCCTGGCATCATCATCTAGTGCAATAAGTATATTCCTAGTATACTGGAAGCTTCCGAGCCGCTCCAGCAGGGAAATGCAGTACTTCTTCACTTCGACGTCGCGGGTCCTTTGACGCAGGATGTCTGTGGCGGGCTCAGGGCGTTACCGGACTTCGGATGGCAAGTTTGATTTTAGGTTCCGGGTCGTGTAGAGCTAATTTGAAAGGGTATGTTAAACCGAAAGGGGCTTGTGCAGGGCTAATTTGAAAGGGTATGTTAAACCGACAGGGGCTTGTGCAGGGCTAATTTGAAAGGGTATGTTATACCGAAAGGGGCTTGTATGGGGCTAATTTGAAAGGGTATGTTATACCGAAAGGGGCTTGTGTAGGGCTAATTTGAAAGGGTATGCTATACCGAAAGGGGCTTGTGTAGGGCTAATTTGAAAGGGTATGTTAAACCGAAAGGGGCTTGTGTAGGGCTAATTTGAAAGGGTATGTTGTACCGAAAGGGGCTTGTGTAGGGATAATTTGGAAGGGTATGTTAAACCGAAAGGGGCTTGTGTAGGGCTAATTTGAAAGGGTATGTTATACCGAAAGGGGCTTGTGCTGGGCTAATTTGAAAGGGTATGTTAAACCGAAAGGGGCTTGAGTAGGGATAATTTGAAAGGGTATGTTAAATCGAAAGGGGCTTGAGTAGGGATAATTTGAAAGGGTATGTTAAACTGAAAGGGGCTTGTGCAGGGCTAATTTGAAAGGGTATGTTATACCGAAAGGGGCTTGTGCAGGGCTAATTTGAAAGGGTATGTTAAACCGAAAGGGGCTTGAGTAGGGATAATTTGAAAGGGTATGTTAAACCGAAAGGGGCTTGTGTAGGGCTAATTTGAAAGGGTATGTTAAACCGAAAGGGGCTTGAGTAAGGATAATTTGAAAGGGTGTGTTAAACTGAAAGGGGCTTGTGCAGGGCTAATTTGAAAGGGTATGTTATACCGAAAGGGGCTTGTGCAGGGCTAATTTGAAAGGGTATGTTATACCGAAAGGGGCTTGTGCAGGGCTAATTTGAAAGGGTATGTTAAACCGAAAGGGGCTTGAGTAGGGATAATTTGAAAGGGTATGTTAATCCGAAAGGGGCTTGTGTAGGGCTAATTTGAAAGGGTATGTTTTACCGAAAGGGGCTTGTGCAGGGCTAATTTGAAAGGGTATGTTATACCGAAAGGGGCTTGTGCAGGGCTAATTGGAAAGGGTATGTTAAACCGAAAGGGGCTTGTGTAGGGCTAATTTGAAAGGGTATGTTAAACCGAAAGGGGCTTGTGTAGGGCTAATTTGAAAGGATATGTTAAACCGAAAGGGGCTTGTGTAGGGCTAATTTGAAAGGATATGTTAAACCGAAAGGGGCTTGAGTAGGGCTAATTTGAAAGGGTATGTTAAACCGAAAGGGGCTTTAGTACGGCTTCGCTTCGCGGTAGCGCGTAACAGGCAACACTTAAAAAAATCTTCACAAACGTGTAAGCACTATCGGCCGAAAATGAACAATTTTGGGGGCTGAACTACCCACGTCCGTGGAGTGTATTCTGATTCCCTACACGTGGTCCCCGGGTAGTGCTAACCGGGTAGCAACCTCTGGTGGGAGGCTTCGGCCGTGGCTAGTTACCACCCACCGGACCAAGTCATGCCGTGAAATGACCTAGTCGTGTTTCGGGATGTAGTCCGGTGTAACCGTTCCGAAGACGGGTCTGAGCAGTAGCGCACTTGTAGCGCCTCACTCAACTGCCGTCTTTGTACTTCTTTACTCTACAAAACTTCAAGGCTAGAGTGAATAAGTACCTTATAGGTCGTCGTGCTCCATCTTAGACCACAACGTCGCTTAACATCAGGCGAGTTGGTGGTCAAACGCCGACCTATTCTACATAAAAAAAAAAGTGAAAAGTACTCATTATTTTATCGATTGACCAATAATGGTCCTTCGGGTGCTTGTCGATAAATGTAATCTTTCGCATACAAATTGAGTTGTTTTTTGTTCCAAGTAACACTGCTACTGAGCTAGAAAAAATATCATATCAGTGTCACCATGTATCGAAATTAACTGAAAAGTAAGTGATAAGATCAATATAAAACTATAATTCGCTTCGAATTGTGACCCTTGACCAATTTTACTCTGGAGATAATTAGTATTAAATATAATTAGTAATAAAACGCATACATCAAGCTCATAACATTTATTTCTAAGAACAGCAACAGTGGTTACTTTCAACTATAAAACACAGGAAATGGCAACAAATATTTACTCTGGCAATATTTTGACCATTGAAGATAATAACATAGCAATTACTGATTTGTACTACATAGTCGTAAGCCTAATGTTAAAAATACAAGTGTCAATTTCGGGGTGTGTTCAGAGGATACGTCAGAGCGCACCAAGAGTGTAACTTCGATTTTGTATCTCGAGATAGTTCAGAAGATACGTTCAGAGGACGAAAAATAAATTAATTGTAAACGCTGAAAATTTAGAGAACTACGCGCAAACAGGTTTTTTAAGACGATAGATACATCTTGTGATTTTGTTTTCGTTAATTTCGTGTAATACCGGGCCTTAAAGGTCGGCAACGTATCTGTGATATATAGTCTTACAGATATCCATAAGCAACGGTGATCGCTTACCATCAGGCGACCCGTTAGCTTGTTAGCTATGGCAAAAAAAAAATTTTGAACGACAAAGTTTCAATCCGGGTGTGCCCCGAGCCTATCCTCTGAACGCGACTCTGTTCTGCCTCTTCTAACATCTCTAAAATAGTGCCATCCCTTTCTAACATGAGGGGTTAAAATGAGAAAGCGATTAAATTTATTGACGTAAATACCTACTTAACTAGCAAAATCATTTAGATAAATATTTGGAATGTTTACAAGATTTTAAACTCGTTTGTAAAAAGTGCAGTGTTGGACAAAACACTGTATAACTATTCTGAGGGTATACAACGTTTATTTATGAGGGTGAAAGCCAGGAACAACCATGGAAAACAAGGTCTAGCAGTCCGGGACCCAACACGTGATGACGTCACTCGTCATAGTCTCTTTCGAACTATTTGTAAACTCAGATCAATCTAGAGGAAAAGATGGAACACTGCGTTATATCTCGCTGAAGCCACATCTTTATTAAACGTGTGCGCGTGGTAATGTTGCCATGAAAAACATTTACAATTGCACGAAAACTAATGTTAATTCCCAAACTCTAGGTTAGCCATTTCCGTTCCAATATACAACCTCAGTAGATTTAATATTCTAAAACTGCACATATTTGTAAGAGTTTAATGTTACGGCTTTTTAAAAATTGACTTGTAAAAAACTGCACAGTTTTTAAAAAGAACCTCAAAATGTAGTCCTGGCCACACTTTTATAATGCACTATGTATATTTATGTACACGAAATCATACCATAAACCAATGTACATAATGTCGAGGTAAGAATGACCAAGCGAGTAGCGTAGTATTTTTGCGTCAATGTGTGCGTGTGCATATACGACAGTAGCGTAGTTTTTGGATGGTTTTTGGCTTCACCTAAATCATACACCGTGCGCCATCTTATTCTCTAGGTTGATCTGACTTTGTAAATGACATATTTCGGTCTTGCTCAATCATCTATTGACGTCACTACGTGCCCACGTGACCATTTTGACTCGGAATGTTATACCTGGCGGAGTATATTATTATATCATGGTTCTACTAACAGCGTAACTGGTGTAAAATATATAACTTCTAATTATCTAGAACTAGCGACCCGCCCCGGCTTCGCACGGGTGTTTGCAATGTAAGCGGAAAAAAAATGATAACGACATCACATTAGAAACCTCAGAAATAACAGTATTTCTCCACTATTCATTGGATGTTATTATACATATAAACCTTCCTCTTGAATCACTCTATCTATTAAAAAAACCGCATCAAAATCCGTTGCGTAGTTTTAAAGATTTAAGCATAAAAAGGGACATAGGGACAGAGAAAGACTTTGTTTTATACTATGTAGTGAAGCGCTAAGTAATTTCAAGAACATAAATTCTAACATTTGGTTGCAGTACATTTCGTAAATTCTACCATTTAACAGCCCTAAAAACGTAGATTCTACTGAATTTTTGTTGGAAAATCCGTAGATCTCCCGAAAAGGTATCTAGTTGACCAGTTTGTTAACGTAGTTGCTGGGAAACAGGCCAGTCATCCCGCGAAGCTCGCCTGCGGACAAAATGGCAACATTTAATAACAAAAAAATACACAAATGTGAGGGTTTTAGCTGGCAACCGAAAAGGTGGCGTCCTAATTTTTTATCAGTTTCTAATTGTCTTGTGATTCTTCGAGTGTTAAAGTGTAATAATTACAAATAATAATAAATTCGGGACACTTCCACACACGGTCGCCTGACCCTAAACTAAGCAAAGCTTGTACTATGGCTGCCAGAGGCTGATATACATACCTACATATATATATATATATTTTTAAATACATACTCAAATAAATATTTAACATCCATAGAATATAACATCATATAACATATATCAACATATAACATCATAGAATAAACAGAAATGTTCACCACATAAATGTTTGCCCTATATGGGAATCGAACCCACGCCCCCACGCTCAGAAGGCAGGTTCACTATCAACTGAGCCACCGAGCAGTCAATGAGGATTTTTCTGGAAATACGGTTTGGTTGTGTCTCCTATATTATTTTTGCAAGAATGCGGATGAATTTTACATATAGATGAATTATACATATAGATGAATTTTACATATAGATGAATTTTACAAATAAATGAATTTTACATATAGATGAATTTTACATATAGATGAATTTTACATATAGATGAATGATACATATAGATGAATGATACATATAGATGAAGTTTACATATAGATGAATTTTACAAATAAATGAATTTTACATATAGATGAATTTTACATTTAGATGAATTTTACAAATAAATGAATTTTACATTTAGATGAATTTTACAAATAGATGAATTTTACATATAGATGAATTTTACAAATAGATGAATTTTACATATAGATGAATTTTACAAATAGATGAATTTTACATATAGATGAATTTTACATATAGATGAATTTTACATATAGATGAATTTTACATTTAGATGAATTTTACATATAGATGAATTTTACATATAGATGAATTTAACATATAGATGAATTTTACAAATACATAGATAAATTTTACAAATAGATGAATTTCACAAATAGATGAATTTTACATATAGATGAATTTTACATATAGATGAATTTTACATATAGATGAATTTTACATTTCATTTCATTTATTGACAAATACTTATCACACTAACAGCAATGCCAAGGCATGTGATGAGCTAATGATTATAAAAGTAAATAAAAAATAATTAAATCAATTTACACATTATTTAAAAATTAAATCAAATTAAAATAAATAATTATAGAAAAAAAAAAAAATGTCCAACAATAAAATAAATAGTATAACAATCAAATGGTCAAAAATCAGACTACTATTAGAATCACAATTAAAATACAAAATTTTTAGAAAAATGTCAAACAATAACTATATAAAAAATTAACCCAAAAATTGTATACAAACATTCACAAACATATAAAAAAAAATAAGTAATTACATATAAGTAGATGAATTTTACAAATAGATGAATTTTACAAATAGATGAATTTTACAAATAGATGAATTTTACAAATAGATGAATTTTACATATAGATGAATTTTACAAATATGTAGATGAATTTTTCATATAAAGAGTACATACCTTGCCACCAAGCAGGGTCCTTAGTCCGGTCCGTGACGGCAATAATATCGTCCTTTTCGAAACTCAATTCGTCCGCGTTTTGTGCCGTGTAAGGATACAGCGCAATCACCTGCAGACAAACAGACAAACATACAAGCATACGAACAGTAATACAGAAACATAACAGAAATATTTAGAAGACGAAGATGTCTGAAGACTTCCACTTCCGCCAAGTAGCCACTTATAGATATTTATAGATATTACCTAGTTGTAAGCCAAAATTTGTGAGGCTGTAATTTATTTATTATTTGAAAAAATAATGCCCCTCAGTTTCTTGCCTGTTCTTCTGAGTAGAGGCTCTTTATCCGAACAAGGCGGTCCAGTCTATTTAAAAAAAACTTTGACGTTCATAAGTGTATCTTTGATACCCAAATTGAATAAAAACCTTTTGACTTTGACTTTCTTTTTTTTTGTCGAAGCTAAAGCAGAGACGCTTCACTCGCTAACGCTTGCTCGGTCGAATAATACCTTACCTTATCGATGACAGTATCCGAGGGTAGTGTGTCCATTTTTGACAAAACGGGGGTAGTTCGACCGGAAGTGCGACCGGAAGACTGGAGCAGCTGAAAACACGAGAATAAGAGGTGTGAGTGAGACGGATAGATGTGACGCTCTGCGAGAGGGAATGAGAGGGAGATACTTTAATAGTTAGGTAATAAAAGAGTTACGTACATATGTATTCAACAACAGAATATGAGGTGTGAGTGAGACGGATAGATGTGACACTCTGCGAGAAGGAATGAGAGGGAGATACTTTAATAGTTAGGTAATAAAAGAGTTCCGTACATAAATGTATCCTGTTATACTGTACTAGCTGCGTCCCACGGTTTCACCCGCGGTTAAAAAGTATCCTATGTGCTATTCTAGACTACAATCTATCTCTGTGCCAAATTTCATCCAGATCTGTTCAGCCGTTCTGGCGTGAAAGAGTAACAAACATCCATCCATCCATCCATTCTTACAAATTTTCGCGTTTATAATATTAAGTAGGATAGTGTTCTCTCTAGTAGAAGTTGCTTCACCTCGTTAACAAAAACTGAGGTACTTGTCAAAGTTTTGATATTTTCTGGTAAAGTGTTGTACAATACTCTCCCCATTTTAAATGTTGACGTTTTCGCCATAGAAAGTCTGTAGTCTATATAGGCTGCCGGGGTATTTTCTTCTGTCCTGATCTCCTATCTGTTATTTCTTCAGAGGAGTAATTGTCGACATTGAGTTTAGTGTATTTGATACTGTATCTTATATATTTAAATGAGCAATTCTTGTATATATATATATATATAATTGGAATCTCGGAATCGGCTCCAACGATTTTCATACAATTTAGTATATAGGGGGTTTCGGGGGCGATAAATCGATCTAGCTAGGAATCATTTTTAGAAAATGTCATTTTATTCGTGTTTTATCGATAATCAACTTAAACATAAACTTGGAAGGAAAATAATAAAAAGGAGGCGTTTGAGTAGTCTCAACTGAAAAATATGACTCTTCCTGACATCTATTGGCGAATAATACTACTATTTTTTGTGAGCAACTAATTGCTTTAACTACACAACAGCAGATGGCGTTGTTAAGTAACACGAAGTCAATGAGTGTTTGCTTTGAGGTTAGACTAAAATCAATTGTTTATTTTCCAAAAAACACATTAAAAGAAAAATATATACCAAGCAAAGCTCGGTCATCCAGGTACTGATTGATTATATGGTATACAAAAGAGTGACACAGACAGCGATACCTTGACATAGCTATCGCTTGTTCCTTTGGCTACAACTCTTACTATTTTTAACGTGCATTTTTTTTGGGATTTTTGCATTAATAGGTACTTGTGTGTGTACATGCCCTTCAATTATATGACAGCGTTTTTCCTGTATAGCTAGAGCGGGACAGAGATATATGGTTTACAACAAGAGTGACAAAGACAGCGATACCTTCACATAGCTAGCGGGGAACCAGCCAACTTGTCTGTTTCGTCCTTTAGCTTGTAGCTCTCCCTCCCACCATCCGCTGTCGGCTTTTTTACGAACGACAAGGAGTTGACCTTTGGTTAGAGAGAGCTGTTCGGCGCTGAAAAGAAAAATACAATTATCTTATATCTTTAAATGAGCAATTCTTGTGTATATTATATATATAATTGGAATCTCGGAATCGGCTCCAACGATTTTCATACAATTTAGTATATGGGGGTTTCGGGGGCGATAAATCGATCTAGCTAGGAATCATTTTTAGAAAATGTCATTTTATTCGTGTTTTATCGATAATCAACTTAAACATAAACTTGGAAGAAAAATAACAAAAATATGACTCTTCCTGACATCTATTGGCGAATAATAATACTATTTTTTGTGAGCAACTAATTGCTTTAACGACACAACAGCAGATGGCGTTGTTAAGTAACACGAAGTCAATGAGTGTTTGCTTTGAGGTTAGACTAAAATCAATTGTTTATTTTCCAAAAAACACAATAAAAAAAAATACCGAGCAAAGCTCGGACATCCAGGTACTGTATGTATTAATAAAAGAAAGACAAAAAAATATTACTGGGTTTTTATTGGCTGAAAGTTATTTGAATTTGGAACGGATTTGTGTCAGAAGTACCAGGGTGTCATAGCTTGTGCTATTAGGGTATTTTAGCGACACGTTAGCAAGTCCCTTCTTAATTTACACTTTTAATCCAATGTCATTTGTTTTGTTGTGTTTGTTATACACAGCATAGTTATATGAAGCGATGTCTTTTTTTTTAATGTAGAATAGGTCGGCGTTTGACCACCAACTCGCCTGATGTTAAGCGACGTTGTGGTCTAAGATGGAGCACGACGACCTATAAGGTACTTATTCACTCCAGCCTTGAAGTTTTGTAGAGTGAAGAAGTACAAAGACGGCAGTTGAGTGAGGCGCTACAAGTGCGCTACTGCTCAGACCCGTCTTCGGAA
Organism: Peribatodes rhomboidaria; assembly: GCA_911728515.1. NCBI lineage: Eukaryota > Metazoa > Arthropoda > Insecta > Lepidoptera > Geometridae > Peribatodes > Peribatodes rhomboidaria. Next base: position 2,254,625 of record OU452196.1, on the reverse strand, counting down.
CGGTTACACCGAACATTTATCCCGAAACACGACCAGGTCATTTCACGGCATGGCTTGGTCCGGTGGGTGGTAACTAGCCACGGCCGAAGCCTCCCACCAGAGTTTGCTACCCGGTTAGCACTACCCGGGGACCACGTGTAGGAAATCAGAATAGAGTACACTCCTTCGGACGTGGGTAGGTCAGCCCCCAAAAAATAGCTGGCTGGCTGATAGTTATTTGAATTTGGAACGGACTAGTGTCAGAAGTACTAGGGTGTCATAGCTTGTGTTATTAGGGTTTTTATTTGTTTTGTTGTTTGTTATACACAGCATAGTTTTATGAAGCGATGATAGCCTAGTTGGAGAAGGCCCGCCTCTCAACTCAGAAGGAACAGGTTCAAGCCCAGCCGACGGCATGCACCGCTTTGTTCATTGTGTCAACATATATGCGTATTGCACGTCATTTGTTACATGACTGAAGCCCGGTGTATGGCGACATGCTCGCCCCCTGTCACATTTGGGACTGAATATCGTCTGGCGAAGTATGGGTGTTGTATTACACCTCTGCCAGCCCCTCGAGGGAAAAGCGTGACGATAGGCTATGTTTGTTGTAAAATAAAAACGCTTTGCTGCGCCTTCCGTGTGGGTCACAAGTACCAGGGTATCATGTCTCACCTGGTGGCAGTTTAGTTGGCGAGCGCTTGCGCCACCTCGTGCTTGCGCCGGCCGGTGACGCTGTCGCGGCCCGAGTCATGTAGCGTCACGCTAGCGTGTCCGTCACAAGTACCAGGGTATCATGTCTCACCTGGTGGCAGTATAGTTGGCGAGCGCTTGCGCCACCTCGTGCTTGCGCCGGCCGGTGACGCTGTCGCGGCCGGAGTCTCGTCGCGTCACGCTAGCGTGTCCGTCACAAGTACCAGGGTATCATGTCTCACCTGGTGGCAGTATAGTTGGCGAGCGCTTGCGCCACCTCGTGCTTGCGCCGGCCGGTGACGCTGTCGCGGCCCGAGTCATGTAGCGTCACGCTAGCGTGTCCGTCACAAGTACCAGGGTATCATGTCTCACCTGGTGGCAGTATAGTTGGCGAGCGCTTGCGCCACCTCGTGCTTGCGCCGGCCGGTGACGCTGTCGCGGCCCGAGTCGCGGCGCGTCACGCTAGCGTGTCCGTCACAAGTACCAGGGTATCATGTCTCACCTGGTGGCAGTATAGTTGGCGAGCGCTTGCGCCACCTCGTGCTTGCGCCGGCCGGTGACGCTGTCGCGGCCCGAGTCATGTAGCGTCACGCTAGCGTGTCCGTCACAAGTACCAGGGTATCATGTCTCACCTGGTGGCAGTATAGTTGGCGAGCGCTTGCGCCACCTCGTGCTTGCGCCGGCCGGTGACGCTGTCGCGGCCCGAGTCGCGGCGCGTCACGCTAGCGTGTCCGTCACAAGTACCAGGGTATCATGTCTCACCTGGTGGCAGTATAGTTGGCGAGCGCTTGCGCCACCTCGTGCTTGCGCCGGCCGGTGACGCTGTCGCGGCCCGAGTCGCGGCGCGTCACGCTAGCGTGTCCGTCACAAGTACCAGGGTATCATGTCTCACCTGGTGGCAGTATAGTTGGCGAGCGCTTGCGCCACCTCGTGCTTGCGCCGGCCGGTGACGCTGTCCCGGCCCGAGTCGCGGCGCGTCACGCTCGCGTGTACGTCACAAGTACCAGGGTATCATGTCTCACCTGGTGGCAGTATAGTTGGCGAGCGCTTGCGCCACCTCGTGCTTGCGCCGGCCCGAGTCGCGGCGCGTCACGCTCGCGTGTACGTCACAAGTACCAGGGTATCATGTCTCACCTGGTGGCAGTATAGTTGGCGAGCGCTTGCGCCACCTCGTGCTTGCGCCGGCCGGTGACGCTGTCGCGGCCGGAGTCTCGTCGCGTCACGCTAGCGGGACGAGTGTTGGCGGCGCTAGCGTTGGCGTTCTCTGTTATGGACGCCACTTCAGATGATATCGGGGTCGACGATTTTTGCTCCTGAGGACAAGATATGATTTGTTGAATCGGTGTGTTAAGTATATTTGCAAAAGCACAAGTATGAGCCATTTAAAAAAATCGTAACAAAGAACAATTTCGAATGTCACGACACTAATCTGTTTTCGTAGGGGCTTATAAACAATGGTGAACGTTTTGTTATGAAGTTAGGGCTTCAGCCCTTGGTCGGGAGCCCTGCCTGAGACAGTCCATGTATCAGATACTAGGCTTACATAAAACCTATGTACACAAGTATTGCAGCTACTTTGTTACATGTAAAGTTTTAGAGTAAACTTTTAGGGCTTCCGTCCCGGCTCGGGAGCCCTATTTCAGATAGTCCATGGGACCAAAGATACCAGGGTCGCATAAATCCTGTGTATATAGTTCTGCAGCTACACTGTTTCTTGTAAAAGTACGGAGTGACCTCGGGGCTTTAGTCGGCCTTGGAGCTCTACCTGAGATATACCTGAGTACACCTGAGTTTACCTGAGTACCCAGTACCTATTGTCTTTAGGTATTATGTTTCCATAAATCCTATTTACATAAGTATTGCGTGCTTGTAATCTTTTACAGAGAATTCGGGGCTTCCGTCCCGGCTCGGGAGCCCTATCTCAGGCAGTCCATGTGTTCACAGATACCAGGCTTGCATAAATCCGGTGTATGTAATTGTTTTGCAGCGTCTTTGTTACTTGTAAAATTACAGAGTAATCTCGGGGCTTCAGTCCCGGCTTGGGAGCCCTACCTGAGGCTCCTTTTATCTTTAGGTACTAGGATCCCATAAATCCTATGTAGGTACATGAATATATTGCATCTACTTTTTTACTTTTAGAGCTCTGGAGAAAATTCAGTGCTTCGGTTCCGATTCGGGAGCCCTGTGATAGTTTATATGTCATTAGATACTAGGCTTCCATAAATTCTATGTATAAGTATTGCAACAACTTTTTTACTTTTATTCAGATTACAAGTACCAGGCTTCCATATACACTAGAAGTCGAGTGACTCCTGTGTACAAAAAATGTATTACAACTACTTTTCCACTTTCATTTCAGACCAAAAGTACCAGGCTCCCATATCATACAGGAGGTCAGATCTAAGCAAACAAATGACTTTGACTAGGTTACCTGTACCGGCTCCTGTATGGGCTCGGGTAGCGGTGGCGCAGTAATCTTCTCCGGCTCCATTTCCGGTTCCGGTTCCGGCGCTTCTGGAATGTCGCCGGTGCCGGGGGCGGTTGTAGTGTCTTTTGTTACGTAGTTTGATGGGAATATGCCGGTTCTGGATAGATAAAGACAAATATTGGTAGTTAATTAACAGTGGCAATAATTAATATTAATTATATTAATTAATTAAGTAATTAATATAACAATATGTTATATAACAATATAACACTACTATATTAATTTTCATAGTGGTAGTATTGGTATTAGCAGAGGCAAGAGGTACATTATATACATGTCCATAGCCTTGTCTCGTTTTTACACGTCATTCATGAAACAACTAAAATTCCCTATTTTTTAGTTTTATTTTCATAACATCTTGTTTCTTTAATTCCCGTTAGAATCCATATCTAGCTATCCCTTTCGATAATTCCTAATTTAGGGCCTAAATAAAAAATAACAACGAAAATAGGGGCAAATGTACCAGGGAGGCATGAATCGTAAGAGTTTCGGCTTTATAATACTCCTGAAACGAAGACAAAAGTACTAGGACTGTATAAAACGCTAGCGGTGCTCCAATCATCGTCGCGCTGCCGCGTCACTTCTATACGCTCGCCTGCTTCAAAGGTCTCAGGGTTCCGTAAACACATACATGATTGTTTATATTACCTATAACCTATTTTTATTTATGTATGTATAATGTATATTTACGCATCTATCTATTTAAAATGTTATTAGTAATTATTTTAGTTCTATTAGTCTAATTGATAATACGTATTTACATGGGCGTACCCAGCTTCTGGCGTAGGAGGGGGCAAGTCAGATTTTTTAGGTCGGATCGTCCGCGGCTGTTTTGTCATACACACTACACAACACACCTACATGAGTCATTAGATGTATGTAGTGTAGTGTGTAGGGCGAACACCCGCAAATGATCCTGTTTTATAGGTAGTTAAATAAATAAAATTTTACAATCCTGTCACAGTAGTACATTTTACTATATTCTTAAGTGAATCATTAACCTAATTTGTCATTAAAATTTTGATGCAAGTTCCCTATTGCATCGTGCATTTTGTCAGTGTCTACTGCGCGGTTTATTTAAAAGTTAGAGCATAACTCGTTTACACTTTAATTAGTAATTAGGGGAGTCCATACATGTTCTGCGAGATTTTCAAGGGGGGGGCAGCTGCCCTCCCCTGCCCCCCCCTGGGTACGCCCATGCGTATTTAGTCGTACTGTGCTAGACTTGATCCGTGGGTGACGTCACAGCCGGTTCCAAAAGACCAGCGCTGGCTGCTACAGCCGGCATCATTCTGAGTTGGAACCGGTTAGTGGCAAAAAAAACATTGTTTGTATAGTTTTTAATGTTTTATTGTTATTATTCTTTTATACTTTTTTTTTTTTTGTATATTTACTAGTTTTTTTGCTCACAAATAAAAATTATCTAATATTGTCTATTGTCTATTTAATAGGAGTATCTATATAGTTTATTTCTTTTGCTCTCATGACAATTTATATTTTCTTCTAATGTAGAGCAAAATAAAACTAAAATGAGGACAAAAGTACCAGGAATGCATGAATCGTAAGGAGATCTCATTACCTTATCCCGATACGGCCGGTCCACCAATCACCGTCGCGCCGCGTCACTTCTATACGCTCGCCCGCTTCGAACGTCAGGTCGCCGGGTTCCGTAGACAAGTAGGGATACGCGGCTATGTAGAAATCGCCTCCTTCTGTCAAACGGAGTAAAATCTGGTTACAACAGCTTCGCTTACAATGTTCCAGACTATAAAAAACCCCAAATAATATTTTCTCTCGCTCTGGCAGCAAGCGATGTCAACTAACAGACAGAGACAATGATATTTTTCCAAGGGACAAGTTACAGTGAACGGACTGTGGTTGCAACAATAGCTATTTCAGAGGCACAGTACTTTAAAAAAAAAGTATTTTTTTTTATTGCTTACCGACTAATGGCATGGCACCACCTAAATCGTTGGCGATCTCTGCTTCTGGCACTTCTGCTATACCTGCCGTACAAAATTTAGCACTTTAGCATAATAAAATTGTCTCCATAATAATTCACCATTAAAAAAAAGAATTCCAAATTAAATGGTTATTTGACGTATTTAAAACTGTTTTCCGACCCGATTCCCATCTGCCCTCACCTGATTTTTAAACCATTAGGGCAGATGGGAATAACCCTACCTCCTACCCAACCTTATTTCTCATCTAGTAACAGTCAGGTAACAGTGTTACTGGTTGGGAACAAACCATTTTGATAGCGCACGAAAATCAAGTCACAAACCAGTTTCAAAAATAAAATAAAAATGTTACGGATAAAAAAAAAACAAGTAAACTTAAGCAATTAAGGTAAGGGGGCGTCCATTAATTACGTGTGGCAATTTCGAGAATTTTTCAACCCCTCCTCCCCCTTGGTGAGATATCGTAAGATTTTCCTCAAATCCCTCAATCTCCGTGAGATTAGTGGAGGGAGGACTCTCCACTAATTTCACGCGAGATTCTTCAAAACTTCTATTTGGGCTGTTAACGTGTTGGATTATTGAGAAAAAAAAACACAACCTGTTCTATTACTTTTACTGAAGACTAGCAAAGACTAGTATTTGTGAATATTATCGTAATTTAAACATAAAATTAAATAATGAATATCAAACAAAAATGAAGAAAATATTTATTCTGATTCAGTCACTGGTGACTCGCACATGCAATTAAACACCGTTTTCTGCGAGAAAAATAATTACGTGATATTTGCCAAGACCGCCCCTCCCCCCTAAGTGAGATTTGGAAAGATTTAGCTTGATTCCCTCCCCCCTAGAACACATCACGTAATTAATAGACGCCTCCTAAGTTGTTAGCTTTTTAAACTTTTTTTAAAACAAGCTTTTGTTGCGCTAAAAAGAATAATAGTTTGATATCCATATTGTAGGAGTGCATTAAAAATAACGTGTCCGCCATTTTGGTTGTTCCGCCATGTTGGATTTAGAGTGACGTCACACAACTAAACATGCATTGTCATCCAAACTAAACGTGTAATCAAATTTCAGCTCAGTCGGTTGAAGACATTTGCTTCAAAATTGAGTTATAAGATTACACGCGAACAAACATAATTACATACATACATACACAAATACAAGTTAATTATAAGTTTGTAAAAATGACGTAATTTCTACCTTCGAGTTGAGTCTTGGTCTCCATAGGTTCTATGGCGTCAACGTACATCGGGGTCACTGCGTTGATATCCTCAACGTAGGATTCGGGGAACCAGCCTTGTTGCCCTAGAAATAAGGTTCAATTTTGAATTGGAAAAAGAATTAAATTTGAAGGCCACTCCTAGTTTTAGAGCTGCTAGTAATGGCAGTGGTCTTCGAGAGGCCTAAAAACATCTGACACTAGGAATGGTCTATGCGGTAAACAACAAGCGTAAGTGCATCACAAATACTAGGGCGCTATAACACGTAAAGAGATTCTCCAGGCTAACCATTGACCAGCCAAACTAAACTATACGAAAGAGTAAGTACATGATAAGTACCAGGGTCCCATAACACGTAAAGAAGTTCTCTGACCCATCAACGACAAGCTAACTAACCTAGACCTCTCTAGCCAAGAAATCATTGGGAGTTTTCTCATTCATTAACGTTTAGCTAATTAACTAAGACCTTTCTACCCAACAAACTTGCAGTCAATTTTGAATTTTATTACTATAGCAATAAGAGCGTTCTACCAGCGCCATCCAGGCTCACCCTGACGCGGTGGCGTCTCCCGGCTGCAAAGGACTCTGACACTAGAGCTGGCCTATACGATAAACGTACGCCTTACAGTAAGAAAAATCAAACAAAAGTACCAGGACGCAATAATTTGTAAAGAAGTTCTTCAGCCCACCAATCGTCAAGCCAACTAAGCTAGACCGCCCATACCAAGAAACCTACAATCAACTTTGCACCTTATTCCAATGGTTTTAAGAGCGCACCTCTGGACGCTCTCCAGCGCCTTCCGGGCTGAACCTGCAACGTGCGACGTCTTCCGTCTTTCAGCCCGCCAATCGTCAAGTCAACTAAGCTAGACCGCCCATACCAAGAAACCTACAATCAACTTTGCACCTTATTACGATGATTTTAAGAGCGCACCTCTGGACGCTCTCCAGCGCCTTTCGGGGTCAACCTGCAACGTGCGACGTCTTCCGGCTTTCAGCCCGCCAATCGTCAAGCCAACTAAGCTAGACCGCTCATACCAAGAAACCTACAATCAACTTTGCACCTTATTGCGATGATTTTAAGAGCGCACTTCTAGACGCTCTCCAGAGCCTTCCGGGCTCAACCTGCAACGTGCGACGTCTTCCGGCTTTCAGCCCACCAATCGTCAAGCCAACTAAGCTAGACCGCCCATACCAAGAAACCTACAATCAACTTTGCACCTTATTCCGATGATTTTAAGAGCGCACCTCTAGACGCTCTCCAACGCCTCTCGAGGTCAACCTGTAACGTGCGACGTCTTCCGGCTGCAGAGACTCTTAACACTAGGGCTGGTCTTGTAAGTCAACAAGTATGAAACATCAAACAAAAGTACCGGGGTGCAATAACTCGTAAAGAAGTTCTTCAGCGCATTAATAGACCAACTAACCTAGACCTCTAACAACAAGAAACTTACAATCAACTTTGCACCTTATTCCTATGCAAATACGAGCGTACCTCTAGCAGCACCCCAACGCCATCCGGGCTCAGCCTGCCGCGGCGGTGGCGCTGCACTAACAACGTCTCCTGGCTGCAAAGACAGCTCGTCTCCACTCCGAGCCGAGAACTCGTAGATGCAGCGCCAGACTGGCTGGCTGGTGGTGGACGGTACCGTCGCGTTGGCTACTGGCTCCACGGCTGGGGGAAAGAGATAGAGATGTTGTCGTATGAGAAATGACAGAGAGAAAAACTAATTTCAATAAAAATAATCATTCAATAAAAATCCTTTGAAATTGAAATATTGATTCATAACAATGATTTTAGAGCGACAATGCGGCACGAATTTAAACGAGCTAATGTAGCCTCAGCAATACAAAAAGCATTTTTTTTTAATGTAGAATAGGTCGGCGTTTGACCACCAACTCGCCTGATGTTAAGCGACGTTGTGGTCTAAGATGGAGCACGACGACCTATAAGGTACTTATTCACTCTAGCCTTGAAGTTGTGTAGAGTGAAGAAGTACAGAACAAAGACGGCAGTTGAGTGAGGCGCTACAAGTGCGCCACTGCTCAGCTCAAATCAATACAACTGTCAAATGATAAATGACATAAACAAAACAAAAACAAGAATAAATTAAAATTTAAACCCGACACTGATTTTCATCAAACATAGCTAAGAACACTTCCGACTAATTCCCCTTTCAAACAAAAAAAAAAAAACGGCTTACTCCCAACGACCACCACCACAACGGCGTCTAGTAGTCGTCGTTAGAACAATATTTAAACTTTTGTCCCAACTGTCACCAGTCGGGGTCATTGGGACAAAAAAATATCTTTTGTATCAAACCGATAGAACACGGAAAACCAATGTTTGATATTTTTTACAATGTTCAAAACACAGCTTAACTATACATAATTATAATGTTAAACCACTAAAAATAATATTATTTTTTCATGATTTAATGAGCCCCACTGGCGGCAGTTGGTACATGAATTAAAACTTTGTCCTAACGTGTTCGTATCGAAAGGACATATAAGGAGAACGCCCTAATAGCCGATTAACTTCTGTCATTTTGCTAATAGGACGTTATGCTAATATGCCGTTTTGCTTTTAGGACGATCTGCTTAAATGTCCTTTATTTATTTATTTTACACTTTGCGCATTAAAAAAGAAAACACTTACTAAATAACAGAGTTCTGCAATGAAAAAAATGTATTTACAACATTCTTATTCTAATAAATACTTTAACTAATTATTGTACATGTTCAAAAATTTTTCATTTAATTATTACAATTTCTACATTTATTTGCTAAAGTTATTGTTAGTATTATTTTTACTTTAGGTTCAGTGAGTTGGAGAAACACCCGCCCGACCCCCACTGGTGGCTGTTATGGTGGTGGTCGTTGGGATCAAGCCAAAAATCGTCAACAAAATCAAAATCAGTTCATCACGGTTCATCTACGATACCGCATACACACACCAGAGAGAGACACGTCAAACTTTATAACACCCCGACGTCTTTGCGTCGGGACTTCAAAATATTATACAAAAACGTATTTCCACTTCCCGCCACGGCTCGAAACTGCAGCCAGGTAAGAAAAATGTGTGTGCAGAAGTTGGGAGTGTTTGGCGGAAATCGAAAAGGTGTTGTCGTAATTTTGTATTAATTCCTAAATCTTGTGATTCTTCGAGTACTAAAGTGTAATAACCCTTTAACTGCCTTTCCCCGATAGGGCTGGCAGAGGTGTAATACAACACCCACGCTTCGCCGACGATATTCTGATTAAACGCAAACGAAGTCGCGTAATAGCGACTATCGCGAAGAGCTAGTAATATTATAAAATCGAAATTAACTCTGTCTGTCTGCTTCTCAGATCAACCTAGAGAATAAGATGGCGCACGGCGTATGATTTAGGTGAAGCCAAAAACCATACAAAAACTACGCTACTGTCGTATATGTACACAACACGCACACATTGACGCAAAAAAACTATACGCTACTCGCTTGGTCATTCTTACCTCGACATTATCTGCATTGGTTTATGGTATAATTTCGTGTACATAAATATCCATAGAGCATTATAAAAGTGTGACCAGGACTACATTTTGAGGTTCTATTTAAAAACTGTGCAGTTTTTTTACAAGTCAATTTTAAAAAAGCCGTAACATTAAATTCTTACAAATATGTGCAGTTTAAGAATATTAAATCTACTAAGGTAGTATATTGGGATGGAAATGGCTAACGTAGAGTTTGGGAATTAATATTAGTTTTCGTGCAATTGTAAATGTTTTTCATGGCAACATTACCACGCGCACACGTATAAAAAGAAGTGGCTTCAGCGAGATATAACGCAGTGTTCCATCTTTTCCTCTAGGTTGATCTGAGGTCTGCTTATAGACTTTTCACGGCTAAACGACTGAACGTATCCTAATGAAATTTGACAATCAGTTACAGCATATCACGAGGAAGGTTTTTGGATACTTTTTTCTGAATAAGCGCGAACGAAGTCGCGGGTAACAGCTAGTTTTCTAATATACCTTTTTTTGTCCTAAACTTGGACGCCCACTCGCGGAGAGTGTTAACAGCCGGCAATGGTACTCCAACGGTTCTCAAATGACGATAGGCTTCTGCACTTATGCTCCTTAAAGTAAGGGCCGCAGTAATATCTTCAGCGGACCATCTGATACGTCGCTTTTTGCAGGTCATGAGACAACGCACTTGACCAGCGGTGAAAATTTTTTCTAAATTCCGTTTCAAAGTATTGAATTCGTTGGCTGTCTTTTGCAATTGCTTGTATTCGAGTAGAGGAATTGTGACAGTTTTGTTACTGTAAAAAATTATCTAGAATGTATATCTAAACGACGGACATATTCTAGGATATCATTATAACTACTGATCATATATTTAAGAGGGCCGCAACGCTCTGAAATTTCCATACAAACGCGCTATTCAAATTTCTTGAAAACTATTTGTCAGATTATGATGAAATTTAGCATGTAAATTAAATTAACAATATCTCCGCCCCTATGTTCTTGGTTTTTTTAAAAAACGTTCTCAAGCGAAAATAGAGCTATGAAAAATATCCGCATTTGTAAGGGGTCATTTTTGACTGATTTATTCTATTGAATTTGTCTACCTATTGGTAGACAAAGCAAATCAAAAATTCCATGACATAGGGAGGTTGTCTACATCATTAACTGTTAAATGAATCCATAATACAAGGGAAATTCGTAGTTATTTAAGAATGATTACAGAAGTGCAAAAGTCATAAAAAAAATTGGAATTGCACTTTGTCACTCTGTAGATAACTTTAGAGGCTCGTCAGTATCATTACTCGCTCTCTTCGCTCGTCTTCTTCTTCTAGACGAAATGGCTATAGAATACCTTAAGCCAATGCGAAGTTAGTCTAAAGTGGTCGCCGGACTCTTAACGACGGACATATTCTAGGATATAACTGTAGTCATCCTTTTGACCAGAAAACTAAAATTTAACGACGGACATATTCTAGGATATAATTGTGGTCATCATTTTGACCAGAAAACTAAAATTTAACGACGGACATATTCTAGGATATAATTGTGGTCATCATTATGACTACAGACCTAAAATTATTTTTTGCGAGATTATGACCAACTTTTACTATGGGACAAAACAAAAAATCACAATAAAAAAACAGCTGTCCCATACGAGAATCAATTATTAAACCTTATAAATACATACATACATAACCACACAGATACGTACACAACGAGTTCGGCCACCGGGATCCCCTAACCTGTTCCCCCAGGGGATCCCAGTGAACTCATTCTACACACCCATATACACACACTCGAAAAACATAACCGTCCTTCTAGCGCAGTCGGGTATAAATAAATAATGTTAAAGTACCATTTATCTACATGCTTTGAAGAACCAGCAATTTTACTGGCTGGTGTACTGGATTCTGGTGTACTGGTGACTGTTCTGGATTCATCAACAGAACACTTCAAATTGGTTGAAGTATCCACAGTTTCACTGGGGTCGTCTATGTTTGGAATTTGTTGCGTAGGCAAAGCGTCTGGCTTTAAGCTCCTAGGCGATTCCTTTAAGAGAATATGCCGCAATGACATATAATAATCAGAAGATAAGAAATGATTTGAACATACTCTCCCTAAAATAGAAGAACAATTGTTAACAAAACAAAAATTTAGAAGCGCCATCGAAATAATATAAGGAAGAAGCGGCACGAGTCTAATTTCTATTACACAGCGCGTGGACCCAATATAACGACAAGCAAACGAACACTACACAGCTCCGTTGACAGTATTATGTTACGTGTATCAATAACAATAAGTAACATTATTAAAAGAAAAATAAAAAACCGGCTGCAAAATATTGTACCATAGGTCACTTCCACTATCAACACGATTCAAATGACACCTCACACGTCGAAATACATCAAGCTGTTTAGGCTGTAGGGCGTGCCAAAGAAACCTCATACATACATTCATACACTCGAAAAATATAACCGTCCTTCTTGCGCAGTCGGGTAAAAATAGAGAGACGTACAAGAGACTATAGCGAGAACAAGACAACAATAATTATCTCTGTTGCGACTGATTGCGTTTGTTTGTGACTACGGACCAAGCTATGCCGTGAAATGACCTAGTCGTGTTTCGGGATGCACTTCTCGTGCACTTGTAGCGCCTCACTCAACTGCCTCTTGTACTTGTTCACTCTACAAAACTACAAGCCTAGAGTGAATAAGTACCTTATAGGTCGTCGTGCTCCATCTTAGACCACAACGTCGCTTAATAACAGGCGAGTTGGTGGTCAAACGCCGACCTATTCTACATAAAAAACGGTTAATTGTGTGCAGCACCTAATTTATGCGGTCAATTTTTAGGTTCTCGTACCGCATCTCCCTTTTACTTGATCGAAGAGGCGCGCCCATTGAATTAGGAAAACGGTGATGATATACATGTACTACGTACTAGATACCATGATCCAAAAAAAAGGTCTAGCATTCTGGGAGCTAACACGTAATGACGTCACTCGTAATCGTCATCCGTCTCTTTCGAACTATTTGTAAATGGCTTATTTCGGTCTTGCTTAGGCAATGAATTAAGTCATTTACAAATGCTTGGATCATGCATTAGCGTAACTTCGCCACGCACGCAGTGTTGTTTCTCAACACTGACTTAGGTACAACATTTTAGGAATAAGTATCATTTGTTAATTTATTGATATGTGACGTTTGTTACCACTAATAAACTTTCATTAAACAGTGTGGTTGTGTACGGAGCGAGAAAACTGCGATTTAGTGTTTTAATAGCTTGGTTAGACGACATAACGAATGTTTTAGCGCTGCAGCAAACCTGCAGTCAGTCCACGGCGGCCAGGCCCTCAAGTTCCGTGTCATGTTTTGTTTGGATCAGCTTCTCTAGTACGTAGTAATCGTATCTCAAAGATACTTGTATATCATACCATTTTTGGTAGTAGTTTTGCTTCCACAATAGCGAAGCCATTCTTCGGCAACGGATTTTTTTTTCGGAAATGAAAAAAACCTTATTATACCGCCCTTTACACTTTTGCTCTTACAGTTTCTAATAGAACAACCGACCATTTCAGTAGTTTTAGTCAAAATCAGTTAAAAATTTACTAAATGAAAAATTTAATTGTAAAATTGGTTGTCATTACGTCACCCATGACAACGTTACTATTTTTTCCCGTCATTCTCTTTGACTATTTTCAAATTTTCTTTTGACGTTCACTTTACGTGCAGCAAAAAGTTTTTAATATCTCTGTGTTCACAAGCGTAAGCAAGATCGGGATATGTAACTTACAAGGAGTTTGAGAGAGATGACGATAAGCGAAGCAATTATGTTTTAAATTTCGCCCATCGGGCAGGCTAAAGCCTTGAGGCCATACCGCCTAGTTATTTGTACATTATGTTTGTCATTAAAGCCCGAAACATACTGATAATCGTGACGCGTCGCGTTTCGGCGTTATTCTTCTTTACTGAAACTTTATGTCGAGTTTTGTAGAGAACACTAAAAGTAGCATTTCCTAATGTTTGGATCATTTGCCCACATTCGTGCACGTTAACGAACCGGTAAATAGGTTAATAACATAACATATCGTCACGCCTTTCCCCCGAGGGGGCTGGCAGAGGTGTAGCACAACACCCACACTTCGCCGGAAGATATTCAGATATGTGACAGGGGGCGAGCCTGTCGCATACACCGGGCTCCAGTCATGTAGCAGATGACATATAATACGCACATATGTTTATACAATGAACAAATTAGTGCGTGCCGTCGGCTGGATTCGAGCCCGCTCCCTCTGGCTTGAGAGGCGGGCCTTCTCCAACTAGGCTATCATCGCTTAAATAGGTTAATAACCCACCATTAATACACTCGAACAATCACACATTTTAGAAAATAATACAAAATCACGACACCATCTTTCCGGTTCCCGCCAACACCTCTTTTGAGTAGAGTTTTGTAGAGAACACGAAAAGTCAAGTCAACGTTTCCCAATGTTTGTATCATTTGCCCACACTCGTGCTCGTTAAAATCATCATAAAATATTGCATTGTCAGGGGTACAGAAAAGGACATAAAGTTTCAACCTGAAAAAAATAAAGGCTAAAAAATTCGTGGGCAAAACGCCGGGCGCAGCTCGTAAGGTAATTTGGTCCTTCTAAATATTTGACTTTTGGATCAACCAACAATTTCACTTCTCTGTTTTTATATTTTCGTCTCAAATGAAATACATTTAGTAAACAAGTACCATTATTAAAAGAAAAACAAAAAAAACCCAATGCTGCAAAATATTGTACCATAAGTCACTTCCACTATCAAGACGATTCAAATGACACCTCACATCGAAATACATTTTTTTTATAACTTAATAGGCTTGCGTTTGGCCGCCAACATACCTGATGATAAGCTGTGATGCGGCCTACGATGGAGCACGCTTGCCTAGAAGAAACCGATTCACTCGAGACTTGAACACACCCAGATTACAAGTGTCAGGGAACACACTCTGGCAGAGTATTACACAGTCTATATATATCCATCAAGCTGTTTAGGCTGTATGACGTGCCAAAAGAACCTCATACATACCCACATACAAACACTCCAAAAACATAACCCTTCTTGCGCAGTCGGGTAATAAAGTCGACGATTTGAGTCCATATCTGTGTCCATACTACCGTGCCGTGCCGTGCCGGCAAGTGGAAATACGCCTAACCGTTCTAAGGCTTTTCAAGTTACGCACTGAGCGCTGATTGGTCCAACGTGACGATATCGGTTAAACTATTGGTGGGTGAGAATTATATCAGGGATTTGAGTGCCTATGTTTTGTCTGAAAGCTGTTCATTTAATCAACAACACACATACATACATATCGTCACGCCTTTCCCCGAAGAGGCTGGCAGAGGTGAATACAACACCCACACTTGCGGACGAAATTCAGTCCCAAATGTGACAGGGGGCGTGCCTGTCGCCATACGCCGGGCTCCAGTCATGTAGCAGATGACATACAATACGCACATATGTTCACACAATGAACAAATTTTTTGATGTTTGAACCCGCTCTCTCTGGCTTGAGAGGCATTCAAATCAAATAATAAAACTATGTCGCTAAGAATAAATCAATCTAGTACTACGATATCGGTTGCAGTCTGTTATTGGTGGGAATTAAATATTAGTGCACTAGCACTTATGTGTTATCTGAAATCTGTTAAAAATCAAAACAAATAATAAAAAAAAAATGTACTCAATCCTACATTTACCAGTAGTAGCGGGGGCGTCCGTCCCCCAAGCTTCTTCAGCCGCCGCCGGCTCGCCCCAACCTTCATCCGCCGTGCCCCAGTCCGCCTCTGTAAACGATACTTTCGTACATTTATGTTCTCCTGGTACTTGCTACACAAAGTCAGTCACTTTTTCAAAGTCATGTTGACTTTGGTACAATTATATTCTCCTGATACTTACTACAAAGTCAAACTGACTTTCTCAAAGCTGACTTTGATACTTTGGTACAATTATGTTCTCCTGGTACTTACTAAAAGTCAAACTCAGTTTCTCAAAGTTAACTTTGATACAATTTTATTATGTTCTTCTGGTACTTACTACAAAGTCAAACTCACTTTCTCAAAGTTGACTTTAATACTTTGGTACAATAATGTTCTCCTGGTACTAAGTAAAAGTCAGACTCAGTTTCTCAAAGTTAACTTTGATACAATTTTATTATGTTCTTCTGGTACTTACTACAAAGTCAAACTCACTTTCTCAAAGTTGATTTCGATACTTTGGTATAATTATGTTCTACTGGTACTTACTAAAAGTCAAACTCAGTTTCTCAAAGTTGACTTTGATACAATTTTATTATGTTCTTCTGGTACTTACTACAAAGTCAAACTCACTTTCTCAAAGTTGACTTTGATTTGATACTTTGGTACAATAATGTTCTCCTGGTACTTAGTAAAAGTCAAACTCAGTTTCTCGAAGTTGACTTTGATGCAATTATGTTCTCCTGTTACTTACTACATCAAACTCACTTTCTCAAAGTTGACTTTGTCATTGACACTTTGGTACACTTATGTTCTCCTGGTACTTGCTACAAAGACAGTCACTTTCTTTAAATTCAAGTTGACTTTGACATTGATACTTTAGTACAATTATGTTCTCCTGTTACTTACTACATCAAACTCACTTTCTCAAAGTTGACTTTGTCATTGACACTTTGGTACACTTATGTTCTCCTGGTACTTGCCACAAAGTCAGTCACTTTCCCAAAGTCAAGAAGACTATAATGTAGATACTTTAGTACACTTATGTTCTCCTGGTACTTGTTACTGTAATCGTACCACTTAAAGAGTTCTCGCCCGCGCGGTAAAGGGGCGTGGGGTAAGGCGTCAAAGGAAAGCCAGGTAGAACCTGCCGCGGCTACTTTGCTCCCCTTTGATGCCTTACCCCCAAGCTCCTGTACTGCACTGGATTTTTAAGCGATACCATTATGGTTTTTCATCTGGAACAGTTATCTCGCGTCGCGATCCCTGTATTTTCTTATGCCCTAGCCCGATATGCCTCAAAACCGATATAAAAATTGTATTTGCACGAACTACTCGCCTGCAAAATTTCATGAAGATTTTATTGATCAAGGGTACTCAAGTTATGTTTGGACAAAGTAAAAATATGGTATAGTTAGCCTCTAGCATTAAAATTTGTATTTGTATTCGGCTCGAATAAACCGACCCGAAAAAATCCTCGAAAACTTTATGACGTCAGTGAAAAATAAACCATATCACCATAGTCTACAAAACAAAATCGTATAATATCAACAGAGGACTCAGCGTTGCCTAGATATTATATGATAATGTATTTTAGACTTTGGTGATATGTTTCATTTTTCAATGACGTCAAAAGGTGTACGAGGATTTTTCCGTTGTCTGAACCGAGAAAAAGAATCAAAATTTGTATAAGAACACTTCTTCAGTTTATGAACTCCTGGTACTCACCAGCGGCAGGCCAAGCAGATTCCGCCGGTGCGCTGCTCCTCTCCAGATATTCCTGTCTCCTTTCCTCGTACAGCTTCCACACGGCCTGACACTTGTCACCGAGAGCTGTCACTTGGGCTGTCAAATCTGACAGCTGCGACTTGTTGTTGTCGAGGTCGGACTTTTTGGTTTCGACGATCGCTTTGGCGGCTTCCACCTGGAAATAAAAATAGTAAAAAAATAATAATCGAAAGTTGCTTTCGTCTGTCTGTCAGCCTCCAATTCTACTATGATGATGATGATGTGTTAGTTATGTTCGTCTTGTAGTATTGCTTTAAATTTTCAAGTTTGTTTGCGTCTTTTAGTGTTTAAATAAGTGCTATTTTAATGTCATTGATTTGTTTTTTATTATTTTTGCCGTTATCATATTACGCGACATCGTACGTGACGTCACCTGCCGGTTCCAACGGAAGACCAGCGCTGGTTGTCTACAGCAGCCGGCATTTTTAATTTTAATTTAATTATATTCTACATATTATTACAATGTTTATGGGTAAAAAAAAGGCCTGAAATAAAGAAATTTGAATTTGAATTATGCTGAGTTGGGACCGGTTTGTGGCAAAAACTTTGTTCTTTTTTTATAACTGTATAATTTGTATTTTGTTTTTGTATGTTTTTGCTACACATAAATATTTGTCAATTGTCTACTAACCGATTGTTTCAATATTGTTAATGAATTGCCTCAAATTGACATTTTACATTTTGGACGTTTTACCACTCAAGACATTGCCACCATATAGACGTTTTCATATGCCGTCGTTCTGCAAACTACGTCATTTTCCTTGATAGACCTGATACGGAGCGGAAAATGTGCACCATAAACGGCTGTATCTTTTGATTGCGTTGGCTTAGAAGTTTAATTTTTTCACAGCTCCAAGGGACAGTAGACCTGATCATTTGATATGAATTTCAGCTTGATATCTCCACGCGTTCCTGAGAAAACGGGTCTTGACAGTCAGACAGACGGACAACAAAGTGATTCTACATAATATTGAGAGAGGTCTCTGGTTCTCGTAGCACAGTTTTTTTACTAGTTCGGAGACCAAGCCTCAATATTTTTGTTGTAAAATTTGTTTTTATGTCAAACATATCGTCACGCCTTTCCCCCGAGGGGGCTGGCAGAGGTGTAATACAACACCCACATTTCGCCGGACGATATTCAGTCCCAAATGTGACAGGGGGCGAGCCTGTCGCCATACACCGGGCTCCAGTCATGTAGCGGATGACATACAATACGCACATAACTTCATACAAAGAACAAATTGGTGCGTGCCGTCGGCTGGGTTCCAACCCGCTTCCTCTGGCTTTAGAGGCGGACCTTCTCCCAACTAGGCTGCTATCGCTCTCAAACAAATAAATAAAATGAAAAAATTAAATGAAAGGGTTCCGTTTTTCCTTTTTGAGGTACGGAACCCTAAAAAGTGAAATTTTGGTGACATGTCACGTCATATAAGTGGGCGTCGGGTCTAAGAATCTTACCTTATCCCGAAGTTGCTTCAGCGTGACTTCCATCATGTTAAGTTTCCCATCTTCATCTGACGCTTTGGCCTGTAAAACATAAATAAAAAGATTAGAGAATCATTGAGAAAAACAAACATTAAGAAAAAAAAAACAAAAAACCCGATTGCAAAATGTTGTACCCTATGTTACTTACACTATCAAGACGATTCAAATGACACCTCACATGTCGAAATACATCAAGCTGTTTAGGCTGTAGGGCGTGCCAAAGAAACCTCATACATACATACACTCGAAAAATATAACCCTCCTTCTTGCGCAGTCGGGTACACAACACATGTCGAACAGCTATCATGCACACAGGAGCACGAAACAGAGAATACTATCGCGTTTTTTGAAGTTATACTACTTTAGGCGCGATAGAGAAAAATGATGAGAGTGAATTTTTACGATGCGCGCGCACACCGACACCTAAATTCTACATAGTGAAGTTAGTTCTAGGTGGCATGAAAATTGATAACTATGTTCAAGTTGTATATTCTTGTATTTTTTATATTTAGAACACGTGTTTCGTAAGAGTACAATTAAACAGTGAATAAATAAATATTATTTTGGTGTTTTTATTAAATCAATTTCATATACGACGGTGATAGTATTTACTAATAATTTATTATTTATTAGTATATCTATTTATATTGAATTTTAGTGATAAAACTGATTTGAATAAACTGTTTTGAGTGCATTTATAGATTTGAGGTTAAGAACTTCTAACACATGTACATAAGTACACACACTCTTTTTTTTTTTCGAAAATCGGAATTTACTTGAGAAAGTCGACTTCGTCTTTTGTTTTTTGGATAAATTTTAACACAAAGCGTGTTGTCTGTTCGAGTGTTTAGCTACGTGTGAGCGAGAGTGTGCTGGTTAGCATCCCCGCGGTGTACTACTATGCCAGTTTGAGATATCAAGTATGATATGAAATACATAATATTTATTATTATGTCTCTGATCAAAAGTTAATTATATTTTAACCTACATCCAAAAAGGAGGAGGTGTTTGTCTGTATGTTTTTTTACCTTAGCATCCAATTCAGCCTTTTCCTTGTTCAAAGAAATCTGCTTCGCGTTAAGTTCCTTGACTCTCGCTTTCAGCTGTTGCATTTCGGCCATGCTTGCGTCTCTTTCTGACCTGGAACCGAGACGTGAAATAGCTATATTTCATATCAAACTCCTGTATTTTTCTGATAGCCTGGTATTTACAACTTAGTTTTAGTTATTTACTATTTTGTATTCTTTAAATTATACAGACTAACTTATTATTTTTCTACATAATAGCGTCACGCCTTTTCCTCTGAAGGGATTGGCAGTTGTGTATTCAAACACCCACACTTCGCCAGGCGATATTCAGATTACTTTTCTAGAATGAACACAAACCTGCATTTCCTACGACTGTCTACAATTTAACTTGCCAGCCAAATCACGGTAGCGCTGATTGTTGATGGCTACCTCTTCATTGTCAATGGTTCCCTGGTACATTTTTTCAAGGAGGACTTTGAACCTACATTTTAACAAGCCATCCGCTATGTAGCGCTCGCTTTGTTACAGGTACAATGTTGCTTTGTTTACTTCTACTTGCCTCTTCATTGATATGGTACCCTAGTACTTTTGATCAAACTTTCTTACGCAATTGAAGTGGAACTAACCTCTTGAATAACTATGGTACCCTTATACTTTTCACGTACAAACTTTGGCAATTTGTAGATTTTGGTCCACTCCAGCGCTCAGAGAACTCGTCAGCTCTTGACATTTGCTCTTTACTAAGCTATCTACCTCTTCAGTGATATGTTCTCCTAGTACTTTTGATCAAACTTCATATCTACGCGGTCAAAGTTGGACTAACCTCTTGAACAACTATGGTACCCTGGTACTTTTTACGTACAAACTTTGGCAATTTGTTGATTTTGGTCGAAAACGGTAGCACTTACCTCATAGCATCAATGCTGCACTTGTTAGCCGCCACAGCGGTGCGCGTGTCGCGTATGTCCGACGCCAGCGTGCGCACACGAAGCACTCCAGCGCTCAGAGAACTCGTCAGCGCTTGACACTTGCTCTTCAGACTCAGAACTTTGGTCTGCTCTTCTGTGCGAAGAGTTTCCAGTTCTCGTATTCTAGAAAATATGACATTAGAAAAATAATAATTAACAAGTAACATTATTAAAAGGAAAACGAAAAACCTGGCTGCAAAATATTGTACGTCACTTCCACTGTCAAGACGATTCAAATGACAGCTCACATGTCGAAATACATGAAACTGTTTAGGCTGTAGGCCGTGCCAAAGAAACCTCATACGAGTATATGCATATACTCGAAAAACATAACCCTTCTTCTTGCGCAGTTCGGTAAAAAAAACAGACTTCTCATCATCTATTTATTTATTTATTTAATTATACATTTATCAATTCAATTAAAGTTAAATAGTTGTCTTAAAACCTTTATTAAGTTTATCTAGACAACTAGCTCTCGAATAAAATACTTGCACAAATTCTTCTTACTTATTTTCTTTCTTCAAAACTAGCTTTTGTTTAAAACGGACATATCTAAAAGTATTTTATATGTTATCCTTTTAAATAAATAAAAAAGATTTTTACAAATTGCTTCTTAAACTAAATCCGGAGTTAAAACCAAACACTTTAAAACCTCTTTCTTTTTCAAAAGTTTGTTAAAAATAATAGAAAAAATATATTTCTTCAATTGATATAAAATAACTAGTATTTTGCATTCGACGCGGACCGCATGCGGACCACGGTCGTTTTAACTGCAGATAATTATGAATAGCGCTTCATTCGCTTCTAACTAAAAGATATAGCTGGTTGGTAATTTTGAATTTGTTAAAAAAATAAGTAGTTTTACCTCTTCTTCTCCCATTCCAGTTGACACTGTCGCTCCATCTCTTTCCTGGCAGCTTCTCGTTTTTCCTATTAACAAAAAACACTGTTCTAACCAACGACTTCTAATCCTATAGACAACTAGTATTTCAAACAGGTTTGGAAAATAACATAACATATCATCACGCCTTTTCCCCGAAGGAGCTGGAAAAGGTGTAATAAAACACACACACACTTCGCGATATACAGGCCCAAATGTGACAGGGGGCGAGCCTGTCACCATACACCGGGCTCCAGTCATGTAGCAGATGACATACAATACGCACATATGTTCGCATAACGAACAAATTGGTGCGTGCCGTCAGCTGGGTTCGAACCCGCTTCCTCTGGCTTGAGAGGCAAGCCTTCTCCAACTAGACTATCGTCGCTTCGGTTTGGGAAATACACCTCAAAATAGCTCTCATAAAACATCTAAAGAGTTGTAGATACCTGTTCCTCTTTCTGCTTTCTCATCATCTCCTCCTGCTCTCGCTTCTGCGCTTCCAGGCGTATCTTCTCCCTCTTTTCAGCTTCCTCCCTTTCTTTCCTTTCTCTTTCCGCCTGCCAATCAAAAATTCAATGAGAAAAAAGCAATGTCGACTCACTAAACGAAACTAGATGCTATAGCTATCCTCTACTAATAAAAACCAAGAGAGAGACAGCTTGAACTCTAATGCTATTAAACTAATTCACCGGCTTTAAACCGCAAAGAAACCAGACAAGGTAGAAAAGGTAAAAACCAAGCTATCACACAGTTGTCGTGTTTCCACTCGTCAACACAGCACGGCACGGAACGGCAGTAAATACAAAGCGTGTTATATTTTAGCGTCCTAGCTGCCGTGCCGTGTCAGCAAGTGAAAAACGCATGCCACAACATGCAAGCACTATGTCGTGCATGCTTTGCGATCATGCAGACAAAGCTAAAACAAGCATGCTTGCAAAATAGTTTCAAATCATCTTTGATCAGATATATATATCATGTCTCATTAAAATTAGACCTCTATATTTGCACCGCATCGACACTTCGCGTTCTATTCAAAGTAATCAAATACATTTTTTTTATTGCATAATAGGCTTGCGTTTGTCCGCCAACATGCCTGATGATAAGCAGTGATGCGGCCTACGATGGAGCACGCTTGCCTAGAAGAAACCGATTCACTCGAGACTTGAAGACACCCAGATTATAAGTGTCAGGGAACACACACTCTGGCAGAGTATTCCACACTCTAGCGGTCCGTATGAGAAATGAGGACCCAAGCGTTTCGTGCGTGTTAAAAAATAGAATCGTGCGTGGTCGAAAATTGTTTTTAAATTGCTACTATTGTCAATTTGTTCTAAGATTCAAAATTGCCTTTGATTTTGACAGGCAACTGACATTCAAGGCAATTCATTAACAATTTTTAAACAATTGGTGATAAAACCAGTTTGAAATCGAGATTCCAGACTGAGAGTCGTTTTAGCATGCAGGCTCAAATTTTCTATGATTTTTTTTTCCAAAAAAATGTTTACCTCGTCGTCCTGCAAGTGTCATGGAAAAAGGAAAAAAGCACAATTAAATAAGCTAAAGCTAAATTAATGTGGCAACACTGAATTGTACAAAGGCTGGTTCAGAAAAAAGGCTGATTAAAAAATAAGGTCGGTAAAGAAACTCGTTTGCAAAAGTTGGTTTAAGATGTATGGTAATGCTAGTAGCTGTCTCGCTCGCTCGCGACTATGATATTAGATAATATAAAATTATAGAATGTATTTTTGATAAATTTGCCTCTATCAATGCATAGAAAACAGTAAGTATTACAAAGTGGTCATTGACAACCTCCTCCTTTTAGGTAACTGCGTTCGTTTTACAATAAAATCCCGAAAAATATAACAGGGAAAATTCAAATTACATGTAAAAACTACATTAATGAAAAGAGGGTATTATAAGGTTAAGAATTATTTAGAAGATAAAGATGTCTGGAGCCTTCCACTTCCGCCAAGTAGCCACTAGTATTTATAGATATTACCTAGTTGTAAGACAAAATTTGTGAGACTGTAATTCATTTATTATTTGAAAAATAATGTCCCTCAGTTTCTTGCCTGTTCTTCTGAGTAGAGGCTCTTTATTCGAACAAGGCGGTCGAGTCTATATTAATAACTTTGACGTTCATAAGTGTATCTTTGATACCTAAATTGAATAAAAACATTTTGATTTTGACTTTAAACCGACTTCCAAAAAAGGAGGTTCTCAATTCGACTGTATGTTTTTTTGTATTTATGTTACGCGATCACTCCGCCTATTGTGAATCGATTGTAATGATTCTTTTTTTGTTTGGTAGATCGCACTTCAGAGGTGGTCCCATATAAATTTTACCGAAAACGGTCAAGCCGTTTTTAAAATATAAACAAAAATCTAAAAATTGTTTACATGGATGACGGCCTGACGGAAAGTCGGTTTTTATGATTTGCTCTTTATATTATTTGAGTGAAGTCGGTTAAAAATAAGTTTGTATGAGAAAGACCCAGTTCGTGAACAGTTTCAAACAGAAACTGAGTCAAAAAAAGTGAAGAAGAGAACAAGATAGAAATTTAATTGTGAAATGCTTCGTACAGTACCAACGAAGGCCAACGATATCGATATGCTGCATCTCGTTTTATTCTATTGAAACGAAACGGGACGCAGCGCATTCTTTGGCATTCGTTGGCTTGGTGAGTACCCAGCAAATGAATTTTATTGATTGTTAGAAAAAGAACGTTAAGCGAGAAAGAAGATTGGCTGAGAAAGAAAGTCAGTTAAGAAAGAGTTCTTCCAGAAAATCCAAAAAAAAATTATCTGGTGGAAAAGTTTGTCATACATTATTTTTATAGTCCTCAGATAATAATAATAATAATAATAATAATAATAAATTTGAGACATTTCCACACACGGTCGCCTGACCCCAAACTAAGCAAAGCTTGTATTATGGCTGCCAGAGACTGATATACATACTTAGATATTTTTAAATACATACTTAAATAGATATTTAACACCCAGACATAGATCAATCTAGAGAATACGATGGCGCACGGCGTGTGATTTAGGTGAAGCCAAAAACCACGCTACTGTCGTAAATGTACACAACACGCACACGTTGTCGCAAAAAAACTACGCTACTCGCTTGGTCATTCTTACCTCGACATTATGTGCATTGGTTTATGGTATAATTTCGTGTACATAAATATACATAGTTCATTATAAAAGTGTGGCCAGGACTACATTTTGAGGTTCTTTTTAAAAACTGTGCAGTTTTTTTACAAGTCAATTTTGAAAAAGCCGTAACATTAAACTCTTACAAATAAGAAGTTTTAGAATATTAAATCTACTAAGGTTGTATATTGGATCGGAAATGGCTAACGTAGAGTTTGGGAATTAATATTAGTTTTCGTGCAATTGTAAATATTTTTCATGGCAACATTATCAAGCGCACAAGTTAAAAAAGAAGTGGCTTCAGCGAGATATAACGCAGTGTTCCATCTTTTCCTCTAGACTGATCTGAGTTTTTTTTTTTTTTAATTTAGAATAGGTCGTCGTTTGACCACCAACTCGTCTGATGTTAAGCAACGTTGTGGTCTAAGATGGAGCACGACGACCTATAAGGTACTTATTCACTCTAGCCTTGAAGTTTTGTAGAGTGAAGAAGCACAAAGACGGCAGTTGAGTGAGGCGCTACAAGTGCGCTACGTTATAGTCATTATTTCTTTGTACAGTCTGCCATACAAAACATCATAGTGATCGCTTGCTGTACGGGTTTTTCTCAATGCGGGGTCCACCTTCGATCAGATATACATAGGGTCAACTGGGGTAAATGCGTCTGTGAGGCAATTGCGTCTTTCTAGAATTACTGACAAACCCTTCACAAATTATGCGCCACCTACATCTTTTTGCTATCTTTAGTTGCAATAATCTGTTCTAGATGGCGTTAGTTGCCTAATTTGTGAAGGGATTGACAGCAATTCTCGAAAGACGCATTTGCTCTAGTTGACCTTAGATGTCGTGTCTCACTAAATTTCAGGCCTCTATAGTGGAAATGCATCGACACTTAATGTTCTATTTAAAATAATAAAATACATATAACTTCATTCGAATCTAAGCCTTATCCTTCAGTAATAACGTTGATGACATTTGCTAGTGTTTTTAGCACATTTAGGCGTCGTGACACCGCCGCGGTCACAGAGCGACTGACAGCGAAACAAGGCTTACACTTGATCTAAGTCTAGTTTTCAAGGTGCCATTTTGCGTATTGAGACTTGACATCTATGTATATCTGATCGAAGGGGTTCCCAGTGCTTTTTGCGTAATTGTTTTTTTAATTACTAATTTAAGATATTTTACTATTCGTAAATGTACAACTATGGACGAATTTAGGCAGTGGACAACTTTGCAAACGGACAAAGTTAGGAAGTGGACCAAACCGACCGTCGGTGCTATTCACAATCATTCGGAAACGCTTCCGATCGGATCCCACAAATTTCAAACTCAAATTGTTCGAATCTCAGTCTACTTTTATAAATTTCGGAATAGGGAATCGAGTTTAAATCCGATCGGAAGAATGAATCACGTTGTAAATTAAGAATACGGACTAAGATTCAAATTATTTGAGTGAAAAACTTTTCCGAATGATTGCAAATACCTATTCTGAGCAACTGTGGAAATGGTCGAACTTAGAAAGTGGACAACTTTGCAAATGGACAAGTTTGCAAATGGACTAAGTTAGGAAGTGGACCAAACTTGGAAGGGGAATTCCCTTACCTTTTCCTTCCCCATTGCTAGTTGCAAGTGCTCCCTCCGTCGCTCCAGCTCCGCCTGTCCCCTCGCCATGTTCTCTCGACGACGTTCGGAGAAGGATTTCCCGCTGCCGATAGAGGATACTGAC
Organism: Peribatodes rhomboidaria; assembly: GCA_911728515.1. Classification (NCBI taxonomy): domain Eukaryota; kingdom Metazoa; phylum Arthropoda; class Insecta; order Lepidoptera; family Geometridae; genus Peribatodes; species Peribatodes rhomboidaria. The sequence continues at coordinate 2,227,987 of OU452196.1, read as the reverse complement.
TCGCGTCTGGAGAAGAAATAGGGAATTGAGAAAGTTTTAAACTACCCTAAAGTTAAAACTCCCTTAGACACTCAAACGTCCGTTGCCAATCGTCAAGACCACTCTCAAACGTACTTATTATGGCCGCGAGAAATTCGCGAAAAAATCGACCACGCAAAATAACGTGCAACGTTTATTGATGTATGTATGGATATCAGTCTCTGGCAGCCATAGTGCAAGCTTTGCTTAGTCTGGGGTCAGGCGACCGTGTGTGAAAATGTCCGGAATTTATTTAAATTATTTTTTATTTTATTTTCAATTTTCGACTGTTAATATAATTTAATATTATTATAAATCAGTATTTTAATGAATACACATATTATTATTGTCTAAATTACTAGCTGTTTCCTGGTATTTTTGCTTTTTCAGCAGCTGACGTTCAATCGTTAGCGATTCTAGAAACAAAACTGTTTGGAAGCGATTGTAATTTGTCTAGAGCCCCTGAGAAGAAAACCCCTAAGTTCAAAGCAGTGCTGTCTCGCTCACATATTTCAACATTTTAGAAGGTATGATCACTGATGATTTAAAAAAAAATCGCAATCAGATAGTTGTTTGACATTTACAACTGAGCGCTACCGTGGCTCGGGCGACACGTTAATTTGTAGGCCCTGGCTGTCTGTCTTCTCACAATAATCGAAAGCCCTAAAAACTTATAATACTCGGCTTAAAAATCCTGACATCAGGGTTAGCCACTCGGCCTAGTAATAACTCACCTGAAAGTAGGCGGAATCAGTTCTACAGGCAACTTGGCCGGAGTCGGTTCGCCTTGCGTCGCTTTCTCGCACAGATACATTGCCAGGACGAACTCTTCACAACCTGGAAACAAAATTATTATTTGAATTATATATTTTGCAAACTCAACGAGCTTCCTGTCAGGATCTCACTCCCATATACACACTCACCTAGCTTCCCGTCAGTATCTAGATCAGCGAGCGCCTAGATAGTGAGCCTGCACGCCTGATCCTATGCCGGCTTTAGCGAGGTCGGTCGCGTTGAACAGTTAAGTGTATCTGACACTCATACAGTCTCCCATCAGTATCTGACACTCATGCAGCATACCGTCAGTATCTGACACCTAAATACACACTCACCCAGCTTCCCATCAGTATCTAGATCAGCGAGCGCCCAAATCTGCGCGAGCGTCTGTTGCGGCAGCCGAGACTGCAGCATGATGGAGCGAGCCTGCGCGCCTGATACCATGCCTGCTTTAGCGCAGTCGGTTGCGTTGAGTAGTTGAGTGTATCTTTCACTCACGCAACTGCCCGTCCGTATCTGACACCTAAATACACACTCACCCAGCTTCCCGTCAGTATCTAGATCAGCGAACGCCCAAATCTGCGCGAGCGTCTGTTGCGGCAGCCGAGACTGCAGCATGATGGAGCGAGCCTGCGCGCCTGATACCATGCCGGCTTTAGCGCGGTCGGTTGCATTGAATAGTTGAGTGTATCTGACACTCACGCAACTGCCCGTCAGTATCTGACACCTAAATACACACTCACCCAGCTTCCCGTCAGTATCTAGATCAGCGAACGCCCAAATCTGCGCGAGCGTCTGTTGCGGCAGCCGAGACTGCAGCATGATGGAGCGAGCCTGCGCGCCTGATACCATGCCGGCTTTAGCGCGGTCGGTTGCATTGAATAGTTGAGTGTATCTTTCACTCACGCAACTGCCCGTCCGTATCTGACACCTAAATACACACTCACCCAGCTTCCCGTCAGTATCTAGATCAGCGAGCGCCCAAATCTGCGCAAGCGTCTGTTGCGGCAGCCGAGACTGCAGCATGATTGAACGAGCCTGCGCGCCCGATACCATGCCGGCTTTAGCGCGGTCAGTTGCGTTGAACAGCTGGGTGTATCTGCATTAGATAATGGACAATATTTTTCACACCACAAATTACAAAAACAAAGGGATAGTAACGATTAAAACTAGTAGCAACATTTGGCGGTGTTCAAGGCGTCAAGAGAGAATCCTTCTAGGCATCCTTTAATCTAATTTTAAAATAAGAGACTTTTAAATTTTATAGTTAAATGATAGTTATATTATTATTAACCACTCAAGCGTCCGGCTCCAAACGTCAAACCACGCTCAAATGTGTGTGCAATTTATTTTGTTGATTAATTAATTATTAAAAACATTAATTTAAAACAAATAAACAATAGAGGCAAGACACAGGCTTGTACGCCTAGTTTGGGGCTCGCCGGCAATAATGAAAAGGCAATGATTTTTCCAGAAATAAACATATTATTATTATTATAATAAAACATTTTTTTTTTGACATATTCAATTACTGTTTTGATATTTATAAGCTCTTGTACTGTTTGACATTTATTGAACTGTGACGTGTAACTATTGGAGTTATTAATACATTCTGATTTCTTTTGAATTATATGTATGAATTGTGTCTGAATTCTCTATGTACTCGTATTAGAAGTATATATCTCTATGTACTCGTATTAGTATTATATATCTCTATGTACTCGTATTAGAACTGATCTATCACTTGATTGATAAAGAATTTGATACATACAAAGCTTGTATTTAAATGTAAGTCGTACAATGAGCCTGACATCTTTTTCTTTTTGACTATGTATCACGTATAGTGGTGCAGAGGTAGAGTCGTCCTTATGTCTTGTCTCTTTAGATCCTGAGATAGATAAATAATAAGAAAAACCTCCGATAGGGACAACTGCCCTTGGGGCAGATACAACTGCCCTCGCGGCAGATACAACTAACCTAGCGTCAGATAGAACTGACGTAGCACCAGATTCAGCTGACATAATATTAATGAGTTCAACTGCAAAGCTAGCATAGCCCGGAGACATATTGTCTTTCCACCGTTTTATCCGCGCTTAGATGTGACACAGCAGTGAAAGTGTGATGGCAGCCTTGTTAGAGAAGGCCCGCCGCTCAATCCAGAAGAAGCGGGTTCAAACCCACTCGACGGCTCGCACCAATTTGTTCGCCCCCTGTCACATTTGGGACTGAATATCGTCAGGCTACATATGGGTATTGTATTACATCTCTGCCAGTCCTCTCGGGGCAAAGGCGTGACGATATGTATATTAGATGTGACAAAGCTAGCATACGAATTTGTCGCTTCCTCGCGAATAAAAACCGTAGGAAGACAATTTGTCTCCGGCCCGTACTAGCCCTGCTGATTATGTCGCCTGTTACAACTGACCCCGCGCCAGATACAACTGACCCCACTTAGATGCAACTGACCTCACGTCAGATACAACTGTCCTCACTTCAGATACAACTGACCCCACGTCAGATACAACTGACCCCACGTCAGATACAACTGACTTCACTCCAGATACAAATGACCCCACGTCAGATACAACTGACCACACGTCAGATACAACTGACCCCACGTCAGATACAAAACCTACTTCAGTCGTTGCGGCTGCGGAATTCCCCACTCGAGTGGCGGAGGCGACATCACACCCATCGGCTGCTCGGTCGGGCTCGTCACTACCGAGCCTGACACCGAGCCAGGGATCGAGCCAGGTACCGAGCCAGAAACTGAGCCTGAAAAACAATACAATAAATTCATTTTTTGACATTCCAAAACGAAACAAACAGGAAACATTAAGTGTTAAATAACACCAAATCCAGTTGCAGTCCGTTCCGCGTGCGTGCTGTAAGTTGGTCGTTGTCAACGAGCAGTCCGTGCGTCACGCAGCTACTGTAACGGACTGGAAACGGACTGCTTCCGTTGTGACGTCTTGCATAGACTTTCCATAGTTTACTGGTCGCAAACTGGACCGGAATGCACCTGCATTTAGTGTGTTCGGGCCTTAAATACTTTATACCCATATATACAATAGAACTAACTATGATTATATTATGCATGCCAAACGATATATTTTGTACCAAAACCCATAATTATGTAATACTTAAATTAAACCAAAATTTCTGTTAGAATATCAATAAGCTAGCTTGACCAGAAAGTGCTGCCATGCCAGAAATTGTTTTAGCATATCTGTCAAATACATGAAATTTTTGCATATTATATTGGACGTGTGACTGTTTTGTGTGACCCAAACTTATTTTGTTTACTGCCCACTTTGAGAATAAACAAATTTTTTAGCGCCCCCATTTTTTCACCTACTTTAAAACCACTAACTTCAAATTAAATTAATTTTTGTGAGCTATAATTAGCGGAGAGTTAAACATTTATTCTAAATTAGGCTTTTACTCCCGCAAGAGTTAACTTGAAACCTGAACGGTACCTGAGAGCTGAGTAGGTAGTACACAACGCCCCCATTTTTTTTCTGGGTCTCTTACTGCCCCCCTTTAGGCTTGCAGCACCCACAAGGGGGCGTTATTACAAACTTTGGGAACCCCTGCAGAATAGCTAATGCCACGGTCTCACATTGGTTTAGATTTGGGTCTAAGTTTGGCTTCAATTTAATTTGACTAATATTGAACCTTATTACTGCGTGACAGAATGGCTTCAATATCAACTTGGTGTCCAAAGACTGATACACACATTGGTGTCTTGGTCCCAAGATTTAGATTGGTGCAAATACGACCAATCTGTAGCGCGGCAGAACAGTAAACCGTTTTTTGTCTTTTGTCGTACAAATCCGTTTCAGCATGTTTTTGTTGTAAATTAAATTATTTGTATTTCGCTATTTTGATTTTGGTTTATTTTAGTACTTTTTTTACCCAGACATAAAACAAAACTCACCAGGTTTAGACATCGGATCTTTAGCAGCGGTGATTGGCGTCGACGTCACGGGCTGGACAGGAACAGAACCCGCTACGGACGCTACCGGTTTGGGCGGGCTACTTATCAGGGAGGCTACCGTGCTACCCGCGGGGAACTGCGGCTGAGACGACGGGATCAACGGTGCAGCGCCCATAATCGGCTGGGTAGCGCCCATAATGGGCTGGGTAGTGCCCATAACCGACTGGGTAGCGCCCATAACCATCTGGGTGGGTGCCATTATTGGCTGGGATGTAGCTATTAATGGTTGTGAGCTCATAATAGGCTGCGATGGCGGTATCAGAGGCTGTGAGCTGTTCATTGCAGTCACAATTGGCTGTGACGTCATAGTCTGTGACGTCGACATGACTGTCTGATTCATGGACAGACCCACAGTCGAACCACCGATTAGGGATTGAGCTGAAATCGGTTGAGACATTAACGGCTGGGTGTCAATCAAAGATGGTGGCTTTACGCCGGAAATCAGATCTGGGATAGCGGGAATAGGTGGTTTTACCGGTGCTGGAGGTACCAATGGAGGCATAATAGGCTGGGTAGCAGCCATAATCGGTTGGCTAGGTGCCATAATCGGTTGGGTAGCACCCATAATCGGCTGGGTAGGCGTCATAATCGGCTGGCTAGGTGCCATAATCGGCTGGCTAGGTGCCATAATCGGCTGGGTAGGGGCGACTAAGGGCTGGTTTGCTGGAGCAGTGTTTATGAGTGGTTGATTGAAATCGCCGAGCAATGATTGGTTGGACATAGGCTGGGACTGGGGCAGGCCTGATATAAGAGGTTGCTGTGTGGGCATGGGAGGTAATGGGGGCTTGGCTGGTTGCGCGAATTGCTGTGGCTTTTGGCCGCCTGTGGACCAAAAGGATACCTTCGTAAGCAGATTTCTACGTATACTTTAAGAGAAATTAAACATGCAATTGTTCGATGGTTCAGACAGTAAATAAAAGTATTTTAGGACACGAAAATAAAATTGGAAAGGTATTGAAATAAGAAGAGATGTAGGTTAGGTTTTAATAAATAAAATACGAGTGAGAGAAAGAGAAAAGAATTAAGTCGCATGCAGAGGACAAACTAAATAGTTTCCCCAGGACTTAGAAAGAAGAATGTTATTAGAAAGACAACTTTCGCTACAATAAAATATTTTCTAAAAATAATGGTAACGATAGAGATCCTGAAAAACGTAATTAAGAAACAAAATAAGACACACAAGAAGCACATAAGGCTCAATTCACACTTAAACGGTAGATTAAGGCTCGGGCAGACGAGCTACTTTTAGCATCAGCGAATGGCGATTTTGCGACTGCATCGATGCTTCATTGCGATTTAGCGACTTGCTGCGTGATCGAACGCGGTATAGAGAGTATGCACTTACCCCCGTTTTTACAAACAATAAATACCTTTGTCAGTACATTAAGAAGACTGCCGTACATTTTTCACTTCTCTCTTCTTGCTTAAAAAGTCCGTCATTGTAGCGTACCAGAGCGAAAATAATATAGCATATTTCGTTCTAGGGGATAAAGTATTTTTTTCCTCTGAAAATGACACTAAAAGCAACGACCTGATACGAATGCGTGTATTTCGAGCGACTACAGAAAAAATGAAAAAAAGATATTGGCGCGAAGTCTTCAGATTTTTTTCTAGTTACAAATTGAATTGGTGGCTGTAATTTATTTTTAATAATGGATTGGATTATTTTATTTGGTCCCAATCAAAGTGAAAAGTAGATTGTAACACACGGGACTAAAAACCCATTATAGCTCGGTTTCTATTTACTCCCTCGCTAAAGCTTGGGAGTAAAACTACCTCGCGTCTAATGGGTTATTTTAGCCCCTTGTATAACAATCTAGCATTCTGTACCCTGTGCGTTTGAGCGCGCTCATAGTAATGTCTTGTGAATACGGGGGTAATGCAGAACGTAGTGTTCATTATGATTGTATATTTAAAAATCTCTTTGATCGCCGCGACCGGTGAAGCGTATGGATTGAAGCGTTCAGACGTGGCATAGAGGTAGAGCAACTAAATCGCCGATACCCGAAGCAAAGTCGCTAGTCTGCCTGAGCCCTGGTTTCCAATAGAGATTTGCTACTGTGCATATAAGCAGAGCGCAAAGAAAAACCTCCCACCAATAGGATCACTCCATTAACACATTGAAGATTCCCTGTTGGTGGCATTTTTCTTTGCAAGCCGCTTATTTTCTTCGCAAATCGCCGGTGTATGCGCTACCTTAGGGAACAGTTACAGCAATACAATAGATTTAATGTACTAGCAAAATTTTAAAGGCTGATTCTCTATATAACAAACAAATTTTGCTATAGGGCCAACCCTGACATCGCAAAATCAGCTGTTCCATACATTTTGTTGATTTTTGTTTTGCTATTTTAGGGTTGGTTCCGTAGTAAAAGTTGTTAGTTCTCATGTAGAGAATCATATAGTCACGCCTTTCTTCTGAATGGGCTGGTAGAGGTGTATTACAACATCCACACTTCTCCGGAAGTTTTCAGTCCCAAATGTGACGGGCGAGCCTGTCGCCATACACCGGCCTCCGGTCATGTAGCAGATAACATACAATACGCACATATGTTCACACAATGAACAAATTGGTGCGTTCCTTTGGCTCGGATCGAACCCGCTCGCTCTGGCTTGAAAGGCGAGCTTTTCCAAACTAGGCTATCATCGCTTTTTTTGTAGAGAATCAGCCTTTATAATTTTTACTATTATATTTAAGATTTTTTATTTTTCTTTGTTAAATGGTATGGTAAGGGTTGGCAGTTGTCTGGCTCGCTCGTGGCACTATTTGTCAGAATTGTACAGTTTATCAGAAAGTATTTTTGCAAAATTTTGCTGTATTGATGATTTTAAAACCTTGTTACAATGTATTCAGAACCATTTTCATGTAGATATTTACAATGGGTGCTCAGAGAAACGTAAACACGTAATTATTCTGCGTGTTTACGTTTTTCGAAGTTAAAGTCAAGGTCAAAACGTTTTTATTCAATTTAGATATCAAAGATACACTTATGAACGTCAAAAACGAACGTCGTAAAAAATTTAAATATCAACATGTAACTTATTCTGAAAGGTTTACAATGTATACAGAACCATTTTCATGTAGATATTTACAATGGGTGCTCAGAGAAACGTAAACACGTAATTATTCTACGTGTTTACGTTTTTCGAAGATAAAAAATTTAAATATCAACATGAAACATATTCTGAATACTTTGTAACACTGTTATCAAGTCATCAATACAATAAAATTTAACATAAATACATTCTATAATTATAACATAACAAATCGTCACGCCTTGGCAGAGGTGTAATACAACACCCACACTTCGCCGGACCATATTCAGTCCCAAACGTGACAGGGGGCGATCCTGTGGCCATACACCGGGCTCGCAGATGACATACATAATACTTATTTTGACACGTGCTAATAATTATTGAATGCCCGATGAGGGTAAACTGATTATGACGATTTCTGCAAGAAGAACAGAACTAGCATAGATATATTGAATGTATCAGTTATTCAATAAATGTTTCTGAATCTGAATCTGAATCTGATACAATACGCACCAATTTGTTGATTGTGTTAACATATTAACACAATCAACAAATTGGTGCGTGCCGTCGGCTGGGTTTGAACCCGGTCCCTCTGGCTTGAGAAGCTGGCCTTCTACAGCTAGGCTATCATCAATTTTATACCTAACTAGATGCGCCCCACGGTTTCACCCGTGGTTAAAAAGTGCTCCTATGTGCTATTCTAGACTATAATCTATATTTTATTATGGAAACTGACGTGGTTTTCACACATTATGATTTAAAACTATAGTTATATGATTTGAAACTATAGTCGGAATAATCGACTGAATCGTACGTGAGTAATTTCCCGTGTTTTAAATCATAATGTATAATCTATATCTGAGCCAAATTTCATCCAGATCTGTTCAGCCGTTCTGGCGTGAAAGAGTAACAAACATCCATCCATCCATTCTTACAAACTTTCGCATTTATAATATTAGTAGGATATAATAGTGTCGTGTGCGAGCAAGACAGATGCCATGCCTTACTATACCTCTTAAACAAAATCCACAGCCTTTAATTACAAATAGGAGTGTATAATTACCTGTAGGACTGAGAGATGACAGTAGCGAAGGAGGCAGAGTTTTAGGAACCTCAATATTGTGGAGCTTCAGGTTGATGATCTGAAATTTAGCATCCAAATCAATATTAATGCAGCACTATCTTAACACACTTTTATTAGCATAGGCTAACTTCCCTTTTTTTTTTTTTTTTTTATTATATCCTGCTTAGCACAGCGATCTGTTTAAAAACATTTAGCTGCTAGTTTTGCCGACCAGAGTCTGTTTATGTCATTAAGCTGTAAGGAGTGTCCATTGACCTCTCTTACTGAATGTTAAATCGGTTGTTAAGGCTTGGAACGCTATTCCTCCTTAGTCTTTAGTCTTTTATATGTAACACTACCAGTGCCTGTTAGGTTTGTTGCTAACACATTAACATGTTTTGATAGTTTGTTCTGGTATTTGAGACTTCTTATGGCTATTTCTTGTTTTACGGATGCAAGCTTTAAATCTTGTAGGATGTATTTGTTGCTGATACATTTCGGGATGTTGAACATGGATCTCATGGTTTTTGATTGGAATCTTTCCAGGATCTCAATGTTGCTGTTGGAGGCTGTGCCCCAGAGTTCAATTCCGTATGTCCAAACTGGTTTGAGTATTGTCTTGTAGATAACGATTTTGCTTTCATTAGATAAGTGCGATTTCCTCCCAATTAGCCAACTTCACATTGGAAGGTTTTCTGTTGCCATTTTTTTAAAGGAGCAAAGAGAGACGACAAGCAAGGAGAGTAAGTAAAGATACTGATGAGCCTCTAAAGTTATCTACAGAGTCACAAATTGATTTTCGCACTCTTTTAATCATCCTTATATTTAAAAACTTGTAGCGATTGCTATCGGCCACTCGACGCCCGCATAGCACATCACTATAATGAGAAATACGGTCCCATCCCTAGCAACCAGAGACAACAGTGGGGCTATTCCTGCACATGAGATGAGATGAGATTTTATCTTGGTCACTCTCACACCTATGACGTTTCAAACTAGAGCAACAAGGACGCAAAATGGTGAGATGAGAATCTCAAATCTCCGAATAGGGTCCCTGGGGACAGTTCAACACAACATGGTTTTGTTTGGTGTGATTCATGTTTAAATAAATAAACATCGATCCAAGTGCACTGAGGTCTTTTTCATGTAACCCTGGGAGTGCGTTCAGCACCCCAAAAACTAAGAATTTGCCTTGTACCTATTATGGATTAATTTATAAGCTAATGTTTCAGATAACCTCTCTATGTAAAGGGATCTTTGATTTGTTTTGTCTATCTTTAGAATACCTATATCACTCAAAAGTGACCCTCTACAAATGCGGATATTTTTCATACCTCTATTTTATCATGAGGACGTTTTTTAAAAAACTCAAGAACATATATGGGCGGAGATATAGTTCATTTAACCGTACATGCTGAATTTCATCACAATCTGACGAATAGTTTCCAAGAAATTTGACAAGCGTGTTCGTATGGAAAATTCAGAGCGTCGCGGAACCCTTAAAAAGCAGGATCTATGCTATAAACCTATACCAGACTATAATCTAGATCTGGATGAAATTTCGACTGTAAATAGTCTAGAATAGCACATAGGCTACTTTTTAGGGTTCCGTACCCAAAGGGTAAAACTGGACCCTATCACTAAGACTCCGCTGGCCGTCTGTCTGTCTGTCTGTGTGTCCCATCTGTCACCAGACTGTATCTTTTTTTTTTCTACTTAATTTTTTACTGTAAGTGCTTTACATGAACCGTTAGACAGTTGAAATTTTACACATATGATTTATTTCTGTTCCCGCTATAACAAATACGTATTAAATAAATAACAAAATGAAATAAATATGTATTTTAGGTGGCTCCCATGCCACAAACGTATTTTTATGCCGTTTTCGTAGATAAGATAAGATAGATAATAATGGTACGGAACCCTTCGTGCGCGAGTCCGCCTCGGTACTTGGCCGGTTATTTCTTATTACCCTGAGGTACAACAGCAGGCCGCAGCTAGTATTGTATAAAAGATAAAGTGTGTCAGTAGATCACACATAACAGCATGTGACAGCATGCAGAGATGAAACATATTACCTTGCAAGCGATGGAGAACTCCTTCAGGTCAAGTTTCCCATCAGAATTGGTGTCAGCGAGAGACCAGATCTGGCCCAGGATGGGTGGAGGCAGCTGACTCTATCATAAAATAAATCGATCTAAGTGTGTATTAAACAAGTAACATTATTAATAGAAAAACAAAAACCTGGCTGCAAAATGTTGTACCCTATGCACTTCCACTATCAAAGCGATTCAAAAGACACCTCACATGCCGAAATCCATCAAGCTGTTTAGCTTGTAGGGTGTGCCAAAGAAACCTCATACGTACATACATACATTCGAAGATCATAACCCTCCTTCTTGTGCAGTTGGGTAAAAATTATGTATGTAATTATGTATATCAGTCTCTGGCAGCCATAGTTTGGGGACAGACGACCTTGCATGCAACAATATGCGAAATATATTAATCCCCAATATAATGATTAATACCGAAGTTCAGATCCTGACACACCTCCGTCTCTCTTGAGAATTTTAAACATTGGTAAAGAGAGGAAGAGTTACGAAAAATTTCAATGACTTGTTGACAATATCATAACAAATGTTTAGTGAACATAATATATAATTTTGATCCAACAATATTACATACCTACCTACATAAAAATTGGAAAACATAAAGTACCATTTTTAGATATAAAAACTATTTTAAAATTTTAATAATAATCAGTTTAAAATTAATTCTTAAATAGATATAAACACCCAGACACAGAACTAACACAACTGACAATCACATGACTGTTTATGGTAGGACTCAAACCCACACCCGCTCAGAAGGCAAAATGAGCCATCAACACCGTCAAAATGTATGTATAGCATTATACAGGGTTATAGGTAACTAACCAGAAACTTCTTAAGGGTTCATTGTACTCAACAATATGAACAACTTTTACTATGAAGCCAATCCTGAAATCGCGAAAAAAAAAAACAGCTGTTCCATACAAACAGTTCATTGGCCTGAGACAAAATGTATGAAACAGCTGATTTTTTTTTCGCGATAACAGAGTTCGTCCCATAGTAAAAGTTGTTCATATTGATGAGTACAATGAACCCTTAAGTTTTTGGTAAGTTACATATAACCATGTTTAAAAAATCTATGTGTTCTTTATAGAATATAGAAATACATAATACTATAGGGGCACTACAACATACCAAAAAAAAAAGAAAATGAAAATGTTTATTAGCTGCAATATACATACTACACATAAGAAAAATACACATAAATTATAAAACTTATAAAACCAGACATACAACAGCAGGGGACATTCCCTTAGACTAATTTCAATGTGTGTTTCAATGTTTCAATGTGTGACTGTGTTAATGCCCCCTCAGTTAATTGCTTCAAAAACAGACTATACAATAACTTAAAAAAAAAACACAAATCAAAGTGCACTGAAATAAGACACGCATCAGCTTTAAGCTGCCAGTGTCAACAAATAATAATAATAATAGCATACCTGCAACATGAACCGTTTGGCCTGCTCGCCAGTCAGCATCCCTCCCGTAGGCCCAAGATTTCTAAAGTGCTCTGCAAACTTGGCATGCTCGTGCGGCTGGATTAGCCACGGGTCGCCCATCTTCACACCTGTGGTTTATACCACGGGTAGTTCCACTTTGCCCCACCAAGTGTCTACAGTGGGGCATATTGGAATGTTGGAAATTTTGTAAGCTTTGCCAGTACAAGTCTATTTAGTGGACAAATTACACTTTAGTCATTTTAGCTTGCAAGACCAAAAGGGGGGTGTGTGCAAAGGATTTACTATTAAAAAAAAAGAACAAAAGTGCTGTGTAGGCCGCGCCCTAAATGTATAAGCATCAGATAGAGGGATCATAATTTAATTTTATTTTACTTTTATTCATTTTTTACGTTTAATGAATCCTTAGCAAAGATTTTAGTTTTTTAAGCAGCTAATGTAACTTACTATGAATGCATTGAATAAATAAATTTTACAAAATTGAAATTATTAGTGTAATTCATTAACATTTGGGACTGAATATCATCCAGCAAGGTGTTGTTGATGCAATAATAATTTTAATATTGCATCTGATTTTTTGAACTAATATTTTAAGTTAACACTTGCATCATCTTAATTCGAGTTAAGGGTTAAGCTGAAAATCAGCCTTGCTTACACTAATCTAGCTTATGCAGCTCAGTGCTGAGCTTACCCCCTTTGCCATTGTAATTTTATAATCCAAGTTAATGCCATTTATTACCTATCTATTAGCACTTACTTGACTTCTGTTGTGTTTTTACTTGGCAAATAAATATATTTACCATTTTCTATACACACCGCTTGGTGGGAAAGGTGTGACAATATGTTAGGTAATATTTTTAAAAACACTTTCTACTCTAAGATTGCTAGCTCTAGTGGCATACATTAATCAGACAGAATTAATCAATACACACAAGTGTAATTTGTTGAACCTACATAGATTAGTACCTAGGGCTAATTTGCCAGCAAAATCTTCAACATTCCACTATGACCTACCTCAAAGACACTTGGTGGGGCAAAGTGGAACTACCCAATTTAAGTAACTGATAAGTTTAGAAGAAATTCTATGCAATTCTATCTATCTCTATCTTGTGTTGTCTTGTACTTGTGTCTTGTACCTTAGTCTCTTGTAAAATTTCGATATCACAATTTAACTATAAAAACTAACAAAACTAACATTGTGCTGTTAATTTGCGACTACAAAGATATTAATAGAAGAAAAAGTATGTACTTATCATTAACAATCACACAGGTCTACCTGGCACAGGTGTTAATTTTATACCTAAAAGGTAGTCCATATCTCAAAATGTGTAATACGTTCAGAGATAAAATAAACGATTTATTTATTTATTTATTTAGGTATATTTAATCACAATTTTTCATAAACTAAATAACTTCTATGATAACATGTTATTTAGTTTAAATAATTTGTCCAAATGGACTGAAAGAACATTGCAAGGGCCAAAAAAAAACAGCAAAATGTTAGGTTCTAAATGAACTAAATGTACGACACAACCCTAGTAAAAGACACCTGCCACACACACTAGTATGAAAATGTTGGTTGGTCACTTTCGTTCAAGAGTACGAATCTCGTATTCGGACACCCCCATAAAGGGAAATACCTAGTGGATAACTTAACTACCTATTTGTTGTGTCGTATTTGTGATGTACCTAATAACAGAAAACTTTAGGACAACGAAGTGTAATACCACCCGCATGAATCTATCTTCCTATTCGGTTACTATTGTCCTATCTCACAGTACAGAAACACAATATTTCAAATAGTTGTATTTAGATAGTTTTATTTACCTTTGTAACAGCACCACGAGCCAGTGACAGCAGTACCACTGGTGTATTGTTAAACAACGCCCCTATTTTACTAATAATTAAAAAAAATTACAGATTTACTGCAGACTGCTTGGCAGACTGCAATGCGAAAATCATGTTTTTTTTTTTATTAATTTATTCATGACCATGGATACTCGTCCTTCAGTCGGATTCTTAGTAATAATTTTTCCTTCAGTAACAGATGATGGGATGATGATGATGAGGTGATGATGATGAAGACGATGAATCCCTCCCCTTTTCCCATTCCAGTAAAGTTATGGATACTTTACTGAAACTTTAAGTGAAGTTTTGTAGAGAACACGAAAAATCGCGTTTCGCGATGTTTGTATCATTTGCCCACACTCGTGCACGTTGACGAACCGGTAAACGTTAATAATCCACCATTATTACAATTTAACACTCGAAGAATCACAAGTTTTAGAAAATAATACAAAAACACGACACCATATTTTCGGTTCCCCGCGAAAATCATGACAAAAACAGTGTTGCCGTTCAGGCAAAAAAATCGCTAAATTGGCATCAAAAACTCACTAGATTTCTGAACAATCTAGCTAGATATCGCTAAATTTTTTTTTTAAGATGTTCCATCAATATTTTCGAGAAACGTGCGAAGAAGCTCGTTGGCAACGACTTCCTTGTCCAGACCAAACTTCAAAGTTTGGATCATCGGCGCAAGGTTGCTAGTCTATCGGTTTTTATCGGATGTGCATCTGGTTTGCATTACCCTATTCTCCCTAGCCCGTTCTTCTATAAAAACAACCAAGGGTACAAAAAACTGGCATCGTTTTATGGTCGACATACCTACAACACGCACGAAACGCTTTGGTTCCTCATTTCTCATATGGACCGCTAGAGTGTGGAATACTCTGCCAGAGTGTGTGTTCCCTGACAGCCTGACACAATCTGGGTGTCTTCAAGTCTTGAGTAAATCGGTTTCTTATTAGATATAGCTATACGGCAGGCGTGCTCCATCGTAGGCCGCATCACTGCTTATCATCAGGCATGTTGGCGGCCAAACGCAAGCCTATTAAGTAATAAAAAACATGATTAGAAGTCCATTAATTGACCGAGTGAAGCCGCTCAGGCGAAAAAGAAGTCTCTCATGATCCAAAAAAACAAGGTCTGGCATACCTGGAGCACACATATAATGACGTCACTAGTCATCGTCATCCATCTCTTACGAACTATTAGTTAATTAGGTATTTATTTGGTCTTGCTTACGCATCGATTGACGTCACCATGTGATGCCCACGTGACCGGAATGCCATACCTGACAGAGTTTTTATTATCCTATGAAGTCTCTAAGCTGGCATCAAAAAGTCGATGGCCTTAAGAAAAATCTAGCTAGATATTGCTAAACATATACAAGAGCAGTCCAGGAAGTTGATAGTCCTGTTTCTTTACAGTTTTTTAAAGGTTTTTGAGATTTCAGTTGATTTCTAACATTGAAGAGAGACGAAATAGTATTTGGTTATTAATAAAGGTTGAATGAAGACCAAAAAGCTATTAAGTATTGTATTCACTATTTAGTATTGTATGTATTTAGTAACTATTTATTTAATTGAAAAAATCGCTAGACGTTGCTAAACTTATTTTCTGGGGTCCAAAATGAAGAAAAAGCCGCTGAAGACTTTAAAAATTCGCTAGATCTAGCGATAAAGTCGCTAAAGCGGTATCACTGGATGAAAATGTTTGTCGTTTCGTTTGACGTTTCGTTATCGATCGATCAACGAGAAATTTAAAATTGCCAGTGGCCCTATTCGGAGATTTGAGATGTTCATCTCATCTCTTTTCGTCCTTGTTGCTCTCGTTTGAAACGTCTTAGGTGTGAGAGTGACCAAGATAAAATCTCATCTCATCTCACGCGCAGGAATAGCCCCCCTGGAGTACATGACCAAAATTATTTCTTGAGCGTCATAATTGTGGGCCAGAGGTGATGGAACTGACTGACGAACCAATCTATCGGAGAACGTGATAAAATTATATATCTTTACTATTGCCATGGAATTCTGTTTGTTTTGTTAACCTTGCATCAGGCAATTTATGGAAGGCACTCCATGGTCCAACTTTGTGTGTTATGTCAATGTCAAATGAGCCCATTCATTGATTGTTTCTTGTCACTGTCCTGTCAAAAACATATGATTCATTAAACTATTATGTTGTTTTTGTTTTCTTTCATTGATTTACCCAAGGACTTTGTTATATTGTTTTATTAAACTTCGCAATTGTTAAAAATGACGAAAATAGCTGACAACGTGAACCCCAACATTTACGAAAAGGGCTCAGAGCGTATCATTACTTCTAGCGAGCGGGATGAAGATCTGGCCGACGAGTTCGACGAAAGGGAAATATTCGACATTATACGCAATATAAACGACCCGGAGCACCCTCTAACCCTCGAAGAACTGCGCGTCATCGAGGAGAAAAACATAGCAGTAGATAACAAGCTAAATACGGTCGTGGTTTACTTCACGCCGACAATTCCACACTGCAGCATGGCCACACTCATAGGTTGGTTTTGTAGTGAAAAATTATTTGGCTTATCATGGTATAATAATATACTCCGCCAGGTATAGCATTCAGAAACACGTAGTGACGTCAATCGATGCTTAAGCAAGACCGAAATAAGTCGTTTACAACAAGTTCGAAAGAGACGGATGATGATGACGTCATTATGTGTTTGCTGAATGGTAGATCTTATTTTTTTGGGATCATGGAGCTGATGAATGAGTTTTCTGGGGGCCTACCATTACATCTTATTGCCATGATGTTTACATTTTGTTTTCGAAACGCGAACGCGAATCGTGTCCCCCCTCAATAAGGTTATAATAATAAATTACTTATATATTAAATATTGCTCAATGTCGAAAACAAAACGTTCGAAAACAAACGGCCACCTGTTCTTTACTAATAATAGAAGTAAAGATCATACCCCTTCTCAATAAATATTGTATAATAGAAAAAAAAAGAAAGATACATTTATTTTGACACACAAGACACTACAAAGACGGTGACAATAATTAATACCAATACACATTTAAAATACACAAATACAGTGTTTTGTCTTTTTCTTTCTTATACTAAAACTAAACTCGATTTGAAAAAGACAAAAAACTGAAACTATTCTGAAGCTATCAACATTTATTGCCAAGGAGGTATATTATGTATAAGATAATTGCCGGAAACTACTACCCTGATTTTTAAGGTTCGAGTGAAAATAAGCTTTAAGGTTTTTGTCTCCGTGCCCCATCATAGGCCAGAACCTTGCTTAGCTTTAGGTGAGTTCCGGCTAAACATAGACCAATTTTATACACATACAAACTTACTAGCTGATCCTCACCCCCAATACAACAGGAACCATTAACTTTTTCATAATGAAAGGTTCCTCACATTACGTGTATCTAAAATTTTACAATGATCAATTGAGTATTTAAGGTGTAAAAGGCACTTTCGCATTTATTGCCTGTTCAAGTGCTAACAAGCAATGCAGCTTCGGCAAGAATGCTTTTGTGTGTCTGGCGTCTGTCTGACTGTTCTTTACAGGAGCTTACCGCTACTTTTCATAGTTTATGAAAACTTTCTTGTTTTGCTTGACTATACATTTGAATAAAGCACATACATTTTCAAGAGGTCTTCAGTGCAAGGAGCTATTAGCGTACAGAGCTAGTAATATTAAGTTAGGATTAGGATGATAAAGATTGTGGGAAGCTGCTGGATGCAGACAGCACCAGTGTGGCTGTGGTGGACATCATTGAGGGGCCTTTGTCTAGCCGCCAGTGGACGTCTTCTGAGCTGATGATGATGAGGATTAGGAAATTACAATTAGGATTGAATTTTTTTTATTTATTTATTTATTTAATTATAGGCAAGCAGCCTAGGGCTGATGTGAATTTGGACAATTTTAATTCAACACAGTGTGATGTAGGCCTACATCACACTGTGTTGAATTAAAATTGTCCAAATTCACTAAAAGTTCGCACAAATATTGTTTTTTCCACATTCAAATGTTTGTCAGAGACAATTGCTTTCGGTGCAACCAGCCATCAAGGCGGTTCTTAAATGCATTGATGGATTTAGCAGTGACCACATCCTCAGGCAACCTATTTCATGTTTGAACAACTCTGTTGCTGAGAATGTGGAGAGCAGTATTTGATTATTTATTTAATTTAATAAGGATTAAAAAAAAAGTTATAAAATCTCGGAGTGAGTGGATCATTACTTTTTGTAGAAGAGCTAGTTTAATACTAATATTATAAACGCGAAAGTTTGTATGTATGGATGTTTGTTACTCTTTCACTCCAGAACGGCTGAACAGATCTGGATGAAATTTGGCACAGAGATAGATTATGGTCTAGAATAGCACATAGGATACTTTTTAACTGCGGGTGAAACCGCGAGGCGCAGCTTGTTTAATATATTCTGTACATTCCAGGTTTGTCCATCAGAGTGCAGCTACTCCGAGCTCTACCGTCCCGGTTTAAAGTAACAGTTGAGGTCTCAGAAGGAAGCCACGTCTCCGAACATGCTGTCAACAAACAGCTAGCTGACAAGGAGAGGGTAGCCGCCGCACTAGAAAACAACAACTTGGTTCAGATCATTAACCAATGTGTTGCTGTTATGTAAAGTGTTTAGTAAGTAAGCTTAGATTCGACGGAATAGAATGGCTATGCACTGATGGAGTATTTATGTAGCCGAAGGCTGTTGATGTAGATTGACAGTGACAGATAGGACTAACAAGCGGGTAGTTTTTTATTTTGGCTTCTGGCCACCCCTTTGGGTTGGGGGCAAATTTTCCATCGACAGTGATGGAGGAGTCCTAGACATTGACATGAAAACCCTTGAGAGTAATAATTCTGGTAGAGTAGAATCTATGATCTGGGATAGCTGTCAGTTTTGAACGCCACCTGCCATAGATCACTCAACCGTATGAGTGACTATACGGATGAGTGATCATTATACATACACAGTCAGTGTATGAACAATGACTGTATTCTGTATTGCTAAGCATTGATGATTGTGGCTGATTTTGTATTGTAAGGTGTCAAATGATCCATTTCTGTATCCAAAGTGTCATAGGCGGTTTACAGTTGGGTTTTTTCTTCGATAATAATTAATCTAATTATGTATTTAAATATTAGTTATAGATTTATTTATATTAAAAGCTTTGTGAAATATAGAACTATTAAATGATCTCTGCATCTTTATTGAAAATATATCTGTAAGGACAAGGATACTTTGAGGGTTACACACAAGTAGCGCCATCTTTTGTTAAATTGTAACATTTACCAATGCATAGTGTTGCTTGATTTTACTACTCAACACCAGGTGGCGCCATATAGTACTTGATAAAGTACGCGTGCCATGTTTCCACACTATTTATTAAATAGTATTTAATATACACTGTGTAAAATATAGTGTAATTATAGAAGGAAAATAAAATATAATAAATAATTCAAACTTAAAATTAAAAAATCGAAAGTTACTCTCTGTCTATTTGTAGGTTTTTCACGGCTAAATGGCTGAACAGATCTTGATAAAATTTGATGATTAGTTACAGTATTTCACGAGGAAGGTTTACGGATACTAATTTCTGCATACAAAGATACGGGTAACAGCTAGTATAAATATATATAGACGAAAAAATTTTATTTTTGAATTATGGTCACGAATAAATTCAGAAACTACAGGGACCCTATTCGAAGATTTGAGATTTTCATCTCACTTTTTTTCGTCCTTGTTGCTCTCGTTTGAAACGTCATAGGTGTGAGAGTGACCAAGAGAAAGTCTCATCTCATCTCACGCGTAGAAATAGCCCCCCTGGAGGGTTATTCTGACGGAGCGAGATTCAATCTCTCTTCGTTGCTCTCGTTTGAATAATCATAGATTGAAGGTGACCAAGATAAAATCTCATCTCATCTCATGCGTAGGAATAGTCCTCCTGAGGGATTATTCCTACGCGTGAGATGAGACGAGATTTAATCTTGGTCACTCTCACACCTATGACGTTTCAAACGAGAGCAACAAGGACGAAAAAAGGTGAGATGAAAATCTCAAATCTCCGAAAAGGACCACTGGTCCGTTTTCAAAAAAGTTTCCACCTTTAGAAAGCTACATATTCCCTGAGTGACATAGGCTGAAACGTGAGCGAAGCCGCGCGCAAAAGAACTAGTAATAAACAACTTCCCAACTGGTATATCCCCATAAATTCCGATCGTCCCATTTCGCTCATATTCGAACTTAAAAATGTATTTGCATAAACTACTTGCCTACAAAATTTCTTAAGAGTCCGGCGACCTAACTAACTTCGACCTAGGCGACCTAGACTAACTTCGCATTGGCTTAAGGTATTCCATAGCCATTTCGTCTAGAAGAAGAAGACGAGCAAAGAGAGCGAGTAATGATTCTGACGAGCCTCTAAACTTACCTACAGAGTGACAAAGTGCAATTTCATTTTTTTTAATGACTTTTGCACTTCTGTAATCATTCTTAAGTAAGTAAGAATTTCCCTTGTATTATGGATTCATTAAACAGCTAATGATGTAGACAACCTCCCTATGTAATAGAATTTATGATTTGCTTTGTCTATCTATTGAATAAATCAGTCAAAAGTGACCCCTTAAAAATGCGGATATTTTTCATACCTCTATTTTCGCTTGAGAACGTTGTAAAAAAAACCAAGAACATAGGGGCGAAGATATTGTTAATTTAATTGTACATGCTAAATTTCATCATAATCTGACAAATGGTTTTCAAGAAATTTGAGTAGCGCGTTTGTATGGAAATTTCCGAGCGTCGCGGCCCTCTTAAGAGTTCCACGACGTTCTGAATTTTCCATACAGACGCGCTTGTCATAATTCTCGAAAACCATTTGTCAGTTTATGATGAAATTTAGCATGTACAATTAAATTAACAATATCTTCGCCCCTATGTTCTTGGTTTTTTTTAAAAACGTCCTCAAGAGATAATAGAGATATGAAAAATATCCGCATTTGTAAGGGGTCACTTTTGACTGATTTATTTACTACTGAAGTCTGAGCAGTAGCGCACTTGTAGCGCCTCACTCAACTGCCGTCTTTGTACTTCTTCCCTCTACAAAACTTCAAGGCTAGAGTGAATAAGTACCTTATAGGTCATCGTGCTCCATCTTAGACCACAACGTCGCTTAACATCAGGCGAGTTGGTGGTCAAACGCCGACCTACATTAAAAAATCCTCTCCATCCTAAGGTTGCCTGGAAGAGATCGCTCTTAGTGATAAAGCCGCCAGTGGTTACAGTTTAAGTTTTCCTGTTCTGTTGTTATTTCTGGTGTGAACAATAAAGTGTTTATCTATCTATTTATCGTGTGCGTAACTTCAGCTTCCTCATAGGTGATAGAATAATTCTACCTATGCCAATATTTAAGGCATAATAGCTGCAATCAAATATCCCAGTCTTAGTTTAGCTGCCACAAGAACTTCGTTAATATGAGCCATTTACTATGTGTCAGCTGGAGTGACACAACCTCAGCTCGCACATCCAGTACAGGCAAACCAGTGAGGTTAGGGTTTGGGACAATAGCTAGAAAATTAAAGCATTATAGCTGCACAAGGTAGACTCATCAAAGTTAACTCATGAAGGTTAGTGCTGAAAACCAGCGCTGCTAAGAAATTAGCAGCACCATGCTGAGCACTAACCTTTTTTGTCGCATTGGACACTACAGCGACAACTGAAACTGAGTCATCTAAATACTTGTTTATGTCTTAATGTAAGTATATGTAGAAGTTATTATTTTTTGTCTGTTAATGTTCTATTGTGTATTTTGTTTGTTGCTGTTGTAGTGTTTTGTGCGGTGAAATAAATGGTTTCTTTCTTTCTTTCAAATTAAAAACTACATATTTCAGTATTCAATTTTTACACCCGACGCAAAAACGTTGGGGTGTTATAGGTTTGACGTGTCTGTGTGTGTGTGTTTGTCTGTGTCATCGTAGCTTCCGAACGGATTAACCGATCTTGGTTTTTTGTTTTTTGCTTGAAAGGTGAATTAGTCGGTTGTGTTCTTAACTATGTCTGGTGAAAATAGGTGTTAATGAAAACCGGTGTAAGTGATTTTTTACCCGACTGCGTAAGAAGGAGGGTTATGTTTTTCGAGTGTATGTATGTATGAATGTATGAGGTTTCTTTGCCACGCCCAACAGCCTAAACAGCTTGATGGATTTCGTCATGTGAGGTGTCATTTGAATCGTCTTTATAGTGGAAGTGACATAGGGTACAACATTTTGCAGCCGGGTTTTTCTTTTAATAATGTTACTTGTTTAATTTTTAATTTATTTCTCTTCTTCTCTCATTTATACAGTTGCTAGCCACGTTTTTATCCGAGCCGCACTCGGTACTTTTAGTTCTTTCTCCCACCACGTCTTGTCATCTGACTTTGTCTTCCGATTGAATTGCATCTGTATACGCGGCAACATCATGTTTCCGCTGGTCGCTACGAACTCTGCTTTAGGATAGTTACGATTGCCGTACTGATCGAAATCGGTTTTCTCTTTCTTGGTGGTTACTTCCTCACCAGGATCGAAAGAGAGCCCTCTAAATTTTGTCGTTTCTACTTCCCATAGTTCGTCACCGTCCGATTCCTGTTTCCCCGGATTCCTTCCTCTTGAATCTTTGGATTCGTTAGAACGAGATTTGACATCTTGATTTTTTCCTTCATTCTTCGAACTCAGGTGCGTTTCGAATGACGAATCCCGTTCGCGGTTCGGCTTCCGAGATTGTGGCCGATGGAGATTGAAGGTCAGCTTCGAATCGCGATCCTTAACCTTCTTAAACCTAGAACCGGAAGGTTTTTCGATGGAGTCGAACTTATCGGTCAGTGTTTTTGATTCTGAGATGTGTTCGCTGATTTTCTTTAGTTCTGCAATGCGTTCTTCTAGTTTCTTTGATTCGATGGACTTTGGTGGTTTGGGAATGTTGATGTGTGATTTGGTCGGGTTTTCGTATCTTGCTTCGTCGTTCTGCGGTTGCTTGTACATGGAATTTGGTTGTTTGCCATATTGGCTTATGTAGTTGCTCTTAGGTTTCTCATGCGAGAGTAACTCGCTGTTGGACAATTCATTTTTATCCCTTACTTCCGATGAAACAGGCTGATTCAAGTTTTTAAAGATATCGAACTTATCCCACCAACTTTTCTTTGTCGATTTTTCTCGTTTCTCCGTCCGTTCCATCGAATCTTTCCCACCGTTTTCCCATTTCTCGTTTTCTAGTATCCTCTCGTCTCTTTCCACGGATAGTTCTCGGCTTTCATTTGATAAGTAATTCGGATTTCTTTTGTCCTTCGGTGTGGTTTCCGTGTCTTCGTGGTGTCGTGTATGTTGTTTGTCTTCTTGCCGGACGATGTCCCGCAGTGCGAATTCCTTGCTTTCGAAGATGTCCTCGCGATCGTCTGTTTGTTCTGTGATCTGGCCGGTGGCTTTAGCGACGAATTCGGCTAGCTTGTCAGCGATGCTGTCAGGGACGAATTTCCGAGCTAGTTTCTTTAAGTCTTCTACGTTTGCTGTGAGTAGGACGAATGATTGTGCCGTGTAGGCTAGCAGCAGTATTTGGAACCCTGAAAAGATGTCTTTTTAAGTTTAAATCATGGTGACTTAGTTAGCTTTAAACAGAGACCTCGCGTTATCATCAATTTCTCTGCAACTCTTTGGACGATTTTGCACATATTCGAACTAAGAAACTGTATTGGAGTGGACTACTTGCCTGTCAAATTTCATGAAAGTCAGATATACAGTACCTATGATATTGATAGACAAATATATATGTAAAAATATATATTATCTGTATTATGTTCTCTATTATACTTAAATGGTTGGCAACACTTTTTCGGCCATGATTGATTTTGCTTCTTCCCTGTACGGTTGTTGCCCTTGAATCGTTCTATTTGTGAAGTGTCCAGTGCAGTGTGACCAGATTCAGTATTTTAATACTTTTTCAGTATATTTCAGCGATTTTTCCGAACATCAGTATATTTTCAGGTATATTGCTGGCAGTCAGTATTTTTGGGTATATTTTGGTTGAAGTTATGGCAACACCGTAGTGAGTGATCGTCTTTGCGACAATGTTTGCGGAATTCCCCGAAACGCGAACATTGGGGACTTTCCCGGATTTAGTTTATACTTATACATGTTATCTATGAGCAAAGATGAGTAAGCTACAGATATGACAAGAAAGACGGCCAGTGCCGGCGTTGTAGTATTGTCATACTACATATCCAATTATCAATCAATACATAGTATTAATCAGACTTGCAGAATGTATGTTCGCCAAAACTTTACAACTGCTGGACCGATTTTAATGCGGTTTGCACTATTAGATAGAGCGTAATTTCCAGATTGCATACATTCAAATTCGTTGTGTTTCATGAATATCAGTCTACCCGGACGAATTTGGGACGGGCCGCTAGTTTATCTATAATTTTCAAAATAACGTCTAGTTTTTAAGTTTTCAGTTGCATAAATAAGTAGTAGTTAAAGTTAAAAGATACTTTATTACTAGTATCAAATCGTCTAATACGGTTAAGTGAAATGATTGTCTCTTCTGCATTCGACTTAATCTTTGAGGACTTTCTTTCGATAATTCGGGAATTTCCCCAAAATAGGTGATGTTTTTGTCATCATATAAATAGAACGCGATTATTGTTATTTTTATTTACTTAGTTGCATTCATCCGGACAGCATGTCTAGTTTTCAGCAAAGTTATTTAGCTAAGTGGGAACAAATTCCGGAATTTTCTTCGTGGCTTTCACGTTATAAAGATGACGAATTCACCGCATTTTGCAAAGCATGCAATGCGAAACTGCAAAGTAGATTAGCGTCTATAAAACAGCATGCACATACTGAAAAGCATAAATCGAACTTGATAAAATATAAAGGACAGTCAAAGGTAACTCGCTTTACTTACCTAGTTCAAGGAGTTTGGATATATTTTAAATTAAAGTTAATCATCCTAGTTTTGTTTCTCAAAATCAGTTAGGTAACAGCTATGAAATGCGGCGCTGTTATAAAAAAAACTAAGCAACCAAGTATTTTTTAAATTTTCAGGTTGACACATTTTTCAAAAAAGCCCCACTGAAAGACGAAGTCAAGAAAGCTGAGCTGCGTTTATGCAGTTTTCTGTCGGAACACAACATCTCATTTAGAGCTATGGACCATCTTAGTGATGTTCTAGTGAAGTGTTTTACCGATTCCGATATTGCGAAAGAATTTTCCTGCAAGAGAACCAAAGCAGCCGCTATAACTTATAATGTTTTAGGACCCAATTTCGAAAAAGATATGATTGAAGACATACTTGGTACTGCGTCTCCTTCAGGTAAACCAGTATATTCAATTATAATCGATGAAAGTACAGATGTTGCAACAGTCAAAGTATTGGCAATAGTAGTTAAATACTTCTCTGAAACTAAATGTACTGTACAAACCAAATTCCTTGATTTAGTTGATTTAAGTGGTGAAACCGCAGGTCATTTATTTAATTCGTTGTCATCAAAATTATCCGAATTAGGTTTAGAAATAAAAGACGTAATAGGATCCGCTGCTGATACTACGAATGTGATGTTTGGTCAACATTCTGGCATTGTTGCAAAAATTAAAGAAGTAAACCCAAAGTGCTTTTTCTTATAATGTGTTTGTCACTCTGCAGCATTAAGTGTTAGCCACGCCTGTAAAATACTGCCTAGAAATTTAGAACAAATAGTAAAAGAAGTATATGGATATTTTTCTCAAAGCAGCAAGCGTCAAAGAGAATTTGCTGAGTTCCAAAATTTCACAGACACTGAAAATCACAGAATTTTGCGTCATTACGACATAAGGTGGCTTTCACTTCATGCCTGTATTAGTAGAATAATTGAGCAGTGGAGGGCATTGCAATTGTTTTTTCAAGACCAATACTTGAGTGATCGCAATATGTCATCAGAATTTTTATTTAATTCTTTTACCACTGATACAAACAAATTGTACTTTTACTTTTTGGACTACATTTTGCCGATTGTAAACAAATTTAACATAATTTTTCAAGGCGATTATCCGTGCATTGATAGACTGTATGATGATGCATCTAGTATGTACTTGTCGATTTTGGGTTGCTTCATGAAAGCTAATTACATCAAACGTACGGACAATGTATTTACGTTAGACCCAAAGTCTAATGTAAATTATTTGCCATTGAAAGATATGTACTTAGGCATTCAAGTAGGCCAAGAATTAATCAAACACAGAGACAATGTTAACATGAAAGAACAGATTGCTGAGTTTTTCAGAGGGTGCCAATCATTTTTAATTGAGTTGAGCACGCAATTGAAATCACGTTTGCCTTTTGAAAATCCAGTTTTTCGAGAACTGAAATTTCTTGACCCACACACTGCCGTGCATAAAGAATTTCGCAGTTTACGAAATGTGATAGAAACTTTCCCATGCGAAGTACAGCCAGAACAAATGCAGTTAATTGACGAAGAATATAGAACCCTAAAGTTTGATCGCGAAGTAAGTGATTTGTTACAATCTTCCAGCACTGGCTCACCCATCTCGTGTGAACAATTTTGGGTGGAAGTTGGGAAAATTTCTAACAGTGATGGCATGTTAAAATACAAAAATTTAGCTAGTTTTAGTAAATCTCTTCTATGTATACCGGTGTCGAATGCTGCATGTGAGCGCATATTTTTACAGATAAATTTAATAAAAACGGACCAAAGAAACAGGTTTATAAACAAAAATGTGTCAGCTACCTATTTTAAAAACAAAGCAAGGTGTTAAGGATGAAGGAGGTTGTGTAAATTTTAATCCTTCGAAAAGGATGTTAAAATATAACTCTAACATTTATTGTGAGTATGAATAAATAAAACGTGTTAAGAAAATCAGTATTTCTATTGGTATATCTGTCATAAGTAAGTCGGTATATTTCAGTATTTTTTCGAGGTGCCTCGGTATTTTCGTAAAATTTAATCTGGTCACACTGGTCCAGTGTGCGTCTCATAAATATTAATTATATAAAATGTTCAACTGTCGGTTTAATACTGAGAATTAAACAAATAGTTACTACACAAGTGTCGTTTGGATTTGCTTCTATCGTCTGCCTGCCCCTAACCTGCTACAAAGGTTTTGAGCCCAGCTACGTGTGACCAACGTGGACCAGCGTGAGGCACCGCATGGCGTGATCGAAGTTTCTTCAGTCAAGCAGGCTACAAACGGCAAGTGTTTCTCTATTTCGAGCACTATGGAGCGAAGTTCTAACGAAAATAATACCGGCGCGACTTATAATATTGGAAAGTTGAACGGCGTGGATAACTTAACTGGAAGTTTATCATGCGCATGGCGCTTACACTGGACAACTTATGGGGTTGTGTGGATGGTACGGACACTGATGTTTCACATGATCGCCGTGCTCTGGCGCGCATCTGTATGTGCGTGCAGACATCGTTGTATCAATATGTTCGCGAGGCCAAGACGGCGAAAGACGCGTGGAGTGCGTTGGCGACAATTTTTGAAGACAAAGGTCTCTATCGACGGGTTCTACTGTCTCGCCAGCTGCATCAAACGGAGTTTAACAAGTTCGCGACGATGACTGAATACATCAACGGCGTCATGACTCTGGTTCAACAGCTCGCTGATATTGGCAAAAGCATCGAGGATGCAGAAGTCGCCGAGATATTGCTGAGTGGGTTGCCTGCGGAGTACGACGTCCTCGTGTCCAATCTGGAGACTGCATGCATCAATGGAGCTTTAACAACTGAGCTTGTTCGCACGAGACTATTACAAGAAGAATTTCGAAAAACACAAAATGATTCGCATAATACGGCTTATAGTGTGAAAACTAAAACAAAAGTGGTTTGCCATTATTGCAAAAAGGTCGGTCACATTAAGTCAAAGTGTTTTAAGTTAAAGCGAGACCGAAAAAGTGAAGATGATAAAACATTTGTCACGACCGAAGCAGCCTTAGTCACTTCGAAAGATTGGATTGTAGATAGTGGGTGCACGGCTCATATGACAAATGATTTATCAAACTTAATGGACTTTAAGCCAAATAAAACTAAAGTTTGTATTGCGAATAATGACAAGTTAAATTGTGTTGGCTCAGGTAATGTTAATATTCTGTTAAATAACAATGAAAACATGGTTGTAGCAGAAGGTATGCTTGTCCCAGATTTATCCACAAATTTATTATCAGTTAGCAAGCTTACAATGCAAGGCTTAACTGTGGTGTTCGACAAGAATGGGTGTCATTTTTATAACAAATGTAAAGTTTCCGGGGATAGCATTGGTCATGCTACTAATGATAATGGTATCTATAGGCTAGATGGTGTTAACAAGGTCTTGCAGGTGGAGCATTCTACATCTTCCCTAACAGATGTGCAGGGAGAACAGAGTGCAATGGTCGCAGCAGTGCCAGCGTCTACATGGCACAAAAGGCTCGGACACTTGAGTTACAATGGTATGTGTACACTTAGGAAAGCTAACTTTCTTGAGTTTCAGGACAAAGACATAGAAAACCAACTGAGGAATTGTGTTGCATGCCTTGAGGGGAAGCAAGTGGCTAAACCATTCCCTTCTAGTGGCAAGAGAGCAACGCAACCACTTGAACTGGTGCATTCTGATCTTTGTGGTCCGATGAGCAGCTGCAGTTGGGGCGGTGCAAGATACCTTTTAACGTTTACCGATGACTACAGCAGGAAGAGCTGGGGATACCTGTTAAGGAATAAATCTGAAGTACTGTCAGTTTTTATTCAGTTTAAAACATTAGTAGAGAAGCAATCCGGCTACCCTTTGAAGTGTCTCAGGTCTGATGGTGGGGGTGAGTATTGCAATGTTAAGTTTGCGACATACTTACTTCGAGAGGGAATTGTTCATCAAGTAACAGTTCCATATACCCCACAACAAAATGGTGTATCAGAGAGGCTCAATAGAACTCTGATGGAAAAGGCACGTTGCATGTTACAGGATTCTGGTCTCTGCCAGCGCTATTGGGGAGAGGCGGTTATGACCGCATTGTATTTAAAGAATAGATGTCCCTCTGTCGCTGTGGCAGGATCGATACCTGAGCAGGTTTGGACCCGTTCTAACGTGGGATTAGGTCACCTGCGTATGTTTGGATGCGTTGCCTATGCACTTATACCTGAGCAGAAGCGTAAGAAACTTGATGCTAAGTCTAAGAGATGCATCTTTGTAGGTTATAGTGACACTACCAAAGGTTATAGATTGGTCGACCCTTTAGTACCTCATAAGATATTTTTCGCAAGGAACGTAGCATTTTTAGAGACTGAATTTTTAAAGACTGATGAATGTAAAACAAATAGTAATAGTAATTTCTATCAGTATGACTGCAGGTCTTATTTGAATGAACAGTCTAATAATGATAAGGGCAACCATAATAGAAGTAATAATATGAATATTTTTAATGAAAATGACATTAGTAATACAATTCACTGTAATAATTCTAGTCAGAATAGTAATAATTTATCTATGAATGAGAATATAGGTAATGACAGTGTTTCTAATCAAAATGTAACTGTGGTTACAGCTCCTGAGTCGGAGTATGCAACTGGTGATGAAGCAGTCAGCTCGTGGAGTCCGGTCTCCGCCGCTGGTGCTGGTGAAGCCTCGTTGTCTGAGGAGTGGTGTCCTGCAGGGGAAGAAGCCGTGACTAGTCCTGAGGGTTCAGTGACCGTCACTAGCCGCCCTGTTCGGAGCACTCGTGGTTAAACTCTCGTTATTAAAAAGTATATATGGCTTAAAACAGGCCAGCAGAATGTGGAACTTAAAAGTTCATCAGTTGTTGTCAAATGCAGGTTTTAAACAAAGTAAATGTGAACCATGTGTATACATTAAAAAATCTGGTAAATGTATAACTATTATAGCATTATATGTCGATGACTTTTATATTTTCAGTAATAATTCCACGACTAAAAACGAATTAATTTGCCTGTTAGAGAGTGAATTCTGTGTCAAAAATTTAGGTTCATTGAAAACATGTTTAGGTATGAATGTAACCTATGATAAACTCAATGGTGTACTAACTTTGGATCAGTCCAGTTATATTAAGACATTGTTATCACGGTTTGGCATGGAAAATTGTAAGGCAGTGGCAACTCCCATGGTATTAGGGAATAAATTATGTAAACCTCAAGGTAAATGCCTAGATGATGATGTACATAGGTATAGAGAGTTACTGGGTTGCTTGATGTACCTATGTGTCTGTACAAGGCCAGATTTGAGTTTTGCTTGTAGTCAACTGAGTCAGTTCAGTAATGACTTTGATCAGTCCCATGGGCTTGCGGCTAAACGCATTTTAAGATATTTAGCAGGGACAATAAATTATAAACTATATTTTTATAGAAATTGTAATTTATCATTAACTGCTTTTGCAGATGCGGATTGGGCCAATGATATTGTGGATAGGAAGTCTTATACTGGCTATGTGATTAAATTAGGCAAAAATACCATAAACTGGGAATCTCGAAAACAAAAATGTGTAGCACTCTCTAGCACTGAAAGTGAGTACTTAGGTATTACAGAAGCTTTGAAAGATTTATGTTTTATTAAAAGCTTTATGTCAGAAATTTTGGATAAAAGATTAAAAATTGTTTTGTTTAATGACAACCAAAGTGCTCACAGATTGTTAGAAGCCAGAGAATACTGCCACAAACGTACCAAACATATCGATATAAGGTATCACTTTGTAAAAGATCTGATTCAAAATGGGTTTGTTGAAGTGAAATATATCGATGACGGAAATTTCAATTGGCGTAAGGGACAAAGTACGACTTTTCAGGAGAGCCAAAAAACGATTTTTTTTATGACTTTTTTTTAAAAATCAGTTCTAACTTTTGTTGTCTTTGGTCTACGGCGATTTCGTCTGAGAAGCTTAGTCTTAATTTTCAATGATCTTTTTAATGGTTTTAGTTAAAATGAGCTATAACGAATAGTTTAGGAGATTTTGCTCCTTACGCCCTATCAATTTTACCAACTTTTTCCCTTACGACTCAACAAAATAATTGGATTTGCAAAATCAAGAGGTCGTAAGTCCATTGTGTTTTACTCCAAAGCAGTCGTATATGCGTTTTTATATTCAAGAAATTCGATTTATGTGAGGCGTAAAGTAAATTATGTTTAAAATTTTGGGTAGTATCTGGTACAGATTTATTGTAAAATTTTGAATTAATTGTGACTGTTCCTCACGGAACGCGTATTTTGTGTGTATATACATTATATTATAGTGTATACACACTATTATAGATATTTATATTTTATTAATATAATATATTATATTATTTATGTATATCATATAATAATATTTATATTAACATATATTATTATACTGTTTGAACACTTCGCACCCAATCACGCCTAGACAATAGACGCCAATTCTTAGAGTATCTAGCTCCCAAAAATATTTAAATAATTGTTCTCGTCTTGCTTCAGGTATATCGTAACATCCCCTAGTACATTTGCCTTTCTCACAGGTATTTTTATTTATCGTTTTCTCTACTTTAGGGTTTCCCGATCGAGTTGTGTAGCATTTTTCGCTATCTTTATGTATCTTTATGTGTTTTTATGCCTAGTTAAGTTCTGTTACAAATGAAAATGCATTTATTTTAATACAGTAATGTAATGTTAATAAAAGTTATATGCACACACTACACATGTATTGAAGTCCTAACAAAAATATAACTATTATATATAGGATTTTAGTCGGTCTGGCCAAGAATCTATGGATTTACAGACTGTTTCCATGGGAAATTTAGCCACTGCTTGCTTCAAAGATTTCTTAAGTGACTCTATATGTCGGCGTGTCGTTTAGAGCAGGCCATGCCCTCTAAAACTGATAATAATTTGTAGTCCAGGGGGTTTAGATCTGGGCTAGAGGAGGGCCAGTTTTTAGCCAAGTCCGGAACGTTGGCTTCCAGCCAGGCTTGGGTAGTTCGCGCCTTGTGACCAGGTGCAGTCTTGTTGGAAATTCCACGGTAGATTTTTAAAAAGTGTATTGCTAAGGGGTTTTACAACACCGTCTAAGACGGTCTGTTGATACATTTTGGCTGAAGTTTTCACCCCCTTTTCCCAAAAATGAAGCTTTGTGACGCCGTGATAGGATACCCCCCACCAAACCATGACTGACGCAGGATGATGACCACGCTGTAACTTTCCGACCACTTCCATAGCTTCTTTACAGCTGTGAGCGTACACTTTGTCGTTTTGCTTATTTTTTTTTTGCTCTTCTATCGTGAATTTTTTTTCGTCGGTAAGAAGGATATTTCTGTAACTTTCACCTGCATAACGGGATAGAAGACGTTTTGATCTATCCACTCTCTTTAACTGCAGCGATTGATTAAGGGCTTGTCCTGTATATCGGCGATTTGCACCAAGATTTTTTGTTTCCTCATTGGGTTTCGGCAAGTTCTGTCTTTAACAGCATTACCAGCCTTAGTAGTTCTCATCGCACGCGGCCGCCCCTATCTTTTATGGTCTTCAACAGAGGAAGTGTCGGTATATCTGTCGATACTACGATATACGAACATACGACTGATACCAAGATTTTGAACAGTCTTAAAAATGACCGACGGTTCCATACCCACTTTGCGCAATGCAATCACTGCAATCCTGTTTTTTTTAACACCCCATTTCATGTTGTAAATTTAGTAATAATCACGAAAAATATATGTGAAATGGTGGGAAATTGATTGTAGTTTTCGCCATAATAAACGCATTCCAAATTTAAATGCAGAATAAAAAAACGAAGGAGTTTGTATTGTAACAATATTTATGGCCAGACTAGTTATATCTATTGTTCAGTCTTGCCATAATATAAAATAAACAAGAGCAACTTTGGCTATGACCGTCGATTTCCGTTCTGCCAATAATAAGTAGCGGGAAGACCCGCCATCTTTCTTCCGTTTTTTGAGTCGTTAACTGTTTGTCGTCGTGTTCGCATCGCTCAAGCGCAACACGTATTATTTTTCGTTTCCTTTTCGAAAGTACAACCCGTACCGACCAATCGACCCCTTTTCGCGCCGTTAATACGTCGAATAGTGATAGAAAGGACTTTAGTGGTTTAGTGCACGGCGGTGAATACGCTTTCGTGCAAAGGCCGGTCAGGCCGCTACACCGTGATCGGGTGGTGGAGAACTGGGCCCAGCAACCTTCGCCTCCTGTGTCCAAGGCCAGCAGCAGCGCTCCCGGCAGGTAAGCAAACCACCTAAGTCCTGGCTCTTCAAGCAAATATTTCGTGTCGCCATTAAAACCTCCATACAGTCCACTCAATTATCGAAC
Source organism: Peribatodes rhomboidaria (assembly GCA_911728515.1). Lineage (NCBI taxonomy): Eukaryota > Metazoa > Arthropoda > Insecta > Lepidoptera > Geometridae > Peribatodes > Peribatodes rhomboidaria. Next base: position 2,194,376 of record OU452196.1, on the reverse strand, counting down.
ATTTTTGGTCATTCGAACCGGATTGTTAATGAAACAGTCCTAATTTGCATTATTTTCGTAATATCTGTCGATTTGTCGGTCGAAAATTACTTTTTGTCGTATTAAATTGCATTAATTTTCGTTATTTCGTCATACATTCTTTCGTTTTGTAATTTACATTAGACAATATGGCCGATTTGGTCTGACGAAATATCGTGGTCGTAGAAATAATATTTAATTTTGCAAATCAAAGTTACATATTTAACTACCTACATTTTAAAGTTAAAATACCTTTTCGTTTAAAAACTTATTTTAAATATTTTTGTCTTTGGTCAATTTTAAGTTTCGTTCGGGAATATTAAATAGTTAGCTCTGTGGGAAATAAATTATTTTTTGTCTATGGTCGATTTTATTTTTTCGTTTGTTTGAATTGGTGCTCGTTCTTGGCTGTCATTGTCGGGTGCCTTAGTGTCAGTTGTCAATACTCATTCAAATACCGGCTTTTTCGGTGAAAAGTTTTCGTGAATAACAATTTAATTATTGATTGCAAAATGAGTGTTGAAAGTGCTAGTGAATTTGTAGAACAAGAACCAGACATGGATAGGACTGCCCGGGATTATGCAGTATTGCGATTAGAATACCTGGAGCAGAGTGATTTCGTGTGTTTAACGGATGTGTCTGAAATTCAATCCCAGTTTCATGACGCACAAATTAAGTTGTTATCGAGACTTAAGGGCAAAGCACAACAGAAACACGAACTCGAAGTTACTTATCACTTCGAGGATGTGGTCCGCCAGATAAAGAAGAGGCTGGCACAGGGCGAGACCAACTCAAATAGTAAACAAACTGCGACAGAATCCTTAGTGCAAGCGCGTTTACCTAAAATTGAAATAGGTAAGTTCGATGGCACGTTGGAACAGTGGGTCGCGTTCAAAGGATTGTTTGATTCCTTGATACACCAGCGTAATATAAGCAACGTAGAAAAGCTTCACTATCTGTTGTCAAGTGTCACGGGTCGGGCTTATGAACTCATAAAGAATTTCCCAATAACAGACGCGAATTATACCGACGCGTACAACTTGTTGCATAAACATTTCGATAATAAACGGTATATTGCCACACATTATTATGATAAGCTTGTACATTGTGCACCTTTGAAGAGCAAATCAGTTAAGGAACTTGAAAAATTACACAGGACCTTTTCTGAAAACATATCAGTGCTGGAAAAATATGCCTTGCCTGATAAAGACTTTATGATGTTTAGTTTATTATGGTCGAAGCTCGATAAAGCCACTAGGGAAGCTTTTCAACTAGATGTGAATAATGATGATATACCCAAGTTTTCTGATGTTCACAATTTCATTGAAAAGCATTACAAAGCTCTTCAAATGTCCGACATTACAGGACAAAAGGATATTGCAAGCCCGACTCAACACACTGGTGGATCAAGGAACAATAATAATAATAATCAATGGAAATCAAAACCTGCTTTAATAGTATCGAATAACTTGTGCACATATTGCTCAAAACAACACTGTCTTACTGCCTGTGAGGATTTCTTGAGTTTGGACCCAGGTGCGCGCTTTAATTTTATTAAACAAAAGGGGCTCTGTGTACTCTGCTTGTCGAGTGGTCATAGATTAAAAGATTGTTGTGACTCTGCGCGCTGTAATCAATGTGGTTTTTCGCATCACTCTCTACTACACTTCACCAATACCACACAGCGTGTGCCTCAACAGGTAGCAGGGCCAACTAGTAATACTAACAAGAATACTGCGTTAACTTCAGTGAGTGGAAATGGTACAGTGCTTTTCGCCACTGCCAAGGTCTTGGTTCGTGATAAGTTTGGTAATTTCCAATCAGTGCGTGCTTTATTAGATTCAGCGAGTGCTTGTAACTTCATTTCGGAGAAGTGTGTGAAGCGGTTGGGACTGAGGACTTGGCGAAATAGGCAAACAGTGAGTGGCATTGGGCATGCCGTTGCTGAACCTCTTGGCTCACTCTCGTGTCGAATAAAGTCAGGTAGGCCAGGCTCATTATTGCATTTTGACTTGGAAGCATTTGTCTTGCCCTCCATTTGCGCCGATCAACCCTCTTGTCTTGTTGATACATCCCAATGGCCACATCTGAATGGTTTAACATTAGCTGATCCAGAATTTGCAAGCCCAGGTTCTGTTGACATGTTGCTTGATGCAAATATTTTTGCATCATGCTTACTGCCTGAGGTTAAGCAAGGTCAACCGGGGCAACCTATGGCATTGAATACCACTCTTGGATGGATTTTGATGGGCGCTTGTGCTGAACCCAGATTGCCACAAATTTCTCGTTGTCGTACTAATCCAAAAAATTGTCTTTTCGTTTCCAATATTAATTTGGATAATTCTATAAAAAGGTTCTGGGAGATTGAAGAAGTAAAACCCACCTCCAAATTATTGTCGAAGGAGGATCAAATGTGTGAAAAATACTTTGTCGATAATCACCGTAGGGTCGAGAAAGGAAGGTTTGTTGTACCACTTCCCTTTGTCGATATACACAACAAGCCTACCTTTAAAAATTCTCGTGAAATCGCTTTAAAGAGGTTTGCCTCAACTGAACGCAAACTACAAATGAATCCAGCATTCAGAAAGGCATATGTTGCATTTATGGAGGACTATGAGGCCTGCCATCATATGGAGGAAGTAGAGCCCCCCACCACTAATGAGGGTGCTTTTTATTACATACCTCATCATGGCATATTGAGGCCGGACTCTATAAGCACACCTTTGCGGGTTGTCTTTGATGCTGGAGCTCTGGATGCTCAAGGTAAATCGCTGAATAGTACTCTCTACTCTGGCCCGAAACTGCAGACTAGCATCTTTGATTTACTCCTTCGTTTTCGCTGGCATGTTGTCGTTTTCAGCTCTGACGTGCAGAAGATGTATCGACAGATTTTGGTACCGGTCGAGGATGCAGATTACCAGCGGATCGTATGGCGTACCTCTCCGTTTGACCCTATTCGCGATTTTAGACTCCGAACGGTCACCTATGGTGTTTCTGCTGCTCCGTTTCAGGCTCTCCGCAGCATAGCTCAACTATCTGTCGAAGCAGCTGAAGAATACCCAGCTGCCTCTACCGTATTGGGTAGAGATATTTATGTTGATGATGTTGTCTCTGGTGCTGATTCGCTTTCGAATGCTCTACAGCTCAAGTCAGACTTGATCCAGATTTTGTCGTCGGGTCGTCACTTGAGAAAGTGGACTTCCAATTGCCCTGCATTTCTAGAGGGTGTTGCTTCGTCTGATGTTTATGACGAAAGCTTCAAGAGCTTTGATGAGGCGACGGACCTCTCTCTGAAAATATTAGGTCTGCAGTGGCGACCGACGTCAGATACTTTCTGTTTCAAGGTTTCCGATCAGGGTGACCTGCGTTGCACAAAGCGGACAATACTCTCGGAAATAGCTCGAATCTATGACCCGGTAGGATTCCTGGGCCCCGTGATATTCCTTGCTAAATACCTCATGCAGCTGCTCTGGGCAAAGGGAGTCGCGTGGGACGAGGAGGTACCTGAGGAAATCTCTTCGCAATGGTCACTTTATAAAAATCAGCTACTGTTACTTTCGTCAATTGCAATTCCGCGTCGATTTATCGATACTTTTGTCGCGCTACAACTTCATGGGTTTTGCGACGCATCGGAGCGTGGCTACTGTGCCGTCATTTATTTTCGGGTCATCAACGCCGCAGGTGCTTGCTCTGTGCACTTTTGTTGCGCAAAAACCAAAGTAGCTCCACTTCGAAAGCTCTCTATTCCCAGAATGGAGCTTCAGGCAGCTGTATTACTGGCTGACCTTATCAAATCTGTCGTTCAAGCGCTGGAACCTTTCCACCGCTTTGAAAACATTTTCGCTTGGTCCGACTCTACTGTCGCTCTGTCGTGGATCAAATCATGTCCATCGAAATGGCAAACTTTTGTCGCTAACCGCGTTAGCCACATCCAGGAAATTGTGTCTCCTGATTGTTGGGGACACACCAGTACTTTGTCGATGCCTGCTGATGTTGGATCACGTGGTATGCTTCCTGCTGACCTCGTGCGCTGCGACTTGTGGTGGAAAGGTCCCGCGTGGCTCGCAGAGCCCGAGGCTCACTGGAACACTATTTTCGCGGAATTGTCGTCCGTTCCAGATGCTGATGTGCAGGAAGAGCAACGCATCTTCAGCCTCCTGACCGCTGTTGATGTCAATGTTGTCGATCTTCTAATAGAAAAAATATCATCGCTTTCTAAATTAAAGCGAATATTGTCGTACTGTCGTCGTTTTTCCCGTAATGCAAGATTACCGTTTCAAAAAATTGACGGCCCTCTAGAGGTAACGGAGACTCAGAGCAGCTTTGATTTTTTAATCAAGCATGCTCAGCAGGTTTCTTTCGCTTCGGAAATCGAGAAGGTAAAGAAGGGCTCTCTCAATTCACTTCCCAAAAGCTTGCGCAAGCTTTCTCCTTTCGTCGATGAGGCGGGTTTTCTGAGGGTGGGCGGTCGCTTAGCGAACGCCAAGGTAGAGTTTGCCGTCAAACATCCTTTGCTTTTGTCGCGTGATCACCGGTTAACTCACCTAATCATCCAAAATTACCATGATCGCTTCATGCACCCTGGTACTCAAACTCTCCATAATTTGCTAGCGCAAGATTTTTGGATCCTTTCGCCTAAACGAGCCATTCGTGCTGTCGTGTCGGGATGCATTCGATGCTTCCGAGCTAATCCAAAACCCACTCCTGCACCTTTCATGGGCAACTTACCTTCCTATCGAGTTAACCAGCTCAAAGCCTTTTCTTCGTCAGCCGTAGACTACGGTGGCCCCTACGACATTTGTTTGGGACGCGGTCGCGGTGTAAAAACTTTTAAAGCGTGGATTTGTGTTTTCGTCTGTACCAGCACTCATTGTGTCCATATTGAGCTGGCATCTGAGCTTTCCACTAACGCTTTTCTCGCCGCGTTGAAAAGATTTGTCGCACGTCGTGGTCGGTGTCATCAGCTCGTGTCCGACCAAGGCCGGAATTTTGTCGGAGCCAGTAACTACTTGAACTCTCTCATGCAGAGCGCTGCGTCTTCTCAGGACATTAAATTCTCTTTCAATCCTCCAGGAAGTCCCCATTTCTCTGGATTGGCAGAGGCAGGAATTAAATCTGTTAAGACTCATCTGACTCGTGTGATTGGGACTCAACGACTCACATATGAAGAGTTCTCCACTGTGCTCTCCCAAATCGAGGCTATGCTAAATTCTCGTCCTCTTACTCCATTGAGCTGTGATCCAAATGATCTGACGGCTCTGACTCCTGGTCATTTTCTCACCACTGAGCCTTTAACTGGGGTCCCTGAGGAAAATTTTGTAGAGCAAAAAATTAGTGTTCTTCATCGTTGGAAATTAATCCAAAAAATGCACCAAGACTTCTGGCAGAGGTGGCAAAACGAGTACTTGCACACCCTGCAACAACGCCACAAATGGAACCACACTCACGAGAACCTCACAGTCGGTAGCTTAGTCCTCATTATTAACGAGCAAACAGCTCCACTTAATTGGAATTTAGGTAGAATCGTTGCTCTACATCCTGGAGCTGACTCTATTTGTAGGGTGGCTACAATAAAGACCGCACTGGGGGAGTACAAAAGATCTGTCGTTAAGCTTTGCCCATTACCCTATCAAATTAACCAATAAAATTCGACCATATACTTAAAATATTTTTTATTATCGAACCATAGAATTAGTTATCGCTATCGTTACCATTAAAATAAATAAGTAAATTCAATTTTCTCGTTTTAAATACGTTGCATTTAGGTGGGCGGAATGTTCAGTCTTGCCATAATATAAAATAAACAAGAGCAACTTTGGCTATGACCGTCGATTTCCGTTCTGCCAATAATAAGTAGCGGGAAGACCCGCCATCTTTCTTCCGTTTTTTGAGTCGTTAACTGTTTGTCGTCGTGTTCGCATCGCTCAAGCGCAACACGTATTATTTTTCGTTTCCTTTTCGAAAGTACAACCCGTACCGACCAATCGACCCCTTTTCGCGCCGTTAATACGTCGAATAGTGATAGAAAGGACTTTAGTGGTTTAGTGCACGGCGGTGAATACGCTTTCGTGCAAAGGCCGGTCAGGCCGCTACACCGTGATCGGGTGGTGGAGAACTGGGCCCAGCAACCTTCGCCTCCTGTGTCCAAGGCCAGCAGCAGCGCTCCCGGCAGGTAAGCAAACCACCTAAGTCCTGGCTCTTCAAGCAAATATTTCGTGTCGCCATTAAAACCTCCATACAGTCCACTCAATTATCGAACATCTATATTTATTGAATTATATATCTATATTCTTTACCTTTTCTAAACTTACTTTGGTTCTTATGCTTAATTCGTTGTTGGACCGAAGTTTTTTCTGTAGTTTTCTTTACTTTCTTTCGTTTCTTTCTTCTCTCATCTTCTTCACTTGTATCTTTTTCTGAATCAGCAGACTCTGATTCTGATTTTCCACTTCACAGACCTGAACTTCCGCTGGAAAAATCTCCTTCCCCCTCGGAAACAAAATCGATGAATGATTTATTTTTCTTTGCTTTGCGGTTTTCACGTTCTTTCTTGTAGTTAGATAGCCCGGCAGCTAGAGCTTATAATTTTCCAGTGAGGACCTTTTCTTTTTCACCAGATGAATCAAATGAATGTGCTGGTTGTTGTAACCTGGACTTTGTCGCTATGGGTAATTTTTTTTGTAGAAGATTTACCTGAATTGTGTGTGCTGGTTTTCCAAACAAGGAGTTCGTCGCTAAGTATGAATTTTTTTTCTTTTTTATTTGATGGCAAGTCAGTCGTGGCGGCAGCGGGCGGCTTCGAGTCGATGACTGGCGAACTTCACGTTACTTGTTCAAGGACAAGCAACAAATAGCGTGGCTACTACTTCCGCTGTATCAAAATTGATGCGTGCGCGGTAATTTTAAATCGAAATGACGTTTGTAGACCCAAGTCTCGTTATAAGGACATACTGGGGACTTAGTTTTTTATTAGATGTTTTTTTTAAGTCTTCAGACTTACTTTAAGCTACTGTGATTTTGTACAGTTTGGATTTTATTTGAGGTCATAAAGGACATCAAAGAAAAGTGTGTCCCTTAAAACCATGAGCTATAAATCCAGCACAATTTTTCCGAAAGTCGTAAAGGTCAAAATGACAAAACTGTTAAAAATTCACCACTAAATATTTTTTGGAAAGCACTTACGTCACACATTAAAACCAAAATGTTACTTAAAGCATTTTTTTGAGTAAATATTTGATCTAAGCCTAAAAAAAGTTGGGGAGTAACGGACATTTTTTTTGAGATAGAGAGATTTCAAATATACCATTCGAAAGAGCGGAAAAAACTGAGTATAGTGGCATTCATAACTCATTTTCGACCAAATGTCCCTTACGCCAATTGAAATTTCCGTCATCGATATGCCAACTGAACAGATGATGGCAGATATTCTAACAAAACCATTAAGCTCTGTAAAACATATAAAATTTGTTAGGGAATTAAATGTAAAATGAATCAGAAGACTGTTGTATAATTTTTAATGTTATATTTGATTTTGGGCATGGAAAGCATGTAAATTGTTGATATAAGTGTCACTTTGTTTAGCGTGAACATGTAAACTTATGTATGTTTTTCCTGAAATTGCCATGATTATAGAACATAATAAGGGGAAGTGTAAAAATATATATTATCTGTATTATGTTCTCTATTATACTTAAATGGTTGGCAACACTTTTTCGGCCATGATTGATTTTGCTTCTTCCCTGTCCGGTTGTTGCCCTTGAATCGTTCTATTTGTGAAGTGTCCAGTGTGCGTCTCATAAATATTAATTATATAAAATGTTCAACTGTCGGTTTAATACTGAGAATTAAACAAATAGTTACTACACAAGTGTCGTTTGGATTTGCTTCTATCGTCTGCCTGCCCCTAACCTGCTACAATATAAACATACACACACACACACAAATGCTAATATGTTGAAACCTCGCCTATGTATATGAATCTTAGAGAAAGTTCTTTAATTTTAATTTAAAAAAAAATACATATACAGTTGACGATAGAATCTCCTCTTTTTTGGTAGTTTATTGAAAATAAGGTTTTCTCTGTATTTGTTTTATTTTCTAAACGAAACAAAATAAACCGCTTATAAATAAACCCCTTTTTCCGACGCCAAAACGACGGGGTGTTATAAGTTGAACATGTCTATGTGTTTGTGTGTGTGTGTGTGTGTGTCTGCCTGTGACATTGTACCTCCCGAAAGAATGAACCGATTTTGATTTTGTTTTTGTTTGTTGGAAAAGTGTCGGGAGTGTTATGAGCTATGTTTGATGAAAATCGGTGTTGACGAAATTCGATGTCAGGATTTTTTTTACTTGTTATTTATGTAATAACTTACCAATGAATTTTAATCTGAACGATATCATATTTGCGATACAAGAGCCATGTAGATTGATTCATAAATATTTACGATTATAAATCTACATAAAATAAAAAATTTAAATCACAATTCACAACGTAAAAGTACCTACATCACAATTTCGAAACTTACTTTTTACAATTGAGTGAGTACAGTGGGGCTATTCCTGCGCGTGAGATGAGATGAGATTTTATCTTGGTCACTCTCACACATATGACGTTTCAAACGAGAGCAACAAGGACGAAGAAAAGTGAGATGAAAATCTCAAATCTCCGAATAGGGTTCCAGGGGGGCTATTCCTGCGCGTGAGATGAGATGAGATTTTATCTTGGTCACTCTCACACCTATGACGTTTCAAACGAGATCAACAAGGACGAAAAAAGGTGAGATGAGAAATTCAAATCTCCGAATAGGGCCCCAGTATATAGAATAGGCCAGCCGTAAGAGCGTAACTTTTCAACAAAGAATATTTTTCTTATAGTTCCTGTTATAGATGTCCCGCCAACTAGCTTAAATTGACGTTTAATTAACAGCCTAGCCTTTTTACTACAGGGTGCCGTTTAATTAGCTCCCTGGCGCAATTGTGATAGAAATGATTCAAATTCAAATTCAAAATTCAAATTGTTTATTGACATAAAAACGGATACATCCACTAACATCTATGTCAACGATATAAATGATAATGATATCTGAAAAATGATATCTGATAGGCATGAATAGGAATTCGAATGAATGAATTAGGAATAGGAAGCTAGTTTAAAAAGTCTGCTGTTAATTAAGCGGCGAATTAAGCTAGTTGGCCGCGACATACTCGTACCTATATTTGTTGCACAGCGTGTTAATTTGCCGTTTAATTAACAACCTAGCCTTTTTACTAAACAGCGCCGTTAACTAGCTTCCTGATGATATTCAGCCATTCAATCAAACGGCTAGCCAAAATGTCTTGGCTCGACAACATTGACTACTTGCCTAGTGTAGAGACCCTTGGAAGGAAACAACTGGATCGCTGTACGATATATATAATTGTCATACTGTAAACTATTACAATCTGTCTTATATACTAATTTCTTATCTAAACCTGCTGAGCTGTGCCGTATCATAGAACGTGCTGATTATCGGACGAGTCGGCACAGGGCTCCCCCCTCTCGGGGCTCTTCTGGCTTCTTCGTCTCGTGCCGGCTTCACACCTGCTGACTGCCACGCTGCACCTCTTTGACAGCGTCCACTAATTTTCGGGCTCCCAAAAACAACTTAAGGAGTAACAAAATCGTCATAGACATTCCCCATCCGAAAACCATAATCTTGACTTGTTGAATTTCGTCCAGCAGTTCGTCCTTCGCCGCTGACAAATGTTCCGGTCGCAACCCACTTTCGTTGTTGAAAGTAACTTTGGTCTTTTGAACTCTGAGTGCTTAGTGTGAGTTTTTCTTACTTTTCGATCGCGTAAAAGTAACTCCAATTTGTATGAAAATTAAAAAGCGCCACCTAGTGGGAGTAATGAGAAACCGCAATCGTGAGTGCGAGTTTTTTGTTTACTGCCAACATTGACATGCAAAATTTACTTTTTCACGGTGAATTTACGCGAATCGAGTGACAAGCTCGATTGGCACTCACACTCGCTCGTTTTCGATTGTCGATCCGTGTGACGTAAATTCGTTTACGCTGGTAAAGTTATTCGATTTACTTTGAGCAACTCACACTAAGCACTCTGGTTCCCCATATTCAGTCCGTCAAATGTTGATGATTCACACGATGTGCGATTGCGATGCTGACTGTAGCATAATTATAAAATGTATTGCGTTTAAAGGTCGATTTACACCAAACTAGCGAATGCTCATTCTATCCCCTCTACATCAAATTCTTCAAGTGTAAACAGGCGTAGAGCATTCTTTCGTTGTTCTTAGTGCGTTCGCAAAGATACTATAGAATGTTCTAAGAATGCTCGCTCGCTCGATGTAATCGGCGCAAGAGCGAGCGAGAGAACAGTTGCTTAGAGCATTCTAGCGTGTTCGGACGTGCTCGCGCCACTGAGCGGTCTCATCAAAGCGTTCTTGTGTTCTAGTGATTGTTGACATATCTTATCGATTAAATGATGGATTGGTCTCAGGAAAAATGTTTATTAAAGATAGAATTTCCGAATATTGTCGTTAATCAGAAAAAGTAAATAGTCAAAATCCTCCGCCGTCTTTCTACAAAAGTTTTGGTATTGACCACTTTCTTGTTTCTGCATATCCGTCATTGTTTCACCTACATTATCCAGTTTTCTGCGTTGCATTAAATTTGTCACCAACGTCTCTTCCTGATGAGTAGAGTAGTCTCGTATGCTGCAAATGCATAGGCAGATGCATGTGCGGCAGTGAAGGTTAGGTGAATGGATGACAGGTTTTTCCTGAGTTCGCCACAAAAAGAAACACTGTTTTCGGTTGTCACTGTTCGTACGTATTTAATATTTAATTGTATTCACTATTTGGTCGTATACTAATAGGTAATTAATTTGGATATAATTATGGACACAATCGAGCGAGCTGAACCTGACCAGCGCAGAGCATAGAGAGGAAACGGGGAAGAATCATAGATAAAAGACATGTTGCTAATATCCGATAAGTAGTGATGAGACACATGACAATTATTATAGAGATGTAGGGCATAGACAACATATAATCGACTTCCAACACTCCTCCTTATGCTCTACATCTTTTAAAGATATAGGTGGATCCATAAAAATACATTATGGCCAGGTAATCCAAATACAGCAAACATACAGAGATTATACAACATTTTAGGTCACAGAAATAAACTTATCATACATATAAAAATAGCTGATAAACATGAAACCTTTTTGAATATACATATTCTACAACTCTACATGTTCACACATTTACTTTACACATTTCAAATGTAATCCCATTACAAAATTACAATGTTTTTGACTACATAATGGCTTAGTAAGTATATCTGCAAGCATTTTATTAGTTGGTAAGTATTTTACACATATTAAATTTTTGCCTACTAAGTCTTTTACAAAGTGGTATCGCAAGTCAATATGCTTGGTTCTTTTGTGACAATACTCTTTTACTGACAATAATTTCTGAGCACTTTGATTATCATTATACACTATGATATCAAATCTTTTGTTGATAATTTCCGACAAGAAATTCCTAACAAAACAAATGTCTTTACATACATCAGAGATTGCTAAGTACTCAGATTCTGTACTTGATAGAGCAGTACAACGCTGTTTCCTTGCTTCCCAATTTACAACACTGGATCCTAGCTTAATTACAAATCCTGTGTAAGACTTCCTGTCACATAAGTCATTTGCCCAATCTGCATCAGCATAGGCTTTAATATCAAAATTAGCATCTTTATAAAAATAAAGACCATAATTTTTGGTTCCTGCCAAGTAACGAAGTACACGTTTAGCAGCTTGCCAATGACTCATATCAAAGCAAGTACTATATTGGCTGAGTTGACTGCAAGCATATGCAATATCTGGACGAGTACACGCCGACAAATATTGAGACAGGCTTGCAATCACTCATGCCAAACTTAGCCAACAATCGCTCTATGTAGTCAGATTGGTCTAATATTATTACATTATTTTTCATAGTAACATTAATGCCTAAACAATTTTTAAGCTCTCCTAGGTGACGAATTTCAAAATTTTGCTGTAATAATAACAATACTTTATCAATGCAGTTATTGTGAAATATATAAAAATCGTCAACATAGAGAGCAACTATTACATATTCATTATTAGACCTTTTTACATATATGCAGGGTTCACATTTGCTCTGAACATATTCATTCTGAGACAAGAAATTATGAATTTTTATATTCCACATTCGACTTGATTGCTTCAAGCCATACAAACTCTTGTGGAGTCTACAAACTTTATTGTCATTTTTATTAAAACCTTCTGGCTGTTCCATAAAGATAACTTCATCTAATTCCCCATTTAGGAATGCAGTAGCTACATCTATATGGTCAATCTTTAAATCAAGTTGTAAGGCTATAGTAAATAGGATCCTTAAGGTAGAATGTCTAACCACAGGTGAAAAAGTATCAGAATAATCTATTCCCTGTTTTTGACTAAAGCCCCGAGCAACTAGTCTTGCTTTAAACTTATCAAACTTGCCTGAGGCATCAAACTTTTTCTTGAACACCCATTTACACTTTATAATATTTTTACCCATTGGCCTATCAACTAATTCCCATACATTGTTCTTTAATAAGGAATTATACTCACTTTCCATGGCTTTATGCCACTGAGATTTATCTGAGGAATGCATGGCCTCCTCGTAGGTAACAGGGTCGCCCGACAGACTTGCATCAGCCATTAATACAGATAAGTCGTAATCATTTAACTTACTTGGCAGTTTACCCCTAGTAGTACGGAGAGGTCGCGAGCGAGACGCGTCGGCGGTACCTACCGACGATGTCGGCTCTCCTCCTTGAGGTATAGACTCCGGCAGAGGAGACGAGACATCTGACATGATGTCATCTCCATCACCGTGATCACTTACTCCCTCATCTCCAGTACAATAGATGTCAGATGATGGCGACAACGCTGGCGACGTTAGTTCCGCATCTGAAACATCATGGGAAACACCATTAGACTTATCAGAAATTCTACAATTAGTACTATCACTATTACTAGTATCACAGTATTCAACTATACTATTATTTGAAGTTTTATTGTCATTGTTCAAAATTGTATTATCATTATTTATAATTGAATTGATAGTATCATTGTATAAAATTTCATTTACATTAGTGACTTCCTTCTCCTTAATGTCACTGTCAATAAAAATAAAATCATTGCTCACGCTTTCAGCGTTCAACCGATCTCCTTGCTTTTCTAAAAAATTATCCTCAAAAAATGTCACACAGCGTGAATAAATGACTTTCTGAGGACAAGATGGATCTATTAAACGGTAACCCTTGCAAGTTTCACCATATCCTACAAATATATAACGTTTCGCCTTTGCATCAAGCTTACGGCGTTTTTGATCAGGAACATGAGAATAGGCAACACAGCCAAAAATGCGCAAGTGACTAAGATCAATTGGAGATCCGGTCCATACATATTCTGGAATGCTGTCCGACAAAGCTGTGGTAGGGCTCCTATTTTTCAGATAGATTGCCGTCATGACGGCTTCCCCCCAAAAGCGGTCAGACAGACCAGATTCTTGCAGCATTGCACGTGCCTTCCCAAATAAAGTCTGATTCACACGTTCAGATATTCCATTTTGCTCTGGTGTAAATGGAACTGAGGTTTGGTGAACTATGCCTTCCTTTTTAAGAAAATCGCTTAATTTGTTATTGCAATATTCAGTTCCGTTATCTGTTCTTAAACATTTTATAGATAAACCTGTCTGTTTTTCTACTAAAGCTTTAAAAGAAATAAAATGGGAACTCACCTCAGATTTAGACTTCATAAGGTATCCAAATGTCTTCCTTGAAAAATCATCTGTGAATGTCAACAAGTAGCGTGCTCCGCCCCAAGTGCTTTCTTGCATCGGGCCGCATACATCGGAGTGGACCAGTTCAAGTAATTTGGCAGCACGCTTAGCACCATGCTTGGGAAAAGAAGACCTATGCATCTTTCCTGTAACACATGCCACACAACTGCCAGGTTCGCCGACTTTTCCCTGAAAAACGACACCAAGACACTGATTTCCACCACCCAGTATACTTACACTTCTGTGATTTAAATGGCCAAGACGCTTATGCCACACATCTATAGGTGCGCACACAGCAGCATGAGCACTCACTGTCTCCTGCCTAGGATGAAGGAGCATGGAGGTCTCAAGGGGTAAGGACCTACCTTGTTGTTTTTTATATTTATACAACCCATTAATTTTCTTAGCACATAGAACTTGATCACCAGATATCTGACAATTATCATAAATAGAACAACCATCTTTATGAAAAGCAACAACATAGCCTTTATCTGTAATCTGATTAACAGATATTAAGTTATTAGAAAGATTGGGTACCACTAACACATTATCGAGAGTTAAATTTGAAGAAAGAGATATTTTACCAACCATTTTACTGTCCAATTTCTGCCCATTGGCAACAGATATGATGCTGTTTTTGCTCTTGGTATCCGTAACGAGGTCATGGTGCATGCACATATGCACACTAGCTCCAGAGTCCAGAATGAATTCATCCGAGTTAGATGCAAACAAGGCAGATGCTAAAAAGGTGTGTTGATCTGATTTTTCAATACTTTGGTCTTGTTTTTGCTTCTTCTCACTGTCTCGGCGCTTCTTAAAGCATTTGCTAGCTACATGGCCCGTTTTCCGGCAGTAATTACATGTAATGTTACTCTTCTTCTTCTTGTAGGCCGCATAAGCGGTAGATTGTCCCTCGTGTGTGCGTCTGTGGTCCTCTTGCAGCAATCTCATTCTCACCATCTCACTAGTTAGGGAACTTGTGATGCAGGCCGTCTCAAGACCAGACACCAAAACATCGAATTCTTGTGGTAACCCCAACAGCAAGATTTCTGCAACTTCCGCATCGTCTATTATTTTTCCAATATCCGCAAGTTGCTGCACTAGTTTCATTGTTGTTTCAATATATTCGGACATAGAAGAAAAATGTTGATACTCGATGCGGTGTAATTTTCGTAATAACAGCACTTTTCGATATAGCCCACGATCTTCGAACGTATCGGCAAGCTTTTTCCATGCGTCATTAGATGTTTTGCAGTTGCAAACGTATTGATAAAGATTCGGCTGCAGCGTCAAACATATACGAGCAAGTGCACGACTGTCGCGAGTCGGATCGCCGACAGCGTTCTCGTCGGTGCCATCTACACATTGCCATAATCCCTCAGACAATAGGATTAATTTAATAGCAAATTTCCACGTTGTATAGTTCGAGACGCCTTGTAATTTTTCTATTGAGGCTATTGAGTTGTGAGGAGTCGGTGCGCTCGTAAGTGTCATAGGCGTGACCGGCGACTCGCGCCGTCCGCGTGTATCTTGATCCATCATGAATAAAAATTACGTACCTCGTGGTATTTTTGAGCTTTTCCAATTTCACACAAAGCTGAGCACATAACCTGATGAGTAGAGTAGTCTCGTATGCTGCAAATGCATAGGCAGATGCATGTGCGGCAGTGAAGGTTAGGTGAATGGATGACAGGTTTTTCCTGAGTTCGCCACAAAAAGAAACACTGTTTTCGGTTGTCACTGTTCGTACGTATTTAATATTTAATTGTATTCACTATTTGGTCGTATACTACTTAATAGGTAATTAATTTGGATATAATTATGGACACAATCGAGCGAGCTGAACCTGACCAGCGCAGAGCATAGAGAGGAAACGGGGAAGAATCATAGATAAAAGACATGTTGCTAATATCCGATAAGTAGTGATGAGACACATGACAATTATTATAGAGATGTAGGGCATAGACAACATATAATCGACTTCCAACACTTCCTTCTTTTATTTTTGAGATTTTGCTTCAAAACAATAAATGCAGCACTTGCAATAATGATATCGCTGTCAGAATCAGACATAGCGAAGCACTATCAATATCAACCACAGAATTGACTCAAATGAGCAAAGAACATTCGATCTAGCTTTTGTTTACACTAAAAGATTAAGAAAGAATGCTCTTGTTCTAGCTCTAGCTCTGTGTTTGTTTGATGTAAATGGATACGTGTAGCTTTCGTTTACACTAAAAGATTACGAAAGAATGCTCTTGTTCTAGCTCTAGCTCTATGTTCGTTTGATGTAAATCGACCTTTATATATTTATTTTTCGCAAGCAAAGCGAACTACCGGAAGCCGCACTCGACGTGCCCTTGCCGTTGTCAGCAATTCTTCCGTACGTGCGGTCCTATTACTATTTGCTGACGGTTAGTTTGCAACTTACACACCTCTAATTCAATTCCTGCCAACTTCGCAGTTAAGTTCGAAATACAGCTAACAAGGTCGCTATTCGTTTGCGTTACTGGCGCGATAGTCGCTGCATTATTTGTTTTATAACTTTCGTAAATCTCATCTGCTTTTTCGCCTAACTCTGCTCAAGAGTCAAATCATGAGTAATTGTTAAAACTGCTGTCACTGAAGCTGGTAACTAACGCAGCCACAACATTAATAGTCTCTTCGTTGACCTTGCTTCTGGATAAACTCTTCATTGTTCTGAGAAGCTGCGACGGCTTCCGATCACCCTGTTTGTTTAATAATATTTCAAATTGCGAACGATCCGAATCTTCATAGCAACTTATCAATCGGTTCTTGATGGCTTGATACTTTCCGAATTCAGGGGGAGTTTCGATAACGTCACAAATTTGCTGCAGCTCATCACTTCCGATTTTGGTTAAAATAAGTTGACACTTCGTCTCTTCCCCCACTTTTTGCAAGCCGATAATTGCTTCGAACTGCATAAACCAGTACCTTGGCTGATGTCTCCAAAATTCCGGTATCTTTGACATTGTTGAAATTGCCGATACTTCTTCCTGTCCTTGGGCATGGACCAAAGCTTTGTTTGGGGTAGGTGGCGACATTTCTGATGGTGCTTGATGACAAAAATGTTCCTCTAAAGACTTGAATTTGTCGGTCAAAAGTCGGGGTCACCACTGTAGAGACCCTTGGAAGGAAACAACTGGATCGCTGTACGATATATATAATTGTCATACTGTAAACTATTACAATCTGTCTTATATACTAATTTATTATCTAAACCTGCTGAGCTGTGCCGTATCATAGAACGTGCTGATTATCGGACGAGTCGGCACACCTAGCCCAGTCATTTAAGTAGGGGAGATTTCGGGTTGTTTTAAAAAAAAATAACAAAGAAGGCTAAGGCGGGAGCTACGCTTCACTTCGCTCTCGAAGGCTAAGGCCTTCTTACCTAGTTTTTATCCTTACCAAGTTAACCTTTATTTAGTTTATATCCTAACCAATCCAAGTCGGATTTGCTCTGATAAAGGAGTCGGGTAGGAGAGGTTTCAGGTTAATCTAATATCAATTTAAAAAAAAAAAAATTCTTTGGTCAGAAATAGTATTTTTGTAAAATAATTACTTACCCTATTGTATGAATGGCCGAGGCATGAGCCAGTCAGCTTATTAAATGTTGTAAGTATTAGACGCTACGACGGAATATCATTCAGGAAGCTAGTTGAAAAGCGCCGTTTAGTAAAATGGCTAGCCTGTTTATTGAACGGCTGATTAGGCAAGTTGGCTGCGACATAGACGCATAATCGAGTCTTATTTTCAGATTATCCTACAGTGGCAGTTCTCGGCCACGCGCTCGGAGAGTCAACACGTCCTGAGGATGCCTCGTGGAGAGGCGAAACACGTGCCGACGAAGTGCTCGAAGAATAGGGATTTTTTTTTGCTTTTTTATTGAATAATAATCTTTTTCATTGTATTTTTTTTTTTTCAGGTTTGTTTCTTTTAAATTTTAATTTTTTCAGGTACATTAATTTTGTTTCTTTTTTTTTTCAGGTTTGTTTAAATTCGTTAGTTGAAATATTACATTGTATAACGTTTCAAATTAGATTCAAATATCAATTTGTATAATTTTCTAGTAAATTTCATTAAATTAGTTTTTTAAAAAAATTCTAAATTAAAATTAGAATGTAAAATTCATATTCCTTGATGTAAGTACTTAATGCGACGTTAAAGCGGAATTACACTAGATATTGTCCAAATAACAAGTTTGATTATCCTACATCCTACTACTTAATATTTTAAACGCGAAAGTTTGTAAGAATGGATGGGTGGATGGATGTTTGTTACTCTTTCATGCCAGTACGGCTGACCAGATCTGGATGACATTTGGCACAGAGATAGATTATAGTCTAGAATAGCACCTAAGATACTTTATAACCGCGGGTGAAACCGCGGGGCGCACCTAGTTCCTTATATTGGAATTGATTAAGAATCATGATGATATTTAGCGCCATCTATCGTTAAGTACTTTGTATTTTTGGAGGGGTATAGATATATGTCATCTGCTACATGACTGGAGCCCGGTGTATGGCGACAGGCTCGCCCCCTGTCACATTTGGGACTGAATATCGTCCGGCGAAATGAGGGTGTTGTATTACACCTCTGCCAGCCCCCTCGGGGGAAAGGCGTGACGATATGGATAGATCAAGCTAGATGTAGCAAAAAATAAAACAATTTTTTAATGGAAAATTGTATTTCAAATTCAGATAAATTTAACATCATTGAAATTTCAATACAAGGTATAAAAATAAGATATTAGGGGTTTATATTTTTTATTTTCACTTAGAGTTGGCAGCTTTGGTATCGTTCTTGATGTCATCGTATGATGCTTGGTTCTGAAACAAACAAAATTAATTTAAAAATATATATAATTGTGGTCGCGCGCAACTAGATGGCACCACATTTGTAAATTAAAAGTCACATTCAATTCTTGGGAGACAATAATGATCGACTACAAATAATAATGACACGCAATTATTTGGTACCACTTTAAGTCCTCGCCCACGTGACAAAGAAGAGCGAGTGTAAGGCGTCAAAGGAGAGCAAGATAGGAGGTGGCAGCAGTATAGATTAAAGTACATGGTTGACGGTGATTGGGGGTTAGTACCGTTCTCTACCTAGTCAGTACTCTACCCCAAAGTTGAAGCAATGCCGCTATTTGAGAAATAAATATGCAATCGTGAATCATATGGAGCTGAAAGGCTGCTACGAGTATATCGTGGGCGCCGAAAGGTTGCTATTTCGTGGGCGCCGAAAGGTTGCTAATTCGTGGGCGCCGAAAGACTGCTAATTCGTGGGCGCCGAAAGGCTGCTAATTCGTGACCGGTCCTCCGGGAAAACGCGCATGGCTCTGATGCCAGATGAAGAATATGGTTCCCTTCAGTGGGTTATCCGTACAAAGAGGTACATGGCTTCGTAATATTGGGGTGTACATTATTGGTTGCGTAAAACTTGACGTACATTATACAGTTACATATTTTAGCCGTGCAATACATGAAACAACTCAAAGCGGGTCCATATATTGGCCCCAACGCACATCCAACGTGTGCATCTAAAAAAACGCTCGCCATTATGTTGGGGACAATGCTATGGTATAAAACAACACATTGGACGAATGAATTTGAGACCAATGTTGGTTCATATGCTGGCGCCAAGTGTGGAGCATGCGTAAAATTATACTTTCTCATTTGTATCACGTTTTTGGTTGTACAATACAGGGTTATCAGGAAAGGCTGTATTAAGCCGGAAGGAGGTCATTGTAGTCATCATTTTGAACAACTTTTACCATGGAATCAACCCATGGTGTTAATATCTATTTAAGTATGTATTTAAAAATATCTAAGTATGTATATCAGTCTCTGGCAGCCATAGTACAAGCTTTGCTTAGTTTGGTGTCAGGCGACCGTGTGTGGAAGTGTCCCGAATTTATTTATTATTTATTTTATTATTTAACCCTAATATCGATAAAAATAACAGCTGTTCCATTCATTTTATCTACCATCAACGAACTTTTTGTATGGAACAGCTGATTTTTTACGAGATTCTTGGTGGCTAATAAAAGTTGTTAATAATAATGAGTACAATGACTCCCACTATTGGCTCAGTACACCCTATACCGATAACCCTGTACAGATCTTTTTTTTTCCTTTTTGGCTCGTGCATCACATCCCACTCACCTCCCACATGTCCCCGCTCCACTCCGGGAACAGTTTCCGGAACACGGCCGGCTCCGCTCCCTGGTGCACCGACACGCACACGGCACTGTCCGCCGTGCGGTCCAAGCCATCGTCTTCTATGTATTCCTGAAAAAATAATCAAGACAGATGAACAGACATCGGATTCTCACTATTAACTCCGCTTGCATACATTGGCCCCAACGTGACTCTTTGTCAACGTGTGGATGGGAAAAATTGTGTTGGCTGCAAGGCTGGCGCCAATGCTGGTAGTTCGTCAGCCCGTGCGGATTTTATCAAAGAAAATGTCCACCAACGTTGGCGTCCCATCCACATGTTGGCGGTGGGCTCAGTCGTTGCCACATACATTGAATGTGTACATAGAGCGAGTATATTATCATCCTTATCTTTATTATCAGTAAACAAATATCAATCAATTTAATTAGTAATTTTTTTAGTAGGTACCATAAAAAATAAAAGTAAGTTTTTTTAGTAATTTCGGTTTTGTATCGGACATCTTCACGTTGGCTCTGACGGGAGAGACTAGCATAATCGCCAACATGTGGACTGTGGATGTACCAGTACCACCAACTTAACCCACCAACGTTTGGTTCCAACGCCACACATTGTTTCCTTCGTTAGCCCCAACGAAGGAAACAAAGTGTGGCGCTGGCCTAAGGGTCCCTTTTTCCTATTTTGGTACGTAACTCTAAAAAACGAACCAATCACTATAATTTAGTCTCATTGAGCATAGACAGCTAGTTCGCACTTCGCTCTAGCTCGCTACTGCTATACTCGTAACTGCTCGCTACTACACAACCCTGTATACCGTTTTTCTGATATTCGAAATTGATATTGTATTTGCATGAACTACTTGCTTACAAAATTACATTGAGATCGGATCAATGGTACTTAAGGTATTTTCGGACAATTATACAGGGTTATAAGTAACTCACCAAAAACCTCTTAAGGGTTCATTGTACTCATCGATATGAACAACTTTTACTATGAAGCCATCCTGAAATCGCTAAAGAAACAGCTGTTCCAGTACAGAGTTCATTGGCCTGAGACAAAATGTATGGAACAGCTATTTTTTTTTTTTCGTATTTACAGTTCGCCCCATAATAAAAGTTGTTCATATTGATGAGTACAATGAACCTTTAAGAGGTTTTTGGTGAGTTACTTATAACCCTGTATAAAGTTAAAATACCAATTCCGATTTGTCCTACACTCCTAGTATACTATTAGATCATCGCTTCGCTTAGAAGGCTCGCCTCTCAAGCCAGCGGGAGCGGGTTCAAACCCAGCCGAGGGTACGCAGCAATTTGTTCATTGTGTGAACATATGTGCGTATTGTATGTCATCTGCTACATGACTGGAGCCCGGTGTATGGCGACAGGCTCGCCCCTGTCCCATTTGGGACTGAATATCGTCCGGCGATGTGTTGTATTTAACCTCTGACAGGCACTTCGGGGCTTGTCAGTTGTTTGTATGTTCGTACTTCGCCGGGGCTAATCAAAGGAAATCCGCTTTTAAATGTGTGGAAGACCTGATAGGCTGAAAAGTGAGGTAATTGAGATAGAAGTAAAATAAAGAATTAAATGTACTTGTACCTTGACAATGTCGGCTCTAGCGTTCATGGTTCGCTCCGGAATGTTCTGTCCGTGCCAGAGGTACAACTCCTCACCGGTGTCCAGGATATATATTCCGTCGTCGGATAGATCCTGAAAAATAACAATTTTACTTATTATTGCAATCTTATGCAGCCCCACTTCTGAACGAAATTCCTCAACAATAAAGGAATTCGAAATTGTAAATTTCGCGGGTCTAACTTGCGGTGCAATTGTGGGATCCGATCGGAAACGTTTCCGAAAGAATTATTGTTAACTAGCTGCGCCCCGCGGTTTCACCCGCGGTTAAAAAGTATCCTATGTGCTATTCTAGACTATAATCTATCTCTGTGCCAAATTTCAGCCAGATCTGTTCAGACGTTCTTGCGTGAAAGAGTAACAAACATCCATCCATCCATCCATCCATCCATCCATCCATCCATTCTTACAAACTTTCGCGATTATCTTATATCTTTAAATGAGCAATTCTTGTATATATTTACATATAATTGGAATCTCGGAATCGGCTCCAACGATTTTCATACAATTTAGTATATAGGGGGTTTCGGGGGCGATAAATCGATCTAGCTAGGAATCATTTTTAGAAAATGTCATTTTATTCGTGTTTTATCGATAATCAATCTCAACTGAAAAATATGACTCTTCTGAAATCTATTGGCGAATAATAATACTATTTTTTGTGAGCAACTAATTGCTTTAACTACACAACAGCAGATGGCGTTGTTAAGTAACACGAAGTCAATGAGTGTTTGCTTTGAGGTTAAACTAAAATCAATTGTTTATTATCCAAAAAACACAATTAAAAAATAAAAAAAAAATACCGAGCAAAGCTCGGCCATCCAGGTACTAATATTAATGGGAATAGGATAATATCAAGATATTTTTTTGTCTTAAATCACTAGTAAAAAACTACAAAAAGAACTAAAGAACTACACTACATACGAGTACTAAAAGAGGGTATTATAAGGTTAAGAATTATTTAGAAGACAAAGATGTCTGGAGCCTTCCACTTCCGTCAAGTAGCCACTAGTATAAAGATATGTATTTAGATATTACCTAGTTGTAAGCCAAAATTTGTGAGACAATAAGTTATTTATTCTTTGAAAAAGTAATGCCCTCAGTTTCTTGCCTGTTCTTCTGAGTAGAGGCTCTTTATCCGAACAAGGCGGTCGAGTCTATTTAAATAATTTTGACGTTCATAAGTGTATTTATAATTACTAGAATGTATTATATTAGTATGATGTACTTTTATGTAAGTTTTATGTAAATAGTTTATGTAGGTGTATAGGTATAATACTCGATGTTTTGTTGTTTCTTTGTATCAATCTTATGTTTATTTTAGTTATTTTTGCACACCCTGTCCCATACTCATTTGTCGTATCCTCTCCATCCTAAGGTTGCCTGGAAGAGATCGCTTTTAGTGATAAGGCCGCCAGTTGTTACACTAGTTAATAAGTTTTATCATTATTTTTCTCTTGTTGTTTTGTTATCTGTGGTGTGAACAATAAAGAGTTTATCTACCTAAATTGAATAAAAACATTTTGACTTTGACTTTGAAAACAAATACCGAGTAGTCCCGAGGTGTCCCAGTAGACTCTGAGGCTGCGCTTCGCTTGGTCAATAATAATAATAATAATAATAATCGGGACACTTGGACACACGGTCGCCTGACCCCAAACTAAGCAAAGCTTGTACTATGGCGGCCAGAGACTGATATACATACATTCATATATTAAACTAGCTACGCCCCGCGGTTTTACCCGCGGTTAAAAAGTATCCTATGTGTTAATCTAGACTATAATCTATCTCTGCGCCAAATTTCATCCAGATCTGCTCAGCCGTTCTGGCGTGAAAGAGTAACAAACATTCATTCTTACAAACTTTCGCGTTTATAATATTAGTAGGAGTAGGATAGGATAGGATACATACATAAATAGATAATTAACACCTAGACATAGAACAAACACATGAATGTTTGCCCCAGGTGGGAATCGAACCCACGCCCCCTAGCTCAGCAAGCAAATTCACTACCGACTAAGCCACCGAGGCAGTCACAATAAATTTTACGATAAGTAGAAATGTACCTGCTGCGAATACTTTTCATCCAGATCTTCGAACTTGATCTTGCCTGTCACCTTGACAGTGACAGCTGTCAAAGTTGTGGGCGTGTTGACGCGTCGGTTGACGGTCAGGCGCCACGCGGACGGGTCTGCCTTCTCGTCTGTCTGCCCACCTGTATTGTTTAAAGAGCCTTAGGTCGAGTCAGATTTCGAATGTTTTTCAAAATGGTGGAGATATTATTTAAATAACCTTTCTCCACAATTTTGAAAAGTTACCAAAAATTTACGCTCCAAAAAAACTGTACAATTATCAAGCCTGCTCACAAAATTTCACGACGTTCAGTTGAGGAATGCAACCTGTAGAGGAGGATAGACTTCGGCCGCGAGGTCTACAGCTGACAGAGCCACTAGTATGTCTAGTCCAGAGTATTTTATTTATTTCGTCTACTTATTAGTATTTATTTATGTATTTTTATTATTTATATAAATATATTATGAATATATATTTATAAATACCTATATATATGTTTATTATTTTTATCTTATTATTTTTTACGTCTTGTAAAATTATGTTTTAGAACTTTCAAGGCCTCAACTTATATAAATGTTCCTGTCCATTCAGGTTGCCTGGAAGAGACCGCTTTGAGCGATAAGGCCGCCCGTTAAAAACTTAGTTAAGCCTTATTTAAGTACTATTGTAATTATTTTATGTTTTTTTTAATAAAGAGTTGTTGTTGTTGTTGTTGTTATTTTACTCTACACTTTAAAAATTGCTCGTTGTATGTCGACAGGCTCGCCCCCTGTCACATTTGGAACTGAATATCGTCCGGCGAAGTGTGGGTGTTGTATTACACCTCTGCCAGCCCCCTCGGGGGAAAGGCGTGACGATATGTAGTCAATATATTTACCAAGTTGTTCCCAGAACTCGTCTGCTTCCTCCCCCTGGTTCTGGATGGAGATGTCCTTGTCTCCCGCGATGTGCTTCGCGAAGCTCTGAGCTGCTTCCTGTTCTTTTTCTGACGATTCCTGTATAAAATTAAGCTTGAATGAGCATCTTTACAGATGATAGCCTAGTTGGCAGGCTCGCTTTTCAAGTTAGAGGGTGCGAGTTCGAGCCCAGCCGAAGTCACGCACCAATTTGTCCACTTGTGGACTTAGTTGTGTGTGATAGTATGTGTGTGTTTAATGTTAAAATCTGTTATACATGGTTATAGATAACTTACCAAAAACCTATTAAGGGTTCATTGTACTTATCAATACGAACAACTTTTACTATGAAGCCAATCCTGTAATCGCGAAAAAAAAACAGCTGTTCCATACAAAAAGTTCAATCACCTTTGACAAAATGTATGGAACAGCTGATTTTTCGCGATTTTAGAGTTCGCCCCATAGTGAAAGTATTTCATGTTGATGAGTACAATGAACCCTCAAGATGTTTTTGGTGAGATACCTATGACACTGTATAGCTTGAGCTCTGTGTATGGCGAGTATGGTGACAGGCTCGCCCCCTATTACATTTGGGACTGAATATCGTCCGGCGAAGTGTGGGTGGTATACACCTCTGCCAACCTCTTCTAGGTAAAGGCGTGACGATATGTCACGTATGACATAATATCCTGTTATGTACGACATTTGATATACTACCAGCGACTAAATATCTTATCTGCTTCTCTGCCACAGTGAAAAAGATAGACTGTAGTACATTTATTTAAACATATCGTCATGACTTTCCCCTGAGGGGGCTGGCAGAGGTGTAATACAACACCCACACTTCGCCGGGCGATGTTCAGTCCCAAAATGTGACAGGGGGCGACAGGCTGTAGTATAGTTTGAATCACTAGGCTCTGTAGTACAGACTGATTGAAACCTCACGACAGCTATGAAGTGCATCGCAAGCGAGATTGTGCGTCGTCTTGCCTCTCTGTCTCGCGTACCTTCGTTTGCGCTACTGCGCAGTGTTTCGCGCCTAACTTCACAGCCGTCATCAAGTTTGAATGGGCCTGTATAATATATACATGCATAAAAGTATAATCTTTTGAGGGCTGAGCTACCCACGTCCGTAGGAGTGTACTCTATTCTGATTCCCTACACGTGGTCCCCGGGTAGTGCTAACCGGGTAGCAAACTCTGGTGGGAGGCTTCGGCCGTGGCTAGTTACCACCCACCGGACCAAGCCATGCCGTGAAATGACCTAGTCGTGTTTCGGGATGTAGTGCGGTGTAACCGTTCCGAGGACGGGTCTGAGCAGTAGCGCACTTGTAGCGCCTCACTCAACTGCCGTCTTTGTACTTCTTCACTCTACAAAACTTCAAGGCTAGAGTGAATAAGTACCTTATAGGTCGTCGTGCTCCATCTTAGACTACAACGTCGCTTAACATCAGGCGAGTTGATGGTCAAACGCCGACCTATTTAACATTAAAAAAAAACTGACCTTCCCATGCCTCACGTAGACCACGTCAGCGGTCTCGAGCACGAACACGTCGTCATCCTCCAGCACGTCCGCCTTCTCCGGCACCTGCACTACTCTCATGTCCACGCCCAGCTCCGTGCCTTCCACCTGAGAATCGAGAGCATCAATGCAAAATGCAATCAGTGTCAGGTCAAACGTGGACGAGATGCATTGGCAGAAGTCGATTGCTGGCTGATGATAACGAAATGAACAAGTAACATTATTAAAAGACTTGCAGCGCCCCGCGGTTAAAAAGTGTGCATGTAAAGCACATCAAAGTAAAAGTCAAAATGTTTTTATTCAATTTAGGTATCAAAGATACACTTATGAACGTCAAAGTTATTTAAATAGACTCGACCGCCTTGTTCGGACAAAAAGCCTCTACTCAGAAGAACAGGCAAGAAACTGCATTATTTTTTCAAATAATAAATAAATTACAGTCTCTCAAATTTTGGCTTACAACTAGGTAATATCTATAAATACTAGTGGCTACTTGGCGGAAGTGGAAGGCTCCAGACATCTTTATCTTCTAAATAATTCTTAACCTTATAATATCCTCTTTTCATTAAAGTAGTTTTTACATGTCATTTGAATTTTCCCTCGGTGAGCCCTGTTATATTTTTCGGGATTTTATTGTAAAAACTAACGCAGTTGCCTAAAAATGACTTTTTTGACTTAGTCAGTCTAAATCTCGGTACATCTATCCTTATCCTTATTTCTAGTGTTATAATTGTGATAGTCACTGTTCAATTTAAATTTATGTAGATTTTTGCGAACGTGCATAATATTTTCAAAGATATACAAAGAAGGTAAAGTTAATATATTTATTTCTTTAAATAAATCTCTCAATGATTCACGGGGACCCATTCCGTAGATAGCGCGGACCGCTCGCTTTTGCAAAATAAAAATGGCCTCTACTTCAGCAGCTGATCCCCACAGCAAAATGCTATATGACATTATGCTGTGGAAGTAAGCAAAGTAAACCATCCGAGCTGTAGCTGTGTCATCCTATGTGCTATTCTAGACTATAATCTATCTCTGTGCCAAATTTCATGCAGATCTGTTCAGCCGTTCTGGCGTGAAAGAGTAACAAACATCCATCTATCCATCCATCCATTCTTACAAACTTTCGCGTTTATAATATTAGTAGGATTAGTAGGATGAACAAAAATCCCGAATTGCAAAAAACAACAGAACATTGAAGAAACGAACATTGAAAATATAGTCTTCGGACTGCCTCGGTGGCTCAGTTGGTAGTGAACCTGCCTTCTGAGCTTGGGGGCGTGGGTTCGATTCCCACCTAGGGCAAACATTTGTGTCTGTTCTATGTCTGGGTGTTCTTATCTATTTAAGTATGTATTTAAAAATATCTAAGTATGTATTTCAGTCTCTGACAGCCATAGTACAAGCTTTGCTTAGTTTGGGGTCAGGCGACCGTGTGTGACAATGTCCCGAATTTATTATTATTATTTATTATTATTAGATTTGGCACTGTGACCTTTGTTAACATACGCATGCGTACCAAATCCGCATGCAGGCGGCAAGCTGTATAACAGGAAAAGTGTCCTAATATCTTAGGAAAATAAATCTAAAAAGTATTTAACAGTTTACCCTGAAAAGTCGTCGGCTGTCATCGTCGTAGGATCCGTTGGCATTCTCAGGCTTGTAGTCGTTGTCTTTCTTACCGTAGAGGATCGCTAGGTTTCCTGAAAACCGAAACTGAATGAGCCTCTCATTTCTGTGACATTTAAGTTTACTTACAAGTAGCGCCATCTCTTGTTGAGTAGTAGGTATGAACATTCTGTTGAGTTGACGCACAAGTGGCGCTATCTTTTGCTGATTTTACAGAATAGTTGGCGCCATAATTCTTTACCGATCTGACTCATTCTCGATTTACTGTATTAGAATTAAATACATACAACAACAACAACTCTTTATTAAAAACATATAATAATTACAATAGTACTTAAATAAGGCTTAACTAAGTTTTTAATGGGCGGCCTTATCGCTCAAAGCGATCTCTTCCAGGCAACCTGAATGGCTCGGAATACATAAGGCTCGGTTATTCCACGATTACCTACCCACACACGTTTATTTAGAGTTGAAAATTGTAAATCATAAATGATGGTAAAATGAAATCGGATTTCTTATGTTTTATCGTTTTTATTGGTATTAATAATCGTAATATGAACACAAATAAGAATAAGTTGCTCGGTTAAACTTCAGAGAACTAATCTGGCTATTTAATAATCGAAAAAAAATGTTGTGTAATCGCTGGAAATTTAGAAAATTACGTTCCGATAGTTTTTTTAAGAATTTTTTTTGTGATTTCATCTTTCCAAAATGAGAATGATTTTCATAATTGTTCTTCGGTTAAACTTTAGTTGGTTGTTACTTCTAACAGTCTGCATTTTTTTGCACCTGATCAACATAATTCTTCATATCAAACTAGGCGCAAGAAAAGAAACTTGTTTTTGGTGATTAATCTTATATCTTTAAATGAGCAATTCTTGTAAATATATAATTGGAATCTCGGAATCGGCTCCAACGATTTTCATACAATTTAGTATATAGGGGGTTTCGGGGGCGATAAATCGATCTAGCTAGGAGTCATTTTTAGAAATGTCATTTTATTCGTGTTTTATCGATAATCACCTTAAACATAAACTTGGAAGAAAAATAACAAAAAGGAGGCGTTTAAGTAGTCTCAATTGAAAAATATGACTTTTCCTGACATCTATTGGCGAATAATAATACTATTTTTTGTGAGCAACTAATTGCTTTAACGACACAACAGCAGATGGCGTTGTTAAGTAACACGAAGTCAATGAGTGTTTGCTTTGAGGTTAGACTAAAATCAATTGTTTATTTTTCAAAAAACACAATTTAAAAAAAAACCGAGCAAAGCTCGGTCATCCAGGTACTGTTATATAATTATATTATAATTAAATGGACATTCATTAGTAGTGCCGATTTCTTCAAACTCTGATATCTTGCTTTGTTACCCCACTTTATAGTCTAAAAAAACGTAAATAAAAATATCCATCTAACCAAAGTACCAGGTAAACATAACAGCTAGAACATGTACCTTTGAATAATGTAAGGAAATGCATCGTCTCGTGGCCCTGTGGTATCTTGACAGCGACTACGTTAGGCTTCAAGTCTGACTCCAGTGAAGACACCAGTTCCAGAGCGTCTTGCTTGTCGCTTTGAGAAGCGTCCGCTCCCTATAATTTTCGAAATATGAATTAGTGGATCGGGCTGTACAGATTTGGTTAAATCAAATTAGCAAGTAGACAGTTATGAGCATCAATTTGGACGATGTTGAATTATTCTCGGCTGCAAAGAGTCAAATTAAATGGTGAGAAAGTGAATTGATTCATCACGGGGATTGATAGAGAATTACCGATACATAGGCTCAAAGTGAACGGTCCCATAAAGAGGTATCTGCATCATCATTACAGTTTTTTACGTCCTATTGCAGGGACACTGACCCAGGGTAGGACTGGTCATACAGTCAGGGTGGCATTTGCCGCCGGGCCCCAGCCGGCTTGGCTTGCGGGGCTTGCCGCAAGCCAGACGGTAGATAGGCTGGGGACTACTCCACATTTCGGGCCCCTGGCTTGTGGGGAGCTACTCGGGCCCTTCCAGCTCAGTCCGACCCTGCACTGACCTACTCTACGTCAAGGGCGATGGAGCTGTTGTGCAACACGATAGCTCAGTGCAGGTTTAGTGGACGTCACATGTCCGAGAATTATTAATTCTAGAAAATGTCGGTTTCTTCACAATGTTTTCTTTCACCGTAAGAGCACGTGTCTTAAATGTAGATACACTTTTCTAAGGGAGAGAGCACGTGTCTTATTTAAATGCAGACACACTTTTCTACAAGTGAATGATTCATTGCTGCACTGCATTCAGTGGCCATGATCATGCATGACAGATTATAATAATAGATGATAGAAAAGGATATCAAAAAAGAATGCTGCAAAGGTGATTATTATCAAATTCAGTGGCATCAAAGTAAAAAGTGCCAAAGTGAATGGTACGTATCAAAATTTAATAGTATCATAGACTAATTGATACTACTAAAGACTTTCAACACCGAACCAAAAAAACCGTACGCTGGAAAGATGCGAATTTTCTGTTTTATTTTAAATGTAGAATAGGTCGCCGTTTGACCACCAACTCGCCTGATGTTAAGCGACGTTGTGGTCTAAGATGGAGCACGACGACCTATAAGGTACTTATTCACTCTAGCCTTGAAGTTTTGTAGAGTGAAGAAGTACAAAGACGGCAGTTGAGTGAGGCGCTACAAGTGCGCTACTGCTCAGACCCGTCTTCGGAACGGTTACACCGGACTACATCCCGAAACACGACTAGGTCATTTCACGGCATGGCTTGGTCCGGTGGGTGGTAACTAGCCACGGCCGAAGCCTCCCACCAGAGTTTGCTACCCGGTTAGCACTACCCGGGGACCACGTGTAGGGAATCAGAATAGAGTATTACTCCTACGGACGTGGGTAGCTCAGCCCCCAAAATCTATTTCTAGATGGCGTATTTGTAGTAGTATCATTAGTCTATGATAGTTTCAAAGTAAATGGAGACGAACTGGCAAAGTAAATATTTCTAAAGTGCTACTATAAAGTTAGAAGAAAAAAGCTCTACAATAGTACTCACAATCCAGCAGTAGATGACATTAGCCTCGTCCCCATCCTCGTTGGTATACTTGTAAGTTATGACGTAGACCTCGCTCTGGTAGAGCTCGGGCGGGCTTGTCAACGACTCCGTTATATCTTCTTGTCCTCCTGAGACCCTGGTACAAAATAGTTAGGTATTTTATGACATAAGCTTATAATGAATAACAATAAATAAATGAAGACAAAAAGTCATCTGCTACATAACTGGAGCCCGATGTATGGCGACAGGCTCGTCCCATGTCACATTTAAGACTGAATATCACCTGGCAAAGTGTAGGTGTTGTACAGCTCTGCCAGCCCCTTTGGGGGAAAACCGTGACGATATGTCATGTTATACACGAGCTCATTCCATCATCTGACTTCCACCACAGGTCATCGAGGCAGACGACCTCGACGTAACCTATCCCCGACATGATGTGATCTTTAACTCAACGCTTAAATATTTATCGCTCTTAATTATGTCTAGCTATGTAGTATGTTGAATGCGATGATAGTCTAGTCGGAGAGGGCTCACCCCTCAAGCCACTGGGGGCGGGTTCAGACCTAGCCGAAGGCACGCACCAATTTATTCATTGTGTAAACATAATAAGCGTACTTAATGTCATCTGCTACATACGAGTAACTTTAACTGGATCCTGGTGTATGGCGACAGGCTCACCACCTGTCACATTTGGGACTGAATATCGTCCGATGAAGTGTGGGTGTTGTACACTTCTACCAGCCCCTTTGGGGGACAGGCGTGACGATCTGTTATGTAATGTTATAGTTATGCCTTGTCGTGACCTATCTTTTTCACGACCTAGACTCGCCGCGACATGACCTCGACCTAGTTCCGAAGACGGGTCTGAGCAGTAGCGCACTTGTAGCCCCTCACTCAACCGCCGTCTTAGTACTTCTTCACTCTACAAAACTTCAAGGCTAGAGTGAATAAGTACCTTATAGGTTGTCGTGCTCTATCTTAGACCACAACATCGCTTAACATCAGGCGAGTTGGTGGTCAAACCATAATTCAATCATACTCACACACACACACACACACTCACATACACACACATTCTTATAACATATATATTATTTTGAATAAGTATTATAATAATTTCAAACTCACATTTTCAATTTTCATATTATAGTGTTAATTTAGTTATATTATCGTTTTCCCTAAATAATGTTGATAATTATATAAATAGTCCAATGCGTAAATGTGTCCACTAACAAGTACGGAAATTGTATTTGATAAACAGTATCACTGGGTGCCCAAAATACAGGCGTCGCCTAGTTTGGGACCCACTGTCATTCATTTTGAATACTCGAACTTAAAAAAAAAAAAAAAACGCCGACTTTTTTTGATGTAGAAACATAAAAAAAAAAAACTTAGCCTCGACGTGACATGTCCTCAAGTTGACCTCACCTGGTGACAACCATAGTCCCGTCCCCGTGGTCCGGCATGAACCCGCGCGCGGCGGCACTCTTCCCGATCAGCTTGGCCGCTTCACTGGACTCGTCTACATCGCTCGAGAAGTAGCCCGCGTCTGACACAAACATTAATTAATAATTAATAGAAAGAAGTATGGTGGTATCGCTTAAGGCTCGGTATTACACAAAATTAACGAAAACAAGCACTTTGTTTGCACCTAGTTTGATATGAAGAAATGTGATAATCAGGTGCAAAAAAATACAGCTAGAGGGCTATTCCTGCGCGTGAGATGAGATTTTATCTTGGTCACTCTCACACCTATGACGTTTCAAACGAGAGCAACAAGGACGAAAAAAGGTGAGATGAAAATCTCAAATCTCCGAATAGGGCCCCTGGTAGAAAAAGCAACCCAAATCAGTTTAACCATCAGTTAAAAGGTCCATGATTTTATGCCGCCAGAATGTTCAGGTTTAAAAAACTGTCAAAAAAGAATCCTGATAAAAAAAAAAAACAATTTTTACCCGACTGCGCAAGAAAGAGAATTATGTTTTTCGAGTGTAGGTATGTATGTATCTACGTACGTATGATGTTTCTTTGACACGGCTTACAGCTTAAACAGTTTGGTGGATTTCGACATGTGAGGTGTCATTTGAATCGTCTTGATAGGGGAAGTGACAGGGGGGCTATTCCTGCTCGTGAGATGAGATGATCTTGGTCAAAGTCAAAGTCAAAGTCAAAGTCAAAATGTTTTTATTCAATTTACATAAGAACGTCAAAGTTATTTAAATAGACTCGACCGCCTTGTTCGGATAAAGAGCCTCTACTCAGAAGAACAAGCAAGAAACTGAGGGACATTATTTTTTCAAATAATAAATAAATTACAGTCTCACAAATTTTGGCTTATAACTAGGTAATATCTATAAATACTAGTGGCTACTTGACGGAAGTGGAAGGCTCCAGACATCTTTATCTTCTAAATAATTCTTAATCTTATAATATCCTCTTTTCATTAATGTAGTTTTTAAATGTGATTTGAATTTTCCCTCGGTGAGCCCTGTTATATTTTTCGGTCACTCTCACACCTATGACGTTTTAAATGAGACCAACAAGGACGAAAAAAGGTGAGATGAGAATCTCAAATCTCCGAATAGGGTCCCAGGTTATTACATTTTGCAGCCGGTTTTTTTTTTTTTATACTGTTACATCAGACTACCAAACAGCTTAGTAGTCTACTGTATTGGAAGTCTGTGAATGTTACTTGTTAGTTGTGTTTTGACACTTCATTGAACCTTCCTTCCCAGTGCTGCCACCTAGTGTGCAAAATATGTATAAAACTCACCAATCTCTGAAACGAACATCTTGCCAGCAGATCCAGAGCTGGCGTCCCATTCGTGGAAGTATTGCTTGAAAGTTGAGCTCTCCGAGCCTTCTGTCACCCTGGTTACGTTCACCTAGACCAAACATTATAGACTCATTCTACGATAGTACAATTCTAAATTACGCTCTGAATTAATTAATTAATTATTATTATTGAAGGTAAATAGTTCATTGCCTGATACATTTTTGAAATATGCAAGTTAGGGTTGGAAGTTATCAGGCACGACGAAATACTAGTTCTAACTGCTGTCAGATTAATTAAAGCGTAATTAGAATTATTTACGCTAATTAATTAATTATTAATTAAAATTACGCGAATTGATTTGCCAATTAGGTGCGAATTAGCCGCGACTGCCTAGGTGGCTTAATTGGTGGTGAACCTGCCTTCTGAGCTTAGGGGCGCGGGTTCGATTCCCACCTAGAGCAAACATTTATGCGGTGAACGGACCTTCTCCCAACTAGGCTGCCATAAAATTTCGGGAACAAAAAATCGGGGAAATAGCGTTATGATTTGTATGTTTATCCAAACATTTCTAGCCTGGCGGAGGATGGTCGGGCTACAGCCGGCAATTTTGCCAACTGTAGCCAGTTGTAGTAGACTGTAGCCAACTGTAGTAGGGCCAATTTTTCAATCAAAATATGGCCTTCTAGGAGCGCCCTTACAAAATTGTTCTAACTCACCCAAGCAGGATACCCCTTCAAGTCTAGATATTTCTGAGCAATATCGTGGTAGGTCTTCTTAACGTCGCTGTCCACACCGGAACCAAGCCACACATACACGCCCGAGCACGGCGTGTCCAAGATATACACCTCCTGAAGATTAATGCGTAATATTGTACAAAAGTTTAAAAATAATGCAGCGCCATCTGTTAACGAAGAGGAAGAACTAACACTCTTCATGTCAACCAATAATAGCGTCATACTGAACTGTGCTATACAGAATTTTCAACTCCAACAGCTAAAACCCCGAAGCGCCAAAAATTTGAAAAACAATCAAGTTCTTCAAAAGTAGGTATACAATAGAAAATAACTGGAAATTTCCGTTTACGCTAGCTATTCCATCATTCTTAAATTTAATATCTGATACGTCTTTACATCGAAATTTATAAATGATCGCAGCGTCATTAAGATGTTTTTAATAGTGTTTATCCTTGGTTAAAAAAGGATTTATTAAAATAATAATAATAATAATCTATTGAAAAAGTGTGTAAATCTACTAAAAAATATTTGCAAAACTTAAAGCGCCATCTATGAAGAAGTAGCGGTACTTAATACAGCGCCATCCATCATCCAGTAGCAATACTTACGTTAGTAGAGAGCTGCCTCTGCTTGTATGGTTTGCTGATGGAGACGAGATCAATGTCATCTCCCAGGAGGACGCGGTTCAGGTATACCTCTTGAGGGTCGTCGCGGGCGTAGCTCTGGAAGAAAAGAAGCGGAAATGAAGAAGATGACTGTCAGAAATACTTAGCGTAAAACGGGATGAATACCTAGTATAAACGGCGGTGAATAGAGACGAAACTAAAAACTATTCAATCATTAAAGATCTAGACAATCTGAAAATACAAAACGTACCAAATTGTAGTTATTTTATTATAAATATCAGTTATTTTTAAATATAAATATCAGTTATTTATATTTAAAAAAAAATTCAATTGTTTTAAAAAATATACGAAAACGTTCTTTCGTCTCACTTCACCCCGCCCCGCGCGCCGCGCCGTTCCTAGCGCAGTGGCCCTATTCGGAGATTTGAGATTCTCATCTCACGTGCATGAGATGAGATGAGATTTTATCTTGGTCACTCTCACACCCATGACGTTTCAAACGAGAGCAACAAGGACGAAAAATGGTGAGATGAAAATCTCAAATCTCCGAATAGGGCCCCGGAGGGCTATTCCTACGCGTGAGACGAGATGAGATTTTATCTTGGTCCCTCTCACACCTATGACGTTTGAAACGAGAGCAACAAGGACGAAATAAGTGAGATGAAAATATCAAATCTCATGTCATGGTACAGCACCGAAGTGAAACCTAATAAATCGATTGTTCAGTGGTACGATCATTTCCATTGAAATGTTACAATTTAAGGACCTAATATTGCATTAATTAGAGGACGCAATTTTATTTTTGGGACATGCGTGGGGGTGTCAATAGAAGCTTAACCCCAAGTTTGTGGGGTTGCCACCCTTGTCCCCCGGCCGCCATCTTGGAAAAAGAGGTTCAAACACCTTATCCGCGATTTCTTGGCAACTATGCGAAATCATACTATTTTTTTGTAACATGTAAAAAAAAAATTATAGAGCAGAAAAGAAAACTTTTTAAAAAAACTTACATCGGTAGAGTCGTCACTAGCCAAGTCGTCCTTGGAACCGGATCCCAGAGCCTCGAAGAACATACCGAAGTCATCGTCCGATGAGAATTCATCTGCGAATACAAAGTTTTTCTTATTTAATTTGTTTAAAAAATAAGAAAAGGTAAAACTCGACGATGATTGTTAATCATTGCATAGAAAACTACAGCTCAAACGCAGATAGTAACTACGTTGCAGCATCTAGTACATGCAGCTCGTGGGGATTACGGCGCGAAATCGCCTCGCTTTGAAATTGCTCGCAAGTCGCTTGTGTGTCAAAGTCAAAGTATTAATTGCGCATTATGGTGGTTGTTACATAGGTTCACAAGATCTTAAAGTTTATTATACCTAAGTATCTCATAATGGATCCTATTAGGGTATTGCAATGTCAGTGGAGTGGGCCGGCTTATTCTTTAATATTTAAGTTTTTATCTTTGAGATAGGTATTCTTCTAATTTATAATAGCATTTATGTATTAATGGCCATTGCATTTGGGCCAGACCTATGCATTTTCAGTCTAGATTTTGGGATTGTTAGTTTAAATTGGAATAGTGTGGGTATTTTCGAGTTGTGTCACTCAATTTTTTAAAGAATTCTGGGTGTTTTCTTACGAATTTGCAGATTTCAAATATATATTATATTTTATAAAAAAGGATTGTATCATAGAATTAGCGTTTTTAGCACTTGCTGGGCTGGCACGGTCCGGTCCGGCACGGCACGGGAGCCGAGAACGCATAAACGTATCAAAGTCAAAGTCAAAATGTTTTTATTCAATTGGGTATCAAAGATACACCCATGAACGTCAACATTTTTTTTTTTTTTTTTTTTTTATGTATACCACGGTTTTCCACTTACCGGCGACGGCCGGCCCATCATTCCGCCGGCGTCGTGCCGTGCTGGGCTGGGCTAGTGGAAAAACGCCCTATATTGTACCCTACCCTCCATTGTTAAACCTTGTTTCATTGTTAAGGCGAGGCTTTCCCAGAACTTTAGGTATTTTACTCTACCTCAGGCCGCACTTTTTGGGAGCGCGACGTATTCATTCACGCGACACAAAAGTTGTGTGCGATGCGCCGCGCGCACGTCTTTCACCCGTCAGTCACGTTATGGTATCGAGTACCTAAACACCCATTTTTAGGAAATCGATAAAATAATCCGTCCGTCATTGTACTCATCCATTTTATGAACATTTTTTATTTGATGCCAAACAAAAAAAAATCTAAAAAATGCCGTTCAACCAATATAGGTACAACCAATCTCATGTCCACGAGTTGTTGTATTTTTGATGTGTGAGCAGTCGTGGCATTAGTTTCATTTTACCGGTAGTGTCATATTTCCATTTTATCACACTTCACACTCATAAATACAAAAGATTGCGATTGTGTGTGGAAGTTAGGTACTTACTCGTATTTCACTTTTTCACACCTAAACGGCTAGACGGATGAGGATCATATTTGGAACGGAGTTAGCTTATGCCCTGGATTGACACATAGGCAACTTGTTATCCTTATTAGGACAAATATTTATACAGGGTGTTGGAATGATTGTGTAACTACCGGTATTCATTAAATAATACAACATAGTAAATTTCATTATTTTTGGGTATATTGTATAACAATGGTAATAACAATTTTAATTACCTTACTTTACCATTAGATGCGTACTAATAATATTGTATGGTTTGTTAAATGTTACAAAGTTAAAAAACTACACGATTCAGATACAATTTTGAACAATAATTATGAAAGAATCGAGTAAACTTATACCGGATATACAGGGTGTAAGGAGACCGTTCTCGAAGCCGAAACGCCGTTATTATACTATCTATACACAACCCGAAACCACTAACTATTAGCCATATAACTGTTATTTTAAACTTTTAGAAATTTGCAAACCAGCAATGTAACGCGTTTATATCGCGGGGGTCAATGGTCGGCGCCAGTACCTACCGAAAGTGCGACGACGCACCGCGCGGCGCGCGGTGTGTGACGCGTGATTCAAATCGGTAGAAGTTATTATCTACTAGGTAGGTAGGTAATAGGTAGGTTGAATTCAATCAATCGGTTTAAAATTACCTAATCGCAGATGTGTGAGATAGGGCTCAAACTCGCACTCCCGATCTTACAAAATCACTTACCTAGTCTGTGTTTTCATTCGCCTTCTGCGGTGCTATACACAATCATTCGGAAACGTTTCCGATCGGATCCCACAAATTTCAAACTCAATTTGTTCGAATCTCAGTCTCCTTATATACATTTTGGAATAGGAAATCAAGTATAAATCCGATCTGAAGAATTAATCACGTCTAAAAACTTATGAATATAGACTGAAATTCGAATAATTTAGGTTTACAATTTTTGAAATCCGAACGGAAACGCTTCCGAATGGTTGTGAATAGCCCTGCTGGGTCGGAAGTCGGATTTCGGAAGCGGTCCCGCAAATTAAGGTGCGTTTAGACTAATCACATTAGGTTACCTAATTGAAATCGTTGATAAAATGTGGAAGCAAGGTGTTACGTGCGGTGGCGCGGCGTGGCGATGAGCCCGGGTAACTGCCACACTACATTTTTTTGTGCCATAATTGGCAAACAAACTAACAGGTTGCCTGATGGTAAGTGTTCACCGTTGCCTAAGGATACCTTTAATACCAGGGACATCACATCACGCTTCTTACAGAGTAGTCTTATGTAGAGAAAATGCATTAGCATCTCTCACAATCTCGGGGGGAGTCGGGCAGTGTGTGGGACTCCAACACACCCTAGAGTTACACTCTGCGGTGTTCTGCTTTTGCCTTTTTAATGCAATAATTTAGAAGCTTGATTTTTACAGCTTCAAGATATTGTAGATCTGTTTAATACATGACAGTACGGAATCCTAACAAGTTAGCTACATTTTTAGTAGGTAAAGAAATAAAATTGAAATTGTAAAGGTAAAGACAGTACATTTTAACTTGTGAAAACAGTGAAAACGCACCCTAAATGTGTTTATGTCTATTACGCACACAAGCGCGTGTCTATCGCGACCGACAAAGAAAGCCGCGCGCGCCGAAGGACAGTGCGATCTTTCGGCGCCGCCGGCCGGCGCGCGGCAGCAGCTTTGGCTTCGTAGGTACGAGTATAGCGCGAGCGAAAAGGTGAATGTTCTGTGCGTGCGTGTCGTCGTGATTTTGAATCCGAGGCAATAAGATCACAATTCACAAGCCTACAAATTCATGTTATGAGAAAGTATTGAAGCTATGTCTTTTTAAATTTCAAAGTGAAACATTTTGTAAGTGACGGCGCAGGCGGACCTAGTTGGGTTGGGTTGGAAGTTGAGACCATTGGATTTTTAATCCGCAGGTCCCAAGGTTTGAATCATTTCGAAGTTAGTGCGTATTGTTGATTGCTGACAGCTGTAAACGCTGAAGAAAAACATTGTGCGAAAATGGGATGCCTGAGAGTTCTTTGTGAAGTTTACCAACGAACAACTCATTGGACCAGCGTTGTGGACACTTACGACTTGTGTGCCTTAAGCTTCTCACAATGAGAAGATGGCTCATATCTCATGGCCCATCTCCAGCCGTAGGACAGTTTGAACCGAACGTGATTTAGGCAATTACCGAAGAGAATGCAATAGCCACGTAGGTAGTTAGATCTGTACGAATGGCGAGAGGACGTCTCGTACCGCGCCGCCGCGCACCCGCGCGCGCGCCGAGACAGCGGCGGTCGCGCGGCGGGGGGGGGGGGGGGGGGGGGGGGGGGGGGGGGGGGGGGTGGGGGGGGGGGGGGGGGGCGCGGCTCCTTGCGAGGTCGCGACCGCGCGCAGCTGTGTGCGGGCGTTCACCTCTAGCGTCAGCTGTCAGTCATTTGTATTAGATTGCCGTTAAGGTAAATTTTTTTTTTGGTAATTGGTGTATAAACTAGCTCTTTAAAGCTTGTAGAACTTGTCGATGTTAAAATATCAGATTTTAAGTTTAAAAAAAAAACCTTTTTTTGGCGTTTTTTTTAGTCGCTTTGTATTAGTAATCCCCACCACTATTCCCAGTTTTCGTTTTCGAGAGGGGTCCACTAACTCCCTGTATAGGTTAGCATATAGTTTATGGTTAGTTATACATACCCTGGGTACGAAGTGGCAGACATTCTGCTAGTACTAACAAAACATCCAATACAAAAATATACATTCACAATATTTACATTTATATATACAATTGAGCTATAGGTACGTAGTATTATTATTTGTTCTGTGATATAGTTGTAGAATCGATGGCAGCCTAGTTGGGAGTGGCAATTTTGCTCTGCTGGGTTCGAACCCAGCCGACGGCACGCACCAATTTGTTCATTGTGTGAACATATGTGCGTATTGTGTGTCATCTGCTACATAACTGGAGCCCGGTGTATGGCGACAGGCTCGCCCCCTGTCACATTTGGGACTGAATATCGTCCGGCGAAATGTGGGTGTTGTATTACACCTCTGCCAGCCCCCTCGGGGAAAAGCGTGACGATATGTATGCATGTCTAGCCATAAGTTCTGTTACAAATGAAAATGCATTTATTTTTTTATACAGTAATGTAATGTTAATAAAAGTTATATTTACATATGTATTGAAGTCTTAACAAAAATATAACTATTATTTTATTCAAAATTACCACATTTGGCCTTGATAGAGGCCTTTAGTCGGTCTGGCCAAGAATCTATGGATTTACGGACTGTTTCCATGGGAAATTTAGCCACTGCTTGCTTCAAAGATTTCTTAAGTGACTCTATGTCGGCGTGTCGTTTAGAGCAGGCCATGCCCTCTAAACCTGACCATAATTTGTAGTCCAGGGGGTTTTGATCTGGGCTAGAGGAGGGCCAGTCTTCAGCCCTTATAAAGTCCGGAACATTGGCTTTCAGCCAGGCTTGGGTAGTTCGCGCCTTGTGACCATGTGCAGAGTCTAGTTGGAAACTCCACGGTAGATTTTTAAAAAGTGTATTGCTAAGGGGTTGTACAACACCATATAAGACGGTCTCTTGATACACTTTGGCAGAAGTTTTAACCCCCTTTTCACAAAAACTAAGCTTTGTGACGCCGTGATAGGACACCCCCCACCAAACCATGACTGACGCAGGATGATGACCACGCTGAGTGAAACAGGGTCAATGTCATCCACGTGCCTAAAACAAAATAAAAATAAATATTTATAAGTATGATGTCCAAAAGTTCAAAATATAAAAATTCTAAAAAACCGACCAAGTTCGAGTTGGACTCGCGCACGGAAGCTGTCGTTCAAGCTTGTTGATATGTTTGTACATAATTATATAACAACTACATTATAAATAAATGAGCTTTCAAATGACACCTCAAACAACTGATTTGATGAGATAGAACTCGAGATATAAGCAATAATCTACAACGGTCGGCGGCCATCTTTGTGACGTATATACATAGCTTCGCCTGTCCCCGCTATCGCTTCTTACAACCGGCAGTTTCGAATTTCAAAGGCAACGACGAACACATCCA
Organism: Peribatodes rhomboidaria; assembly: GCA_911728515.1. NCBI lineage: Eukaryota > Metazoa > Arthropoda > Insecta > Lepidoptera > Geometridae > Peribatodes > Peribatodes rhomboidaria. Next base: position 2,152,857 of record OU452196.1, on the reverse strand, counting down.
TACCAGTCGTAGGTTTATAAAAGCCGTACTTACAAGATTTACCGAAATGCTCGATTTTCGCTAATCGTTAAAATCGAATATACAACTTTACGAGTTTTCTTCAAAACAGCCAAAATCACGTTGCAGTACTAATCAGGCCTAGATGTGTTCAAATCATACGGCTATAACTCAAACGCTACCAAACACTCGTGTAGTACAGATTGTTCAGTCAAAAATGAAAGTATGAACGACGTCCCCTATCTCACCTAACACCCTATATAATTTACATACATACAGTACAGTCAAAACTTAGCGAATATCCGCCACCTTGCATGTTACAAAAAGAAGGTAGGTACTTACGTTTCGTCAATTGCAATGTCATCAGAGTTTATTACATTCTCTTGAAGTACTCTTCTGCAAAAAAAAAACGAAGATAAGTATTCATGTAGTTAAGTATAACTACGTAAATATCACTACTAGATATACCACTAGGCCACTCGTTGTGCAGTTCAGATTGCTCAGTAAAAATGAAAGTATGAACGTCGTCCCGTATCTTACCTAACATCCTGTATAGTTAAAACTTAGCGAAGATCCGCCGCCCTGCATGTTACAAAAGGTAGGTAGGTACTTACGTTTCGTCAATTCCAATGTCATCGGAGTTTATTACATTTAGTTGTAATACTCTTCTGAAAAAAAAAAAACAAAACTGTAAGATAGGTATTCGTGTAAGTAGGTATAACTATATAAATATAAATATCACTGGTATGCCACTAGGACGGGTATTTACTCGTTGTGCAGTTCAGATTGCTCAGTAAAAATGAAAGTATGAACGTCGTCCCGTATCTCACCTAACATCCTACATACCTATATAGTCAAAACTTAGCGAAGATCCGCAGCCCTGCATGTTACAAAAGGTAGGTAGGTACTTACGTTTCGTCAATTCCAATGTCATCGGAGTTTATTAAATTTGGTTGTAGTACTCTTCTGAAAAAAAAACTGTAAGATAGGTATTCGTGTAGGTAGGTATAACTATATAAATATAAATATCACTGGTACGAGTATGCCACTAGGTTGGGTATTTACTCGTTGTGCAGTTCAGATTGCTCAGTAAAAATGAAAGTATGAACGTCGTCCCGTATCTTACCTAACATCCTGTATAGTCAAAACTTAGCGAAGATCCGCCACCCTGCATGTTACAAAAGGTAGGTAGGTACTTACGTTTCGTCAATTCCAATGTCATTGGAGTTTGTTACATTTTCATGTAGTAATCTGTAAAAAAAAAAACTGTAACTGTAGGTAGGTATAACTACATAAATATCACTAGTAGGTATACCACTAGGCCGGGTATTTACATCCTGAATACACGTAACGAGACAAAAAAGTGTCTATGATGATGAGTATGATATTTGAAAGCACTAAAACGAATATAAGTAGGTACTCATCGATTTGTTGTTCATCATCTGACTACAAAAGCAATGCAAGAAATGTCGATTCTAGTAAATAAAAACAATGATTATCTGCTTACCGACGTTTGCTCCTTGACTCGTACGATTTTCTAAAAGCCAGACTTGAGCATTTTTTTCTTTTATTGTGTTTGTTACCCATTATGGTAAAACTAAAAGCTTGGTTCGTGTTGGTGTGTGCGGCACTGCGGAGACACAAAAATTTGGCACACGTCCGGCGTCGACGGGGTCTGCGAGCGGACTGGCGGTCACGTAAACGCGCCTTTTTACCATGAATTCATGATAAAAAAATCATATAAAATTACCATATTAACTTTTTAACATTTTTATTAATGATTCCACTTGTTTATTGCGTTGTAATTCGTAAAAAAAATTAAAAAAGCAATATGATTTGTAACAATGAAGTCGCAAATCGTATTTAAAATACCAAATAGAGGTGACTTTGGATTTTTTTTCTATCGAGTGAAGTTATTCATAACATGTATCAGATTTATGATTCCACTTATAAACATGCTCGAGAATAACATATATTTTTTACACAATAAAAACCATGGTTTATCTTAGAGGAAAGTTGATTCTTGCTAGACGTTTTCTGGCCAGGCTCGCCTTAAACGTCCTTCACTACTGAAGCCGTGCGTCTCTGGAACTCACTCCCAGTTAATATTAGACGTGCTCAATCTCTTCATAGTTTAAAACGCAGCTCAAAGTGTTCTACTTTTCCAAACTGGCTCATTATAAGTAGACTCGTTTCGTTTTTAATATTTGTCATATTTCAATGTATATATATATTAGTATATTTATTGATGTAGGTACTTGTGTATGTTTATGACTGGGTAGTTTATTTGTATACCTATTTAATAATTATTTATGTTGGTATTAGTATGTAGTTTATTATAATTCTCAAATTAGTAAGTTTATTTAATCTTAATTATTTTTTTTTTTAGCACACACCACCGTCCATGCTTAATTGTAATGTTTTTATTCCATCCAAAGGTTGTCTGGAAGAGATCGCTCTTAAGCGATAAGACCGCCCATTGCGCCTTTATTTTTGAGTGTTTAGTTTAGATTTATTTGTATTTGGTGTCAATAAAGAGTTTTTGTATTGTATTGTATTGTATTGTTAAAATAATATAACGCCAAATCCTACAAAATCCAATAGGTACATAATATAATTTCTCTGTGGTACCACATAGCGTTTTTTCTTCACTCACCAATGATTTCTATAGTAGCCCGCCCATTGTGGTAGTCGTCCCGCAGATTGTTCGCCACGCTTATGATCTTGCGTCTCTGCGTCGCCTTCGCGCCATCTGGCATCAACACGAAGATATCATGCTCCACCTCCAGGATGAAGCAGTGGTCACTGGTGAGGGAGCTGGAATCTGCTGGTACCTGGTGGAAAAGTAATTTTTGTTTGTAATTTGTCTGGTAATCTCAGATCAACCTAGAGAGCCAAAAGCCATCCAAAAACTACGCTACTTTCGTATAGGTATACAACACTCACACATTGACGCAAAAAAACTACGCTACTCGCTTGGTCATTCTTACTTCGACACTATGACATTGGTTTATGGTATAATTTCGTATACTTAAATATACATAGTGCTTTTTTTTTTTTTTTATTAATTTATTCATGACCATGGATACTCGTCCTTCAGTCGGATTCTTAGTAATATTTTTTCCTTCAGTAACAGATGATGGGATGATGATGATGAGGTGATGATGATGAGGTGATGATGAAGACGATGAATCCCTCCCCTTTTCCCATTCCAGTAAAGTTATGGATACTTTACTGAAACTATAAGTGAAGTTTTTGTAGAGAACACGAAAAATCGCGTTTCGCGATGTTTGTATCATTTGCCCACACTCGTGCACGTTGACGAACCGGTAAACGTTAATAATCCACCATTATTACAATTTAACACTCGAAGAATCACAAGTTTTAGAAAATAATACAAAAACACGACACCATCTTTTCGGTTCCCGCCAAAACTCCTATACATAGTGCATTATAAAAGTGTGGCCAGGGCTACATTTTGAGGTTCTTTTTAAAAACTGTGCAGTTTTTTTACAAGTAAATTTTGAAAGGCCGTAACATTAAACTCTTACAAATATGTGCAGTTTTTAAATATTAAATCTCTTAAGGTTGTATATTGGCACGGAAATGACTTACGTAGAGTTTGGGAATTAATATTAGTTTTCGTGCAATTGTAAATGTTTTTCATGGCAACATTACCACGCACACACATTGAAAAAGAAGTGGCTTCAGCCAGATATAACGCAGTGTTCCATCTTTTCCTCTAGATTGATCTGAGCTGGTAATAGATACTCTTTGAAAGAGAAAACATTTCCAGAAAATGTTTCGTAGGTCATTTGGAATGTTTTTTTTTGCTCTCCCATCCAGGGGTTTTTGGCATCGCACGATTTAATTTTGTGCATTTGTCAGTGTCAAGTTAATTTGGTATTTTACAGATGATGGAGTGATGATGAAAAGGTGATGCTGGCGATAATGAATCCCACCCCTTTCCCCGTTTCAGTAAAGTGATGGATACTTTACTGAAACTTTAATTGAGTTTTGTTTTGTAGAGAACACGAAAAGTCAAGTTTTGCGATGTTTGTATCATTTGCCTACACTCGTGCACGTTCACGAACCGATTAAGAGGGCCGCGACGTTCTGAAATTTCCATACAAACGCACTACTCAAAATTCTTGAAAACCGTTTGTCAGATTATGATGAAATTTAGCATGTACAATTAAATAACAATATCTTCGCCCCTATGTTCTTGGTTTTTTTTAAAAACGTTCTCAAGCTAAAATAGAGCTATGAAAAATATCCGCATTTTAAGGGGTCACTTTTGACTGATTTATTCAATAGGTAGTCAAAGCAAATCATAAATTCCATTACATAGGGAGGTTGTCTACATCATTAGCTGTTAAATGAATCAATAATACAAGGAAAATTCTTAGTCACTTAAGAATGATGACAGTAGTGCAAAAGTCATAAAAAAAATTGAAATTGCACTTTGTCACTCTGTATGTAAGTTTAGAGGCTCGTCAGTATCATTACTTGCTCTCTTCACTCGTCTTCTTCTTCTAGACGAAATGGCTATAGAATACCTTAAGCCAATGCGAAGTTAGTCTAGGTCGCCTAGGTCGAAATTAGTTAGGTCGCCGGACTCTTAAGGTTAATAACCCATCGTTATTACACTTTAACACTCGAAGAATCACAAGATTTAGAAAATAATACAAAATTACGACATCTTTTCGGTTTCCGCCAAAAACCATTTGGAATATTTTAGACTTTTGACTTATATTGTATACTACCTGTTGCCCGCAACTTCGTTCGCGTTTATTCAGAAAATACTCTCCATGAACCCTCCTCGTGATATTATGTAACCAATTATTTAATTATTTAAAGTTTTTTTTTTTTTTTTATGTAGAATAGGTCGGCGTTTGACCACCAACTCGCCTGATGTTAAGCGACGTTGTGGTCTAAGATGGAGCTCGACGACCTATAAAGTACTTATTCACTCTAGCCTTGAAGTTTAGAGTGAAGAAGTACAAAGACGGCAGTTGAGTGAGGCGCTACAAGTGCGCTACTGCTCAGACCCGTCTTCGGAACGGTTACACCGGACTACATCCCGAAACACGACTAGGTCATTTCACGGCATGATTTGGTCCGGTGGGTGGTAACTAGCCAGGGCCGAAGCCTTCCACCAGAGTTTGCTACCCGGTTAGCACTACCCAGGGACCACGTGTAGGGAATCAAAATAAAGTACGCTCCTATGGACGTGGGTAGCAGAGCCCCCAAAAAAAAAGTCCAACATTAAAAAAAAATACTGGCTGGTTTTGCGCGGAGTTTTAATTTTAGTTTTCAGTTGTTATTTTAGTACCAACTACGTGCTATTCTGTGATGTTGTCTGACGCATTTGGTAACAGCGCGTTATTTTTCATTAATTTACAGAATTTCATGACAAAAAGATTTATTTATTCAGAAAAAAGTATCCAAAAACCTTCCTTGTGACATACTGCAACTATTTATAAAATTTCATCAAGATACGTTCAGCCGTTTAGCCGTCAAAAGTCTACAAACAGACAGACGGACAGAGTTCCTTTCGATTTTACAATTGGTAAGGATTAAATGAATTATATTTTATGACTTTCAAGGCCTCTATTTTATAAATGTTCCTGACCATTCAGGTTGCCTGGAAGAGATCGCTTTGAGCGATACGGCCGCCCATTAAAAACTTAATTAAGCCTTATTTAAGTACTATTGTAATTATTTTATGTTTTTAATAAAGAGTTGTTGTTGTTGAAGAAGGCTCGCCTCTCAAGCCATGTGACGTGCAATTATAGGAGTTATCAATCAATTCTGATTTCTGATTTCCAGAGGAAGCGGGTGCGAACCCAGCCAAAGGCACGCACATTTTTTTTCATTTTTTATCATATCATGTGCGTTTTTAATGTCATCTGCTACATAGCTGGAGCGTGGAGTATGGCGACAGGCTCGCCCCCTGTCACATTTGGGACTGAATATCGTTAGGGGAAAGTGTGGGTGTTGTAATACACCTCTGCCAGCCTCTTCAGGGTAGAAAGGCGTGACGAACGGCTATGTATGACGTATGTTAAGTCACCAAGTTATTTTTTATTTTTTTTGGCTCCTATCTATGGCTTTGTTCGGTCGAAGATAAAAAAAAAAAGTTTTGTGAAAGATTATAATTTATCTTCTTTGATTTTGGTTTAATTATATTTATCATTGTGATGCAAATCGCAATTATTTATTGCAGTTAGAAATTATCATAAATTTCCTGGAAAATAATCAAAAGAAATAACACGAAATCTCATACAATCTTCGCGATAGTTAATCGTTTTTTTTTAATTTTATTTTTTGATTAGAACGATTGCAGTTCGATTAGATACGCCTATTATTAGGATACTCGGGCCTTTTTTGCGTTTGTGTATCAGTTGCGCGTAACAAAAAAAACCTCGTATATATTTTTTTTTATGTACAATGGTCGCCGTTTGACCACCAACTCGCCTGATGTTAAGCGACGTTGTGTTCTAAGATGGAGCACAACGACCTATAAGGTACTTATTCACTCTAGCCTTAAAGTTTTGTAGAGTGAAGAAGTACAAAGACGGCAGTTGAGTGAGGCGCTACAAGTGCGCCACCGCTCAGACCCGTCTTCGGAACGGTTACACCGGACTACATCCCGAAACACGACTAGTCATTTCACGGCATGGCTTGGTCCGGTGGGTGGTAACTAGCCACGGCCGAAGTATCCCACCAGAGTTTGCTACCCGGTTAGCACTACCCGGGGACCACGTGTAGGGAATCAGAATAGAGTACACTCCTACGGACGTGGGTAGCTCAGCCCCTAAACTTAGTTAGACTATGGGATAAGTGGGGTAGTTCCAATTTGCCCCACGAAGTCCTAAATTACCATGGACGCCGGCAGGATTACTTTCAGGGAGGTATCAGGTACACCAACACCTAAACAACCATACTTTTGACTAGTAGCTCTGTCAGCTGAAGACCCCGCGGCTGGCGTTCTCCTCGTCCGGTCGCATTTCTCAACCGATTATCGTGAAACGTTGTGGTTCAAAGTCAAAGTCAAAGTCAAAATGTTTTTATTCAATTTAGGTATCAAAGATACGCATAAGAACGTCAAAGTTATTTAAATAGACTCGACCGCCTTGTTCGGATAAAGAGCCTCTACTCAGAAGAACAGGCAAGAAACTGAGGGGCATTATTTTTTCGAATAATAAATAAATTACAGTCTCACAAATTTTGGCTTATAACTAGATAATATCTATAAATACTAGTGGATACTTGGCGGAAGTGGAAGGCTCCAGACATCTTTGTCTTCTAAATAATTCTTAACCTTATAATACCCTCTTTTCATTAATGCAGCAGGTTTCACGATAATCAGTAAGAACTCCGGACATATGAAAGCATCTTTGTCGAAGTTTAAGCACAGACGCTTCGCTCACTAATGCTTGCTCTATCGACTAATAAAATTTAATTGAAGTATAACTACTTAGGTAATTAATTTAGACAGCAACCTAAGAAATAGTATAATAACGTCTGCACTAATTTACGACTGTACTGTGCTAATTAAAGTATAACAGCCAAGAGAGCAGATAGTGTTTCATTAAATGAACTTGCCCGCCCGCCAAGCAGCTGTCGTCCTCTCTTTAAATATCTAGTTACTTGTTATTCAAGTCTTTCAAGTCTGCAAAGAAGGTTTTTGGCATAGTACTTGTATTTAAACCCGAGCAAGCGAAGGATTCTAGGGTTGTCCTCAAATATAGAATCCTGAGCGTAGCGAGGGTTTCAAAAGTACGAGACGCCGAATAACTCTGTTGCCAAACGAAAAACACAACTTTCACCTCTACAGCTACAGCGAGGAAAATCCTAGGTGCCAGAAAGAATTAAAAAAGTTTAAGAAGTTTGTTTTTAATGCAGTCGTCACGCTGGCCAGTACGAAAATTCTAAAAATGAGGTTGGCACACTGATATAAAATGTATTTTCAGAGTTATTATTGAAGAGAAAGGTTCGAATTTCAAAAACTCTTTCCACGCTAGCGGATTCAATGCAATTTTGCTCTCAGATTTCGAATGACAAACAGAACCTTTCCGAGCTTGTGAGCTGATAAATTATATGCGTACCTCTTCTATCCTCATGTTGTCGCATCCAGACAGCTTAAGTAGTCGTTTCTCTGCTCCTGCATTGGTCTCCACCTCCGTGAATCCTGACTCGTTGCCGCCTTCCATGTATCTGATAGCTAAACAGAAAACAAATGAAAGGGGGTGAGTTCTCGCGGTTGATCCTTGTGGGCAGTATTCTGGGCTAAGCGCAAATAATACAGGCTGGATGTAAGGCGAGACTTCAGCACAAACAAGGTTCAGGCGCGTTGTCAGAGGTTATACACAAGTGACAGGGCGCAGGAACCCGCTTCACTGGTTCACGCCTGAACCATGTCCTAATCCTTTGTGCCTAAGAGAAGCAGGGTATTCAGGGTCGTAAGATATTATTTGGTCCTTGTCTCTCTCGTTTGAAAATTCGTAGGAGTAAGAGTGATTAAAACAAAATCTCATGCTTCAGATAAGGGGCTACACAGAGGACGCCAGGAACAGAAATGCCTAGATAACATTCAAAAGTGCCTGGAAAACTGGAACTGGAAAGTTGCCTGGAAGAGATCGCTTTTAGTGATAAGGCCGCCAGTTGTTACACTATTTAATAAGTTTTATCATTAATTTTCTGTTGTTGTTTTGTTATCTGTGGTGTTAACAATAAAGAGTTTATCTATCTATCTAAAAGTGAACCGAACTAAGTTATATGCTTGAGACCCCTGGATCCGCTACTGAGGCTAGACTGTCAGAGTAATCAAAGTGCTCACCAGCTTTGAAATACTACATCGTATTTCAAAGCTGGTGACATCGTAGGTACTCGTGGGCCTCGGCCTTGTTTCGGAGCATGTATCCTAGGGTTCGTATATGACGACTAATTCAAGTAGATACCAGGCCAACAGAATTACCAAGCATTCGTCAGGTTTGAATTACATGGAAGTACATGGCTTGTCTACAGCATACGAGTAAACTACACTACCCTGTCCCCAAACATGACTTCTAATATCCACAAATCACCATAGTAACTGTTCCATGTACCAGGCTATCAGAGTTACATAGAGCTCACCAGGCTTAAAATATCCCAACAGACTGTTCTTACGTCCCTGCACTTCTCTATGATGCTCTGCCCCAAATAAATGATCCAGCGTCACCATCCATAGGGCGGCTGATGTAAGCACCAGGGTACCAGAATTACCAAAGTTTCACCAAGTTTAAAACACACCCCAAGAAGTTCCAGTATCTGTCTGTGGCGCACCAACCTGCGTCTAAGCATCTCTTCTGTCGACAATACTTAAGTTTCCTGATTCATGTACCAGGCTGTCAGAATGGACAAAGAGCTCACCATGCTTAAAGCACCCCAAGAACAGGCTGCTCTTATGTTCCTGAACCTTTCTATAGTGCACAGCCTTGCTTCCGACCATGTCATTTAACGACTCTATTCCTACGGCGGCTGATCCAATCCAAACACCAAGATACCCAAATTACCAAGGTCTCACCAAGTTTAAAACAAACCCCAAGAAGTTCCAGTATCTGTCGGTGGTGCACCAACCTAAGTTTCTAGGTACATGTACCAGGCAATCAGATTTAACAAAGAACTTACCAGGTTTAAAATACCCCAGGAACAGGCTGCTAACGTTTTAACGTCATAGCATGTCATCTAACGTCTTAATCCATAGGCCGGCTGATTCAAGCTCCAGGATACCAGAATTATAATACCATGTACTAGGCTATCAGAATAAACAAAGAGCTCACCAGGTTTAAAATATCCCAAGAACAGGCTGCTCTCATGTCCCTGCACCTCTCTATGGTGCACCGCCTTCCCCCCGAGCATGTCATCCAGTGTCACCGTCCAAATGGCGGCAGATCCCTTCTTATCCTGCGTAGTTTTGCTCCCGAGCCAGAAATGGGCGTCATAGTGTAGGGAGGCGTTGGAATCTCCTGTTGTCTGGAAAAACAACATTGTATTGATTTATATTACTAAAATTTAAAAAAAAAGAATCTAGTGGTTCTATTTCTCTATAAGTCTATCTCTCCCATATCTTCGACATTTTAAAAAAATACAAAAACTTAATCGATAATAAAATCCATCTATGTAAATTAGAGATATGACCGTATGTCGAGGAGATATCCCGGATATCCGTCGAATATAATCACGTTAAAATAACGAAACAAAATAAAGGGTTGTAATCGAAAATAAAAGTACAATAACATGCTGTAAAAAATTGTAGAGAAATTATTATAAGAATAGATAGAACTGGGGCAAATGCGTCTGTGAAGAAATTGCGTCTTTCGAGAATTACTTCACGAAAATAGACACCACCTACATCTTTTTTCTATCTTTAGTTGCAATAATCTGTACAGACTGTACAGGCTCGCCCCACATTTGGGACTGAATATCGTCCGGTGAAGTGTGGGTGTTGTCTTACACCTCTGCCAGCCCCCTCGAGGGAAAAGCGTGACGACATGTAATCTGTACTAGATGGCGTTAGTTGCCTGATTGTGAAGGGTTTGTCAGTAATTCCCGAAAGACGCAATTGCCCCACAGGCACATTTGCCCCAGTTGAACCTAGGTACAACCAAGAGTACGAAAAAGCGGCATCGTTTTATGGTTGACATACCTACAACACGCACGAAACGCTTTGGTTCCTCATTTCTCATACGGACCGCTAGAGTGTGGAATACTCTGCCAGACTGTGTGTTCCCTGACACTTATAATCTGGGTGTCTTCAAGTCTCGAGTGAATCGGTTTCTTCTAGGCAAGCGTGCTCCATCGTAGGCCGCATCACTGCTTATCATCAGGCATGTTGGCGGCCAAACGCAAGCCTATTAGGTAATAAAAAAAAAGATACAAAATAATGACATACCTTTAAAACAATATATGAATCGCCGTTGTAGAACTTCCCGTACAACTTCGTGTCAATGGCGACCGGCTCGAATTTCTGTAAAATACAAGTAACATTATTAAAAGAAAAACAAAAACCTGGCTGCAAAATGTTGTACCCTATGTCACTTCCACTATCAAGACGATTCAAATGACACCTCACATGTCGAAATACATCAAGCTGTTTAGGCTGTAGGCCGTGCCAAAGAAACCTTACAGAAATATGTACATTTACAAACATACATACATTTGTCTGGTCTGACTCTACCTGTAGTTTTGTTAGTTTTTTTTCTCCATGGCTTAAAGAGAAATTAACTATCTAGTAGTCGGTAATTCTACAGATAATAAAGTGGGTATTACTATTAAAACATTTATTTAGAAATAAATAAAATAAAAAGGTATTTATTGCCAAAACTAAAAAAATAAAAAAGACAAATCATTAAACATATACATAACAAGCAACAATTTTAGTTTGGCAATTGGGATACTCTCAGCAATGTACTGCGGAGGCTGGCCAGCCTACGCAGAGCTGGTTTTCAGAGTGATATATTAGTAATTTATCATCACTTTATCCAATTTGCAGTACGCTAGCTAAGCTAGCGTCCTAAATTTGGAAGGTGTATCCTACTAATATCCTACTAATCCTACTTCCTACTAATATTATAAACACGAAAGTTTGTAAGAATGGATGGTTTGTTACTCTTTCACGCCAGAACCGGATGGAATTTGGCACGGAGATAGATTATAGTCTAGAATAGCACATAGAATGCTTTTAACCGCGTTGCTCAGCTAGTATATATACCTAGTCTAGCCACAAGTTCTGTTACAAATGAAAATGCATTTATTTTTTATATGTATACAGGTAATGTAATATTAATATATATTTTCAGGTAATGTAATATTATACGAGACGAAGCAACCATGGCTGATTTGTTTAACGACTTTTTCCTGAACATTGCTCATAATCTCACAAGACATACTAACGTCAATAAAGAAAAATGTACAGAATATTTACTTAAAATAGATAGACCTACCACAAATTTTAAGCTCGAATCGATAAGTAAGGCAGAATTAAGTAGTACAGTTAGAAATATGAAAGATAAGAAGTCCTTGGATATCAACGGAATGAATGCAAAAACAATTAAAGAGTTACTTTTGCGTAATGACTATTTTTTAGAATTACTCTACGAAGTTATAAACTCATGTCTAAAAGAAGGAATTTTTCCTGACTCTTTAAAGGCCGGGCGTGTAATTCCTTTGTACAAAAAAGGAGAACACTCTGATTTGGGTAACTATAGACCAATCTGTATACTTCCTGTTCTATCAAAAATATTAGAAGCTATATTAAAAAAGAAAATCGTAGAATACTTTGACAATAACACATTGTTTACTCCTGCACAATTTGGCTTCCGCAAAAATAGATCAATAGAAATGGCAATCAGAGAAGTAGTTTACTATATTCTAAAAGGGCTGGATCAATCAATGAAGTGTGCTAGTATTTTTTGCGACCTTTCTAAGGCATTTGATTGTTTACGCCACGATATTTTGATTCTAAAATTAAAATACTACGGCTTTGACGGAAACGAGCTAAAATTAATGAAGTCATATCTTGAAAATAGAACGCAAACTGTAAATGTAAATGATTATAATTCATCAGTAGATGTAGTTAACATAGGGGTACCTCAAGGTTCAGTGCTAGGACCGCTTCTGTTTCTTATATACGTTAATGATCTTGCAAATTCCCTCCCCAACTGGGCATCTGTTAATCTATTTGCTGATGACACGCATGTTGGAGTGACAGATAAAAATCAAGACAAACTAGATGAAAAGATTGCAATCACAATGGCTATGCTACGGAAATGGTTCGAAGCTAATGGCATAATTTTAAATACAAACAAAAGTGTTATAATGAAATATCATACTAAAAAAAGGAATCCTGAAGTTACCACAACCACAGAAAATGTTTTTCTTGGGTACACAATAGATTACACGATCAATCACAATGCACATATTAATAAAATTTGTAGCAAAATCTCTAGTGCTAACTATGCTCTTTTTAAACTAAAGCCACTATTAGATAAAAAGTCGTTAATATCAGTTTACTATGCTTATGTGCATTCGTTACTAAGTTATGCCATTACTACGTGGGGAAATGGTACGAATATCCAAAATTTACTAAAGTGTCAGAAACGATCCATAAGGGTAATAAATGGAATCAAAAAAGGAATGTCAGCTAAAAAATTTTTTGTGCGGAATAAGATAATGACTGTTATATCTCTCTATATTTATAAGTGCCTTTTAGAAATTCATATTGATAAAGAAACAAAATACCCGAGTGTAAAAGACATACATACCCATAACTTAAGAAATAATGACAGACTCATACTACCCAGAGTGAGACTTTGTAAAGTTAAAAAACAAGGAGCGTTTGGCAAACTAGTCATGTACAATAAATTACCAGTTGCTTTAAGAAAATTGCCATTTTCTGATTTTAAAAGACAAATTAAAACTTTTTTTATTCAAAATGCCTTTTATAAGCTTAATGACTTTATGAATATTAAACTACACGAAAACTCTTTTTCTCCAAATGAAATTGTATAGCTATATTATTATTATTATTTTACTTACTAACACTAAATCATAAAATTACTTTTACTTTCTTTTTTTAACAAACAATAAATTATTTAAATTTTATTTGTACACCTGCATGCAAAATATTGTTATTTTAATGTTTTAATTCGAATCTTTTGATAGCTAAATTTACTTACTTATATTTAAGAAAAATTGTAAATGACTTGCCTAATATAACGGATCATTGTTATAAGGTCAATAAAGAATCTGAATCTGAATCTGAATCTTTTTTTTATGCAGAATAGGTCGGCGCTTGACCACCAACTCGCCTGATGTTAAGCGACGTTGTGGCGACGAGATGAAGCACGACGACCTATAAGGTACTTATTCACTCTAGCCTTGAAGTTTTGTAGAGTGAAGAAGTACAAAGACGGCAGTTGAGTGAGGCGCTACAAGTGCGCTACTGCTCAGACCCGTCTTCGGAACGGTTACACCGGACTACATCCCGAAACACGACTAGGTCATTTCACGGCATGGCTTGGTCCGGTGGGTGGTGACAGTTAAAGTTAAAAAAGTATAAAAGTTATATGTACTCATTTAAAGGAGTCTTAACAAAAATAGGTATATAGCTTATTTCTTTATTGTGTATTAATCTTGAGTGTCTGTCTTTTAAGTGTTACTTATCTAGTTACCTTTATATTTGTGAAAACTTGTAATTGGCCTTCTGTCTCTATCTTCTATTTATAATTTTGTACCTAGCTGTAAGTTTTCATAAGAAAATAAAATAAAATAAGTACTTAACTATTCTTTTATTCAAAATGACAACCTTTGGCCTTGCTACAGGCATCCAAGAATCTATGGATTTACGGACTGTTTCCATGGGAAAGTTAGCCACTGCTTGCTTCAAAGATTTCTTAAGTGACTCTATGTCGGCGTGTCGTTTAGAGCAGGCCATGCCCTCTAAAACGGCCCATAAATTGTAGTCCAGGGGGTTTAGATCTAGGCTAGAGGAAGGCCAGTCTTCGGCCCCTATAAAGTCCGGAACATTGGCTTCCAGCCATGCTTGGGTAGTTCGCGCAGAGTCTTGTTGGAAACTCCACGGTAGATTTTTAAAAAGTGTATTGCTAAGGGGTTTTACAACACCATCTAAGACGGTCTCTTAATACACTTTGGCTGAAGTTTTTCACCCCGTTTTCACAAAAATGAAGGTTTGTGACGCCGTGATAGGATACCCCCCACCAAACCATGCCTGACGCAGGATGATGACCACGCTGTACCTTTCCGACCACTTCCGTAGCTTCTTTTGAGCTGTGAGCGTACACTTTGTTCTGTCCCGATCTTTTATGGTCTTCAACAGAGGAAGTGTCGGCATATCTGTCGATACTACGATATACGAAAATACGGCTGATACCAAGATTTTGAAGAGTCTTGAAAATGACCGACGGTTCCATACCCACTTTGTGCAACGCAATCACTGCAATCCTGTTTTCTTTAACACCCCATTCCATGTTGTAAATTTAATAATAATCACGAAAAATATATGTGAAACGGCGGGAAATTGATTGTGGTTTTCGACATAATAAACGCATTCCAAATTTAAATGCAGAAAAAAATAAACGATGGAGTTTGTTTTGTAACAATATTTATGGCCAGACTAGTTATATTTATGGGTATGGCGATAATCTAATATTTCGCTAGGAGTAGTTCAACATTTTCCATACAAACGCGCTAGTCAAATTTGTTGGAAACCATTTGTCAGATTAAGATGTTTGGCATGTACAATTAAATTTCGGATTTCGCTCGGTAAAGTAATCTATAACTCCGAAGGTATTGGCATTACAGAAAAAAGTTGTAGCACAAAATTCTTCATAATATAAAAATATATACTTTGATGATCGGTAAAATTTAATAAAACTGAATGGTTGGGGAGAAAACGACGAAAAATAGAAAAACAAAGTAAAATTTTTGCCTTGCGGGAGTAATAAGTTGAAAAATATTAATGTTATAAAAAACGTTTCAGATAAAAAAGTTAGTAAATTTTGTTTGAAAGAGAAAAGGTCTCGACAATTTTACGCCTAACACTAACCATTCTCGAGATATCGAATTAAACGCGTTTCCATCGAAATCCAATTTTTAAGCACATTATCGATTGTGTTCAGCTGTATTTCACCAATGGCCTCACGAATATTGGCCTTTAAACCTACAAACCTTTAACCTATTATTAACCTTATTAACCGGAAGGATTGTACTTTCAAATATAAAAAGAAATTTGAGAAAATGTTCAGTATTTTTTTTAAATAGCATTTTCAAAAAAAAAAAGGTCTGTGACGGACCCATTATTAATTTATAATAGATACAAGGGATATTTTTAATTAATTAATAATGAATAGGGAAGTCATAAAAAAATGATTATAATTTCACTATGTCACTCCAAAGAGAACTTTAGAAGCTCGTCAGTATCTTTTATTACTTACTCTCTACGCACATCGTGATCTTCTAGACGAACTCAGATTAATAATAAATAATAATAATAATAAATTCGGGACACTTCCACACACGGTCGCCTGACCCCAAACTAAGCAAAGCTTGTACTATGGCTGCCAGGGACTGATATACATACTTAGATATCTTTAAATCCATACTTAAATAGATATTAACACCTAGACATATAACAAACACATATGTTCATCACATAAATGTTTGCCCTAGGTGGGAATCGAACCCACGCCCCCAAGCTCAGAAGGCAGGTTCACTACCAACTGAGCCACCGAGGCAGACAGATTAACCTAGAGAATAAGATGGCGCACGGCGTATGATCTACGTGAAGCCAAAAACCATCCAAAAACTACGCTACTGTCGTATATGTACACAAAACTCACACATTGACGCAAAAAACTACGCTTATATTATTTATATATTCTTACCTCGACATTATGTACATTGGTTTATGGTACAATTTCGTGTACTTAAATATACACAGTGCATTATAAAAGTGTGGCCAGGACTACATTTTGAGGTTCTTTTTAAAAACTGTGCAGTTTTTTTACAAGTCAATTTTGACAAAGCATTAACTCTTACAAATATGTACAGTTTTAAAATATCAAATATCCTAAGGTTGTATGTTGGAACGGAAAATATACACAGTGCATTATAAAAGTGTGGCCAGGACTACATTTAGAGGTTCTTTTTAAAAACTGTGCAGTTTTTTTACAAGTCAATTTTTACAAAGCATTAACTCTTACAAATATGTACAGTTTTAAAATATCAAATCTCCTAAGGTTGTATGTTGGAACGGAAATGGCTAACGTAGAGTTTGGGAATGAATATTAGTTTTCGTGCAATTGTAAATGTTTTTCATGGCAACATTACCACGCGCACACATTGAAAAAGAAGTGGCTTTTTTTTTTTTTTTTTTTTTTTTATGATTGAATGGGCCCACGTTTGACCGCAACACACCTGATGGAAAGTGAGGATGCGGTCTAAGATGGAGCACGCTTGCCCATGAGGTGCCTATTCACTCTTGTCTTGAAGAGACCCAGGTTGTATCCATTGCTGGGGAACACCGAGGCAGGAAGCGCGTTCCACTCCTTGGCAGTTCTGATTAGGAAGGAGTTTTGAAAGCGCTTCGTGCGGGCTTTATTAAAGCCGACGACATATCGATGGAATGTCTGCCTCGATGACCTATGGCGGAAGTCAGATGACGGAATCAGCTCGTATAGTTCCTGTGCACATTCTCCAAAATGGAGGCGGTAAAAAATTGACAAACTAGCCACACGCCTCCTGTATTGGAGACTGTGCGCCATCTTCCTCTTTACAAGCGCCTGGTCATTAATTAATTTAATGGCTGCAGTATTCAAAGCAGGACCGCACCTGTGCTTGGTACAGGTTAAGCAGTTGAGCGGGTGTAAAAAACTGCCTGACCTTAGATAAAATACCAAGTTTCATCCAGCTTCATCCAGATATTACGCAGTGTTCCATCTTTTCCTCTAGATTGATCTGAGTAGACGAAATGGCAATAGCAAACCTTTAGCCAATGCGAAGTTAGTCTAAAGTGGTCGCCGGACTCTTAGGCAAGGACTTAGGCAATTCATAAATTCAGTGTAAGTGGGCATAACGCCCGTAGTCCTAACCAAAACAATTCAAATTCAAATTTTCTTTATTTCAGGCCTTTTTTTTTACCCATAAACGTTGTAATAATATAATAATATGTAGAATATAATGAAATTAAAATTAAAACAATGACCCAGAAAACAAGGTCTTGTATTCCGGGAGCAAACACGTAATGACGTCACTCGTCGTCGTCATTCGTCTCTTTCAAACTATTTGAAAATAATACAATTCGGTCTCGCTTAAGGCGCCGTCATAGGACGATTTTTCAAACACACACACATTTACTTAAGTAATTCCTTAATTCATGTAGAGTTGAAAATCGTTTATCATATTTGATGGTAAAATGAGATCAGCGCGTAATTTTTTTTTCTTTTTTGCCTTATTAGTGGGACTAGTCGTAATAAGAACACAAATAAGAATAAGTTGCTAGGTTAGAGAACTAATCTGGCCATTTAATAATCGAAAAAAATGTGGTGTAATACCTGAAAATTTAGAGAACTACGTTTCGATAGTTTTTTTAAGAAGATACTTTTTGTGATTTTTTTTTATTCTTCGGTTAAACTTAGGTTGGTTGTTTCTTCTACCACCTAAGTATATTTTTTTGCACCTGATCATCATAATTCTTCATATCAAACTAGGTGCAAACAAAATACTTGTTTTTGGTGATTTCGTGTAAGACGGGCCTTAAGCATCGATTGACGTCACTACGTGTTGCCCACGTGACCGAAATGCTATGCCTTATATTATTATACTACTAGCGACCCGCCCCGGCTTCGCACGGGTGCAATGCTGATACTAAATACACTACAGAAAAACTGTGAACGTTGTATATAAAAACATATCGGCCCGCTCTGGCTTCGCACGGGTATATACAAAAAAATGTTATTGTGGGATATCCATAAGAGATAGACATATACCATCGCGGAGTTTTCTGTAGACCTTTTTAATGTGTACAAATAATTAGTACATTGTTTTGATAAATCTCGTAGGGTTCAGCCTGCGTTTGCAATGTAAACGGAAAAAAAATTGATAATTAACGACATCACATTAGAAACCTCAAAATAACAGTATTTCTCCACTATTTAGTGGATGTTATTTTACATATAAACCTTCCTCTTGAATCACTCTATCCATTAAAAAAACCGCATCAAAATCCGTTGCGTAGTTTTAAAGATTTAAGCATACAAAGGGACATAGGGACAGAGAAAGCGACTTTGTTTTATACTATGTAGTGATGACCAGGGGGGCTATTCCTGCGCGTGAGATGAGATGAGATTTTATCTTGGTCACTCTCACACCTATGCCGTTTCAAGCGAGAGTAACAAGGACGGAAAAAGATGAGATGACAATCTCAAATCTCCGAATAGGGTCCCAAATCAAAGATCTTACGTCAATGGTCCATATCTCGATGCCGGCTCCAGCGCCCGCCTCCGAAAACGCTTCGTGTGTCATATTTACACCGCGGCACGATTGTTACTGACTCTTTTCACAAGATTACGTTATCTACACCGCGCCTGGCTTATCAGTTGGATAAATGTGGGAATTAAGAAATGGGTGCTACTGACGACAGGATTTTCTCTAATCATTTAGGTAGGTAGGTAGGTGGGTAGTATGCTTGGTGACTGGACAATCTTCAGCCTTCTTCATATCCTAATATATTTCTATGGCTAATAAGTACAATTTTTTTTTGGGTGCCCAAATTATCCTCTTTGTGCACCATGTCACGTTAGCAGAACGTCAAGTTTTTTTCTTGTAGTACTGTGGGGGCAAGGAATGCGCTGAGTTGCAGTTCGGAATACTTAGAGGCGCGGAGCTGGCGTCGAATGTCAGCGGACACCCGCGCCCGCGCGCTTCGTTGCGCCCGCAGTCATCCTCCACACGACGCACCGAATGTAACATTACTTGGAGGGTAAAATATACTCTATAATCGTATTTCCATTGTATTAATTCAACCCGCTAAAGTGAACGGAGTTAAGTAGAGACATTTACCGGAACCCACACCATAGGTACCGACACCTACCCCTACGGTGATGATAGGGTTCCGACAAGTACCTACAGTGACACACTCTCAGAATGTCACATTTTAAATAATTTCACACTCTCATTACAACACAATCAGTATCGCTAATCCTCATATCATATCTTACTATAGAGGTACTATGCTGTGCTGTGCTATGTTCTCAGATCAACCTAGAGAATAAGATGGCGCACAGCGTATGATTTAGGTGAAGCCAAAAACCATCCAAAAACTACGCTACTGTCGTATATGTACACAAAACGTACACATTGACGTAAAAAACTACGGTACTCGCTTGGTCATTCTTACCTCGACATTATGTGCATTGGTTTATGGTATAATTTCGTATACATCAATATACATAGTGCATTATAAAAGTGTGGCCAGGACTACATTTTGAGGTTCTTTTTAAAAACTGTGCAGTTTTTTTACAAGTCAATTTTAAAAAAGCCGTAGGTAACATTAAACTCTTACAAAAATGTGCAGTTTTAGAATATTAAATCTAGTAAGGTTGTATATTGGAACAGAAATGGCTAACATAGAGTTTGGTAATTAATATTAGTTTTCCTGCAATTGTAAATGGTATTCATAGCAACATTACCATGCACACAAGTTTAATAAAGAAGTGGCTTCAGCGAGATATAACGCAGTGTTCCATCTTTTCCTCTAGGTTGATCTGAGGCTAGGCTTTGATATACTGTACTATAAGTACTATACTATTATGGGCCCGTTGGGAATTAAGATCATGTACAAGTTAGTATCTGAAGTTCACGCTAACTGTGTGGTATTTGATATTCAATTGAAAATCAGACTGCACACTTACCATGCAGTTTTACCATGAGTTTTGATACATAACATGATTTTTTTTCTTTATTTTTAGCTAGATAAGGCGATGGCAGCCTAGTTGGAGTTGGGGGCCACTCATCTGACCCGTCGCATGGGGATCATGGGCGCCTAGACATGGGTGCTGTCTGGCGCCCACGGGCAAATTGGTCCCCGAGGTGGTGGATGATGACGATGTGTCTGGTGTTCGACACATAGTCATCGAGAGGGAGAGAGCGCAAGCTCGAGGTGGTGCCCGAAGGGGCTGGCGCTGTCGGGGCTGCGGAGGAGTCCGGAAGCGTACCCGTTGCCCCGACATTTTGCGCCGAGGTGGAACACCCTTGGGTTTTTAGTGGGTAGGCCGTCAGTGGCGGGATACATAATCACTCTGTGCCCGCACTAGGGGCTGTTGGTGGTATCCATAAAGGATTTTCCCAAGGTGAAAAAAAAAAAAAAAAAATGGTCCGCCTCTCAAGCCAGAGCGAGCGAGTTCGAACCCAGCCGACGGCACGCACCAATTCGTTCATTGTGTGAACATTTGTGCGTATTGTATGTCATCTGCTACATGACTGGAGCCCGGTGTATGGTGACAGGCTCGCCCCTGTCACATTTGGGACTGAAAATCGTCCGGCGAAATGTGGGTGTTGTATCTCCTCTGCCAGCCCCCTCGAGGGAAAGGCGTGACGATATGTGTGTGCATATGTATGCATTTAGCTCTGTACATTTAACTTAGTTTCTTAACGTTTTCGCCATGAGCACTTAATTAAAGTAAGTATATAATATACAACTATATTAAAGTATATAGTATACAACTCTACATACAGAGAGTAACACTCGCAGTCCACCAAAAAACGCTTTCTGTAGGAAGCTCCAGCTCCAGCTCACCAAAAAGACGACCACCTGGTGCCACACAACCTCGGGTTAAAACTGCTTTTGCCCGGCGTCTCCCAGAGTTTAGATTCCCATTCATTTATAATATGATCGATAAAAAGTGCAACATTAGGGACAAAAGAGTAAGGGAATGCAAAGCAACAATGAATAAATATTTATGCACACTCACACATGATGAAACTGAGCATTTCCTGAAAATTGTCACCTAAGTCTAACACCCATATTTCCCTTTTGCTTATTTGTATGGGAATTCTACACAAGACGCACTTGATACATACTTACACCCACACTATTCACCGCAGACACATACTTCACCCAACATTCAATTTGTCACACCTCACACACACGCTGTTACGACTATTTGCAACTTTGCTTACCAGATAATAAATTATTAATTATTTGTTTTAACATGGTTTTTCACTTGTGGATTCTGTATAATCATTTTCACTAATTGCTTTACGTACCATTTCCTCACCTATCTAGTTATTCAGTTATTCATTAAACGCAGCCGTCGAGAGTCCTGCGATACAGGTCCGTCTAGCAGTACTCTCAAACACTCTGCTGACCTTTTAAACATTATCTAATGTAGTTCGTTTTTATTTATTTATAAGTTTAGTTTTTAAGGTTAAATGTAATATTTTTTGGTAAAATAAACTATTTCTATTTCTTTCTATTTCTATTTCTGTATAAAGCCAAACGAAAACGAAAAAAGTTTACGTACCTCACTATCAAAACGAATGGTACAGACAATCGTACCGTGTGTTTCACCCATTAAGCAAGTACCACAAAATTCAACCAGAACTGTTCAGAAATTCCGATAGTGGTGCCAGTCGCATTCAACTCTATAGATAGGTTATTTTTGCATGTAATCGTTGTGACTCACGACCAGATAAGATCAGGTGATAACGCATTTGAAATCACGCTAGGTATGTATAACTATTATATATATATACTAGCTGATACCCGCGAATTCGTTAGCGTTTATTCTGTAAAAAATATCTTAAAACTTCCTCTGTACATACTGTACAACTCGTACTAAACGGTTTGCCTCCACCTTTCTGATACGAAGCGCTAGGGAATGGAACACCTTGCCATCGTCCGTACTCCCGTCTAACTACAACCTGGGTATCTTCAAGGCTAGGTCGTCGAGCTCCATCTCAGACCACAACGTCGCTTAACATCAGGCGAGTTGGTGGTCAAACGCCGACCTATTCTACATACCGTTCCGAAGACGGGTCTGAGCAGTAACGCACTTGTAGCGCCTCACTCAACTGCCGTCTTTGTACTTCTTCACTCTACAAAACTTCAAGGCTAGAGTGAATAAGTACCTCATAGGTCGTCGTGCTCCATCTTAGACCACAACGTTGCTTAACATCAGACGAGTTGGTGGTCAAACGCCGACCGATTCTACATAAAAAAAAACATAAAAAATGAAAAAAAAAAAACTGAAACTATAATTATCAAATTTCATCAAGATTCGTTCAGCCGTGAAAAACCGACAAACAGACAGACAGACAGAGTTACTTTCGGTTTAGACCATCTATTAAAGAAGTATTTATAAGTAGGTATAGATTGCAAAAATTGAATCCGGCATGACATATTTAATTCGGAATGCATTGTAAGTTTTAAAGGTTTTTAATTATAGCGCTCCAAACTTTTTTCAATATTGTTTTTGATAAATATTAAGTTAATCGTCAATGATAAATTAAAAATGGTGACAACTGAATCGTAGAGCATGAAATTTCCTATAAATTTCATTGGAAACTTTTCCCGTAGCATTTATAGTTTAGGAGCTATTACGCTGTAAATGAGATTATAATGATGTTCATTTATTCAATCATGCGCCTATATTTCGGGTCGTTCGGAATTTCCCTGTCTTAACATTCCAACAGTATTCAGATATAAATCCCAATGATTTTTGTCACGCTAGGGTCGTTTTAAAGATAAAGATATTTTTTTTGCAACAACAATGGTAAAGCATGCGTTTGGTGGTATACAATTTAAAATATGTCCTTTAATATTATGCCTGAAGAGGCGTACAAATTTTGGAGATGGCAACTTTACGGTTACATTTTAACAACGAAATCGAAGAAGATCCGACCTTCGTTTCGTCTCCTTCGGATATGGCGGAGGCAGAAGAGATAGATCCACAAGGCGATGAAGTGTCTTCCGTCGACATCGAAAAAAATAATACTCGGCCCGTAATATAATGCGCCACTTTTTAATAATATAGTACAATATACAATAGCATAATACAAGCGTAACGTCAATTAATAATAATAATTATAATAACTGTTACAATTCATATGAAGTAGCGTGATGTACTATTGTTTTTGCTATTTAAATAATGGTACCTGGATGACCGAGCTTTGCTCGGTATTTTTTTTTTAATTGTGTTTTTTGGAAAATAAACAATTAATTTTAGTCTAACCTCAAAGCAAACACTCATTGACTTCGTGTTACTTAACAACGCCATCTGCTGTTGTGTCGTTAAAAGCAATTAGTTGCTCACAAAAGTATTATTATTCGCCAATAGATGTCAGGAAGAGTTATTATTCGCCAATAGATGTCAGGAAGAGTCATATTTTTCAGTTGAGACTACTCAAACGCCTCCTTTTTGTTATTTTTCTTCCAAGTTTATGTTTAAGTTGATTATCGATAAAACACGAATAAAATGACATTTTCTAAAAATGATTCCTAGCTAGATCGATTTATCGCCTCCGAAACCCCATATATACTAAATTGTATGAAAATCGTTGGAGCCGATTCCGAGATTCCAATTATATATATATATATATACAAGAATTGCTCATTTAAAGATATAAGATAATATGATGATACCGTTTTAAGCAACAATAAAGATCGATAAATTTATTACTTGTTCTCCTCACGATTTATAATTTCAATTGATTCGGTACACAGCTGTATTGACATTTTTTTAAACACTTTATGCCATTCTATGCGTTATCAAATGGTTTTCATATACAACGAGCAATATTGCCACAGATAATGTACGAGGTGCAAGTTTTGCCAAGCTGCAGCTCCTAAACTATAAATGCTACGGGAAAAAGTTTTCAAAGAAATTTATAGGAAATTTCATGCTCTATGATTTTTAGTTGCCACCATTTTAAATTTATCATTGACCATTAACTTAATATTATGTATTTAACAAAAACAATATTGAAAAAAGTTTGGAACGCAATAATTAAAAACCTATGCGTTTTTCAAAAAAAAGTTTCAAATAAAAAAGATGGGAAATATTATTATCTACAATAATGATATCTGCAATTTTTGTCGTACAATGCACGGTTCGCGAGATATTCGATAAAACGCGTTTTTCAAGATGGCGGCTGACGCAGGTATGCCACCCCGACGCCAACTTGGATTTACATTCTGGGGACACCCCTGCACATATTAAAAAAAAAATAATCTGGTCCCGTACGTTGCAAAAAAAATCCCCCGGCGCTTGGCCTAACTTGGGCCAGAAAATTTCTTTCTACTACGGAATTTCAGGGATCGATTTTCTTCTGGCTTTGAGCTTCAGCCAGGTTGAGTTTCCTATTATTTTATAGTTGCATATGTATTGTTTCATAAAAATTAAAAGCTGCTTCAAACTTTTCCGTCTAAGGGTAGTTTATTTAAGAATGTGTAAGAAAAAAAGTCGAAAAATTTTCATAGAGTCATTGCAGGTTCAGTGAATCATTTAGTGTCAGGTTTTTAAGGATTTCTCAGATAGTTTAGAGGGTTACTGATAATATGGCAAAGCATTCATCCCCTTGCTAGCCGTCGCACTAGTCGAAATCCACCGCGGTATCTGATTTTGGTGACAAGTTTCAAATACTTCATTTCGTATGACCGTTGGAGGCTCTAGCAGGCTTTAGCCAGGCTGAAATGGTATTCATTCGATAGCCTAGACTTACTGCTTAGCGTGCCTGAAAATTTCGTTGGCCTACTAAGCGTAGGGCGGTCTTGATTCGCCAGCAGCCATCATTTGTCCTAAAATTTTTCTTTACTAACGTTTTATTAATGAGATGTGTTTATTGAATAGTCTTGTTATTTATTAAGGTATAGATAATCAATTTATACCGGATTTCAGTGAACAAAGGGTCCTAATTGCATTGGCAAAAAAGTATCTCTAATTTGGTCGGATTACTTGGCTGCTAAAGTTGGCTGCCAACTTCACACCGGTGAGATAGGGCCGCTGGGCCCCACGGCTCCTAGTAAATTTCGTAAATTAAATTAAAAATTTCAAAATTTATGATAGAATAAAAAAAATATATTCTTTGATGTACTTAATGCGACGTTAAAGCGGAATTACACTAGATATTAGGTCATGTAACAATTTTGAAGATGAACTTCCGCAAAGTAACGCCTGATTCAGTCAACTATTTATTTCTTATTTGACCTATGTAATTACTGTTTTGACATTCATAATCTCTTGTACTGTTTGACATTCATTGAACCGTGACGTGTAACTATTGGAGTTATCAATAAATTCTAATTTCTGATTTACTAGGTCGAGGCGGCGTCAAGGCCGATAGAGTAGGAGTAGCAGTAGTAGTAGTAGTAGAAATAAATAAGTAATATATTAACTTTACCTTCTTTGTATATCTTTGAAAATATTATGTACGTTCGCAAAAAACTACATTAATTTAAATTAAACTGTGACTAAGTATCACAATGATAACACTAGAAATAAGGATAGGATAGCTGTACCGAGATTTAGACTGACTAAATCAAATAAGTCATTTTTAGGCAACTGCGTTCGTTTTTACAATAAAATCCCGAAAAATATAACAGGGCTCACTGAGGGAAAATTCAAATCACATGTAAAAACTACATTAAGAAAAGAGAGTATTATAAGGTTAAGAATCATTTAGAAGATAAAGATGTCTGGAGCCTTCCACCGCCAAGTAGCCACTAGTATGTATAGATATTACCTAGTTGTAAGCCAAAATTTTTGAGACTGTAATTCATTTATTATTTGAAAAAATAATGCCCCTCAGTTTCTTGCCTGTTCAGACTAAGTAAGTAGAGGCTCTTTATCCGAACAAGGCAGTCTAGTCTATTTAAATAACTTTGACTTTCATAAGTGTTTCTTTGATACCTAAATTGAATAAAAACTTTCTCCACCTCGACTCCCGAGTGAGCTACGCGCCATAGTTTCTAGAGACTAGCATAGAGTCTCTCTAAAGCAGGATTTCTTAAATTTTTTGCAGTCACGGATCACTTTTACGATTCAAACAATTCTACAGACCCCTGTCAAAAAATATTTTTGGAAGCCGAGCCGACCCGAGAGGTCAATATTAAATCTGCGCGCAATGACTGTTGACAATGGTTTAGATTATTAGAAGTATTAGTTGTTTACATTTACATTATGGTGGTTCTGAATACCGTCCCTTCAGAAATAGCTTACACGAGATAGAACAAATAAACATTCTTTGACGTACTTCGACGTAAGAGCGGAAATACACTATAGATTGGTTCAAGAAACAGTTTTAAAGATGAACTTCCGCAAAATAACGCCTGATTCAATCAACTCGTCTTTGTACTTCTTCACTCTACAAAATAAAGGCTAGAGTGAATAAGTACCTTAGTACTAGTTCGTGCTCCACCACACGCCACAACGTCGCTTAACATCAGGCGAGTTAGTGGTCAAACGCCGACCTATTCTGCATAAAAAAAAAACTACCAGCGCGCAATGATTACGCATTGAATGCTATTGAACTTAATACTCAATACTCAATACTCAATAATTTATTGCTTCCATTATGGTACATGCAGTTCCTAAAGGTAAATTACATAAAATTGTATCACATAATGACCCTGATAGGGTATGGCAACATTGTTTGGACTGGATTTATTAAATATTTTTGTCAGTTAAGAATTCGTCTAGAGTTTAAAAACATTTTTTGATCAATATTTCTTACCATTCTTACTTACTTACTTAACATCTCACCATCCGACACGGTCATTGCGTCTCGTCGAGTTTACAATTTCCTAATGTTTACAGACTGACCTACTGCGGACCCCTGATACACACGCTACGGACCCCTGAGGGGTCCATGGACCTTAGTTGCTCTAGGGGTTTTTTTTGGCGGGAACCGAAAACATGGTGTGTTGAATTTGTATTATTTTCTAAATCTTGTGGTTCTTCGAGTGTTAAAGTGTAATAACGGTCGATTATATTATTAACCTTTATCGGTTCGTAAACGTGCACGAGTGTGGGCAAACGATACAAGCATTGTGGAACGTGACGTTTCGTGTTCTCTAAAACTCCACTTAAAGTTTCAGTGAAATATCCATCACTATACTGAAATGGGGTAAAGAGAGGGATATATTATTATTCATCGTCATCATCACCTTCATCATCACTATCATTTGTAGAATACTATATTAACTTGACACTGGCAAATGCACAAGACGTGCGACGCCAAATTCCCCTGGGGGGCTATTCCTGCGCGTGAGATGAGATGAGATTTTATCTTGGTCACTCTCACACCTATGACGTTTTAAACGAGAGCAACAAGGACGAAGAAAAGTGAGATGAAAATCTCTAATCTCCGAATAGGGCCCCTGGATGGGGGAGCAAACAAAAAAAAACCCTGCTCTAGAGAGACGCTATGCTAGACCATTGTCCAGGGGGGCTATTCCTGCGCGTGAGATGAGACGAGATTTTATTGTGGTCACTCTCACACCTATGACGTTTCAAACAAGAGCAACAAGGACAAAATAAGGTGAGATGAGAATTTCAAATCTCCGAATAGGGTCCCAGTTAGAAATTTAATGTCTTAAATGTACCATTAGAAATGAACCACCTGCAAGTGACAACTGATAACTTTGTTAAGAGATAACACACGTTATCTACTTGAATAACAGTGCTATCTTTATCGATTCTGCGATATCAAAATATTGGAGAGCAATTAAGTGCTCAATATAAATAGACAGCGGAATTTCAAACTCAAAAAAGGAGGAAAAAATAATATTTATTCATGGAAATAGTAGATAAAGTTATCTGCTTTTCTGTTTCCAAAGTTCTTTTGCACTCAATTGCAAATAACATGAAAAGCAAATTTTCAAAAATCGGCTTAAGTATTTAATTTTTTTTATTTGCGAAATTACATTCCACGGATTCCGGGTGACTTCTTAATTGTTATTATTTAAGAGGAATACAGTTTAAAATTCGTTGATTTAAACTATTTTAGAGGAAAACAGTTTCTTTTGGTTATAGTGGGAGACTAACATCAAATTTCTGATAGATACAGCCAAATGCCAATGTACCAACACTACAATGTGTCTAATGTCACACTACCAACTTTTGTAGTTGGTAGTTATTACTTTGACGTTATTATTTTGACATTAAAGAAACATATTACACCGATTCTATGATAGTTACTGAGTCTAGATCAGCTGTTATAGTGAAATCCGCCATCTTGACTCCGTACACACCCGCTAAACAAGGGTACACGGCCTTGTAACGAATGTTTATTTTTCTTTGATTTTGTTACATCTGTACACGAACTGTAAACAACGTTTAAGTGAAAAATATTTTTAATTTTTAACTTTTGTGTTACACAATGTGTATACAAACTTAATGTGTTAATTATAGCTAAAATACTTATAACGATTTACCAATTTGTATATAATCATTACAAGGACACCAATTTAAAAAAAGTCTTAAGAAATGGCTTGTAGATAAAACTTTTTACGACATGAAAGAATTTTATGCCCCTGCACATGGATCTGTGGCCCTATTCGGAGATTTGAAATTTTCATCTCGCCTTTTTTCGTCTTTGTTGCTCTCGTTTGAAACGTCATAGGTGTGAGAGTGACCAAGATAAAATCTCATCTCATCTCACGCGCAAGAATAGCCCCCCAGGTCCATATTTATATTATAGAAAGTAAATTACTTTACTTACCTCTTTTTTTATGTAGAATAGGTCGGCGTTTGACCACCAACTCGCCTGATGTTAAGCGACGTTGTGGTCTAAGATGGAGCACGACGACCTATAAGGTACTTATTCACTCTAGCCTTGAAGTTTTGTAGAGTGAAGAAGTACAAAGACGGCAGTTGAGTGAGGCGCTACAAGTACGCTACTGCTCAGACCCGTCTTCGGAACGGTTACACCGGACTACATCCCGAAACACGACTAGGTCGTTTCACGGCATGGCTAGGTCCGGTGGGTGGTAACTAGCCACGGCCGAAACCTTCCACCAGAGAAAACCTAATCTAACTAGCCTCTAAAATCTGATCTCTGATTTTAACTAGAAATGTTAAAAATAACAAATATGAGCTTGGGGGCGTGGGTTCGATTCCCACCTAGGGCAAACATTTAGGCGATGAACATTTGTGTTTGTTCTATGTCTGGGTGTTATTATGTATTTAAGTATGTATTTAAAAACATCTAAGTATGTATATCAGTCTCTGGCAGCCATAGTACAAGCTTTGCTTAGTTTGGGGTCAGGCGACCGTGTGTGGAAAAAAAAAATTAATACGGAATTAGTACGGAACCCTTGGTGCGCAAGTTCGACTCGCAGTTCTTATATTCAGTCAGGCAGTTTTTATCTTCAATGCAAGTGGCCACCAGTCTCCTATAATATGCATAATATACATATTTCGACCATTTTAGAAACATAAATAAAATAACACACACACACACACATATATCGTCACTCCTTTTCCCCTATAAAGGGCTGGCTGAGGTGTAATACAACACCCACACTTCGCCTGACGATATTCAGTCCCAAATGTGATAAGAGGCGAACATGTCGTCATACACCAGGCGTCATACAATAAAATAACAAAGCATTAAAAAATGACTTAATTTTATTAAAAACACCAGAATTTCACGTCATACAAACGACATTTAAAATTACTGACAGATCGACAGCATTAATAATAAAGCTGAACACATTTCGATGGTGCTCCGCTGCAGTTGACCCGACGACACATACGTTTCCTGTAAAAAACAAGCTTAACTTAAAAAAAACGGCTTTAGGTTAATACTGTTGTATGTAAGTATGTATTGTCAAGGGACAAGACAAGAGTGAATAGGCACCTCATGGGCAAGCGTGCTTCATCTTAGACCAGTGGGGCTATTCCTACACGTGAGATGAGATGAGATTTTATCTTGGTCACTTTCACATCTACGACGTTTCAAACGAGAGCAACAAGGACGAAAAATGGTGAGATGAAAATCTCAAATCTCCGAATAGGGCCCCACATCGTCACTTTCCATCAGGGGGGCTACTCCTACACGTGAGATGAGATGAGATTTTATCTTGGTCACTCTCACACCTATGACGTTTCAAACGAGAGCAACGAGGATGA
Source organism: Peribatodes rhomboidaria (assembly GCA_911728515.1). Classification (NCBI taxonomy): domain Eukaryota; kingdom Metazoa; phylum Arthropoda; class Insecta; order Lepidoptera; family Geometridae; genus Peribatodes; species Peribatodes rhomboidaria. The sequence goes on along the minus strand of OU452196.1, from coordinate 2,122,162 downwards.
AAAAAGGTGAGATGAGAATTTCAAGTCTCCGAATAGGGCCACAGGTGTGTTGTGGTCAAACGTGGGCCCATTCAATCATAAGAAAAAGGAAATTAAATGTGTGTGTGCAAAGTTAATAAGTTCAGTTCAGCGGAAGTAGATAAGTAGATATTCTTCTTCTTTATCTATAAAATTCAATGCATATGTCGCAGCCAACTTGCTTAATCAGCCCATCAATTAACAGTCTAGCCATTTAACTAAATAGCGCCGTTCAACTAGCCTCCTGAATGATATTCAGGCGTAGCGTCTAATACAACATTTAATGAACTGACTGGCTGATGCTCAGGCCATTGATAGAATCTCTCTCTCTCTGGTCGATCCATCATGACTGAAGATCGCGGCCACCATTTCCTTCGCCCAGCGATTTGTCAGTCTCCTCCACTTGTTCCGGTCTGTAGCCATTCGCACCACTTCCTCAAACCTGGATGAGCTACTTTGTTTGAGCTGGTCTGACTACCTCATCGGGGATCTACCGCGTGATCTCTTGCCCTCTACGTTTACGAGATGATCAGCTTCTCCAAATTCTCGCCCGGGCGTCTTATAATGTGGCCGAAATAGCTGAGGATACGTCGTTGGCGTATCGTGGAATTTATAGAATAAGATCATTATTTGCCAAATTTACTATTTTGACCGAAAAAATGTGATTTGAATTAAATTTGATAAAAATAAAATCGGTAAATCGAAAGGCAATTCTGATTGATATGAAATTAAAATAACCTAAAACATTTCCTGCCCGACTCCCTAATCAGAGCAAATCTGACTTGGATTGGTTAGAAGGCTAGGCTAGGCTAGTTTGATTCCATTGAAGTCGAATTAAGTACTTTTGGAGAGGACTTGAGCCTCTTATTATGAGCCCTGCAGGGCTAGCACAGGCTGGAGACAAATTCTCTTACCACCGTTTTTATCCGCGCTTAGTCGTGAGAAAGCTATAGAATACGGATATGTTTGTCTTTTTCTCGCAGTATAAAAACGGTTGAAACACAATTCATCTCCGGCCCGCCGAGGTAGTCCTGTGGGATTTGCTGGTCTAATACTACAGGTCTTGCATACGCAACGCGACAAACGTGGGTCGACTTTTTTTTATTGAGACAGACAGATGTTTACACATAGCCTTGTCCCGTTCGTTCGTTTCAAAAAGTGATGAGAAGAATTTTGTAGCGCGCATGCTAGGATGCACAGGTAATAGGTAGGTAATAGAAAATCTTAATGTAAATCTTAGGCACGAAATATAGCAAACGTTTAAAACGCGCGGCGTTGCATTGCTATCATTAAAAAAAAAAAAACTCCGCGTGCAAAACGCTTGTTAGACTTCGTTCCTTTACAAAATAAGATAACACATAATTATATTATGAACTATGTTCGATTTTAACTTGCGTCATAGTATAGCCGAGCGTTTTAGCTGCGTGTTTTAGCAGTGCATTTTAGCTGCTCGTTTTTCGCCTGCTGTATTTCGTGCCTAGTTTCTTACTTTGAGCATTTGCGTGTTGTCTTTCCCTGGTCCCAAAACGACGACCGAAACCATCTGCGCAAAGAACGATTACATCTAAATCTCAACAGCAATAGTCTCTTAATTGTGTGAAATGCGCCTCAATGAGTGTGAAATGTTTACGTTAATTTCTTCCAGTCTTACAGTTCAAAGGTAGCCTAAAGTAATGGCTTTAAATAATAATTCCTTTATTTCAAGTTACATGACTCATATACAGGTACACGACACACAAAAACACACAAAATTAAAATTAAATACAAAATAAAATAGGCCCTTACTAGTCCCATAGAACAATGTTGTAGATTGCACGCTAGACACACAGGTGTTGAACATGCAATCGACAACATTGGTTTATATAGGGACAGTCCAGTCTGTCCGCGAGCGCAGCCAGCATGCTGTTGGAGCTCCCTCTCACCTGCTGCAGTAGCGAAGTGCCTCTTTTACGCATCGTTGCATAAAAGCAGTCAACACGAGCTTCAGCAAACATTGTTGACGCACTGCAGTACAGGGGGAGACCCAACATCATTCTGAACGCATTATTGAACTGGACACGAAGGGCGCTGTACGATTTTTGCGTGTAGGCAGACCACAGGCTGCAGGTATAAAATGAGGTACAGTAAGCTCTAAACAACGTTATTTTAACCTCTGCCGAGCACCGTGCAAACCTGCGGATCACCATATTCGCTCTAACCGCCAGCGCCCTCCGCTCTCACTCAACATCCGCATCATCTTTTAGAGCAGTCATCAATAGATGGCCTAGATATTTAAACACATCTAATAATAATAATAATAATAATAATCACCACCATCCCACATGACGAGAACCTCGTGAAGGCCGAGAAGGACAAACTCAGCAAGTACCTTGACTTGGCTCACGAGGTAACCGCCATGTGGGATGTTGACTTGACGATCATTGTCCCGATAGTCGTCACGGTAAACGGTCTCATAGCGAAGAGCCTCGACCAACATCTCAAGAGGCTCTCGTTAGACGGTTGGATCAAGGGCCAGATACAAAAGGCAGTGATCCTAGACACGTGCCGTATTGTCAGGAGGTTCCTCACTCTGCAGCCCTAACCACCGGTAGCTTGGGCCTCGCCCCGCTGCCGGCGGCACCCCAGTTTTTAAGTTTTTTATAGTATTTGTTTTGTTATTCATGTATTGTAAAAAACTTAGAAATTAAGAAGAAAAATAAATATCTTGGAATAATAATAATATACTTAGCCTTTTATTCAGACCTAGATTACAATGAATTTAAACTTAAGAAACTAGTGCTGAACTCTTTAACTAAAAAATATTTTAAACTAATATCTGTTCCTTGGTTATCATCCCTAGGTCTGTTTGCCAGTCGGCAAAGGCCTCCTCCAACCTTTTCCATTCATTCCTTTCTTGAGCCACTCTGTTCCACACATGTTTAAACACATCTATCCTTTGTAGACACGAGCCATTTAATTTTACAGGGGGCATTACTGTAACTTTTCTTTGCTCTACCTGAAAGACCATGCACTGACTTTTTTTACATTATAAATAAGGCCTTGATCCTTACGTTTTAGCGGCAAGTCAGACAGAAAGGACTTAAGACTAAGACAAGACTCAAATGGGACGCAGACGCGGCGTCACTTCAATGTACTTTCATACAAAATGTATGAAGAGATGCGAAACTACACATACAGAGAAGACGGGGCGTGAGCGACGCTTCTCGTTCTTAAGAGGGCAGCGACGTTCTGAAATTTCCATACAAACGCGCTACTCAAATTTCTTGAAAACCGTTTGTCAGATTATGATGAAATTTTGCATGTATAATTAAATTAACAATATCTTCGCCCCTATGCTCTTGGTTTTTTTAAAAACGTTCTCAAGCTAAAATAGAGCTATGAAAAATATCCGCATTTTAAGGGGTCACTTTTGACTGATTCATTCAATAGGTAGACAAAGTAAATCAAAAATTCCATTACATAGGGAGGTTGTCTACATCATTAGCTGTTAAATGAATCCATAATTCAAGGGAAATTCTTAGTCACTTAAGAATGATTACAGTAGTGCAAAAGTCATAAAAAAAATTGAAATTGCACTTTGTCACTCTGTAGGTAAGTTTAGAGGCTCGTCAGTATCATTACTCGCTCTCTTCACTCGTCTTCTTCTTCTAGACGAAATGGCTATAGAATACCTTAAGCCAATGCGAAGTTAGTCTAGGTCGCCTAGGTCGAAATTAGTTAGGTCGCCGGACTCTTAACCTCCGACGCAAAAATGACGTGGTGCTTAATATTCGTCTGATCAATAAATACCCCAGATTGATAAGAAGATTGGTACGATCTGGTGGACTTACCGAATATTTTTTTAGCTTTTAGTTTACCTACATAATTTTTATTGTAATAAAACCGTTTAACATTTTATTACTACCGATACTAGTGCTATTTAATTCTACTTTGATGATAATATTTTTAAATCAGTCCTTAGTCATTTAGTTCTAGTTTGTTGTATTATACTTAGTTATTTATGAGCTTATAAAAACAATAGAGAAATAGACAAAGCAAATCATAAATTTCATTACATAGGGAGGTTGTCTACATCATTAGCTGTTAAATGAATCCATAATACAAGGGAAATTTTTAGTTATTTAAGAATAATTACAGAAGTGCAAAAGTCATAAATAAAATGAAATTGCACTTTGTCACTCTGTAGGTAAGTTTAGAGGCTCGTCAGTATCATTACTCGCGCTCTTCGCTCGTCATCTTCTAGACGAAATGGCTATAGAATACCTTAAGCCAATGCGAAGTTAGTCTAGGTCGCCTAGTTCGAAGTTACTTAGGTCGCCGGACTTTTAAAGTCTGTACACGACTATGTGAGCTACTTACCTCTTGCAAACGCTGCGTGACTCGCTTCTGGCAGCTAATGTCGTCCACCGAAGTACGGAAACGCTCAACGTCGTCGCGGTCGTTCACGTCCGGCTGGAACTTGAAGCTGAGAAACAAAAAAAATAACAATGTACTCGTATCACTACATAGTATAAAACAAAGTCCCTTTCCCTGTCCCTATGTCCCTTTGTATGCTTAAATCTTTAAAACTACGCAACGGATTTTGATGCGGTTTTTTTTAATAGATTGATTCAAGAGGAAGGTTTATATGTAAAATAACATCCATTAAATAGTGGAGAAATACTGTTATTTTTGAGGTTTCTAATGTGATGTCGTTAATTATCATTTTTTTCCGCTTACATTGCAAACGCAGGCTGAACCCTACGAGATTTATCAAAATAATGTACTAATGATTTGTACTCATTGAAAAGGTCTACAGAAAACTCCGCAATGGTGTATGTCTATCTCTTATGGATATCCCACAATAACATTTTTATGTTTATACCCGTGCGAAGCAGGAGAGGGCCGCTATGTTTTTATATACCTACAACGTTCACAGTTTTTCTGTAGTGTATTTAGTATCAGCATTGCACCCGTGCGAAGCCGGGGCGGGTCGCTAGTAAATTAATAATTAAAAAAACCGCCGACACTGATTTACATCAAACATAGCTAAGAATACTTCCGACTAATTCACCTTTCAAAAAAAAAGGTTTATCAATCAAGTATGTATCTAATTTTTTTTTGTATGTTGTTTTTTTTTATGTAGAATAGGTCGGCGTTTGACCACCAACTCGCCTGATGTTAAGCGATGTTGTGGTCTAAGATGAAGCACGACGACCTATCTTATATCTTTAAATGAGCAATTCCTTTATATATATATAGTACCTGGATGGCCGAGCTTTGCTCGGTTTTTTTTTTTAATTGTGTTTTTTGGAAAATAAATAATTGATTTTAGTCTAACCTCAAAGCAAACACTCATTGACTTCGTGTTACTTAATAACGCCATCTGCTGTTGTGTCGTTAAAGCAATTAGTTGCTCACAAAAAAATAGAAAAATAGAATTATTATTCGCCAATAGATGTCAGGAAGAGTCATATTTGTCAGTTGAGACTACTCAAACGCCTCCTTTTTGTTATTTTTCTTCCAAGTTTATGTTTAAGTTGATTATCGACAAAACACGAATAAAATGACATTTTCTAAAAATGATTCCTAGCTAGATCGAATTATCGCCCCCGAAACCCCCTATATACTAAATTGTATGAAAATCGTTGGAGCCGATTCCGAGATTCCAATTACATATATAAATATATACAAGAAGATATAAGATAGGTCGTCGTGCTCCATCTTAGACCACAACGTCGCTTAACATCAGGCGAGTTGGTGGTCAAACGCCGACCTATTCTACATAAAAAAAAAACCTTAATTATTATAATTTTTCTTTAGCACACACCACTGTCCATGCTAAATCATGATATTTTTATTCCATCCAAAGGTTGTCTGGAAGAGATCGCTCTTAAGCGATAAGACCGCCCATTGCGCCTTTATTTTTGAGTGTTTAGTTTAGATTTATTTGTATTTGGTGTCAATAAAGAGTTTTTGTATTGTATTGTATTGTACTATACAGTGTATTTAACCAGAGGCTCTATTAGTTGGAGACTTCGCGACCGGCGTCTGGTCTGCTCTACAGGTAGCATACCTCAACTGATTCTCGTAAAATTTTGTGAGCAGGTTCGTTAATAATTTATTTATAGTATCAACAGCTTCGTCCATAGCAGGCTAGACAGATAGATTAATTTTTCAAAAGTACACAATGTCAGAGCTACATAAATTATTATTTGTTAAATACTAAATTTGTCATTAAAAAATTCTTCGACCTTAAATAATTTTACTTTAAAAGAAGCAACGCTCTCCGATTCAAGCACAGATTTAGGCAAATGATTATAAATTTTCGGGAACATACCCAAAAAACTTTTACCAACACTTACACTTACACTTTTACCAAAGAATGCAGTACCTTGTCGAGGCATGCTGATTTTATTCTGATGACGTGTGGACGACAGACATGAGAACATTTGTAAATAATAATCGTCATGGGACAGCTGCATTTCGTGGCAGTTTCCGATACTGTGCCACGAAATGCTGGAACAACTTGCCTCCTCCATTACGCAATCTGAACGCAACAACATTTAAAATAAGTTTTAAAAAGTATTTATTGAGTTGTCTTCTGAATAATTGTCTTCTCCTTGTATCAATTCTTGTCTTTCTCGTGTATGATGCCGCGTTTCTTATTTTCTTATGTTTTTGTTGTGTTAAACTTTTTTATTGGTTTTTTATTTTATTGTACTTTATTCTTACTATTGTTTTCTTATTTTTTGATTTTTATTGTTTTTTAATGGCAGGTATTCTCATGTATGATGCCGCGTTTCTTATATTCTCATGTATGATGCCGCGTTTCTTATATTCTTATGTTTTTGTTGTGTTAAACTTTTTTATTGGTTTTTTATTTTATTGTACTTTATTCTTACTATTGTTTTCTTATTTTTTGATTTTTATGGTTTTTTAATGGCAGGTATTCTCATGTATGATGCCGCGTTTCTTATACTCTCATGTATGATGCCGCGTTTCTTATATATTCTTATGTTTTTGTTGTGTTAAACTTTTTTATTGGTTTTTTATTTTATTGTACTTTATTCTTACTATTGTTTTCTTGTTTTTTTTTTATTGTTTTTTAATGGCAGGTATTCACTTGTATTTTCTTATTGTTTTAGTATTTCTCTTATTTTCTTTTTTAAAGGACTGTGCATGGGTTTATGACCGTACGTCACTCGCCATAAAGGGTAACACTGAAAATCAGCGTCACAGTAATCTGTGGCAATAGGCTGAGTGTTATCCTTTTTGGCTTTACCGGACACGGAACTAAATGTATTACCTTTTAGTTAGTTATTTTGTATATTTATCTTTAAGTCAAAGTCAAAGTCAAAATATTTATTCACATAAATAGGGTAAGTACATAAAGTTCTTCAATATATAATTTAGTTCTGCCTATTTGTCAGATAACCTGACATGTGAATATGTTAATATTCATCATCAGTTGATATTCATCATTTTTGACAAAATGTATCTATTGTATAAGTGAGTGTGGTGTAAGCCAAATAAATATTTTTCTTTCTTTCTTCATCTTTCTTTAAATTTTTTCTCATAGATAATGCCATCTCAAAAATATACAAACAGGGAAATATCAATATCTTTAAATCTTTAAAGTATGGCTTGCAAGAGTCTATGATTTTTAATTTACATACTGATCTTAAGAGGGCCGCGACGCTCTGAAATTTCCATACAAACGCGCTACTCAAATTTCTTGAAAACCATTTGTCAGATTATGATGTAATTTAGCATGTACAATTAAATTAACAATATCTCCGCTCCTATGTTTTTTTTTAAAACGTTCTCAAGCGAAAATAGAGCTCTGAAAAAACCCGCATTTTTAAGGGGTCACTTTTGACTGATTTATTCAATAGATAGACAAAAGAAATCATAAATTCAATTACATAGGGATGTTGTCTACATCATTAGCTGTTAAATGAATCCATATAATTCAAGGGAAATTTTTAGTAACTTAAGAATGATTACAGAAGTGCAAAAGTCATAAAAAAAATTGAAATTGCACTTTGTCACTCTGTAGGTAAGTTTAGAGGCTCGTCAGTATCATTACTCGCTCTCTTCGCTCGTCATCTTCTAGACGAAATGGCTATAGAATACCTTAAGCCAATGCGAAGTTAATCTAGGTCGCCTAGGTTGAAGTTAGCTAGGTCGCCGGACTCATAAACATTTCTTTTGGGCTATAAAGAACGGCGAACTGTAGAGCAGGACAGACATCGGCCGCGAGCTCTACAACTCACAGAGTCATTAATATATTATGTAGAGACGTATAAGTACTAACTTGGCGCGTCCCTTCTGGCGTAGAGCGGGACTGGTCTCCACGATCCTCTCAGTGGGCGAGTTCGTGCTCGGCTCGGCTTTATAATCTGGAACATCCAACGTTAGAACGCTCCTAGACGGGTCAAACTTTTTGCCGCAATACTGGAAATATTGCTGGCTGTAGCCCGGCCATCATCAGTCATGCTGGAAATGTATGACGAAATGGCCAGGCCACACTCAAAATATTGCCGCAACATTGCTAGTATTGCCGGGTCGTAAAAATATGGCCCGTTTTGGAGCGCCCTAAGTACTTTTTTATAAGAACTCCTGACAATTACTCCTGGGTGTTAATTATCTATTTAAGTATGTATTTAAAACTCAAATTTCAGTTCCCATCCCGAACGCCTCTTACAAAAGTGCCCGTTAAGCTGGCGGCATTTCCCCGCTGTATCACCAGGGAGATACGCTGGGCGAGAAACTGCCCGACCGAGGATTTCCCCTACGTTCACGCAGGCGACGCCCTAAATCGGCCACAAACTTTTTGGCATATATGTGGCAGTATGTATTTAAAAATATATATAGTTATACTGATAGCGACGATAGCCTAGTGTGAGAAGGCCTGCCTCGCAAGCTGGAGGGAGCGGGTTTAAACCCAGCCGACGGCACGCACCAATTAGTTCTTTGTGTGAACATACGTGCGTATTGTATGTCATCTGCTACATGACTGGAGCCCGGTGTATGGCGACAGTCTCGAACCCTGTCACATATGGGACTGAATATCGTCCGGCGAAGTGTGGGTGTTGTATTACAACTCTGCCAGCCCCATCGGGGGAAAGGCGTGACGATATGTGTGTTAAAAATATATGTGTATGCATATCAGTAACTAGCCGCCGTAGTACAAGCTTTGCTTAGTTTGGGGTCAGACGACCCGACAGTCCCGAATATTATTGTTTTAATATTATTAATCTAAGTAGCACAAGATCGTGGCATAGAATTAGAACACTCTCGGCCAAGTCACCTTGCAGAAGTAGCAGACAAGAAAAACAAGTAACATACTAAAAGAAAAACAAAAAAAAACCGGCTACAAATGTTTTTCGAGTGTGTGTGTATGTATGAGGTTTCTTTGGCACGGCCTACAGCCTAAACAGCTTGATGTATTTCGACATGTGAGGTGTCATTTGAATCGTCTTGATAGTGGAAGTGACATAGGTACAACATTTTGTAGCCAGGTTTTTTGATTGTCACAATCAATATTATAAAGCCGAAAGTTAGTGAAATGTAAGTGTGTATGTTTGTTACGTCACCCTCAAACGGATTAACGGATTCTGATGAAATGTGGTATGCAGGTAGCATTAACCTGGATTAACATGTCATACTTTTTAACCGCGAGGAGAACTGCGGGGTGCAGTTAGTATTTCAATAATGTCTCTTGTTGTCATAGGGTTTAACCTTAAACCTATTTTTTCACCTTGGGAATATCCTTTATGGATACCACCAACAGCCCCGGTGCGGGCACAGAGTGGTTATGTGGGAATCCCGCCACTGACGGCCTACCCACTAAAACCCAAGGGTGTTCCACCTCGGCGCAGAATGTCAAGACAACGGGAACGCTCTCGCACACGACCGCGGCCCCGACAGCGCCAGCCCCTGCGGACACCTCCTCGAGCCTATGCTCTTCCTCACCATGACGATGTATCGACACTAAACATCATCTTCCACTTCGGGGACCAACTCAGCTGATGGGTGCGAAACAGCACCCGTGTCTAACGCCCTAAACCTAGCTAAGCCTGAAAAAATAGTCTATAATTACCAGTGTCCTTGTAAACTTCTGACAGCTCTGTCTCGATCCGTTGCTCCTCGTCGTCCTGGCTGTCAGAGCCAAGCTCGGAGACTGTCTTCTGTGTTACCGTGGTAGTCGCTAGCTGTAAAGAAAGTTGTGTGAGCCTCAGCCTTTTTCTTCTTTTTTAATGTAGAGTAGGTCGGCGTTTGAAAGAAAGAAAGAAAAGAAAGAAAAAAGTTTATTTGTGACCTTTTAAAATTAAAAACATTAAGGGAATTTTGGAATTTCTTAGCATAATACCGGCTGTTAACCGGCGCTGGTCTTCCGTTGGAACCGCTTGGTTGGACCAACAACTCGCCTGATGTTAAGCGACGTTGTGGTCTAAGATGGAGCACGACGACCTATAAGGTACTTATTCACTCTAGCCTTGAAGTTTTGTAGAGTGAAGAAGTACAAAGACGGCAGTTGAGTGAGGCGCTACAAGTGCGCTACTGCTCAGACCCGTCTTCGGAACGGTTGCACCGGACTACATCCCGAAACACGACTGGGTCATTTCACGGCATGGCTTGGTCCGGTTCTTCTTATCTAAAGCGTATCTTATCTTCTTATCAAGGCTAGAGACAACAATAGAAAAGAAAATTGAACACGCAAACACTAAGAAGAATAACAAATTAGTAGTATAGTAAAATAAATATTTTAAAAAATATATAGATTATGGAAATACGCTCCACGACCTATGGCAGCTGGTCATTAGGTAAAATTTACTGTATAATTAATAATTCACTTAATTTGTATAATTTTTCTATCAAGCCAGGCTTTGAAAATTAAAAAATATATATAAAAAAACATATCTCTGCCATTTTGAAGAATTTCCAAAAACTGTCTAGACAAAAAAAAACGAACCTGCCCACAAACACAAGCGTCAGTTGAAAAACGGGACCTGTAGAGGAGTCAGACGTCGGCCGCCAGGTCTTTTACTTACAGAGTCAGTAGTATAGCTATACTCGACTCTAGATGGCGCTAGCTGTTTTTAAACTTACAGTTGTAGTTTTCTTTGTTTCCCGTTTAGTGGCGGGTGGACTGGTTGTCGAGGTCTTATCATCTTCTTCGAATTCCACTGACGGCTCCTCGTCTAGTCCTGGAGGTAGATCTATTAAAGAATTTATAAAAGAAGATAATATGAATGGATAAGTCAAATTTATAATACCGACAATTCCTGCACCAGTGGCCCTATTCGGAGATTTGAGATTCTCATCTCATCTATTTTCATCCTTGTTGCTCTCGTTTGAAACGTCATAGGTGTGAGAGTGACCAAGATAAAGTCTCATCTCATCTCACGTGTAGGAATAGCCCCCTAGGCAAAGACTGTGTCGAAAGAATCTGATACACATTTTCTTAAGATTTAAATCTCTAAGAAGAAAAAAAAGTTTAAATTTTTTACATAAAAAGTTTAAGTCTTTGAAAAGCTTAAATTTTTTGCCTAGTATTATTTATAATATTATTAGCCTAAAATTATAAATTGTACAGAAAACCGTGAAAGCGTGACGGAAAAAAAAACTAACAAACTCACTAACTTTTCTTTTGTCCGAATTCTGTCCGGATCCCGGATCTCTGTCTTTATCTATATCTCTAGGTTGCATTTCTTAACCGATTTTCTTGAAATTTTGTGAATTAGCTATTTTTTAATTTTATAAAAAATTCTAACGAGTCAGGTTTCGGACATTTACTAGACAAATATTTTTGAAAAAAAAACTTTACGGAAGCTTTTGGTTTGCCGAGCTAGATGAAGCTGAAGGTAATAGAAGGTATCAGGCTAAGTAAACAAAAAATCACCTTTTAAAACAGACGAATAAAAAGTAGCCTATGTCCAGGACGTAAGCTACATAAATATATCTGTGCCAAATTTTATCCAGATCCGTTCAGATCCTCCAAAGCGCACGCGAAGACTATTTTGATAGATATGATTGAATTTGAACTTGACAATTGCAATAAAGTTCAAATTGACTCTACATTTTATTTCGAAAACGTTTGTATGGGAAATAGAAAAGGGCTGTTTTTAGTTTTTTTTTTTTTTATTTAGAATAGGTCGACGTTTGACCACCAACTCGCCTGATGTTAAGCGACGTTGTGGTCTAAGATGGAGCACGACGACCTATAAGGTACTTATTCTCTCTAGCCTTGAAGTTTTGTAGAGTGAATAAGTAAAAAGACGGTAGTTGAGTGAGGCGCTACAAGTGCGCTACTGCTCAGACCCGTCTTCGGAACTGTTACACCGGACTACATCCCGAAACACGACTAGGTCATTTCACGGCATGGCTTGGTCCGGTGGGTGGTAAACTGGTAACTAGCCACGGCCGAAGCCTCCCACCAGAGTAAGTATTTGAAATTATTCGATTTTTTTCTCGCATTTTAATCCTTCCCTAGACCTCCACGAACATTTCAAGACTAAGATAAGATAAATCCGTTCAGCCGTTCTCGAGTTTTAGTGAGACTAACGAACAGCAATTCATTTTTATATATCTAGAGACTAGAGACTAGAGATAAGAAAAGATGTAGGTATAAAAGAAGACTGAAATTCTAACAATTCCAGTTTGAAATTTATGGGATCCAAGCGTAAACTTTTCCGAATGATTGTGTATAGCACTGCAGATCTCGGCCTGGATCTTTGTTAAAAACAGTTTAAAAATCTTCTTCTATTCTTTGATCTACAGATACTATAAAACTATAAAACTGATTCAGCAAAAAAAAACTGACAAAAAAAGCCTGCTCAAAAATCAGACAAGATGTCAGCAGCGATGTCTACAGCTCATCGAGTAATATTAGTTAAGAGTCCGGCGACCTAACTAATTTCGACCTAGGCGACGTCCTAGACTAACTTCGCATTGGCTTAAGGTATTCTATCGCCATTTCGTCTAGAAGAAGAAGACGAGTGAAGAGAGCGAGTAATGGTACCTGACGAGCCTCTAAACTTACCTACAGAGTGACAAAGTGCAATTTCATTTTTTTTACGACTTTTGCGCTACCGTAATTATTCTTAAGTCACTAAGAATTTCCCTTGTATTATGGATTCATTTAACAGCTAATGATGTAGACAACCTCCCTATGTAATGGAATTTTTGATTTGCTTTGTCTACCTATTGAATAAATCAGTCAAAAGTGACCCCTTAAAATGCGGATATTTTTCATAGCTCTATTTCCGCTTGAGAACGTTTTTAAAAAAAAACCAAGAACATAGGGGCGAAAATATTGTTAATTTAATTGTACACGCTAAATTTCATCATAGTCTGAGAAACGGTTTTCAAGAAATTTCAGTAGTGCGTTTGTATGGAAATTTCAGAACGTCGCGGCCGTCTTAAGATGCGAAAGTTTGAAAGGATAGATGGATGGATATAGTAACTCAATCAGGCCAGAACAGCTGAACGGATCTGGACGAAATTTGGCACAGATAAAGATTACCACATTAGCTACTTTTTAACCTCTGCTAAACTTGCAAAATACAAATATTCACATCTATAAACAAACACATAGGGTCACGGCACACACCAATTTGTTAATTGTGTGAACATATGTGCGTATTGTATGTCATCTGCTACATGACTGGAGCCCGGTGTACGGCGACAGGCTCGCCCCCCAGGGTCGGATTTAGAGGTGTGGAGGTTCTAGGGCAACAGGAAAGTGGAGGCATCTTATTAGATCTTATTACATTATTACTCAAATAAAATGAAAAAAAAAAACCAGTCAAATATGTAATGCAATTTTATTTATGGCTATAAAACAAATTAAATTATTCAACTACTCATATTTGTAGAAATAAGTTTATATAAAAATAAGTTAAGTAAATTTCTTTAATTATAGTATGTTTTTTATGATTGCATGGGTCCACGTTTGACCACAACACACCTTATGGAAGTATCCTTTGTGGGGGCCTCTCTTGTGGCGGCCCCGGGGCTGCCGCCCCGCCTGCCCTGCACTAAATCAGGCCCTGTTGCCCCCTGTCACATTTGGGACTGAATATTGTCATAAAATATGATAGAGTATAGCAATACTTTTTACTATTTAACCAAATTTAAACCAAACAAAAATAACAAATCACAAATAATAAACAGAGCTCAGGTCAGTATCCGCGGGTAAAGTACCCAAAAGGCTGGCAACGTTACCTCGCTGAATAGCAATGCTAATTCGCTGACCGAGGTAAGCACCAGCCCTTTGGTCGTTTGTTCTCTCTATCAGACGCTTTGACAGCTCATTGAAGAGCAACCATGCGCTTGGACCCCAAGGGCCCAAAGTTTCTACCCCAAAAGGCAGAAATATGTATCCATCACCGAGGGATTCATATTTCCGCCTCTTGTGGGTTTCCGCCGATGTGGCATCCCACACCAGTGGCCTACCATGACTCCAGGGAATCAATGTCATTTTACTATTTAATATTTTTAATTTAATTTTTTTGTGTTGAAATTTTATGTATTGTTTTTTAATGTTATTTAATTTATTCTGTTTTGAATATTGTTGACATAGATGTAAGTGGATGTGTCCATTTTTATGTCATTAAACAATTTGAAATTAGTTTTTTTTTTGAAATCGTCCGGCGAAGTGTGGGTGTTGTATTACACCTATGCCAGCCCCCTCGGGGGAAAGGCGTGACGATATGTATTGTGTTATGTTAGAAATACCTTTTACGAGGGCCCCTATTTCTATGACTTCTTGTCCCATAGACTCAGTAAGGGCTTTCACACGATTCTTGCATCTCACCAATGAAAACACGAAAACCAGTAAAAATATTGAAAATCGCATGTTTGAATTAAAATTTCTTGAAAAACTTTGGGGATTTGATGTGTATGTTTAGTTTTTGGGAAACCAGATAGATTTCGAAAAATTTTATCTAGTTGGTTGAGGTTCTTTGGGTTAGTAGTGGCCAGCCAAAAAACTTTGATTTAAAAAATAGCTATCAAGCATCTTTGATTTTTTTTTCGTGTCACTGCTAAGACCTCCGGGATGTGGCGTGCGGCAAAGATTTTTTCTTTTTTTAGGGTCCCTACCACAAAAGGAAAAAACGGAACACTTATAGGATTATGATTTAAAACACGGGAAATTACTCACGTACGATTCAGTCGATTATTCCGACTATAGTTTCAACCGCATTCGGCGGTCTTCATCAGGGCGAGTGCGCGCGCGCGGCTGCGTCTCGCATAGCACTGAATATATTCCGACATAGTCGGAATAATCGACTGAATCGTACGTGAGTAATTTCCCGTGTTTTAAATCATAATGTGTGAAAACCACGTCAGTTTCCATAATAAAACTTATAGGATTACTTTGTTGTCCGTCTGTCTGTCTGTCAAGACACTTTTTCTCAGGAACGCGTAGAGGTACTACTGTCTACTGTCCCTTGGAGCTGTGAAAAAAACATACTTCTAAGCCAACGCAATCAAAAGATACAGCCGTTTATGTTGCAAATTTTCAACACTCGCACTTCGAGTTCACTCCCGTGAACTCAGAATCTTTAAATATTGCACGAAGCAACGTCTTATAGCACAGATAAAGGAAAAATTGCGAAAAGCATACATTTTTATTTACAGCGTTTTCTCATGAACATGTTTGTATGGAACCCTCAGCCCACGAGTCCGACTCGCACTTGGCTGGTTTTTTTAATTATGCGATGTCTCAGAGAACAAACACAAACTTTCGCCTTTATTATTAGCTTTAATTTGAGTACCGTCCTGAGGTACCGTCGAACTGACTTTGATTAAATTCTAAATTTTAAGTTTTTTTGACGTGACAACGTCTTATAATTCGATAGAGCCGGCTGCACGCACGAAAAAATGCGGCGTTGCCTAGCTCTGAGACGTTCCATGTAAGGCTTGAAGTGCAAGCGAGAGCGCGGAACGAGCGACAAAGAAGCACAATCGGCCTTTGCGTTCGGCAGCGTTCGACATCCGTCTCTCTCCTACTTGAGTGAGCACGTTGTCACGTTCAACTATCGTCAGTAAACCGACTTTACAGACAACCTATTTTTTATGACTAAATGGGCCTATGTTTGACCACAACACGCCTGATGGAAAGTGACGATGCGGTCTAAGATGGAGCACGCTTGCCCATGAGGTGCCGTCTCACTCTTGTCTTGAAGAGACCCAGGTTGTATCTATTGCAGGGGATCACCGTGGCAGGACGCGCGCAGTAGTTCCTACCAATAGAATTTTTAAATTCAATGGTCCGGCGACCACTTTAGACTACACATACATACATAACATACCATAAAATAACATAACATACATACATAACTTCGCATTGGCTAAAGGTTTTCTATTGACATTTCTATATGAAGACGACGAGCGAAGAGAGCAAGTAAAGATACTGACGAGCCTCTAAAGTTATCTACAGAGCGACAAAGTGCAACTTCACTCATTTTTTATGACTTTTGCACTTCTCTAATCATTTTTAGATAACTAAAAATGTATCTTGTATTATGGATTAATTTAAAAGCTATTGATGTTGACAACCTTCCTATGTAAAGGAATTTTAGATTTGTTTCGTCTATCTATTAAATAAATCAGTCAAAAGTGACCCCTTACAAATGCAGATGTTTCAGAATTTCAGATAGCTCTTGAAGACGATTTTTTTTTTTAAAACCAAGAACATAGGGGCGTAGATATACGAGTAGTTCATTTAATTGTACATGCCAAATTTCATCATAATCTGACATAAGGTTTCCAAGAAAATTTACAATTGACGAGTTTCTTTGGAAATTGTCACAGCGTCGCAGAATCCTTACCTAATCAAACTATGTCAAGCTATGAAGACATAGGGGTCGCGCGGTTATTGATTGTAGCTAACCACTAGTTACTAGTTAACTAAGTGTCCCAGAATGCAAGAGTAATGTAGGCCGGCGCAGTTAGCGATGCCAAGTTTAAACGCAGTTTAGTTTTAACTGTGCTCTTGAACGGACTGACTGGTTATTTAAATTGGTAAGCTAAAAATACCTCCTTGTTCACATAAAGCGATTTATGTCATTTTTTAACCGACGAAACGGAGGAGGTTAAAAGTCTACGCGTTACACGCGAAAAACTTTTAACAGAGTAAAGAAAGTTTGTAGAGAAAACTTTTTCTGTTAACATTTTTAATCATTTTAGGTGAACTAAGAAGAAACTTTCCCAAAATTTCCTTACAGCTTGACAAAAAATAGTAAGAAACAAGTAACAAGAGTCCGGCGACCTAACTAATTTCGACCTAGGCGACCTAGACTAACTTCGCATTGGCTTAAGGTATTCTATAGCCATTTCGTCTAGAAGAAGAAGACGAGTGAAGAGAGCGAGTAATGATACTGACGAGCCTCTAAAGTTACCTACAGAGTGACTAAGTGCAATTTCAATTTTTTTATGACTTCTGCACTACTGTAATCATTCTTAAGTAACTAAGAATTTCCCTTGTATTATTGATTCATTTAACAGCTAATGATGTAGACAGCCTCCCTATGTAATTGAATTTTTGATTTGCTTTGTCTACCTAATGAATAAATCAGTCAAAAGTGACCCCTTAAAATGCGGATATTTTTCATAGCTCTATGAGAACGTTTTAAAAAAAAAAAACCAAGAACATAGGTGCGAAGATATTGTTAATTTAATTGTACATGCTAAATTTCATCATAATCTGACAAATTGTTTTCAAGAAATTTGAGAAGCGCGTTTGTATGGAAATTTCAGAACGTCGCGAACCAAAACCCGGCTGCAAAATGTTGTACCGTCTTCAAAACGATTCAAATGACACCTCACATGTCGAAATACATCAAGCTGTTCAGGCTGTAGGGCGTGAGAAAGAAACCTCATACATACATATCCACATACACTCGAAATATATTACCCTCCTTCTTGCGTAGTCGGGTAATGATAGTGGCGCAACAGTGTATGCTACTGTGTTGTAGGTACATATATCAACCAAACATCATATTTCGCCTTACTTGGAGAGCGTTGCCATATCATCACTTAACATATCGTTTTTTTAACGCCTTTCTCCCGAAGAGGCTGGCAGAGGTGTAATATAACACCCACCCTTCGCCGGACGATATGCAGTCCCAAATGTTACAGGGGGCAAGCCTGTCGCCATACACCGGGCTCCGTTCACGTAACAGACAAGAAACACGTAATGACGTCTCCGTCATCCGTTTCTTTCGAACTTGTTGTAAATGACTTATTTCGGTCTTGCTTAAGCATCGATTGACGTCACTACGTGTTGCTGACTGCTATACCTTGTTTTTCTGGATCATGACGCTTGGAAACCAACGATACGTCATAGCTACATAATATTATTGTACCCTGGATCGATTAGCCTATACCTACTTATACTTACCTACAATTTTTTTTTTTTTTAATGTAGAATAGGTCGGCGTTTGACCACCAACTCGCCTGATGTTAAGCGACGTTGTGGTTTAAGATGGAGCACGACGACCTATAAGGTACTTATTCACTCTAACCTTGAAGTTTACTAGAGTGAAGAAGTACAAAGACGGCAGTTGCGTGAGGCGCTACAAGTGCGCTACTGCTCAGACCCGTCTTCGGAACATAATATTATAATACTATGCCAAGTGTAAATATCTATTGGCGAGTAAGCGAAGCCTGCAGCGCACGCGTTGTATTGTTGGCCAAGATATCGCGAAGCAAAAGCGAAGCGTCTCCGTTTTAGTTTGAGTACAAATGCTTTCTCATGTGTGGATGTACGCAGTGCCGAATTAAGCGAGCGCGGGGCCCATAGCAAATGTGAGAGGGCGTTTGAGTAGTAGGTTTCTCACCAAAACACGCCAAGTATGACCAGCGCTTTTTTCCCCCTATTTTGAGAAATTTGGCGCCGCATAATTATCTGCTTTGAGAATAGTTATCAGGTGTAGAGCTTGACTGCCTCGGTGGCTCAGTTGGTAGTGAACCTGCCTTCTGAGCTTGGGGGCGTGGGTTCGATTCCCACCTAGGGCAAACATTTATGTGACGAACATTTGTGTTTGTTCTGTGTCTGGGTGTTAATAAATATTTAAGTATGTATTTAAAAATATCTAAGTATGTATATCAGTCTCTGGCAGCCATAGCACAAGCTTTGCTTAGTTTGGGGTCAGGCGACCGTGTGTGGAAGTGTCCCGATTTTTTAAAATTATTATTATTATTAATTATCGTTTTTTGCGCGGGGCCCGTAGCAGTTGCTGCGTCCTGCTATGTGGCTAATCTGGCACTGATACCACATATTAATAAGTTTCACTCAAAAAAAACGTTCAGGCAGAGAGATGAGTGGGCTTAAATATGCGGGGCCCCCTTTCGCGCGGGGCCCGTAGCAATTGCTACTTTTGCTACAAAGTTAATCCGACACTGGGTGTATGCCTGTTTCCTGTGCAGGTCGCATTTCTCTACAATGTCTCGCAAAATTTTGTAAGCATCAGGGAGATGTATTCGGAGATTTGATATTTTCATCTCACTTTTTTTCGTCCTTGTTGCTCTCGTTTGAAACGTCATAGGAGTGAAAGTGACCAAGATAAAATCTCATCTCATCTCACGCGCAGCAATAGCCCCCCAGGAGTGGTAGCGCTGTTCTTCGAATTAAGTATTATGGAATTTTTTTATCGGTTTAGTTTTTGGTTTCTAGGGTTCCTTACCTCAAAAGGAAAAAACGGAACCCATAAAGGATCACTTTGTCGTCTGTCTGTCTGTCCAGACCCTTTTTCTCAGGAACCCAGGTCAGAAATCAGGAGGTATCAAGCTGAAATTCATTTTCAATTACTGAGCTCTACTGTCCCTTGGAGCTGTGAACCAAACTTTTAAGCCAACGCAATCAAAAGATCCAGTCGTTTATGCTGCAAATTGTCGACATTAGCAAGGGAATCAAAACCTACAGGGTACTTCCCATGAACTCAGAATCTTGAAATTTGGTACGAAGCAACGTCTTAAGACAACCTAGAGAATAAGATGGCGCACGGCGTATGGTCTAAGTGAAGTCAAAAACCATCCATAAACTACGCTACTGTCGTATATGTACACAACACGCATACATTGACGCAAAAAAACTACGCTACTCGCTTGGTCATTCTTACCTCGACATTATGTGCATTGGTTTATGGTATAATTTCGTGTACAAAAATATACATAGTTCATTATAAAAGTGTGGCCAGGACTACATTTTGAGGTTCTTTTTAAAAACTGTGCAGTTTTGTTACAAGCCAATTTTGAAAAAGCCGTAACATTAAACTCTTACGAATATGTGCAGTTTTAAAATATTAAATCTCCTAAGGTTTAAACGGAACGGAAATGGCTAACGTAGAGTTTGGGAATTAATATTCATATTCGTGCAATAGTAAATGTTTTTCATGGCAACATTACCACGCACACACATTGAAAAAGAAGTGGCTTCAGCGAGATATAACGCAGTGTTCCATCTTTTCCTCTACATTGATATGAGCCCGCGAATCATTTCCTCATTTCTCATACGGACCGCTAGAGTACGGAATACTCTGCCAGACTGTGTGTTCCCTGACACTTATAATCTGGGTATCTTCAAGTCTCGAGTGAATCGGTTCCTTCGAGTGAAAAGTCATGCTTTGCACAACGAACTATAGTCAATTTTCCAACTTTAGTACCTAGGACTAACTCTTAGATGGCGCTATTCTCAATCATTGATATGCTTCTTACTTCCATCTAGATGGAGTTGGACGTCCACCTCACGAGGGAAGGAGACGAGCCGTGGGGGTTCGAGTTTGTCGGTGGAGCTGAATGCCATGTTCCACTAACTGTTGATAAGGTTTGTACCTAGCAATAAAACAAATTTTTTTAAAATATTTTTTATTTAAAAAATTACACTCCACGGACTCCGGGGACCGTGACCTTTATTAACTAAAACCTAAATTATTATTTAAGTGGAATACAGGTAGAGGGGGTTAGTTATTAAGTCTTAATTCTAAGGCTAGGTTAAAGGTTATCAGAATTACTTATTGCATTGTGAGTACACCACGAGCAGACCAGCGACCCGCAAGCAGCACCGATCACGAGTATGACGCATGTGCCAGCCATCGCTCTCCTCAACCATATTTGAGGGAAGAGAACGACCCGACACACGACGCCAGCGCAAGAAGGTGCCTTCGATAGTGAGCATGAATGCTCGAGATGTACTCACAATTTCTATAAGACGTGAAATTATTACAATTCTTATTGTCATAACATCATGGCCTCCTCCCGACTCAGAGCCTCCATCACCACCGCCTTCCGATCTCTGATGGCCATCTGCAGGTGATGCAATCGATGCTCGCCGTAAAAACCGGCTAATGGCATCGTCTTCGATGTTTTGGAATGTTTATGTTGAGGAATTAAAAATTTAAAAACATCCCATCAAGCTGAAAATACTGCAAATTGATTCACCTTTCAAACAAAAAAAAAATTGTGCGTGGAGTCCCACGCGGAATAAGTGAAACTTCAGTGTATCTTGCTTTCTCTCTCCCTCTTGCGTTGTAATATCGGACGCTGCTCGTTCCAACGCTCGCGCTGGCCTGTAACAGTATACTACGCGCATGCGTTCGAGTGCCTCGCACTCACTCTCGCTCTGTCTCTTTCTATTCCCCCTCCCCAGGAGCGTTAAACGTTTAACGCACCTTGTTGGAAGTCGCGTTAGAAGTTTCACTTCAAAAGCAAAATGAATAACGGTTTATCCGTTCGGAAGCTGCGATACTACAGGTAGACACACACAGTGACGTCAAACTTATAACACGTCAGTTTTGTAATAAGTATTAAAAAACAAGGTCTAGTGTTACGGGAGCTTACACCCGATGACGTCATTCGTCATTGTCATCGTCTCTGTCGAACTTGTTGTCAATTACTTACTCCGGTCTTGCTTGCGCATCGATTGACGTCACTGCGTGTCACCCACGTGACCATTTTAGTCTCGGATAGCTATACCTGGCGAAGTATATTATTATACTATGACTAGCTGCACCCCGCGGTGTTACCTGCGATTAAAAACTAGCCTATTTGTTAATCCAGGGTATAAGCTACCTCCATAACGAATTTCATCACAATCCATCCATCCGTTTGAGCGTGAAGAAGTAACAAACATACACACTACACACTTGCGAACTTTCGCCTTTAAAATATTTGTGTGATACCTAGCACTTAAGTGAGTACTGCGATTCCTCGGACCCTGCTCTTAGGGACAGGGTAGTGTAATTCAGACACAAGAGAACAGGGTCCCTAAATCAGACGTCACATTGGTTATGACCTTCGTGTAAGATCTTAAAGTTTGTTCAAGTAGGCCGAGTAGCTAGCCTTGGAGGGCTATTCCTACGCTTGAGATGAGATGCTATTTTATCTTGGTCACTCTAACACCAATGACGTTTCAAACGAGAGCAACAAGGACGAAAAAAGGTGAGATGAAAATCACAAATCTCCGAATAGGGATGTGAGAGTTTTTAGGCCGTCTGAAGGGTTCAGGTAGAGCAATATTTAAACACAATCTTTTTTTTTCTATTTTATTTAGTTCCCTAACAGAATTATACTATAATCTAGACTATGGACTAATAAAACTATAAAGTAATAACAGTTTGTACAATTCCTAAAACAGTGAACCTAAAAATTAAAATACAAAACTACAATTTTATTTTTAATTCGGCACTAACCAACAAACTGGGTGTTGAAAAACCCGTGTCTTGGTAGTTAGTCCTTCCAATTGTCTTAATACTAAGTTCTGTACCATACTTGTATTTTACTTAGAAAAATGTATAACTTAATGAGTAATTAATTTTATAGAATTTTGTAAATTATTGGAATAATAAATTTAGTAAAAATTAAAATTAAAATTATAGATTAATAGTGTTAGAAGCAAATAATTTCCGTATTATCATAGTCAAACTTATATATATAGTCTAATAGTAATAGATATAGATAGAGATATAGTCTGGAATAGCACATACAATACAATACAATACATCTTTATTGCACACCAAAAATACAAAGTAAAACAAACATTAAAAAAATTAAACAATAAAATATCATTCGGCAGTACAAGTATATTAATTAACCGCGGATCACAGCTAATCTATTTAATCTATTCAAAGTCAAAGTCAATATGTTTTTATTTAATTGGGTATCAAAGATACACGTTTGAACGTCAAAGTTTTTTAATAGACTCGACCGCCTTGTTCGGATAAAGAGCCTCTACTCAGAAGAACAGGCAAGAAACAGAGGAGCATATTTTTTAAAAAAAAAAAAAAAAAATACTATCTCACAAATTTATGCTTACAATTGGGTAATTTCTATGTACCTACTAGGCTACTTGGCGGAAGTGGAAGGTTCCAGACATCTTTGTCTTCTAAATAATTGTTAACCTTATAACATTCTCTTCTTCATTGATGTAGTTTTACATGTGATTTGAATTTTCCTTCAGTGAGCCCTGTTATATGTTTCGGGATTATGTATTCTCCCTAGCCCGTTCTTCTATAAAACAACCAAGAGTACGAAAAAGCGGCATCGTTTTATGGTTGACATACCTACAACACGCACGAAGCGCTTTGGTTCCTCATTTCTCATACGGACCGCTAGAGTGTGGAATACTCTGCCAGACTGTGTGTTCCCTGACACTTATAATCTGGGTGTCTTTAAGTCTCGAGTGAATCGGTTGCTTCTAGGCAAGCGTGCTTCATCGTAGGCCGCATCACTGCTTATCATCAGGCATGTTGAAGGCCAAACGCAAGCCTATTATGTAATAAAAAAAAAAAAAAACGAACACGGTTGCTTAAAAACATTTATTTTTAATTAAATACATTTGTTACTTAAAATAGAAATTAACAAGGACAAACACAAATGTCTGACCTAGGTAGGAATCGAACCTCCGCCCCAAGCTCAGAAGGCAGGCTCACTACCAAACTGAGTCACCGAGGTAGTCCATTTCACTTTTTTTTTTTTGTTTCCTTTCCCATCCCGGGGGGAGTTTGGCGTCGCATGTCTTGTGCATTTGTTAGTGTATTGTACTGATGATGAAAAGGTGATAATGACGATGATGATTCCCTCCCCTTTCCCCATTTCAGTAAAGTGATGGATACTTTACTGAAACTTTAAGTGCAGTTTTGTAGAGAACACGAAAAGTCACGTTTCGCAATGTTTGTCTCATTTGCCCACGCTCGTGCACGTTAACAAACAGATAAAGGTTATTTTCCACCATTGTTACATTTGAACACTCGAAGAATCACAAGAAAATAACACAAAATTACAGAAATCAGAAATCATAATTTATTAATAACTCTTATAGTTATACGTCACAGTTGAATATTTATAATTAAAAACTTAAAAAAAAAACATCAGCGTTACGTCAGCACCTTTTCCCGCCAAAAACTATCCCAAATTTTACTCGTTGGCTTTTTTTTTACTTTTTGGCTACAGTAGGTCGATTCATTAAGCCTAGCGGTTACCCGATGACATTGTTCTATTTCCAACGTTGGCAGGGTGACAATCAGTATTGGCCTAGCTCCTTGATCTTGTGCAACGGATTGATGCATTGGTATTATTGACAACTAAAATGCGTTGCATAAAACACTAAGTTTATGTAGTTGTAGTTAGCACGCGATGTTTTTCGTTAACAATGTTTATCTCAGATCAACCTAGAGGAAAAGATGGAACACTGCGTTATATCTCGCTGAAGCCACTTCTTTTTAAACGTGTGCGCGTGGTAATGATGCCATGAAAAACATTTACAATTGCACGAAAACTAATATTAAGTAATTCCCAAACTCTACGTTTGCCATTTCTGTTCCAATATCCAACCTCAGTAGATTTGATATTCTAAAACTGCACATATTTGTAAGAGTTTAATGTTTTTCAAAATTTACTTGCAAAAAAACTGCACAGTTTTTAAAAAGAACCTCAATATGTAGTCCTGGCCACACTTTCATAATGCATTATGTATATTTATATACACGAAATTATACCATAAACCAATGCAAATAATGTCGAGGTAAGAATGACCAAGCGAGTAGCGTAGTTTTTTTGCGTCAATGTTGCGTGTTGTGTACAGTAGCGTAGGTTTTGGATGGTTTTTGACTTCACCTAAACCATACGCCGTGCGTCCTCTTATTCTCTAGCTTGATCTGAGATCGTTATTTAGTTTATTTTTGTTATTTTTGCACACCCTGTCCCATACTCATTTGTCGTATCCTCTCCATCCTAAGGTTGCCTGGAAGAGATCGCTTTTAGTGATAAGGTACACTGGTGACACTATATAATAAGTTTTATTATAATTTTTCTCTTGTTGTTTTGTTATTTGTGGTCTGAACAATAATAACAAATAATAATAATATTTTTTTATTTCAATAACTACATGGTAAAGATATAAAAAACTATCAGATAAGTACAAACATTTTTTTAGGAACAATAAAAGAATTTTGCCTGAACTAGGTAGTCCTGTTTGTCAGGCGTTAAACACGGCAAAAACTTAACTTAAAATAATCATTGCATACTTATATACATATCTAATACAATAAAATGCTAATTAATTTTAAACTATAAAATAAACTTACTGTAAATTTAAAATTAAACCTAGAAATTAAACACAAACAAATAACAACTTCTCTGTATTTTCGTAGGACATATTTTGGAGAGCTTCTTTAACAGTTTGCTTACATTTTATATAAGTAAGGGCAAATAATTGCCCGAGAGAATTAGGTCTATTGTAAAGAAGCGGACATAAAAACATGAAAATTTTTCTTGTAAAAGCATGCTTTGTTGCTTTTTGAGGGCACACAATATCTTTCCGTCTTTTGTTAGTAATGTCAGCGTTGTAAGGAGTAGCTGCGTTCTGCTTTAGTACTATGCTCATTATGAAAAGCTGGCGAACGGTTAATACTTCACAAGATTTGTAGAGAAGGTTAGTAGGAAATAGGAAGGGACGGAAAGTTGACACCTTGAGGTTTGGTGTACAACATATTTTTACAGTCCCTTTTTACTGCCTCGCAGAAGGTGTAAAAAGTAGAGTACTCACCTCTAGGATAAAGCAGTGCATTGTCTTGTGCGGCTTGAACCCCTCGCTTCACTAAGGACTCTACATAACTCCCTCGCTGAGCGCGGAAGTTAATTCTAGAGTCCCTCGTTACGCTCAGGGTTCAATAAGCCGCCCGTTACGTAAGACACTGCTTTGTTCCCTCGGTGCACTAATCTACTATTGACTTTGACTTTGAACTAACAAATGTCAAATTATCCCAGTGCAGTAGACTAAAAGACATCGCATTTCCTCGGTCAAAACCTACTCTCTACTATACTAACTCTACCTCTCTCTCTCCAGGTGCAACCATCCTCGCCAGCGCAGGCCGCGGCGCTGCAACCCGGCGACGTGGTCGCGCGACTCGGCGACCGACTCGCGGCCGAGCTGTCGCACGAAGCTGCGCTGGCTATTGTCGCCGAGTCAGTGGCCAGCCTTAGCTTGGGGATCTGCCGGTTGGTATACAGTATACACTAGCCTTATCCTACTAATATTATAAACGCGAAAGTTTGTAAGAATGGATGGATGGATGTTTGTTACTCTTTCACGCCAAAACGGCTGAACAGATCTGGATGAAATTTGGCAAATAGATAGATTATAGTCTAGAATAGCACATAGGATACTTTTTAAAGTTAACTATAAAATCGAAAGTAACTCTGTCTATCTGTCTGTTTGTAGGCTTTTCACGGCAAAACGGCTGAACGTATCTTGATGAAATTTGATAAGTAGTTGCAGTATGTCACAAGGAAGGTTTTTGGATACTTTTTTCTGAATAAATAAATCTTTTTGTCATGACATTCTATAAATTGATAATAAAACGCGCCGCTTACCAAATGCGTCAGACAACATCACAGAATAGTACGTAGTTGGTACTAAAATAACAACTGACAACTAAATTTAGAACTCCGCTCAAAACCAGCCAATATTTTTCTTAATGTTGAACTCTGATCTCTTTTGTAACGGATTATTATTCACTAGCTGCGCCCCGCGGTTTCACCCGCGGTCCCACAGGAACAGTTTATTTTTAGAGATAAAAAGTACCATACGACCTTTTCTGTATCCCAGACAACGTGTATGCAAAATTTCAAGACGATTAGTTTAGTCGTTGACACGTAAAAGCGTTACAAACGAACAAACTCACTTTCGCATTTATAAAGAATAAAAAGAAATCACACATAAATAAATCAAAAACTACTGTAACGAACCGAGAGCAACTAGGCCAAAACTGAAAGTACACCATAGAAAAAATAATTATTATGGGACGCGTACTAGACGGTGGATAGTGCCAAGATTGTGCAATGATCTGCCGGCGGAGTTTGAGGATGGGTTAAGGACTAGAAGTGGATTTAAGGTTGCATTGAAGAAGCTACCGTTAGAAAGAATGACGTAATAAAAAATAAGATTGTCAATAAACTGTTTTACAATACATAGTATTAAGGTTTTAAACTCTTGCAGTCAACTTCACTCTTAAAATGTGAAAGTTATCATTATTACTATTTATAATTTATTGGTTTTTGACAAACTCATTCGTATGTAACCTCATGATGCTGCGTTGTAACCACAATATAGTGTAAATATGAAATGAGAGTATATTTCTGCCTACAAACTGCTACGCAGTTTGGCAGAGTTGTATATTAATGCATAAGTATGTTAGTAACTTAGATAAATAAATAAATAAATAATAAAAAAAAATATTAGTTAGGATTATGTTGATAAATAGTTACAGCATATCACGAGGAAGTTTTATGGATACTATTTTCTAAATGAACGCGAACGAAGTTGCGGGAACAGCTAGTACCTATATACTAAACCGAAAAATTGCCTTAAGCGCAGGTTGACCGCCAGCATGCTTTTTACGTTACACGACTTAAGAGTACCTATATATCTAGAGAGAGTTCCGTACTGTTTAAGAGTCTGGCGACCACTTTAGACTAACTTCGCATTGGCTTAAGGTTTTCCATTGCCATTTCGTCTAGAAGAAGAAGACGAGCGAAGAGAGCAAGTAATGATACTGACAAGCCTCTAAAGTTACCTACAGAGTGACAAAGTGAAATTTCATTTTTTTTTCACTTCTGCAATCATTCTTAAATTACTAAGAAATTCCCCTGTATTATGGACTCATATAAAAGCTAATGATGTAGACAACCTCCCTACGTAAAGGGATTTTTGATTTGCTTTGTCTATCTCTTGAATAAATCAGTCAAAAGTTTCCCCTTACAAACGCGGATATTTTTCATAGCTCTATTTTCTCTTGAGGATGTTTTTTTTTAAAAAAAAGTAGAACATAGGGGCGGAGATATAGTTCATTTAATTGTACATGCTTAATGGTTTCCAAGAAATTTGAGAAGCGCGTTTGTATGGAAACTTCAGAGCGTCGCGGTCAAAGTGACAGCCAACTTCTAGACTAGTGAGCGTGACACGTACGTCTTTTACTACGGTTGCGTCACACATTTTGATCATTTAGTACCTCACAGTTGGCTATTTTTCTTTGGCCCGTGCAAAGTTTTTTCAGTCCATCTGGACATATCACTTATCAAAGGACGCGACCTATTTATATCTGACTGTAGATTACTCATGAAATATTTTATAGATAAATTAATTCGATTAACTAGACAATCAACACGTCTAGTGCCAAAACTATTCAATTCAAAAGGCTAATTATAAATTTGAATGTCAATCTGCCCTTACATGTTAAATCCATGGTTATAGATTTGGCTAAAAGTAGATCCTAATTATATTTCATTTGCCGCTAAGTTTTAGACTAACGAAGATTGTTAAATTAAAAAAATCGGATCGTACAAAATGAAGTTCTATTTAGTTTACAAAAATCAGTAAGTTTTTTTTCTGTTTCAAAAACAGTGACGTTTTGTTTAAAAAAAAACGTAGAGAAAAAAAATAACTAGTTTTTTTTTTTACTTTAATAGTAATGTGTCTTTAGACAAATAAAGTGCTAAGTGCTAAATAAAAAAAAATATGGTCTACAACTGAAGTTTATTTAGCCAGTGTAAAGTTCTCGCACACAATTTTCATACTAGTTTTACTTGACGTTTAAGTTTTTTTAAAATTATTTTACAACAATGAGTGGTGAAAATAAAAGTGAGGTGTCGTTGTTATCTCAAATCATTTGGAAATACTACCGGAATGATTATTATGTAACGTATTTTTTTTATTCGCTTGTTTGCTTTACTTTGCTTTTTAGGGTTCCGCAGTAAATTAAGGAGCCCTTTAGCTTCGCCGTATTTTGCTATTTGTGATGCATAATTTAACGCTTCTTTTTTTTTGCTTAAATCATAAACTAGATGGCCACGTAATATTTTTTTTTGTTTGTTTCAATAATTATATTTGCCGACCCGAACTGCTTATTAAAATAGCTAAATAACGCTTCGTTCTGAACTATATCAACAAAGCCAAAACATATCATGCTACTACCATAAAAACTTTTTTTATGGTAGTAGCATGATAGCATAATAGCTCTTTGCCATGTAACCTCCTTAACAAATATAACACAAATTAAAAAAAAAACCTCTTTTCCAGCGGCCTGTACGATCCAGTGCTCGACAACTTCGAGCCAATTTACGAACCGACCGAACGGGCCGATTCCGACCTACGATCGGAACCGACTGAGGTATACCAAGACCTCTCTTTAGACGACCCTAACATCCTAGACCCTAGTATCACCGACCCTAGTCTTTGGGACTCTGGATATGCGACCAGACCTTTAACCGAGACAAGATCTTTGACTGCTTCTCCTTTCGTCCCTAATACAAAGCCTTACAGACCATTTTCGACTGAACCCTTAGAAGTACCACCGTTAGATGACCCTATAATCTTAAACCCTAATTATAAAGATACTTTTAATGTAAACGGTAACACTAAACCCGCTAAAGCGTTGGATTCCGAAGAAGATGATTTGCTGCGTCTTCTACCACTTGATAGAAATGTGGAACCGAAGTTTAAGTTGCCAGTTTCTGAAAAATTTGACCCGGATTGGGATAAAAAAGTTAGGGCAATGCTGGAAAGATGTGCTGATGGCGGGAAACGTGACAGTCAACAAATACAACATGAACTGGCTAGCTATTCCAATAAATCAGAAATTTCAACTGAAGAACTTCATGATATGAAAGCTACTAAGCAAGTCACTGTGCAAGAGAGTGTTGTTGAAAACAAAATAATTAAAGAGGAAACTAAGTTTGAAGTAGAAGAGTTTAATGCGCAGAAAATAGAGCAAGTGGCGTTAGAAGTTGTGGAAGAAAGCATTGAGCGCGCTGTTTCTGTAACTGAAGATATTAAGAAAGAGATTGAAGAAGAGAGAGCTTCAATGATTAGAGAGTTGAAAGTAGACGAAAGCGAGACGACTGAAATGAACATCGATACTGAAGAACATGAAAGAAAGGCAAAAAAAGTATCTGTTTGTAAAAGTGAAATGACTGAAGCAATTCACGAAACTGAAATCTTAGAAGAATCTACACAAAAATCAGAAATGACCGTGACAGAAAACGAAGATATTCAAGAAAAACTTGGACAAGGTGAGAAGTTCGTCGAAGAAAGAAGGTTGTCAACTAAGAAAGAGATGGAAGAAACTACTGGAATTGACAGCAGGAGAAAAAAGCCATCAGTTTTTGATAAACAAGAAGAAAATACTACAATTCATGAAGAAAAGAAGCATGAAACAGAAGAGTCTATATCAGCCGGCACAGTCAAAAGACAATCTATATTATTCGAAAATGATGATGAACCAAACAGAAAAGAAGTGTTGAGAAAAGTTTCTCATGCAGAAGAAATGAAATCAGAACATCATACTAGAGAATTTAGTTCCTCAGGAGTGTGTAATGAAACATTAAAGTCAGAAGGCAAACAGAAAGCATACATGATTGGACTTCAAACGATTCCGCATATCAAAGGATTCGTTCAATCATCTTATCATTTCGATCTGTTGCTAAGGACATTTTTTGTCCATCTAACTGACGTTATGGTAGCTCTTTCTAGATTTATTTTAACCCAACCTGCTCAAGAGCTTGAGAGTAAAGCAGAAAAAGTTGTCAAAGATAAACTTATTAAAGAATCTGTCGACAAAGATGATAGGTTTGAAAGAAAAGAGACAATGCATAGACGTGAAGATATAAAAGACAATGAGGTGATAGTTAAGGAGAAAAAAGTACAGGAGAAAGATATGAGGCAAGAAACTAAGGTTGTACAAGCTAAGCAAGATATTAAAACTGCTAAAGTTGAGACGCAAGAACGTAAAGAATTTAAGAAAGAAACTCATAAAATGCAACAAATTAAGCAAGATGTGATGAAATCAGAGCAAGTAAAATCCAAAGATTTATTTTCTAAACAAGAAATACAAGTTGAATCGGAAGAAGTGGAAACAAGGAAGAAATCTGGCGCAGAAATGGCACAGAGAACTCAAAGAAAATCCCGAGATTTAACTCAAAAGATGGACGCTGTAATCACAGAATTTGAGACTAAAACAGGAATAGAAGATAGACTTGAAGTTATTGAACAAAGTGGAAGAAGATCCAGAAGCAGGAGTCATATCGAAGAGGAAGTCATGAGAGAAAGTGATCCTCTAGAATGGCTTGATAAAGTAGATAGCAGGAGAGCGTCCCAAGAAAGAACTGATATAACAGTAAACAAGGAATTCTCTTCTTACTCAGAATCCAAAGAAACAAAAAAATCTGAAACAAAACATGAATCTCGAACCACCAAAGTGAAACCAGGCAAGCAAATGTACGTAGCCATAGTCGAATCTCATGTCTACACCAACAAAGATGCTATTTTAGAAGAACAAGTCGCAGAAATTTCTGAAACGGCTTCTGTGGAGAGCTCCGAAGAAATTAATGCTGCATTAGAATCTTTTGAAGCTATTGCGACCGAAAATGTTGCAATAAGCAACATGGTCCAAACTGAAGAAAAACAACAAGCCCTTGAAGTAATCACAAACGCTCTACAAGAAGTAGTACAAGAAAAGCAAGAAATTTTAGAGGCGGTTAGCGATTTTACATCACAGATAACTGAGACGAAAGAAGCTCATGTAGAAACAAAATTAAATAAACAGGAAGCGGTTACAAAACAAGAAATTCTTACTACAGTCGCAGCTGAGACCACAGAAACAGTCGACGAGTCTAAAATAGAATCTTTCAAAGCTAAAGAAGTTATATCCAAGCAAGCAGTAGTATCTTCAGAAGATAATTACAAAGCTGCCGCCGAAAGCACGACTGCAATCATTTTAGAAGCAAGTAAAGAAGAAACTGCGAATGTTAAAGTAGAAGAACATCAAGCTGTTTCCAAAATAGAATCTCTCGCCATTGCTGTAGCGGAATCTACAGATGTCGTTGTAGACGATTCTAAAGTAGAAACATTTGAAAGCCAGCAACTTGAATCCACAAAGGCTTCAGTAAAATCTGAAGAAACCTTCAAAACTGCTACCGTAGGTGTATCTGAAGTTACTTTTGAAATAACGGAAGATAAACATTCAGAAAAGGCTAAAACTAGTGAAGTAACAATCAAAGAAGAAGCCCAACATCTAGCAGTAGCATGCATAATAGAAACCAAAACAGAACTCTGCAAAGAACCAAAGAAACCTGCCGAAGACGAGTACGCATCGCTCAAAATAGTAAAAGAACAAATCATAGACGCGGATGAATCTGTAGAAATATCGTCAGAATCAGAACTAAATGTCAAACAGAGCTTAGAAGTGGATATATCCAGTTCACACCAATCAATCTCGCAATCTCGCTATCAGTCCATCAGTCAAGAATCAAGCACAATACAAGAAACATCAAGCTCAGTTCAAGCAACGTCAAGCTCCATCCAAGAAACGTCAATTTCAACTGAAAGTCAAAAATCAGCCAAGTCCCTGCACATCAACACAAATCTAGCTCAAACACTAAACCGACAGACATCAGACCAAAGCGATGAAAACAATAACACCCCCACCCCCACCACTGTTCCCCCCACTCCCTTAACCGACGAATACGTCTTCAAATTGGAGATACCCCTACCCAAAAACCAAGGAACAGTCATTATAGAAGACAGTCCTGATAGAGAAGATCCTCATATTGTTAAAAAGGGCTTGGTTCCGTATATAGAAACTACAATTGAAGAGCAGATAATCTACGATCCTCCTTTACCGACGCCCCCTGAGGATAAGGTTACATCTCCTGTGTATACTAAGCCAGGTTTGAAGGGAGGGGCCGCGCCTTTATTCAAAAAGGTAGGTTTGTTGGTAAGTTTGGTTTTTAAAGATCATTTTGTGAAAAGAGGTTTTAAGGTCTTCAAGACAAAAGTGAGACGGCACCTCATGGGCAAGCGTGCTCCATCTTAGACCGCATCGTCACTTTCCATCAAGTGTGTTGTGGTCAAACGTGGGCCCATTCAATCATAATAAATAAAAAAAGGTTTCAGAGCCTGACAAACGGACAAGTCCGCCATTTTGAAAAAGAAAGACTCGAGTATCCACAAATGTTAACACGTTATAAGCCACCGAAACGCACCGCTTGTTCTGGATTGCAGTACAGAGTATTTACCACTTTTTAGGTGGTTCGACGCCAGATGAGATTAGGTTTTTAAGTTAAATATCTAGGTGGCATTGAACGAGTTAAAACATTTTTATTTTTTTCAGATCATTCACATAAATGTTTAATGTGCTTAATAAAAGTTACAAAAGTCATACCATGTTTTATTTTATGTCATATTTTGTTTTAAAATCAATTTGGTTGCCTTCATTCGTAGTATTATTTTATTCTGTGCTTTTACCTTCACTTTGCTCGTTTAATGCTGCGTACAGACCAAAGCAAACGAAGTCCAACGATATGCTGCATCTCGTTTTATTCTATTGAAACGAAACGGGACGCAGCGCATTCTTTGGCACTCGTTGGCTTGGTGCGTACCCAGCATTACACCAGGACCAGCCACAAATCTATACAAACCTATTTTCACTTACAGGAATATATTCGTGAAATCGAACGAAAGTCCTCTCTCCTGGCCTCGGCCATCGACGAAACAATTAAAAGCATAGAGGAGTACAAAGAAGAGGTTGGCATAGACACGGGAAGTGATGTCACGATTCAACTGTCAAACACGAAAGCGCGCGAAGAGGCGATGACTAATGGCGTTGCGAACGGACATGAACATAAAAGTGAACAGATAGTAAATGGTAAATAATTGTAACATAATTCTTAAATAAGAATGCTTTATTATTTGCTAAGTGCAGACAGGTCGTTGTGGAGATCATTGGGGGGCATTTGTCCAGCTGTGGATGTCTTCCGGCTGAAATGATGATGATAATTAATTCTTTATTTCACTAAGTTAAAATTTTTTCACCTCACAAGCTCGGTAAAATGTTTGTCATTCGAAATTTGAGTGCAAAAGCGCATGTTATCCGCAAGCATGGAAAGAGTTTTTAAAATTCGAACCTTAGAATAATCACATTACTTAGTCAGTACGACTACATGATAGAAAAATATTTTCCTCGCTGTAGTATGGTGAAAAGTTGTGTGCAACTACGAGTATATAGCAAAGTTATTCGGCGTCTCGTACCTTTTAAACCCTCGCTACGCTCAGGATTCTATATTTGAACCATTTTCTCCGCTCGTGGTTTAATCCTAGGATCCTTCGCTTGCTCAGGTATCACTAAAAGTAATCGCGCCAAAAAACAGTTTTGCAACCTTGCATTAAAAATAACTATTTCACCTCCCAGGCTCGGAAAAATGCCGTATGT
The DNA here is from genome assembly GCA_911728515.1 of Peribatodes rhomboidaria. NCBI lineage: Eukaryota > Metazoa > Arthropoda > Insecta > Lepidoptera > Geometridae > Peribatodes > Peribatodes rhomboidaria. Next base: position 2,087,387 of record OU452196.1, on the reverse strand, counting down.
CATTCGAAATCTGAGTGCAAAAGTGTAGTTATCATTTGTAAGTGTGGAAAGAGTTTTTAGAAGTCGAACCTTTCTCTTAATAATTTTCTAAACTAAAAATAAATTTTATGTCAGTGCGCCAACCTCATTTTTAGACTCATCACACTGGCTAGCATGACAACTGCATTAAAAAAACTTATTTTAATTATTTCTAGCACCTAGGACTTTCCTTGGTATAGTTTTTTTTTACAAATGTTGGAGTGATGATGATAAGCTGATGATGACCTAATGAATCCCTCCCTTTTCCATATTTCAGTAAAATTATGAATACTTTACTGAAACTTTAAGTAGAGTTTTGTAGAGAACACGAAAAGTCACCATTGGCAATGTTTGTATAATTTGCCCATACTCGTGCACGTTAACGAACCGATAAAGATTAACAATTCACCATTATTACACTTTAACACTCGAAGAATCACAAGATTTAGAAATTAATACAAAATTACGACAACACCTTTTCGGTTCCCGCCAAAAACTAGGTATATTAACACGTGACATTTTCTATTGCAGGAAGTACCCAAGAGCAGTCAAAAGAAAGTTCAAAAATGAACGGGACAGATGTAGACAGTGCGAGAGAGAACGACGCATTACCAGGATTCAAACCCGTTATTTTCAACCCTGAGGAATACCAGGCGAAGCTTTATGAAGAAGTTACTAGAGTACGTACATTAGAGGGACCCTATTCGGAGATTTGAGATTTTCATCTCATCTTTCTTCATCCTTGTTCCTTTCGTTTGAAACATCATAGGTGTGAGAGTGACCAAGATAAAATCTCATCTCATCTCACGCGCAGGAATAGCCCCCCTGCAGTTCTATCTCATCGAAACTAGATGGCGTGACCATCAGCTACTAATAGTAGCTGACAAACTTGACAGATTTCTTTACAGATAACCAAGTTATTTTAGGTCAAACCATGATCTATAAAACAAGGTCTAGTATTCCGGGAGTGAACACGTAATGACGTCACTCGTCATTGTCATCGTCTCTTTCGAACTATTTGTAAATGACATATTTCGGTCTTGCTTATGCTTCGATTGACGTCACTACGTGTTGTCCACATGCCCATTTTTGGAGTATTCAACGTGCTGGTATTGGATGTAGTAATACTTAATATTCAACCCTTCAAAGTGAACAACATACAACATACAAATAAAACACGAGTTTTCAAAATTTGAGAAAAACTAATAATAATCAAGCCTTTAATTAATCATTTAAGCTAAATTGATCACGTGACTCGTTATTTTGAATGGGGACTAAATTATTTTTCTTTGAATTTAGCAAACTTGTGTTAAAAAAGTTGTTTTACTGACGGCTGGAACAACACCCTTAAGAGTCCGGCGACCACTTTAGACTAACTTTAGGCTATAGTATACCAGCCAATGCTTAAGGTATTCTATAGCCATTTCGTCAAGAAGGAGATGACGAGCGAAGAGAGCAAGTAAAGATACTGACGAGCCTTTAAAGTTGCCTACAGAGTGACAAAGTGCAATTTCATTTTTTTTATGACATTTGCACATCTGTAATCATTCTTAAATAATTAAGAATTTCCCTTGTATTATGGATTAATTTAAAAGCTAATGATGTAGAACAACTACTTTCTCCGTCATATAAATTATATATATATAATATGTATATAGATACATTATATATTATACAAATAACATACAAAGAACTGACAAAATCCAGTGGTCCAACTACCAGTTAATCCACGGAACTAGTGGTCCGACTTTAAAATATCATCCACCAAATGAAAGCTTTTACCATGATCCTAAATACAAGCTCTAGCATTCAGCAAACACGTAATGACGTCATCGTCATCCGTCTCTTTCGAACTTGTTGTAAATGCCTTATTTCGGTCTTGCTTAAGCATCGACGTCACTACGTGTTGTTTAATGCTACACCTGGCGGAGCACATTATTATATCATGACTTTTACTTGTAAAAATCACACTAACTACTACTACATTATACGATCACTTGCCACAGGCTATAAAACGAAGCCGAAGTCGAAAGAGCTATAATAATTATAATAAAGCTTTATTTTTTAACACATTAAAAAAAATATTTACAAGTAAATGTATATATATGTGTATAAATGTTTAAGTTTACAAAACATTTCTGTTATGATTTTCAAAGGTGTTAGAGTCTTAGCTTACATTTCGCTCTTTATCTTGCTGATCTGCTCCACGTCCTGCATAGCTCTTTCGAATAGTCGAAAGACGATAGTCGAAAGACCTATGGCCCTATTTGGAGATCTGAGATTTTCATCTCACCTTTTTTCGTCCTTGTTGCTCTAGTTTCAAACGTCATAGGTGTGAGAGTGACCGAGATAAAATCTCATCTCATCTCACGCGTAGGAATAGCCCTCCTAGTCTTGTTTATCTTTCATTGATTGGTCGCAGGCCCCTGAGCCAGCGGCGGAACACCGTCCGTACGTGTCGGCGACGGGTGAGCCGCTCGGCACCGTGCGAGGGATAGTGGATGGACTGGACGACGCGATCGTTGACGAGGAACTCGCTAGTACGTACGAACACTGACACTCTTTGTAGGTCTTTGGGTTTCTAAGTTCTAGGCTTTGAGCTTCTAGGGATAGTTGACGGACTGGACGACGTTACGGTCGACAAGGCCCTCGCCAGTACGAATTAAGCACTGGTACTCCTTTAGGTCTTTGGGTTTCTAGGTTCTAGACTTTGAGCTTCTAGGGATAGTGGACGGACTGGGTGACGCGACGGTCGAGGAGGAACTCGCGAGTACGTACGAAACACTGACACTCTTTGTAGGTCTTTGGGTTTCTGGGTTCTAGTGTTTAGGCTTCCTAGGAATTGTGAACGTCTGGACGACGTTACTGTCAGTGAGAAACTCGTCAGTACGTACGAAATGACTAGCGGAGTTAGGGGCCCGGGGCTAGAACTAGGGGGCTCAAGCCATCTCCCGCATAACCACTCTGCCCGCCCCTTGGGCTGTTGGAGGATTTCCCTATGGTAAAAAACTCTATACCAAAATCTTACCTACCAGGATAAAGCTTGCTTTTACCTCAGTCAAGCCCCCACAAACCAAAATCCAAGATCCGCTGCTGTATGAAACGTTGACATTCCTTATTACCTTCCCTAATACCTTGTTACCTTCTAGGTCTTTGGGCAGGACACGTGGCTAGGCGAAGTGATGACAGATAGCACAGTAAGGGCTGCAAGCAAGGGTCGTTTTAACATGCAGCCCTAAGAGCGTATGCTTATGCCCAACAGTAGGATAAGGATGGCCCTAAATAATTATGATGAGCTACTGCTATGTGGGTTTCTGATTTACTAAGAAACTATAATATACTAAGCAGTTTTGTATTTCCACAGAGGAACTAGGGAAACCAGGATTGACGGAAGACAAGATCGCCGAGTTGATATCCGGCGAGTCGGAGATGCTGAGGGAAGCACACGTCATGGGGTGAGAGCAATACTATAATATATTTATTTGATGTAACATAACATCGTCACGCCCTCACTTGACCGGACGAAATTAATTCCCAAAGGTGACAGGAGGCGAGCCTGACGCTATACATCGGGCTCCAGTCATGTAGCAGATGACATACAATACGCATATTATGTTCACACAATTAACAAATTGGCGTACGGGCGGGATCAAACCTGCTCCTTCTGGCTTGAGAGACGAACCTTCTCCAACTAGGCTATCATCGCTTAAATCATAACACAATTTCTTGATTGTGTACCTACACCAAAAATTACATAAGTTACATAAGTTGGGGAGATGTTAGGATGGATGTTTGTTACTCAATCACGCCATAACAACTGTACGAATATGAATGAAATTTGGCACAAAGACAGATTGTAGTCTGGATTAACACATGATGCACTTTATAACCGCGGGTGAAAATGATAAAATACGTAGTTCCATAATAGTTATACATTTTATTGCTTTTCTGTTAGGCATATAGGTACAGTGATCTCATGATATTAAAATACGAAAAAAATAGATATTAAACAGAAGACATTTTTGTAAAGTTTTTGAGGTGCTAAAAAAAACAATTTATTACCAATAAATTATAAAAAAAACAATTATGTACCTTAGTGGAACCCTGTCCCCCACACTAGTTAACCTGTGTCGTGAGGTCACAGTTTTCAACTCTGGGCATGATCGGTTTCCCCGCAGAGATGAATTTATGCCTCAGATCAATCTAGAGGAAAAGATGGAACACTGCGTTATATCTCGCTGAAGCCACTTCTTTTTAAACGTGTGCCCGTGGTAATGTTGCCATGAAAACATTTACAATTACACGGAAACTGAGATTTATTCCCAAACTCTACGTTAGCCATTTCCGTTCCAATATACAACCTTGTTAGATTTAATATTCTAAAACTGCACATATTTGTAAAAATTTAATGTTACGGCTTTTTCAAAATTGACTTGTAAAAAAACTGCAGTTTTTAAAAAGAACCTCAAAATGTAGTCCTGGCCACACTTTTATATTGCACTATGTATATTTATGTACACGAAATTATACCATAAACCAATGCACATAATGTCGAGGTATGAATGACCAAGCGAGTAGCGTAGTTTTTTTGCCTCAATGTGTGCTTGTTGTGTACATATACGACAGTAGCGTAGTTTTTGGATAGTTATTGGCTTCACCTAAATCATACGCCGTGCGCCATCTTATTCCCTAGGTTGATCGGAGACTTTTGCTTGTTTTTATAATAACACAATTCTATTTAATTAAAACTCACACACTAAACTCAACCAAAACTCAACCCAGCCTGACTCGAGTTCTGACCTCCCACATGACGCGCCCTGACGACAGCGTTGACTTCAACAAGATTAAACCTCTCTACGAGTCGCTCAAGAACTCTGAGGTCCTGAAGGCGCTCAACGAAGAAATCAAAAGAGAGAGCGAGAAGAAGAAGAAGGACGAGAAGAAGTGGACGACGTTTCTGCAGAAGCCGAAGAGGCCGGTGCCGAGAGCGAAGTTTGGGTGTACGGGGTACACTGAAGCTGAGGAAATTGATTCTAACGTAAGTTTTTTTTATTGAGTGAGTCATAAAAGTATACAAGGTGCTGTTATGCAATTAAAAACATCAAGTTATCGATACTAAGTAACATATTTTATGAGGCTCATTTGGTCTCAAGATTTGAATTCAGATTGAATTTCATTGCTTTTCTTCCTTCTGTTAATGACATAGAGTGTATTAATTTTAGTTCATCTATTATGAGTGTATGAGTGGGGGTCATATAACTTAACAAGCAACAGGTTTTTTTTTTAATGTAAAAATAGGTCGACGTTTGACCACCAACTCGCCTGATGTTAAGCGACGTTGTGGTCTAAGATGGAGCACGATGACCTATAAAGTACTTATTCACTCTAGCCTTGAAGTATTGTAGAGTGAAGAAGTACAAAGACGACAGTTGAGTGAGGCGCTACAAGTGCGCTACTGCTCAGACCCGTCTTCGGAACGGTTACACCGGACTACATCCCGAAACACGACTAAGAGTTAATCTGAGATTAAATGCAGGGAGTAATTTTATACCTGGTATAGTTAGTTATTCTCAGATAATGATACCATTGGTGAAATCGGCTCTAAATAAAATAGAAAAAAAAATTGTGTCGAAATATTGCTCTACCTTAACCCTTCAGACTTCAGATGCTATTTCATCCCTCAATGACATACTCTGCTTTGAATTTTCCATACAAATGCTTACAAAAAAGATTGTCGAATTTCTTAGAAACTATTCGTGAAAATTGGCAAAATGTGTTATATCCATTGACAGTACGTGGCTATACCGGCTATTATCTCCTTCCCTCTGGGTAATGTTTTGTTTAAAACGTCGTCCAGAGAAAGCTATGAAAAATATTCGCATTTGTAAGGCGTCTTAGGACTCATTTATTTAGTAGATCGTATCAAAGTAAATAAAAACCCCTCTCCTTAGCGAGCTTGCCTACAGCCTAGCTTTTAAATTAAGCCATAATACAAGGGAAATTTCTAGCTAATTAGGAATGATTAGAATCCTACTAATATTATAAACGTTAAAGTTTGTAAGAATGGATGGATGGATGGATGTTTGTTACTCTTTCACGCCAGAAAGGCTGAACAAATCTGAATGAAATTTGGCTCAGAGATAGATTATAGTCTAGAATGGCACATAGGATACTTTTTAACCGCAGGTGAAACCGCGGGGCGCAGCTAGTATTATTAAGCGCGAAAGTCATAAAAAATATTGAAATTGCACGTTGTCACACTCTGTAGATAACTTTAGAGGCTCGTCAATACCTTTATTTGCTCTCTTCGCTCGTCATCTTCTTCTAGACGAAATGGCAATAACCTTTAGCCAATGCGAAATTGGTCTACTCAAAAGTGTTTTTAGAAGCCATATTTATTTATTTATTAAGGTAAGCCAACAGCGCACATATTAAACATACAATAAATGTTCTCATGGTTTCTATTATCTGATACATGCGCCAATTATAGGCATACACAACTTTTTCTACGGTTTGCTTGCGTATAAGACTAAATTTAAAAACTAATTAACGACGATTGCTAAATTTAAAAACTAGTTAACGACAAATACACTTAAATAAAAATAAAGAGAGTAATGGAAATTAAAAATTCAGTACTTATCCTACGGAACTAGCACTTCGGCAACTTCCTTCTTGAAATGTCTCAAGGAGCCAGAGAAAATATCCACATTACTGCTAACCTCATTGTAAAAAGAGCACGTGCACACCATTGGTGAATTCAAACCATGATTAGTTCGGCAGAAAGTACGACTTAAAGGTTTATTTGTTCTGTTTCTGGGGTAACGAAGCGGCACGCGTAGTTTTACGTTTTCAATCAAATATGGGCTGTTGATGTCACCGTGAATGACCATATTAATTTTAGCTCATCTATTATGACCATACATAAGGCCAAACACGCCATACTTATTTTTAGTCCATCTATTACGATTATGACCACATTCAATGTTATATTCTGACACCTGCCAATATATCTCCTATTTCCGTCGATATGTTATTGACAGACCAACCCGGTAGTAAGAGAATCAATAAAAATATTTGGCGGTTGTTCAATAAAACTATATTTGGCTTCACAAAAATGGATTTGGATTTATTTAGTATTTCGTTTGTTGTCACAGTGAGTGGTGGTTCCGTGGAAACAGTGATTAAATCTTGTACGTATTCATGCATAGGTACATGTTATAATTATAATCACGCCTCTTTTCCATAGCGGTAGGTCTTTTCCATAGAGACCACTTCTCTCCACTTGCTACGATCCTGGTACATCTTTCGCTTCTTCTACTTCCATGAATCTTTTCATACACGCTCGTCGGTTACGGGTACTCTCGACCTGCAGGGCTATTCACAACCATTCGGAAACGTTTCCGATCGGATACCAGAAATTTCAAACTCAAATTGTTCGAATCTCAGCCTACTTTTATAGATTTTGGAATAGGCAATCAAGTATCTTCTGGTGGGAGGCTTCGGCCGTGGCTAGTTACCACCCACCGGACCAAGCCATGCCGTGAAATGACCCAATCGTGTTTCGGGATGTAGTCCGGTGTAACCGTTCCGAAGACGGGTCTGAGCAGTGGCGCACTTGTAGCGCCTCACTCAACTGCCGTCTTTGTACTTCTTCACTCTACAAAACTTCAAGGCTAGAGTGAATAAGTACCTTATAGGTCGTCGTGCTCCATCTTAGACCACAACGTCGCTTAACATCAGGCGAGTTGGTGGTCAAACGCCGACCAATTCTACATAAAAAAAAAAAGTATATATCTGATCGGAAGAATAAATCACGTATAAAAACTTATGAATATAGACTGAGATTCAAATAATTTAGGTTTAACATTTTTAAAATCCGAACGGAAACTTTTTCCGAATGGTTGTGAATAGCTCTACTGGTCTTTCTTTAAAACGTCTTCGATTTGGTCGAGATACGTTCTCCTAGGTCGACCCTTACCGACTTGACCATTCACACTCACCTTGTAAATATTTGGGGGTTTACCATGAGGTTTGATAGTTAACGAAAACTTTTTTCGTTTTCGTTTAGCTCCATACATTCCAATATAGCGCCCCTGGCGGAAAGATTATGGAACTACATAGGTTAAATCCTACTAATATTATAAACGCGAAAGTTTGCAAGGATGGATGGATGTATGGATGTTTGTTACTCTTTCACGCCAGAACGGCTGAACAGATCTGTGTGAAATTTGGCACAAAGATAGATTATAGTCTAGAATAGCACATAGGATACTTTTTAACTGCGGGTGAAGCCGCGGGGCGCAGCTAGTATATTTAATGAAGCTTAGACCGGCCAATTTTGTTTTTTTATTTTGTATGATACAAAATAAATATGAATTTTTAAAAGTTATGGAACAAAAGATGTTTGTTTTAATGAACAGAATATGTTCTTAAAACAATGTTAATTGATTACCAGGAACCCGGTATACAACGTGCAGGGACCCTATTCGGAGATTTGAGATTTTCATCTCATCTTTTTTCGTCTTTGTTGCTCTTGTTTGAAACGTCATAGGTATGAGAGTGACCAAGATAAAATCTCATCTCATCTCACGCGCAGGAATAGCCCCCCTGGTTTTGTGTAATACTTCAGGGTTCTAGCCGTGAAAGTGAACAACTTTTAAAACATAAGTTTTTAAAATTTGAAAGAAAAATAATCGAGTCTTCATACAAAATAACTAGTCACGTGATCAATTTTTTACTAAGACTTTTGTTGAACTGATGTTCTAAAAGTTGTTCACTTTGACGTGAACAACACCCTTGAGTATTTTTTCACACAAAACCAACACCCTGTATATAAAAAAATATTACCGATCTAATTTATGTTTTTTTTTCTTTTCAGGAACCGTATAAAGTAAAAATAGTGAAACAGCCTAAACCTAAAGTAGCGCCTGATTATAAGCCAGAGGTAACAAACTAGGTCTAAGTCTAGCTTGAAGTTGAACCTATGATATGAAAAACCTTCTTTTAGCGCCCCTAGCATAACGCATTTCGAACAAGAAAAGAGGAATTAGTCTCATTTAATATATTAGATCTTAACTAGTTATTTAATTTGAAACAATATAAGCCTAAAATAAACCAAACAAAAATAACAAATTACAAATATAAAAAGAGCTCAAGTCAGTATCCGCGGGTAAAGTACCTACCCAAAAGGCTGGCAACATGAAAATAAAAATATAAATAATAACATAACATAATATGTTATGTTATTTATAATTATAATAAGTTAATAATACGAGTAACATAACATAATTTGTTATGTTTTTAACTAATATAGATTTTTTTAATTTTCAGAAATATAGAAATAATAACATAATATATTAAGTTATTATTTTTATTTTTATGGTCACGCTTTTCCCCGAAGTGTGGGTGTACAAAACCCATACTTCGACGGACTATATTCAGTTCCAAATGTGAAAGGGGGCGAGCCTGACACCATAACTGGTCTCCAGTATTTTTTTTTAATTTGAATTGGTTCGAAAACAGACTATAGGCTGTTACTCATATAGGTACCAACTTAAATTAAATGTATAAAATTTTAATCTATACGCACGCGTACACAGTTCATAAAATGTACATTGAAACTAAAAACTACAATCATGTAGCAGATGACATACAATACGCACATATGTTCACACAATAAACAAATTGGTGCGTGCCGACGGCTGGGTTTGAATCCGCTCCCTCTGACTTGAGAGGAGAGTCTTCTCCGACTAGGCTATCATCGCTTAAATTAAAATAAATTAAAAAGCATAACTTTAAAAATTGACCTCCCGTCATCCATGCAAACAATTTTTAGACTTTTGTTCTTAAAACTTAACTTAAACTGCTCGTAAGTATGATCTATCAAAAAAAAAAAAATCATTAAAATTGATTCATAATTTATTAGTAAATCGCGTAACAAACATACGAAAAACATCCAGTCGAATTGAAAACCTTCTTCTTTTTTGAAGTCAGTTAAAAACCCCTAACAAGATATACTAAACAAATAAATAAGATAATACATTCGGGACATTTTATAGATTATGGTACGGAACCCATCGTTCGCGAGTCTGACTCGCACTTGGCCGGTTTTATTTAATTTTTCCTTCGATATATGCTAGGGGCACAATATCCAGTTTTGACCCGACTATTGCTTTTGTTAAATTATTAATTTATTAACTTATTTTGATATAGGTATTAATGTTACCCTGATATCTTTGTTATACAACGTGTCGTTTTGCATTCCCGTGGAGTTCATAGAGGTAGTTATAATCCATTAGCAGCGCACGAATAAACTATTGCACAAACTTGAAAACGCAAAATAAGCAGCTGTTCCATACATTTTATCGACGATCAATTTTTTGTATGGAACAACTGGTTTTTTTTCTCGATTTCAAGGATGTCGTATAGCTTATTCGTGCTCTGCTAGTGGAGTATTACTACCTCTACGAATTCCGCGGAAATGTCAAACAACACGTTGTAGGTGTATGTACCTTTTAGGTTTCCGTATGTTCCTTAAGTATGTTATGTAATACATAGTACTTATAGGTATTTTCATAAATATTTTTTATGAAAAAACAATATTTGATTGTTACTATCTAAGAACCTATTTATTAAAAACATCCATTGTTAAAAAATAAATAACTTTTATAAAAAAAACAGGTGTTTAACAGTTTTACCTTTGAATGCAAACGATTTTTGTACAGTTTTTAAAATTTGAATTTTCAATTTAAACTTTGTCCTGATTGTTGTTTTGTACAGTAAATTATTATTGTTGCATGTAAATGTATATATTATTAATAACTTTATAATTTTATTGCACGCATTTTCACAAACGCCACTATCACAATCGATATTCTCACATAATATCTACATTTTACGTACATTAAACAATACATACATAATTAAATACATTATACTTACATCAAACTTGCATATTATTTTAGATCGAGTACGTAAAATTAATAATGTATACCACCTACCCTACCTTAACAAGGTGCTGGTTGTGGATGTAGTAATACTTTAGGGTGTTATTTTGCCAGTCAAAGTGAACAACTTTAAAAAAAAAAATCGTGTTTCCATACAAATTATGCTGAGTTGGGGCCGTTTAGTGACCTTGCAGATTGTACACTTGCCATAATGTTTTTAATTTTAAAAGGTTACAAATAAACTCTTTTTCTTCCTTTCTTTCTTTCTAAATAACTAATCAATTTTGTATCAAGACTTGATTTTTTTGCACCCGAATTTCGCACACTTGTGTTTAAAAGTTGTTCACTTTAACGAGTAGTACACTTGGGTGTATTACTACACCCAAAAACAACACATTGTATATCGGTAAAGTACATACAATATTTTAGGGTGCTCTGAGACGGGTCATATTATTTTTAATGCAATACTGGCCCAATATTGCGACAATATTTTGAGTGTGGCATGGCCATAGTCATACATTACTTGCACGGCTTATAATGGCTTGGCTCAGTCGGGAATATTTCAGCAATGCATTGTAGTCAAATACGTCTTGTCTAGCAGCAACCTTAGGCTTGCATCGTTGTATATTTTCTATTAAAAGAAAACACCATCAATACTGTATCTTACACTCACTTTTACCAAAGACCACACTATCAACATCGTAGACTCGCTTCACTCCCTCCATCCTCACCTCACCCCATTTCACTCTCTCACGCCCTCACTCTCCAGGACTTCGAGACAGGCCCACTGCCGTGGGAGCAGCGTGCTCTGACTGAACCCGTGCCGTCCCCGGTTCCCCCTGAGGAGCCAATACTGATCCCGGAGGAAGCTGAGTTCTTTGAGGCGGTAGACCCGCTGCCTGAGGGCGAAGTACCAGATTTGGAGGATACGGGTACGTTAGTGAAATAAAGTGAAATCCTTGCACCTTGCATTAGTGTGGTCCCGACACGCGTGCAGTGTGGTCGTTTACGGAGCGGCGCTAATTTACTGGAATCCAAGTGTGAACCTGGCAGGACGTAAATTAGCGATTCAGTAGTGAACGCTGCAGTAAACCTGCAGTCAGTCCACGGTGAGCAGGCCGCCACTTCATTATGTTTAACTGACGTTTTTTGTACCCAGCGCGTGCAGCTCGTGGGTTAACACGTAGGTACTGTACGCGCTGTGTACAACGAGATTAATGTACTACGTACTAGAGGAGCTGATCCAAACAAAAAACGTTACGCAACTTAATGAAGTTATTGGGCCTGCTCGCCGTGGACTGACCGCAGGTTTGCTGCAGCGCTGACTACTGAATTGCTAATTTACGTCCGTCCAGGTTCACACTTTGCTCCCAGTAAATTTGCGACATTCTTTACACAACCACACTGGACGTGTCGAGACCACACTAATGCAAGGTGCAAGGATTTCAGTGCACTGGAGTGGACGAAAGTTTGTGTTTGGATGATAAAATCTAGTACGTAGTACATATATGTCGATGACAAGAGTTTTTTAATTCTTTGACTTACCCTAGAAAAATTGTAATTAACGCTCGAACGCTAGCTGCTGATTGGGCAACATTACAAATTGAGATTACGTGACAATTAAAATTGTGTTTCGTCCAATCAGCAGCAAACATTCGAACTGTTCTAAAAACAACTGTCAGCTGTTCTAAAAACAGAATCGCTTGGAAGCGGTTACTACACGCTTAGGATTCCTGGCAGCTATCTTAGGGTGCTCCTAGACGGGCCATATTTTTACTGCCATGACCTGGCAAAACTGGCAATATTGCCGTTTGTAGCCCGGCCTTCATCAGCTATGCTAGTAATGTACAAATACATAAATGGCCGGGCCACTCTCAAAATATTGCGGATCCAGTATTGCAGTCAAAGTATGGCCTTTCTAGAAGCGCCCTATAGAAACCCAATACAGTAAAGATATTTGATTTTTTTTGGCAAACGCTCTTAGACCAATGTAAAGACATAAAAAATCTTTAAAACAATTACAGGAAACAAATGGAGAACTATGGATGAATCATGCTTATTTTCTTCTCCAAGGTATACCCCTTCCTCCAACACCACCGCCAGAACTCCCCACCGTGCTTCCACCGGAACCTCAAGCTCCACCAGATCTCCCGGAAACGGAACCAGAACCGCAACCGGAAGTGCAAGTTGAGGGTCCACCGTTGGCAGACATGGACCAGAACGCGATGGCTGAACAGCTAGTCAACACTGTCAAGGGTATGGTCGGTGAGTAAGATTAACAAATGATTATGTACTGTGTAAGAAGACAAGAGAAAGAGCGAGATGGACTGTAAACTGTCTTTCCAGATAAAGACAATCCGGGGGTGTTCAAGATCAAAATGAATAGGTATCTCCTAGGCAAGCGTGTAACCTTCGTTCACGTCGACGCTTCCCATCAGGCTAGTCTATGGTCAAACGCATGTCTAGTTGTAAAACAAAAAAGGTGATGAGCTGAAGAACAGACTCCTCAAATATATGCTACAATTACGTCAAGGGCATCTTGACTTGCAGTGACTGTTCTCGCACTATCACTGATTGACTACTAATAATCGACCGCATTAGCAAGCGAAGCGGTTGTGCTTCATTTGATGATGAAGCACAACCGCTTCAATGCTTTTGTATGTCAGAATTATATCTGGATCTCAGTCCAGATCTCTGTCTTCTTGTACAGGTCGCATTTCCGAACCATTTAAAAAAAACTGACTAGAAAAATATCTATAGGTACATGTAATTATCGAACCTGCTCACTAAATTTCGAGAGAATCGGTTGAGGAATACGATCTGTGGAGGAGGACAGACATCTGCCGCGACGTTTATAGCTCACTTAGCCACTGGTTACTAAATTGTTGCTAACAGTGAAATATTTTAATGACTTTTATTTATTTTCGTTCCCTATATATATTACTAGTTGCGCCCCGCGGTTTCACCCGCGGTTAAATTAGCCATCATTTGTCGTAAAAAGTAAATGACAAATAAATGTTATTGTGGGATATCCATAAGAGATAGACATATACCATCGCGGAGTTTTCTGTAGACCTTTTCAATGTGTACAAATAATTAGTACATTATTTTGATAAATCTCTTATGGTTCAGCCTGCGTTTGCAATGTAAGCGGAAAAAAAATGATAATTAACTACATCACATTAGAAACCTCAAAAATAACAATATTTCTCCACTATTTAATGAATGTTATTATACATATAAAAATTCCTCTTGAATCACTCTATCTATTAAAAAAACCGCATCAAAATCCGTTTCGTAGTTTTAAAGATTTAAGCATACAAAGGGACATAGGGACAGAGAAAGCGACTTTGTTTTATACTGTGTAGTGAAGTCGATAATTTCTTTAATAACAAATTATTCTGATCACCAGATCCGAACGCATCGCTAGAACAGCAGCTGTGTCAGATGCGGTCGCAGCTGGCGGCGCTTGCGCAGCTTCCAGCTGTCATACAGCACTCGCTCGAGATGCTCACGCACCAGCTGTCTACTATGAGTCGGCAGGTGAGATGAGATGGCAATAGACTATACAGGGGTACTGTAATCAGCATCCTTTTAAGAGCATATTTTTTTAAATCAAAACATACATCTTTTGTTCTACAACTTTTAAAAATTCGTTTTCATTTTCTTCCATTACCATTCCATTACCATTCCATACCATTTTTGAAATGATCTCCAACGCTTCCGTCGCTGGTTCCAAAGGTAGATCAGCGCTGGTTGGTTTCAACCAGCATAATGCTGAGATGGAGCTGGTTTGAGGCAGGAAGCCCGTTTTTTTGTATTTAGTTATTGTTATTTGTTTTTATGTTGCGTTCCTGTTATAAAATAAAGTTTTGTCTGTTCTATATATTTTAAACGAATATTGCAAGAGAAATATAATTTCTGTGATAAATATTTATATACCCTGGTCACCACTGTGGCCCTATTCGGAGATTTAAGATTTTCATCTCACTTTTCTTCGTCCTTGTTGCTCTCGTTTGAAAAGTCATAGGTGTGAGAGTGACCAAGATAAAATCTCATCTCATTTCACGCCCAGGAATAGCCCCCCTGATCAGACGATCGAGTGGTCAATCAACTTTTGTCCCAATTCACAATTAGGGCCAAAATTGACTCAAATAAGGCGGAATGGGACTAAGTTCAATGAACTCTTCCCTCAACCGATCTGAACCGAATTATAGAGAAGTATTTAACGTTGGACAAGACACAATGATGAGAAACACGGTACACACGATAGACGAAAAACAATACCTATATTAAACTAACTGCTAACCGTGACTTTGCGTTTATACAGAAAATATAGTACCTATCCAAAAACCTTCCTCGT
The DNA here is from genome assembly GCA_911728515.1 of Peribatodes rhomboidaria. Taxonomy (NCBI): domain Eukaryota; kingdom Metazoa; phylum Arthropoda; class Insecta; order Lepidoptera; family Geometridae; genus Peribatodes; species Peribatodes rhomboidaria. The sequence goes on along the minus strand of OU452196.1, from coordinate 2,072,060 downwards.
GATATAAGTACTGTATTTAACATATCAAAATGTTATCAAGCGTTCAGCCGTTTAGCCGTGAAAAGCCTGCAAACAGACAGAGAAACTTTCAATTTTAAAGTATGTGGATTTGCTTATCGGAATTTACAATTCTAGGAAACCCATCAGACCAGTTATGAGATGAAGATGAAAGAAGAAAATCATCAAGAAATCCATGGTAAATATTTAAGTATTTATTATATGTTGATACGTTTCAGACATTCTACAACCATAAGCTGTGTTTTCACTAGAGACGTGCGTAATGTGTAGCGAGGAATGTCCAATAGAATCTCTTCATTAACCTAGTCTCGCTCAGCGCAGTTCCTGTGGAAACGGCTTACCGGAGCGAGGTCTTTTTACGTACAAAACAAGCGAGGGATATGTGCGAGTGTTTTTTACAGCACACATCCTCGCACCGCTCAGCAGCTTAGCTCATCTCTGGTGGAAACGCAGCCTTAAGGTTAACACTCATTGGGGCGACTCGGAATCGCCTCGATGGTGGTCAACGGGTGGTCCAAAGGTGGACGCCACGTGGTTAACCAGTGAACATGGCGTAGTCAACGAATTTTTAGGCCTGTCAGCGATTGTCACTTGTCCTCGCGTGAATCACTCGCGGGCGACACGTGGACAACGAGTGGGCCACTCGCCGTGCGCGCGTTGACAGCTTACGTCGAGGTGTTCCGGAGTTGGTGTAGTGAGCGCATATCCGTACAAGTTCATATGAAGAATACTTAACAGCACGAGGCGAGGTGGTCCGCGTTGGGTCTCGGGTGGCTGTTATGAGTGATAACCTTTAGGGAGTCAACTAAAACTCGCGCGGACGTTTGCTGCGTGCGCACGTAGCGTGTGCAAACACCTGGCGCATGTGACTTAGCATCGCTAGTTCTACTTTTCATTCCGAGCAGACACCCGTGTGAGTTTTATAGGTAGTGTGGGCCCATAACCTGTCGCATTTTTTAAATTTATCTTTAACATAGTTCTCTGTGATTGTAATTTGTTTTGTGTTTTGAGTAAATAAATAAATGTATTCTCGATAAACTTATCCAAACAGAAAGCTCTATGGCTGTCCAACAATACGAAGAACAAGTAACTCAGAACGGTCAAGAAGCAGCCCAGAACTACCAAGTAGTCCAGAACGGTGAAGCAGGAACCCAAAACGAAGAAAGTACAGTGACCATTGAGGAGGTTCGTTTTGTTTTAAATTATTTATTCACGCCTTTTCCTGAAGGGACTGGCAGAGATGTATTTTATCACCCACACTGCGCCAAACGATGTTCAGAACCAAATGAGACAGGGGGCGAACCTGCCGCCATACACCGGGCTCCAGTCATGTAGCAGTTGACATACAATACGCACATAATTATGTTCACATAATGAACAAATTGGTGCGTGGGATCGAACCCGCTCTCAGCTGAATTATTTCACAACTATTTTTACATATTGTTTTGATATTGTTGTTTTCAATAAATTCTTAATTTGTAGGTTCAAGAGACGCCGATGATGACAGCTGAAGAAGCTGCTGCTTTGAAGAGAGAGCAGGATGCCATGATTGAGGAGCAGAGAAGGAGCGAAAAGGAGAAAAAGGTATGTTTATTAATTGGCTAGCCAGGCCACGTAACGCTAATTGACTGTTAACTTTTTTGGGAATAAGAAAAAGCCTTTGTGTTAATCCAGGGTCTAAGCAACTTTTGCAAACTGTTGTTCACTTTGAAGGGCAGAACAACACACTCACTTAAGTATTATTACATCTAAAACGAGTACCTTGTATGTCTACAAAATTTTATTCAAATCCGTAATCGAATTCTCGAGTTTTATTATAAAAACTGACGTGATTTACACACATTATGATTTCATGATACGGGAATCACTCACGGACGATTAAGTCGGTTATTCTGACTATAGTTTCAACCGCATTTGGTGTTCTTTACCAAGGCGAGTGTGTGAGAAATCTCGAGTGCTATGGGATGCAGGCGTGTCTTATGACAGTTTTGCTAATAAAGTGGCTTGCTTTGTGCAGTGTTTGAGTGCTCCGGGATCTCCAGAGAAATACCATCCTCAGCACAGGAGCCCTCAGCATATTTAATATAAAGCTTTAGTTATTTTCTTTCATATACTGAAACTGTTAATTTTGACAATACCGTGTAAACAAAAGTATGTTTTATCTATTTAGTATATTAGACAGCAGAGCTATCTGAATCAATTATCCAAATTCGATTATTTGTTGTTATTTAAATTAATTAATTAATTTGAAGATGTTTGTCGTCAATTGAGCCGTTGATAAAAGAAACTTCAATTTTTTTACGGTTAACATATTAGCTTATCAACTTTTTTAAATTTGCTTTTGTATGTCAAGGTTTCTGTAAAAAACACACTTGCACAGTAAACAAATTAAACCTTAGGCCCGTCAAGAGTCGACTCACATCGACCACCAGTCTCGCCAAGTGAAGCAGCGCGCGCCGCGCATCGGCAAGCCTCGACCAGCCTTCGGGCCTCTCGCTCCCGAGGACAGGCCTCTCGTGCTGCCCGGCGGCCGGCGCTGGCGAGGGCCTAAGGACGCCTACAACGAGCAGTTCATCGCGGAGACGATACAGGCGCAGTCGGAGATCATACAGGGGAAAGTTATGGGGTACTTACAAATATTGAAATATACATACATGCGTTTTTGTAAATCTTGTCATTGTTTCACAGACATGTTCAAGGCTTTTTATTTTGAGGGTTTTCCTACAGGCCTTACTTGAAGTGGCAGCAAGGGTGCTACTAGTTAGGCCATATTTTTACTACAATTCTGGCCCGGCAATAGGTACTGGCCCAGCAATATTGCGATAAAATTTTGTGTGGCCCGGCCAATGACAATTCATACATTTCTAGCTTGGCTGATGATGGCCAGGCTACAGTCGGCAATATTGCTAGTTTTAAGCCAATTATGAAATATGGCCTAGGAGCGCCTTAATGAACAGTGACGGATTCAGGATTTTGGGTTGGGTTTGTCTGGAAGAAGCTTGACATGGCTGAGGGTGGCTTTGTTAAGGGTAAAGTTAAATTCCTCTTCATGTCGTATGCGTCATGTCTGCAGATCGTGAGCCACCTTCAATTAGTCTCTTTCTCTCTCTATGTCTAATGATCTTCGGCCAGCTTCCTTTCTTCAGCTATATGAAAACAACAACAACGAAAAAATAAAGCTACAAACTAGTCACTCAATCCTGAATCCACTACTGGCAGTTGGTGGTGAGTTTTCACTGTTTTTTGCCGCCAAAGCACGATAAATAAATCTCAGATTGAAAGAACTGTCAAAATTATTCAGGATTTTCAGATTCAGAAAATTTCAGGATTACATAATTACAAAAAAAAAAGTTTTTTTTTTTCTATTGTTAGATAAGTTTTGACAATTCATTGGATTTTAATGCTGCCACCTACGTGAGGCGTGTCGGAAAACCTTAATTTCTGTGTTAGTTAGTTTTCATAGTTAGAACAAAATTTTCAAAACTATGGATTTTGGATGTAGTACACGATTCACAAAATAGGTATAAGTAGGTATTTAATGTTTTAATGGTACCTAAATTAGTAAATCATTCATTGTCGACATTTTAGGTACGAAAGCGACCGCCTCCCATACGACGACAGGTTTGTCATCTTCATTATTTAGTGAGCGTCCGATGTTAGGTCGCGAGGTCAAGGTCACGCGATGACGCGAGGTCAAGTCGTGCGACCGTCACAAGGTTAAGGTCACACGAACGACGCGAGATTAAGCGCGCAATCGTCAGCTTGGAAATGCCTTGTAACCGGTGAGATTACAGCGGTCGTGCGACCACGACCAAACGGTCTAAGCTCGTGCAGTTCAAGTCGCGTGATCAAGGTCACGCGGTCAAGGTCACGCGACCGGACATCGGACGTCCTACCGACTGTACCAACTTAACTGTTTAACGCCTAATTTAGGGCTATTGAGCAGCTAACTTGGTACCAACTGCATGTCATAAAATAAGCGATGTACATTATGTAAAAATGTAAAAAATCCAACAAAATATATCTTAAGGGCGTACGTTAAAACTGTAGAGAGCCGCGGGCTGATTACGTAAAATAGCGACAGCAACGCGACAGAATTAGGAAGTAAGAAGTACGGTCGCTTAATCTCACAAAAAATCGTATCACGAAAGCCTATCACGACTATTGCCCGCCTGTCGGCTTCATACACTTTGGCTACCAATAACATCGCTTTAGCATTAACAGAGCTTTAGCCTACACCCTTAAACTAACATACAATACACTCATACATACATGCAGTCATGCCTTCTCCCCGTAGCGGCAGAGACCACTTCTCTTCACTTGCTACGATCCTGGTACACATCTTTCGCGTCTTCTACTTTCTTGAGTCTTTTCAAATAGGTACGCTCATCTGTTACTGATAAAGGTATTCCTACGTTGTGGCCACACTTAAGGGAAACGCCGCTAATTATCGCGATGAAGTCGTGACCAAATCAACGTTTTTCGCGAAAATTAACGGCGTTTTCCGTTAGTGCGACCGCAACATTAAAGTTACACCAAATATGAACTTTTCACAGACAGCTTCCATCAATGACTTGTAACAAAACTTTATACACCAATATTTTTGTTAATATTATATGTGTAAAACACATGTGTAAAATTTGTATAACTTAAGTAAGTACACAAAATATTATGTAAAAATTTGAGCGTGTTAGTTAAGTGTATATAGAATTCAGTATGTAGATAGTAAGTAAATGTACATTATCATTTATATTTATCATTTAGAACAGATTTTAAGTAGGTTTAATGTGTTGTGTATGTAGTAGTTTATTTGTATGTGATACATTTATTTTTAACTGTGTTTTAGATTTTAGTTACATAAACATGTTGTGTTTGTATAGTTTAGCTAGTATGTCATACTAATGCTTAGAAAACCGTCTTAGAAAAAAATATCTCCTAGTAATTGTTATAAGTATTTTACGATTAATCCAAAAAAATATCTGATCTAAAGAAAATATGATTAATCTCCAAATAATGTGTCAACGGAGTTGGTCAGGAGAAAATAGGTGACGCTGAACTTAAGAATTGAGAATTATTTCAGCGGAGTTTAGCAACTTTGAAAATGGCGCTAGCATAGTTATTTGTCATGTGACTAAAAATCCTAGAGCCTGGGGGGCTATTCCTGCGCGTGAAATGATTGGTCACTCTCCCACCTATGACGTTTCAAACGAGCGCAACAAGGACGAAACAAGGTGAGATGAAAATCTCAAATCTCCGAATAGGGTCACTGGAGATGAGTCCTGCGCGTGAGATGAGATGAGATTTTATCTTGGTCACTCTCATACCTATGACGTTTTAAACGAGAGCAACAAGGAGAAAAAAAGTGAAATGGAAATTTCAAATCTCCGAATAGGGTCCCTGTACGTAGAGACTATTGCCTCAAACGCCCACGAATTCGTAGACACACCTTTTTTTCTCACTCATTCAGGGGAATTTGGAGTCGCTCGTCATGTGCATTTGCCAGTGTCAAGTAACTAATCATTAGTTTTCACAGATGATGGGTTGATGATGACGATGAAGAAACTCCTCCCCTTTTCCCATTTCAGTAAAGTGATGGATACTTAACTGAAACTTTAAGTGAAATTTTGTAGAGAACTCGAAAAGTCGCATTTCACAATGTTTGTATCATTTGAACTCGTGAACGTTAAGAGTCCGACGCTCTGAAATTTCATAAAACGCACTTCTCAAATTTCTTGAAAACCATTTGTCAGATTTTGGTGAAATTTTTCATGTACAATTAAATTAACAATATCTTCGCCCCTATGTTCTTGGTTTTTTTTTAAAAACCTTCTCAAGCGAAAATAGAGCTATGAAAAATATCCACATTTGTAAGGGGTCACTTTTGACTGATTTATTCAATATATAGACAAAGCAAATCAAAAATCCCTTTACATAAGGAGGTTGTCTACATCGTTAGCTTTTAAATGAATCCATAATACAAGGGACATTCTTAGTTATTTAAGAATGATTACAGAAGTGCAAAAGTCTTTAAAAAAATTGCACTTCGTCACTCTGTAGGTAACTTTAAAGGCTCGTCAGTATCTTTACTTACTCTCTTCGCTCGTCATCTTCTTCTAGACCAAATAGCTATGGAAAACCTTAAGCCAATGCGAAGTTAGTCTAAAGTGGTCGCCGGACTCTTAACGAACCGATTAAGGTTAACAATCCACTATTATAACAGTTTAACACTCGAAGAATCATAAGTTTTAGAAAATAATATAAAATTTGTTAAAATTAAAATTTTTCGTCACATTTTCGGTTCCCGCCAAAAACCAAAATTCGACACACAGTTCCTATTGGTCAAAAAACCATTCAAATTCAAATTCAAATTATCTTTATTTCAGGCCTTTTACCCATAAACATTGTAATATAGAATATATGTAATTAAATTGAATAAATTGAAAAAAAAAAAATTAAAATGTCAACACAAAATGTCACAACACAACGAGGGCTATTCCTGCGCGTGAGATGAGATGAGATTTTATCTTGGTCACTCTCACACTTATGACGTTTCAAACGAGAGCAACAAGGACGAACAAAGGTGAGATGAAAATCTCAGATCTCCGAATAGGGCCAAACATCACATTAGTAGCCTCTCACCGGCGGGCACGGGCACATTAACAACCAATACCTTCTGAATTCTGGTATGGACATAAGGTTTTTTGTCACATGTCAAATACCTACTACTTTTTAAAGTTGCCAAACTCCGCTGAAGTAACTCTCAACTCTCAAAATCTCAAATCTCCGAATAGGGTCCCAGAGGTCTATCCCACCTCATGACCCTTACCATGCGTTCATAGTTAACGAAAACTTTTTTTGTTTTTATTGGCTCAATTTCTTAAAGTTTCCGCCAGGGGCGCTTAACTGAAATGTATGGAGCCAAACATAACATAACGTCACGCCTTTCCCCTGAAGGGGCTGGCAGAGGTGTAATAAAACACCCAAACTTCCGGACGATATTCAGTCCCAAATGTAACACCCCTGTCGCATTTAGGACTGAATGGGCGACACGCTAGCCCCGCGAGCCTGTGGCCATACCGGGCTCCAATCATATAGCAGAAGACAAACGTTACGCAAATTTGTTCACACAATGAACAAATTGGTGCGTGCTGTCGGTTGATGGAGCCAAACGAAAACGAAAAAAGTTTACGGAAAACTATCAACTCATAGTGAGAGTACCTACAGGTCATCAGACCACAAGCTCAAAGTCAGCAAGGAACGTGTTAAAAACGTTGAATTCTCCACCTTTCAGCATTGTATAGTTATCACATTTACGTATTTTCAGCTGCTTTCAAAAAATATTGTAAAAAAAACATTTTCGCTTATTTTTTTTCTAATGAGACGGTGTTCGAGTGTGTGTGTGCTTGCTTTAACATTAGCTTTCTGTTTGTTTGCATGTGTGCTCGCGGTGGCAGATCGAAAATTGGAACAAGATTTGGCCTTGGGGAGATTCAAAATCATTCTGTAGGAAGAATAGGTACGTACTCACTTTAAGATCGCTCTAGCAGAGCTCGTGGACAAATTGTCTTTCTACCATTTTTATGCCGCGAGAAAGAGACAAACATATCCGTAGTCTAGCTTTGTCTCATCCAAGCGCGGATAATAACGGTAAAAGCCATTTGTTGCCGGTCCGTGCTAGCCCCTCAGATCAACCTAGAGAATATGATGCACGGCGTATGATTTAAGTGAAGCCAAAAACCATCCAGAAACTACGCTACTGTCGTATATGTACACAACACGCACACATTGACGCAAAAAAAACTACGCTACGCTTGGTCATTCTTACCTCGACATTATGTGCATTGATTTATGGTATGATTTCGTGTACATAGTTACGTAGTGCATTATAAAAGTGTGATCAGGACCACATTTTAAGGTTCTTTTTGAAAACTGCGCAGTTTTTTAACAAGTCAATTTTGAAAAAGCCGTAACATTAAACTCTTACAAATATGTGCAGTTGTAGAATATTAAATCTACTAAGGTTGTACGTTGGAACGGAAATGGCTAACGTAGAGTTTGGGAATTAATATTAGTTTTCGTGCAATTGTAAATGTTTTTCATGGCAACATTACCACGCACACAAGTTTAAAAATAAGAGGCTTTAGCGAGGTATAACGCAGTGTTCCATCTTTTCCTCTAGGTTGATCTGAGGTTAGCCCTGAAGCTGTTTACAGCGCCTTTACTAAATCTCTGTAGGTATAGCTACCGATTTTTAACCGACGAAACGGAGGAGGTTGATAGTCGACGGGTTTTTTATGTATGATCACGCATATCTTTATACAGAGTAGTCCGATTTTCATAATTATTTTTTTATTGGATAGGGTATACCTCGAAGTTGATCTTATGAATTATTATTATTAGTTGATGAAAAGATGGCGATTGTGAGAGTTTAGTGAAAGCGGGATTAAATGTTTAAAAATATTAAAAGGAGTAGAAACGTGTTAAATTAAGTTAAAAACAATAAAAACTGTTTTAAGTGAACAGGACAAAGTATTTCTCTTTAAAAGCCCGTCTCGGGGACTACATAAATTTATATTTATCTTCTTAATATTATATAAATTACGTGTCACGTTGTTTGTCCGCTATAGACTCCTAAACTACTTAACCGATTTCAATCAAATTTGCACACCGTGTGCAGTTCGATCTAACTTAACAGATAGGATAGCTCACATATATAAACATAAATCCGTGGCACGCAGGAATAACTGAACATCGCAAAAACGTCAATTTTTCAGGGCAGCCATTTTAAAGTTTGACATTTTCTGTTTAGTCGATAAGTTAGTTAAACGATGATGTCAAAGTTATTTTGAGGGTTACTTGAGGCCCTCTTTCGTATGGTTTCAAGAATTTAACGAAACAACTTATAGTTTACATAATAATAGACTTGTCAAACAGCTGAAATGCCTTGAATAAGTTGATAACTCGACTTGTAGACCAAGTTTTGGCTTTTAAGGACATTTATCCAGTTATTCACCATCTGAGTACGGATCATTTTTATCGGTTACCTTAGTAATTTCAATGGAAAAAGCATTATTTCTCATTAGTAAACCAATGACAACTTCAAAAAGATATAGTTTGTCAAGTAATTATTACTACTTTACAAGATATATCTTACTTTTCAGCATATAATGCAAAATGTAAAAAAAGTCTTAGTATTTAAAATATATTTTTTTTAGAATTATACGCTCATTTACATAATCTAAAAACTATTTTCACTAACTTATTAAAATTATTTTTTAAACATATAGGAAAAACACAATGGAAACGCATTTGTTTCTAATTAAAATGAATTATTTAGAGTATACACAAATTAACACATAGGCTAGACTTATTATCCCGAGAAATCAACAGTTGGCAATCGTTGAGTTCTACAAATAAGAAAATATTAATCAAACACACCACAAGACATAAATATCTACATATAAAAGGTCTTATTTAAAAAAGCTTTTCTAATTATTATTTTAAACGACTTCAAAAAACCGTTTTAAAAAATCTTTGAAAATTTTCGTAATCTTAAGTGGCTGTAAAAAATCTGTAAAAATGTCTGATGACACGCATGCTTAATACATGTTTCGTTAGATTGCTTACACATTACTTCGATCAATAATAATACTAATAAATAATAATAAAACCCTTTATTCAGACCAACTTAGTATCTATTTACAAAGTATTAAGAACTAAAAACTATGAGTGTGGATTTACAAGTATATTTTGGTAGTTAAACTAATCTTAATATATTCTAATACTTAATTATTTTTTGTAGGTCTGTTTCCCAATCGGCAAAGATCTCCTCCAACCTTTTTCATTCCTGTCTATCTTGGGCCACTCTATTCCAAGTTACTCCTGCTACCTGTCTAATGTCATCATCCCACCTTTTCTGTGGTCTGCCCCTTTTCCTTTTCCTAGGGCACCATCGTGTCACAATTTTGCTCCATTTCTCTTGGCCTCTTATCATATGCCCTGCCCATTGCCATTTGAGTCTTCTGATTTTACATTAAAACAGGTAGTACGCAGGTGTTGAAAAGTTTTTTCTTTACATTAATGTGAAGAGTTTTATCTTCCATGGCTTCTCTCAGACTCCAGTATCTCTTTCAGCCATTTGTTATTCTTCTGTCAACTTCTTTGCGTATAGGGACCTCTTGTGTTATTAGCTGTCTCAGGTAGATATATTCATCAGTGTAAACAATTTGGTTATTTCCTAGATGTATGGTGGTTTTCTTCCCATTTGTCCTTACCTTTGTTTTCTCTGGGTTCAAACCTTTCTTCTCACTTTCATCCGCTAGTTCAAGTATCATTTGCTATATGTTTTTAGGTGTTTCAGCAAATAACATTATATATATCGTCTGCGAACCTCGATTGTGTTAGGGAGACTCGGTCGACAGTGATTCCGAGGTTTTCCCAGTTAAGTCTCCTAAAGATTGTTTCGACAACCGCTGAGAATAGTTTTGGAAGTAGAGGGTCTCCATGTCTGACACCCTTTCCTACTCTAAATGGTTTACCTTTATTTTCTAGTTGGATTCTCGCGATGCTATGACTATTATTTTAGTTAAATAAAGTGAAAAAAAAGGAACTTCTGATTCTGATTGGCCATCATTGGTGTTTTTCCCCAAAAACCATAAAACACAGATTTAAAAAATTGCCAGACTTCGTCTTAGACAACCATGACTCTAAAGGGCCTAAATGATCTATGCTAGCGTCTCTTTACGGCTTTGCACCCCGCTATCAATCAACCCTGTATTGATTTGAATCTTTTGTGTAAGTATGCATGTAGGTAGGTACATAGTACAACAATGATAGTAATAGTCACCAATAATGTACAGCATTATAATACATTTTTTATATTTACTGCACGTTGTTGCATGGCTTGTTTGTTGGCGTTTAGGCTCCAGTAGGTACATAAAAAATATCCAGCTCGGGTAGATAACAACTTGATATCTTGCTATTGCAGATGAAAACTAAATCACCACGGCAAAGGTGAACATGTGATAATGTCACTTTTTAAACAAAAATATTTGGCTTGCCATAACTTGACATCTCGATTTGTCAATGGAGGCAGAAACAGGCTATGTGTATAAGTCGAGATATCCAGTATTTTGGATGTGAGTGTAAGTTGATAAATCAAGATGACAATTATTCATACACAAACTTATGCTTGACATCTCAATTTGTCAAGTTAAAATTAATTTTTGCAGAAAAGGCTTAGGTGTATAAGTCGAGATCTTCAATATTTTGAACATGTGTTGATGTTGATAATTCAAGATGTCAATATTAGTAAGCAAACACACACTTGATAAGTCGTTTTATCAAGTAAAATACCATAAAATGCAAGGGTGTCGAGATGTACAAAACGCGATTGCTCTAAAACTATTGTATATTTCGGGCTGATTTTTTTATACATAGTAAAGCGCATACGAAGGAAGCGTTTAAGCCAATAAAAAAAATCATGCAAGTCGAGTTGTTCAGTTATTCCTACGTGCCACGGAAATAATAAACGCGAACGAAGTCGCAGGGTGACAGCTAGTAATTTATATAAATCTACCCTAAGGTGATTTACACGCACAGATTTTAATGACCGGTCAGTCTATTTTACATACCTTACCTACAAAAAATATCATATAAAAACTCTAACTTTAAGCCGCCGAAAAAACTGAAAAGCAAAAAAAAAAATACTAAGTTCTTAGACTAATGTAGGTGTACCTAAGTAATTTTGAGTCGGCGCATACCAAGCAAATCAGGTTATTAATCATTATTAATAACGCGCACGCTTTACCTACGTAAAGCGTGCGCGGCGGCGCGCGGCGGCGCGCGGCGGCGTAAATAAATAAAGGTACCATAACAAAGTTTGGCGCCGCCTTAAATTACTAGTTAATTAGTTACCTACATTAGTATAAGAGCTTAATTACTAATTATTTGTTGTTTATCAAAAATGTTTGTTAGGAAATTTATCAATATTGCGGAGATATCGACTGCCTCGGTGGCTCAGTTGGTAGTGAACCTGCCTCCTGAGCTTGGGGGCGTGGGTTCGATTCCCACCTAGGGCAAACATTTATGTGATGAACATTTGTGTTTGTTCTATGTCTGGGTGTTACTATGTATTTAAAAATATCTAAGTATGTATATCAGTCTCTGGCAGCCATAATACAAGCTTTGCTTAGTTTGGGGTCAGGCGACTGTGTGTGGAAGTGTCCCAAATTTATTATTATTATTATGTGTTAAAAAAACATCTCCTCAATTAAAAAATGATAAAATTTAAACATTATTAAAATATAACATTATTAAAATTTAAAAAGATAAAAACTTTTTTGCATTACACTAGAGTTTATTTAGAAAATAGTATCCAAAAACCTTCCTCATGATAAACTGTAATTAATAATCAAACATCAAAATCCGTTCAGCCGTGAAAAGCCTACAAACAGTCATAGTTCCTTTCGATTTTATGATATTAGTAAGGACATCTACTTGTTTACATTTAAACAAGTGTAAAATTTAGTTCCTCGAAAAAATATAAATCTAGATGGCGCTGAAGGTCTTAAAACTCGCACGCAACATGTCGCGGCTTTTGACTGGGTCAAATAGGGTGCTCTCATGAGTAACTCAATGCATAATGCATAGTCCTGTATAAATCAAGTTTTTGGAAGAGCGTTCCATTCAAATTGAAGCTAAATTGAAATAACTGTTTGCGTTCGATTCGAACTTATTTAGGCTGTTTTTATTACTATTGTTTAATAATTAAAAATATCTGCCCAGGGGGGCTATTCCTGCGCGCGAGATGAGATGAGATTTTATCTTGGTCACTCTCACACCTATGACGTTTCAAACGAGAGCAACAAAGACGAAAAGAGATGAGATGAAAATCACAAATCTCCGAATAGGGTCACTGATAATAATAAACCATAATTTCGGATAAATTTGATCTATATATTTGGATACTAAGGTTGTAAATTGGAACGAAAATGGTTAACGTAGAGCTTAGTCATTAATATTAGTTTTCGTGCAATTGTAAATATTTTTCATGGCAACATTACCACGCACACAGTTCAAAAAGAAGTGGCTTCAGCGAGATATAACGCAGTGTTCCATCTTTTCCTCTAGGTTGATCTGAGATTATTATACCATGAGTTAACTGTCTGCTTTTGATTCGAGCTTTTCAGAGTTTCCATTGCTCTAGTTTATTCCAGTTGGCTAGGTAGTTAGTGACGCCAAAAATCAAACACATGATCGGATTGTCCTATGTAATAGGGAGTATTTTGTGGATCGGATTTAGACGGCGCGAATTGGGGGCACTTGTGCCGTCTAACTAGCTAAAAGTCTATGGTTGTAAGTACATAGTATAAATTAGGTGCACTGTGAGCCGCAGCCAAGGTCTGTCCTCTTCTAAAGGTAGCATTAATAACCGGTTCTTTTAAATTTTGTGAGTAAATTCAGTACCTAATTAAACATACTTACATAGTTTTTTTTGAGGAGTCAGTTTTTGGAAATTGTTCAAAATGGCGGAGATATAATTTTTTTTGCAAAATAAATGCCAACGAATGGGGACGCTTTGATCGTGCTCCGCGCTCGCTCGGTAAAAAAAATAACATCATAACCAAAAATAGAAAAAAAAAAACGAAAATAGCTTAAAACAATAGTGTAGCAACTGGCGGCCTCATCACCAAGAGCGACCTCTTCCAGGCAACCTTAGGATAAATCTTATTTGTGATTTTACCAAATAACGTTCCAGAGAGTCGAACTGCCACTTAGTGGACCTTCACACACTTCGCGACAAACTGGTCACTATTTATGACACTGTACTCGAAGTAAGTCGCAAAAATCTCGAAAAAGAAGTGAGTGATTGATGTGTGGGTGAGCTGAGTGAGTCGTAAGTCAGGAGCATTTCCTTCCTGTGCCTTAATTCCGATGTAAACTTCCTAAACGAAACTTATGGCGACTTCCACTGAATATAGGAATTGCCTAATTCCTTGCTTAGTTTACACTACTTCTAGCTGGCTCCTACCTAAATTTTCTTGGACGCACCTTAGCCATTTCTTAGAAGACTCTTAATTTGATGTGTCCGCTAAGCAAATATATTAATTATATTATTTTTTTATATTTATTTAATTATAAATAAATTAAAAGTCTAGACCAACTTCGCATTGGCTTAAGGTATTCTTTAGCCATTTCGTCTAGAAGAAGAAGACGAGCAAAGAGAGCGAGTAATGATACTGACGAGCCTCTAAAGTTACCTACAGAGTGACAAAGTACAATTAAAATTTTTTAGTTATGACTTTTACACTTATGTAATCATTCTTAAATAACTAAGAATTTCCCCTGTATTATGGACTCATTTAAAAGCTAATGATGTAGACAATCTCCCTATGTAAAGGGATTTTTGCTTTGCTTTGTCTATCTATTGAATAAATCAGTCAAAAGTGACCCCTAAAAAATGCGGATATTTTTCATAGCTCTATTTTCTCTTGAGGACGTGTTTAAATAAAACCAAGAACATAGTTCATTTAATTGTACAAGCTAAATTTCATCATAATCTGACAAATGGTTTCCAAGAAAATTGACAAGCGCGTTTGGAAATTTCAGAGCGTCGCGGGATCCTTAAGTATCGATTGACGTCACTACGTGTTTCTGAATGCTTTATGTGTGTAAATGCTAAGGTAGACGGAGTATATTATTATGCCATGCGTTTAGTGGGTTGACAACGGAATTGAGGCCATTTTCTATATCATTTGTAATGTCTAGTAGCTGCATCCCGCAGTTTCACCTGCTATTGTAAAAGAAGTATCAGAATCGTCTCTTCTCTAACACACAAACAAATACACTCACAAACTTTCGCATTTTCAATATTAGCGTGATCATCAAAATTAAACCCTATATACATTCATAATATTCGCGCGTAACTTTCATTTTTAAATATGTATTTTCCATGACGTTAACACACTCGTAGTGAACGAGACTATACATTTTACTCACATCGTTTGCAAGCGTTAAAATGTATAAGTGCATGTGAGGTATTTTCGATTTTCAGAGAAGAATTTTGTCACAGCGCACATGCTAGGAGTGCAAGCCTTAAAAGCTTACCACACGCACAAGCTTCACCGCACTTTAAACTGTGCGTGCTTTACTGAGCCGTGTTTTAATGACACGATATATTCGACTTGCTGTAAGTAAGAAATCGCGACTGCCATGCCGTGTGGTTGGCACGGTATACCAGTTTTACCAACCAAACACGCGTTGTTCCGTGTTCAAAACTGGCTGGAGCAGTTAAAAACGTGCTGAAGCTTGTGCGTGTGGCAAGCCTCTAATAGCATGCGCGCACGACAAAACTCTTCTCGCCTTCTTTTGTCGTGTGAGAACGTGACAAGGCTATGTATTAACATACGCCTGTCTCGAAAGAGAGTCGACTTACCGTTGTCGCGTTGAGTATGCTAGATACAAATGCGTCTGTTGGGCAATTGCGTCTTTCTAGAATTACTGACAAACCCTTCACAAATTAGGCAACTAACGCCATCTAGAACAGATTATTGTAACTAAAGATAGAAAAAAGATGTAGGTGGCGCCTAATTTGTTAAAGGTTTGTCAGTAATTCTCGAAAGACGTATACCCACAGACGCATTTGTACCCGTTGACCATGAATTAAACAATGATTTCCCTACACCCCAGGATCAACTTCATGAAATACGAAAAGCCGCCGGTCAGTCTGGACCACCTGCAAAACTCCGCCACGTACAAGCTGGTGCACAACATTGAGGAGGCGCCGCTCAAGCGGACTGACTTACTGACGCCAGTCGTAGCCGAGGCCGACTATAGAGAGGTGAGGTGGCGTCTGTAAAGGCCATTACACTATCCAATTTGCAGTATGTTAAGTTAGCGTGGTAATGATATAATTTGAATAAAAACATTTGGACTTAAACAAAAGCAATATAAAAAGCAAATATAAAGCATTATTAAATCAACGCTATAAAAACCTTTTTAAAGCAATTTTTAAACGATCTGATACACGGCTTAACATATCGACACACCCTCGAGCACAATAATTTACACACACACACAAACACACACACACGCACGCACACGCACCTGTTTAAATTCATGTCGCTTCGTTGGTTTTGCCTGCAAGCGCACAATGTGTACATTTGCAGTTATACCACACCTCATTGCGGTTTATACTTACTGTATGCAAATATGTAAATAAATAATTAGATACCTAGCGTTCTGCACTCGTAGGTGTACAATCTGTTTTAAATATTATCAAAGTTGCCAACAATATTAAAAAAGTTGTAATGATACAATCGCAGCATTTTGAGATTGCCTCAGTGGCTCAGTTGTTAATGAACCTGATTTCTGAGCTTGGCGGCGTGGGTTCGATTCCCACCTATAGCAAACATCTTGTTCTGTCTGGGTATTAATTAATATCTATTTAAGTATGTAATTAAACATTGATGTATGTTTATCAGTATCTGTATCAGTTAATCTAATTTTCTACAGAATTTTTTTATTTAAGTAGTTTCATTTAATTTTATTTTGTTTCAGAGGTGCCGCTCAGCAACTCCCGTCATGCAAGCCAACGGACGAATGTGAAGATTCCAAGCTAATGTCGTCTACGCACTGTCAATACTCTTAAAATTATAAGATTTTATAATGCCTAGCATCAGACGTCAAGTTTAACGAACTTAAAGTAAATAAAAATTGAAGAAAAAACAAAAAAAAAAACAATTTGGTACTTTTTTGACAGTTCTTTAGACCTGAAGTTTACCTAGCTCGCTCTAGCGGCAGTAAAAAACCGAAAACCGTCATTCATCTTAGGTTTGACAGATTTTCCGATACTAACTAGGTCAAAATTCGTTGCTAAGCTGTCATTATGAAAAATTGGAATAGACACCCATATTGCAAAATAAAAAGGACTACTTTGGTCAATTTGGATTTACATACAAAGCTTCACCAAAATCGGATGAGTTTTTCGAAAAATGTACTACACAAGTCCCATCGTTTGTAAGTGTTAACGTTTTGTATTATTTCCCCATTTTATGATAATTTTGAATAAACTTTTCCAAAAAAATTTGTTTTTTTTTTCACAACATAACATATCGTCACGCCTTTCCCCCGAGGCAAAGATGCAATATAACACCCACACTCCGCCGGACGATAGTCCCAAATGTGATACCCCTATCACATTTGGGACTATCGTCAATTGAGCCTGTCGTCATACACCGGGCTCCAGTCATGTAGCTGATGACATACAATACGCATAAATGTTCCCACAATGAACAAATTGGTGCGTGCCATCAGCTGGGTTCGAACCCGCTACCTCTGGCTTGAGAGACGGGCCTTCTCCCAACTAGGCCGCCTTCGCTATTTTTCTTTACATTTATTTAAATTAAAATTTCTTTTCAAATAGGTAGGAAACTCAGGATAAACTTTTTGGTTAAAAGGGTATTAAAAAACATTACTAAACACGTATCGTGTCTCACACAGTGATAACACGACCCCTCTATTTCACACAGTAATTCAACGTCGTTGTATCACAGTGATACAACGACCTCATACAGTAATTCATAGACACCTCTATCTCTCTATATCATCAACTCCTCAATCTTACAATGCAATTCAGCGAATTCTGTTTCACACTGATTCAGTTATTCATAGACCCCTAAATCTCATACTGATTCATATACCTACTTCTCAGCTTAATTCAGCGACTCCTCAATCTCACAATATCACAAAGACCTCTGTATCCCACACATGTTTGTTTGTTTAGCGGGACATATTAGCACTTAGCCGCATTTAGCCACTCGATTGGGTCATTGTGCGTAAAATATCCTACATAAACATCAAACCTAGCTCACCTCACACCACTGCAATTCATGAATCTGTACAATAAATATTAAGCAATACCTACTGTAATTTATCGACATCTCTATCTCACAACGACCCCTCAATCTCACACCATGCATCACCGACCCCTCAATCTCACACATTCCTCTCGCTACACTCTTGTCCCCACTTCCCCGCCCCCCGACCCCTTTTCCCCGTCGTTCCTCTTCCTCACGCGCCTCATCTTGTAATGCACCCCACGTATTACGTGTTCGTTCAACGCGTTTCTATGAAGGAAACCCTTGCCGCAGAGGTTGCATTTGTATCGGCGGTCGCCGGTGTGACCCTGGAAATAGAAAAATATATATTTTAAAACAAGCATACATAATAGTAGATTATGCACGGAGGAGATAAAGCAGTGTCTTACGTCGCAGGCGGTTTATTAAACTATTCAAAATCATTCGGAAATGTTTCCGATCGGATTTTTTAAAAAGTTTGGAATTGAAATCGAGTAAGGAGGTGGAGGAAATCAGAAATCAGAAACGTTTATTTGCTACACTGTGTACATATAGATCTTAAATATAGTGTGAAGTCCCAACAGTGGACCCATGTCGGGCGTGCAATATTTAATAGGTTAAACTCTTACATCTTCTTGCTCTAAGGTTAAACTACTTTAACAATCCGATAATCGAATAAGTAAATCCGATCGGAAGAAAAAATCACGTTTAAAAACTTATGAATACGGACTGAGATTCGAATAATTTGAGTTTAAGTTTTTTGGGATCTGATTGGACGTTTCCGAACGGTTGAGAATACCTACATATGCTTGTGAATACCAGAGGTGGTGTGAAAAACAGGTTAGAAATGGTGACAGAGTAGAGTTACTAACGGTAAACTAGGCAAGAAAGGCGCTTCTAAAGCGCGTGGCCGATCCGGGAGTCGAGACGGCGGCGTCGCGGCGCCGTCGATGTTTGCGCTCCCTTGCTGGAGTCGAGGTGCGGCGTCTATAGTTTGAGTGCTGCGCTCACGACACGGCGCACGGACGTGCACTCACCCGCATGTGGTTGTTGAGGTTGCTCTGCGAGTGGAAGCGCTTCCCGCAGGCGCGGCAGGCGCGCGCGACAGGTGCACCGTGACAGGTGTGCACCGACAGGTGGTCGCGGAGGCTGTACGAGACCTAGTCGTGTTTCGTGATGTAGTCCGGTGTAACCGTTCCGAAGACTGGTCTGAGCAGTAGCACACTTGTAGCGCCTCACTCAACTGCCGTCTTTGTACTTCTTCACTCTACAAAACTTCAAGGCTAGAGTGAATAAGTACCTTATAGGTCGTCGGACTCCATCTTAGACCACAACGTCGCTTAACATCAGGCGAGTTGGTGGTCAAACGCCGACCTATTATATTTATTTAAAAAAAAAAGTTATTTTGTATGGATACTCGATAATTTTCTTTCGAATTTAAAAAAAAACTTATGTTCTAATATTTGTTCACTTTCACGGGTACACAATACCCTAAAGTCTTACTACACCCAAAACCAGCACGTTGTATATAATGAATTAGTAAAAAATTATGCGTGATCATACACAATATTGTTTTTTAAAACATATACGCTTCGATTTGTAAACCTCCTCCGTTTCGTCGGTTTAGTTCATGATGTCATTATTTCTTTTAAAAATGAGACGGTAATTTACACGGTACACTTTTAGCTAATCTACAGTAATTTTAACTAAAAAAACCGTATTTTTACCTTTGAAATACGGTAACCATTTTTTTTTTCGTGGGGGAATGCATCTACACATCCCCGTTCTACCACGGGGAAGGCGAAGCAGGGTATGTCGGACTCGGTGCCAGAAGGGCACCCCTACCGACTACACCTCCACGGTGTCCATCCTCGCCGGCGGAGGCGGGGTCACGGGACCGCTCGTACTCTTCGCAACCCCACCACCACGCCGCTGTCCGCAGCCGGACCCACCTCAGGAGGAGGCTCGTCCCCCTCCCCACCTCCGAAGTGATGCCCTGGACACCAAGGCATCGACTCCTCAGGAGACCCTCCCTAGTTAAGAGCTCCAGACACCCCCGTGTCCGGCGGCCTTGGGCCTCCTAGCGGAGACGGAGTGCGAGCCCGGTTGGCTCGCATCCGTGTCCGCGCCCTCCGGAGCGGGAGAGAAAGAGGTTCCCTTTCTCTCTCCCGCTCCTCGGTCTCTCTCTGCAACATCACCTCCTCGCAGAAAGATGACGTCAGTAACTTTTTTTTCACCTTGGATAAATCTTTTATGGATACCACCAACAGCCCCGGGTGCGGGCACAGAGTGGTTATGTGGGAATCCCGCCACTGACGGCCTACCCACTAAAAGCCCAAGGGTGTTCCACCTCGGCGCAAAATGTTGAGGCTACGGGGACGCTTTCTGGACTCTTTCGCAGCCCCAACAGCGCCAGCCACTTCGGGCACCACCCCGAGCTTGCGCTCTCTCCCTCTTGATGACGATGTGTCATCTACCTCCTCGGGGACCAATTTTGCCCGTGGGCGCCAGCCAGCACCCGTGCCTAGGCCTCGCCGCCTGCCGCTTCGACCGCAGAGGATAGGGAGAGCGGCAACGATAAACCGACACGCCTCTTCCTCTGCGGCCCCACCGCGTCCGCCATCGAACGGTAGCGACCCCGTGAGCCGCGGAAGGTAGGGAAAGTGGCAACGACTCACCAACACTCCCGCCGCGGCCCCCAGCCTTCGGCTGCAGTCTCGCCCAGGCGGCACTGCACCCCGCCTCAGTTGCGGGCCTGTATGAGCAATACAGACCCATACCCTTTTTTTTTTTTTGTGACGGAGGGGAAATCTTCAAAAAGATGCCCGGCTGCATAGGGGTGCATCCGGGTTATGTGGGGGTAGACCCACTTAAAACCCCCTCGGCGGCCAGCTTCTATGCTTAACAGAGGGCACCGGGATCTCCATAGGAACGCACCGATGCCCTCCTAACACGTTGCTTGAAGCACAATCCCGGACGTTGGTCCCTCATCCCTCTTCACAACGACGCGGGCCACGCCGCGCCGTCGTCTTCCCTGGGCTTGTTTTTTTGCTTAGTCGCCTCTTACGACAGGCAGGGAATACCGAAGCCGTAGGTACTCTAAGACCCCGGCTCCAGGGTTAAAGGGCCTGGGTGTTTTGCTACGCTGCCCCTACGCCGTCGCCTTCGTGAGGGATCGGCTCGCTCGCGCTCTCGCTCTGCGGCTTCCTTCCGCCCAATTACCTCTTCGCAGAATTTTATCACGGCCGTCCAGGCGGCTTTATCCATCAGCATGGCAGTGACCATGTTTGATGGGGATAAGTCCTGTCCCACTTTCGCAACCAGGGCTTGGCGCTCCACGTTCCACGCTGAGCACTCTTCCAACGTGTGCTGCGCGGAGTCTGCAGCCATCCTGCAGTGGTGACATTGCGGTGTTGCCTCGCGGCCGATCCTGTTCAGGTACACCCCAAAACACCCATGCCCTGTGAGAATTTGGGTTCATCTCTTTTAAGCCACTCGCCAAAACTAGGCAGGATTGCGCTGACTGCTCGTTGGCTAGAGTTCTGTGGCTCTAGAAGCCGCTGATGCCAATTCTCGAGTGCCAGTGATTTTTGTTTCTTCCGTACTTCGGCTCCACTAAGAGGTGGAGGTCCGTCACTTTGACGGAGAGACTTGTACACTCGAGCATCCATATCCGCCAAGATGTCCAGTGGTGGAAACCCCGCTATGAGAGTAGCCGCCTCAAACGTTATCGTCCGGTACCCTCTAGCAATTCTAATGGCCATGGTTCTCTGAAGGCTGTTGAGCTTCGCTCTATTGCGCTTTATGCCCGACAACCTGTCAGACCACACGGGTGCGCCATAGAGTGCCATAGACTTAATCACACCCGCGTAGAGGCGGCGGATCTCTTCTCTTGGTCCCCCAAGATTGGGTAGTAGTCTATGCAGGGCACCTACTACCTTTGTACAGACCCATACCCTACTTAGGCCGCTATTATTATTTTGTATAATAATAGCTATACATAACATTTAACTATATTAACTATATGTACTTAACTATATAATGACATTAATGAATAATTTTATATTTGACATAATTATCAATTATTATTGTTCTGACATTCGTTTTTAATTATAAATATTCAATTGTGACGTGTAACTATATAAGTTATCTATAAATTCTCATTTTTTATTTCTGAAAGAGGGTTCTGTTTTTCGAGTGTATGTGTATGTGGGTATGTATGTATGTGTAAGGTTTCTTTGGCACGCCCTACAGCCTAAACAGCTTGATGTATTTCGACATGTGAGGTGTCATTTGAATCGTCTTGATAGTGGAAGTGATAAAGGGTACAATATTTTGCAGCCGGGTTTTTGTTTTTCTTGTATTAATGTTACTTGTTAAATCATTATTTTTTGGCCGCGACAACTCTTTTCCGCTCAAAATATTGTCAAATCAGTCAGTCATAGTATCATGTTCCCGTGGGAGAAATTGATTCGATTTACTAATGATCAACGTTGAGAAATTTTGAAAACTTATTACCAAAGTAACTACAGAACTACTGTGTAGCCAAAACAGTGCAAATTATGAAAATATATTAGATGATTGTGTAATCAGCCGTCTGACGATTTCGATTAATGTTATTTCCTCCTACTTCTTTGATACATAATAAGGTTTTCAAAAACAAATATTGTTAGTTAAAATTTTTATTTATTTATAAGAACAAATACATTAAGTAAGTACATGTACAATGGAAGAAAGTGAAACAAAACAGTACGATTAGCAATGTTTTGTCTATTCCATGTTATATTAGCCATTTTTTCTTGTAAATAATTATACAATAGTGGTACAAAATTATATCCAAACCCCACGCGAAATGTATTGAGACAAAGTAGTAGATTGTTATATAAGGGGCTTAAATGACACATTATATACGAGGTAGTTTTACTCCCGAGCTTTAGCGAGGGAGTAATTAGAAACCGAGTTAAAATAGTTTTTAAGCCCCGCTCTACTTTTCACTTCGATTGCGAGAAAAAAAATACAATCCAATTAAAAAAAAAATAATTACGGTTACCAAATCAATTTGTAATTAGAAATGTCTTTTTTTCTGTAGCCGAAACGCAATACGAGCATTCTACCGAAAAAGTCGCCACTTTAAGTTCCAATTTTCTAAAAAATAACTTTTTCCCCTAGAGCGAAACATGCTATTTGATCTTCGCTCTGGTACGCTACAATGACGGACTTTTTGAGCAAGAGAAGTGAAAAATTAAAAAGAAAATACAATGGTTATTGCTAAATTTACATAATTCGTGTGATAAATCTTAACAGTACCTGATCAGACAGCCGAGGGTTCAGTGAACTTTAGTCTCAACAGATTTGATGCGAGGTACAGTTAACAATAGGTACAATATAAGTAAAATCCTCATGAATTGCAATCTTTTAAAGTAAAAAACTGATTTCTCTCATCCGAACTGGATTTTGTAAAACAAACTGTAAGTAGGTAGGTAAATCCTTTCAAACAAAAATGAATTTTACAAATCGGTTCACAAGTGACGGAGTTAAGCGGTAACTTACATAAAAAATATACAACCAAATTAAGAATCTCTCTGAAATTGGTTAGAAAACAAACAAAATGAAACATGAACCAAAAACACAAGGGCTAGAGCATTCCGGCAGCAAACAATGACACATAATGACGTCACTCGTCATCCGTCTCTTTCGAACTAAGTATTCGTAAATGACTTATTTCGGTCTTGCTTATGCATCGATTGAAGTCACTACGTGTTGTCCACGTGACCGGAATGCTGTACCTGGCGGAGTATATTAATATATCAAATGAAACATGTTTGCGACATCGAGTTCCTCTCCTTTCCTTTTATTTGTCATCTTCAAAATCTCCTCCAAAACATTCGCAAATTTTAGAAGCTCGTTGACAAATAGGTTGGCCTCCATAGTTACAATTAATTTCGCTGCAACCATTGTTATTTGTGCAGTAATCACCCTCTTCGGCTCCATCCAAAGACGAAACTATCAGCAAC
Organism: Peribatodes rhomboidaria; assembly: GCA_911728515.1. Lineage (NCBI taxonomy): Eukaryota > Metazoa > Arthropoda > Insecta > Lepidoptera > Geometridae > Peribatodes > Peribatodes rhomboidaria. The sequence goes on along the minus strand of OU452196.1, from coordinate 2,048,170 downwards.
AACGAAACGCAGACCAGCAGCCAAGCGCAGCAATTCTTCACCATCTTGATAACTTTCGACAGATTTCAATGGACTTCCAAAATGTCAGTAAAATAAATGGAGGTTGTTCGTCGGAATTGTATCTTTAACTGCTCAATTTGAACGCTCAATGCCCAATGACCCAATGTATCTGGTAAGAGATACAATTTTCAACTGCCTTTGATGTCTGGTTAAACTCTGTATTTATACATTTTGAGAACTACTTCAAGGACTTGGAAGAGCGCTCGTTCTATTTATAAGCAGAATTTAAATTTCTTTATTTCAGTTGATTCGTTTCGCTCCTAGCGCAAAATTCGAATTTTAACCACTAGACCGAGAAGCTGTCAGTCTAGCTCCAATTATAGTTTAGCTCCAAAAATTATTTAACAGAATTTGCGGCCTTCGTAGATTATTCACGATATTTATCTTACAATATTTTGTAGAAATATTGAGCGGTTAATTTGCATCGCGTTCATCGGTTAACATAAAAATACAAAGTACGAGTACATACGAGTACATATAAAAATTCACACATGTAGTTGATGTAGTGTCTTGTCTCTAGCTTTCAACCATAACAATTGAAATATATCTGGACTCCAACGAGTTCCAACTTGTTACAACAAAACAAAAATTAGTTGGTTTTAATTTTTTAAATTACGCTTATTACCCATTCGGATAATTGGCGATTCGGTTAATCGGCGTTAGGATAATCGGCGTTCTACTGTAATTCGAAAAGAACTTTACTTTTTTTTTCGTGGGGGAATGCATTTACACATCCGCGCTCCACCCCGGGGGAGACGAAGCGGGGTATGTCGGACTCGGTGCCAGAAGGGCACCCCTACCGACTAATCCCCCACGGTGTCCATCCTCGCCGGCAGAGAAGGGGTCACGGGTCTGCTCGTACTCTCCGCAACCCCACCACGCCGCTGTCCGCAGCCAGACCCATTTCAGGAGGGGGTCGTCCCCCTCCCCACCTTCGAAGTGATACCCTGGACACCAAGGCATCGACTCCTCAGGGACCCTCCCTAGTTATGTGTCCGGCGCTCTTGGGCCTCCTAGGAAAAGAACTTTACTGTACCAACTGTACTGTACTGTACTGTGTTTGTACATGATTTGAAATCAGTTACACGTGGTGTAACTGATTTGTTTTGACGAATGAGTTACACGTGGTAGACAGTTAATATAATATGTAGAATTATGATAATGTTTCAAGATCGTCAGAGTGTTAAAATACTTAATTTTTGGCTAAAAATCGAATATATTAAGTTTTAGACAGCTTATGCCAATATTAATATTACTACCGAAAATTAGGTTTACGTTCTCATCTCTTAACTTCAATAGGAATGCACTGAATAGTGAGTGTCCCAGTCAATGCATTAATCATCAGTGCTTGGATGATTTCTGTAATCTTTATTTAATTTGTAATGAATTGATTACCGTTATCAAATTCAATATCCTAACCAAATATCTCTAAATAATATAATTAACAATATCTCTATGCCAAATTTCATCCATATCCACTCAGCCGTTCTGCCGTGATTGAGTAAAAAACTTCCATCCATCCGAACTTTCGTATATATGATATTGAAGTCAAAGTCAAAAATCTAACAGCCTTAGAAATAAAGTTTTAAAACATATGTACACACATTGTGTAACACAAAAGCTGAAAAATAAAAATATTTTTGACTTAAGATTCGCAAAATGTCAACAATAAATTTACTATGCTAAGCCACTTATCGCTAAAAATGTCACAGTCTGGATACATACAAATGAACGCGTTGAGGTCACGCATGGCGCGGTGCATCGGGGTAAATTTCCGATGCTGTGTACGATACCAGCCTGGGTAGAAGAACTTAGGTCTATGGCTAGGTCTATGGCGGGTGTACTTATCAGGCACATAAATAGTACACATCCGATTGTGTAGCTCCAGGGAATCTATAGCCCCTCTTAATATTTTGCAGCCTGTCTTAAGCTGATCATGTAACCTTCTGGTTTCCAACGAATTAAAGCCTAAGTGGCCAAGAAGAAAAGCGGTAGGGTAAAGAAATGGATAAAATCCATACATTTTTTTATAGAGATTTCTCAAAAAGGCTTTTTGTACCTTCTCAAGAGACAAGATGTGTGTATCACAGTGAGAGTTCCAGACACACGCACCTGACTCCAGCTTACTCCTGACCAGGGCGGTGAACAGCAGCCTCAGAACTTCGGAATCACGGAAATCTTTCGCATTACGAAATATAAAGCCAAGACGCCGGTATGACTCCTTTGTTGTGACTTCAACAAGAACAGATAAACAGATAAAGAGCCACTGCTCAAAAGAACAGGCAAGAAACTGAGAGGCATTATTTTTTCAAAGAATAATTAAATTACTGTCTCACACATTTTGGCTTACAACTAGGTAATATCTATACATACTATAGTGGCTACTAGGCGGAAGTGGAAGGCTCCAGATATCTTTGCCTTCTAAATAAGTCTTAACCTTATAATACCCTCTTTTCATGAACGTAGTTTATACATGTGATTTGAATTTTCCTTCAGTGAACCTTGTTACATGTTTCGGGATTTTTTTATTATGCAAATTAACACAGTTGCCTAAAAATGACTTATTTGACGTACTCAGTCTAAATCTCGGTACAGCTATCCTATCCTTATTTCTAGTGTTATTATTATGATAGTCACAGTTCAATTTAAATTTATGTAGATTTTTACGAACGGACGTATGTACATAATATTTTCAAAGATACGAGTATACAAAGAAGGTAAAGTTTATATATTTATTTCTTTAAATAAATCTCTTGATGATGGGACCCATCTCGTAGTTTACTCCATTAGTAGATCCCATTAGTGAGATGTGATTAGCCACCCGGCCTGGCTTCGCATGGGACCTGCAATCCTTCGTGAAAAACTATCTAACTGGTGATGTAAACCGCAAAAAAGTGGTTTAGGAGTTAGCGGATTTACTGATATTACAGACAGGCGCGAAAAGCGACTGTGTTTAATACTATGTACAGATTAGAGAGAAGTAGGATAAGTAGGATGTCAGGCCACGGCGGCTTACACCCAACGACCGCCAAAACGGCTAACAGTGGTAGTCGTAAGAACAATTTTCAAATCTTTGTCCCAACTGTCGCCAGTGGGGCTCGTTTGTATTTGTACTGCTAAGATTTTATGTACACTAGCTAAATATATAATTTAACTATGCTCTGTACCTACCGCAATTCTTTATTACAAGAATTTGAAGACGGCAGTTTGGAACAAAAATTAAAACTTTGTCCTAACCACCACCACTGGTGGCTGTTTTGCTGGTGGTCGTTGGGAGCAAGCCGCCACGGCATAACGCGAAATAAGTCGCGGGCATAGCTAGTCTTATGGCACTAAATATAAGAATTGTCTAAGTCCTTGCTTAATTACTTTTTTTTTTTTTTGCATTTTTTTATTACTAAACTAGCTGCGCCCCGCGGTTTCACCCGCGGTCCCGCTGGAACTGTTTATTTTTTCGGGATTAAAAGGACTCTATGTCCTTTTCTGTACCCCAGACAACATGTATGCAAAAATTCAAGACGATTGATTGAGTAGTTGAGACGTGGAAGCGTTACAAATAATAATAATAATAAGTTTATTTTATATCTGTACAGAGGTGTTGGTAACATTATTTTCTTTTCTTAAAAGTGTGTTAATATGGGTACCATATGAGTCGCTGTACCCTGCACTAGGTCTCGTCAGAGCCTGTATTGCAGGGTACAGTTCCTTTTGGCCATCTGGCCACTTGATATAATAACAATTATAAGCATGCAAACTAATTCTTAATCTTTAATATATATAAATCTCGTGTCACAATGTTTGTCCTCAATGAACTCCTAAACCACTTAACCGATTATAATAAAATTCGCACACCATGTGCAGTTCGATCCAACTTGAGAGATAGGATAGTTTAAATATCCTATCCTACTAATATTATAAACGCGAAAGTTTGTAAGAATGGATGGATGGATGGATGTATGGATGTTTGTTACTCTTTCACGTAAAAACTACTGAATGGATTTTAATGAAACTTTACAATAATATAGCTTATACATCAGAATAACACATAGGCTACAATTTATAAAGATATTGTGTGAATTGTCCAAAATATGACGATTAGAGTCAAGTAAGTAGGAAAAAATCTACCATCAGCGAGCTATTCTGGCGTGCGCTGGAAAAACCGCTAGAGTTACGAGTACCTACACATGTGTAATGTATGATGGAAATATTCATCTTAAATAGGCCTACAAAAAAGTCCGCCGCGGTATAAATCTATATCTTATGCGTAAGCCATTATAGTGATCACACTAATATTAAAAAGGAGAAAGTTTGTGATCGTTCATCTTCGCGCTCAAACTGCTGGACCAATTTTGACAAAATTCAGTATAGAAGTAGCTGACACCCTTGATTAGAACATAGGCTACTTTTTATCCCGGAAAATTTAACTGTTCGCGTGGGCTAAAAAATGCGTCTAAAACGTATAAACCACTATAGATTTACACGTTTTGGACGCATTTTTGTTTTTTATACACATTTTTTGATCCCTTAAAAATATAGTGTTCCCGTGGGATGAGCAAGGAATTAAAAAAAAGTGTTATTCATAAACGCTTTTTTAAAGTAGATTTAATTTGACGTTTTGAACGCACTTTTTCATAAATAGGTACCTACAATTTCTTATTATTTCCTAAAAATATAGTGTTCCCGCGGGATGAGCAAGGAAACACGTATATTAATTAATTACTATAAAGTACAATAGTATTAATTACTATAAAGGCGAAAGTTTGTGAGTGTGTGTGTTTGTTACTTCTTCACGCTCAAACGGCTGGATCAATTTTAATGAAACTTAGTGTGGAAATAGCTGATATCCTGGATTAGTACATAGGCTACTTTTTATCCCGTAAAAATAAAGTGTGCCCGTGGCATCCCACGGGATCATCAGCTCTTCAGCAAGAAATCTAAATATATTAATTTGTTACTCTTTTAAACCCGAAATAATATTATAAATGCGAAAGTTTGGATGGATATTTGTTACTCAATCACGCCAGAATGGCTGAACGGATCTGGATAAAATTTGGCACAGATATAGCTTACGTCCTGGACATAGGCTATTAATTCACACTCAACAACAGTCAAAATTTCCGTTTTAAATGGTAATGTTTTTGTTTACCTAGCCTGATACCTTCTATTACCTTCAGCTTCGTCTAGCCCGGCAAACCAAAAGCATCCGTGAAGTAAATGCAAGCTGCGGTGTCGTTTGAGCTGTGTAAAACCGCACGCGAATTGAACGTGATGATCTGTCACGCAAGTTTTTCTAGGGAATACCTTTTACCTACTGACCCCGGGGGCAGGCTGGGTAGATATGTGGGAAGCTCGCCAGAGGCAGCATACCCGCTAAAACCCCTAAAAACCTTAAAAACCCTAGGGTATTCCACCTTGGCGCAAAATATCGGAGCTACGGGAACGTTCTCATAGACGACCACGGCCCCCGCAGCGCTAGCCCCTTTGGGCACCTCCCCGAGCTCTTCCTCGCCTGTGTCGAACACCAGACACATCGTCATCATCATCTACCTTGCTCGACCGGTGAGCGCCTGACATCCTAACTAATATTATAATGCGAAAGTGAGTTTATTCGTTTGTTTGTATGTTTGTAACGCTTTCACGTCTCAACTACTCAATCGTCTTGAAATTTTGCATTCATGTTGTCTGGGGTACAGAAAAGGACATAGGGACATACTTTTATTCCCGAAAAAATAAACAGTTCCTGTGGGACCGCGGGTGAAACCGCGGGGCGCAGCTAGTATATATATATATATATATAAATAAGAAACGCGAACGAAGTCGCGGGGTGACAGCTAGTCTACTTATATATTTTTTTTTAAATATAAAATATTTAAATAACTTAACTATTGTTCAGGCGCTAGCCACTTATTGCAGTAACTAACGCCTGCTGGGTATTTTGGTTAGCACAGCCGCCTCACGATCCGTGTTTGATTGCGTGATGCCTGACTAACCCACCAGAGCAACCGCGGAACCCCACTACCGTCGCAGTGCAGGCTATGGCGTGAAGCACTCCCGTGGCTGTCGGGCCCTAACGGGGACCTACTCTGCACTCTGCCTACTTTCCTAGCATTGAGCTGCCTGTTGGCATCAGACAGGCCCAATCACTGCCCATTTTTAAAAATCTCGTATTTAACCATTATTTCGCTCTTTGCTAATTCGGTACGCCTAATAATCAACTATATAATTATATGTATTAATATATTATTAAGTATATTTATTTATAATTATTCATATATATTATATTTATTTTTGGTTATTTATTTAAGTACTTATTATTAATATTACTTATTATTATCTTTTAAATTTTAATTTAGTTTTATGTACGCCACCTACCCTTTTCGTATTTCTGTAAGTTCCTGTCCATCCAAAGGTTACCTGAAAGAAATCGCTTTAGGCGATAAGGTCGCCCTTGTACTGCCGAAAAAATTATTTTAGTTTTTAAGTTTTTCATGTAGTTTTTGGTGTGCAATAAAGATATACTGTATTGTATTGTATTGTATTCCCTACGTATCCCTACTACCCTAGCGTCCCTAACCTACCATAAAGTCAATATATACTTGTATAGATAGGTACGGGAAACCTGGTACCGGGAGACCTATCGGCACCAGGCGGAGTGGGCAGGAATGAAGGATAGGTACGATTTTTCCACTGCCGTAACGCAGACTCACGTCACGATCACAGAAGGTGATGGTACTAGGAAGCTCTTGCCACAGTGGAAGGATGAGGTAGGTACCCGTACGCCGCCTGCCCCGCGGAGCATTTGCTGGGTACGGCACTATCCTCGGTGGTGCAGGCCTCTTGAGGGCTCCGTCCGATCCGTTGACGGTCGGAAGGCCGGTCGCCTGGTTGACCTGACTGCTAGCGCCGATGGACCCTTAACTCCGAATGCAGCCGTCGGACTGTGGATAACCGCGACTGCATTCCTTCGTTGTGAATCAAACAACCATAATTCCTTTTTCATCCCACGGGAACACTATATTTTTAAGGGAAAAAAAAATTGTATAAAAAACAAAAATGCGTCCAAGACGTGTAAATCTACAGTGGTTTATACAATTTAGAGGTATTTTTCCGGGATAAAAAGTAATGTTCTAATCCAGGGTGTCAGCTACTTCTATACTGAATTTTGACAAAATTGATCAGGCAGTTTGAGCGTGAAGAAGTAACAAAGATCACAAACTTTCGCCTTCATAATATTAGTGTGATGGTTCACTATTTTGGCTATAATGGCTTACACATAAGATATAAATAGGTATATACAGCGACGAACTTTTTTGTAGGATTATTAGATTTAAGATAAACATTTCTATCATACATTACACATGTGTAACTCTAGTGGTTTTGTCAGCGCACACCAGCATAGCTCGCAGATGGTAGATTTTTTCCTACTTACTTAACACAAATCATCATATTTTGGACAATTCACACAATATCTTTACAAATGATAATAATAATAATAATAGATAAACAATTTTCTTGGAGCACACAATTAGCGGAAGTCAGTCGTAAAATCTTTGGTACAGCAGCTTCACTCAGGAGACTGCGGAATTTTCTTCCTATCACTACCAAAACTGCGCTTGTAAAATCTCTGCTCCTCCCGATATTGGACTACGCCGACGCCTGCTACCTGGATTTAACCGAAGAGCAACTTGACAAACTTGAACGTCTTCAAAATTACTGCATTCGTTTCATTTTCGGTTTAAGGAAATATGATCATGTTTCTGAATTCCGCCAAAAGCTCAAATGGTTACCTATCCGACTTCGCCGTAAAACTCACATCCTTTCCTTTCTTTTTAAAATTTTGTTTGTTCCCTCTACTCCACACTATCTTAAGGAGCGCTTTGAATTTGCTCAAGGTCACTCCGGTTCATTGAGAACCTCGCGTGCCCGTAAGTTACAACTCCATACCTGCTCCCACATCAATTTAGCATACAGTAAGGGTTTCACTGTGCAAGCTGTCCGGCTGTGGAATGAGTTGCCTGTTGCCATCAGACAGGCTGAATCATTGCCCATTTTCAAAAATCTTATTTTTAAACATTATCTTTCTCTTTGTTAATTGGTACATACATATGTATATATTTATGGTTTATATTTGTGTACAAATTATATATTAATTTATGTATTATATGAGTCTAAAGGTATTTGTGTAGATATTTTTTATTTTAATTTTTTTTACTATATGTTTCATTTGTTTACTATTATTTATGCTATTATATATACTTATACATTATTTAGTATTTATGTATGCCACCGACCGTTTGTCATATTTCGTTCTGTCCTGTCCATCCAAAGGTTGCCTGGAAGAAATCGCTTTAGGCGATAAGGCCGCCCTTGTACTGCCGAATGATATTTTATTTTTAATATTCTCTTTGTTTGTTTTACTTTGTATTTTTGGTGTGCAATAAAGATGTATTGTATTGTATTGTATGATTTCTGAGATAATAGATGATTTCCTGATTTCTGAGCTTGGGGGCGTGGGTTCGATTCCCACCTAGGGCAAACATCTTGTTCTATCTGGGTATTAATTAATATCTATTTAAGTATGTAATTAAACATTTATTTAAGTATGTTTATCAGTACCTGTATCAGTTAATCTTATTTTGTTACAGATAATGCCCCTCAGTTTCTTGCCTGTTCTTCTAAGTAGAGGCTCTTTATCCGAATAAGGCGGTCGAGTCTATTTAAATAACTTTGACGTTACATCCGCCTTTAGTTTTTCTTTCTTTTTCCTTTCATTTCTTCTATATTACCATCTACCCCACCAGGATTATTTCTCTTCTTTTCTTTTCACTTATATTAACTTTTTACTATCACCTCCCTCACTGTTGATGGCAAAATTGCCTCAAAATCTTAAGGGGCAGAAGCCACTATATAAAAAAAAAAACTTTGACGTTCTTAAGTGTATCTTTGATACCTAAATTGAATAAAAACATTTTGACTTTGACTTTGATAAATTTTATTTAGTTTCATTTAATTTAATTTTGTTTCAGAGGTGCCGCTCAGCAACTCCCGTCATGCAAGCCAACGGACGAATGTGAAGATTCCAAGCTAATGTCGTCTACGCAATGTCAATACTCTTAAAATTATAAGATTTTATAATGCCTAGCATCAGACGTCAAGTTTAAAGAACTTTAAGTAAATAAAAATTGAAGAAAAAAAAACAAAAAAAAAATTGACACTTTTGACAGTTCTTTAGACCTGAAGTTTACCCTAGCGCGCTCTAGCGGCAGTAAGAAACCGTCATTCATCGTTAGGTTTTGACAGATTTTCCATACTAAATATGTCAAAATTCGTTGCTAAGCTGTCATTATGAAAAATTGGAATAGACACCCCTATTGCAAAATAAAAAGGACTACTTTGGTCAATTTGGATTTACATACAAAGTTTCAACAAAAACAGATGAGTTTTTCAAAAAATGTACCTATCGTTTGTAAGTGTTAACGTTTTGTATTATTTCCCCATTTTATGATAATTTTGAATAAACTTTTCCAACAAATTTTGTTTTTCTTTTCACAACATAACATATCGTCACGCCTTTCCCCCGAGGCAAAGATGTAATATAACACCCACACTCAGCCGGACGATATTCAGTCCCAAATGTGATAGGGGGCGAGCCTGTCGCCATACACCGGGCTACAGTCATGTAGCAGATGACATATAATACGCACATATGTTCACACAACGAACAGATTGGTGCGTGCCGTCGGTTGGAATCGAATCCGCTACCTCTGGCCTGAGAGGTGGGCCTTCTCCTAACTAGGCCGCCATCGCTATTTTTCTTTACATTTATTTAAATTAAAATTTCTTTTCAAATAGGTAGGAAACTCGGGATAAACTTTTTGGTTAGAAGGGTATTAAAAAACATTACTAAATTAAACACCTTTTTATTTAAATTTTACTATTTATTTACAATTAGCTGCGCTTCTTAATTAGCAATATCTCTCAATCTGGTTAAGCGACCCCTCAATCTCACACAGTGATAGCACGACCCTTCTATTTCACACAGTAATTCAACGACATAACGTTGTTGTATCACAGTGATACAACGACCTCATACAGTAATTCATAGACACCTCTATCTCTCTATATCATCAACTCCTCAATCTTACAATGCAATTCAGCGAATTCTGTTTCACACTGATTCAGTTATTCATAGACCCCTAAATCTCATACTGATTCATATACCTACTTCTCGACCTCACGGCTAAATTCAGCGACCCCTCCATCTCACAATATTACAAAGACCTCTCTATCCCACCCATTTTTGTTTGTTTAGCGGGACATATTAGCACTTAGCCACTCGATTGGGTCATTGTGCGTAAAATATCCTACACATTATCATCAAACCTAGCTCATCTCACACTGCAATTCATGAATCCTACTAATATTATAAACGCGAAAGTTTGTAAGAATGGTTGGATGGATGGATGGATGGATATTTGTTACTCTTTCATGCCAGAACGGCTGAACAGATGAACTTTTTAAACGCGGGTGAAACCGCGGGGCGCAGCTAGTCTGTTTAATAAATAATAAGCAATACCTACTGTAATTATTTTATCGACATCTCTATCTCACAACGACCCCTCAATCTCACACCATGCATCACCGACCCCTCAATCTCACACATTCCTATCGCTACACTCTTGTCCCCACTTCCCCGCCCCCCGTCCCCTTTTCCCCGTCGTTCCTCTTCCTCACGCGCCTCATCTTGTAATGCACGCCTCGTACGTGTTCGTTCAACGCGTTTCTATGAAGGAAACCCTTGCCGCAGAGGTTGCATTTGTATCGGCGGTCGCCGGTGTGACCCTGGAAATAGAAAAATATATATTTTAAAACAAGCATACATAATAATAGATTATGCACGGAGGAGATAAAGCAGTGTCTTACGTCGCAGGCGGTTTATTAAATTATTCAAAATCATTCGGAAATGTTTCCGATCGGATTTTTTTAAAAGTTTAAAAAGTTTGGAATTGAAATCGAGTAAGGAGGTGGAGGAGTGGAAGTAAATCCGATCGGAAGAAATAATCGCGTTTAAAAACTTATGAAAACGGACTGAGATTCGAATAATTTGAGTTTAAGTTTTTTGGGATCTGATTGGACGTTTCCGAATGATTGAGAATACCTACATATGCTTGTGAATACAACAGATGGTGTGAAAAACAGGTTAGAAATGGTGACAGAGTAGAGTTACTAACGGTTAACTAGACAAGAATTGCCGAAATGGCCGATTCGGGAGTCGAGACGGCGGCGTCGCGGCGCCGTCGATGTTTGCGCTCCCTTGCTGGAGTCGAGGTGCTATATCGAGGTCTACACCTTGAGTGCTGCGCTCACGACACGGCGCACGGAGTGCACTCACCCGCATGTGGTTGTTGAGGTTGCTCTGCGAGTGGAAGCGCTTCCCGCAGGCGCGGCAGGCGCGCGCGGGCGGGCGGTGCGTGGCCGCGTGCTGCGCGAGCGACACGGCGCACGGAGTGCACTCACCCGCATGTGGTTGTTGAGGTTGCTCTGCGAGTGGAAGCGCTTCCCGCAGGCGCGGCAGGCGCGCGCGGGCGGGCGGTGCGTGGCCGCGTGCTGCGCGAGCGACACGGCGCACGGAGTGCACTCACCCGCATGTGGTTGTTGAGGTTGCTCTGCGAGTGGAAGCGCTTCCCGCAGGCGCGGCAGGCGCGCGCGGGCGGGCGGTGCGTGGCCGCGTGCTGCGCGAGCGACACGGCGCACGGAGTGCACTCACCCGCATGTGGTTGTTGAGGTTGCTCTGCGAGTGGAAGCGCTTCCCGCAGGCGCGGCAGGCGCGCGCGGGCGGGCGGTGCGTGGCCGCGTGCTGCGCGAGCGACACGGCGCGGTGGAAGCGCGCGCCGCACGGGCACGCGTGCGCGCGCACGCCCGCGTGCACCGACAGGTGGTCGCGGAGGCTGTACGCGTTCTGGTGCGGATGGGTCAATAGAAGAGAATATGTTAGGAGTGTCGAAGTATCGCGAGTCGCCTTCATAAACGCGTGTACCACAGTATACAGGGTTATAGCAACAAGGCGAATCTATATGCGAAATGTTCTCCGAGTATTTCTATTCGACCTTCCTGGCCGGTGAAGAGTGCGACGATCCACCAATTTCACACGAATCTGATCGTGCCTATGATATCAATAGTATTGTTATTCGTGAATCTGAAGTTTCGAAGCTGCTATCAGGCTTAGACGCATCTATAAGTCAGCGGGACCAGGGGGGCTATTCCTGCGTGTGAGATGAGATGAGATTTTATCTTGGTCACTCTCACACCTATGACGTTTTAAACGAGAGCAACAAAGACGAAAAAAGGTGAGATGAAAATCTCAAATCTCCGAATAGGGCCACTGATGATGTCAGTCCAGTATTTCTTACTGGTTGCTCGGAGTCCATCTGCGTGCCAGTATCACTACTTTTTTCCAAATCAATATCTGATGGCATAGTCCCTCAAATCTGGAAGTCAGCATTTGTCTCACCAATTCATAAAAAAGGTTCGAAAACCGAAGTGGGTAATTATAGGCCAATTTCTAAACTGTGCATTATTGCAAAATTATTTGAGAAAATTATATATAACCAAATCTATGCAGCGTTACATCAATCCTTTAGCCTCTCCCAGCACGGTTTTCTTAAGGGACGTTCAACTACCTCCAATCTCCTTCTCTTTAATGACTTTCTCACTGAAGCCATGGACAACAGCTCCCAGGTAGATGTAGTCTACACAGACTATAGCAAAGCGTTTGACAGAATCGATCACCGGCTGCTTTTGTCCAAGCTACAACTTGCTGGTATAAGGGGCGACTTGCTTAGCTGGTTCTCGTCCTATATAAAAAACCGTTCTCAAGCCATTGTTATAAACAACTACATATCTAGTTGGGTCTCCGTACCCAGTGGCGTTCCCCAGGGATCACTGCTAGGTCCCCTCCTCTTTTTAATCTTCGTTAATGATATTTCCCATTGCTTTCTTAATAGCAAATTGTTATGTTTCGCTGACGATATTAAAATATTTAGGGTCATCAAATCATTGGAGGATGTCTCTAAACTACAGGATGACCTCTCCAGATTGGATAGTTGCTGCAAAATTAATAAGCTAGAACTTAACCCATCTAAATGTACTGTGACCACTTTCACCCGTAAAATTAGTATAATTCAGTCTTCGTATTTGCTTAAACAAGTGTTATTGACAAAGTGTGACGTTGTCAGGGACCTCGGAGTGTTGCATGACGCAAAATTGTTATTTGATAAGCATATCGATAATATCGTCTCCAAGGCTTCAAGAGCACTAGGTTTCGTCATGAGAAGTTCGGCTGGTTTTAATCGGATTAAGACTTTTAAAATACTTTATTGCACATTTGTCCGGAGTATCCTTGAATATGCATCTCAGGTGTGGAATCCTCAATATGCGGTATATATAGATAGAATCGAGAGAATCCAACTCAATTCATTAGGTACCTTTGCTTCCGTTCCAAAATTCCTTTTAAGACACGCGACTACGATGATTATTGCAAAAGATTTCATTTCATCCCCCTATCAAAAAGACGCTATATCGCCGACCTAACATTTTTACTAAAAATAACCTCTAACTCGATTGATTGCCCAGAACTACTCAGTAAAATTCCCATCCGCGTTCCCCCTAGATTCACTCGATTTAACCCCCCCATTTCTACTCCCGTCGTTGGAACAAGGTACAGGCGGAACTCATTTCTTTGGCGAGCTGGCGACCAATTCAATAAATTGTGCAAGCTAAGTGACTTCGACCTTTTCGGTACGAGCGTTAATTCGGCCAAGCAGCGGCTGAGCAGATCCTACTTTGCAGGTGTTGCTACTGTGTAATCGTACTGGCTGTCACTAATCGTGAAAATCTATAATTAGCTCTCTGATACTATAAGTTATTAGTAAGATGTTTCAGCTGTTGATTTTCCTTAAAATAAATAAATAAATAAATAGGTGACTCACCAAAAACCTCTTAAGGGTTCATTGTACTCATCAATATGAACAACTGTTACTATGAAGCCAATCCTGTAATCGCGAAAAAAACAGCTGTTCCATACAAAAAGTTCAATCACCTGAGACAAAATGTATGGAACAGCTGATTTTTTTTTCGCGATTTCAGAGTTAGCCCTATAGTAAAAGTTCTTCATATCGATGAGTACAATGAACCCTTAAGAGGTTTTCGATGAGGTAATATAAGTAGCTATGGCGGTCAATGTTCGATCGTCTAACCGTATGAAGCTTTCTCTTAGTATTTTAATAAATAAACCTGTATAAAAGTGCCGAAACTGTGGTTGTTATTTATAAATCTACAGAATACTTTTTCTTGTCATTAACTCAGATCAACCTAGAGAATAAGATGGCGCACGGCGTATGACTTAGGTGAAGCCAAAAACCATCCAAAAACTACACTACTGTCGTACATGTACACAACACGCACACATTGACGCAAAAACCTACGCTACTCGCTTGGCCATTCTTACCTCGACATTATGTGCATTGGTTTATGGTATAATCTCGTGTACATAAATAATCATAGTGCATTATAAAAGTGTGGCCAGGACTACATTTAGAGGTTCTTTTTAAAAACTGTGCAATTTTAATACAACTCAATTTTGAAAAAGCCGTAACATTAAACTCTTATAAATATGTACAGTTTTAGAATATTAAATCTACTAAGGTTGTATATTGGAACGGAAATGGCTAACGTAGAGTTTAGGAATTAATATTAGTTTTCGCGCAATTGTAAATGTTTTTCATGGAAACATTACCACGCGCACACATTGAAAAAGAAGTGGCTTCAGCAAGATATAACGCAGTGTTCCATCTTTTCCTGTAGATTGATCTGAGGTCATTAAGTAACAGTTCCTTAACAATTTCAGCTAAAAAATGAATTAAGGATGCTCCTATAAATGGACTCGTCAAAAGGTAATTACAAAAAGTTACAAAAGAATTTGGTAATATTATTAAGGTTTTGTGTCTCCCTCAAAAAACGTCAACGACAATATTGCTACATTGCGCGGGTATCAAGACAGATTCTAACTACGTTTAAAATTTAAAATAACTTCAAATAAATCTAATTCTAAGTCAGCTAAGGTGAGGTTGTACAACAAGCGTACATGTACGTGTTTGACTTGTTAAGAGTCCGGCGACCACTTTAGACTAACTTCGCGTTGGCTTAAGGTTTTCTATAGCCATTTCGTCTAGAAGAAGATGACGAGCGAAGAGAGCAAGTAAAGATACTGACGAGCCTTTAAAGTTACCTACAGAGTGACAAAGTGCAATTTAATATTTTTTTGAGACTTTTGCACTTCTGTAATCATTCTTAAATAACTAAGAATTTCCCTTGTATTATGGATTCATTTAAAAGCTAATTATGTAGACAACCTCCCTATGTAAAGGGATTTTTGATTTGCTTTGTCTATCTATTGAATAAATCAGTCAAAAGTGACCCCTTACAAATGCGAATATTATTCATAGCTCTATTTTCGCGTGAGAACGTTTTAAAAAAAAACCAAGAACATAAGGGCTGATATAGTTCATTTAATTGTACATGCTAAATTTCATTATAATCTGACAAATGACAAATGGTGTGCAGTTCGATCTAACTTAACAGATAGGATAGCTCACATATCTTAATATATATAAATCTCGTGTCACAATGTTTGTCCTCAATGAACTCCTAAACCACTTAACCGATTATAATAAAATTCGCACACCACGTGCAGTTCGATCCAACTTGAGAGATAGGTTAGCTCAAAACGCGAACGAAGTCGCGGGGTGACAGCTAGTTTATATATAATATGTAAGTAAGTGTGTATGTATGTATGTAAGTATGTATGTCTGTATGTCCTCACCATGTATCCCTTCCCGCAGACGTCGCACAGGTGCCTCTGCTTGTCGACGTACTGCAGCGCCATGTCCACGGCGGGGTGTTCGAGACGGAAGTGCAGCGACAGCCAGCCGATACTGCTGCCCACAGCGTTACACTGCACACATACAATACTGTTACCTTTAAGCAAACAAGTTCGTACAGGCCGAATGGCTAGCCCTGAAGACATGGCCTGGCCTAGCCTTCGGGCAGCCTAGAAACTCTAGGCCGCCCGATGGCCTCCGACATGGCTTGACGATTATTCGACGGGGACGCTGTTCGTCCCGTATAATCCCTGTGTCCCTGTGACCAGGCGAGGCCCCCGGCCGCATCAGCTTTTTCGCCCGCCGCCATTTTAATGCGCTCCTTGACGTCAGCACTGATATTGACATTTTGACTGATAATTGGACAACTGTATTGGCGAATTTCTTAATATAATTATTGTGAAAATCTGACTGATCAGTGGAGCGGGTGCAAGAATGACAGCTCAGATAGCTTTGACGATGTTTCTTGCTGACATTTGACATTATTTTTATTACCATTGTTTTATATTTAATCTTTATTATTATTATTTTGCAATTTGACATTGTTTTTATCAATGTTTATTATTTTTATTATCGCGTGACATAAATGTAATCGTTTGTCAATAAATAATTTGAATTTGAATTTGAATTATTGTCATAGAACAAACAACCGGGGCCTACAATTTAACGCATCACCTGAGCCACGGTAGCGCTCAGTTGTAAATGCAACCCGCGGTCACCCATCCTAGGACTGACCGTGTCGTCCGTTGCTTAGCATCGGTGATCGGCTCCCGTTACCATTGAGATAATACAGATACTAGATAGTGCTAAGTACTAGAGGAGCTGATCCAAACAAAAAACATTACGCAATTTAATGAAGTGAGGCCTACCCACCGTGGGCATATGCAGGTTTGCTGTAGCGTTGACTACTGAAATGATAATTTACGTCCGTCCACGTTCACACTTTGATTTCAGTAAATTGACGCTGCTCCGTACACAACCACACTGCACGCGTGTCGGGACCACACTAATGCTAGGTGCAAAGATTTCAGTGCACTGGAGTGGACAAAAGGTTGTGTCGATGTATCGTTACACATAAGAAGGAGCAACTGGTGACCCTTCACATAGTATAGTCAAATCGAAGAGGTCAGTGAATATTTTAGGGCCTACGGTCTATGGCCGTCCGTTTGACTTGCGCCTTCTACCGCGTGCTTTTAGTAACCAAACTGAGAGCTTGGTTACTACTACTGGTACCGATGGCTGTTATTTTTTTTTCCGTGCAATTTTTCTTCAGTCATTTAGACATATCTTTTATCAAAGATTTATACTTTGAACTAATACTTAGGCTACTTTTTAACCCAGAAAAATTAATGGTTCTAGGGGTACCATGACTTCTCTTTGCCATGATGGCAACGTTTTGTTGTCGACGCTTCGCGAACGCGAATCGTATCGCTGCGCAATAAGGTCCATAGTCGCGCAGCGTCTAAACCAAAACGTAACCATCACGACGATAAGAGTCGTGGTAGGCCCTCTGTAACACCGCCGCGCCAAACCAAATAGTCGTAATAATTAAGTTGAGCAACTGAGAACTTACTGATTATTGCCAGATAACAAAAAGGGGTCTGTTTTCCTCATTAACTAGTTTAACCACTAAGATGACACCTGGCTGCTGCCAACTTTCCCCAAAGCGTTAGTATCGTTTACCTTAAATTTGCGAGAAAGCAGACCCCGCTCAAACACCCTCCATTATCCTTTTATCGACACAAAATGTATTCATTTAACCATACAAACCAACCAACCATATAACCACCCTCTTCATTCACACAAGCAATCAAAGCCCACTCATTCACACACACACACACACACACACACACACACACACACATTTTATTCACACGAGATAATTGTACTTTGTTTAGTAATTTACCTACACCAACGAAAAACTGTAAACTTTTCACCTGTGCCAAATATTAATTTGGAATGTTTTGTTTTAGTTTCCATATTTATTCATTCATAATGGAAGGCCACTGAGTTTCACAACACAGGACTCCCCTAGCGTGAGACTCAGGGTTCATAGCTTATCCAGATGTATCTACTAATATTAGTCAATAAGAATCAGTTACTAACTTTTATCTGTAAGCACTGTATATTTTGTTCAATGAATTATTATTATTATTAATTTAACTTACAACTCGACACGTGTGAACTGGTTTCTTCTTCGGCGCCGCTTCGTCTTTAGATTCTTGCATTCTGTAAGAAGACAAAAATTTAAAAAAACCGTTCATTGTGTGAACATATGTGCGTATTGTATGTCATCTGCTACATGACTGGAGCCCGGTGTATGGCGACAGGCTCGCCCCCTGTCACATTTGGGACTGAATATCGTCCGGCGAAGTGTGGGTGTTGTATTACACCTCTGCCAGCCCCCTCGGGGAAAGACGTGACGATATGTATGTACAAAACACAACTATAACCAACTGCGGCGGTCTATAACCGTATATCAACTTCCGTTCGGGATGCGCCTTCTACCGCGTGCTTCAAAACCAAGCTGAGAGCTTGGTTACTAGATAATATGTTTTATGACATTGAAGCTTATTTTAAAATAAGAGATTTTTGAACTGTTATTATTTTGTAAATAACGTAATATTGAACTATTTTTACTATACTTAACTGTATAATGACTTCAATGAATTATTTTTATATTTGACAAAATTATCAGTTATTATTGTTCTGACATTCGTTTTTAATTATAAATATTCAACTGTGATGTGTAACTATAGGAGTTATCAATAAATTCTAATTTTTGATTTCTAAAAATAACGTAAAAATTGAAAATTATTTCGACATTTACATGAAATGTAAATAGATGGCGCTAGTAACGCTCTCCATACAGAACTGCTGTTTTATATGGACTTTAGCTGAATTGAACTGGATACAAAACTATACATAAAAATTGTTCAATTTAATAAATAATTTAGATGTATAAAAATAGGCACCTGCAACTATGTTGATGAAGAAAACCCGCTATAGCCACATGTTCACCACGCTTGACAAACATCTTAGCTCAAGCAATGGGGTAGGCTGAAAACCAGCTCTGCGTGGACCTCGTCTACTCAGAACAGTACTGAGCCTACTCCCATTGCCAAAACAATTTATTTAAATTTTTAAATTGTACTTAGTTTAGGTGTAATGATAAAAGTACTTTTCTTTAATGTGTTATTAATTCATAGGTTTTGGCACTAGATACATTTTTTTTAAAAGCGTAAAAAATAAAATTTTAGAATTGAATTGAACCTCCTCCAGCAGTTTATTTTTTGTCGGGTTTTAGTTAGCTCTTTTTATCATTTACATGAAATCTGACTAGAAGGCGCTGGTAAACCTTAGAACTCGCACACGAAATTCGCGGTGAAAAAGGTATGCTCGGGAGAACGTAGAAAACAGACAAGACTAAAATGTAATACAGGGTAGGATAAGGCAATAGTGTTCTCCTCGTTACTTAAGACGGATTTTTTTGGAGCGGTATTTTCATACTGCCATTAAACTGTGACTATTACCGACCGAGCGTATTTTTTTTAAATGTAGAATAGGTCGGCGTTTGACCACCAACTCGCCTGATGTTAAGCGACGTTGAGGTCTAAGATGGAGCACGACGACCTATTAGGTACTTATTCACTCTAGCCTTGAAGTTTTGTAGAGTGAAGAAGTACAAAGACGGCAGTTGAATGAGGCGCTACAAGTGCGCTACTGCTCAGACCCGTCTTCGGAACGGTTACACCGGACTACATTCCGAAACACGACTAGGTCATTTCACGGCATGGCTTGGTCCGGTGGGTGGTGACTAGCCACGGCCTAAGCCTTCCAGAGTTTGCTACCCGGTTTGAGATGAAAATCGGTTAAGAAACGCAGCCGTACGACGCAACGCAAACGTAGAGACGGAAATCTGGACATACGAAAGTATTTTTGTCGGAGCTGTAGCAAAGACGCTTCGCTCGCTACTGCTTTATTACATTCGTCACATACGTATAAAACGATTGCTCTAAATTACTAGGAATACCCGAATTAGAATCTGTTTTCATTTCTATTGAATGTTGAATATTATAATTAGATGAAAAAATTTGTGAACATGTACAATAATTAGTTAAAGTATTAGAAAAAGAATGAATGAACCTATAATAGATTTTCATTTCATAACTCTGTTATTAAGTAATTGGTTTCTTTATGAATGTCTAAAGTGTAAACTGGTATTTCTACCTAAATAAATAAAATAAAATGAATCCATTAGCGAAAATATTTTTGTCATTCTAGGAGAGCCAAATTCAGATTTTTTTTTTTTATTTGCTTAATACATTGTTGGTTTTGGAAGAAATAATACTTAAGGGAGTTGTTTTACCCGTCAAAGTGAACAACTTTAAGAACATCAGTTTTTTTTTAATTACACTCCACGGACCGTGACTTTTGTTAACATAAATCATTCATTATTATTTAAGGGGAATACAGGTAGAGGGGGGTTAGTTATTAAGTCTTAATCTAAGTTTAGGTTAAAGGTTTTCACTTATTTCATTGTGAGTACACCACGAGCAGACCAGCGACCCGCAAGCAGCACCCGATCACGAGTATGACGCATGTGCCAGCCATCGCTCTCCTCAACCATATTCGAGGGAAGAGAACGACCCGACACACGATAGAACATCAGTTTGCAAAATTCGAGAAAAAAAACTAAAGCCTTCATACAAAATTGATCACGCGACTAGTTATTTTGTATGTAGACTCGATAATTTGACTATCGAATTTTAAAACTTATGATCTAATAGTTCACTTTCACGGGTACACAATACCCTAAAGTCTTACTACACCCAAAAACAGCACGTTGTACATAATTAATTAGTAAAAAGTTATGCGTGATCATACACAATATTGTTTTTAAAAACATATACGCTTCGATTTGTAAACCTCCTCCGTTTCGTCGGTTAATAAGCAAATGTATTTGGACTTAATTTAGTTCATGATGTTATTATTTCTTATTAAAATGAGACGGTACTTTACACGGTACACTTTTAGCTAATCTACAGTAATTTTAACTAAAAACACCGTATTTTTAGTACATTTCGTAAATTCATAATATATAAATGGATAGCTTCATTAACATACGACGAAACAGAGTTTTTATTGAAAGTTATATGTTAAATTTAGAGAATTATTGTAATTATTATGTATAGGTATGTTAATCCAACATTTTATGTTGTCAAATGTATGTTTGAACTTTTATGCTTTATCTTTATATCTTATCTTATATCTTTAAATGAGCAATTCTTGTATATATATATATAATTGGAATCTCGGAATCGGCTCCAACGATTTTCATACAAATTAGTATATGGGGGGTTTCGGGGGCGATAAATCGATCTAGCTAGGAATCATTTTTAGAAAATGTCATTTTATTCGTGTTTTATCGATAATCAACTTAAACATAAACTTGGAAGAAAAATAACAAAAAGGAGACGTTTGAGTAGTCTCAATTGAAAAATATGACTCTTCCTGACATCTATTGGCCAATAATAATACTATTTTTTGTGAGCAACTAATTGCTTTAACGACACAACAGCAGATGGCGTTGGTAAGTAACACGAAGTCAAATATATACACTTACGTAATTGATTGATAAACTGTAAAAAATTAAGTATTTGTTTCTAATATAAGATTAAACTAATTGATTAAACTCATGATTTTTTTCTCTAAATAACCAGTTAATATTTATTTATTATTCTATCGGTAAGATCGAAAAATATTATTCATATTTCATGATTTTATTAGTAATTCGTACTTAAATATAATTTCCAAAAAACACAATTAAAAAAAAAATACCGAGCTCAGTCATCCAGGTACCTACTATTTATAATTTGTAATAGCATTCGTTCATATATCACTTTTATTATCATAGTTTCCTAGGCACTCATTGTTATTGTAGGATATATATTTATTTATTAATTTGTAACTTGTCTATGTTAGCTTTTTTCCTTTTTTGTAACATCTTATGTCGACAGAGGATCATTATATGTATAAAAACTTTTTGGTAACAGGGTTCCTCGAACCAGGCTTTGCCTAGTGAGGAAACTGTTGTCAATTTACCTCTTTTTCAAAAACTCCTCTGCATGTTATATTACTACCAAGTTTCATAATTTATGTGTATTTTTCTTATAAGTATGTTTAGTTTGTATATTGCAGCTAATAAACATTTTAATTTTCATTTCATTTAATTTCATTTTACCTTTGAAATACGGTAACTAAATCTTAACTAAACACTAAAAAATACAGACGCAATGGGCGGTCTTATCGCTTAAGAGCGATCTCTTCCAGACAACCTTTGGATGGATTAAACAATAGGATTGATAACATACGTGTAGTTGGACTCGGCGTGGCTCGTTCTGGCGTGTCTCAGATAGGCTTGCTGAGAGGCGAAAGTTAGTCCACACGGTGCACACGGCGCGGGACTGCCGGCCGGCTGAGTCTCGCGCTGGAAACGAAACAACACGATTTAAAAACAATGCAAGCAAGTAACATTATTAAAAGAAAAACAAGAAACCCGGCTGCAAAATGTTGTACCCTATGTCACTTCCACTATCAAGACGATTCAAATGACACCTCACATGTCGGAATACGTCAAGCTGTTTAGGCTGTAGGGCGTGCCAAAGTAACCTTATACATACACACATACACTCTAAAAACATAACCCTCCTCGATAACGATGTGCTCTAAGTATAGGGATTTTTTTTATATAATTATGTATAATTTTTAATTGTATTAATTTTTCAATAAAATTTTGTTGTAAATTTCATGACATTATTTCTGTTTAATTCCTTATTGAATTAGCTTCATATATCAAATTGTACAAAGTTTTTTAGTAGATTTCATTAAATTTGGTCTATTAAATCGTTAGTTGAAATATCAAATTGTATATATATAAATTCAATAGATAAAAACATCATAAAAACGGTGCACAACAGTTGCTTTCCAGAAAGATCTCTTTTGTTCCGGATTTTAACAATGGGACGCGCGACTAGAGCGGCTACTATTGTCTAATCTGCGTTACCTATCGGTAGTCGTAAACAAACATCGCCACAGATTAGCGTATAGTTTCTCTTCGGCTGCGACTGGCGTAACAGTATGTATGAATGTATGTATGAATGTATGTATGTATGTATGTATGTGTGTATGTATAAATGTATGTATGAATGTATGTATGTATGAATGTATGTATGTATGTATGTATGAATGTATGTATGTATGTACGAGTATGTATAAGGTTGAAGGTTTAAAGACATTACATATCACTCACTCACTTGAGAACAATACTAAACATCAACAAAATTACAATGTCGTCGTATCTAGCAAGGCTACCAACCCTCTCAACGTATTCATTTGCTTAGAAGACTGTGATCGGCTATCAGGTATTGAGCAAGTTGTTTTTTGAATACTTTGAAAGAATTGTATGTTTTTATTTTGTTGCGCACAAGATCACGGGAAATGTATCCTGACTGTTAAAAAACAAATGTTACGAAGAAAATTAGAGCAATATTGTTATTTTTTAATGTAAATAAGTAAATAATATACTATTCGGGTGTTTTGGAGTTTTAATAAAGTAATAAAAATTAATTCTTAATTCCTCCTATAGTAAGTCAGTACAAATTTCTATGTCAAAAGTTTGGCATCAAGTCGGCACGGGTTATCATTGTCCAATCACAATAATATTTATTATTTGAGTCAATGAGGTCGAACAGAATAAAAATAGAGGGTATGCGTATTTGATTTCGCGAAAAAAATGTTTTTCCTTATGTCTTGGGACACCCTAGTATGCATGTATGTATGCATGTATGCATGTTTGCATGTATGTATGTATGTATGCATGTATGTAAGTATGTATGTATGTATGCATGTATGTAAGTATGTATGTATGTATGCATGTATGTATGTATGTATGTACGTACGTACGTACCTCGTGCTTGGCGCGGTGCGCGGCGAGTGCTCGTGCGCTGGCGAGCGCGCGGCCGCACGTCGTGCAAGCGTTCAGTAACAGTATGTATGTACGTACGTACCTCGTGCTTGGCGCGGTGCGCGGCGAGTGCTCGTGCGCTGGCGAGCGCGCGGCCGCACGTCGTGCAAGCGTTCAGTAACAGTATGTATGTACGTACGTACCTCGTGCTTGGCGCGGTGCGCGGCGAGTGCTCGTGCGCTGGCGAGCGCGCGGCCGCACGTCGTGCAAGCGTTCAGTAACAGTATGTATGTACGTACGTACCTCGTGCTTGGCGCGGTGCGCGGCGAGTGCTCGTGCGCTGGCGAGCGCGCGGCCGCACGTCGTGCAAGCGTTCAGTAACAGTATGTATGTACGTACGTACCTCGTGCTTGGCGCGGTGCGCGGCGAGTGCTCGTGCGCTGGCGAGCGCGCGGCCGCACGTCGTACAAGCGTTCTGTCCGCCGCTGTGTCGCAGCCCGCAGTGCGTTTTGTAAGCGGATTTGCTTCTGAAAGCGTTACATCGGCACTTTTTTTTAAATTTATTTATTTAAGTTATTTTTTTTTTATTGTTTTGCAAACTGGCTGCAACAGACCATTTCAATAAAAATACTGACACATACAAATATAACCATGTGGCTGAACACACTGAACAGCCTTCTTAGTGCAAACACAGCATGTACACAAATATTACACTCAACATTATGGAATGTTAATAACACACATATGCATTAATATACAACTCTGCGAAACTGCGTGGCAATTTGTAGGAAGAAATATACTCTCATTTCTTATTTACATTGTATGGTTGAAACATCATGAGGTTACATACGAATGAGTTTGCCAAAAACCAATAAATTAAAAATTATAATAATAATAACTTTAACATTTTAAGAATGAAGTTGACTGCAAGAGTTTAAAACCTTAATACTATGTATTGTAAAGCAGTTTATTGACAATTTTTTTTTATTATGTCAGTCTTTCTAACAGTAGCTTCTTCAATGCAACCTTAAATCCACTTCTGGTCCTAAACCCATCCTCAAACTCCGCCGGCAGATCGTTGCACAATCTTGGCACTATCCACTATCAAAATTGTTACTTGAACTAATATCTAGTGTAATTCCGCTTTGACGTTACGTTTCGTGTTAAAGCGGAATTACACTAGATATTAGTTCAAGTAACAATTTTGAAGATGAACTTCCGCAAAGTAACGCCTGATTCAATCAACTATTCACTAAACAGGGTTATTTGTACCTAATCAAAAACCTCTTAAGGGTTCATTGTACTCATCAGTACGAACAACTTTTACTATGGGGCGAACTCTGAAATCGCGAAAAAAAACAGCTGTTCCATACAAAAAGTTCAATCACCTTTGACAAAATGTATGGAACAGCTGATTTTTTTTTCGCGATTTCGGAGTTCGCCCCATAGTAAAAGTTGTTCATATTGATGAGTACAATAAACCCTTAAGAGGTTTCTGGTAAGTTACAAATAACCATGTAAATGTATATATGACTGAGAAAGCAGGGAAAGGAGCCGAGCCGTCACATCTCACTTCTGATGACGGGAAAAGACGGGTAGGCCGAGGTGTTGTATCTGATTTCTGATCCGTGAGCTCGTCATCACGGGCATAAATGGTGGGCGTTAGACTTCAGGAACGTTGAAATAATGGGACAGCAGTGTAAGCTTTTCACTATTATAATTATACAATTATTCATTAAATTAGGTCTGTTAAATTCGTTAGTTGAAATATCAAATTGTATAACGTTTAAATTAGATTCAAATATCAATTTTTGTAAAGTTTTCTAGTAAATTTCATTTTTAATTAAAAAAAATTCAAAATCTAAAAATAGAATAAAAAAATCATATTCCTTGATGTACTTAGTGCGACGTTAAAGCGGAATTACACTAGATATTAGTTCAAGTAACAATTTTGATTCTGTTTGATTTCAAATTCAATGCTGATTTAAAGAAGTAGACTGTGATACCTTCGCTGCCTTCGTCAATATCCCTGTAGTTACCTGAAGCTAGTGTCACACGGCTCACACCTGTACTGCACCCCTTCATGTTGGTGGTAGTGATTCATCATGGAATATCTGGAATATGCAATGCACCCTGTATGCGTATACACGTGTAAGTTATGCCTGTATTCATACAGGGTGACAGAACACTTTAAATTATTAATAAGACTCCATTAAAGTTCCAAATATACTAGGTTTATACGGACATATTCTAGAATATCTTTGTACTCATGAATTCAAGTAATTTTTATTATTGGACCATCACTAAAATAGTAAAAATAAAATCAGCTGTTCCATACATTTCGATGAGGTTGAATGACATTTTTCAATAGAAAAAATTTTTCGTTTTGCGATTTCATTGTTGGTCCCGTAATAAAAGTTGGTCATAATTATGAGTTTTATAATATTCTAGCTAGAATACGTTCGTCGTAAAAATACCTAGAAATACCTCTATGTGAAAAAAAAAATACTTTTCATCACATCCCACTAATATTATCAAGGCGAAAATTTGTAAATGTTTGTTTCTTCTTCACGCTCACGGATGGACAGATTTTGATGAAATTTGGTATGGAGGACCCATAGGCTACTTTTTAACTGCGGGTAAATCCGCGGGGCGGAGCTACTCGTAGTTATATAATAACTAGCTAACTAATAATTATATAAAGTAACATAATTTTTAAACAAATGAGTCAATGATGTTTGTGTGTATATTTTTATTTGTGTGTAGTGTGTCACGTGTAGTGTGTACCTGTAGTATGTGACGAGAGGGCACAGCTTGCACTTGTAGACCGCCTCGTGGCTCTTAGAGTGCGAGTCGAGGCTCTTCTTGTTCCTGTGTCGTACGCCGCACGTCGGGCACGTGTAGTGTATCCAGTGTAGTGTATCACGTGTATTGATTTATGTGCTGTGTCTCACGCGCAGTGTGTAGTGTGTCACGTGTAGCGTGTACCTGTAGTATGTGACGAGAGGGCACAGCTTGCACTTGTAGACCGCCTCGTGGCTCTTAGAGTGCGAGTCGAGGCTCTTCTTGTTCCTGTGTCGTACGCCGCACGTCGGGCACGTGTAGTGTATCCAGTGTAGTGTATCACGTGTATTGATTTATGTGCTGTGTGTCACGCGCAGTGTGTAGTGTGTCACGTCTAGGGTGTACCTGTAGTATGTGACGAGAGGGCACAGCTTGCACTTGTAGACCGCCTCGTGGCTTTAAGAGTGCGAGTCGAGACTCTTCTTGTTCCTGTGTCGCACGCCGCACGTCGGGCACGTGTAGTGTATTCAGTGTAGTGTATCACGTGTATTGATTTATGTGCTGTGTGTCACGCGCAGTGTGTAGTGTGTCACGTGTAGTGTGTGCCTGTAGTATGTGACGAGAGGGCACAGCTAGACTTGTAGACTGCCTCGTGGCTCTTAGAGTGCGAGTCGAGACTCTTCTTGTTCCTGTGTCGCACGCCGCACGTCGGGCACGTGTAGTGTATTCAGTGTAGTGTATCACGTGTATTGATTTATGTGCTGTGTGTCACGCGCAGTGTGTAGTGTGTCACGTGTAGTGTGTACCTGTAGTATGTGACGAGAGGGCACAGCTTGCACTTGTAGACCGCCTCGTGGCTCTTAGAGTGCGAGTCGAGGCTCTTCTTGTTCCTGTGTCGCACGCCGCATGTCGGGCACGTGATGTGTATCCAGTGTAGTGTATCACGTGTATTGATTTATGTGCTGTGTGTCACGCGCAGTGTGTAGTGTGTCACGTGTAGTGTGTACCTGTAGTATGTGACGAGAGGGCACAGCTTGCACTTGTAGACCGCCTCGTGGTTCTTAGAGTGCGAGTCGAGGCTCTTCTTGTTCCTGTGTCGCACGCCGCACTTCGGGCACGTGTAGTGTATCCAGTGTAGTGTATCACGTGTATTGATTTATGTGCTGTGTGTCACGCGCAGTGTGTAGTGTGTCACGTGTAGTGTGTACCTGTAGTATGTGACGAGAGGGCACAGCTTGCACTTGTAGACCGCCTCGTGGCTCTTAGAGTGCGAGTCGAGGCTCTTCTTGTTCCTGTGTCGCACGCCACACGTCGGGCACGCGAATTTTCCCGCGTTCTCCTGTAAAATAACATAACACAAACATAATATTACTGACGGCGTGTGTATTTTACGTGTTATTTTTGGCGATTGATCGATTCCTGTTGAACTAAATGGCAGGCAATTTAGAGCGGTTAACACTGGATGGAGTTGCGTTTGCAATGGCGGGCGAACTTCATGTCTGTCAGTGATTGATTTTAGATTGATTCACTGGACTTGGTGACGGCGACGGTCGCACGAAATAGTCCATTGCAAACCTATTAGCTCGCTAATTATCGCTGTAATCCTTCACGAATTGAGCAATTTTAGTGTCTGTATAAAAAAAATCTTGAAAAGTCAACACTGGGTTTATTGGCAGGAACCGAAAAGGTGTTGTTGTAATTTTGTATTATTTTCTAAATGTTGTGATTTTTCGAATGTTAAAGCGTAATAACGGTGGATTATTAATATTTAACGGTTCGTCTACGTGCACGAGTGTGGGCAAATGATACAAGCACTGCGAAACGTTACTTTTCGTGTTCTCTACAAAACTCTAGTTAAAGTTTCAGTAAAGTATCCATCATTTTACTGAAATGGGGAAAGGGGAGGGATTCGTCATCTTCATCATCGCTTTATCATCATCACTCCATCATCAGTAAAATACTATATTAACTTGACATTGTCAAATGCTTAAGAGTCCGGCGACCTAACTAATTTCGACCTAGGCGACCTAGACTAACTTCGCATTGGCTTAAGGTATTCTATCGCCATTTCGTCTAGAAGAAGAAGACGAGCGAAGAGAGCGAGTAATGATACTGACGAGCCTCTAAACTTACCTACAGTGACAAAGTGCAATTTCATTTTTTTTTATGACTTTTGCACTTCTGTAATCATTCTTAAGTAACTAAGAATTTCCCTTGTATTATTGATTCATTTAACAGCTAATGATGTAGACAACCTCCCTATGTAAAGGAATTTTTGATTTGCTTTGTCTACCTATTGAATAAATCAGTCAAAAGTGACCCCTTAAAATGCGGAAATTTTTCATAGCTCTAATTTAGCTTGAGAACGTTTTTTAAAAAAACCAAGAACATAGGGGCGAAGATATTGTTAATTTAATTGTACATGCTAAATTTCATCATAATCTTACAAATGGTTTTTAAGAAATTTGAGTAGCGCGTTTGTATGGAAATTTCAGAGCGTCGCGGCTCTCTTAACATAGATAAATATATTATAATTATTATCTAAAACTCACCTCGTGACTGTTCTTGTGGTTCTCCATCTGCGCCTCGTATTTGAAGCCGAGGAAGCACGATTCGCATTTGTACTTAGCATTTAGGTAACATTGGTAGGAGCGCCTCTTTTCAAACTCTTCTGCGACCTGCAAAAAACGATAGATGGATAGATAAACTCTTTATTGTTCACACCACAAATAACAAAACAACAAGAGAAAAAAATTAATAAAACTTATTATATATGGTTATAGGTAACTTACCAAAAACCTCTTAAGGGTTCATTGTACTCATCAATATGAACAACTTTTACTATGAAGCCAATCCTGTAATCGCAAAAAAAAAACAGCTGTTCCATACAAACAGTTCATTGGCCTGAGACAAAATGTATGGAACAGCTGATTTTTTTTCGCGATTTCAGAGTTCGCCCCATAGTAGAAGTTGTTCATATTGATGAGTACAATGAACCCTTAAGAGGTTTTTCGTTAGGTACCTACTCGTATAACCCTGTATAATATAATTATTACACACATACAATCCTA
This sequence comes from Peribatodes rhomboidaria, assembly GCA_911728515.1. NCBI lineage: Eukaryota > Metazoa > Arthropoda > Insecta > Lepidoptera > Geometridae > Peribatodes > Peribatodes rhomboidaria. The sequence continues at coordinate 2,018,351 of OU452196.1, read as the reverse complement.
CTTAATTTGTTCATTATGTGAACATATGTGCGTATTGTATGTCATCTGCTACATGACTGGAGCCCGGTGTATGGCGACAGGCTCGCCCCCTCTCACATTTGGGATTAAATATCGTCCGGCAAAGTGTGGGTGTTGTATTACACCTCTGCCAGCTCCCTAGGGGAAAGGCGTGACGATATGTTTTATACGATATGCATACAATTCCTGAAGGTCAATTGCGTGCAATCTATTGCATTCAATTATTGCTCTTGAATGTACAAGTACGAGTATCTTGCACTGTGTAGATGGGTGAAAGAATCGAGACAGATGTATGTTTACACATAGCCTTGTCACGTTTTCGCATAATAAAAAGTGACGAGAAGAATTCTGTCGCGCTAGGCCTGCAGGTCGCATTTCTTAACCGATTCTTTTGAAACTTTGTGAATAGGTTCGATAATTATTTAGAATTGTTTGTCGAAGCTTTTCAAAATTTTCAAAGAGATTTGTGTTTTTTTTTTCTTTTAATTTTGAAACATTTCCAAAAACTGCCTCGGCAAAAAAAAATGGTTGTCTGTAAAGTCGGTTTACGGGCGATAGTTTAACGTGACAACGTCATAACAAAACATTGATGAAATCTTATCCTCGGACGCATAGGCTAGTCGCGTGGAAGAGAGATAGATGCGGCACAAGGCGAACGCTCAAGCTATCGTGCCTTTTGCTCTCTCGTGTAGCGCTCTCGCTCCGATTTACGTTTCAATGAGCGTAACAGGACAATGAGATCATCCTTTTTCGTGCGTGCAGCCGGCGTTCATCGACTTATTAGACGTTGTCACGTCAAAATCTGTAGGAGGATGCTACCTGTAGAGAAGACAGACGTAGATATCTGGCAAGTAGATGTTCCATCTCACCTTAAACTCACCTTTTCCTTAGTGTTGAGGTATTCTATTGTGAACACGGATTCGTACTGATGTTCATTTTGGTACTTTTTCTGTATGTGCTTAAGGGTGTTTATTGCTCGCGCTTCTAGGCTTGGTTTACCTGGAAATTATAGATGATAAAATATTAACATAAGTAAATAAATTTGGGACGTTTTGCGCACACGGTCATCTGATCCCGAACTAAGCAAAGCTTGTACTATGGCTGCCAGAGACTGAAATACATACTTAGATATTTTTAAATACATACTTATATAATTAACACCTAGATATAGAACAAACACAAATGTTCATCACATGAATGTTTGCCCTAGGTGGGAATCGAACCCACGCCCCCAAGCTAAGAAAGCAGGTTCACTATCAACTTGGCCACCGAGGCAGTCGTAAATTCAAATGACACCTCACATGTCGAAATACATCAAGCTGCTTAGTCTGTAGGGCGTTCCAAAGAATCCTCATACATACATACCCACATAAATACACTTGAAAAACATATCCCTCCTTCTTGTGCAGTCGGCTAAAAAAAATTAAAACACCTTTCAAACAAAAAACTAAATCAAAATCGGTTCATCCGTTCAGGAGCAACGATGACACACACACACACACACACACACACACAAACACACACACAGAGAGAGAGAGAGAGAGAGAGAGAGAGAGAGAGAGAGAGAAACGTCAAACTCCCCGTCGTTATTGCGTCGGGGAACCGCTTGGTCGCTTGTTTAAAAATACGAAACAAATCAATTCAAATCGTTTATTTGCTAAATACATTCACATAAAAAGGTCTTAGAAAATTATTGTAGTACTAGCTGCGCCCCGCAGTTTCCCGCGGTTAAAAAGTATCCTATATGCTATTCTAGACTATAATCTATCTCTGTGCCGAATTTCATCCAGATCTGTTCAGCCGTTCTGACGTGAAAGAGTAACAAACATCCATCCATTCTTACAAACTTTCGCGTTTATAATATTAGTAGGAAGTAGGATGATGTTTACAAAATGATTTTTTTTTAATATAGTAAACTATTATTCTTCTTATAATTTTATGTTAACGCCATAATTTATAAATTCCTTAATGCTATAGAAATTACGGTGAAGCCACTCAGTCAATGAATTTTTGAATTTGAGTCCATTTAAATTTTTTAAATGATTTGGAACATTGTTATATAAATTGATAACATATCGTCACGTCTTTCCCCCGAGGGGGCTGGCAAAGGTGTAATAGAACACCCACACTTCGCCGGACGATATTCAGTCCCAAATGTGACAGGGGGCGAGCCTGTCGCCATACACCGGGCTCCAGTCATGTAGCAGATGACATACAATACGCACATATGTTCACACAATGAACAAATTTGTAAGTTCCGTCGGCTGGGTTTGAACCCGCTCCCTCTGGCTTGAGAGGCGGTCCTTCTCCAACTAGGCTATCATCGCTTTTTTGGTTATTTTATTGATATTTATTTATTTATTTATTTATAGGAGAACCAACAGCTACTTACATTAAAAATATACAATAAAATAAACTATGGACAGCCAATAATAGGTTCTCACGAATAGATACACTTTAGATATGAAGAACACGCAAACACTAAGAAGAATAACAAATTAGTACTTAGTATAATAAAATAAATTATTAATATATATATATTGAGGAAATACGCTCCACGACCTATGGCAGCTGGTCTTTAGGTAGGAAAAATTCACTGCTCAGCTGCCGCCTCGCCGAGGAAGCTCTAGTGCAAAACAGGTCAAGGTCAAGTCGCTTGCTCAGTTTATTAAGAGTGCCGGACTCTTAATAACCTAACTAATTTCGACCTAGGCGACCTAGGCTAACTTCGCATTGGCTTAAGGTATTCTATCGCCATTTCGTCTAGAAGAAGAAGACGAGTGAAGAGAGCGAGTAATGATACTGACGAGCCTCTAAACTTACCTACAGAGTGACAAAGTGCAATTTTTTTTTTTTATGACTTTTGCACTACTGTAATCATTCTTAAGTAACTAAGGATTTCCCTTGTATTATTGATTCATTTAACAGCTAATGATGTAGACAACATCCCTATGTAATGGATATTCTGATTTGCTTTGTCTACCTATTGAATAAATCAGTCAAAAGTGACCCCTTAAAATGCGGATATTATTCATAGCTCTATTTTCGCTTGAGAACGTTTTTAAAAAAATCCAAGAACATAGGGGCGAAGATATTGTTAATTTAATTGTACATGCTAAATTTCATCATAATCTGACAAACGGTTTTCAAGAAATTTTAGTAGCGCGTTTGTATGGAAATTTCAGAACGTCGCAGCCCTCTTAAAGTTGTTGCTTGCTCGCCACAAGTAAGAGTTCTGTCTATACTTCGTTGACACTATAGGAGATAGTGATATGCACATAAGGTGACACGAACCACATACCGTGTACAAATCGCCACAGTCTTCTCATGAGACACTCGGAGACCCTGTCGAAGCAGTTCATGATGGTCTCTTTGCAGATCACAAAGCCATCTTCGGTCTTCAACTCACCGCAGGACGAGAACTGTGATACTAACTCTGCTCTTAACCTGTGGACAGAACATTAAGGGTATCAGAAATCAGAATGTATTTATATTTCCAACTAGCTTTTAGCCACGACTTCGTTCGCGTTTCGTTAGAAAATGGTATCCAGAAACCTTCCTCGTGAAATGCTGTAACTAATTATCAAATTCCGTCAAGATACTTCAACTTTACCTACTTTGTATATCTTTAAAAATATTATGTACGTTCGCAAAAATCTACTTATATAAGTTTAAATTGAACTGTGACTATCACAATAATAACACTAGAAATAAGGATAGGATAGCTGTACCGAGATTTAGACTGACTAAGTCAAATAAGTTATTTTTAGGCAACTGCGTTCGTTTTTATAATAAAATCCCGAAAAATATAACAGGGCTCACTGAAGGAAAATTCAAATCACATGTAAAAACTACATTAATGAAAAGAGGGTATTATAAGGTTAAGAATTATTTAGAAGACAAAGATGTCTGGAGCCTTCCATTTCCGCCAAGTAGCCACTAGTATGTTTAGATAAACGAGTATACCTAGTTGTGAGCCAAAATTTGTGAGACAATATTTATTCTATTTATTTATTTTGTATTGTATTGTATTGTATTCTTTGAAAAAATATGTCCGTCAGTTTCTTGCCTGTTCTTCTGAGTAGGGGCTCTTTATCTGAACAAGGCGGTCGAGTCTATTTAAATAACTTTGACGTTCATAAGTGTATCTTAGTCTGGAGCCTTCCACTTCCGCCAAGTAGCCACTAGTATATTTAGATAAACGAGTATACCTAGTTGTAAGCCAAAATTTGTGAGACAATATTTATTCTTTGAAAAAATATGTCCGTCAGTTTCTTGCCTGTGCTTCTGAGTAGAGGCTCTTTATCTGAACAAGGCGGTCGAGTCTATTTAAATAACTTTGACGTTCATAAGTGTATCTTAGATACCTAAATTGAATACACACATTTTGACTTTGATACGTTCAGCCGTTTAGCCGTGAAAAGCCTACAAAGAGACAGACACAATTACTTTCGATTTTATAATATTAGTAAGTATGGATAGTTACAAGCTCTAGCGTATCCAGGGGGAGGGGGGTAAGGGGTTTAAGCCCCCAAGAGCATTTAACCACTAAAGGTTTCTACTAGAGATTTGCTAGGCCGCTGAACAGTGCGAGGATGCGTAGCGACGCTGTGAAACGGTCCGCAGAAAAGCGGTACGAGGATATGTAGAGTTCTCTTTTACCCCCTTTAAAAAAATGCCTCTCCGTTTCTTGCCTGTTCTGAGTAATAGCTCTTTTTCCGAGCAAGGCGCTCGAGTCTATTATAAAACTTTGACGTTCATACGTGTATCTTTGATACCCTATTGAATAAAAACATTTTGACTATGACCCAAAACCAAAAATCCTGCACCCCCCACTGGTTGCATGTGACAGCTCATTCGGCAAAATAAACATGAAAGGAAACAGAGGAATGTAGCATGAATCAAATAGTGGATTCAAACAGGGGGGAAGGGGTACCCAAAATATCTGCATCAACAAAAATGTTCCAAAAATGTTGTCATCCCTGTAACCAAGAAAAAAAAATTGTTCCATACAATTCGTAAGGAACAACTGTGAATGAACTTTTTTTATGGAACAGCCAATATTTTTCACGATTTTGGGTTGTTCATCACGGTGAGTACATTGACCCGTTTCGGTTTAGCTCACCCTTTCCTGATAATCCTGTATATTAAAAAAAAAATCAGTGATTATACTAACCTTTCTTTCGGATTCATTAAACCTTCTTTATAATTGATTAACTTAACACAATTGTCTCTAATTGAGTCTAAATCAGTGCTCAACCCCTTCAGTCTTTCAACCACGTCTTTTCTCACATTCTGTCCCTTCTTTACTTCTTTGTCTTTTAGCTTCTTCTTTGCTACACTTCTTTTGGTCGTTGTGTCTTCTTTGGCAAGAGAAATGAGAGGTAAGTCTGTCAAAGATGTCTTTTTCCAATTTAAATATATTGCACTCAAATCTTCATCTATTTTCTTTAGTCTGGTTATTATACATTTCTCAGATTTATCTTTTTCATTGTCACAATAGTTTTTAGCTTCTTTTTTGTGTTTCTTGGTTGAAATTCTTCTTTTTCTTTTTTCTGTTTGGTTTGTTTGAGGCGATTGGAACAATTCGTGATTTGTGCGTTTCCTTTTTGCTGCTAAAAATTCGTCATCGCTGCTCAGACTTGCATCGTCTGCTATTATGTCATTGATACTGTCTTGGCCCGTATCGTCTTCGTCTATTAGCTCTAGTTCTGTAGCATTTTCTTCTGCATCATTTGAGTTATTGGTTTCTATTAGAACTTCTTGGAAAGCATTTGTGTCTTCTATTTTGACTGCAACGAGTGTTTTTAGATGTTCCTCGGGTAAATCTACTTCTATCTCTTTTTTTATAGCATTGTTTGTGATTGTTTCAGGTATGAGTTCCTGTAATAAAATATAATAATAATAAATTCGGGACACTTCCACACACAGTCGCCTGACCCCAAACTAAGCAAAGCTTGTACTATGGCTGCCAGGGACTGATATACATACTTAAATATTCTTAAAAACATATTAACACCCAAACATAGAACAAACACAAATGTTCATCACATAAATGTTTGCTCTAGGTGGGAATCGAAATCGCCCCCAAGCTCAGAAGGCAGGTTCACTACCAACTTAGCCACCGAGGCAGTCAATATAATAAATACAATACAATATAATAAAGAAACAATGTTCATAAGTTCTTATGTGTAGTGTATTTGTGTTGTGTAGTGAATTTCATAAGTGTATCTTTGATACCCAATTGAATTAAAACATTTTGACTTTGACTCTAGGCTATCATCGCTTTTACAATAAGATAAGATAAGATAATTTATTTCCAAAAATACGAATTATTACATTTTAACACAAGTTTATACAAATATTAAATACAAGTTTATACAAAGATTTAAAAATCCTAGAAAATTAAAGACAATTCCCAGATATACCTGCGGTCCCACACTAGGCTCAAGGCCCGTAACGTGGCAACCAAGAGGACGAAAATTTATTACATTAAAGAGGTGTCCTAGCGAATATCTACAGTTATCAAAATTGAATTTAAGTATTAGCAATTTTAGTTATAAGTACAATTTTCCTAGTAAGTGTGTTGAGTGTGTGTGTGCGTGCGCGTGCGCTCGTGACTGAGTTTGAAATTGTGTAAGGGAATGTTGAAAATCAGGTAGATATAATAGAATATGTTATTTAAAACAAAAACCCACAGATGGGCAGTACGAAGCACAGACCAACAACAATGACCGACAATGATTTTATTAATAAATAACTAGGTAAGCCCGCCATGTCGCGCCCGGTTACCAAGTAGCCTACTCGTTACATAACATATCGTCACGCCTTGCCCCCGAAGGAGCTTGCAGAAGTATGTTACAACACTCATACTTCGCCGGACAATATTAAGCCCCATGTGTGACAAGTGGGGGAAAGCATGTCGCCATACACCGGGCTCCAGTTATAGGGCAGATTTTTTTAAATTAATAACTAGGTAAGCCCGCCATGTCGCGCCCGGTTACCAAGTAGCCTACTCGTTACATAACATATCGTCACGCCTTGCCCCCGAAGGAGCTTGCAGAAGTATGTTACAACACTCATACTTCGCCGGACAATATTAAGCCCCATGTGTGACAAGTGGGGGAAAGCATGTCGCCATACACCGGGCTCCAGTTATAGGGCAGATTTTTTTAAATTAATAACTAGGTAAGCCCGCGATGTCGCGCCCGGTTACCAAGTAGCCTACTCGTTACATAACATATCGTCACGCCTTGCCCCCGAAGGAGCTTGCAGAAGTATGTTACAACACCCACACTTTGCCGGACAATATTAAGCCCCATGTGTGACAAGTGGGGGAAAGCTTGTCGCCATATACCGGGCTCCAGTTATAGGGCAGATTTTTTTTTCATTTTAATTATTTGTGTAATCGACAGCGTTACGTAGTAATATTTGATACAATGATAATAATATTTAGAATAAGGCCAAAACTGATTACAATTATTTAATAAAAATAAATATATAAATTCAATTTTACGACGTTACGACAATAAACATTAAATTAAAATAACAATCAAGGATTCCAAAATTTATACAGGCATAGTGTGTGTATGTGCGTTTGAGAATGTGTATGAGAGAGAGAGAGAGAGAGAGAGAGAGAAAGACAGAATGAAAGGGAGTATGGTGATGCATTAGGATGCAGACCTCCTTTCAGACCTGTCAGCCTTCCCTATCCTCTCCTTTAAAACGCTTCTTGATAGGTGGAATATATCCACCTCGGAATAGAACTTGTTGTAAGTTTGAGCAGCGCGACAAAGAATAGAATTTCGAACATAGTTCGAGTGAACAGACGGAACATAAAACAATGGCGTGGTGTATCTCGAACGGCGAATTGGTATCCGTATTGATCCATTAGATAAGAGCTCGTTGCAGTCTATTTTTCCAGAAAATATGTCGTGTAATGGTACAATGTCATACTGCTGACGCCTCCGCTCTAATGTGCCTATGCCATAGTGGTTACAGGCACCAGGGTATGAGATGATGAGAGAGAGATGAGATACGATATTACATACGCACATATGTTCACACAATAAACAAATTGGTGCGTGCCTTTGGCTGGGACCGAATCCGCTCCTTCTAGCTTGAGAGGCGAGCCTTCTCCAACTAGGCTATTATCGCTTTTGTAATCTAGGGTATAAGCTGCCTTGGATTAAGACATGGGTTACTTTTCACCCCCGATGGAGTTCCTGCCTTGTCGTGGGGAGGGGGGGGCTCAGTAGCCGTGGCCTCGGCAACCACGGCGAAGCTAAGAAGAGCTTTGAGACGGGGCTGCTCCACTGGGCTTAGCGGAAAGCACATATTAGAGTTTGAGGCAAACGTAGGGTGCGGGGCTGTATGGACAGCACGACAACTGACGCGTTCGGACGACGACACCGCAGCTGAAGGACGGAGGATGCTGCGTGAGAGAAGTGTACGGTGCGCCACTATCCCTTCCATTTCGCGGTACCTTCCCCCAATGACGGACACGGGGGGGGCCGGTAGAGGAGTGTCAGGGGAAGAGGAGTGTCGGTATAGCGAGATGTCGCTCTCCCATCCTCTGCAGCCGAAGTGGCAAGCAGCAGGGCCACTTATCTGACCATGGGGACTAAGGGCGTCAAGACAAGGGTGCTGTCTGTCGGCCACTGGCGTAGTTGGTTCGCGAGGTGGATGACGATGTGTCTGGTGTTCGACTCATCGTCATTGGGAGGTGGAGCGTAACCTCGGGTCAGAGCCCGAAAGGGCTAGCGCTGTCGGGGCCGCGGAAGCCTTTGAAAGCGTCCCCGTACACCCTAGGGTTAGTTAGGTCGGCAATGGCGGGACTCCCACATTTCAGTGTTTGAAAAAAAAAAAAAATGGCAGAGGTTGAAAACGTAAAATATCATATACATCAACCATTTCGAAATATGACTGCCTCGGTGGCTCAGTTGGTAGTGAACCTGCCTTCTGAGCTTGGGGGCGTGAATTCGATTCCCACTTAGGGCAAACATTTATGTGATGAACATTTATGTTTGTTCTATGTCTGGGTGTTAATATGTATTTAAGTATCTATTTAAAAATATCTAAGTATGTATATCTTCTCTGGCAGCCACAGTACAAGCTTTGCTTAGTTTGGGGTCAGGCGACCGTGTGTGGAAGTGTCCCGAATTTATTTATTATTATTATTTATTTATTTGCAAACACGCGAGGTTCAGCTCATAGAGCCACTAGTACATACTTGCTCATACTTACTTCATTTGTCAGACTTGGCCCAGCTTCCTCATATGTGTAAATTTTGGTGATGTCCTGTTTGTAAACTTTTAGAGGAAGCTGGGGCACTTGTGTATGGAGGATGCTCAATTGTTTTTTGTTCTGGAAAAATGATAAAAGTAATTAGTCTTTGGTTGAAAGCTGACCAATGAGGAAGAAGGGAGGGCATTTGGAAATGTGAATATTTTTTTATACCACTGTTTTTGCCGTACCTACTAATATTATAAACGTGAAAGTTTGTAAGAATGGATGGATGGATGTTTGTTACTCTTTCACGCAAGAACGGCTGAATTTGGCACAGAGATAGATAATATATAAGAACTAGAATATAACACAAGAATATAACACAGAATATTGCCTGTTCTTCTTAGTAGAGGCTCTTTATCCGAACAAGGCGGTCGAGTCTATTTAAATAACTTTGACGTTCATGAGTGTATCTTTGATACCTAAATTGAATAAAAACTTTTTGACGCTGACTTTGATACTTTTTAACATCGGGGGAAACCGCGGGGTGCAGCTAGTTTGAAAATAAAAACAGTAAGTAGCAGTTAGTAGTAGTAGTTAGTTGGTTAGATTTTTGCATTTTTGCTTTTTTTTTTTAATATTCGGGGCAGTGAAGGAAGATGTTGAACACAGAGCAAAAGCATTAAAAGAACATTAAGTGACAGAAGACTTAAAAAGAACGAATATGGAATCTTGATCACTAATGAATCCTAATTAAATAGGAGACTTGCTTGTAGGAAGTTTTCTCATCCTACTAGTATTATAAACGCGAAAGTTTGTAAGAATGGATGGATGGATGTTTGTTACTCTTTCGCGCCAGAACGGCTGAACAGATCTGGTTGAAATTTGGCACAGAGATAGATTATAGTCTAGAATAGCACATAGGATACTTTTTAACCGCGGGTGAAACTGCGGGGCGCAGCTAGTACTATATAATTAGACAACAAATCTGATTTGAAATGATAAAATGTACACTGCAACACTTAAATAAATAATTACATTACAATGACAAAACTCTAAAAATAAGTTATAAAAAATTTGGCCCAACGGGGTTCGTTGGGCCAAATTTTTGCCAACTGGCAGCAGTTGGGATAAATATTAAAAGTTTATCCTAACGACTACCACTGGTGGCTGTTTTGGTGGTAGGATATTTATTCTATCTATCTATGGTTCCTCGCCGATTTCGGCTACGGCGACCAGTCTCAGCTATGGTAGAGGAAGGCTTCGTTCATGTGCCTTCATGTGACTGTGGTACCCTATCTTGGCCTTAAAGTGCCTTAAGTGCACAAACATATGCTACACGTTAGGGTACCGTTAATAAAATTGTAGACAATACTTGATGGTGGTCTATTTTTAAGGTCGTCTCGTCTGGAGTCTATTTTGCGCCTTCTATCATCTTCAAAAGAGTACACATTCTGCTGCACCAAACGCCGCCACTCGGCACAACTAATAAATAAGTACCTGGATGACCGAGCTTTGCTCGGTATATTTTTTTTTTTTTTTTAATTGTGTTTTTTGGAAAATAAACAATTGATTTTAGTCTAACCTCAAAGCAAACACTCATTGACTTCGTGTTACTTAACAACGCCATCTGCTGTTGTGTCGTTAAAGCAATTAGTTGCTCACAAAAAATAGTATTATTATTCGCCAATAGATGTCAGGAAGATTCATATTTTTCAGTTGAGACTACTCAAACGCCTCCTTTTTGTTATTTTTCTTCCAAGTTTATTATCGATAAAACACGAATAAAATGACATTTTCTAAAAATGATTTCTAGCTAGAAATGTATGTATGTAGCTACTAAATTGTATGAAAATCGTTGGAGCCGATTCCGAGATTCCAATTATATATATATATACAAGAATTGCTCATTTAAAGATATAAGATAAGATACTATAATGAGGTATAGTTTATTGGTTTGTTTGTATAAAAGGGATAGTATTAGCAAGGCTAGCACGGGCCGGGGACAAAATGTATTCCCATCGTTTTTATCCTACGAGAAAGAGACAAGCATATCCATATTCTAGCTCTCTCAGATCTAAGCGTGGATAAAAATCGGTGGATAGACAATTTGTTTGCGGTTCGTGATAGCCATGGGGGAACTATTTTCAACTCCGAATTGATTAGCATAATTAAATACTTACGGTTTTTCCATACACCATATTTCTGTGCCATAGCTGTAGTACTTTGGCAGCTTGTATGCATTTTTGATTGAAATTGTATGATTTTCTCAGCAAGTACTCACATTCAGGGCATAGTCGAGAATCAACATGGAATAACTGAAAAATAATCACACTAAGATTATAAAATAGAACTAATGTTATTTATGCTTAAGTGTGGATGGATGTTTATTACTTGGTATGTTCTCAGTAGTTGGATTCATTAGTTTGATTGACAAACTAGTGTGAATGGTCTATCTTATAAGTTCAACTGTTGAACTACTGAGATCTTTTTTATCACGTCTTCAACCATTGTCAATCGTCGAACTTTAATTCGAAGTTGAAAATCTTGACTTATAAAATAAATTAATAAATAAAAATAGCCTTTATTCACTGATTTTTAGTTTTGTTACAAATTTCTGTTGTTACAAAAAAATAAAAATAAAATAAAAATACTTAATTCTATAATTTCACGTAACACCAGCTTCAAAATCAGGTTGTCCTTTCTGGACATAGGCCTCCTCTAGATGCCAAATCTTAACTTATATTACTTATAATATAGAACTTATTTTTTTGACTGCGGGGTGCAGCTAGTAATAGCATAATGAGACTATAATCCAAACCTATGTGCATACTGCAATAAGCAATCCTTGGTTTTAGGCTGTGTATTCAAGTCTCGAGTTAATTGGTTCCTTCTAGACAAGCATGCTCCCTCATAGGCTATATAATTATTTGACATCAGACAGGAGGGCAGAAAATTGTTAGCCTCTCTCTACATAGTATAAAACAATGTGGCAGTCCCCCCCATCTGTCTGTATTTCCGCTAATTCATCCCAAACCACTCAACAGATTCTGGTGCAATTTTTACCATCAGGTAGATAATTTTTCATGTAAGATTTATAGGTACCATGCAAAGCTAGGGTGGATCGCTATTCTAAAATAAATAATAAGTTTATTTTTCTAGCTTTTCTGTGACTGTGATGAACATCAATCTTTCATTAAAGTAGGAATAAAGTATCACTTAATGGCACATTACATTTCTGTAGGTGTCATGTATTTTTTCTATAGATATACGAGTATGTAATTTAATTTAAAGTTAAGGTTTAAAAATGTAAAAAGAGGTTTTTAAGCGACTAAGGTCTCCACAGCTCCAATAGGTACTCGCTCTAAAAGCTAGATATCTACCAGAATGTTAGAGCACAATAATAACAATGTTATAAGAGACTGTATGTACCTAGGTTATCTAAGAGAAAAATTGCAAAACGATAGAAAATGAAGAAGGGACGGATTCTCTGTAGGTACCGATAATAATAATTCGTAATTAACTCACAGCAAAATCGGTTACCGCATAGTGGTAATCTGTAAGCACTTTATTGATTTCCTTGAGCTTGACGTCGGTGCGTAAACAGATTTTACAAATATCAATAGCATCAACCATTGATAACAGCTATAATTGTCGTAATAATTACAATAATTTATATCCACTTCGGTACGTAACACTTTTATTTTTTACAGTGAATCACAAAATACAAATCAAAACAAAACACAAACAATTTCATTTTACGATTTTTTGTTTACTTACTTTTTCTTTATAATGTTATCATGACCATGAATACTAACTCACACAGTCAGAACAATTAAATCACGTGATGGCAATGACAAAATTAATTCTTATTCCTTCTCCGTTTCAGTAAAGTCGTAGATGCTTAACTGAAACTTAAGTCGATTTATAGGTATAAATATATAAATAGGTATGTAATAAATAAATAGGTTCTTTAGAGATCATTAGAAATCTGAGTGCAAAAGTGCATTTTATCTGCTAACGTGGAAAGAGTTTTTAAAATTTGGACATTTCTCTTCAGTGATTTTCTAAATGGCCAGTCCAATAATAACGCATCCAACCTCGTTTTTAGAATAATCGTACTGGCCAGCATAATTAACTACTGTGTTAAAAAAAACTTGCCATCTATGATTTCAAGTTGAGAGTATAATATAATTATACCACCCTATCATCGAGCATTTTAAATCTAATAGCAAGATAAATTCATTATAGAGAGAAATCAATTTTTAAAGTGTTTGAATTGTTAGATCTCGGAAATGAGGATTCTTAGCGGAAAGAGTGTTAGAACAATTTTTGTACATGATGGCATGATCTACCGTTTTGGTCTAAAATATTTTTATGATGGAACTTACCGTTTAGCTGATAAATGCAAAAGACCATTTTTCGAACTTGGGCATTGAAATTTTTTTTGCGGATGTGGTTTTGATGAGGATTTTTCACATTTTACTAAAACCAGCTGCGCCCCGTGGTTTCACCCGCGGTTAAAAAGTATCCTATGTGCTATTCTAGACTACTTATATCTATCTCTGTGCCAAATTTCATTCAGATCTGTTCAGCCGTTCTGGCGTGAAAGAGTAACAAACATCCATCCATCCATCCATTCTTACAAATTTTCACGTTTATAATATCAGTAGGATTAGTAGGAAGTAAGAAGGATGGTGGTCCCAACGTTCGTACCAATTTTCAGCTCTATGCGAACTATTGAAACCTTTTTGGCGACAGGCTCGCCCCTGTTATATTAGGGACTGAATATCGTCCGGCAAAGTGTGGGTGTTGTATTACACCTCTGCCAGCCCTCTCGGGGGAAAGGCGTGACGATATGTATGTTACGTTTATGTAAACAGAGAATGGCGTACTGTAGGTAGAGGTACGCAGTTGAGGTAGAGGTAGGTGGAGGAGTAGAGGTGCGACGTATCGCTTGGTGGTTCACTAAGTGAGCGGACGGTTCACGTTTTGTTTGTTACAGTTTCATCTTTCTCAACATCGAGTTTGTCCAGTCAGAGTCAGCCAGCTGCTCACACTACAGTTAGAGTCAGCCAGCTGCTCACACTACAGTCAGAGTCAGCCAGCTGCACACACTACACTCAGAGTCAGCCAGCTGCTCACACTACAGTCAGAGTCAGCCAGCTGCTCACACTACAGTCAGAGTCAGCCAGCTGCTCACACTACGCATGCTGAAATGACGCTCAGTCAAATCTCGATTTAAAACTGATTTTGTATGGTAAAACCAGGGACCCTATTCGGAGATTTGAGATTTTCATCTCACCTTTTGTCGTCCTTGTTGCTCTCGTTTGAAACGTCATAGGTGTGAGAGTGACCAAGATAAAATGTCATCTTATCTCACGCACAGGAATATCCCCCCAGTTTAAAACCAATATTGTTGGGGGCTGAGCTACCCACGTCCGTAGGAGTGTACTCTATTCTGATTCCCTACACGTGGTCCCCGGGTAGTGCTAACCGGGTAGCAAACTCTGGTGGGAGGCTTCGGCCGTGGCTAGTTACCACCCACCGGACCAAGCCATGCCGTGAAATGACCTAGTCGTGTTTCGGGATGTAGTCCGGTGCAACCGTTCCGAAGACGGGTCTGAGCAGTAGCGCACTTGTAGCGCCTCACTCAACTGCCGTCTTTGTACTTCTTCACTCTAAACTTCAAGGCTAGAGTGAATAAGTACCTTATAGGTCGTCGTGCTCCACCTTAGACCACAACGTCGCTTAACATCAGGGGCCCTATTCGGAGATTTGAGATTTTCATCTCACTTTCTTTCGTCCTTGTTGCTCTCGTTTGAAACGTCATAGGTGTGAGAGTGACCAAGATAAAATCTCATCTCATCTCACGCGTAGGAATAGCCCCACAGGCGAGTTGGTGGTCAAACGCCGACCTATTCTACATAAAAAAAAAAAAAAGATTCAAAACTAAGCGTCGTTTCAACATGCGGGCCTTAGTCAGGACGAAACCTTAGCCATTTTGTTTGTATGGATAACTTTTACTCATTTTTTTAGTTACCTACCTACCTACCTAGTTACCTAACCTACCTACCTTTCTTATAAGATTAAGATTAGGCTGGTTAAATTTGAAATGTAAACCTTAGTGTAAATAAATAAAATAAACATAGTTAGGTATAGCCTCATATTGCACGCCCGCGATGGGCAACTGTTGAAACTCTGAACCTTAAATTAAGAACACTTTATGTACCTACACAGTTTATGCAATAAATTAATGTTCTATTCTATATTCTTTTTGTAGGAAGGACATTTTTCTAGAGAAAATGAAACAACTGTATGACCATTCAAGATGCTTTTAATTTACTAATAATTACTGCAATAATTTACAATTCATTCAAATTAACATAACGAGCCATTTCCCTTTTTGACAGCAGTCTTACGTTCAATTTCTTCTGTCAAAACTAGATGGCGTATGGCGTGGCCATTAAAAAACATTAACTATACATTTTTATAAAATATTTATGGCAAGTGCTTTTCACACCATGCGATCTCTAGTCTGTGGCCCTATTCGGAGATTTGAGATTTTCATTTCACCTTTTTTCGTCCTTGTTGCTCTCGTTTGAAACATCATAGGTGTGAGAGTGACCAAGATAAAATCTCATCTCATCTCTTGCGTAGGAATAGCCCCCCTGGCTATCTGCAATGTATTATGAGATAGACAGAGAGTCACTACACCGACCTCCTAATCTGACGTGTGAGATGTTATCTTGGTCACTCTCAAGGATACAAACTTGAGAGACAATGACCAGAATACATCTCATTCGAAAGAATAGGGATATAGAAAGCAACGAACGGAAACGTTTCCGAATGATTGGGAATACCTATGCGGATAACCAGACTATCAATAACATACAAAAGATAGTGTAGTGTGATAAGCCCATATTTGTCAAGTTTGGCAGACAATGTTTTTAAATAAATAAGTTCAGAACATTTTCACACACAGTCGCCTGACCCCAAACTAAGCAAAGCTTGTACTATGGCTGCCAGAGACTGGTAAACACATTTAAATCTTTTTAAATATCTACATACATAGATAGATATTACTCGTATCAACACCCAGACATAGAACAAACACAAATGTTCGTGTATAAATGTGGGAGTCGAACCCACGCCCCCAAGCTCAGAAGACAGGTTCACTACCAACTGAGCCGCCGAGGCAGTCAACAGAAGAAGAACAGTAGAAGGCAACGCCATCTAGTTCAAATTGAAGAAAGTGTACGTAATGACACAAGCGGTCAAATTGGTCCCCCTCTTGACGTGATTGCTTACGTTCTGTGACCCTTACCATGTGTTTTGATAATTACGTCTTCGCTGACCGAAGAGTTACGTAAACTTTTGCCCGACTGCGCAAGAAAGAGGGTAATTGCGCGCGCACTCGCATTGATGAAGACCGCCGAATAACTATAGTCGGAATAATCGACTAAATCGTACGTGAGTAATTCCCGTTTTCTATATCATAATGTGTGAAAACCACGTCAGTTTTCATAATAAAAAACAGGGTTATGTTATTCGAGTGTTTGTATGTATGTATGAGGTTTCTTTGGCACGGCCTACAGCCTAAACAGCTTGGTGGATTTCGACATGTGAGGTGTCATTTGAATTGTCTTGATAGTAGAAGTAACATATGGTACAATATTTTGCAGCCAGGTTTTTGTTTTAATAATTTTACTGGTTTCGTTCTCGCTTGGCTCCATACATTACAAGGCGTCCTTGCCTAAGTTAAATGTATGGAACCATGATCAGCGGTGCTATTCACAATCATTCGGAAGCGTTTCCGATCGGATCCCAGAAATTTCAAACTCTAATTGTTCGAATCTCAGTCCACTTTTATACATTTTGGAATAGGTAATCAACTATAAATCTGATCGGAAGAATTAATCACGTTTAAAAACTTATGAAAATAGACTGAGATTCGAATAATTTAGGTTTAAACTTTTTGAAATCCGAACGGAAACGTTTCCGAATGGTTGTGAATAGCCATGCAGAAAAAGCCAGGTCCAGCATTCCGGGAGTTGACACTCGATTACGTCACTGGTCATTGTCGAACTACCTGGCGAAGTAGATTATATTACTAGCTGTTACCCGCGACTTCGTTCGCGTTTATTCAGAAAATAGTTTCCAAAACCCTTCCTCGCGATACACTGTACCTAACCAATTATCTTCCATCACGATCCGTTCAGCCGTGTAGCCGTGAAAATCCTACAAACATACAAACAGAAATAGATACTTTCAATTTCATACCATAAGCGTGGATTACGTGGAGCCAAAGGAAACCGAAAAAAGTTTACATAACGATCGAAACCATGGTAAGGGCACTGGACCCTCTAATTGACTATTGAGCGAACCTAATCGCTCAGCTCCCCTCCGCTCATGGCGATGTCCCCAGTCTTCTCCCCTCGCATGACATTGGCCCCCCTCTTGACGCGACGCACGTTGTAATGGACCCCCCGCACGTGTTCGTTCAGCGAGGTGCTGTGTAGAAACGCTTTGCCACATATATTGCACTTGTGGCGCCGGGTGCCCGTGTGGAACTGGAATAAAATAAGATCCATTTTGAAATTCTGCTTGGTCTGTTGATGAGTGCTTCGGGCTGCCGAGGCCATAACACGTGAGTCTATTAATACCTAGTTACTGGGAAGACTTGTATTGTTTGTTTGTTTGTTGTTTGTTTTGGCAGGGCGTTTTCCGCACTTAGCCACTTGGTTGGGCCATTGTGCGTGGGGTTTTCTACTCTTCCCTTCCCTTCACTCCAACCAGCCCAGCCGTTCCGAAGACGGGTCTGAGCAGTAGCGCACTTGTAGCGCCTCGCTCAGCTGCCGTCTTTGTACTTCTTCACTCTAGTAAACTTCAAGGCTAGAGTGAATGAGTGCCTTATGGGTCGTCGTGCTTCATCTTGGACCACAACGTCGCTTAACATCAGGCGAGTTGGTGGTCAAACGCCGACTTATTCTACATAAAAAAAAAAAAAAAAAAAAAAGCCCAGGTGCTCCCAGAAGCCCAGCAGCCTTTTCAGGCTGCCACAGGCCTCCGGGAGTGACGATGGGGATTGAAGAAGCTGAGCCCGGTGTTCTGCCACGCTCCTGCACTCCATGAGCACGTGCACTCCATGAGACTTGTATTGTGTTAACATTCAGAGGAAGTTTAAACAGCTATCTCGATGCTTGCGATGACATGTGATGTGCGATGATAGCCTAGTCGGAGAAGACTCGCCTCTCAAGTCAGAGGGAGCGGTTCGATTCTAGCCGAGGGACGCACCAATTTGTCCATTTATGAGCATATGTGCGATTAAATGTTATTTGCTACACAGCTGGAGCCCGGTGTATGGCTACAGGCTCGCCCCCTGTCACATTTGGGACTGAATATCCCAATTATAGTGTTGTATTGCACTTCTGCCAGCCCCTCAGGGGAAAGGCGTGACGATATGTTAAAGTATAAATAAATAGCACGATGTGCATGTATGAACGGACTGATGGAAGTAGAAGTGAAAGATGTGTGCCAGGATCGTAGCAAGTGGAGAGAAGTGCTCTATGCCTACCGCTACGGGCAATTGACGTGACTATAATAATAATAATATGTTTATTTCTGGAAAAATCATTGCCTTTACATTAATGCCGGCGAGCCCCAAACTAGGCGTACAAGCCTGTGTCTTGGGACTCTGAGATATTTACCAGGTACAAAATTTCCTAACTTAGTGCTAACTCCTAAAAACTATAATTATTTTATAATAAAAAAAACTTATTAAAAAACTTATTATTATACAATAATAAAAACTATAACTATAATTATAATTATAGGGCCAACTGGGGCAACTGCGTCTATGAGGCAATTGCGTCTTCCGAGAGTTACTGACAAACCCTTCACAAATTAGGCGCCACTTACATCTTTTTTATCTTTAGTTGCTACAATCTGTACGAGATGACGTTAGTTGCCTAATTTGTGAAGGAAGGTTTGTCAGCAATTCTGGAAAGATGCAACTGCTCCACAGACGCATTTGCCCCAGTTAACCCTTTGTTTACATTTATACAACGGACTAGGCATGCGTTTGACCACTGACTCGCCTGATGGGAAGCGACGACGTGGTCGAAGGTGTAACACGCTTGCCTAGGAGATACCTATTCACTATTATATGTATGTGTGAATGTATTTAAATAGCTTAGTACAGTATGTGTCGTATGGCCACATTACCACAAGCAATTTTGTAACCATTTCCGTTTGTAAGTAAGCTTTAACCACATAAAACTTTCATATGGTAAATTGTAATTGTCTTTTTTTTAAATAAATTATTTGTATTTTTTATTGTATTTGTATGGCTAATTACAAAGAAATTGTCAAAGCCAATTGAATTCAAAGAAATATAGGAATCTTAGAGAAAAAGTAACACTCACCAGCATATGATTGTGCAGATTGGACTGTGTCCTGAATTTCTTCCCACACTGTTTGCACTCTTTGGTAGGAGGGAAATGCCGCAGACGATGCTCGTTCAGCGCAACGGAGCTGTGACAGCGCTTAGGGCAGAGATCGCACGCGTACGGCCGCAGCCCGCTGTGCGTGTTGAGGTGGTAGCGGAGAGACGTCGCGTTCTGATATTGGGGGAAATGGAACGTTAATGATGCACCGAGCGAAAGGGCTGCTACACCACACTTTGAACATAGCTTGATTCGCGGGACAGCCATGAAGATGACTTTTTCATAACTATATAAATGTCAAAATGACATTTGATGTATGACAATTAAGTCATCTTGATTGCTGTCCCGCGAATCAAGCTATGTCTAACGAATTATACAATTATAGCTTTCTCAATTGTAGCTTTCTCATGCGACTAGTCTGGCTTTCTGGCCCCTATTCTTGCTCGCGAGATGTTTTCATGCCCTCTACTCTTGGTGCGTAAGATGTTTTCTAAGACTTTTGTAATGAGAGAGACAATGACACAAAATATCTCGACTTGTAAGAAGGGCCCCAGGGACCCTATTCGGAGATTTGGGATTTTCATCTCACCTTTTTTCGTCCTTGTTGTTCTCGTTTGAAACGTCATAGGTGAGAAAGTGACCAAGATAAAATCTCATCTCATCTTACGCGTAGGAATAGCCCCACTGATCCTTGTCTCTCTCGTTTGAAAAGTCATAGGAGTGAGAGTGATCAAGATAAAAACTCTCACGTTAGAATAGGGGGCCAGTTTTTTTTAAAATAAATTCCGGACACTTCCACACACGGTCGCCTAACCCCAAACTTAGCAAAGCTTGTATTAGGGCTGCCAGAGACTGATATACATACTTAGATTAGATATTTTTAAATACATACTTAAATAGATATTTACACCCAGACATAGAACAAACACAAATGTTCATCACATAAATGTTTGCCCTATGTGGGAATCGAACCCACGCCCCCAAGCTCAGAAGGCAGGTTCACTACCAACTGAGCCACCGAGGCAGTCAAAGAAGTTGTTAGGGGCTGGCGCTGTCGGGGCCGTGGTTGTGTGCGGGAGCGTTCCCGTTGTCCCGACATTCTTCGTCGAGGTGGAACACCCTTGGGTTTTAGTGGGTAGGCTGTCAGTGGCGGGATTCCCACATAACCACTCTGCGCCCGCCCCGGGGCTCTATAGTGACACCGCAGCGTTCTATTCAAAATAATCAAATACATACATACAACTTCATTCGAATCTAAGCCTTATCATTCCGCAATAACGTTTATGATTGGTGGATATTCGCTAAAGTGTTTTTAGCACATTAGGCGTCGTCGTGACATCGACGCGGTCACAGAGCGACTGGCAGCGAAACTAGGCTTACACTTGATCTAAGCCTTGTTTTCAAGGTGCCATTTTTCGTATTGAGACTTGAAATTGAAAACTCTCAGAAGGCTCTGTTTTCCAGGAAATTGAAGAAATGGCTATTATCAAAAGCGTTTTACGATTTGAAAGAGTTTTTTAATGATAAAAATAGCGACTATTTACTCTTATTTTGATAGTGTTGTTTTTTTCATATTGTTTAACTACATCAAGCTACATACTTTCAAGCTTTGTTTAATTTGGGGTCAGACGACCGAGTGTGCAAGTGTCCCGAATTGTATGTTATATTGTATTTTTTATAAGTACCTATGTACATAACATTGCACACTCGACTTGGGTCTAGTTGAGACAATATTTAAATTAAGACCTTTGTACACAGTTATCCAATAAATTTTCCGCCAAGTAGCCACTAGTATATATAGATATTACCTGGTTGTAAGCCAAAATTTGTGAGACTGTAATTTATTTATTCTTTGAAAATATAATGCAGTTCCTTGCCTGTTTTTCTGAATAGAAGCTTCTTATCCGAACAAGGCGGTCGAGTCTATTTAAAAAAAAACTTTGTCGTTCATAAGTGTATCTTTGATACCCAAATTGAATAAAAACATTTTGACTTTGAGTCTGACTTTGAAAATGAATCTTATTCATATTCTTGAATCTACGTATATCTGATCGAAGCACCACCCACAAGAACAGGCTAGAAACAACGTAACTCACCCAGAATCCCTTAGCGCAGACATGGCACAGATGTTTCCTCTTGTCCGAATAGACCGCGTCCATGTCAAGTGTGGGGTGGTCCGTGCGGAAGTGCAGTGACAGCCACCCGATGCTGCCGCTCGCGCCACACTGGGGGGGACAAAAATAGGGGGTTAGCGAGGGGGATCTATCCATGTATGTGATATATGTAATCTATAGAGAATTGGTCTACGGAGACAGCGTTCATATCGTAGGGTGGTCCCTGTGAAAGTGTAGTGCCAGCCACCTGATCATGCCGCTCGCGTCAGTAGGGGTTTAATGAAGGGGTGATCTATCCATGTATGTAACTCACACTTGGACGCTTTTAAAAAAAAAATAGAATATAAATAATATAAAGTGTTACATAAACAAACTTAATCTCTACTAGACTTTTATATCTTATCGCTGGTCTAATTTTCGGCCATCGCCATTTTCACATAATAACATAACATACCGTCACGCCTTCCCTGCGAAGGGGCTCATTGCGTTTTGCAACACCTACACTTAGCGGTATCCAATCCCATATTAGACAGAGGGCGAGCCTGTCGCCATGCACCGGGCTTCAGTCATGTAGCAGATGACATTAAATACGCACATATGTTCACACAATGAACAAATTGGTGCGTGCCTTCAACTGGGATCGAGCCCACTCCCTCTGGTTTAAGAGGCGAGCCTTCTAGGCTAGGCTATCATCATTTTCATCAATACTCATCCGATAATTATTTTAACCTTTGCAGAAAGTTTCATCTTCTACCTCTTTCAAAACGACGTGAAATTGCAGACCTCGCATATCTCCTTAACATTACGAATAACATTGTTGATTGTCCGGACCTCATTAATAAAATCAATTTGAAGGTTCCTCTTAGGGCAACCAGATTTAATGCGTCGTTGTTCATTCCTATAGTGTCAACGAAGTATAGACAGAACTCTTACTTGTGGCGAGCAAGCAACAACTTTAATAAACTGAGCAAGCGACTTGACCTTGACCTGTTTTGCACTAGAGCTTCCTCGGCGAGGCGGAAGCTGAGCAGTGAATTTTTCCTACCTAAGGTCCAGCTGCCATAAGTCGTGGAGCGTATTTCCATAATTGATTTATATATATTTTTTGTAATATTTATTTTACTTTACTACTAATTTGTTATTCTTCTTAGTGTTTGCGTGTTCTTCTTATCTAACGTGTATCTATTCGTGAGAACCTATTATTGGCTATCCATAGTTCATTTTATTGTATATTTTTAATGTAAGTAGCTGTTGGTTCTCCTATAAATAAATAAATAAATAAATAAATAAATTTGTAGACACCTGGCTTGGGAAGGATTTTGATCGCCCTTATACGTCACAGTTATCATCAAAGTGTAACTCCGCCATTTTGAAAAATTCCCAAAAACCGATTAGGCACAAAATTCTGTCTAACTATCGAACCTGCTCACAACACTTCACGAGAATCGGTTGAGGAATACGACCTGTAGAGGGGGACAGACGCAGGCCGCGAGGTGTTCAACTCACAGATCCACTAATTATCTAGGTACTTATTATATACCTATAAGAAGAAGAGGGTACTAAGTTAAGAGGGCCGCGACGCTCTGAAATTTCCATACAAACGCACTACTCAAAATTCTTGAAAACCGTTTGTCAGATTATGATGAAATTTAGCATGTACAATTAAATTAACAATATCTTCGCCCCTATGTTCTTAGTTTTTTTTAAAAACGTTCTCAAGCTAAAATAGAGCCATGAAAAATATCCGCATTTTAAGGGGTCACTTTTGACTGATTTATTCAATAGGTAGACAAAGCAAATCAAAAATTCCATTACATAGGGAGGTTGTCTACATCATTAGCTGTTAAATGAATCAATAATACAAGGGAAATTCTTAGTCACTTAAGAATGATTACAGTAGTGCAAAAGTCATAAAGAAAATTGAAATTGCACTTTGTCACTCTGTAGGTAAGTTTAGAGGCTCGTCAGTATCAGTACCCGCTCTCTTCGCTCGTCTTCTTCTTCTAGACGAAATGGCGATAGAATACCTTAAGCCAATGCGAAGTTAGTCTAGGTCGCCTAGGTCGAAATTAGTTAGGTCACCGGACTCTTAAAAAAAATAAAAACCCCGACTCCGATTTTCAACAAACATAGCCAAGAACACTCTCGACTAATTCACCTTTCAAACAAAACAAAAAAAAAAAAACAAATTCAAAATCGTTTCATCCACTCGAGAGCTACGATGCCACAGGCAGACAAACACACACACACACAAACACACTGTTGATCGGAAGGCGCAGGTGCGGAAATAACAACACAGCGGTTCGCTAACAAGTAGTGTAATCGACTGACGGGACGCGCCGGTCGCAGCCGTGCGCGCATCTACCTATATGTATAACTAACACATTCAGAGAGAGAGAGAGAAAGACACGTCACAATTATAGGGCTCGTTTTGCGTCGGGCGTTAGTAATTGTTTTGTCCATCCACAGGTAATCATGCATCGTCAATTGATATGGATCGCCGCCATGCTGGTCGTGGCAGCAGCTGCACCCACATTGTCCACCGAGAAACTCGTGAAGTTATCAGACGACGAAGGTAAGAAAATAGTTTTATTGAAATTGTTGGTACATCTCGGGCATTCATGCTCACTATCGAAGGGCGTCTTGCGGCGGCGTCGTGTGTCGGGTCGTTCTCTTCCCTCAAATATGGTTGAGGAGAGCGATGGCTGGCACATGCGTCATACTCGTGATCGGGTGCTGCTTGCGGGTCGCTGGTCTGCTCGTGGTGTACTCACAATGTAAAAAGTAAATCTAATAACCTTTAACCTAACCTTAGATTAAGACTTAATAACTAACCCCCCTCTACCTGTATCTCTACCCTCTACCCTTAAATAATAATTTAGATTTTTGTTAACAAAGGTCACGGTTCCCATAAGTATAAGTAAGTAGGTTAATCAGGTAGCGAAAACTCGCTTGTCTTTGGTTTCATAATCGTAAAGGTTACGATTCACCATCCTACCTAGCATCCTGCACGTACATCCTGCACGTAATGCAGCGATGGTGAATGTTGTAGCATCCTTCAGCGCGTCCGGAACCGAGAACGGTTCCGGACGCGCTGAAGGATGCGATGCAAGGCAGAAGCCTTGCAGCCCTGCAAGCAGTACCTACTGCAAGGCAGGAGGATGGTGAATGTTGTCGCATCCTTCAGCGCGTCCGGAACAGAGAACGGTTCCGGACGCGCTGAAGGATGCGATGCAAGGCAGAAGCCTTGCAGCCCTGCAAGCAGTACCTACTGCAAGGCAAGAGGATGGTGAATGTTGTCGCATCCTTCAGCGCGTCCGGAACAGAGAACGGTTCCGGACGCGCTGAAGGATGCGATGCAAGGCAGAAGCCTTGCAGCCCTGCAAGCAGTACCTACTGCAAGGCAGGAGGATGGTGAATGTTATCGCATCCTTCAGCGCGTCCGGAACAGAGAACGGTTCCGGACGCGCTGAAGGATGCGATGCAAGGCAGAAGCCTTGCAGCCCTGCAAGCAGTACCTACTGCAAGGCAGGAGGATGGTGAATGTTGTCGCATCCTTCAGCGCGTCCGGAACAGAGAACGGTTCGGGACGCGCTGAAGGATGCGATGCAAGGCAGAAGCCTTGCAGCCCTGCAAGCAGTACCTACTGCAAGGCAGGAGGATGGTGAATGTTGTCGCATCCTTCAGCGCGTCCGGAACAGAGAACGGTTCCGGACGCGCTGAAGGATGCGATGCAAGGCAGAAGCCTTGCAGCCCTGCAAGCAGTACCTACTGCAAGGCAGGACGGTGAATGCTGTGTTTTACACCCGCAAATAACTGTAGTATTTTGTTTTTTGACTGCCTCGGTGGCTCAGTTGGTAGGGAACCTGCCTTCTGAGCTTGGGGGCGTGAATTCGATTCCCACCTAGAGCAAACATTTATGTGATGATCATTTTTGTTTGTTCTATGTCTGGGTGTTAATATGTAATTAAGTATTTATTTAAAAATATCTAAGTATGTATATCAGTCTCCGGCAGCCATAGTACAAGCTTTGCTTAGTTTGGGGTCAGGCGACCGTGTGTGGAAGTGTCCCGAATTTATTTATTATTATTATTTGTTTTTTATGATGTTTAATAAAAAAAAATGATCAAAAACATACAAATATGTACCATGAGATATAGAGGTGTTAACCATGCCTGTGTTAGCAATCTCCATTAACTTTAGTTTCATTTTAAATACCTATTTTATTCCTTTAGTATCTATTAGTTAAGTTAATGTAATATTTTTTTTTTATAATTAAGCATATTGTGTACCTCTAAGACCTGATTTCACCACAGTAGAATAACTCTTATTCCAAGTATAAAACTAATATTTACTCTTGCATTACCATGTTTTCGTTTCACCAACCACTTATCCTGAGAATATCGAAGTTATACGAGAGTAACTCTTATCCCACCAATTTTGGAGGAATAAGAAGCTTATTCCTCAGATAAAATCAAAATGGCGTCTTTTTACTGGTCAGCTGTTCTGTTAGTTAGTTTTGTCTGTGTTGATTGTTTTTGATTGTGTACATATGTGTAAATTATGATAGTTTACCTTTTTTAATTTAATTTAAATGCAGCGTCTGAGAGAAATGATATCAGATAATGAAAACGATAGTAAAGATGTCTTATAACAACATAGTATTGTTATAAGATTTCTTATAACAACATAGTATAGTTGTAAGATGTCCTATAACAACATAGTATAGTTATAAGACGTTCAAGATGGCTCAAAGAAAGAAATTAGCATTTTTACAACTATGACTAAAAGGATTTCATGAAAAGATTTCGTTTATCTAAAGCAGCAGCATACAATTTACTATACAAAATTGAAAATAAATTGGAATGTATACCGAGAGGTTAGTAATTTATGTACTTTCTTTTAAAATGTAGAATAGGTCTGCGTTTGACCACCAACTCGCCTGATGTAAAGCGACGTTGTGGTCTAAGATGGAGCACGACGACCTATAAGGTACTTATTCACTCTAGCCTTGAAGTTTTGTAGAGTGAAGAAGTAAAAAGACGGCAGTTGAGTGAGGCGCTACAAGTGCGCTACTGCTCAGACTTATATAATAATCCATACCCAGCTAACCTCAAATGAAAATAAAATTTGAGCGGATAAGCTTTTCTATGAACAAATTTTGATGGATTGTACAGTATGTACATTTACCTAGTTATTATGTAATTATTAGGTATTCGAAGTGACAGCTAAATTAAAAAGGTTCTTCTGTATTACACGTACAGCGAAATTACACACCTATTTAATTTGGCCGCGTTCACCTTCATTCGTTCATGAGCTAACTGAATGTCAAGAAATTAACATGTTACAGGCAGGGCCTGATTTAGAGTTCTGACCGCCCTAGGCTAACGATGAATATGCGCCCCCCATCCTGTCCTGTTCTACCTTTTCATTCAATTTTACAGGTGCAACTAATTAAATTACTAGTATAGAAGAAAGAGAGCTTACGTAACCTAACATCTTTGAATCAAACTGTCAGGAGGTAGGTCAAAGTTTCATCAATTGTCGCTAAAACAGCCTTCTCCATGTCTTCGCCTTTATGTCCGCAATTAGCTAAAAATGTGACAAAGCGTTCAACGGGCTCTCCGTCAGGCAAAACATAACGAATTATAAATATCAGCTGATCAGTGTGTGAAACATCTGGTGTGGAATCGATGCTAATTGAATAATACTTTGCTTTTTTTACCTCTGCTATAATGGACAGTCGAACTTCGTCAGCGAGCAAAAGAATAAATTCATCAATTATCGTAGATGATAAGTATGATGGAGTGCCACTACCTTTATGTCCAAATCTGGGGGCTATTCCTGCGCGTGAGATGAGATGAGATTTTATCTTGGTCACTCTCACATCTATGACGTTTCAAACGAGAGCAACAAGGACGAAAAAAAGTGAGATGAAAATCTCAAATCTCCGAATAGGGTCACTGACCAAATGTTCAGCCATGAAAGGATCAAATTTAGATATGAGCTCAATACAGCCAAGGAAATTTCCATTTTGTGAAGATTCAATAACTTCATTTTGACCATGAAATGGAAGCCCACGAGAAGTTAAACATTTTACTGTTTCAACTACACGTAGTAATACGTTACGCCAGTAAGATACCTCTTCATTATATTGTTTGACTATTTGTGTATCCATTCGTCCTAACAATTTTCCTCTAGTTGCATACGGTGCCAAACATTTACGATGTTCGGGAGAAATGTCATGATCAAATATAGCGTTACAATTTTTCCAATCATTAATTCCACTTTTAGCAAACACCGTTCCTCCTCCACATAATTTGCAGGGACCACAAAATACATAGCCGGTAGATGCGGAGTACACTAACCAGTTCCTTTTAACAATTTCGCTATTGGCAAGTTTTTTTTGGGACATGCTTTTGGTCAAAAATCTTTTTTGGTTTGTATACTGCCTTTCTGATTTAGAAAATTCTACCTCATCATTTTGTTTAAGACTGTTTTCCACGATAAAATCCCGCAACGCGTCGTTTATTTTCCACAGTGCAGGATCAGTTGACGGAGTGAACGGTTTATCTTCAGGCATTTCCTCTTCGTTGGAGGTCGATGAAGGAGCGCAGGAACAATCTGCGGTAGCGGGTGCAGGCAAACAAGTACTTGGTGATGGTGTTGAACTTGTGTCCACATTTTCTTTGTCCACAGAGGTCGTGAAAAATGTTTCCAATTTTGGAATATGTTTTAAAACATTTTCTCTCTTTTGTTCTTCCTCTTTCGCTTTTTTTCTATATTTCGCTCTACTTGGCTTTTTTGCAGTCGAAGTATTCTCATTACTACTCATTTTATGTTTTAGATAAAACAAAACAAACGAAATTAACGAAAACGTTAAGAAAATATATATCAAAATGAAGTCGCGAAAAAGGCAAGCGTGTGGTTATCATTAAAACCGTAGTGAAAACTGTTCAGCAGTTTTCACTACGGATTTTATTTTTTTATATTAAAGACGATTAATTACGCATATACCCTATTATTATGCAATCATAAACAATAACAATAACTCCTCACTGACCTAATGACCTCTCTTTTTCTCACTCAATCTACCTATCCTACTATCGCACTCTCGCTGGAGTGTGAAACGAAATGAAAGAAAGAGTAAGAAATAATAAATAGCCGAAAAAACCGGTTTAAACTTGAACGCGGTGCTTGGCGCCGTGGCGCGGCTGTACCGGTGTGAAGTTGGCAGCCAACTTTAGCAGCCAAGTAATCCGACCAAATTAGAGAGACTTTTTTGCCAAAGCATTTAGGACCCTTTGTTCACTGAAATCCGATATAAATTGATTATCTATACCTTAAAAAATATCAAGACTATTCAATAAACACACCTAAAAAATAAAACGTTAGTGAAGAAAAAATTTAGGACAAATGATGGCTGCTGGCGAATCAAGACCGCCCTACGCTTAGTAGGCCAACGAAATTTTCAGGCACGCTAAGCACAATGTCTAGGCTATCGAATAAGTATCATTTCAGCCTGGCTAAATGCCTGCTACAGCCTCCAACGGTCATACGAAATGAAGTATTTGAAAATTGTCACCAAAATCTGAAGCCGCGGTGGGTTTCGACTAGTGGGACGGCTAGCAAGGGGATGAATGCTATGCCATAGCATCAGTTACCTTCTAAACTATCTGAAAAATCCTGAAAGAACCTGGCTAAATGATTCACTGAACCTGAAATGACTCTATGAAACATTTTCAACTTTTTTTCTAACCAGCATGTTCTCAAATAAAGTACCCTTAGACGGAAAAGTTGGACACAACCTTTCATTTTTATGAAACTGTACATATCTGGCTACAAAATAATATAAAACACAGCCTGGCTGAAGCTTAAAACCAGAAGAAAATCGATGCCTGAAATTCCGTAGTAGCAAAAAAAATTCTGACCCAAGTTGGCTGCTGGCGAATCACGGTTGCCCTACGCTTACAGTAGCAACAAAACTTTCAGGATCGATAAGCTAAATGTCTAGGCTATCGAATAAATACTATTTCAGCCCGGCTAAACGCCTGCTGGAGCCTCCAACTGTCATACGAAATGAAGTTTTTAAAACTTGTCACCAAAACCAGATACCGCGGTGGATTCCGACCAGTGGGACGGCTAGTAAGGGGATGAATGCTATGCCATAGCATCAGTTACCTTCTAAACTATCTGAAAAATCCTGAAAGAACCTGGCTAAATGATTCACTGAACCTGAAATGACTCTATGAAACATTTTCAACTTTTTTTCTAACCAGCATGTTCTCAAATAAAGTACCCTTAGACGGAAAAGTTGGACACAACCTTTCATTTTTATGAAACTTTACATATCTGGCTACAAAATAATATAAAACACAGCCTGGCTGAAGCTCAAAACCAGAAGAAAATCGATGCCTGAAATTCCGTAGTAGCAAAAAAAATTCTGACCCAAGTTGGCTGCTGGCGAATCACGGTCGCCCTACGCTTACAGTGGCAGAAAAACTTTCAAGTTCGATAAGCTTAATGTCTCGGCTATCGAATGAATACCATTTCAGCCCGGCTAAACGCCTGCTGGAGCCTCCAACTGTCATACGAAATGAAGTATTTGAAACTTGTCACCAAAATCAGATACCGCGGTGGATTTCGACCAGTGGGACGGCTAGCAAGGGGATGAATGCTATGCCATAGCATCAGTTACCTTCTAAACTATC
Source organism: Peribatodes rhomboidaria (assembly GCA_911728515.1). Lineage (NCBI taxonomy): Eukaryota > Metazoa > Arthropoda > Insecta > Lepidoptera > Geometridae > Peribatodes > Peribatodes rhomboidaria. Next base: position 1,987,832 of record OU452196.1, on the reverse strand, counting down.
TGAAAAATCCTGAAAGAACCTGGCTAAATGATTCACTGAACCTGAAATGACTCTATGAAACATTTTCAACTTTTTTTCTAACCAGCATGTTCTCAAATAAAGTACCCTTAGACGGAAAAGTTGGACACAACCTTTCATTTTTATGAAACTTTACATATCTGGCTACAAAATAATATAAAACACAGCCTGGCTGAAGCTCAAAACCAGAAGAAAATCGATGCCTGAAATTCCGTAGTAGCAAAAAAAATTCTGACCCAAGTTGGCTGCTGGCGAATCACGGTCGGCCTACGCTTACAGTGGCAGAAAAACTTTTAAGTTCGATAAGCTTAATGTCTAGGCTATCGAATGAATACCATTTTAGCCCGGCTAAACGCCTGCTGGAGCCTCCAACTGTCATACGAAATGAAGTATTTGAAACTTGTCACCAAAATCAGATACCGCGGTGGATTTCGACCAGTGGGACGGCTAGCAAGGGGATGAATGCTATGCCATAGCATCAGTTACCTTCTAAACTATCTGAAAAATCCTGAAAGAACCTGGCTAAATGATTCACTGAACCTGAAATGACTCTATGAAACATTTTCAACTTTTTTTCTAACCAGCATGTTCTCAAATAAAGTACCCTTAGACGGAAAAGTTGGACACAACCTTTCATTTTTATGAAACTTTACATATTTGGCTACAAAATAATATAAAACACAGCCTGGCTGAAGCTCAAAACCAGAAGAAAATCGATGCCTGAAATTCCGTAGTAGCAAAGAAAATTCTGACCCAAGTTGGCTGCTGGCGAATCACGGTCGCCCTACGCTTACAGTGGCAGAAAAACTTTTAAGTTCGATAAACTTAATGTCTAAACTATCGAATGAATACCATTTCAGCCCGGCTAAACGCCTGCTAGAGCCTCCAACTGTCATACGAAATGAAGTATTTGAAATTTGTCACCAAAATCAGATACCGCGGTGGATTTCGACCAGTGGGACGGCTAGCAAGGGGATGAATGCTATGCCATAGCATCAGTTACCTTCTAAACTATCTGAAAAATCCTGAAAGAACCTGGCTAAATGATTCACTGAACCTGAAATGACTCTATGAAACATTTTCAACTTTTTTTCTAACCAGCATGTTCTCAAATAAAGTACCCTTAGACGGAAAAGCTGGACACAGCCTTTCATTTTTCTGAAACTTTACATATCTGGCTACAAAATAATATAAAACACAGCCTGGCTGAAGCTCAAAACCAGAAGAAAATCGATACCTGAAATTCCGTAGTAGCAAAAAAAATTCTGACCCAAGTTGGCTGCTGGCGAATCACGGTCGCCCTACGCTTACAGTAGCAACAAAACTTTCAGGATCGATAAGCTAAATGTCTAGGCTATCGAATAAATACTATTTCAGCCCGGCTAAACGCCTGCTAGAGCCTCCCACTGTCATACGAAATGAAGTTTTTAAAACTTGTCACCAAAACCAGATACCACGGTGGATTTCGACCAGTGGGACGGCTAGCAAGGGGATGAATGCTATGCCATAGCATCAGTTACCTTCTAAACTATCTGAAAAATCCTGAAAGAACCTGGCTAAATGATTCACTGAACCTGAAATGACTCTATGAAACATTTTCAACTTTTTTTCTAACCAGTATGTTCTCAAATAAAGTACCCTTAGACGGAAAAGTTGGACACAGCCTTTCATTTTTCTGAAACTTTACATATCTGGCTACAAAATAATATAAAACACAGCCTGGCTGAAGCTCAAAACCAGAAGAAAATCGATACCTGAAATTCCGTAGTAGCAAAAAAAATTCTGACCCAAGTTGGCTGCTGGCGAATCACGGTCGCCCTACGCTTACAGTAGCAACAAAACTTTCAGGATCGATAAGCTAAATGTCTAGGCTATCGAATAAATACTATTTCAGCCCGGCTAAACGCCTGCTAGAGCCTCCAACTGTCATACGAAATGAAGTTTTTAAAACTTGTCACCAAAACCAGATACCGCGGTGGATTTCGACCAGTGGGACGGCTAGCAAGGGGATGAATGCTATGCCATAGCATCAGTTACCTTCTAAACTATCTGAAAAATCCTGAAAGAACCTGGCTAAATGATTCACTGAACCTGAAATGACTCTATGAAACATTTTCAACTTTTTTTCTAACCAGCATGTTCTCAAATAAAGTACCCTTAGACGGAAAAGTTGGACACAACCTTTCATTTTTATGAAACTTTACATATCTGGCTACAAAATAATATAAAACACAGCCTGGCTGAAGCTCAAAACCAGAAGAAAATCGATGCCTGAAATTCCGTAGTAGCAAAAAAAATTCTGACCCAAGTTGGCTGCTGGCGAATCACGGTCGCCCTACGCTTACAGTGGCAGAAAAACTTTTAAGTTCGATAAGCTTAATGTCTAGGCTATCGAATGAATACCATTTTAGCCCGGCTAAACGCCTGCTGGAGCCTCCAACTGTCATACGAAATGAAGTATTTGAAACTTGTCACCAAAATCAGATACCGCGGTGGATTTCGACCAGTGGGACGGCTAGCAAGGGGATAAATGCTATGCCATAGCATCAGTTACCTTCTAAACTATCTGAAAAATCCTGAAAGAACCTGGCTAAATGATTCACTGAACCTGAAATGACTCTATGAAACATTTTCAACTTTTTTTCTAACCAGCATGTTCTCAAATAAAGTACCCTTAGACGGAAAAGTTGGACACAACCTTTCATTTTTATGAAACTTTACATATTTGGCTACAAAATAATATAAAACACAGCCTGGCTGAAGCTCAAAACCAGAAGAAAATCGATGCCTGAAATTCCGTAGTAGCAAAAAAAATTCTGACCCAAGTTGGCTGCTGGCGAATCACGGTCGCCCTACGCTTACAGTGGCAGAAAAACTTTTAAGTTCGATAAACTTAATGTCTAGGCTATCGAATGAATACCATTTCAGCCCGGCTAAACGCCTGCTAGAGCCTCCAACTGTCATACGAAATGAAGTTTTTAAAACTTGTCACCAAAACCAGATACCGCGGTGGATTTCGACCAGTGGGACGGCTAGCAAGGGGATGATTGCTATGCCATAGCATCAGTTACCTTCTAAACTATCTGAAAAATCCTGAAAGAACCTGGCTAAATGATTCACTGAACCTGAAATGACTCTATGAAACATTTTCAACTTTTTTTCTAACCAGCATGTTCTCAAATAAAGTACCCTTAGACGGAAAAGTTGGACACAGCCTTTCATTTTTATGAAACTTTACATATCTGGCTACAAAATAATATAAAACACAGCCTGGCTGAAGCTCAAAACCAGAAGAAAATCGATGCCTGAAATTCCGTAGTAGCAAAAAAAATTCTGACCCAAGTTGGCTGCTGGCGAATCACGGTCGCCCTACGCTTACAGTAGCAACAAAACTTTCAGGTTCGATAAGCTAAATGTCTAGGCTATCGAAGAAATACTATTTCAGCCCGGCTAAACGCCTGCTAGAGCCTCCCACTGTCATACGAAATGAAGTTTTTAAAACTTGTCACCAAAACCAGATACCGCGGTGGATTTTGACCAGTGGGACGGCTAGCAAGGGGATGAATGCTATGCCATAGCATCAGTTACCTTCTAAACTATCTGAAAAATCCTGAAAGAACCTGGCTAAATGATTCAATGAACCTGAAATGACTCTATGAAACATTTTCAACTTTTTTTCTAACCAGCATGTTCTCAAATAAAGTACCCTTAGACGGAAAAGTTGGACACAACCTTTCATTTTTATGAAACTTTACATATCTGGCTACAAAATAATATAAAACACAGCCTGGCTGAAGCTCAAAACCAGAAGAAAATCGATGCCTGAAATTCCGTAGTAGCAAAAAAAATTCTGACCCAAGTTGGCTGCTGGCGAATCACGGTCGCCCTACGCTTACAGTGGCAGAAAAACTTTTAAGTTCGATAAACTTAATGTCTAGGCTATCGAATGAATACCATTTCAGCCCGGCTAAACGCCTGCTGGAGCCTCCAACTGTCAAACGAAATGAAGTATTTGAAACATGTCACCAAAATCAGATACCGCGGTGGATTTCGACCAGTGGGACGGCTAGCAAGGGGATGAATGCTATGCCATAGCATCAGTTACCTTCTAAACTATCTGAAAAATCCTGAAAGAACCTGGCTAAATGATTCACTGAACCTGAAATGACTCTATGAAACATTTTCAACTTTTTTTCTAACCAGCATGTTCTCAAATAAAGTACCCTTAGACGGAAAAGTTGGACACAACCTTTCATTTTTATGAAACTTTACATATCTGGCTACAAAATAATATAAAACACAGCCTGGCTGAAGCTCAAAACCAGAAGAAAATCGATGCCTGAAATTCCGTAGTAGCAAAAAAAATTCTGACCCAAGTTGGCTGCTGGCGAATCACGGTCGCCCTACGCTTACAGTGGCAGAAAAACTTTCAAGTTCGATAAGCTTAATGTCTCGGCTATCGAATTAATACCATTTCAGCCCGGCTAAACGCCTGCTGGAGCCTCCAACTGTCATACGAAATGAAGTATTTGAAACTTGTCACCAAAATCAGATACCGCGGTGGATTTCGACCAGTGGGACGGCTAGCAAGGGGATGAATGCTATGCCATAGCATCAGTTACCTTCTAAACTATCTGAAAAACCCTGAAAGAACCTGGCTAAATGATTCACTGAACCTGAAATGACTCTATGAAACATTTTCAACTTTTTTTCTAACCAGCATGTTCTCAAATAAAGTACCCTTAGACGGAAAAGTTGGACACAACCTTTCATTTTTATGAAACTTTACATATCTGGCTACAAAATAATATAAAACACAGCCTGGCTGAAGCTCAAAACCAGAAGAAAATCGATGCCTGAAATTCCGTAGTAGCAAAAAAAATTCTGACCCAAGTTGGCTGCTGGCGAATCACGGTCGCCCTACGCTTACAGTGGCAGAAAAACTTTTAAGTTCGATAAGCTTAATGTCTAGGCTATCGAATGAATACCATTTTAGCCCGGCTAAACGCCTGCTGGAGCCTCCAACTGTCATACGAAATGAAGTATTTGAAACTTGTCACCAAAATCAGATACCGCGGTGGATTTCGACCAGTGGGACGGCTAGCAAGGGGATGAATGCTATGCCATAGCATCAGTTACCTTCTAAACTATCTGAAAAATCCTGAAAGAACCTGGCTAAATGATTCACTGAACCTGAAATGACTCTATGAAACATTTTCAACTTTTTTTCTAACCAGCATGTTCTCAAATAAAGTACCCTTAGACGGAAAAGTTGGACACAACCTTTCATTTTTATGAAACTTTACATATCTGGCTACAAAATAATATAAAACACAGCCTGGCTGAAGCTCAAAACCAGAAGAAAATCGATGCCTGAAATTCCGTAGTAGCAAAAAAAATTCTGACCCAAGTTGGCTGCTGGCGAATCACGGTCGCCCTACGCTTACAGTGGCAGAAAAACTTTTAAGTTCGATAAACTTAATGTCTAAACTATCGAATGAATACCATTTCAGCCCGGCTAAACGCCTGCTAGAGCCTCCAACTGTCATACGAAATGAAGTATTTGAAATTTGTCACCAAAATCAGATACCGCGGTGGATTTCGACCAGTGGGACGGCTAGCAAGGGGATGAATGCTATGCCATAGCATCAGTTACCTTCTAAACTATCTGAAAAATCCTGAAAGAACCTGGCTAAATGATTCACTGAACCTGAAATGACTCTATGAAACATTTTCAACTTTTTTTCTAACCAGCATGTTCTCAAATAAAGTACCCTTAGACGGAAAAGCTGGACACAGCCTTTCATTTTTCTGAAACTTTACATATCTGGCTACAAAATAATATAAAACACAGCCTGGCTGAAGCTCAAAACCAGAAGAAAATCGATACCTGAAATTCCGTAGTAGCAAAAAAAATTCTGACCCAAGTTGGCTGCTGGCGAATCACGGTCGCCCTACGCTTACAGTAGCAACAAAACTTTCAGGATCGATAAGCTAAATGTCTAGGCTATCGAATAAATACTATTTCAGCCCGGCTAAACGCCTGCTAGAGCCTCCCACTGTCATACGAAATGAAGTTTTTAAAACTTGTCACCAAAACCAGATACCGCGGTGGATTTCGACCAGTGGGACGGCTAGCAAGGGGATGAATGCTATGCCATAGCATCAGTTACCTTCTAAACTATCTGAAAAATCCTGAAAGAACCTGGCTAAATAATTCACTGAACCTGAAATGACTCTATGAAACATTTTCAACTTTTTTTCTAACCAGCATGTTCTCAAATAAAGTACCCTTAGACGGAAAAGTTGGACACAACCTTTCATTTTTATGAAACTTTACATATCTGGCTACAAAATAATATAAAACACAGCCTGGCTGAAGCTCAAAACCAGAAGAAAATCGATGCCTGAAATTCCGTAGTAGCAAAAAAAATTCTGACCCAAGTTGGCTGCTGGCGAATCACGGTCGGCCTACGCTTACAGTGGCAGAAAAACTTTTAAGTTCGATAAGCTTAATGTCTAGGCTATCGAATGAATACCATTTTAGCCCGGCTAAACGCCTGCTGGAGCCTCCAACTGTCATACGAAATGAAGTATTTGAAACTTGTCACCAAAATCAGATACCGCGGTGGATTTCGACCAGTGGGACGGCTAGCAAGGGGATGAATGCTATGCCATAGCATCTGTTACCTTCTAAACTATCTGAAAAATCCTGAAAGAACCTGGCTAAATGATTCACTGAACCTGCAATGACTCTATGAAACATTTTCAACTTTTTTTCTAACCAGCATGTTCTCAAATAAAGTACCCTTAGACGGAAAAGTTGGACACAACCTTTCATTTTTCTGAAATTTTACATATCTGGCTACAAAATAATATATAACACAGCCTGGCTGAAGCTCAAAACCAGAAGAAAATCGATGCCTGAAATTCCGTAGTAGCAAAAAAAATTCTGACCCAAGTTGGCTGCTGGCGAATCACGGTCGCCCTACGCTTACAGTAGCAACAAAACTTACAGGTTCCATAAGCCAAATGTCTAGGCTATCGAATGAATACCATTTCAGCCCGGCTAAACGCCTGCTAGAGCCTCCAACTGTCATACGAAATGAAGTATTTGAAACTTGTCACCAAAATCAGATACCGCGGTGGATTTCGCGACCAGTGGGACGGCTAGCAAGGGAATGAATCCTATGCCATAGCATCAGAAACCCTCTAAACTATCTGAAAAATCCTGAAAGAACCTGGCTAAATGATTCACTGAACCTGAAATGACTCTATAATTTTTTTTAAGTTTTTTTGAACCTTCATGTCGTTAAATAAACTACCCTTAGACGAATAAGTTTAATACGGCTTGGCCGTTTTATGAAACTTGAACTTATATGAACCTTTTTTTTCCCGTTTGGTAAAGCAGAACACCTAGTTATTAACCTTTCTAGTAAAAAAACGTTTGTTATTAAAAACCTTTAAAATTTAAAAATTTGTGCGAGGCACATTAAATTATTATTTTCACATCATTTTCCAACGTAACTATTCGAAATTAACTAAGTTATTTAATTATTTTTTTTACGTTAGGAAAATTTTATAGGAATACAACCAACAACCCGGGTGCGGGAACAGAGTGATAATGTGGGAATCCCGCCACTGACGGCGTACCCACTTAAAACTCAAGTATAAATCTATCTCGACGCAAAATGTCGGGGCATGAATATGCATAAATATGCAATATGCAGACCATTTTCGATCAAAAGGTATTCTATAGTGTGCCGTTAGTGAAGTATGGAAAGAAAATTAAATTAAATAAAACAAGGCATGAAAATAAAAATACAATGAAAAATTAAAACGTAGTCTTATCTATTCATTTATTATCTTTTAAATCCATTTTAACTTTATTTATAGTGCTTTAAAACTTACATAAAATCTAAATTATTGGACGCTTAACCAAAGCAAATTCTAACACACTCGTAATAAAAATAACGAACAAATACATTGTGTATAAATAATTTGTTAAAATAGTGAACAAATATGTACTCGACAAACACTCCAGTGCTAACACTAAATAGGTAAACAAATTTGACTTTAATTATTTCGTTACATTAAACCTACAAAAGGCCCCGGGCGAAGTCCGGGGAAATAGTGGAGGAGGTCGGCAAAAAAAAAAGCTAATTTTGGTAAAAGTTAGGTAAGTATACATTTAGCAAAACTTAAAATCGCTAAAAACTGACCGATTGCGGAGCGCGATTTCACATTTTTCAAAATTTTAAGCTGTAACTTACCTTATTTCGGCGACTTTTCATCCGATAGTAGTGTGCGATAGTTCGCTGTATTGGTCTCGACGGCTCCTCCGTGATTGTGAAATAAAAACCATACACGTTCATATCAATTTTTTTGGAAAACTTTAAAAAACATATTTTTGAAATTTGCAACTTTGCCATTATTTCTCTGGCTCGATTTTGAGAATATATTTTTTTTAATATTTTTCCCGGCTTAGGTAGGTGTGCGCGCGTCCTGTCATATTTTTTTAACAGCGAAGTTCGCACTTTTTTCCAATTTTTCTGGATACCGAGGTTACCTGGGAAGGCAAATCCCCATACAAAACTAAAGTTAGGTATAAAACTTGAAATCGCTAAAAACTGACCGATTGCGGAGTGCGACACGTCGCTGTAACCGGCTTGACGAACTCTCTGCGAATCTGTAAGAAAAAACGTAGCATCGCGTACAATTTTTTTAGATAATATCAAAATACCTACTTTTTTAAACTTGTGAAAAATTACATCTTCAAATTACCATATCTCGGCCGTCCTTCAACTGACGGTAGACTGCTATACGTCGCTGGCTTTGACTCGACGGTTTCTATAACATCCTGAAACAGAAAACATACATGTTGTTACAATTTTTTTTAAATAACCTCAATAAACCACATTTTTCATAATTTTAATCTTCAACTTACCTTATTTCGGCCAGTTTTCATTCGATAGTAGTGTGCGATAGTTCGCTGTATTGGACTCAACGGCATCTTCGTGATCGTGAAATAAAAACTATACACGTTCATATCAATTTTTTTGGAAAAACTTAAAAAACACTTTCTGAAATTTGCAACTTTGCCATTTTTTCTCTGGCCCGATTTTGAGAATATATTTTTTTTAATATTTTTCCCGGCTTAGGTAGGTGTGCGCGCGTCCTGTCATATTTTTTTAACAGCGAAGTTCGCACTTTTTTCAAATTTTTCTGGATACCGAGGTTACCTGGGAAGGCAAATCCCCATACAAAACTAAAGTTAGGTATAAAACTTGAAATCGCTAAAAACTGACCGAGTGCGGAGTGCGACACGTCGCTGTAACCGGCTTGACGAACTCTCTGCGAATCTGTAAGAAAAAACGTAGCATCGCGTACAATTTTTTTAGATAATATCAAAATACCTACTTTTTTAAACTTGTGAAAAATTACATCTTCAAATTACCTATCTCGGCCGTCCTTCAACTGACGGTAGACTGCTATACGTCGCTGGCTTTGACTCGACGGTTTCTATAACATCCTGAAACAGAAAACATACATGTTGTTACAATTTTTTTTAAATAACCTCAATAAACCACATTTTTCATAATTCTAATCTTCAACTTACCTTATTTCGGCCAGTTTTCATTCGATAGTAGTGTGCGATAGTTCGCTGTATTGGACTCAACGGCATCTTCGTGATCGTGAAATAAAAACTATACACGTTCATATCAATTTTTTTGGAAAAACTTAAAAAACACTTTCTGAAATTTGCAACTTTGCCATTTTTTCTCTGGCCCGATTTTGAGAATATATTTTTTTTAATATTTTTCCCGGCTTAGGTAGGTGTGCGCGCATCCTGTCATATTTTTTTAACAGCGAAGTTCGCACTTTTTTCCAATTTTTCTGGATACCGAGGTTACCTGGGAAGGCAAATCCCCATACAAAACTAAAGTTAGGTATAAAACTTGAAATCGCTAAAAACTGACCGATTGCGGAGTGCGACACGTCGCTGTAACCGGCTTGACGAACTCTCTGCGAATCTGTAAGAAAAAACGTAGCATCGCGTACAATTTTTTTAGATAATATCAAAATACCTACTTTTTTAAACTTGTGAAAAATTACATCTTCAAATTACCATATCTCGGCCGTCCTTCAACTGCCGGTAGACTGCTATACGTCGCTGGCTTTGACTCGACGGTTTCTATAACATCCTGAAACAGAAAACATACATGTTGTTACAATTTTTTTTAAATAACCTCAATAAACCACATTTTTCATAATTTTAATCTTCAACTTACCTTATTTCGGCCAGTTTTCATTCGATAGTAGTGTGCGATAGTTCGCTGTATTGGACTCAACGGCATCTTCGTGATCGTGAAATAAAAACTATACACGTTCATATCAATTTTTTTGGAAAAACTTAAAAAACACTTTCTGAAATTTGCAACTTTGCCATTTTTTCTCTGGCCCGATTTTGAGAATATAATTTTTTTAATATTTTTCCCGGCTTAGGTAGGTGTGCGCGCGTCCTGTCATATTTTTTTAACAGCGAAGTTCGCACTTTTTTCCAATTTTTCTGGATACCGAGGTTACCTGGGAAGGCAAATTCCCATACAAAACTAAAGTTAGGTATAAAACTTGAAATCACTAAAAACTGACCGATTGCGGAGTGCGACACGTCGCTGTAACCGGCTTGACGAACTCTCTGCGAATCTGTAAGAAAAAACGTAGCATCGCATACAATTTTTTTAGATAATATCAAAATACCTACTTTTTTAAACTTGTGAAAAATTACATCTTCAAATTACCATATCTCGGCCGTCCTTCAACTGACGGTAGACTGCGATACGTCGCTGGCTTTGACTCGACGGTTTCTATAACATCCTGAAATAGAAAACATACACGTTGTTACAATTTTTTTTAAATAACTTCAATAAACCACATTTTTTAAAATTTTAAGCTTCAACTTACCTTATTTCGCCAAGTTTTCATTCTATAGTAGTGTGCGATAGTTCGCTGTATTGGACTCAACGGCCTCTTCGTGATCGTAAAATAAAAACCATATCAATATTTTCTGTTTTTTTTTTAAAACACTGTTTTTTTCTTAAATGTTATTATAATTTGTTTCAGTTTAAGGAATAATTGACTAAGTTAAAAAAGTTTATGCCTATGTTACTATTTTGTTGAATTTCTTAGGATCGTAATCCGGTAAAAACACCGAAATAAATATAAACTAAAAAAAACTCAAAAACTAAAAAAACCTTTGTGGGGCACATTTTATTTTCATTTTCACATCATCTGCTAACATAACTATATTAACTTATCCTAAACCTAAACCTAACTTAACCTAATTTAGGTTGTGTAATGAAAATATTTAAACCTTGATTGACTCGAAAGTTTGAAAAACTTTAATACGTTTCTAGGCGGCTTTTAGTAAAAGTATTTTTGAATTTTATAATTGTTTTTTTTTTTTCGTTAGGTAAAGTCGAACACCTAGTTGGTAACATTATAGTTTGGTTCGTATTTTAAATGCTTTTTCATAAGTTTTATTGTAATTTGTTTTAGTTTATTGTTTTAGTGGATTTTGTAAAGCATATTATTTTGTTAAAACTGTTTTTGTGTGAACAATAATTTGTATCCAAGACTGTAACTCTATAGTTTAAACAAAATCAAAGAATTATAATATTTTCAATACGTTTCTAGATTATGCGGTTTCGACCATAATATTTTAATTTGTATCTCTGAAATTGATATTTACCTAAAGAAATTGTTTTATTGTATGATTTAGTTTAAGATATTGCTTTTCAATTGTTTTTACCATTGAATTAATTTTGTTTTGTAAGGAATATTTTTTTGTGTTATGTAATGAAAATATTTAAACCTTGATTGACTCGAATGTTTGAAAAACTTCAATACGTTTCAAGGCGGCTTTTAGTAAAAGTTTTTTGTTTAATTATTCAGGCTTTTCTTAGAATTTTTTAATTGTTTTTTTTTTTCGTTAGGTAAAGTCGAACACCTAGTTGGTAAGATTATAGTTTCGTTCGTATATTAAATGCTTTTTCATAAGTTTTATTGTAATTTGTTTTAGTTTATTGTTTTAGTGGATTTTGTAAAGCATATTATTTTGTTAAAACTGTTTTTGTGTGAACAATAATTTGCATCCAAGACTGTAACTTTATACTTAAAAAAAAAATCAAAGAATTTATTTTCAATACGTTTCTAGATAATGCGGTTTCGACCATAATATGTTAATTTGTATCTCTGAAATTGATATTTACCTAAATAAATTGTTTTATTGTATGATTTAGTTTAAGATATTGATTTTCAATTGTTTTTACTATTGAATTATTTTTGTTTTGTAAGGAATATTTTTTTGTGTTATGTAATGAAAATATTTAAACCTTGATTGACTCGAATGTTTGAAAAACTTTAATACGTTTCTAGGCGGCTTTTAGTAAAAGTATTTTTGTTTAATTATTCAGGCTTTTCTTAGAGTTTTGTAATTGTTTTTTTTTTCGTTAGGTAAAGTCGAACACCTAGTTGGAAACATAGTTTGGTTTGTATATTAAATGCTTTTTCATAAGTTTTATTGTAATTTGTTTTAATTTATCGAATAATTGACTTTGTAATTATTTTGTTTCTTACTTAGGATCACTTAGGATTTTGTAAAGCATATTATTTTGTTAAAACTATTTTTGTGTGAACAATAATTTGTATCCAAGACTGTTACTTTATGGTTTGAAAAAATTCAATGAATGATACTTTCAATATTTTTCTAGATTATGAGGTTTCGACCATAATATTTTAATTTGTATCTCTAAAATTTATATTTACCTAAAGAAATAGTGATATTTGTTGAATTATTTAGACTTTTAGCTTTTCAATTGTTTTTACTATTGAATTATTTTTGTTTTGGAGGAATATTTTTAAGATCTAGTATAGGACATTTGTTTTGAATTGTTGTAGTTACTGAATTATTTAGCTTTGTTTAGGATATGTTTCAAATATCTTTTCAAGATTTAGTTTAGGATATTGTTTCTTCTATATTGTTTGTTCCATCTTCCGTTTGTTTTCGGTAGTCATTGATAGACTTGATGTGATCTTTTAGCGTAAAAAACTTACAATGCGGTCTTTCACACTTGAGTATAAAAAGTTACTTATAACTTTAGTAAAAACTAAAAAAATTCCTTTAGAAGCACCGAGCTGGAGGAATAGCTCCGAATACGAAAAAATAACGAAGCAGTTTAATGCTAAAAACAACTCCAAAAACCGAAAAAAGATATATAATCACTGGGTAACAGTCACAGTTGATGAGAACACTACTACAGACCAGAATGCTCCGGAACATGACACAAGCTCAGAAAAATACACTAATTTAGATACAGAAAATAATAATAAAACCGACGAATTGGGTGAATTGTCAAAACGTATTTTTAATATTGGGAATGTCAAAAACGACAAAAATGATCACAACAAAAGCTTTGTAACTAGCTCAAACAATAAAGATAACAACGATAAGGAACACGTCCAGAACAAAGGAAAAAAAATTTTGTTAGACGTTTCACAAAATGAGAGTCTAAAAATTAAAACTAGTCTGACACCAGAAAAACCAGAAGTTCCCAAATGTATTTTAAATATATCCAGTGCAGAAAATTCAGCAATTATTTTACCTTTGGGGACAGAAAACGTAAACGAACTAAATGTTTCAAAAACCATAAATAATTTTGAAGGCAGTTTCATACTGGAAAACAAATTGTTACGACAAATTTTCAGCGGTACAAAACTTAACGGTTACAACTATCCGTACATTTTGAAAAAAAAAATTAATTCAGATGTAAATAACACGTGTCTCTTGATTTTTAAATATGCGAAATATAATACTGACAAAGTTTCCATTTCAGCACGATGCAAGCATACTAAATGTAAAAAATTTAAAATTGTCATTAAAGGAAGCTTTGTATCGGTCTACAGCAACCACAAAGATTATTGTCACAGTGAGAATTTAACGCTTCCAGTGTCCAAAGTGGAAAGAGATATTGTGAAACAAAAATTGATCATACAGAAGGGAAAATTGTATAAAAACTCACAGCTCTTAAAAATAAATGACCAAAAATTAGGACGCACTAAAAATTTAGAGGCCATTAAATCGGACGCTACAATAAGAAAAATTAGATCGGAAGTCTTATGTCAAAATGATAGGTCAAAAAATGACATTATTGACATTTTGATGTATTTTGAAGACCACAAGAAATACTTACAAGAAGTAAGTTTTCCATTTAGCTTGAAAATGTTTAGCTTAGAACAAGTTAACGTTTTAAAACGAATTGGTCCTATACTGCTTCATTTTGACGCTACAGGCAGTGTGGTGAGACCACTGAATGACGCGCTTTCAAAAATGAATAGAATTTTATATTATGCCGGTGTCATTTTGTTGCCAACAGGACGCATTTTTCCAGTTTTTGCCATGCTGTCGGAAAAGCATGATAGCCACAGCATTGCGAAACTGTTAAATGATTTCAGATATTTTTGCGAAATTAATGGACACTGGCCAGCGTTTAACGGAGTGGTTACCGATATGGCGTTGGCGTCTATTCATGCCATTTCAAAATCATTTAACCGTTGCGATCTCACAGAGTACTTAAACCACTGCTACGCAAGCCTGACAAATGCAAGTGATTTGAGCACAACAAATAAAATGACACCCATTTACCTCTGTTGTGCTCATTTCATGAAAATGGTAACCAACGATGTAGATAAAAACTGCACAAAGAAAAATAATGAATATAAAGATATTATAGCTCAACTAACACTTTGCAGCAGTTTAACCGAGTTTGACAACTTTGTCAAAAACTTATTTATTTTGACAAATTCAAAAAAAATTGACGACCAAGCCGCTAGTGCTTTAGAGAATCTGACAGCGGAAGTAAGCTTCAAATGTAGCCAAAGCCCCTTGCAACAGAACTTTGAGGTACTTGAAAAAGACAACACAGCTCAATATCGCAATAGTAAGTTTTATGAACGTGCACAGAAAATATGCGAATCTGTTATTATAATTGATGATGATGAATCGGACGAAGAAGATAACCAATATTACTGTCCCGCGATCTGGGACATTATTCAAAAAAAATATCTATGGCTGGCACCTTTTTGGACCAACTTAATGAAAGAGAAGAGGACAAGTAATGCTCTAGTAGAAAATTATTTTGGACAGTTAAAAACCCTAACACTTGGCGGTCAAAAAAACTTGAAATGTACCCAGTTCCTAAGAAAGGTGAGATCTGAAATACTAGCAATATCTAAAGAGGTCGTGAATGAAATCCCCAAAAATCGACTCACGAAGCAATCAAAACCAGAGCCATGTTATGAAGAAGAAAAGTGGAGCAAAAGAGTAAAAAAAGGGTTTGGTCATTTTGACGGCAGACACCTAAAAAGACAAAAAATTGCTTATGACAAGGATGCTAATGAAAACCTAATTCAATGCGCTTATTGTGGCCATGGTTCATCCCAAGTTGACATCATTACAGATTGGGTGCAGTGCGATGCATGTGATAGATGGGTGCATAGCGCATGCTCCCTAGGAAATGATATTCTGGGTGATATTTTTGAATGTCGTCTATGTAAGGTGGTAGCGACTAATGATGATATGCCTGCGATAGTCGATAACCCACCTTTGCCGGCAAAACATCCCTCTCAATTTGATCTTGAAATATTACCGAACGGTTTGGTTGCTGATACTGATTACTACAAGAAATATGAAAGCGAAAGAGGATACGTAGTGAGTATAGCAAATGTCCCTAACACGATCCAACAACTTCTGATCGATGACTTTGCCACTTTGGAAAAGGGACAATATATATCTAGTTTCGTGATTGACCACTGTCTATATTTACTAGACATCGAAAACCGATTTCAAATATTTAACGTAGAACTGTCTACACTAATATTTGGGCCCCGGTCTTTAGAAAATTACGAAACAGTAGTCCTAGATACCGACAAAAAAATTGTATTTCCGATTTGCTTAAACTCGCATTACACTATGGCTATAGTTTGCTTCCAGACTAAAACCTTAACGATTATTGATCCACTAGGCAATGCCGCCTATAAAAAGCAATTATATTACACAAAAGTGATGCGTTTGCTTCAGGAGAAACAGATCAATGAAACAATAGCAAATATAGTCATACCCGAGCATGTAAAGCAACAAGATAGCTATAATTGTGGTGCAGTGATCGTCCGAATATTCGAAGCGATAATTCAAGACGAAGATATGAATGTCTTGACAGATTTTGATAACTATCGCTTACAAATGAAACAACTGTTGATCATGAAAAGCGAAAACATGACCAAAAAATGTCTATCCTGTGGAATTTGTGTAACGGAAAAAGAGACTCCATACAAATGCAGCAGATGTCAACGAATAATACATAAAACTTGCATATTAAGTCCTGGACAGCTAAAGCGCAAAAAAATATTACTATCCACTTCATTACAAAAACAACACTGTTATTTGTGCAAACATTATGGACCATTGATTGCACCAAAAAACGTGGCCGTAATTAAATCAAAAGATGCGTGAACAATATTAGTATACATATTTTTTTGTAAATATCTATTTTAAAATATAATAATAATAGATGGATTGATTTAAAATGAATAGTGTTTTGTTGTTTTTAATGTGGTAAGAATTTATACGCAAACAAAAATGTCTGTTAATTTTGTATACTGTTAATTTTCGACACTAAACCAGAGAGTTAATAACACATTTTTTCAAGATTTTATATTGTTTCTGAATATTTTACGTTTTTGTTTGTAGTAGATTTAGTTGAGACATTTTTCTTTGCGATAAACGAAATTAATTTATATTCATGCAAGTTCCCTATTATTGTAGCAAAGTATTTCATGACAACAAATGTTTTCAAATACGAATAAAATCTGAATACTTTGCAAAATATTACAGAATTTATGCTGGTTAGAAAAAAAGTTGAAAATGTTTCAGTCATTTCAGGTTCAGTGAATCATTTAGCCAGGTTCTTTCAGGAATTTTCAGATAGTTTAGAGGGTTTCTGATGCTATGGCATAGCATTCATCCCCTTGCTAGCCGTCCCACTGGTCGAAATCCACCGCGGTATCTGATTTTGGTGACAAGTTTCAAATACTTCATTTCGTATGACAGTTGGAGGCTCTAGCAGGCGTTTAGCCGGGCTGAAATGGTATTCATTCGATAGTCTAGACATTAAGCTTATCGAACTTGAAAGCTTTTCTGCCACTGTAAGCGTAGGGCGACCGTGATTCGCCAGCAGCCAACTTGGGTCAGACAATTTCTTTCTACTACGGAATTTCAGGCATAGATTTTCTTCTGGTTTTGAGCTTCAGCCAGGCTGTGTTTTATATTATTTTGTAGCCAGATATGTAAAATTTCAGAAAAATGAAAGGCTGTGTCCAACTTTTCCGTCTAAGGGTACTTTATTTGAGAACATGCTGGTTAGAAAAAAAGTTGAAAATGTTTCATAGAGTCATTTCAGGTTCAGTGAATCATTTAGCCAGGTTCTTTCAGGATTTTTCAAATAGTTTAGAAGGTAACTGATGCTATGGCATAGCATTCATCCCCTTGCTAGCCGTCCCACTGGTCGAAATCCACCGCGGTATCTGGTTTTGGTGACAAGTTTTAAAAACTTCATTTCGTATGACAGTGGGAGGCTCTAGCAGGCATTTAGCCGGACTGAAATGGTATTTATTCGATAGCCTAGACATTTAGCTTATCGAACCTGAAAGTTTTGTTGCTATTGTAAGCGTAGGGCGACCGTGATTCGCCAGCAGCCAACTTGGGTCAGACAATTTCTTTCTACTACGGAATTTCAGGCATAGATTTTCTTCTGGTTTTGAGCTTCAGCCAGGCTGAGTTTCATATTATTTTGTAGCCAGATATGTAAAGTTTCAGAAAAATGAAAGGCTGTGTCCAACTTTTCCGTCTAAGGGTACTTTATTTGAGAACATGCTGGTTAGAAAAAAAGTTGAAAATGTTTCATAGAGTCATTTCAGGTTCAGTGAATCATTTAGCCAGGTTCTTTCAGGATTTTTCAGATAGTTTAGAAGGTAACTGATGCTATGGCGTAGCATTCATCCCCTTGCTAGCCGTCCCACTGGTCGAAATCCACCGCGGTATCTGATTTTGGTGACAAGTTTCAAATACTTCATTTCGTATGACAGTTGGAGGCTCTAGCAGGCGTTTAGCCGGGCTGAAATGGTATTCATTCGATAGCCTAGACATTAAGCTTATCGAACCTGAAAGTTTTGTTGCTACTGTAAGCGTAGGGCGACCGTGATTCGCCAGCAGCCAACTTGGGTCAGAATTTTTTTTGCTACTACGGAATTTCAGGCATCGATTTTCTTCTGGTTTTGAGCTTCAGCCAGGCTGTGTTATATATTATTTTGTAGCCAGATATGTAAAATTTCAGAAAAATGAAAGGCTGTGTCCAACTTTTCCGTCTAAGGGTACTTTATTTGAGAACATGCTGGTTAGAAAAAAAGTTGA
The DNA here is from genome assembly GCA_911728515.1 of Peribatodes rhomboidaria. NCBI lineage: Eukaryota > Metazoa > Arthropoda > Insecta > Lepidoptera > Geometridae > Peribatodes > Peribatodes rhomboidaria. The sequence continues at coordinate 1,969,288 of OU452196.1, read as the reverse complement.
AAATGTTTCATAGAGTCATTTCAGGTTCAGTGAATCATTTAGCCAGGTTCTTTCAGGATTTTTCAGATAGTTTAGAAGGTAACTGATGCTATGGCGTAGCATTCATCTCCTTGCTAGCCGTCCCACTGGTCGAAATCCACCGCGGTATCTGGTTTTGGTGACAAGTTTTAAAAACTTCATTTCGTATGACAGTTGGAGGCTCTAGCAGGCGTTCAGCCGGGCTGAAATGGTATTCATTCGATAGCCTAGACATTTAGCTTATCGAACCTGAAAGTTTTGTTGCTACTGTAAGCGTAGGGCGACCGTGATTCGCCAGCAGCCAACTTGGGTCAGAATTTTTTTTGCTACTACGGAATTTCAGGCATCGATTTTCTTCTGGTTTTGAGCTTCAGCCAGACTGTGTTTTATATTATTTTGTAGCCAGATATGTAAAGTTTCAGAAAAATGAAAGGCTGTGTCCAACTTTTCCGTCTAAGGGTACTTTATTTGAGAACATGCTGGTTAGAAAAAAAGTTGAAAATGTTTCATAGAGTCATTTCAGGTTCAGTGAATCATTTAGCCAGGTTCTTTCAGGATTTTTCAGATAGTTTAGAAGGTAACTGATGCTATGGCGTAGCATTCATCCCCTTGCTAGCCGTCCCACTGGTCGAAATCCACCGCGGTATCTGATTTTGGTGACAAGTTTCAAATACTTCATTTCGTATGACAGTTGGAGGCTCTAGCAGGCGTTTAGCCGGGCTGAAATGGTATTCATTCGATAGCCTAGACATTTAGCTTATCGAACCTGAAAGTTTTGTTGCTACTGTAAGCGTAGGGCGACCGTGATTCGCCAGCAGCCAACTTGGGTCAGAATTTTTTTTGCTACTACGGAATTTCAGGCATCGATTTTCTTCTGGTTTTGAGCTTCAGCCAGGCTGTGTTTTATATTATTTTGTAGCCAAATATGTAAAGTTTCATAAAAATGAAAGGTTGTGTCCAACTTTTCCGTCTAAGGGTACTTTATTTGAGAACATGCTGGTTAGAAAAAAAGTTGAAAATGTTTCATAGAGTCATTTCAGGTTCAGTGAATCATTTAGCCAGGTTCTTTCAGGATTTTTCAGATAGTTTAGAAGGTAACTGATGCTATGGCATAGCATTCATCCCCTTGCTAGCCGTCCCACTGGTCGAAATCCACCGCGGTATCTGATTTTGGTGACAAGTTTCAAATACTTCATTTCGTATGACAGTTGGAGGCTCCAGCAGGCGTTTAGCCGGGCTAAAATGGTATTCATTCGATAGCCTAGACATTAAGCTTATCGAACTTAAAAGTTTTTCTGCCACTGTAAGCGTAGGGCGACCGTGATTCGCCAGCAGCCAACTTGGGTCAGAATTTTTTTTGCTACTACGGAATTTCAGGCATCGATTTTCTTCTGGTTTTGAGCTTCAGCCAGGCTGTGTTTTATATTATTTTGTAGCCAGATATGTAAAGTTTCATAAAAATGAAAGGTTGTGTCCAACTTTTCCGTCTAAGGGTACTTTATTTGAGAACATGCTGGTTAGAAAAAAAGTTGAAAATGTTTCATAGAGTCATTTCAGGTTCAGTGAATCATTTAGCCAGGTTCTTTCAGGATTTTTCAGATAGTTTAGAAGGTAACTGATGCTATGGCATAGCATTCATCCCCTTGCTAGCCGTCCCACTGGTCGAAATCCACCGCGGTATCTGATTTTGGTGACAAGTTTCAAATACTTCATTTCGTATGACAGTTGGAGGCTCCAGCAGGCGTTTAGCCGGGCTGAAATGGTATTCATTCGATAGCCGAGACATTAAGCTTATCGAACTTGAAAGTTTTACTGCCACTGTAAGCGTAGGGCGACCGTGATTCGCCAGCAGCCAACTTGGGTCAGAATTTTTTTTGCTACTACGGAATTTCAGGCATCGATTTTCTTCTGGTTTTGAGCTTCAGCCAGGCTGTGTTTTATATTATTTTGTAGCCAGATATGTACAGTTTCATAAAAATGAAAGGTTGTGTCCAACTTTTCCGTCTAAGGGTACTTTATTTGAGAACATGCTGGTTAGAAAAAAAGTTGAAAATGTTTCATAGAGTCATTTCAGGTTCAGTGAATCATTTAGCCAGGTTCTTTCAGGATTTTTCAGATAGTTTAGAAGGTAACTGATGCTATGGCATAGCATTCATCCCCTTGCTAGCCGTCCCACTAGTCGAAACCCACCGCGGCTTCAGATTTTGGTGACAATTTTCAAATACTTCATTTCGTATGACCGTTGGAGGCTGTAGCAGGCATTTAGCCAGGCTGAAATGATACTTATTCGATAGCCTAGACATTGTGCTTAGCGTGCCTGAAAATTTCGTTGGCCTACTAAGCGTAGGGCGGTCTTGATTCGCCAGCAGCCATCATTTGTCCTAAATTTTTTCTTCACTAACGTTTTATTTTTTAGGTGTGTTTATTGAATAGTCTTGATATTTTTTAAGGTATAGATAATCAATTTATATCGGATTTCAGTGAACAAAGGGTCCTAAATGCTTTGGCAAAAAAGTCTCTCTAATTTGGTCGGATTACTTGGCTGCTAAAGTTGGCTGCCAACTTCACACCGGTCGCGGCTGTGCCGGCCGCTGCAGCCGGGCAGCGCGCCATGAGCGGCGGCAGAGCGCACGCAGGAATTTTATTTTCCCAAAACTACCAATTATTATTGTGTACAAATAAGTCTAGTCTCATTGTCAGCTCAACGCCGCGCCCGCCGCCCCCTTGATCCTTGCGCCCTAGGCTTCAGCCTTATTAGCCTGTGGGTAAATCAGGCCCTGGTTACAGGTAACAAAAATCACTAACCGAAAAATATCACAAAGTGGTGAAATGTAATAAGAGTTAATCTGAGATTGAAAGTCAAAGTCAAAATGTTTTTATTCAATTTGGGTATCAAAGATACACTTATGAACGTCAAAGTTTTTTTAAATAGACTCGACCGCCTTGTTCGTATAAAGAGCCTCTACTCAGAAGAACAGGCAAATTAACTAACAGGCAAGATTAAATGCAGGAAGTCATTTTATACCTGGTATAGTTACTCTCAGATAATGATACCATTGGTCAAATCGGGCCTTAGTCATTTAAATATTTTTCTTTCTTTCTTTCTTGACGTCATTACTAGCTTCCGGAATGCTGGACTCTGTTTTTTTAAATCGTGTGGAAGGTGAACATTGAAGATTTTATTCGTACTTTTCTTGTCATTCACAGATATAAGACAAATAGAACTGCTTATCAGAATCGAGCCTGGAGCTATTGTCTCGCCAGCCTCTCAAATCGGACCAGGATCAACTATCCGAGCGAGATCGATCATCTACCCCTTTGCTACACTCGGGAGCAGAGTATTTGTCAGAGAGGATACTATCATCCAGGCAGAAGCACAGATAGGAGATGATGTTGTTATTGGAACAAGATGTATAATCGGGCAAGGTGCAGTCGTCGAAGCAGGAGCAAACATTGGTTCAGGTTCAGTTGTCACCCCGGGATCATATGTTGGCTCGGGCTGGATAGTCCCGCCTAAAACATTGGTTTAGGTCTATGGAGATTTTCAACACCGTCGTGTAATGCACAGAAGAGATGGTGTGATATAATAATGAAATCAATGTGAAAGTGGACTAGATGGATAGCAAACTGCTAATTCTTTGCTAATTTCTTGTTGCCATTTAATTACACTGGCCTACAAAAAAAATTGTTTGTTATGGTGCAGCTCTGTTCGCATCTGTAGTCGGTAAAGTAGGTAGTATGAACTACATTGCTGCTACTAGGTGTCAGCTGACAGCTCTGGTTAACCTACAATTCTTATTTTAAATTTTTTACGGTTTTACTCAAAATCAGTCCATGTTATAACTACTTTTATGACATTAATCGTATAAATTTATGATGGCAAGTACTCGTAATTTAAGAAGTTGCATTAACGATTCTGATATGTTTTGTTACATATGCGGTGAGTATATAATGAAAAATCAACGGAAACCGATTAATGACACGGAAATTCACTTGTGATCTATATACTTTCTTCGTCATGAACAAGAGCTGCTATGAAAAATGTGACTAGTTTTCTCGTATCTGCTCACAAAATATACACAAAATTAGGTCTAAAATCTTAGGAACCAAAATGAGTGTAGGCCAGTGTTATTTATATATTAACAACCTTAGAAATAAAGTTTTAATACATGTGTAAACACATTGTGTAACACAAAAGCTGAAAAATAAAAATATTTTTGACGTTGTGTACAGTTCGTGTACAGATGTAACAAAATCAAAGGAAAATAAACATTCGTTACACGGCCGGGTGCCCTTGTTTAGCGGGTGTGTACGGAGTCAAGATGGCGGATTTTACTATAATAGCTGATCTAGACTCGGTAACTATCATAGAATCTGTGTAATATGTTTCTCTATTGTCAAAATAAAAACGTTTGTAGTTGGTAGTGTGACAATAGATAGTTATGCATCCCCTTGCCCCTAAGACTTGTTTAGACTAAGAGTCGGGAATGCCTTACTCAGCGTCTAGACGCGGCCGCACCGGTGTGAGCCTTATCAGCGCCGAGTCGGCATTCTCGCAGCCGGACCACCGGCCTAGTTGTAAGTCTGCCTTTGGGCTCTAGTTTTAAGTTATGATCAGTATATTCCTTGCCTCCAAATCGGCAACACTACTCTACTAGTTTTATTTTAGTTTTTAAAAAACATATTAAGTGCTCCCGAAATTTAACTGGCGCAGCCGGTAGGATAACTGGCTATACTAGTGCGGTTATATACGCTTATAACCGAGCTTCCGCGTTAGTACGGCAAAGTGCGGTTTGCCTATATAGGTAAAGTGCCGAACAGTTATCCCACGAACCAAAGAAATAAGTTGAAGAGAACGGGACACCGGTATGGAAGCGGTCGGCTGGTGAGTACAACTTTTCGCCATCCTTGCCTATTCCCTACCCTCCAAGAAAATTGTTATATTCGAAATAAGACTTCTTTTGATATAACGTGTGACCTAGGTGACTAGATATATAACTCTATTTAGTGTGCCTCTTACTTTAAGTTTTACTTTAGTATTCAAAATTTAAATCTCAAAATCGATTAAATTTTTAAGTGAATTAGTGTAATTACGGAGAAATTTACAATTCAATTTCTTGTGCTCTAAAAATAAGTAGAACATTTAAATTTTAATTTCAAATCAATTAGAATTTTTAAATATTAAATAAGTGTTAATTTAGGTTAGTTAATAACGTACATATTTTAATTTTAATAAGCCTATTATAATTGTCTTGTGTTTTCTATACCTGTGTACTACATATAATTATATACAATGGAACAAATAACTGCAATCCCCCGCGAAATTTTAAACCTTATCCCTATTTTTGGTGGGGATAAGACCCATTTAAATTTATATATCAGAAAAAGCGAGTATGTAATAAACAGGTACAGAGGAGACGCTGCACAAAATCTATATGTATTCCAATCAGTAACTAGCCGATTAAATGATAAGGCAGCGGCTCTACTTTCGGAAAGGGAGGACATAGAGTCGTGGAGCCAATTAAAAGAACTTCTAAAACAACACTTCGGAGACCCACGTAGTGAACAATGTATTGCAATAGAATTAGAATCAATAAAAATTAAATCTAACGAAAGTTATCTGGAATTCTGCAACCGTATCCAGAGCGTCCGCTCATTACTGATGTCTAAAGTAAACATGCTAAGCGACGTAGAACTCAAACGGGCTAAAGCAATTATATATAATAATACATCACTCAACGTTTTTCTGTATAACTTACCAGAGGACATGGTAAGAATAGTCAGACTAAAATCACCCGCGACCCTAGAAGACGCCCTTAGCGTAGTTCTAGAGGAGGTAAACTTTTCCGATCAATACAATATGCGTAGGCGAATTTACGACGCCCGTAATAATAACCATAGCCATAATGCTCCATTTAAACAAACCACGCAACAAACCCCTCCTCAAGGATTTAAATTTGGGATTAACCCAAACCAGCCCTCATTTAAACCGACATCATTAATACCAAACGCCACACCAAAAATTTTTGGAAATCAACCGACATTAACTAGGCCGCAGGCCCCAATACAATCATTCGGTTACCGCCCTCAGTTCGGTTACCGCCCTCAACTCGGTTACCAACCTCAACTCGGTTACCGCCCACAGTTTGGCACTGGACAGCAGCCAACTGGCTACAGACCCAATTTCACCCAACAACCCCTTCAAGGGATGACACAACAGCAGCCGATGGGCTACAAACCCAATTTACCCCAAATCAACCCTCCGCATCTACAAGCGTCCGATGCGACAATGAGGACAGCACTGAAACCGCGAGAAGGATTCAAGGTGAACGAGATCTACGACACGACAGGCTACGAAGACCTCTACGGCTACAACCCCGACGTGTACGAGGTAGCTGAAGACGCGTACGAAACTGAAGCTGAAGCATATACAGACATGCAACAAATGGAAACCCTTCAGGAATCCCCGGAAAATTTTCATACACCGGCCTCTACGGAACAGAGACCATAGAACTGAATTGCGACCCCACTTTGAAACTACCCCATATTTATATACCTGAAATAGACGCAAAATTGATGATAGACACCGGGAGTACGCGCTCGTTCATAAGCCCCCGAAAAGCTTACGAGTTTTTCTATTACCACCTCCGGCATGAACCCTTCCAAGTAGTTAGCACGCACGCATCAAGCAACCACAGCGAGGTCATAGAAATTCCGCTTTTACCGACTTTCCAAAGCAACAAGTACCATAAATTTTACGTCTATGACGTCGACCAACGCTATGACGGATTAATAGGAAACGACCTATTAGAACAATTGCATGCAGTAATAGATTTGAAAAATTCGGTTCTGAAAACAAATACTACCATTATTCCAATTATAAATAAAAATTTAAATTACGAAGTGAAAATTCAAGCCCGAACTGAAAAACGTGTAAAACTACCCATAGACCAATATTCAGGCAACGCAATACTTGACTACAGAAAATTCGGCCCTGGCGTACGTATGCCCAGCGCCTTAGTAAACTGCGTTAACGGATACGCTACCACAGTTATCCAAAACACCTCAAACGAACCAGTGAAAATAACAGTGAAGCAACCCTTAAAAGTGGTTAATTACCACCCGGAAGCGAAGTATAATATTAACCTTACCACAAACAATCGCGGAATAGAAATAGAGAAAATATTAGAAGAAAACCTAAAGAAAATTAGACTAGACCACATGAATAAAGAAGAAAAAGAGAAAATCTTCAAACTCTGCAAATAATACAAAAACATCTTCCATTGCGAACAACTACCGCTGACCTTTACAAACCAAGTTAAACATAATATACGGACTAAGAATGAAGACCTAATCTATGTAAGACCATATAGACTAGCCCCGACACAAGCCCAAGAAATAAACCGTCAAGTAACAAAAATGTTACAAGATAACGTAATTCAGGAATCTCATTCCCCTTGGAATGCCCCAGTCCACTTAGTACCGAAGAAATTAGATGCATCAGGAGAAAGAAAATACAGAATGGTCGTTGATTACAGACGCCTTAACGAGATAACGATAGACGATAAATACCCCTTACCAAATATAAACGACTTACTTGACAAACTAGGAAAAAGTGCTTACTTCACAACAATAGATTTAGCAAGTGGCTATCACCAGATAGAAGTTGAAGAAGAAGATAGACAAAAGACTGCTTTCAGTACTCAAAACGGACATTTCGAATTTCTAAGAATGCCATTTGGCTTGAAAACAGCCCCCGCTACTTTCCAGCGAACTATGGACCATGTTCTTCGTGGACTGCAAGGGCTACATTGCATGGTGTACTTGGATGACGTCATCATCTTCTCATCCAGTCTAGAAGAACATATCCAAAAACTACGTCTAGTTTTTGACCGACTCAGACAGACCAACCTGAAAATACAGTTAGATAAATCAGAATTCTTACGAAAAGAAGTGCTATATCTTGGACACACAATTACAAGAGACGGACTAAAACCTAATAACGACAAGATAGAAGCAGTGTTAAATTTCCCGATCCCAAAAACTACCACGGATATTAAAAGTTTCCTCGGACTGGTAGGTTACTACCGACGCTTTATCCCAAATTTCGCAAAAATTACCCAGCCTCTAACAGCCTGTTTAAAAAAACGAAATAAAATTATAATCGACCAAAATTACATCGACGCTTTTAATAAATGTAAAGAGCTACTCACTTACGCACCACTCTTACAATACCCCGACTTTGAAAAGCCATTCATTCTAACCACTGATGCTTCCAACGTAGCCCTAGGAGCCGTACTCTCTCAAGGACAAGTTGGCAGCGATAAACCAATAGCATACGCAAGTAGAACCCTGAGCGACACTGAGTCTAGATACAGTACAATAGAAAAGGAACTGTTGGCCATTATCTGGGCAACAAAACACTTCCGACCATATCTCTATGGAAAAAAATTCTATATATACACTGATCACCGACCCCTAGCATGGTTGAACTCCCTTAAGGACCCAAACAGTAAGCTCACACGCTGGAGACTACGTCTTCAGGACTTCGACTTTGAAATTATCTACAAAAACGGCAAACAGAATACAAATGCAGATGCCTTAAGCAGAATTAAGCTCAACGTCTTAGAAGAAGAAGAAGGAAACTCAATGGCAGTAAACGTAGACCAAAACAAGAAGAAACAGAAAAAGAAAATTAGAAAACTCCAAAGAAGTAACTCTTCCACAACGTCCGCTAGCTCTATCACAATATCGGATTCAGACACAGACACAGCAGAACTTCCTGAACTCTCAATTGAAAGACCAATCATTCCTTCTGCATCTGGAAGCAGCAAAACGCAGACTATCCATTCAGCAGACGACTTAGAATCAACTGGAATACCCATATTACATGAAGCTATCGACACCAAGCCGAATCAAATTCTCGTATTTTCATGGTTTAAAAATGAAACTCAAGTTAAGGATATTTCCCACAACAAACATAAAATTTTAGAAGTTTTTCTTCCCACAAACAATCCAGAATTAGTCAAAGAATTTCTCAAGGAGTACATAAGACCCAAAATAAAGTATTTTATTTATTTTGAAGAAAATCAACATCGCCGACAATTTAGTAATATAGTAATTTCCTTATTCAAGAAAGACACGATAAAACTCTACGAGTGTACAGAACGAGTAGTATACGTGGAAGATGAGAATGAGCAGAAAGAAATAGTTCTAAAATATCACCAAGGAAAGACGTGCCACAGAAGAATCAAAGAGACACTGGTAAGACTAAAAAGAAGTTACTTCTGGAACAAAATGGAAGAAACTACCTCAGCCATTATTAACTCCTGTGACGCATGCAGAAAAATGAAATACGATAGAAAACCGATAAAACCCTTCCTACAACTCACCCAGACACAGGATGCCCCTTTTCAGGAACTTTTTATGGACTTATTCACCATAGAAGGCAAATATTATCTCACCCTCATAGACGCTTTCAGCAAACTAGGACAAGCCATGGAAATTCCTAACAAATCTACCCCTGAAGTTGTGAGAGCTCTCATGAAATACTTTTCCTTCTACGGAATCCCCAAGAAAATTAGTTCAGATCCGGGAATGGAGTTTAACAACGAGTTAATGAAGGATTTCCTTAGCCTACATAAAATAGAACGTCACATAGGTACGGTTAACAACCCTAACTCAATGGGACTCATCGAGCGGTTCCATTCGACCCTTATTGAAATATATAGATTAGCTAAGTACGAACAGAAATGCACAGACGCCGCATCAATTATGACATACTCGATTATGGCATACAACCATACTATACATACAGCCACAGGGCTAACACCATTTGAAGTAGTCTTTGGACACACAGACTCCGACAACCCCTTCAACGTAGAGTTTCAGAAAGTATACACGCAACAGTTAGTTAAAGACCACGAAAAGCGTACAAAATTCTTATACAAATATTTAAAATTAGGGAAAAACGAGAAACGAGAGAGCATTAAGTAGGAACTCGATATTACATCCGTCAATTGTAAACTCTACTGAATTATTGTATCACCTACAATTAATAGCTAAAACAGGAAACCTAGTTTATACTCCTAACGAGTTGAATTTAGTTAAGATAGAGGAAACTATTTCAGTAAAATCATTTGTAAAGAAAAACCAGGTCACATTTATAATGAAGGTACCGATAACTGATAATTATACATATAACTATTATAAAATGTACACTGTTCCCATTTCCAAAGACAACCAAACCCTAGCTATAGTTCCAACCCACCCCTACCTATTGGCGAAAGGGTTGAAATACCAGCCGATTTCAACACCGTGTCGAGTTGTCGACCACTCGCCGCCGGAGATCAATTTTTATGCAACAGTGACAACAGGGCCTTAAACAATGGGCCTACCTGCGAGGAGCAACTCCTCCGATACGACGGCGACCTCAGCTGCTGTAAGCAGCACCCTGTCTACGTGGAAGATGTAAAACTCCAGAAGATCAACTATAACAGTTAGATACTCTTTACCAGAAAAGAGACAATACTTATCAAAATATGCACCGAAGACACTTACAAATATCCGGTGCGCGGAACATACGTCATTACCCTTGACGAGCCATGTGACCTCGAGATCAACGGGATGAAGCTGCATCACCACCAGATCTACACAGAGACAGACGCTGTGACTCCGTTGCCCGTTATCAGCCTTCCAGCATTCCAGACGAATACAAATCTATCAAGTGCACCTACACTTAACATACGCGATACAAACCTCGACGACCTTAAGTATTTGTCATTTGTGTTAAAAAACAGTGAAGTGTTTGAACCCAAAAGAGAAATGGACTCTAATAGTGTTTTAGTTTACGCCATTTCCGGCCTTCTAGTATTAAGCGTATGTGTAAGCCTTATATGTTTTTCGCAAAAACATAATTCATGTTTTACGAAATTACCGGAAAAGTTCTCCAATCGAACATTCCGATAATTTCTCTCTTAGGGATGGAGGAGTTATGCATCCCCTTGCCCCTAAGACTTGTTTAGACTAAGAGTCGGGAATGCCTTACTCAGCGTCTAGACGCGGCCGCACCGGTGTGAGCCTTATCAGCGCCGAGTCGGCATTCTCGCAGCCGGACCACCGGCCTAGTTGTAAGTCTGCCTTTGGGCTCTAGTTTTAAGTTATGATCAGTATATTCCTTGCCTCCAAATCGGCAACACTACTCTACTAGTTTTATTTTAGTTTTTAAAAAACATATTAAGTGCTCCCGAAATTTAACTAGATACATTGTAGTGTTGGTAGATTAACATTTGACTGTTCCGTTCAGAAATTTGTTGTTAGTCTCCCACTATAACAAAAAAAAAATGTATTCCTCTAAAATAGTTTATATCAACAAATTTTGGACAAGAGATTCAAAAAACAACATATAGTTTGATTAATATTCCTTGCCAAAAACTAAAATTGTATGTGTAATATTAATAATTAGTGAGCTTTCTTAAAAGATAATCATTAAGAACTATTTGGACGAAAAAGTTTCTAAACGAATTTACCAAAAGTTGCCAGACGAACAAAAAAAGTTTCAAGCACGTGTGTAAATACCCGATGCCGATTCACACTTTATTGCTCAAACAACAGTTACAAGTTTGTATAGCGCTATTTACTGGCTACTCAATGTCTAACTGAACATTGGTTTTGCAGATGTTTATGCATTTTATTATTTCTAAGGCTGTTAGTGTACACGAGTAAACCACTCGTATACACTTAGATCTACCAATGCTGATTGGGTAATGTTAGAAAAACCAAATTATTGATAACTTAGTTTTATTTAAATAATTAAATGGCAACAAAACCATATAATACAAATGTAACCTGTTCGTATATAAAGTTAAGTAACATAACTAAGCAAGTTCGTAAAGGCCGAGTTGCCAGCCCTGATGTCACAGTTTCTAGGCCGCCTAAAGGCCTCAGACATGGCTAAGTCGCTACGTCATAATTTCTTAAACTTTCCACTGTTGTTTACTGATTACATCTTATCTTATCGTAATAAAATAGAATCTTTTATTTTAATCACAAAACCCACAGGTGGGGGAGGGAGGTATTCTGACTATTCTGAGGGTGTCTTTTATTATGTGACGTTTGTTATTTTTAGTCAAAAATTGCATCGGATTTAGTTTTGATCATATTTTGACTAAGTCGAGGAACTTGAATGATTTTATTGAAGTCTTACTATTTATGTTTAGAATGACGTTTCGGCGTTTGACAGACTAAAAACTAGAATTATAACTTAAGAGTCCGGCGACCACTTTAGATTAACTTCGCATTGGCTTATAGCCATTTCATCTAGAAGAAGAAGACGAGCGAAGAGAGCGAGTAATGATACTGACAAGCCTCTAACGTTACATAAAGAGTGACAAAGTGCAATTTAATTTTTTTAATGACTTTTGCACTTCTGTAATCATTCTTAAATAACTAAGAATTTTCCTTGTATTATGGATTCATTTATATAACCTCCCTATGTAATGGAATTTATGATTTGCTTTGTCTACCTATCGAATAAATCAGTCAAAAGTGACCCCTTAAAAATGCGGATATTTTTCATAGCTCTATTTTCGCTTGAGAACGTTTTAAAAAAACCAAGAACATAGGGGCGGAGATATTGTTAATTTAATTGCACATGCAAAATTTCATCATAATCTGACAAATGGTTTTCAAGAAATTTGAGTAGCGCGATTGTATGGAAATCTCAGAGCGTCGTGGCCCTCTTTACTATTCCTACAGGAACCGGTAATAATTTAGAGATGAAAGGTATATGTCCCTTTCTATAAAACGTCTATCAACGTGTGTGCAAAACTTCACAATGATCGGTAGAGTTGTCAACGCGTGAAAGCGTAACAGACAAACAAACCAACAAACACACTTTCGCTTTTATAATATTAGTCAGGTAAATAAGATAAGGACCAAATGATGATTTAGATCAGAATTCATTCAGTGAGAGTACACTAAAATTTAAGTATGGGGTTGCTCTTCTAACGCTCGACCCGGAAACAGAAAGTAGCGTTTGACAGGACTAAACTATGATAAAATCTTATATCTTTAAATGAGCAATTCTTGTATATATATATATATATATATAATTGGAATCTCGGAATCGGCTCCAACGATTTTCATACAATTTAGTATATAGGGGGTTTCGGGGGCGATAAATCGATCTAGCTAGGAATAATTTTTAAAAAATGTCATTTTATTCGTGTTTTATCGATAACCAACTTATACATAAACTTGGAAGAAAAATAACAAAAATATGACTCTTCCTGACATCTATTGGCGAATAATAATACTATATTTTTTGTGAGTTAGAACTAATTGCTTTAACGACACAACAGCAGATGGTGTTGTTAAGTAACACGAAGTCAATGAGTGTTTGCTTTGAGGTTAGACTAAAATCAATTGTTTATTTTCCAAAAAACACAATAAAAAAAAAAATACGCTCGCATATAAATAAGCTCGGACATCCAGGTACTTATACTTTAAACTAGACGCGCCCCGCGGTTCTACAGGAGCCGCTTACTTTTCGGTATAAAAAGTACCCTATGTCCTTTTCTGTACCCCAGACAACATGTATGCAAAATTTCATGACGATTGGTTGAGTAGCTGAAAGCGTTACAAAATAACGAACAAAGCCAGTTTCGCATTTATAATATTATTTAGGATTGTCACTAAAAAAGTGACAACATCGCTACCTTTGATCAGAGATTAATAATTAAAGTAGATTAATATTAGAAAATTTTGTTATAAAATAAATATTTGCAGTAGTTGGGTTAGTGTCTCAATAGTTTTTGGAAAGGTAAGTCCTAATTGTCATCATCATTTCCCCTGAAAACTTCCACCGTTACACAGAAGCCTCCCCCGAATCAACGGCTAGTCTATAGCTGGTCTCGTCCAGCAGCTTCTTGCGACCCTCACCAGATCATCGGTCCACCATGTGGTGCCATCTCAAGCTGCGTCTTCCGGTTCGTGGTCGCCACTCGAGAATCTTTCTGCCCCATCTGCCGTCGAGTCTACGACCAATACAGCTGACTTGACTTGACGAAGCCCCTATACAGCTGACTTAGAATTAGATTTATTTGAATTTATTTTACAGTCTGAACATAGGTAGTTAGAATACCTAGTCTGGATACCCGCGCAATTTTGTCGTTGTTGTTTTTTGAGGGCGACACAAGACTTTAATAATATTACCAAATGCTTTTGTAATTTTTTGTAATTACCTTTTTGAAGAGTCCATTATAGGAGCATCCTTAATTATTTCTTTTTTTGCTAAAATTGTTAAGGACTGTTACATAATGACAATAAAAGTTATTCTATTGTATTCAATATGCCCTGCTCACTGCCACTTTAGTTTGGCAATTCTGGCTATGTCGGTTGTTTTGGTTCCCTACGGATTTCATCTTTCTGATTCGATTTCGCAGTGAAACTTGGAGCATAGTCCTCTCTTTTTTTTTTTTTTTTTTGGAGAATAGGTCGGCGTTTGACCACCAACTCGCATGATGTTAAGCGACGTTGTGGTCTAAGATGGAGCACGACGACCTATAAGGTACTTATTCACTCTGGCCTTGAAGTTTTGTAGAGTGAACAAGTACAAAGACGGCAGTTGAGTGAGGCGCTACAAGTGCGCCACTGCTCAGACCCGTCTTCGGAACGGTTACACCGGACTACATCCCGAAACACGACTAGGTCATTTCACGGCATGGCTTGGTCCGGTGGGTGGTAACTAGCCACGGCCGAAGCCTTCCACCAGAGTTTGCTACCCGGTTAGCACTACCCGGGGACCACGTGTAGGGAATCAGAATAAAAATCTCTCCATCGCTGCCCCTTCTTGTTATATCATGGATTTCGATTTACATTATTATTTTTAGTTACTAATACTTACAGGAGTTAAACAACTATTGCCTTTTTACAAGCTTTTATTTTAACTTACCCTGTTAGTCAGTTAGTTAAAAAGTTTGTTTGGTTCAAATCTTGGAAGCTATATAAGAACCACTTCCTCACGTTCCATTGGACTCAAATTTGGGAACCTTGTGTATCTTCGGTGACAATACAATAATAGTACCGTGGAGCTGGTCTGATGATGGAGTCGGAAGGTCGCCATGGGAACTCCTCGATAGTTAATAGTAGACTAGCTAGGTTTGAGCTAATTTCAAAAGCAGGGCAAAAGCTCACGGTTCTGGTACTAATATGCTTAGGGGTGTGGGTTCGAGCCCCACCTAGGGAAAACATTTATGTGATAAACATGTGTGTTTGTTCTATGACTGGGTGTTTATATCCATTTAAGTATGTATTTAAAAAATATATATGTATGGTGTATCAGTCTCTGGCAGCCATAGTACAAGCATTGCTTAGTTTGGCGTCAGACCACCGTGTGTACAAGTGTCCCGAATTTTTTTTATTTACTTATTAGTAAAATGTACATATTTCGTAAAGGCTTGTTTTCTAAAATAAAAGAATGTATTTAATAGTGTAACAAAAATAAACTTAATCTCTACTAGACTTTTATATCTAATCGCTGCGCTGGTCTAATTTTTTCGGTTATCGCCATTTCTATATAAAAACATAACATACCGTCAAGTTTTTCCCGCGAAAGGGCTGACAGAAAAACACCCACACTTTGCCGGACGATATTCAATCACAAATGTGACAGGGGGCGAGTCTGTCGCCGTACACCGGGACAAGAACCGGTACCGATACCGCCGTACGCCGTAGACCGGCGTTGACTACCTCGGTGGCTCAGTTGGTAGTGCACCTGCCTTCTGAGCTTGGGGGCGTGGGTTCGATTCCCACCTAGGGCAAACATTTATGTGATGAACATTGTGTTTGTTCTATGTCTGGGTGTTAATATGTATTTAAGTATGTATTTAAAAATATTTAAGTATGTATATCAGTCTCTGACAGCCATAGTACAAGCTTTGCTTAGTTTGGGGTCAGGCGACCGTGTGCGGAAGTGTCCCGAATTTATTTTTTATTTATTTATTACCGGTAGTCTCTAGCTCACAGAACCACTTGTTATCTAGGTACTTACTATTGCTATAAGAAAATGAGGGTATATAATTAATTACTTTATTCATCAACAGGTAATCATGAATCGTCAATTGATATGGATCGCCGCCATGCTGGCCGTGGCAGCAGCTGCGCCCAACCAGCTCAACGAGAAGGTTGTGAAGTTATCCGACGAAGAAGGTAAGAAAATAAATTCATCAAGTAGCGAAAACTTGCATGTCATTGTTTCCGTAATCTTAAAGGTTACGATTCGCCATCGTACCTAGCGTCCATCACTGTATCGCCGCCATTAAGGTACATACATGGTCTCGCAGCGTCGGAAACAAAACGTAACCGTCATGGCAGTAAAGCCCGCCATTCATCGGTGGACAAATCCGTCATAGCCCACACACTACGCGATGCTCAGGCACGCTAGGCGGTGAGGGCTCGGTGCGGCAGATTGGTCCGCGAGCCTTGACCCGATAGCATTCACACGCAGATTCGTCTACGGATTTGTCGCCAGCCAAACCACCGGGTTGGTGTGAATAGTGAGCTCACGGCGTCATGGTACGGGCCCAGACAGCATCGGAGGGCCATGGTACAATAATATACTCTGCTAGACATAGCATTCCGAGTCAAATATGGTAACGTGGGCAACACGTAGTGACGTCAATCGATGCATAAGCAAGACCGAAATATGTCATTTACAAATAGTTCGAAAGGAACCACGAGAATGACGAGTGACGTCATCACGTATTTGCTCCTGGAATGCTATAGACCTTGTTTTGTAGATCATGCCGATGGCGAACATTGAAGGTTTCATTCATACTTTTCTTGCTATTCACAGACATTAGACAAATAGAAACATTTGTCAGCATCGCACCTGGAGCTAGTGTCTCGCCAGACGCTCACATCGGACCAGGATCAACTATTCAAGGGGGAGTGGTCATCGAAGCCTTTGCTACTCTCGGGAGCAGAGTATTTGTCGGAGGTGGATCAATCATCCAGACGCGAGCACATGTAGGAAATGATGTAGTTATTGGAACAGGATGCATAATCGGGACAAGTGCAGTCGTCGGAGCAGGAGCAAACATTGGATCAGGTTCAATTGTCACCCCGGGATCATATGTCAGACCGGGAGGAGTTGTTCCGCCTGGATCAATTGTTTAGTTTTTGGGAATTACCAGACCGTCGTGTAATGTACAAAAGAGATGTTGTGATATGACAATGAAATCAACATAGCAGTGGGCTCTTTTGATTTAGTTTGCATGTAAGTAGGTAGGTCCATAGGTACATTCAATTGTAAGAAGCCTACATAATAGTGTATAATTATAACTATACTTTTGTACTACTTTATAACTGTACTTACTACTCTATATATTTTTTAAATTGTGTAATTGTTGTATTATTTTTTCTTTTCTAGGTCTAATTTATTTATTTTTTTATGAATTCGTAAATTCGATTTCAATTTAGTGTAAGCGCGTGAATACTTAATGTGGTTTGCTTTGATCGGACCTCAAAAAACTGGCTGCGCCGAATTTCGGGTCTTCAGCGTATACCTTTGTACTATTTTATACATAACTACTATTTGCTAAATAAAGAAATTACATTTGATTTTGCTTTTTTTTAATTCTTTCTCTATGTACCTATTTGGTAATTGTTTTCGAACTGACTAAAATAAAACTATTTAACATACTTACTAGCTGTTAAGCGTGACTTCGTTCGCGTTCATTCAGAAAATTGTTTCCAAGAAACCTTCCTCGTGATATACTGTAACTAATGATATAATTCCATGAAGATCCATTCAGCCGTTTAGAAGTGAAAAGCCAGCAAACAGACAGACAGATACTACTTTCGATTTTATAATATTAGTGTGGATGGATTTTATATATCTTAATAAATATATACATAAATTACGTGTCACGTTGTTTGTCCGCTATGGACTCCTAAACTACTTAACCGATTTCAATCAAATTTGCACACCGTGTGCAGTTCGATCTAACTTAACAGATAGGATAGCTCACATATATATATAAATAATAAACGCAAACGAAGTCGCGGGGCGACAGCTAGTATGTTATATATAAAATCTAGAAAACTAGATTTATTCGAAACTAGCAAACTCTCCACGACTTTTTGAAACAACGAGTTATAGTACTTAGAATGTGTTACAGTTACACGTTTGTACGGTTCCAACGTGGATGATGTTGCCTCTCGTTTGTGTAATTGTGTATGAAGGGACTCATGGAAGTAGAAGAAGCGAAAGATGTGTACCAGGATCGTAGCAAGTGGAGGGAAGTGGTCTCTGCATACCGCTACCGGAAACTTGACTGAATGTATGCCATTGGCCATTGAAATGGTCATGGGCGTACCCAGTTTTTTTTTGGCTGAGGCAGAAGTAAATTTACTAAGCAAGTACATCGTAGGTTTAAAAATTGTATTTATTTACTTCCTGATCTTTTTCAATTCAATTCAATTCATTTATTCAGACCATAGGTTATTACCAACACTTGGTAACGTCACATTTTACAATAGGTAATAAAAATACAATTTGAATTAGTAGCGGCTCCAATGTCTTGACAATTTGAAGAAGCTAGAAGGGGCCTTGTCACAAAAATAAATTAAAATATTGCTTCATTCTAAAAATTAATTTAAAGAATTATTAAAATGTATAATAAGCAAATAATAATTACAGTGTAAACTCTTTATAACGTTATCCTTTATAACAATAAACTCCCTATAACGTTGAAGTGAGTAAATATTTATTATCGGTATTATTGTTTATGTTATGTTATCAGGTAACAAAAGACTTTGAAGCTCCGAAACATCCGTGGTCGGTCTAGCTTTTGTTATCCTTAATTGCCTTGAACACGTGCAGTATGACGCATTGTTTTCTCGGAAGTGATGGTCTTCGACCAAGCATACTGGGTACCTATCGTATTATCAGTCGTAAACCTGCTTTGAAACTAAGTAATTTATAAGCAATTATTATCTAAGACATACATATTAAAAATTCTTGTTAATTTGGTTGTTTTTTTGATAACTCCATATAACGATAACTCTCTATAACGACAAAAAATGCTCAGTCGCTTGAGTTTCGTTATAAAGAGTTTACACTGTAATTATATTCCAAAATGTCAAAAGTAATAAAAATCATTCATAAAGTTTAGACTCCACTACAGCTCTTTCCCAGTGCTTTATCTTCACACTCATATTACTAGTGGTTCTGTGGCTTCAAATCTCGCGGCCAACGTCCTTCTCTAAAGTTCTCATTCTTGAACCGATTCTTGTGAACTTTTGTGAAAGTCATACAGAGAATTAAACAGAATTTTTTACTTACAAAATTTCAAGCGAATCGGTTAAGAAATGCGACCTGTAGTGGAAGACAGAGATCCGGACAAAATTCGGACACACCAAAGCATTTTTGTTAAAGCTAAAGCACATACGCTTCGCTCTCGCTTTCGCTATAAAGGAGAAAGTTTGTGAGTGTGTGTGTTTGTTACTTCTTCACGCTCAAACGGACGGACGGTTTTTGATGTAATTTTGATTTGGTGTGGAGGTAGTTCATACCCTTTTATTTTTATTTTTTTTTAACTTTGGGAAATTCCTTTATGGATACCACCAACAGCCCGGGTGCGGGCACAGAGTGGTAATGTGGGAATCCCGCCATTGAGGGCCTACCCACTAAAAACCCAAGGGTGTTCCACCTCGGCGCAAAATGTCGGAGCTACGGGGACGCTTTCGCACTCTTCCGCGGCCCCGACAGCGCTAGCCCTTTCGGGCACCTCCCCGAGCTTACGCTCTCTCCCTCTCGATGACGATGTATCGAGCACCAGACACATCGTCATCCACCTCCTCCGGGACCAATTTTCCCGTGGGCGCCAGACAGCACCCGTGTCTAGGCGCCCATGGTGCCCATGCGACGGGTCAGATGAGTGTCCCCGCCGCCTGCCACTTCGGCCGCAGAGGATAGGGAGAGCGGCAACGATACACCGACACGCCTCTTCCTCTGCGGCCCCACCGCGTCCGCCATCAAACGGTAGCGACCCCGTTTGGGCCGCGGAAGGTAGGGAAAGTGGCAACGACACACCAACAGTCCTCTCCCGCCGCGGCCCCCAGCCTTCGGCACTGCACCCCTCCTCAGTTGTGGGTCTGTATGAGCAATACAGACCCACAACCTACTTAGGCCGCTTCCATATGGGCTTTGGGCTAAAAGCTCCAAGAAGCGGCCCCACCTCGGATTCCTCTTGGCTTCACCGTGGTTGAGGTAGTTTATACCCTGGATTAACACATAGGCTACTTTTTAATCGCAAGGCGCAAGTAGTTCAATAATAAGCTGCGAGGGTTCTGTCTAAGTTAAGACAAAGTTGTCAATATATTTTGCGCTTCCAGAAAGCTCTTCCTATGCATACTTACTATGCAGAAGCCGACAAGACGGTTTTCTGTCATTGTTGAAGCTTAACTTTCCGCGGACATATCAGCATGTCAAAGCTAACGAACCGTAGTAAGTTACCGTGGCTTTGGCAAGTAAACGGTACGGTACGTAAAATATGGATCTAAATCCATCAAATAATAAAGTGTGATGTTTTGGTATTACGTTCAGAGTATTATTAATTGCCAGACATTTACATCGTGGAAACCCTTCGCCAGACACCATTAATGTTCATGAAATTATTATTCTACTTACGTTATAGTATTAAAGTTGTTTCTTATATTTAATACTTGGGTAATTATTAGATGATGTTTCCTCATTAGCCAGACATTTTTGATAGTTCTAACCCTTTCCCAGACAAGCATATAGGGTAGCTGTAGCAGTGAGCGCGAGGCAGTATATATACATATGTTACGGGTAATGCTCTGAAGACGAAATAAACCTAGGTTTATCCGGGTTAACTTAGCATTACCCAGTTCTGTTCGAAAACTGACAAAAATAAATAATCGCAGTTTATCCGTGTACACTTAGGTCTAACCAACGCTGATTGGGTATTGTTAGAAAAAACAAATTATTGATAGCTTAAAGTTTTATTTAAATAATAATAAGGCGATAAAACCATTTACATAACATATCGTCACGTCTTTCCACGAGAGGGCTGGCAGAGGTGTAACACAAAACCCACACTTTGCCGGACGATATTCAGCCCAAAATGTGACAGGGGGCGAGCCTATCGTCATACACCGGGCTCCAGTCATGTAGGAGATGACGCAAAATACGCACATATGTTCACACAATGAACAAATTGGTGCGTGCCGTCGGAAAACTTTCCGCTGTTATTCAGTGATAACTTCTAATCATCACATCTTATCTTAATACCATATAATCTTTTTTTTGACAACAAAACCAGTAGCACATACAACGTAGGCAGTGGCGGCTTCAGGATTTTGGTAAGGAGGGGCTTGACTTAGTTGAAGTCCCGCTACAAACTGTGACAGGAAAGTTGCGCACCGCCACAAGAGTTCGTAAAAGCGGCAGAGGAACTCCCCCCAGGCAACGACCTAACGTGGCCCACGTGGAAGTCGCTAAACAGACTCCGGACCCAAGTGGGCCGCTCCAAGTTCATCATGAACAAGTGGGGGTTTTCTGATACAGGTTCTCAGTGTGGCTGGCGATTCAAATGACACCTCACACGTCGAAATCCATCAAGCTGTTTAGGCTGTATGTATTTGTTTTTGATGTATCTTATACCTTTAAATGAGCAATTCTTGTATATATATATATATAATTGGAATCTCGGAATCGGCTCCAACGATTTTCATACAAATTAGTATATAGGGGGTTTCGGGGGCGATAAATCGATCTAGCTAGGAATCATTTTTAGAAAATATCATTTTATTCGTGTTTTATCGATAATCAATCTCAACTGAAAAATATGACTCTTCCTGACATCTATTTGCGAATAATAATACTACTATTTTTTGTGAGCAACTAATTGCTTTAACTACACAACAGCAGATGGCGTTGTTAAGTAACACGAAGTCAATGAGTGTTTGCTTTGAGGTTAGACTAAAATCAATTGTTTATTATCCAAAAAACACAATTAAAAAATAAAAAAAAATACCGAGCAAAGCTCGGCCATCCAGGTACTGTTGATTTACTGGGGGACTTGACCCTATTCGCCTCCACTGGATCCGAGCACACAGGTTGGAGTATTTTCATTCGCTTATTTTGTTGACCTTTTATTATTTTCAGTCAAAGATGGCGTTGCCTGATTTGGTTTTATGCATGATCCAAAAAAACAAGGTCTAGCCTAGCATTCCGGAAGCAAACACATAATGACGTCACTCGTCATAGTCATCCGTCTCTTTCGAACTATTTGTAAATTGTTTAGTGCGGTCTTGCTTAAGCATCGAATGACGTCACTATGTGTTGCCCACGTGACCGGAATGCTATACCTGGCGGAGTATATTATTATCCCATAGTTTTATGCATATTTTGACTTGTTTGTAGTGAGATCTTACTAAAATTGAAGATTAGAGTAAAACTAGTAGAAACTAGGGTAGAATTATTTATAAAACAAAAAAAAAACTAGTGCGTGGAGTCCCTCCGCGCGGAAGAAGGAGTCTTTCTTCTTACGCGCATGCGTTCGAGTGCCACGCATTCACTCTCGCTCTGTCTCTTTCTATTCCTCCTCCCCAGGAGCGTTAAAAGTTTAACGCAACCTTGTTGGAAGTCGCATGAGAAGTTTTACTTCAATTTATGTATGTAAACTAGCTGTCACCCCGGGAATTCGTTCGCGTTTATTCTTTATATATTTAAATGTGAGCTATCCTTTTTTGAAACACATACATAATTGTAATTATTGTTTATTATTTATATAAGTATCTACTTTGTTTTATTGCTTTTATTTGTCGTTTATATTGTTAATTGTATGTATGGTTTCAAAATAAATTTCTTTCTTTCTTTCTTTCTCTCTAATATCCTATATGTTAAGTTAGATCGAACTGCACACGGTGTGCAAATTTGATTGAAATCGGTTAAGTAGTTTAGGAGTCTATAGCGGACGAACAACGTGACTCGTAATTTATACATTATATATTAAGATTGATTTAATTGCGCCTCGCGGTTTCACCCGCGGTCCCGAAGGAACCATCAATTTCCCACAGAGCTAAGCAGAGACCACTTCTCTCCACTTGCTACGATCCTGGCACACATCTTTCGCTTCTTCTACTTCCATTAGTTTTTAAGGAATTTAATGAGAGATCACTTCAATTTAAGTTTGAAGTAGCGTCTATCGCTCTACTCAGAAACAGGAAGTGGCGTTTGACAGGACTTAACTATGATTAAACAGTTAATTCTCAGTCTCACCAAAAAAAGGGACAGTATCGCTAATTTTGATCAGAGATTAATAATTAAAGTAGATTAGAAATAGAAATTATTGTTATATAATAAAATGTTCAGTAGTTGGATTAGTGCCTCAATTGTTTTTGGAAAGGTAAGTCCTTCTTGTATAATTTATTTCGATTTTTTGGCCTGTTACCTGACTACGCATGAAGGAGGGTAATGTTTTTCCAATATATGTATGTATGATGTCTCTCTGGCACGCCCTCCAGCCTAAACAGCTTGATGTATTTCGACATGTGAGGTGTCATTTGAATCGTCTTGATAGTGGAAGTGACATAGGGTACAACATTTTGCAGCCGGGTTTTTTATTTTTCTTTTAATAATGTTACTTGTTACAAGCCTTTATTTAACTTGCCGTGTAAAAGTATAGGTAGTAAGGGTTAAATCTTGGAAGCTAAATTAGAACCACTTCCTGACATTCGATTGGACTCAAACTACATTTGATACACTTGTGTATGTTCGGTGACAATGCAATAATATGGTATCATTGAGCTGGTCTGATGATGGAGTCGGGAGGTGGCCATGGGAACTCCTCGATAGTTAGTAGTAGACTGTCCGTGCTTGGACTCATTTTGGTCAGCTCAACTCATTTTGGTCTGTTCGCACCTTTGCAATGGATCGGCCAAGTATCAGCTCGAGGCGTTGGAGTCCATCGAGAAACGTGCGAAGAAGCTCATTCGCAACGACTCCCTTGTCCAGGCCAAACTTTAAAGTTTGGATCATCGGCGCAAGGTTGCTAGTCTATCGTTTTTTTATCGGATACATTTCGGGGAGTGTGCATCTGGTTTGCATGACCTTATTCTCCCTAGCCCATTCTTCTATAAAACAACCAAGAGTACAAAAAGCGGCATCGTTTTATGGTCGACATATTAACAACACGCACGAAACGCTTTGGTTCTTCTTTTCTTATACGGACCGCTAGAGTGTGGAATACTCTGCCAGACTGTGTGTTCCCTGACACTTATTATCCGGGTGTCTCGAGTGAATCGGTTTCTGCTAGGCAAGCGTGCTCCATCGTAGGTCGCATCCCTGCTTATCATCAGGCATGTTGGCGGCCAAACGCAAGCCTATTATGTAATAAAAAAAAAGCTCACGATTCTGCTACTAACTTATCATCATCATTAGTCAAATGCACAGTTAGTAAAGGCTTGTAAAGTAACGCTTCAACAAAAAAAACCTTATTATAATCGACATGAATGCACGCAACAATAGCATTGTTTACTACGAAATCGTAGCTGCCTGCTACGAATTTTCATTCTTACTAAATAATATTAAAGGTAAAAAAAAATAAGTGAAACTCTATGAAGGTATCATTCCGCTTCGACCGCACACAGTAACAGCAGACGACGACACTTCTGGTTTAAATGTAACTATGTATTTGTATGAGATACAAGCTGCACCCCGCGGTTTCACTCGCGGTTACGAAGTATCCTATGTGCTATTATAGACTATAATCTATCTCTGTTCCAAATTTTATCCAGATCTGTTCAGCCGTTCTGGCGTGAAAAAGTAACAAACATCCATCCATCCATTGTTACAAACTTTCGCGTTTAAAATATTAGTAGGACGTTTCGCAGCGAGTGACATGATTCCAGCAGCTGATGCAGCTAGCTTCATGTCGCTTGTAGCGGAACACATCTCATACAAATATATACAAGCCAGAAGTGTCGTCGTCTTCTGTTGCCGTCTGCGGTCGGGCGCGGAATAGTGTTTTTAAGCTTTTATTATCAAACTAGCTGCGCCCCGCGGTTTCAGCCGCAGTTAAAAAGTATCCTATGTGATATTCTAGACTATAATCTATCTCC
Source organism: Peribatodes rhomboidaria (assembly GCA_911728515.1). Classification (NCBI taxonomy): domain Eukaryota; kingdom Metazoa; phylum Arthropoda; class Insecta; order Lepidoptera; family Geometridae; genus Peribatodes; species Peribatodes rhomboidaria. The sequence goes on along the minus strand of OU452196.1, from coordinate 1,944,118 downwards.
GTGCCAAATTTCATCCAGATCTGTTCAGCCGTTCTGGCGTGAAAGAGTAACAAACATCCATCCATCCATCCATTCTTACAAACTTTCGCGTTTATAATATTAGAAGGATAACCGGCCTCATCAATTCGATTATCGCCTTCTTTATGTCACACTAGCTGCGCCCCGCGGTTTCACCCGCGGTCCCACAGGAACCGTTTATTTTTTCGGGATAAGTACCATACGTCCTTTTCTGTACCCCAGACAACATTTATGCAAAATTTCAAGACGATTGGTTGAGTAGTTGAGACGTGAAAGCGTTACAAACAAACGAACAATAAAACAAACTCACTTTCGCATTTATAATATTAGTTAGGATTTATTATCAAAGGCGAGTATTCAAGTAGAAGTAAGTGTAACAAGTAGGACTTTTATACATGTGCAAGAACATAGATAAACTATTTCTGGCATCTACCAACAAGAAGAAGAGAGAACGCGTGGGATAATAATTTACTCCGCCAGGTATAGCATTCAGAAACACGTAGTGACGTCAATAGGCGCCATCATAGCACGATTTTTCACCCACACACACGTTTACTTACATCGCAACATTTCGTATTTTATTTTTGATGGTAAATGAAATCGGCGCATAAAATTACATTTTTTGTGGTCATCGTAACCAGGACACAAATAAGAATAAGTTGCTCGGTAACTTATTCTTATTTGTATGTGTACTTTAGAGAACTAATCTGGTTATAAATAATCGAAAAAAAATATGTTATCGCTGAAAACTTAGAGAAGTACGTTCCGGTAGTTTTTTAAGAAAATACTTATTATGTTTTTTTTTCAAATGAGAATGATTTTCAAAATTGTTCTTCAATTAAACTTGAGTTGGTTGTTTCTTTTACCAGCTGTATTGTTTTGTAGCTGATCATCATAATTATTCATATCAAACTAGGCGCAAAAAAAAATCTTGTCTTCGGTGATGTAGTCATTTACGACAAGTCCGAAAGAGACGGATGACAAAGAGTCCTTATATGTTGCTGAATGCTAGACCTTGTTTCTTTTTAATCATGAGGGAATGTAATTGTTTTTTTCCATCAACAGGTAATCATGAATCGTCAGCTGATATGGATCGCCGCCGTGCTGGTCGTGGTAGCAGCTACGCCAATACAGCCCAACGAGGAACTCGTGATATTATCCGACGTCGTAGGTTAGATAAAATTCGCCGAGTAAATATAGAAAAGTTGGTAGTGAACCTGCCTTCTGAGCTTGGGAGCGTGGGCTCGATTCTCACCTAGAGCAAACATTTACGTGATGAACTAACCATCTAACTAGCCTTGAGAACAGACGCACGATCTTAGACATGGTATTTCTGCACGGCTTGTGTAACGGGTGCATTGATTGCCCTGCCCTGAACAGTAGTATTCTCAGCTTTCGTGCACCTCAAAAACGAACTAGAAATATAAAATTATTTGCTGTCGCACAAACTCATACCAACTATGCACAAAATTCCATATTTAATCGTCTACATAGAACCTATAACCTAAAATTTTGTAACTATACCGATATCTTTCACTTAAAAAAGGAGCTTTTAAACTTGATATAACCAAATTAATACATGGCACAAATATTTCATAATTATAATCATATTCATATATCCCACTCTCACACTTTTACACATCCACACACACACACTCTCTCTCTTTCTCTCACACACACACACACACACACACGACTGCACATATTATTTAATTCATTAATATAATATACATTCTTTATTGGCAGTAAGTTTAGTTTGTTACTGTTGTATTTTGTTTTTTAAGGGCTGTGAATGTTGTTTAATAAATAAAAAAATAAAAAAAAAACATTTGTGATTGTTCTATGTTTGGGTGTTAATGTGTATTTAAAATATTTAAGTATGTATATTAGCCTCTGGCAGCCATAGTATAAGCTTTGCTTAGTTTGGGGTTTTACCATTTATGTATCGCTATGTAAGAGTCCCGCGACGCTCTGAAATTTCTAAACAAACGCGCTTCTCAAATTTCTTGAAAACCATTTGTCAGATTATGATGAAATTTAGCATGTACAGTTAAATTAACAATATCTCCGCCCCTATGTTCTTGGTTTTTTTTAAAGCGAAAATAGAGGTATGAAAAATATCCGCATTTTTAAGGGGTCACTTTTGACTGATTTATTCAATAGATAGACAAAGCAAATCAAAAATCCCTTTACATAGGGTCATTATAATATTATACATCATTAGCTTTTAAATGAATCCATAATACAATGGAAATTATTAGTTATTTAAGAATGATTAGAGAAGTGCCAAGGTCATAAAAAAAATTAAATTGCACTCTGTCACTCTGTAGGTAACTTTAAAGGCTCGTCAGTATCGTTACTTGCTCTCTTCGCTCGTCATTTTTTTTTTCTAGACGAAATGGCTATGGAAAACCATAAACCAATGCGAAGTTAGTCTAAAGTGGTCACCGGACTCTTAAATGTCTGGCACGCCTTTCCATTTACTGGTGGCGGCCTTGATTCCACCGGCACCGTGCCGTGCCGGACCGAGGCGTGCCGGACTGAGGCGTGCCGAACCGTCCCGACAGATGTAAAAATTCTAAAAATAACGAATATTCAGTAATATATATCCCGTTTTTATTACAGATATTAGACAAGCAGAAGGCCTAGAAACCATCGCACCAGGAGCAGTTGTCTCACCAGAGGCTTCCATCGGACCAGGATCAACTGTCAAAGGGGGGGCAACCATCGACGCTTATTCTACTCTCGGAAACAAAGGATTCGTTGGTAGGGGAGCAATCATCAAGAAGGCAGCACATATCGGTAATGATGCTGTTATTGGATCAGGATCAACTATTGGAGAAAGATCAATCATTGGATCAAGAGCAAATATAGGATCAGGATCAACTATTGGAGAAAGATCGGTTATTGGATCAGGAGCAAATATTGGATCAGGATCAATTATCAGTCCGGGAGCATTTATCAGACCGGGAACAGTTGTTCCGCCAGGAACAATTATCCCCTCGGGAGCAGTTATAGCACAAGGAGATATTATCGGACTGTAGTATAAGAAATAAAAAAGATCATGTGATCTATCTATATGTACTTACTAGCTGTCACCCCGCGACTTCGTTCGCGTTTATTATTTATATATATATATATATATATACATATATTAAGATTTAAACTATCCTATCTCTCAAGTTGGATCGAACTGCACATGGTGTGCGAATTTTATTATAATCGGTTAAGTGGTTTAGGAGTTCATTGAGGACAAACATTGTGACACGAGATTTATATATATTAAGATAATAAAACTGTAACAGGTCCATTCTGTATATCAAATATATTTTGGAATGTTTTTTGGAGAGGACTCTAGAAATGATACCTAAACCAAAATTGTACTTTTTTATATGTTTTTTCATTTTCGTCCGCCTGTCTTTATCTGGATCGCGCACACGCCGAAGCTATTGAATGAATTCAATTGAAACTTCGCATGATTTGAGTCCATGCAATAAGGTAGGACATAGGTTACTTTTTTTCCAAAAGTCAATGTGGTTCCTTTGAGAGAAGAGATAAAGGTCAAAATGTGTCCTTAGTTTTTTTTTTTAACTTGGCTACTGCTCCTTTGGGATTTGGGGCAATTTTGCCATCACCAGTGAGGGAGCAGATAGTTAGGTCGTTAAACTTATAGAGGAAAGATAATGCTGGTTGATGACACTACTAACAAGAGTAACAAGAGGTAATAGACACAAAATTAAAGATGGGTGTTATTGTGTACCAGTTGTGATACATAAACGCGTAGACCGATTTCATTCCGAAAGATACACTTATGAACGTCAAAGTTATAAAAATGACTCAACCACGTCGTTCGGAACATAGGGCATAATCTAGACTTATATTAGACAGACATTATTGCCTTTTGAGCTTGGCGTGGGTTCGATTCCCAGCTAGGGCAAACATTTATGTGATGAACATTTGTGTTTGTTCTATGTCTGGGTGTTTATATGTATTTAAGTATGTATTTAAAAATATCTAAGTATGTATGTCAGTCTCTGGCAGCCATAGTACAAGCTTTGCTTAGTTTGGGGTCAGGCGACTGTGTGTGGAAGTGTCCCGAATTTATTTATTTATTATTATTTATTTATTACTAGTGCTTTCATAAAAATAATTATTCTCATTTTAACAACGTGTTTTACTATAGAAAGCATGATTTTTATACATTTCCTAATTCGATACTGGAACTATGTGTATACAATTCCTAGGAGTTTTACACATTTCCTAAATAGCTTCGGAATTGTTTACATTTCCTAGGATTTGTATACAATTCCTAAATTTCATACATTTCCGGTAACATTTAATATATGTGAGCTATCCTATCTGTTAAGTTAGATCGAACTGCACACGGTGTGCAAATTTGATTGAAATCGGTTAAGTAGTTTAGGAGTCTATAGCGGACAAACAACGTGACACGTAATTTATATATATTAAGATGTGTATTTTTGTATGTTTGTAACGAATAAACGTAAAACTACTAGTCCGATTTCAAAAATTCTATCACCATTAGTAAGCTACATTATCCCTGAGTGACACAGGCTATGAAACGCCAGCGAAGCCGCGGGAAAAAGAGCTAGTAATGTATACAGCATGTTTCAAGAACCCTGTTGCATAATTGAAGGGCATGTACTCACACTTATAAAGACTCATGAGTCTTTATAAGTGTGAGTACATGCCCTTCAATTATACCAAAAATACCAAAAAATAGTTGCATCCTCCAGTCGATACTGGATGGGCACCTCGAAGACATAACAGGGTTTTTGTAACACCCTATATAACAACATATTGCCACGCCTTTCTCCCGAGGGGGTTGGCAGAGGTGTAATACAACACCCACACTTCCCCGGACGATATTCAGTCCCAAATGTGATAGGGGGCGAGCCTGTCGCCATACACCGGGCTCCAGCTATGTAGCAGATGACATACAATACGCATATACATGGTTATTTGAAACGAACCAGAAACCTCTTAAGGGTTCATTGTACTCATCAATATGAACAACTTTTACTATAGGGCGAACTCCGAAATCGCGAAAAAAAAGCAGCTGTTCCATACATTTGTCAAAGGTGATTGAACTTTTTGTATGGAACAGCTGTTTTTTTTTCGCGATTACAGGATTGGCTTCATAGTAAAAGTAGTTCGTTCTGATGAGTACAATGAACCCTTAAGAGGTTTTTGATTAGGTACAAATAACCCTGTATGTTCACACCATGTACAAATTGGTGCGTGCCGGCGGCTGAGTTCGAACCCACTCCCTCTGGCTTGAGAGGCGGGCCTTCTCCCAACTAGGCTGCCATCGCTTTACACCCTATATAGCAGGGGTGGACAACTTGATTAGACCGAAGATCTACTACTAAGTGACCTACCAATGTTCTACCAATTACATACTTCTTGAAGGTAAAAAAAAAATATGTAAGAAGGTAAAAATTAAATAAATAAAAAATAAAAAAAATATATATAGTTCAGTTATGGATGAAGGAATCATCCTTCAGGATTTCTTTCTTTATTTGAAGTTTCTTCATTGTTTCTCTTCAACCATTTATCCATGGGCGCGATGCTAAGTCTAATCGTGATTTATCTCGGTAGTCATCGTAACTCTGCTAGTAACTTTCGTCAATTGACGAGTTGGCTTGACACCGACCCCATCCCTGTATCCCACATGTTCCGATACTTTTGTCTTTCGCATGCTGAAAACTAAAGAGAGCTACCTACATGGGAGAAAGGATGAATAACGTCAAGAGCGACCCGGTAATTTAAAAACTATACAAAATACTGTGCGCAGCTGTTGATAATTACGTTGCGTAGTCTATTCTACGCATTTTTCAATGTAAAAAGTTTGTTATAGGCATATAACAAACTAGCATTAAACTTCTTTGTGTTTTGCTTTGCCACGATCGACTGGACTAATAGCCGCGATCGACCGGTTGGCCACCCCTGCTATATAGGGTCTTAAAAACAAGAGTCGCAGTAAACTGTAATATCCTTTTAATTTGCTCCGCAAACATTTTTTTGCTAATTTAGTCTAAAGTTACAGCGCTTGATTCAAATCTACAGTACCTGGATGACCGAGCTTTGCTCGGTATTTTTTTTTAATTGTGTTTTTTGGAAAATAAACAATTGATTTTAGTCTAACCTCAAAGCAAACACTCTATGACTTCGTGTTACTTAACAACGCCATCTGCTGTTGTGTCGTTAAAGCAATTAGTTGCTCACAAAAAATAGTATTATTATTCGCCAATAGATGTCAGGAAGAGTCATATTTTTCAGTTGATACTACTCAAACGCCTCCTTTTTGTTATTTTTCTTCCAAGTTTATGTTTAAGTTGATTATCGATAAAACACGAATAAAATGACATTTTCTAAAAATGATTCCTAGCTAGATCGATTTATCGCCCCCGAAACCCCCTATATACTAAATTGTATGAAAATCGTTGGAGCCGATTCCGAGATTCCAATTATATATATACAAGAATTGCTCATTTAAAGATATAAGATAAGTTTGTAGCCTGTGCTATCGCGCGTGTATTGGTGGTTATTTGACAAAAATCGGCTGAGAATGAACAAAGTTATGTTATCAGTGAAATAATAAATCAAAACAGTCGTTGACAGCTTCGCTATGGATCACCATTCGTCACGCGAGCCGTGCGCCGGCGCTGCGTGTGCGTCATTCAAATTCAAATTTATTTATTAAAAAAAAAATTCCATACAGGCAGGTTGACCTTAAATAGGATTAACTAAATAAACTAGTACTGAACTAAAGGTTGACAGTGAGTCCCAAACTAAGCTCTAGGCCTGTATCTTGGGGCTCGGTGCGAAGTTACCAGGAGACACTTTTAGGTACACAGAATGTACCATTAAACATAAGACACATTTAAAATAACAACAAATTAAAACAGAAACGATAAGAATAAATACAATGTATGATTGTCTGTCATCATCTCATATCATTATCTCCAACGTTCGAGAGCCAACGTTCGGGAGCCACCCGGGCCTTTCCAGCTCAATCCGACCCTGCTCTGCTGTGAGACGTTTTCCGAGCGAACTTCCGAATTCCGAGTGAACATCTGTGGAGTGACACTGGATAAAAACCGGAATCACCACTACAGAATCCTTAATATTGACTAATAATAAGTAACATTATTAAAAGAAAAAAAACCTGGCTGCAAAATATTGTATCCAATGTCACTTCCACTATCAAGAAGATTCAAATGACACCAAACATGTCGAAATCCATAAAACTGTTTAGGCTGTAGGGCGTGCCAAAGAAACCACATACATACATACATACCCATATACATACTTACATATGTACATACACTCGAAAAACATAACCCTTCTTCTTATACAATCGCATAAAAATTGAGACCCTAATGTGACACACAAAAAAAAAAACAATTTCACAAATTATGACAAAAACATTTCATGTTACAGACAACAATGCTCCAATGAGATAAGTAATCCATGTAATCTACCTATTGACAATAAAAAAGTAGTAGTTTCAGAGATACGTGAATTACGTCACGAGTAAGCGAACTTATCTAAACAACTAGCCGCGTCCCGCGGTGTTACCCGCGGTGTCTAGTCCACTAACTTGTGGCGTCTAGTCTGCTAATCTGTGGTGTCTAGTCTACTAATCTGCTCCGTGTAGTCTGCTGTTCTGTGGCGTCTAGATTGCTTGTCTGCTGCGTGTAGTCTGCTTCGTGTAGTCGGCTAATCTGCGGCCTCTAGACTGCTTATCTGCGGTGTTTAGTATACTAATCTGTGACGTCTAGTCTGCTAATTTACAACGTGTAGTCTGCTTATCTGCGGCGTCTAGTCTGCTAATCTGCATCGTGTAGTCGCTAATCTGCTTCGTGTAGTCTGCTGATCTGCGGCGTCTAGTCTGCTAATCTGCTTCGTGTAGTCTGCTGATCTGCGATGTGTAGTCTGTAAACCTGCGGCGTCTAGTTTGCTAGTCTACGGCGTCTAGGCTGCTAATCTGCTTCGTGTAGTCTGCTGATCTGCGGCGTTTAGTCTGCTAATCTGCTTCGTGTAGTCTGCTGATCTGCGACGTGTAGTCTGTAAACCTGCGGCGTCTAGTTTGCTAGTCTACGGCGTCTAGGCTGCTAATCTGCTTCGTGTAGTCTGCTGATCTGCGGCGTCTAGTCTGCTATTCTGCGGCGTTTAGTCTGCTAATCTGCGGCGACCAGTCTCCTATTCTACGGCGTCTAGTCTGCTAATCTACGGTGTCTAGCTGAGCTCGAAACCTATGGCGTCTATCTGTGGGCTAACTTCGTCAGTAGGCCTAGCATAACCTGTAGATAAATTGTCTTTCCACAGTTTTTCTCCCGGGAGAAAGAAATAAACATATCCGTATTCTAGCTTTGTCACATCTAAGTGCAGATCAAACGGTGGAAAGACAATTTTTCTTCAGCTTATGCTAGGCCTGCTGGCAGGGGCGGAAATTGCGTGGTAAATATTCATCCGTGAGCCACTGAGAGTGACTATTTAAAATGATTTTGTAAAGTAGAGAGCTTTAATAACAAGTAGCTGCTACCCGCGATTTCGTTCGCCTGTTTAAATAAATAGTATCCAGAAACCTTCCTCGTGATATACTGTAACTAATTATCAAATTTCATCTAGATACGTTCAGCCAATGATAGTGCTTTGCAAAACTCCTTCCTAATCAGTGCCTCGGTGTCCCCAGCAATAGATACAACCTGGCTCTCTTTAAGACAAGAGTGAGACGGCACCTCATGGGCAAGCGTGCTCCATCTTCGACCGCATCGTCACTTTCCATCAGGTGTGTTGTGGTCAAACGTTCAATCATATAAAAAAAGCCATTTAGCCGTGAAAAGTCTACAAATAGACTTAGTTATCAGACTTAGTCACTTTTGATAATATTATGTTTAAGGATAAGGATTACATATTTAAATAGAAACTAACAACCAGACATAGAACGAACATATGTACATGTTTATCACATTAATGTTTGCCTTAAGTGAGAATCGAACCCACGCCCCCAAGCTGTTAAACACAAAAACTTTCCACTGTTGTTCACTGATAACGTCCAATAACCTTATCTTATCCTAATGCCATAGAATCCTCCTACTAATATTATAAACGCGAAAGTTTGTAAGAATGGATGTATGGATGTTTGTTACTCTTTCACGCCAGAACGGCTGAACAGATCTGGATGAAATTTGGCACAGAGATAGATTATAGTCTAGAATAACACATAGGATACTTTTTAACCGCGGGTGAAACCGCGGAGCGCAGCTAGTCTTTTATATGAATCACAAAACCGCCCCCACAAGTTCCGGGAGTATTCTGATGGCGTCGTCAGATTTAGTTTTGATATTATTTTGATAAAGTTAAGCAAGCCAGAGAGAGCGGGTTCAAACCCAGCCGACGACACGCACCAATTCATTGTGTGAACATACGAGTATGTGCGTATTCTACATATTATGTCGTCTGCTACATGACTGGAGCCAGGTGAATGTAGACAGGCTTGCCCCCTGTCACATTTGGGACTGAAAATCGTCCGGCGAAATGTGGGTGTTGTATTACACCGCTGCCAGCCCCCTCTGGGGAAAGGCGTGACGATATGTTGAGTTATGGAACTAAAATTATTAATAGTGAGCACTCACCAAAACTTTTTGACGGAATTTTTTAAAGCGTTTGACATAATTAAACTATAAAGTTTTACTAGCTGCACCCCGCGGTTTCACTCGCGGGCCCACAATAACCGTTATTTTTTTCGGGATGAAAGGTACCCTATGTCCTTTCCTGTACCCCCGACAACTTGCATGCAAAATTTCATGATAGGATATGTAGATAGATGGGCTATATAGATAGATAGATAGATAGATAAACTCTTTATTGTTCACACCACAGATAACAAAACAACAAGAGAAAAATAATGATAAAACTTATTAAATAGTGTAACAACTGGCGGCCTTATCACTAAAAGCGATCTCTTCCAGGCAACCTTAGGATGGAGAGGCTACGACAAATGAGTATAGGACAGGGTGTGCAAAAATAACTAAAATAAACATAAGATTGATACAAAGAAACAACAAAACATCGAGTATTATACCTATACACCTACATAAACTATTTACATAAAACTTACATAAAAGTACATCATACTAATATAGTACATTCTAGTACTTAAAATACCTCTCAAGTAGATTCTAGTACTTAATTAGATAGGATGATAGGATTTCTGATAGGTTAAGCAGTTAAGTCGTGAAAGCATAGCAGTCAAACGAACAAATTAACTTTCGCTTTTATCGACAAAGCAAGCGTTAGCGAGCGAAGCGTCTCTGCTTCAGCTTCGACAAAAATGCTTTCGTATGTCCAAATTCTGTCTGGATCTCTGTCTTCCTCTATAGATCGCATTTCTCAACTTGAAAAAATCTACATGACGGCGCGTGACATCATTAAATATGTTGTTATGTTATTTTTGATGATTAATCGATTTGTTTTTTTTTAATTTTTTATGTAGAATAGGTCGGCGTTTGACCACCAACTCGCCTGATGTTAAGCGACGTTGCGGTCTAAGATGGAGCACGACGACCTATAAGGTACTTATTCACTCTAGCCTTGAAGTTTTGTAGAGTGAAGAAGTACAAAGACAGCAGTTGAGTGAGGCGCTACAAGTGCGCTACTGCTCAGACCCGTCTTCGGAACGGTTACACCGGACTACATCCCGAAACACGACTAGGTCATTTCACGGCATTTTTATGGCAATTTGGAGCGGTTAACACCGAATGGAGTTGCGTTTGGGATGGCGGGCGAACGTCATGCCTGTCAGTTATTGCTTACTTGACCTGGTTGAAGGTGATCGCACCCAAAAGTAATTCGCAAAGCCATTAGCTCTAAATCGCTAATTATTTTTGTAATCCTTCACTGATTACGTGATTTAAGTGTCTGTACAATTCAAAAAATTAAAAGTCAGCACTGCAGTCCATTTATTTCAACGTTCCTGAAGTCTAACGCCCACCATAGATGCCCGTGATGACGAGTTCACGGAACAGAAACACCTCGGCTTTCCCGACTTTCCTCGTCATATATAATTATAGAACCTGCTCACATAATTCGCATTTCGTATTTCCACAAGTTCCTGTCCATCCAAAGGTTACCTGGAAGAAATCGCTTTAGGCGATAAGGTCGCCCTTGGACTGCCGAAAAATGTATTTTAGTATTTGAGATTTTCATGTAGTTTTTGGTGTGCAATAAAGTACAATACAATACAGTATTACTATATTGCACACCAAAAAATCTTAGTTATTTAAGAATGATTCTTTTGAGCAATGATTTTTTTAAGATTTTCATGTAGATTCAAAAAATCTACATGAAAATCTTAACAACTAAAATACATTTTTCGGCAGTAGGTACAAGGGCGACCTTATCGCCTAAGTAATATTGTATTGCATTGTATTGCATAATTTCACGAGAATAGGTTAAGGAAAACGACCTGACGAGGAGACAGACAGACAGACAGTCAGCCGCGAAGTCTACAACTCACAGAACCACTAGCACGAGTAATATTAGTTAGGTAAATAAGATTAGAACAAAACGGTGTGTTATGTCAGAATTGAGTTTTGTTTCACCAAGTTGAGTTGATAAACGAATTGAGTGAGTGTTGACTAAAATTTAAGTCTACACCTACTTCACTCTACTCAAAAACTGAAAGTGGCGTTTGACAGGACTAAACTATGCTAAAATTATGCTTTAATTCTACCTAAAAAAAGTATGACACTATCGCTAATTTTGATCAGAGATTAAAAATTAAACTAGATTGGAATTAGAAATTATTGTTATAAAATAAAAGTTTTCAGTCGTTGGATTAGTGCCTCAATTGTTTTTGGAAAGGTAAGTCCTTCTTGTATAATCTTATATCTTTAAATGAGCAATTCTTGTATATATATAATTGGAATCTCGGAATCGGCTCCAACGATTTTCATACAATTTAGTATATAGGAGGTTTCGGGGGCGATAAATCGATCTAGATGAATAATTTTTAGAAAATGTCATTTTATTCGTGTTTTATCGATAATCAACTTAAACATAAACTTGGAAGAAAAATAACAAAAAGGAGGCGTTTGAGTAGTCAAAAAATAGTATTATTATTCGCCAATAGATGTCAGGAAGAGTCATATTTTTCAGTTGGAAAAATATGACTCTTCCTGACATCTATTGGCGAATAATAATACTATTTTTTGTGAGCAACTAATTGCTTTAACGACACAACAGCAGATGGGGTTGTTAAGTAACACGAAGTCAATGAGTGTTTGCTTTGAGGTTAGACTAAAATCAATTGTTTATTTTCCAAAAAACACAATTAAAAAAAAAAAATAATACCGAGCAAAGCTCGGTCATCCAGGTACTATATAAATGATCTATGCTATTTGTTACCTGACTGCGCAAGAATAAGGGTTTTGCTTTCGAGAGTATATATGTATGTATGTTATTATCATTAGCGTAAGTCGGGTAACCGGTTCTACTTGAATAAATAAATAAATGTAAGTATATGGGTATGTGTTTCTTTGGCACGCCCTACAGCCTAAACAGCTTGATGTATTTCGACATGTGAGGTGTCATTTGAATCGTCTTGATAGTGGAAGTGAAATATGGTATAACATTTTGCAGACGGGCTTATCGTTTTTCTTTTAATATTTATAATATAACATAACATATTGTCACGCTTTTCCCCCGAGGGGGCTGGCAGAGGTGTAATACACCACCCACACTTCGCCTGACGATTTTAAGTCCCAAATGTAACAGGGGGCGAGCCTGTCGCCATACATCGGGCTTCAATCATGTAGCAGATGACATATAATACGCACATGTGTACACACAGTGAACAAATTGGTGCGTGCCGTCGGCTGGGTTCGAACCCGCTCCCTCAGGCTTGAGAGGCGGGCCTTCTCCCAACTATATAGGCTGCCATCGCTTTTTTAATATTTATAATATTACTAGCTGCGCCCCGCGGTTTCACCCGCGGTTAAAAAGTATCCTATGTGATATTCTAGACTATAATCTATCTCTGTGCCAAATTTCATCCAGATCTGTTCAGCCGTTCTGGCGTGAAAGAGTAACAAACATCCATCCATTCATCCATCCATTCTTACAAACTTTCGCGTTTATAATATTAGTAGGATTAATAACACAAGAGTTAAACCACTGTTAGACCTTTTACTCATATGGGCTTTTCTTACAAGCTGTTATTAAATTTTCCGTGTTAGTTCGTATGTAATATGTACATATATGTGTGTCTATATAGGCCTAGGTATGTATGGGTCAAATTATGGACACCTTTCTGCATAGGTATTCTCATTGTAAAAATGTGGTACTCTTATTATTCGAATCTTAGTCCGTATTCTTTTTTTTTTTATATAGTCGTTTGACCACCAACTCGCCTGATGTTAAGCGACGTTGTGGTCTAAGATGGAGCACGACGACCTATAAGGTACTTATTCACTCTAGCCTTGAAGTTTTGTACCTCTAGAGTGAAGAAGTACAAAGACAGCAGTTGAGTGAGGCGCTACAAGTGCGCTACTGCTCAGACCCGTCTTCGGAACGGTTACACCGGACTACATCCCGAAACACTACTAGGTCATTTCACGGCATGGCTTTCATTCATAAGTTTTTAATCGTGATTCATACTCCTGATCGAATATACACTCGATTCCCTATTCAAAAATGTTTTAAAGGAAACTGAGATTCGAACACACACACACACACACACGTCAAACTTAAAACACCCCGTTCTTTTTTGCGTCAGCGGTTGAAAAGGAAGAGGGAACGTAATTGTTTTTTCCATCAACAGGTAATCATGAATCGTCAACTGATATGGATCGCCGCCATACTGGTCGTGGCAGCAGCTACGCCCAACCAGCTCAACGAGAAGCTAGTGAAATTATCCGACGTCGTAGGTAAGGGAACATACACATACTACGTGACCTGTTTTTTTAGTTTTTTTCGACCCCTCCCTCCCCTCGGTGACCACTCGTAGTATATGCCAAGACCCCCCCCCCCCTTTAGTTTTCACGTAGTAATTCATAATTATGGTTTTTAATCATTTCACAGGCAAAAATTAAAAAAAAAAATTGACTCATACTCGTCTTTATTGCATAAGACTGCATGCATACTTAAATTACTAGTGAATTATCTTAATATATATAAATCTCGTGTCACAATGTTTGTCCTCAATGAACTCCTAAACCACTTAACCGATTATAATAAAATTCGCACACCATGTGCAGTTCGATCCAACTTGAGAGATAGGATAGCTCAAAACGCGAACGAAGTCGCGGGGTGACAGCTAGTATTATTATAGAAAAGAACAACATTTGTGAAAACATATTGCTATACCGTATTTTTTTTGTGCTCATCTCTTAGCGGTACCCAAAATTCGTTTGTTTTTTTTTATTGCTTGCATTGACAAGGAATCCTTGTAACATTTAATAAAAGCTTTGTACAGCCGATCGTACAACGACATTTTAGTGCCAGCACGAACTCTTGTCGACTTGCTTGACAACTTTACTGAAATACAAACTGTCTGACAAACAGTGTCTGTTTTCAATCAGCTGACGTCTCGGCATATTATGTGCGTCATATTCGAATATACGTTCATTCCCCATATAGATAATATTATTAAGAAGTCCTCTAAGATGTTGGGTTTTCTTATACGTAATAGTAAAGAATTTCATAAGCCTAGTACCAAAATTTTACTTTTTCATTTCATTTCATTTATTAACAATTACTTAACACACTTACAGCAACGCCAAGGCGTGTCAAAAGCTAATGACTAAAAAATTTGAATACATAATAATCAATTTACAGAAAGCAATTTAAAAATAATAATAAATACGTAGTCAAATTATACCATTCCTTGGTTAAAAATTAAATCAAATTAAAATACATAACTTTTAAAATGTCAAACAAAAACAAAAATAATAAAATAGCAAAGAAATGGTCAAAAATCAAATTACAATCAAAATACAATACTTATAAATAATTAAAAAAAAATGTCAAACAATAAAATAGTATAAAATAATTAACTCAAAAATTGCACACATACATTCACAAACATATAAAATATGTCAACATCTACTATATAACTATTTAACTATATAACTGCCTAGTTCGTAGCGTGCTAGAATACTGTAGCCCAGTCTGGAGGCCGCATTATGCAGTACACTCGTTAACACTCGAAAGAACACAAAAAAAGATTTTTATGGCACATAGCACATTCCGCAAAAAAAAACAAGAGTATTAGGCTCCTACAATAAGAGACTAGCTTTCTTTAACATTCAAACCTTAGCAGACCGTCGGATTAAACTAGATCTTATTTTTATTCATAAATTACTACACAATAGCATTAATTATCCAAATCTTCTAGCCAAGTTTAAGTTTAGAGTTCCATTTAAAAGGGCCGCGACGTTCTGAAATTTCCATACAAACGCACTACTCAAAATTCTTGAAAACCGTTTGTCAGATTATGATGAAATTTAGCATGTACAATTAAATTAACAATATCTTCGCCCCTATGTTCTTGGTTTTGTTTAAAAACGTTCTCAAGCTAAAATAGAGCTATGAAAAATATCCGCATTTTAAGGGGTCACTTTTGACTGATTTATTCAATAGGTAGACAAAGCAAATCAAAAATTCCATTACATAGGGAGGTTGTCTACATCATTAGCTGTTAAATGAATCAATAATACAAGGGAAATTCTTAGTCACTTAAGAATGATTACAGTAGTGCAAAAGTCATAAAAAAAACTGAAATTGCACTTTGTCACTCTGTAGGTAAGTTTAGAGGCTCGTCAGTATCATTACTGCTCTCTTCACTCGTCTTCTTCTTCTAGACGAAATGGCGATAGAATACCTTAAGCCAATGCGAAGTTAGTCTAGGTCGCCTAGGTCGAAATTAGTTAGGTCGCCGGACTCTTAAGTACCCACGCAAGCCTATAGCTCCATTCGCTCCTGTTTATCGCAGAACCGTGCTAGGTGCAAACTCACCTGTCCCTAGGATAAGTAGGCTCATAAACGAATACCAATCCTGTACAAATATAGATGTTTTCGGTAATCGGTTCAAAAATAAATAAATATAGATTGAAAAGTACGAGATTTCTCTCAGTAAAATCAACTACGTAAAGACTGCCCCCCCCCCCCCCCCGATTCAGATTCAGATTTAGATTCAGATTATAGATTTAAATTCAGATTTAGATTCAGATTATTTATTGACCTTATAACAATGATCCGTTATATTAGGCAAGTCATTTACAATTTTTTTTTAAATAGGTAAGTCAATTTAGCTATCAAAAGATTCGAAATCCTATAATATTATAAACGCGGAAGTTTATAAGAATGGATGGATGGATGGATGTTACTCTTTCACGCCAGAACGGCTGAACAGATCTTGATGAAATTTGGCACAGAGATAGATTATAGTCTACAATAGCACATAGGATACTTTTTAACCGCGGTTGAAACCGCGGGGCGCAGCTAGTACTTAATAATTAAAACATTGAAATGACAATATTTTTGCATACAGTTGTACAAATATAATTTAAACAAATTATTGTTTGTTAAAAAAAAGAAACTAAAAGTAATTTTATGATTTAGAAAATTTAAATAAGTTATTGTTTGTAAAAAAAAGTAATTTTATAATTTAGTGTTAGTAAAAAAAATAGCAAAGAAAGCAAATATAAAAATAATTTTCGTTAATATCAAATGAAATACAATTTCATTTGATATTAACGAAAACTATTTTTGTGTACAGTACTGGCTTGGCATTTCAATAAAGCGCCCCTGGCGGTAACTTTAAGGAACTAGGCTAAATTCATAGAGCCAAACGAAAACTAAAAACGTATTCGTCAACTATCAAAACTTGTGTAAGCCTCCAAGCTTGCATACAATACAACAATACAATAAAACTACTCTTTTTTATTAACATAAAAATTGTTTTATGTTAATAAAAAAGAACATTAACCCTTTATTGAACAATTAACCCATTAGCGCCCAAAATCAAACAGCCCATGAAAATTATTGACACTTGATAATTATTGCATTGTATGTCATCTGCAACATGACTGGAGCCCGGTGTATGGCGACAGGCACGCCCCCTATCGCATTTGGGACTGAATATCGTCCGGTGAAGTGTGGGTGTTGTACTATACTTCTGCCAGCCCCCTCGGGGGAAAGGCGTGACGATATGTTATGATAACTATTGCATTAATTTGGACTAAATAACATATCGAACTTTAAAACACGCAGACGCATTCGCCTTTGCAACAAAAGGTACGATAGTTAATTATCTATGCGTGTTAATCTGTGTTCATCACAAATTAACACACACACTCTTAAGTTTATAATGATTTACTAGCCCTCTTCACACTAACGTGCGAGAGAAGCTGTTCAAAAAGCCTGATGTTAAGCGGTTTTTAACCACGCTGTGAAAACGAAACTACAGAAGCCCGCTCTCCGCCGCGAATGAAACGTAACCGCGTGCTAACTCGACTCCAACGCCATCTATGATTTTGGGAGGGAACTAAATTTCTCAAAGAAATATTGTTGTGACGTGTATTAAAAACCGATGTAACATCTCATGTAGATAAAAAAAATGCAGAAAAACTTAGTTTGTAGCAAGTTTGTAATAATTGGTAATATTGGAGTAAGAAAATAGAGTCATTAATGTTGTAACTGATGGTATTTGTTGATCGTATTTGACGTGCTATAGTGATAATTTCAGGCGCTGCATACTATACTTACTAGTTTTCTGAGTTTTTAAATTCTGAGTTTTAAACTGTAAGGAAGAGTGTGGTTTATTCTAGAGTATTTTTTACCTCTATACAGAGCAAAATAATATGTAGGAAACAAGGGGACCCCCTCTCCCCAAAAATATCACTGTGAATGAGATACGCGATCTAGGTGTAATTCACGACTCTAAGCTCACATACGATAAACACATTGGTGATATTGCTAATAGAGCCAACAAGTCCATGGGATTTATCAAAAGATCCTGTTCCCAATTTACTAATCTCAAAGTTATTAAAACGCTATATTGTAGTTATGTTCGTAGCACACTCGAGTATTGCTCTCAAATTTGAAACCCTCAGTATGATATATATATTAACAGACTAGAATCAATCCAGCGTAGATTAAACCTCCAATACAAGTGCAAAAAATATGACAATGATTATGAGGCGAGATGCAGGAGACATCACATGCTACCACTTCGTGAGAGACGAAAAATAGCTGATATCTTATTTTTTCTAAAATAGCGCAAAGTCATGTTGACTCTCCACATCTCCTCTCTAACATAAATTTAAACGTCCCTAGAATAGCTACAAGACATCCTAAATACTTACATGTACCCTGTAGTACGACTAAATACAGGCGAAACTCTTTCTTTTTAAGAGCATCTAACTCAGTAAACAAACTGGTCGACTTTCCCGACTTTGACCTGTTCAACACATCCCTAAACTCAATTAGACAAAAGATAGCTAAAAACTGGTTTTGTGTGTCTCCCTGACTGTGTATTTCTGTGTGTATTTTTAGTGTAATAATAACGTTTCTCTACTCTCATGAGCATAACAAAAAAAATTGTTTCAATATGCGAAAACAGATAAATGGTGTCTAACTATTTAATTTATTAGTAATTTTGGTACATAACACTGCATGTTTTCCGAATAAAATAAAATAAAATATCGAAAAAGAAAATCAGTGATTTTGTTTTTTTCTTACAAATAATGAGGGTGTACACAACCGAGTACACTGGGCGGATGAGGAATGGGAAGGTCCAAAGCATAGTCGTTCCAAGCACAGTGTTTTCAATGAGACCTCGCTAAACCAACACACACGGTTGGGGCAAATAGCAAATTACAATGGGTTTTCGATGCATCCCGGGTTATGACCATTATTTTTCTACATCAAGCCATACATCACACATGATGTAAGACGAGCTTTCGTTCAAAGCGATCTCTTGCAGGCAACCTGTACGGACAGGAACATGTAAATAAATAGCGCAGACGCCTTGAATGCGCATACGTTAGAAAGTAGCGTTACGGATGAGGAGGGTGTGGGAAACCCACAATAACATCCTGAAGGTTGTGGCGAAAGATATACAATCATTGGCGCCGGCAGCAGGGCGCAAGGGGGTGTACTTGCACCCGCCTGTCAGGAAAGGAAACACAAAGGGAAAAGTTCTTTTTTTAAAGTTACGGTTTGATTGGAATACCACTTCTTAAATGCGACTAGGTTGCTGTCCAAATTAATAATCTAAGTACTAAGTATAATCTGTATCCTTCGATTACGTTTTAATAGTCGACCTAGACCTAGACTTAGGGGTAGACTTTCAGCCTATAATCTCAAACCCAACAAAAACTTAATACACAAGAATTAAAACAGGAAATTAAGAACATTGCCTATATCGCGCCAAACACCATAAAGAATTTTCAAAGTCAAAGTCAAAATGTTTTTATTCAATTTAGGTATCAAAGACGTTCTTTGACGTTCATAAGTGTACTTATGAACGTCAAAGTTATTTAAATAGACTCGACCGCCTTGTTCGGATAAAGAGCCTCTACTCAGAAGAACAGGCAAGAAACTGAGGGGCATTATTTTTTCAAATAATAAATAAATTCTAGACACGGCATCCACAAGCACTTAAGTCAGTTTTTTCTCAAAATGCTAAAAACTCGCAGGGCTTTGCTTTTTGCGTTATCCGTCGACGGGAATAAGCAATTAAGTCACAGGGCTTCAATACACGAGGTGACAGTCTTACGCACCATACAACTTATGTTATTGGGACCCTTTCAGCGCCGGTTAAGAGCACTTAAGTCGACTTAAGTTGTTTTGATCGAAGCAGTTACGACTGTCATTTTGACTTCAGGAATCTGACTTAAGTGGTCTGGTTCATACATGATGTTCAAGTACCTTCTTTTTTTTAAGCATTTTAAAATATTATAAGAATTTTACTACACAAAAATGTGAAGTGCCTCTTGAAGATTTTGTTTTGAACCAGCATTATAGTTTATTCTGTCCTCTGCTGTAGATGTGTTGTGCGATTTGTGAATAAGTTATTATGGAATCGAGGGGAAGAAAGTTACTGAAACTTGTTCTAAATAAAAAAAAATCTAGTACTAGTGACCAAGATGCTACTACTACAACTGTGCAAGCAAGTACGTCTGGGATGCAGGAGCCACAAAACGAACCTTTCTCTGACGTTGACTATATGGCTAATCAAAATAAATCACCATTAAGCCCCAGTCTGCTAACAGAAAATAACGATCAACTAAATAGAGTAACAGGTGATCAATGTATATTAATCGATCCTGAACCATGCACATCTGGAACACAGACACATAAACCTATTAACGAAATACCAAGTGACTTTTCTAGTGATGACTCTGTGGCTGACCCAACATACTCTGTGCCCGACCATCACGGTTCAAGCCCTAACCTACCTGCAGAAGACGAAGAACTGCCACAAATGCTGGAACAAGGATCAGTACACAGTCAAAAAAGAAAACGAGCAAATAAGTTAAAACGAAATCTTGGTCTTTCGTATGTGACGGCTTCAGGAAAAAATATAAAAGAACGCAAAATGCGAGAGTTACCCATATGTCGTAATAAATGCCGAGAAAAGATAAGTGATGTGCAACGTGCTGTTATTCATAAGGAATTTTGGAATCTTGGTTCATATGATTTAAAAGCAGCCTTTGTTTCATCTCTGATCACCATCCAGGAAAAACAAACAGAACGACGACGTGTCGCGGATCCTGAACGGCAGAAATTTAGACAGTGTACCTACAGCTATCATTTAGACATTAACAGTGATAAGATATCCGTTTGTCAAGGTTGTTTTTTGAAAACCTTGTCAATAACCGACAATTTTGTAAAACTGATAGGTTTAAAGAAACGAAGCACTTCTAGTGGAATAATACAACCAGACAAACGCGGAAAGAGAACCCCAACAAATAAACATTCCGAACAAAAAATCCTTAAAGTCATTAGTCATATTAACTCGTTCCCG
The DNA here is from genome assembly GCA_911728515.1 of Peribatodes rhomboidaria. Classification (NCBI taxonomy): domain Eukaryota; kingdom Metazoa; phylum Arthropoda; class Insecta; order Lepidoptera; family Geometridae; genus Peribatodes; species Peribatodes rhomboidaria. Next base: position 1,923,036 of record OU452196.1, on the reverse strand, counting down.
TTATATGAGAGTCACTACACGAGACGAAGAAGTAGCCGGAAGTATTTACCATCACATTTAACTATTTCAACCATGTACTCTCTGTATAAGGCGTCTCATGAAAACCCCGTCAGTGACAAAATTTATCGGAGAGAGTTTCATAAATTAAATCTCAGCTTCAAAAAACCAAAAGTAGATACTTGCCACAACTGTGACGTCATTAAAATGAAGATAAGTGTTGCCGACGACGAAACTGTTAAATCAACCCTAGAAGCGGAACGTGAGTCACATTTGCTCGCAGCTGATATGGCCTATAATGAAAAAAAGTACGATAAAATGACTGCATCTTCAGATAAGACCATAAAGTGCCTTACTTTTGATCTCCAGCAGTGCCTACCTACTCCAGCTTTAGAGTCATCCGTAGCTTTTTATAAAAGGCAGCTTTGGACATTCAATCTTACCGTCCATGACAATGCAACGGGATTGTCTACCCATTACATGTGGCATGAATGTATCTCGGGTCGAGGTGCTAATCAAATAGCATCTTGCTTGTTTATTCATCTCAAAGGACTACCTCAGGATATTGCAGAAGTTATTTTGTATTCTGATACATGTGGAGGTCAGAATAAGAATTCCCACGTGGCTGCAATGCTGACTTACTTAATGACACTGAAGCCCTCACTAAAAAAAATTCACCACAAATTTATGATGCCAGGCCACACTCACATGGAAGTGGATTTAGATCACGCCATCATTGAAAAAAAAAAGAAAAAAACTTCTATTCAAGTGTTTCACCCCCACGATTGGATGCAATTATTAAGGTCAAGCAGTAAAAAGTTTACTGTTCATGAGATGCAACAAGCGGAGTTTATGGACTTTGCGAGTTTGCTAAAGGGCCCACTAATCGCCCGAAAAAAAAACACCATGAACAACGTTTTCAAGTGGCATGATGTGAAATGGCTGTGCTACGAAGCGGACTTTGGCTTGATAAAATACAAAAACTCACTTCTCAGAGATGATGATTTCAGTGTCATAAACTTTAAAAGGAACACACGAACTGGCGCCACTATAAATCTAAATGTATCGCCTATTGCAACGAACCCAGTGCCCATAAGTGTCGAAAAAAAGAGAGATATCATTTCACTCTTACCTCTAGTCCCGGAATGCTTTCACAATTTTTATCAAAACTTAGTAACCGCTGCAGATGTTAGGAACGTTGACCCTGACTTGCATTGTTCCGAAAATAGTGAATTTTAATGTTTTGTTTATGTTTTTATGTTTGCACTAGTGATTAGGTTATTTTATTGTAGTTAGTTGTTTCACAGTTAAATTTAAGTAAACACAGTATGTGAGACTTTCAGGACATACTAGTACTTATTTGTAAGAAACACTTAAGTCCTATGTATTAACCTACATTAAACAAAAGTTGAGGCAGTCAAATAAACTTAAGTCAGATTATATTATGTTCTAATAAACATAGGGCAATAAACTTTATTAAGAGTATAACTACTTCTCAAGTGAGTAATAATAAGTAATAAAAACTACCATCTCCATACTTTTTTTTTTATACCAGTCGTTAAAAACATCGTCCTGTAAACTTCTCAAAATATTTGAATGTTGACTTAAGTGCTTATGGGTTTCGGGTCTAGAATTACAGTCTCACAAATTTTGGCTTACAACTAGGTAATATCTATAAATACTAGTGGCTACTTGACGGAAGTGGAAGGCTCCAGACATCTTTATCTTCTAAATAATTATATTTTTCGGGATTTTATTGTAAAAACAAACGCAGTTGCCTAAAAATGACTTTTTTGACTTAGTCAGTCTAAATCTCGGTACAGCTATCCTATCCTTATTTCTAGTGTTATAATTGTGATAGTCACAGTTCAATTCAAATTTATGTAGATTTTTGCGGACGTGCATAATATTTTCAAAGATATACAAAGAAGGTAAAGTTAATATATTTATTTCTTTAAATAAATCTCTCAATGATTCACGGGGACCCATTCCGTAGATAGCGCGGACCGCTCGCTTTCGAATTGTGCCTATGTCAAAGTCAAAGTCAAAGTCAAAATGTTTTTATTCAATTTAGGTATCATAGATACACTTATGAACGTCAAAGTTATTTAAATAGACTCGACCGCCTTGTTCGGATAAAAAGCCTCTACTCAGAAGAACAGGCAAGAAACTGAGGGGCATTATTTTTTCAAATAATAAATAAATTAGTCTCACAAATTTTGGCTTACAACTAGGTAATATCTATAAATATTAGTGGCTACTTGGCGGAAGTGGAAGGCTTATGAATCTAAAACCACCACTTTTACACGGATTACCATAGAGATTGGTTAAAGTAACAGTTTTGAAGAAGAACTTCCGCAAAGTAACGCCTAATTCAATCAACTATCTGATTCAAATGATTACAGCTCTCACTACACTGGTTTCTCGAACATTTTTATCTTACTCTCCTCTTTTTGTTCACAGACATTAGACAAGTAGAAAGCTTTGCCAACATCGGGCCAGGAGCGATTGTCTCGCCCGACGCCTTCATCGGACCAGGATCAACTGTCGAAGGAGGAGCGATCATAGAAGCCTTTGCCACTCTTGGGAACGGAGTATTCGTTGGTAGAGGAGCAATCATCCAGCGGGAAGCACACATCGGAAGTAATGCAGTAATTGGATCAGGATCAATTATTGGACCAAGAGCAGTCATTGGTCAAGGAGCAAATATTGGATCAGGATCAATTATCAGCGCTGGAGCATATGTCAGACCGGGAACAGTCGTCCCGCCAGGATCAATCATTTAGGGAGATATAACCAGATTGTCGTGTAATGTATAAAAGATAAAATATGGTGTGTTAAAACAATAAAATTAACATTACACTGGCCTTGTGACTATTTAATTTTTCATTTAAGTACATAGGTAGGTTAATGCGGGCACATATGTCATAAAAGATATATATCGTCACGCCTTTCCCCCGAAGGGGCTGGCACAACACCCACACTTCAGCGAACGATATTCAGTCCCAAAAGGGGGCGAGCCTGTGGCCATACACCGGGCTCCAGGTGTATAGCTTATGACATGAAATACGCACTTATGTTCACACAATGAACAAATTGGTGCATGCCTTCGGCTGGGTCCGAACCCGCTCCCTCTGGCTTGAGTGGCGGGTGTACTCCGACTAGGCTATCATCGCTTATTATATAAAAGATATGGTGTGTTAAAACAATACAATTAATATTACACTGGACTCGTGACTGTTTCATTTTTTATGTAAGTCGGTAGGTTAATGCGGGAGCATACGAGTATGTCAGACCGGGAATAGTTGATTCTTAAGGAACAGTCGTTCTGTAAGGAACAGTTGTCCCGTTAGGAATAGTTTGTAAGTACATTTAATAAAATGAATAAAAGAGATGGTATAATAAATCTTTTTTTTTTGTGTAGGAAAACTGATCATACAACAATAAAAACATCATTACAGTGGACTCATGACTAGGTCCATATAATTGTACCAGCTTAAATATTACTCTACTGTAACTTCATCTACACTTCAGATTTTAAAATCGATATTCGAACTTTATCTGTCTGCCTGTTTTTTTTTTGTTTTTTTTTTTATGTAGAATAGGTCGACGTTTGACCACCAACTCGCCTGATGTTAAACAACGTTGTGGTTTAAGATGAAGCACGACGACCTATAAGGTCGTCTATATTCACTCTAGCCTTGAAGTTTTGCAGAGTGTAGAAGCACAAAGACGGCAGTTGAGTGAGGCGCTACATGTGCGCTACTGCTCCGACCCGTCTTCGGAACGGTTACACCGGACTACATCCCGAAACACGACTAGGTCATTTCACGGCATGGCTTGGTCCGGTGGGTGGTAACTAGCCACGGCCGAAGCCTCGCACCAGAGTTTGCTACCCGGTTAGCACTACCCGGGGACCACGTGTAGGGAATCAGAATAGAGTACACTCCTACGGACGTGGGTAGCTCAGCCCCCTAAAAGTGTAGTGTTTGTAGGCTATTTACCTACTGCTAAACGGTTGAACAAATCTGGATGATATTTTATAATTAGTTACAGTGTCTCAAGACGGAGGTTTTCGAATATCAATTTGTGAATAAACGCGAAAGAAGCAATTATAGATTTAGACTGGCTAAGTCAAAAAAGTCATTTTTAGGCAACTGCGTTCGTTTTTACAATAAAATCCCGAAAAATATAACAGGGCTCACTGAGGGAAAATTCAAATCACATGTAAAAACTACATTAATGAAAACAGGGTATTATATGGTTAAGAATTATTTAGAAGACAAAGATGTCTGGAGCCTTCCACTTCCGCCAAGTAGCGACTAGTATTTATAGATATTACCTAGTTGTAAGCGAAAATTTGTGAGACTGTAATTTATTTATTATTTGAAAAAATAATGCCCCTCAGTTTCTTGCCTGTTCTTCTTTATTCTTTATTCGAACAAGACGGTCGAGTCTATTTAAATAACTTTTACGTTCATAAGTGTATCTTTGATACCTAAATTGAATAAAAACATTTTGACTTTGATTTTGATAGCAAATAAAGTAATAATAGCGGGTAAAAGCAAGGTTAAGGGTACGCAATTTGTCACTCTGTGGAAAACCTTAGAGGCTCATCAGTCTCTTTACTCGCTCTCTTCGCTCGTCTTCTTCTGGACAAAATGGCAATAGAAAACATTTAGCCAATACGAAGTTAGTCAAAAGTGTTTGCTGGACCCTTAACTAGATTGGCAGCACCAAAATACTAGCCTCTTTCTTGTGTTTCTATATGGTGAGCAATTATAAGTTTATTTTTAAAAGTTCAATAAAGTTTGCAACACTTCTTTATCTATATTCTGTATCTATATTGCACTATTTGGTAGAGCAAATATTTCAATGATAATATAATGGAAGACATTTTATTCATGTAGCTGGCTTGCCAGGAGCGTATCCTGTTAACCCAATCATGCAAGACTTGATGGTTTTAGGCTCTGTCTGACGAATGGTATGCTCAATATTCGTCTTAGAGGTCTGAATCAATTATGTATTGTCTGCATACCATCGATCTTCCCTAGTAACCCACAAAAAGAAGTTTAACGGTGAAAAATTACAGTTCCGTCCCAATTCGGCGGTGGCTGATGAAATGAAATGAATGTTAATTGGTGGCAACAAACGTCACATATCAATAAATTAACGAATAAAGACTTATTTCTTAAATGTTTAAGTCAGTGTTGGGAAGCATTACTATCCAAACTGGGAATTAACCTGTGTTTTGGAAATTAATACCCCCCGATAATCGACATCGCCAGGACAGCTGATTACACGATGATGTAATTTATTTTCAAAATTTGCACTGTTTTGGCTACACAGTAGTTCAGTAGCTCGTTATATTATCGCTACTATGGCCACCGAGCGACGCGGTGGGTCTCTGCTGACCTAGCGTCTGCACGCCTACGCAGAGTCACACCACAGTTGCGGGAATGCTGCGTCGACATCCGGCAAAGCCCTCCTCTATTTTGTAAGTTAGATTTAAGAGCAGTCTGAATATAATCTTCATCGACTCTACTAGTATTAAAATATATTTTATAAATAAATAGTAGTTTTTAAAAAACCAAACTTCCGCTCCCGAAAGTTAACTAGCTACTTTGAATCGAAAGAAATTGAATCGATTTACTAATCAACGTTGAGAAATAATGAAAACTTATTACTTTGGTAATAAGTTTTCAATATTTCTCAACGTTTATCATATTGAAAACTTATTACTTTAGTAATAAGTAGTAATAAGTTTGTAATAAGTTAGTAATAAGTAGTAGTAAGTTTAATAATATTGAAAACTTATTACTTTAGTAATAAGTTTTCAATATTTCTCAACGTTGATCATTAGTAAATCGATTCAATTTCTCCCACGGCAACATGATACTGACTGACTGATTTGACAACATTTTGAGCGGAATAGAGTTGTCACGGCCAAAATAAATAATGATTTAACAAGTAACATTAATACAAGAAAACAAAAAACCTGAGTGCTAAATATTGTACCCTACGTCCCTTCCACTATCAAGACGATTCAAATGACACCTTAGATGTCGAAATTCATCAAGCTGTTGAGGCTGTAGGCCTTGCCAAAGAAAGCTCATAAATACATAGCCAAATTTATACATGTATACATACACTCGAAAAACAGAACCCTCCTTCAGAAATAATAAATGATAATTTATTAATAACTCTTATAGTTACACGTCACAATTGAATATTTATAATTAAAAATGAACGTCAAAACAATAATAATCGATAATTATGTCAAACTAGCTGCGCCTCGCGGTTTCACCCGCGGTTAAAAAGTATCCTATGTGCTATTCTAGACTATAATCTATCTTTGTGCCAAATTTCATCTAGATCTGTTCAGCCGTTCTGGCGTGAAAGAGTAACAATCCATCCATCCATTCTTACAAACTTTCGCATTTATAATATTAGTAGAATATAAAAATAATTCATTAATGTCATTATACAGTTAAGTATAGTTAAAATAGTTAAATAAATAAATAAAATAAATAAATAAAAAATTCGGGACACTTCCACACACGGTCGCCTGACCCCTAACTAATAACTACCTATACATTACTAAATGTAATGTATAGGTAGCTATTATTATACAAAATAATAATAATAATCGGGTAAAACACTAGATGACCCCATAAATGGGTAATTATAACCTTATCATGTGTAAAGTTAAGTTAATGACGTCATAATATCTAAAACTTTCCACTGTTGTTCACTGATAACATCTAAACTTTTTATCTTATCTTAGGATACTTCATTTTTATTAATAAACCGAATGGAAATAGAAATAGCAGATAGGATATGCCGGTGTATTTGGGATTAAATATTGTCTGGAGCAGTGTAGTGTAAATGTTGAAATATACGAGTACCTTTGCTAGACCTATCGAGGGAAAGGCGTAATATGTAATACAATAGACATACATAACATTTCTTCACGCCTTTCTCCCTAAGGGTCAGGCAGAGGTGTAATACAGCACCCACACGTCACCGGACGAAATTCAGTCCCAAATGTGACAGGGGGCGAGCTTGTCGCCATACACCGGGTTCCAGTCATGTAGCAGATGACATACAATACGCACATATGTTTACACAATGAACAAATTGGTGCGTGCCGTCGGCTGGGTTCGAACCCGCTTCCTCTGACTTTAGAGGCAAGCCTTTTCTAAACACAAAACCCACAGGTGGAGAGTACTGAGCACAGTCCTAAATGTATTTTTTTGCTTCGCAATACATCTATGTTTCTTGTGTCCACTTGCACTGAATATAAAAATTGCCCAAGTCCTTGCTTAAGGCCCGGTATTGTCACGAAATCAACGAAAACGAGTATTTTGTTTGCGCCTAGTTTGATATGAAGAATTGTGATGATCAGGAGCAAAAAAAATTACAGCTGGTACAAAAGACAACCAAAAGCAGTTTAACCGGAGTAGAATTATTAAAATCATTCTGATTTTGGAAAAAATAATCACAAAATGTTTCTTCTTAAAAAAAACTGTTTGAGCATGGTTCCATCAATTTTCAGCGATAACAACACACTTTTTTCCAAATTAAATAGCTAGATTAGTTAGAGCTTAACCGAGTAACTTATTCTTATTTGTGTTCCTATAACGATTAATACCAATAAAAACTAGAAGAAAATATAATTCTAGGCGCCGATCTCATTTAACTATCAAATATGAAATACAATTTGCATCTCTTAATGAAACGGCTTAAGTAAACGTGTGTGCGGGTAGGAAATCGTGGTATGACCCGGCCTTAACTATTTTAAACTACTCCTAACAAAATGCGATGGCAGCCTAGTTAGGCGAAAGCCCCTCAAGCCACAGGGAGCGGGTTCGAACCCAGCGACGGCACGCACCAATGTGTTCATTGTGTGAACACATGTGCGTATTGTATGTCATCTGCTACATGACTGGAGCCCAGTGTATGGCAACAGGCTCGTCCCCTGTCACATTTGGGACTGAATATCGTCCGACGAAGTGTGGGTGTTGTATTACACCTCTGCCAGCCCCCTCGGGGGAAAGACGTGACGATGTGTATGTAATGTAAATTCTAATAATAAATAATTATGCTTAGGTACCTACCTAGTTTAATTGTCACTAAAAAATAAGAGAGAATCGCAATTGTTTTTTGATTTGATCAGAGATTAATTAGAGTAGATTATAATTTTAAGTAATTAGTATATAATGAATATTTTGAGTGGTTGGATTAGTGTCTCAACTGTTTTTGGAAAGGTAAGTCCTAATATCTTAATACGAGTATATATAAATCTCGTGTCACAATGTTTGTCCTCAATGAACTCCTAAACCACTTAACCGATTGTAATAAAATTCGCACACCATGTGCAGTTCGATCCAACTTGAGAGATAGGATACTTTTTAACCGCGTGTGAAACCGCGGAGCGCAGCTAGTATTATATGTATTTTGATCTATAATAATGTTATTAATACAAGTCCCATATATGTATATTACTTTATATTTATCAATTATAATAATACTATTATTAATTAAGCGAGCCCGGTGTATGGCGACAGGCTCGCCCCCTGTTACATTTGGGACTGAACATCGTCCGGCGAAGTGTGGGTGTTGAATTACACCTCTCTGCCAGCCCCCTCGGGGGAAAGGCGTGACGATATATTAATACAAGAGTTAAACCACTTTAATTTTATACTCAAGTGCCATTTTATGTTTTACTTGAATGCATGACAACATTACTGTCTACTTCGATTTCTTTGTACTTAGGAATATCTTATCTTATATCTTTAAATGAGCAATTCTTGTATATATATATATAATTGGAATCTCGGAATCGGCTCCAACGATTTTCATACAATTTAGTATATAGGGGGTTTCGGGGGCGATAAATCGATCTAGCTAGGAATCATTTTTAGAAAATGTCATTTTATTCGTGTTTTATCGATAATCAACTTAAATATAAACTTGGAAGAAAAATAACAAAAATATGACTCTTCCTGACATCTATTGGCGAATAATAATACTATTTTTTGTGAGCAACTAATTGCTTTAACGACACAACAGCAGATGGCGTTGTTAAGTAACACGAAGTCAATGAGTGTTTGCTTTGAGGTTAGACTAAAATCAAAGGTACTACAAATAATATGAAAAAGTGAGTCTTTGTTCATTTTCTTTGTTTCTTTGTAACGCTTTCACGTCTGAACTACTCAACCGATCGTCTTTAAATTTTGCATATATGTTGTTTAGAGTACAGAAAAGGACATAGGGTACTTTTTATCCCGGAAAAATCAACGGTTCCTATGGGACCGTGGGTGAAACCACGGGTCGCAGCTAGTTAATATTAAATGTAACAAAACCAAAAATTACCATTTCGAGCGCCACACCACAACCCGTGATCTGCACGCCATGTCATAACTAGACATACTTATATAGCCTAGTTGGAGAAGTCTCAAGCCAGATCCCTCCAGACGTGTTCGATCCCACGTGAAGGCTCGCACCAATTTGTTCCTTATGTGAACATGCGTGCGTAATTAATGTCATCCGCTACATAACTGAAGCCTGAACTGAACTGGTGTATGACGACGGGCTCGCCCCCTGTCACATTTGTGACAGGCGAAGTGTAGGTGTTGTAATACACTTCTGCCATTCTCTTCGGAGGAAAGGTGTGACGATATGTTACGCAATGAGTTGTAAGTGTAATTTCGAAGCAATTGAAATATTTTAATGGTGTTAGTTTTTGTCATTTCTTTATAGACGTCATTGGCGCGGGCACGCAGACGTGTCACAGATACGTAGGTTTGGCGTTCGAAAGGTTTATATCTATTTAGCTTTTATATCTTATCACCGGTCTCATTATGCAGCCGTTATCATCATTGACGAGTATTCAACTAGAAATATAGCACGCAAGCTTTTTTAAGTCAGAAAGAACAAAGTGAAACTTTTTCTGACATCTTCGTACAAGAGGAAGAGGGAACGTAATAGTTTTGTTAATCAACAGGTAATTATGAATCGCCAATTGATATGGATCGCCGCCGTGCTGGCCGTAGCAGCAGCTATGCCTAAACAGCTCAACGAGGAACTACTGAAGTTATCCGACGGCGTTGGTAAGAACATAAATCCATCAAGTATCTGATCCAGCCATCACCGTTCTTTTATAATTGTACCAGGCGCACCAGTAAGACACCCTCTCATGGTGGAAATTCCGCCAATACGCACTAAGCGTTTCAAGTCAACCTTTCTTGTAAGAACTGCAGAGGTGTGGAACTCGTTGCCTGCGTCTGTCTTTCCACCTAAATACAATCCGGGGGTGTTCAAGAGTAAAGTGAATAGGTATCTCATAGGCAAGCGTGTTACACCTTCGATCACGTCGAAGCTTCTCATCAGGCGAGACAGTGGTCAAACGCATGCCTAGTCTGTTGTAAAAAAAGAAAAAAAAAGAGTGTAAGATAATGTAAAGTATAATTTTAGTGGGTATGTAATGCCATGAAGACGCGGGCGAAAATCTAGTGAGATATAAGACATACCTAAAACGAATATTCAACGAGAAATATATCGTATTTCTTCTCTATTTAACCGACTTTGCCGACCAAATTGTTGTGCAACCATTTTAAAGTAATTAAATTGCAACCCACGAACTACTAATTATTGAGTAGTTCCAGTGACCGTCTGTGGTCTTCATCATCAATTTCACTTCATCAAGTGTCGCTCTCCGAAAGCAAAAACACGAGTTACTGTAAAAAATCCCGAAATCACTTTAGGTGTGTTGATGCTATTTAAAGAGTTTCATTGATTTAAGTTTTGTTTGATGATCAAACGGCATCGGATGGCGAACATTGGAAGATTGGTTTCATCCGTTTCTTGTTATCCACAGATATTAGACAAGTAGAGAGCTTTGCCAACATCGGGCCAGGAGCGATTGTCTCGCCAGACGCCTTCATCGGACCAGGATCAACTGTTGAAGGAGGAGCGATCATAGAAGCCTTTGCCACTCTTGGGAACGGAGTATTTGTTGGTAGAGGAGCAATCATCCAGCGGGAAGCACACATCGGAAGTAATGCAGTAATTGGATCAGGATCAATTATTGGACCAAGAGCAGTCATTGGTCAAGGAGCAAATATTGGATCAGGATCAATTATCAGCGCTGGAGCGTATGTCAGACCGGGAACAATAATCGCACCAGGATCAATCGTTTAGGGAGGATATCACCAGACTGTCGTGTAATGTACTTAAGAGATTGAGTGATAAAACAATAAAATTAACATTACAGATGATTAGTGACTGTTTAATTATTCATATTCGTCACATAATTAGTGACTGTTTAATTATTGATATGCGGTTGCGGAAGGATTGTAGGTCCCGTGCGAAACGCGGCCGGGTTGCTAATCACATCACACTAATGGAATCTATGGTAAACTACGAGATATCCCTGCGAATCATTAAGAGATTTATTTAAAGAAATAAATATATTAAGAGGGCCGCGACGGTCTGAAATTTCCATAAAAACGCGCTACTCAAATTTCTTGAAAACCAATTGTCAGATTATGATGAAATTTAGCATGTACAATTAAATTAACAATATCTCCGCCCCTATGTTCTTGTTTTTTTTAAAACGTTCTCAAGCTAAAAAAGAGCTATGAAAAATATCCGCATTTTTAAGGGGTCACTTTTGACTGATTTATTCAATAGATAGACAAAGCAAATCAAAAATTCCATTACATATGGAGGTTGTCTACATCATTCGCTGTTAAATGAATCCATAATACAAGGGAAATTCTTAGTTACTTAAGAATGATTACAGAAGTGCAAAAGTCATAAAAAAAAATTAATTTAAATTGAACTGTGACTATCATAATAATAACACTAGAAATAAGGATAGGATAGCTGTACCGAGATTTAGACTGACTAAGTCAAATAAGTCATTTTTAGGCAAACTGCGTTAGTTTTATAATAAAAAATTCCCAAACATATAACAGGGCTCTCTGAAGGAAAATTCAAATGACATGTAAAAGCTACATTAATGAAAAGGGTATTTAAAATAAAGAGGGTATTAAAAGGTTAAGAATTATTTAGAAGACAAAGATGTCTGGAGCCTTCCACTTCCGCCAAGTAGCCACTAGTATTTATAGATATTACCTAGTTGTAAGCCAAAATTTGAGACTGTAATTTTCTTTCAAAAAAGAATTCCTCTCAGTTTCTTGCCTGTTCTTTTGAGCAGTGGCTCTTTATCTAAACAAGGCAGTCGAGTCTATTTAATACAAACTTTGAAGTTCATAAGTGTATCTTTGATACTCAAATTGAATAAAACATTTTTTTTTACTTTGACTTTAATCTTAATACATATATATAAATTACGTGTCACGTTGTTTGTCCGCTATAGACTCCTAAACTACTTAACCGATTTCAATCAAATTTGCACACCGTGTGCAGTTCGATCTAACTTAACAGATAGGATAGCTTCCACATATATATATTTAGATAAATAATAAACGCGAACGAAGGCGCGGGGTGACAGCTAGTATCATATATATGAAAGTTCGAATGGAAGTTTTTTACTCAATCACGGCAGAACGGCTGAGCGGATCTGGATGAAATTTGGCATAGAGATATCCTTAAGTATATTATTTAGAGATATTTGGTTAGGATATTGAATTTGATAACGGTAATCAATTCATTACAAATTAAATAAAGATTACAGAAATCATCCAAGCACTGATGATTAATGCATTTACTGGGACACTCACTATCAAAAATTCAGTGCATTCCTATTGAAGTTAAGTGATGTGAAAGTAAACCTAATTTTCGGTAGTAATATTAATATTGGCATAAGCTGTCTAAAACTTCGATTTTTGGCCAAAAATTAAGTATTTTAAACACTGACGATCTTGAAACATTTTCATAATTCTACATATATTAGCTGTCTACCACGTGTAACTGATTCGTCAAGGCAAATCCTGTACACCAAGTGTAATTGATTTGTCTTGACAAATCAGTTACACGTAGTAGACACAGTACAGTACAGTTGGTACAATAGACAATAATTTATTTGTGGCAAAAAACACACAGAATACAGACAAAAACTTAACTAAAAAAAGGTGGAAACTTGGCTTTTTGCCACAAACCGGCCGCAACTCAGCATGGTGCTGGTTATGTCCAACCAGCGCGGGTCTTCCGTTGCGACCGGCAGGTGACGTCAAGCACGAGCAAGAGCTACATGGACTAGGACTACGAGCAATAACTATAACAACATAAACATAGCGTAAGTACTGAACATAATAAATATAATTGAATTGAATAAATATATAAATATAAAATTACACAGAAGGACAAATAATGAAAAATTCTGAAATGTAGGTGATTATTATAGTGAGTGTGAGTGGTTTAATTTATTCTTAGATGGCACTAGTGTCATTTCTTAAAAGTTCTTGGCTCTTTTGATGTTCAACCATAAATTTCTTAAGTGTAAGCCTAAAATCGTTTAAATATTTTACAGTAAAGTTCTTTTCCTAGGAGGTCAAGCACTAGGAGGCGCCGGACACGGGAGTGTCTGAAGCTCTTAACTAGGGAGGGTCTCCTGAGGAGTCAATGCCTTGGTGTCCAGGGTATCACTTCGGAGGTGGGGAGGGGGACGAGCCCCCTCCTGAGATGGATCTGGCTGCGGACAGCGGCGTGGTGGGGTTGCGGAGAGTACGAGCGGCCCCGTGACCCCGCCACTGCCGGGATGGACACCGTGGGGGATTAGTCGGTAGGGGTGCCCTTCTGGCACCGAGTCCGACATACCCCGCTTCGTCTCCACTGGGGTGGAGCGCGGATGTGTAAATGCATTTCCCCACGAAAACAAAAAAAGTTAAGTTCTTTTCGAATTACAGTAGAACGCCGATTATCCGAACGCCGATTCACCGAATCGCCAATTATCCGAATGGGTCCTAAGCGTAATTTAAAAAATTAAAACCAAGTAATTTTTGTTTTGTTGTAACAAGTTGGATCTCGTTGGAGTCCAGATATATGTCAATTGTTATGGTTGAAAGCTAGAGACAAGACACTACATCAACTACATGTGTGAATTTTTATGTGTACTTTGTATTTTTGTTAACACGTTGAACGCCGAGGGAAAAATCGAGTATTCCCGTTCAGGCCATGGCGCTCACCGGTGAGCCTTACCATACTGAACCATTCAGGCCACGGGGGTCACCCGTGAGCCGAGTGGGAGGTTCAATGTAAACGCTTCCCACAAGCCGAAAAGAGCAGCTACCAAACAAAACGCGTATGGAAGTGAGCCGTGTGGCCCTGTAGCACAATCGGACAGCGTGGTTTTCAAATCCAGTTGAAACTCACATTTTTATCAAGGTTGTTGTTATGATACTAGGGTTGGTCAACGATTTGGTCTAATTACATGCAACGGTATAGTACAAAATATTTTTTTTAAATTACAAACTTCTCAAAGTTATTTATGAAGATTAATAATCACAATGGCACTTTTTTTCAATTTCACATTAGTTAAAATAATTAATCATTTTTATAAGAAACCTAAAAATTACCGATGAATTCGGTTAAAACAAAGTAAACAAAATAGCTCCAGAGCCAGGAACAAATTTGGTCAATCATTTACTCCCAGACGAAAACTCGTACAAAATATGATTATGATAGATTTATCATAAATTATTGTGGTCGTCAGCAGCGAATCCGGTGGTGGGTTTAGCAGTATTATATAGATTATACACAAAAGCGTTCGAATGTGTTAGGTAGAGTTGCATGCATTGCAGGAAATGGTGCTCACTCATCAGGGATCAGGGAGGCTGTGAGAGAGAGATTCGAAGATGTTCGCAGATGGCTAAAGGAGCAAAGAGCAACGATGAATAGAATTAAGAAAAACAGAAATGTCTCTAAAAACACTAAAATGAGACTTGTGCGATGTATCGTGTTCTCAATTTCTTTACGGCTCCGAGGATTTTGACCATGAGGTCAATACGAGCAGTGGACAGAAGAAACAAAGAGAAAAGAAGAAGCCTTTGAAATGTGGTGCTGGAGGAGAATGTTGCGCATATCATGAACAAAACGTACCAACAAATCTATTTTCAGCTAACTCAACGTCAAGTCACGGTTATCCACAATCTGATACCAAAGAGTTCTGAGCTACTTTGGTCATATTGCCCG
Organism: Peribatodes rhomboidaria; assembly: GCA_911728515.1. Classification (NCBI taxonomy): domain Eukaryota; kingdom Metazoa; phylum Arthropoda; class Insecta; order Lepidoptera; family Geometridae; genus Peribatodes; species Peribatodes rhomboidaria. The sequence goes on along the minus strand of OU452196.1, from coordinate 1,907,877 downwards.
GAGGCAACCAGATAATCTTGACAAGCTGGTTATTGTAGGAAAGATAGAGGGCAAGAAGAGACCAGGGGGTCAACCGCCGACCCGATGGTCCGACCAAATAAAGACGATTACAGCTCTCCGTTACTAAATATTAGTAGCCCTGAAACAAACCGACAGCAGAGTGGTTTGGCAGCAGCTAGTCAACGCCGCGGTGAAGGCATTTCAAGATGGGCACGACCTTCAGTAACGAAGAGCATGAAGAAGAAGAAGCCTCCCAAACACGTAGAAAAAAAAACAGTCATTTCCTTCCGATTGAAAATTGTGTTGTGTTAAAGCTTTCAAACCCGAAAAAAAAGTCAGCTGGCTGTATAAATATCGTCAGCTGATGCCCTGATGATTGCAAAGCAGGAGCTACGCAAGAGCTTCTATCGCCTATTTGAATGCATCAACTAACCAGTTTTTCCTTGGCATACTGCTAGGCTTTTTACAAGCTTTCATTCAATGGCCCAATCAAGTGGCTAAGTGCGTAAAATGCCCCGCCAAACAAATAAACAAGCCTGCATTTGACCTGCCGTGTTATTATTTTTGTATGTACGAGTATGTTTGTATAGGTCACATGAGAACCACTTCCTGAAGTTCGATTGCACTGGAATTTGGTATACTTGCGTATCTTCGGTGCCAATTTAATATGGACCATGAGCAATGAGCTTCATGGTCTGATGATGGAGTCGGAGGATGTTTATAACTTTTCTATAGTCAATCGTTTCCATTACTAGCTTTTAAGAAGTGTACATCTGACGAATGTAGATGATGGTGAAGTTAACAGCCGAACCGTGAGCTGGTCAAAGTGAGTTCCCACTAGGCTTCATGATAAATCTTAATCGTTGTACGAGTTTTCGTCCGGGAGGAAATGATTGACTAAATTTGTTCCTGGCTCGCGGGCTAGACTCGATCGCTGTCCGGGGAACGAATGCACGGGGTGAGCCGCGCGGTGACCCCGCGGCCTCCGAGAACGGAAATTTAAAAATCGTTCGTAGAAGGCCACGGGACTCACCCGTGAGCCTTATGCTATATCTCTAAAACTAGGCGGTAAAAGTAGCTAATTTTTATTTTCCATACGAATTATCGCATTTTATATACTTTGTGATAAAAATCTCAAGTTGATAAAAATTACGGATTACCTGATTTTGGCTTGGCCCGAACGGAAAGGTACGCTAGGCTCACCGGTGGGTCCTATGGCGTGCAACGTGTTAACCGACAAACTGCGGAGACTGCGTCTGTCTGGGAGACGCCTTATCGTCAGATTATCGGTTAATTAGCATTTTCTATTACCCGTCGCATTACCGCTCAATATTTCTACAAAATATTGTAAGATAAATATCGTGAATAATATACGAAGGCCGCAATTTCTATTATCATATAATTTTTGGAGCTAAACTATAATTGGAGCTAGACTGACAGCTTCTCGGTCTAGCCTCAAAACAAAAAAAAGTGGTTAAAATTCGAATTTCGCGCTATGAGCGAAACGAATCACTTGAAATAAAGAAATTTAAATTCTGGTTATAAATAGAACGAGCGCTCTGTCAAGTCCTTGAAGTAGTTCTCAAAATGTATAAATACAGAGTTTACCAGACATCAAAAGCAGTTGAAAATTGTATCTCTTACCAGATACATTGGGTCATTGGGCATTGAGCGTTCAAATTGAGCAGTTAAAGATCCAATTCCGACGAACAACCTTCATTTATTTTACTGACATTTTGGAAGTCCATTGAAATCTGTCGAAAGTTATCAAGATGGTGAAGAATTGCTGCGCTTGGCTGCTGGTCTGCGTTTCGTTGTTGCTGATAGTTTCGTCTTTGGATGGAGCCGAACTGGGTGATCACTGCACAAATAACAATGGTTGCAGAGGAATTAATTGTGGCTATAGAAAGGAACCTAGTTGTAATGTAGTTTCTAAATTATGCGAATGTATTGGAGAATTTGATTTTTTAAAAAAATAAAAATAAAATAAAATAAAAAATTTATTAATTGCCAAAACCTATGAGTTAATAACACATTAAAGAAAACTATAAGTACTTATATCATTACACCTAAACTGAGTATAATTAAAAAATTTAAATACATAAACTGTTTTGTCAATTGGAGTAGGCTCAGTACTGTTCTGAGTAGACGAGGTCCACGCAGAGCTGGTTTTCAGCCTACCCCATTGCTTGAGCTAAGATGTTTGTCAAGCGTGGTGAACATGTGGCTATAGCGGGTTTTCTTCATCAACATAGTTGCAGGTGCCTATTTTTATACATCTAAATTATTATATTTAACAAATTGAACAATTTTTATTAATAATGCATTTATTTTATGACAAACTAGCTGCGCCCCGCGGTTTCACCCGCGGTCCCACAGGAACTGTTTATTTTTCGGGATTAAAAGTACCCTATGTCGTTTTCTGCAGACAACATGTATGCAAAATGTCAGGACGATTAGTTGAGTAGTTGAGACGTGACAGTTAAAGATCCAATTCCGACGAACAACCTTCATTTATTTTACTGACATTTTGGAAGTCCATTGAAATCTGTCGAAAGTTATCAAGATGGTGAAGAATTGCTGCGCTTGGCTGCTGGTCTGCGTTTCGTTGTTGCTGATAGTTTCGTCTTTGGATGGAGCCAAACTGGGTGATCACTGCACAGATGACGATGGTTGCAGTGGAATTAATTGTGAATTTGGATACCATTGTGTTGTAACTTCTAAAATTTGTGAATGTTATAAAGAACCGTTCTTATCCGGCGGTGACTATTAGGAATTATTTTAAATTACAAAAATTCCGGCAGCAATTTTTTTGCTGCAACCTATGATGGGGGTCACAGGTAGTCTAAATCCAAAATGGCGACCAAATTCGCCGGTGCGTTAGCCGCCATCTTTAATTTAAGGGGGAATGGTTTCTGCTGACGAAAATATTATTTTTATTACCCATTAAATACGAGGTAGTTTTAGCCCCTTGTATAACAATCTAGTATTTTGTCTCAATATATTTCGCGTGAGGTTTGGGCATAATTTTGTACCACTATTGTTTAATTATTTACTAGAATATGTAATAAATTTTAAGAAGACTTTCTTGTTTATATAAACAAGAATATTTTACATATATAAAGAATAGGCATTGCTAATCTTACTGTTCTGTATCACCTTCTTCCATTGTACACGTACTTACTTAATGTATTTGTTCTTATAAATAAATAAATAAATTAACAAATAATATTTGTTTTTGAAAACCTTATTGTGCATCAAAGAAGTAGGAGGAAATAAAAAAAATTAGGCCTTCAAACGGGGCTGAAAAATGCTATTTCAAATAAAGCACAACAAAACCTTTTTTTAAGCTAGGAAAATCCTTTTATAGGTTCAACTACCGGCTCCCCGTTATGGGGTACTTCCACATTTGGTGGCCTATCACCTATAAACCCTAAGGATCCAACTCAGCACAAAATATCGAGGCTCCGGGGACGCTTCCAGTCTTCCGCGACCCTGACAGCGCAAGCCCTTTCACACACTCCTCAACCTTGCGCTCTCTCCCTCTCGATGACGATGTGCTGAACCACCAGACACATCGTCATCATCCACCTGCTCGGGGACCAACTCAGCCAATGGGCGCCAGCCACCCACCAGGCACCCGTATCTAGGCACCCATGGGCCCCATACGACGGGTCATGTAAGTAACCCTGCTCGTACCATTTCGGCCGCAAAGGATAGGGAGAGCGGCAGCAATACGCCAACACGCCTCTTCCCTGCGGCTCCACTGCGTCCGTCATCATGACGGTGGTGGTGACCCGGCTTCGGTTACAGTGTCTCCCATACGACCCGTATCGACTGCCTCGGTGGCTCAGTTGGTAGTGAACCTGTGCTTGCTGAGCTTGGGGGCGTGGGTTCGATTCCCACCTAGGGCAAACATTTATGTGATGAACATTTGTGTTTGTTCTATGTCAGGGTGCTAATACCTATTTAAGTATGTATATAAAAATATCTAAGTATGTATATCAGTCCCTGGCAGCCATAGTATAGTACAAGCTTTGCTTAGTTTGGGGTCAGGCGACCGTGTGTGGAAGTGTCTCGAATTTATTATTTATTTATTGTTATTACGGCACTGCAGTCGGCCTTAGTTGGTAAGAGAAACCGAGTTGGGGCCGCCTCATGCGGCCTAAATATTGTGGGCCCAGGTCAGACCCTGGAAAGCCTCAAGAACCTCGGGAACCCACAAGGGAGAGGGGGGGGGGGGGGCGGGAGTTGGGCAGCATTTTATAACTTGAACCCAAGCTAAGACAGTTAACAAAGTTCGTTGACTCTTCGGCCGTCTGAACAAGGGTTGTAAACATTTTTCACACAAATTATATCTTTTTGCAATAATAATGATCTTGCTTTTGGCGCAACCTGTAGTGTTCTCAAAAATAAAATATGTCGTAGAAATCAGCAGAATTGCATAGCAGGATTTTTAAGTTACTAGGATTACAGATAGGTACTATTACAGCAAATAATACTAATACATATAATTTGGTACATTTAACTTTTTTAGTAATTTTTCAAAACATGTATTTAGTAATATGGAAAGTAGTAAAAGTTGTAAATAAACTAAAGACTTGCTACAAATAAATATACCTAACAGCCTACCTTATTATATGAAAAATAAAACAGTCACGAGTCCACTGTAATGGTGATCTTATTGTTTAATCACACCATCTCATTTATTCATAGTGTTACGAGCGGGGTTGGATAAAAGGAATGAAACGTCGATGTATCCGAAGATTCTCTTTATTCACCAGTTACACATACACACAAACACTGTTACACTACACTAGACACTTGCACTATAACACTCTGAACACTACTCGTTCAATCACTTCGATGTTAGCACTGTGAACGCGTAATCAAAACTGACTGCCGAGTCGTCGGTCGTCCGCGTATTTATACAATTTTAAGATATCCAGAGCATTCGATTTAACAATAGCGCAAACACACAAAAAGTTGTTTATCACGCGGAGCCACGCGTTCATTCTAGAACATTCGGACAGTACAAAAGATTGAAGTAAACACCCTATTATTCAATAGATAAAAACATCATAAAAACGGTGCACAATAATTGCTTTCCAGAAATATTTCTTTTGTTCCGGATTTAACAATGGAACGCGCGGCTCGAGCGGCTACTATTGTCTAATCTGCGTTACCTATCGGTAGTCGTAAACAACATTGCCACAGATTAGCGTATAGTTTCTTCGTCTGCTGCGACTAGCGCAACACTACCCCCTCCCAAGACATGCTCGTCCCGAGCATCGTTAGTCCCGTGATATCGAGCCAGTCGATCAACATGGACAATCTTAGGTGCGCCTCGCTGACCCTTCTGTATGCGGTACGTGACGTCGTTGATCTTGGTCACCACACGGTACGGTCCATCCCATTTAGGTTGCAGCTTTGGAGATTTTCCTTTCTTGCGTACAGGATTATGAAGCCATACTAGCGATCCTTCATCAAACCCAGGGTCGTTGAACTTCCTGTCATATCGAGTCTTCATCTTTTCCGATGCTTGTTGGCCAGAATTTCTAACAAGTTCGTAGATGTCGTTCATCTTATTCCGTAGATCCCTGGCGTACTCGTTTATTGGTTGTGGCGAGTCTGGTGGAATACCGGTTATTAAATCTGCAGGCAACCGCAACTCTCTTCCAAAGTTTGCAAAGGCAGGAGTGACGTTTGTGCTCTCGTGAACAGCACTACGGTACGACAGTAGAAATGGCTGGATGTGCTTGTCCCAATCTCGCTGATTGTTTTCGACCACTTTTGCTAGATGGGTCACAAGAGTGCGGTTGTACCGTTCCACCATTCCGTCGGACTGTGGGTGGTATGACGTAGTCCTTGTTTTGTGAGCACCCATCACTTGACACACCTCCTTAAACAGTTGAGATTCGAAATTTCTTCCCTGATCGCTGTGAATTTCTAGTGGTACTCCAAAACGGCAGAACACTTCATGCACTAATTTGTCGGCTATTGTAGGAGCCTCTTGATTCGGAATTGCAAAGACTTCTGGCCACTTGGTAAAATAGTCCATAACCACCACGAAGTACTTGTTTCCGTTATCAGTAACAGGAAATGGACCCGCTACGTCTAATGCTATCCGTTCCCACGGTGCTCCAACATTATACAACTTCAATGCTCCTCTGCTACGGGTGTGTGGGCCTTTAACTGCAGCACAACTTGTACATTTCCGTACCCAGTCCTCTACGTCATCTCTACAATTTATCCAGTAAAACCGTTCTCGTATCTTTAGCAGGGTCCGTTTTACTCCCAGATGTCCTCCTGAGTAACCATGGTAAAGATGCAAAACATCAGGTACCTTGGCTTTAGGTACAATCATTTGTAGATGACAGCGATTGCCTCGTGTATTTTCCCATTTGCGGCACAATACTCCTTCGTGGATAAGAAGGCTGTCCCATTGTGCCCAATAACTCTTCGTCGTTATGCTCATGCCAGCGACATCACTCCAATTTGGCTTAGAGGCACCAGACTTCATCCACTCGAAAATTGGCTTTATGTCCGTGTCATCTTGTTGTGCTATCTGGAGGGTTTGCTTCCATTCATCACTAAGATCTGTTTTGAGCATCCTGACGGGTACAATTTCCTTAGACTCTTGCTTTAGACAATGCTTACAGTCTTCCAGGCAAGGCCTTCTAGACAATGCGTCCGCGTTACCATGTGCTCTGCCACTGCGATGCTCCGCTTTGAAATCAAACTCCTGCAGCTGCTCAATCCATCTTGCTACTTGTCCTTCAGGGTCTTTGAATTGAAGCAACCAAGTTAATGCAGCGTGATCAGTTCTCAGGCGGAATTTTCTTCCCAGCAGGTATTTGCTAAAATGTCGCAAAGTCTTCACTACTGCCAGCAATTCTCTCCTTGTCACGCAGTAATTTCTTTCTGGTTTGGATAAGGATTTGCTGTAGTAAGCTATCACAACCTCTTGATCTCCTTTTCGTTGTGATAGTACGCCGCCTATACCAATATTACTGGCATCGGTGTCAACGATGAATTCATTCTCGATGTCTGGGAATCCAAGGATTGGTGTTTCACACAGGTGCTTCTTCAGTTCTCGGAAAGCGGTGTCGCAGTTTTCATCCCAGTGGAAGAGTCGTTTTTCTTCAGTTAGTCTATGCAATGGTTTTGCTATATCAGAGAAGCCCTTCACAAATCGTCGGTAGTAGGAGCATAGACCCAAAAATGATCGGATTTCCTTCTTGTCTTTTGGAACCGGCCAATCCTTAACTGCGCTGATTTTCTCTGGATCTGTCCGCACACCATCTTCAGAAACAACATGGCCCAAAAAGTTAACTCGTCGTTTGAAGAATGAGCATTTCTTCGGGCTCAACTTAAGGTTGGCTGCACGAATTTTCGTCAACACTAGTTCCAGATTTCTGAGATGGTCTTCAAAGGTTTTTCCCACAATTATGATGTCATCTAAATAGACCAGGCAAGCGTCTCCAATCAACCCTGCAAGCACTAGCTCCATTAATCTTTCAAAAGTTGCAGGGGCATTGCACAATCCGAATGGCATCACATTGAATTGCCAAAGCCCTTTTCCCGTAGAAAATGCCGTTTTCTCTTTGTCTTTAGGGTCAATTTCCACTTGCCAGTAACCACTTTTCAAGTCCAAAGTTGTGAACCACTTCATTCCCGTCAGCGTATCCAATGTGTCATCAATTCTGGGCAGAGGGTAACTGTCTTTCTTAGTTACATCGTTCAGTCGTCGGTAGTCCACACAAAACCGCATACTGCCATCTTTCTTCTTTACCAGCACCACAGGAGAGCACCATGGACTGGATGAGGGCTCTATGATCTCGTTTTTCGCCATATCCTCAATCATGGTCTCCACTTCCTTTTCCTTAGCAACTGGTATTCTTCGTGGCCGCTGGCGTATCGGTTGCTGGTCCCCTGTATTTATCGTGTGCTTTACTAGGCCAGTTTTTCCATTGTCCGCATCGGTCGAAGCAAAAATATCGGCGTAATGCAGTAACATCTTCTTTGCCATTAAACGCTCCTTTCCAGTAAGATCCTTACAATCTTCTAAAAGCGTGGACACGTCGTAATTCTCACGAGGTACCCTTTTGCTCGGTAGTTCTTGACATCCGCGCATCCAATCTACTTCCTCGCAAGTGCCCATTACGGTTCCACCTTTTATGAGATGCTCCTCATTACTGGGATTTAATACACGCACTACGCCAGTATTAGTTGTCCTTACTAGAGTCCGTGCCACTATCCATGGATGATTATTTTCCAATTGTTCAATCAGCACACATCGTCGTTGGTGTCTTAGCTTTGGTGGTAGTCTTACTACCACAACGGTTTCCGACTTCGGTGGAAGGATAGTCCTCCTCAGACAGTACACTTTTCCTGCTGTAGCACCTTCCATAAAGATCTCTTCTGATCCACACTTTAAGATTCCTTGATTGACATCGATCTCACAATGATGTTCTCGCATAAAGTCGAGTCCCAAAATGCAATCATCGACTATATCAGCTACAATCACTTTGTGTTGGAAAGTCTCCTCACCCAGCGTCAATGCCACTGATTCTTCGCCTCGGACGGGTATGTGCTGACCGGTCGCTGTCAGGAGTTGAACTTTGTTGCAGCCCCGAAAATCTTGAAGGTAACGTTTAGCAAATCGGGAACTAATCACTGTTCGAGATGCTCCAGTATCCAAAGTCAGCTTGCAGGGTGTTCCGTTAATTTCACCTTTGATGATGAGGCTGTTTCCATCTTGAACTTGTGAGATCGAAACCTTCGGGGCCTTTAAAGAATCAGCCAGGACTCGCCCCTTGGTCCTGACGTCTATTCGTTTTCGTCGCTGCTGTGAGACATCGTTATCCACTCGTTCCTCAACTTGACGATAGTCCTTCCTTTGTCGTAGCTCCGTACAGTTGCGCGATAGATGGCCTCTTTCTTCGCAGTTGTGACATCTAGGGCTTAACCAAGAACGATTTTGGAATGATTCGCTCACTTCCCTGATGCGTTTGGTTTCTCCCATTAGATTTCTTACGGCTTCCACTTCCAAAGCGTGAGCTAAAGCGTCCTTCAGAGATTTGTGATGTCGAAGCTGTACTGCTACCCTCACTTCACTGTCACGTATTCCATCGGCGAATGCTTCAACCAGCTGCTCGTCGTTGGGTGTAGGTGAAGACTGGTGAGCCTTTCTAAATAGTTTTTCTATCTCGAGAGCCCACTCTTGCAGATTTTCTCGGCGGCCTTGAACTCTGTTTTTCATTTGTGCTCGAAAGACATGCTCTAGGTGTTCGTCTCCGTAACGACTTTCCAAAGTTTCTAGAAGCTTCTCATAAGTGACGTCCTTGCCCAGTGCTTCAAGCACAGTCAAAGCCTGGTCGCGGAGGCTTACTGTGAGAGCAGTCATGGCTTGCTTCTTATTCCATCCATTGGCTTCGACTATGGCATCAAATTGGATTTTGTAGGCTGACCACGAGGAACTTCCGTCGAAAGGTGTCACCTTGAATCCATGTGTTACAGGTGCAGAAAACACAGGAGCTGCTATTCCATTTCCAGACTTGAGAACATTTAAAGATTTTCTCACGTCAGCGATCTGTGTCTCAGCCTCAAAGATGCGAGTTGAGTAGTCCTTGATAGCGATGTCATGTTCTTTTACGGTGGTTTCATGCTGGTCAACTTGGTCCTTTAACTCTTTGAACTCAGTCTTCAATGATGTCCGCAGGCTAGTTATCTCTTCTTTCAGTTGACGAGCATTCTCCTCCAGACGACGAGCATTTTCTTCCTGTCCTTCCTTCAGCTGGAGAGTAATTCCTTGGAGCATTGCCATCATGGTAGTCATGTCGATTGAAGTAGGTGTGGCAGCTGATACTGAAGCCGCTCCCAAATTCTCTGATCGATCGTCAGTCGTTGGTTCACTCACATCAACCAAGAACGAGCTGTTTCCGAACCGCCTCTGGTCAACGTCTTCCTGTCGCCGTGTCTGATCCTCTAGCCGGCGTGCCTCCTCTTGTCGGCGTTGGCTCCTGGTGCGAAGCGAATCGTCGTCGTGCGGAGTTATCGGCATTTTCCTTTTATCCCACTTCTGACACCAAATGTTACGAGCGGGGTTGGATAAAAGGAATGAAACGTCGATGTATCCGAAGATTCTCTTTATTCACCAGTTACACACACACACAAACACTGTTACACTACACTAGACACTTGCACTATAACACTCTGAACACTACTCGTACAATCACTTCGATGTTAGCACTTTGAACGCGTAATCAAAACTGACTGCCGAGTCGTCGGTCGTCCGCGTATTTATACAATTTTAAGATATCCAGAGCATTCGATTTAACAATAGCGCAAACACACAAAAAGTTGTTTATCACGCGGAGCCACGCGTTCATTCTAGAACATTCGGACAGTACAAAAGATTGAAGTAAACACCCTATTATTCAATAGATAAAAACATCATAAAAACGGTGCACAATAATTGCTTTCCAGAAATATTTCTTTTGTTCCGGATTTAACAATGGAACGCGCGGCTCGAGCGGCTACTATTGTCTAATCTGCGTTACCTATCGGTAGTCGTAAACAACATTGCCACAGATTAGCGTATAGTTTCTTCGTCTGCTGCGACTAGCGCAACAATAGTATTAATAAAATAAATTCAGTAATATCTCCCTATCCGACAACTGTTCCTTGAGGGACAACTGTTGCTTAGCTCACAACTGCTTTATCCGGGACAACTGTTCCCGGCTTGACATTCGCTCCGGAACTGATAACTGCATCTTTCCCAATAACTGAGTTATCTCCAACTGTTGCTCCCGCCTTGATAACAGCTCTCTCTTGAACTTTTACTTTTTTCCCGACATTGGCTGCTTCAATTACTACATCGGATTCGGTAATTGTTCTTTCACCAATAATTGCACTTGCACCAATAACCACTTTGGGTCCAATAACTACATCGTTTCCGATACGTGCTAAGTTATTGATGACTGCGCTGACTTTTACTAAGACCCTTTCTCCGAGAGTGGCTGATCCGATAACTGTTGCCGTTTCAATTTCTGATCCCTTTCCGATTACTGCGTCGTCCGCGACAACTGTTCCTGGCGCGATTGTTACGCCTGGTCTATCCACAGCTCTTTTGTCTGTTAATAACGAACTTGGATTGGAAATAATGAAATTTGATGGACGATTGAACAGTGAATTCAATCAATACACGGAATGTTGAAATTTTCGGAAGCAAAATTTGAACATTTACCCTTTTAGCAATTAACGTTGTATGGCCTGGAAATATTTTCGCAGTCGTTTGTCTTTTTCGTTCGAGTTCAAAAATGTTTAAGAAAGAAAAAGACAAAACACTGTATAGCTACTCCGACGCTTTACGACGTTTTTGCTAAGGAGGTTACAGTGTAAAATAAAGGTAAATCACGCTTTGAAATCTCGGAAACGGACTGTTCAACAGCGAGCGATTGTTTCGCCAGACGCTTTCATCGGACCAGGATCAACTGTCGAAGTAGGAGCGATCTTAGAAGTCTTTGCCACTCTTGGAAACGGAGTATTTGTTGGTAGAGGAGCAATCATCCAGCGGGAAGCACACATCGGAAGTAATGCAGTAATTGGATCAGGATCAATTATTGGACCAAGAGCAGTCATTGGTCAAGGAGTAAATATTGGATCAGGATCAATTATCAGCGCTGAAGCGTATGTCAGACCGGGAACAATAATCGCACCAGGATCAATCGTTTAGGGAGGATATTACCAGACTGTTGTGTAATGTACATAAGAGATTGTGTGATAAAACAATAAAATTAATATAAAGAAAAAATAGATTAAAATAGATGATTCGTGACTGTTTAATTATTCATTTAAGAGGGCCGCGACGCTCTGAAATTTCCATACAAACGCGCTTCTCAAATTTCTTGAAAACATTTGTCAGATTATGATGAAACTTAGCACGTACAATTAAATTGACAATATCTCCGCCCCTATGTTCTTGGTTCCTTTAAAAAAACGTTCTCAAGCTAAAATAGAGCTATGAAAAAATTCCGCACTTGTACAAGGTCATTTTTGACTAATTTATTCAATAGATTAGACAAAGCAAATCAAAAATCCCTTTACATAGGGAGGTTGTCTACATAATTACTAGCTTTTATATGAATCCATAATACAAGGGACATTCTTAGTTATTTAGAAATGATTAGAGAAGTGCAAAGGTCATACAAAATAAATAAATTCCACTTTGTCACTCTGTAAGTAACTTTAAAGGCTCGTCAGTATCTTTACTTGCTCTCTTCGCTCGTCATCTTCTAGACGAAATGGTTATGGAAAAACTTAAGCCACTTAAGTAGGCAGGTCGTGCGTAGGTGTGGTGTATGTCACAGCGGGAATCGTTGTACCGCCATGCCAGGAGCAGTTGTCCCGTAAAGAGCCTGCTACACGGTCGACTTCTACGGCCCGACAAAGGAGACCATAGTCGGCGAAAGATATATGTATGTAGCTGTACCAAAATTTAAAGAAAAAAATAAAGAAACAATTGATTTTATCGAAAAAGACACTACAACAACAAAAAACAAAATCTCTATTTATAAAAATGAATAATTATTTCCCTTGGTCATCGCATCACACGTGAACAGGGGGGCTATTCCTGCGCGTGAGATGAGATGAGATTTTATCTTGGTCACTCTCACACCTATGACATTTTAAATGAGAGCAACAAGGACGAAAAAAGGTGAGATGAGAATCTCAAATCTCCGAATAGGGTCCCAGATGGAACATTTTCGCTTTTTTTTTTGTTGTGTTTATTATTGCCAGGAGAAGGATCTTATGAAAGAAAAAAAATTAAGATATTATCCCAAAAAAAAATAACAGTTCCTGTGTTTTATTATGGAAACTGACGTGGTTTTCACACATTATGATTTAAAACAGTTCCTGTGGTACGCGGGTGAAACCGCGAGGCACAGCTAGTACATAATAAAACAGTAACAGTTACGTATTTAAAAACTAGCATTACAATGTCGTATTGTATAGAAAGAAAGTCTGACACGTTCAGGCAATGTAATAATACATGAATAATATAATGAATTATCCTACTTCCTATCCTACTTAAAAACGCGAAAGTTTGTAAGAATGGATGGATGGATCGATGTTTGTTACTTTTTCACGCACGAACGGCTGAACAGAACTGGATAAAATGTAGCACGGAGATAGATTATAGTCTAGAATAGCACATAGGATACTTTTTAACCGCGGGGCGCAGCTAGTAAGACATAAATGTACATATTTATGTCTTACTTTGCCTTTGCATTAAGGTTGTATACAGAATCATTTGTTAGTAGTTAAAAATTGTTTTGAAAATCAACGGCACGTTGATCAAAAGATTTTGTAGTCTACTATCGCAGGCGACCACCAACAAACCACTCTTAAACAAGCAGTGATATCATTCTTTCTATAGATAGTGTTTAACCAGCCAACCATAACTAAGTGAAGTGACAATTTAAGTGACATGTGTTAGTGTCTGAATCGATATAAATATTTTTCAACCAGACCGACTCTTGGTAATAAGCATATGTTTTAAAATGGCAAAATAAACTTTGGTGTTAACGTTAACAATTGTATTAAGCTACCGTAACTCATGTGAGTAAAAGATAAAATTGTAAAGCTTAGAACAGTTGAGCATATTTAAATTCAAATTAAAAATTCATTTATTCCTTAGACATAGTCATACGCACTTAGAATCGTCAGTTCGTACAATATATTTATAATTCAATTCCAAATCTAAGCTTATATTTATACATTACTTAGTTATTATCATTAACTAGAGTTTGCCCGCGGCTCTGCCGGCGTGGAATCTATTGCATAGCAATTAATTACCTATTATGTAAATCCATTCAGTAGCTTTAGTGGTTAAGTAACAGTTACCTACTAAATTATAAGTACAGTGATGTAAATAATAAAATGTTCAGCAAAAACATAAGTATTCTTGTTTTTAAAATGATACAAATACATCTAAGAAACGAATACGTACACAATATATAGGTAAATTTTAAAATATAATTAAGAAATTAAAATATATTGATAGCCTAGTTGGAGAAGGTCCGCCTCTCAAGCCAGAGGGAGCGGGTTCAAACCCAGCCGATGACACGCACCAATGTGTTCATTGTGTGAACGTATGTGTGTATTGTAACTATGTCATCTGCTACATAAATTGAGCCCGGTGTATGGCGACAGGCTCGCCCCCTTATACATTTGAGACTGAATGTCGTCCGGCGAAGTGTGGATGTTGTATTACACCTCTTCTAGCCCCTTCGAGGGAAATGCGTGACGCTATGTTATGTCATGTTTATTTCACAATTATCGGTAGCTTACAATAACTACATCGAGAAGGTAGGTTTCCAAATGACACCTCAATATGCAAGCCACAAATTCGCTAAGTGTGCTGTATTTATTTGCCTTATCACGCACACAGACGCAGACATAATGTGGTTAGGTGGTTAAAATATAATCTTCCTGTAAGATGATTAATTGGTTGATTTCTTCCATTTCAATTGCGAAAAGCCTGGTACCGTTACTTAGTCCTTCTTTTATTACCAAAAATTTTCAGTAACATAATAATTGCACCAACTTTCAAATAAAGGCATACTTACCAGATGAATTAAAATTCAAAACAAACATCGAAATTGTTTTTTGTTTCTCTAAGCAGTGTTGCCACATCATATTTTCGAAAACGCAGTGCTGTCTTCATTAATATACAGTTTAGCGAGAAAAGTACACTGTTTGATGAAACAAACACCTGTACAAAAAAGAAGTTATTGTTTTCCTAAGTAATTTAATATTCTCAAACTAATATTTCAGCATCTTAAACCGATTATTCTACTTAAAATCTTATCTCTTTGCAAGACCATGACTTCGACTTGACTCTGAATACAACACTTACTTAAGCCTTGAATATTCGCCAAATGCGTCTATTCAACTCGTAATAGTGAAGAAGCTACGGACCCTACCGATATGAAAAAAATATCACCAATAAGATCATTCTGTTACCTATTAATTAGTCTAATTAAAATTTTATATTACTTACTAGATTGCGAGTAAAAAAATATTAAATGAACGTTGTTTTCGTTCTCATGGCGTGCAATACCGTGCTTACGGAGATTACGTTACTATATATTTTTACACCTTCGGATAGGAAATTAAAAATATGATTGATCGTTCTTTTACCATATTTTTAGAGCTAAAATTGAGTTAGTTTAGTAATATTTTGTGTTATTTTGAAGTATTTCGTCAGATCACGTGACCACTGACACCCGCGAGCTCCTTTGCGGGGGACGGGCCAGTCGGCGCCAGCGCCTCACGAAGGAAGGACGTACTCGCCTTGCCGAAAAATATTTTCGCATTTTTTTTCTATTTGTACGTAAATCATCAATTAAACAGTGCTTAATTATCCAGAGCCAATCAAAAAAAGTAGTTTTTCAAGACATTTGATAAGTTTTTAGTGACTTTACTACTAGTGAAAATATTTGGACAATAATTGATCGCGTTGTGAGTAGAGGGTACAGAAGGTTGATCCGATGAAAATGGGAGATGTCACCAAGGCAGCTAGGCGTAACAAAAAAATTGGACTCCAACTAGGTAGCTAAGTGGTAAGTACCTACCTACCTATTAATATTTAATTACCACATAAATATTTTTACCCGTTTGTTCTTATTGTGTAGACTGAAGTGACTAACCCTAGTGTCTGAGTTTTTAGTGGCATATGATTCGGTCTGACGTTTGTTTTCCTGATAAAAATACTTAATAGAAAACTACAGACGTGTCCTCCGACCTATGTTAACTCTCAGGGCTTCACCGTCCATTACACCTTATTGCGATGATTGTTGGATTTACCCGCCGACGCTGTGCGACCATGAACCTTATTTTGCTGTGATACGAGCCGCGGTCGCGCAGCGTCCTGCTGTACTACAATCATCACGCCACGGCACGGGCCCCATTGTACATGTTGCTCATGATAATTATCCAAGTGCAAGACTTGTCAGAACTGTGTTTTTTTTCTTGTTATGTACAAATGTACCTATATGTGTCATATTAGTACATTGCACAGGGTTATCGGTATAGGGTGTACTAAGCCAAACGGGGCTCATTGTACTCTTCATTATAAACAACGATTACTTTTTAAACTTTTTTATTTGTAAATTAAATCGGGGAAAAAAGCATCTGCTTACATTTTGTCGACGATCGATGAGCTTTTTGTATGAAACAGCTGTTTTTTTTCTCGTGATTTCATTTGATTCAATTATTCACAAAAATTATACTAAGGTCAATATACCTAAGCCATTTCAAATTGAAGCTGTGGCATACTTGCTGATGCCCCAACACCTAGTTAATAACATAGAAATGGGGAGTATTCTATAGTTAATAATAATAAATAATCCTTCTTGAACAATCGGGGAAAATAAAATAATGATAATTATTTTGTGTACTTACGATGTCAATATCAGAAAGCGGTCGTTGCGTGCGAACGGTGTAAATGACTAATACTATTTTTTGTTTTTGGTATAGCACATTTCCTAAACTAACCTACCTAAACTAGAAACAATCACATTTTTATGTTATAGCTGACCAACCACGGTCCGCAATACATTATTATTTTTAGCAGTGTAGTGAGCATATTTTTCTAACTTATCCTGGTTTGTTAACCGACTTCAAAAATTAGGACGCACTCAATTATTACATTGTATAAATTTTACTAAATGTTTGTTGCAGCATAACTTCGTCATTTATTTTTTATTTGAAAGAATATGCTTACTAACACTCTGATCAGTCACTTTGAATAAAGTATTTTTTTTGTAAAAAATAGTATTTAATACAAAAAGTCAAGCATTTGCATTCAGAAAGTAGTGTTCCGAGTTATGGCCATTGAATTCGAAAGAAAAGTTATTACATTTTCTTACAACAATAACCGAGCAAGAGATCGTTAGCGAGCGAAGCGTCTATGCTTCAGATTCGACGAAAATGCTTTCGTATTTCCGAATTCCGTCTGGATTTCTGTCCGGATCTTTGCCCAGACCTGTCTTAATCTACAGGTCGCATTTCTTAACCTATTCTCTTGAAACTTTGTGAGTAAGTCCGATATTTAAAAAGAATTTTCTTGTCTAGGCGGTTATTGGAAATTTTTCAATATGGCAGAGATGTGATTTAAAAAAGGATATATCTGCATAATTGGAAAATTTCCAAAAAACTTTTTGATCCGAGTCAAAACAAAAATTTATATAATTGTCAAACCTGCTCACAAAATTTCACGAGAATCGGTTGAGGAGTGTGACCTGTAGAGGAGGACAAATACAAATACAAATAATTTATTTGGGTATAAAATACATGTGACAATTTCAAATCGGACAGACATCGGTCACGAGATCTCCAGCTCACAGAGTCACTATTGTATGTATTGTTATTTATTTATATTTATTAAATACAACAATTTCTTTGGTAACTGATACCAACCTGCATCTAGTCTTAATAGTTATTTTAATCTAGTCTCTATTGCATGAAGACTAGAATAGTAATATATTTTAAACTGGGATTATAAATTGGTAATTGTTTTATATTTTATGGTATCATGGAAAGAGACAAACGAGACGCTTTGAGTAATATGAATATTGTGTAATTAATATCTTTAAATTGCTCTATTTCATTTTTTCAGAAACAGAGATCAACGAAATTATCAAAGTTTAAACACAAGCGTTCAGCCAACAAAAAATGCGAGTACTGAACTAAGGTGAGTTAAAAGACATTTAACATCTTATATTATTAAGGTGACAAGCATAGTGCATAGTCAGAGCTATGCCAAGTGGAAATGCTATTGCTAAAGTTATCGTATGTCCGGCGTCCAGCGTCTGATTGTCGGATGTCCGATTGTTTTCCTCTACAGATCGCATTTCTCAACCGATATTTGTGAAATTTTGTAAATTTAGGTTTTATTTAAAATAGCGGAGATATGTAATTTGTGAGACGTTGCTCATAGAGCCACTACTTATAATCAGAGTGGCGCTGAACTGCTATGGGCATGCGTGACATTCACTTAGCGAGCGCGAAGCGCGAGTGAAGAACTTCCGTTTCAGTACTAAAAACTTATCCTATATTTTTATCTACAGATGCCTAGTTCAAAATCATCCGAAGGTTATCAGAGCATCCGAGGAACAGGGACTTTTTCACCTTCGAATAAACTGGTAATCATTTTTTTTTTTGTGTACACAATGTACATAAATAAATTATTGATACGAGCGTTGGGACTTAGTATGGTTGCAAATTAATTATCATTTAATATTGTTTTTAGGAACAACAATATCAGTCTTCATTGCCGAATCTCATCGTCGAAGAAGAAGCAGAACAAGAACAGAAAGACAAAAGTTATTGGCGTATTATAACATTAGCTTCTTCTTCGTAAAATTGAAGGAAATATCAAGACACAATGGATTTGGTTGCGCCAAACAATTGATAGACTTGATTGGAGAAAAGCAAACAGGTCTTGCTTCTAAATTCACCTTTTTGTGAATAAAGAGTAACAATAGTAAATTATGTACCGAGGGCACAAAGCAGTGCCTTACGTCGCGGGCGGCTTATTGTACCTTGAGCGTAACGAGGGAATCTAGAGTTAACTCCCGAGCGCAGCAAGGGAAGATGAGTCCTGAGGGCAGCGAGGGGTTCAAGCCGCCCAAGACAAAAACACTGCTTTATCCTAGAAGCGAATCCTCTTCTAAAAATACTGTCTAATATTATACTCTCTCATAACTAATAAAAAGGTACTAGTAAGGTACAGTCTTTTATTTTAAATTTCGTGCAGCTCGTGGAGCACGTGCTCGTATTTTTTTCTTGGTAGCTAGTTCAATTTTCAAATAAACTCTTCTTACAGTGCTTATTTTGAGTTTTCATTCAATGTTAATCTCTTTGCTTGGAAACTCCCAACTGCAAGCTTCGCTCGAATTTATGTTTCATCTATAAAACCAACATTTGATTTTCATGTGTTAGATTAAGGATGTGTTAATATGAGCGATTTCTGCCTTCAAAGCATTTGATTTATTGATATTTTTTGATTCTCGGTTTATTTTGATTATTTTTTTGGTGTTTGCTAAAATCTAAGCACTATACATGTATTTCAGCTACAAAAGGTTTTTCAATATCCAATCTAAGACCCCTTTAGTCAAGCTAGAGAGGATTTTTTTACTATATTAACTACTAGCTGTTGCTCACGATTTCGTACGCGTAGATAAAAAAAAGCTCGTTCCGTTAGTTTCTTGTATTTGTCATTCACAGGTCCCACTTCGAACCTGCACCCTTCTCTCTACCATCATCATATTGCCAGACCATGGTACGGGCAACAGTTATCTAGTTGGCATTGGCAATTGTCTTTATACTGGGTTTGGCTGGCACTGTCCGATTAAAACGTCACGCTCAGACAGGTGTCTATGGCAAGGGTAGCGGGTAGGTAAGCCGTTAACTCGGCCTCCAAGCTAAATCTAATAGGTAGCCAAGTCTAATATGGAGTAGATAGTTACAATTTGTGTAGTAAGTAGGTTATATACTTGTTGGTAATAGGTAGAAGTACTAGGAGTTACTCGTACTATGCCAAATATTTCAGTCTGAATGTTTAGTAGGAATTACCTACTACTCGGAACCAGCCAAGCCAAGTAGGTAGTATATAGATACTATGTATATGTAGTAATTAGGTAGATACTTCTAAGTAGTATCCTTCTTCTTCTACCTATAAGACTTGGCTGGCACCGACTTCAAATAGATGGGTAGCGCTTATAATAATTATATTAATTAATATTAGTGCTTATTTGTGGTTTGGAAGTCGCTTTAATTTTGTTACAATGATCACTTAAAACATCTTCTAACTTGACTTTTATTGAAAATCAGTTTACTAAAAAAATTAAGTAAACAAAATTAAGTCAAAGTGTAGTTTTTTATATCGTAAATTATGACACTTTTGTGCTAAGATCATTACACTCGAGGCGGTATTATAGCGCGAGCCGTATGCGAGCACACTAATGGAGCCAATAGTGTAAATTATTAACGCACACGCGTTTCATGTGACGTTTTTCATCACACATGCGAGGGGAAAAAACACAGACTTGCATTAGTCAATACATTTTTCTGAAAATGTATGCGCATTTTGCTGCTTTTCCACTTATCAAAATTTTACTAGGCATAATAATAAAGCGAGTACTTTGTTTAAATTATCATACCTAATTAATTGTCAATATTTTGATAAAAAAAATAATGTTTATTTACTGTTATTACGTAGTTATGATACTTTAAATCAAGAATTTAAGAAAAGTAAAAAAAAACTCTTGTTGATTTATTTTAAAAAAAGTCTAGTTTAGTTACTAGTGCGATAATGGTAAAGTAACAGCACACGTGCTTAATAGCTCGGATTATGAGCTAAAACTGATGTAATAAAGTCCTTTTTACGAGTGAGAGTGATGAAAAAGATATTAAACACAAACGCGTTTTTAACTTCGAGTAGGAACATAATTATCAGCAAAATCAGGCAAGAAACTATCGAGATAATAATGACGTTGTAAGTTCTAGGTCCACTATGTTTTCAATCATTTTAGTCATTTTTATACTACCTGCTGATTATGTAAAACAGATTAGTACTACCAACTCGTAGAATACATTTTTTAAGCGGGCCGTCGATTGAACAGCTCTGCTAGTCCTAGTAAATATGTTTTTTGTTATGAGATTTTTGAAATGTTGTAAGCATTGGTTTAGGATAGGTTGAGTAATTTATCCCTGGTACCGGAGTTCTTAGGATGCCCATCAGGAGCCCTATTCTTACGAAATATATTTTCTGATCAATGTCTCTCTCGTTTTAAAAGTCATAGTGAGAGTGACCAAGAAACATCTCACGCGTCAAGAATAGCCCTCCAGGGCCATTCTTACGATATTATATTATTTCCCCTATTCCTACGCACGAGATATTTATTGGTCAATGTCTCTCTCGTTTGAAAAATCATAAAAGTGAGAGGGACCAAGATAATATCTCACACTTCAGAGAGTCCGTGGTCTACGATTGTTTTTTTTAGATTTTACACGCACGACAAAAAGAAACAAAACCTTTAGATGCGGGATATTTGTGAGTACATACTTAATCTACCTATACTTATAAACAAACTACCGCGCTCATGCTGCTTATAAGGCTCAACTTTAAAACGCCGTTGGCTTCAAATAATTTAGTAAAAAAACATTACAATAAAGCATAACATCACAGAGGGCTTTCATTTTTAGGCAAAAATATTTTTTTCACGGTGTTTCGTCTGAATTTGTTTGTTTAGGCAAAAATATTTTTTTCACGGTGTTTCGTCTGAATTTGTTTGTCTTTGAGAAATGCTAGCTCAATGTTCAAAAGCTTCGAGCGTTGATCACTAGAGGCGCTAAAACCAGCTGAGCGCCGAATGCCAAATGTCATTGGCGCATCTTAACCCCTTAACTTTGATTGTGACTATCAAAATACTTGACATGCCACTGGCTTAAATAAATCCACTAAGATGCGACTTTTTTTGTAAATTTGCATAACATTTGCCCATTTTGAGCCAGTTAGAGCAATAACGTGCAACACTGACATAGACGTTCTAGACGGGTGTGTTCTATGCAAAGGATAGAAACCTGTTTCTCCGTTGTTTTCTAACGGCTCCGTTGTTTCACTCGCCTTACGAAACGACTAAGTTGTTCTATAAACTTTGCTTGAAAATATGTTTTTTTTTTCAGTTGTAATACAGTTTAAATTTATTCAATGTAATTTAATAATTTTTACACTTATGTTTTGAACGGCAGAGTTGCACACGGGGTGCGCTGAGAGCCTATCCTCTGAACGCGACCCCGACCCCGACCTCGAGCAAGCCGGCGACTCTATTGGCTCTCTAATATAATCTCTATTGGCTCGAAATTTTAACTTGCGATTTTATCTTGCTTATTATACAAAAACTACACATCCAAAACCATAAATATTAAGTTTGTCGCTATTCCCGAGGTCAAGGAATCGAATTACATGCTAATTACCGAGAAACAGGTAGCCGTTTAGGAGAAACGTGCTATGGAAGTTTTGTAGAGCGCCATCTCGCTCCGTCTTGCGTTTTTATCTCGTTCTGGTTTTTCACTTTTATTATATAGATTATAATAAATTATGAGAATTACATAAATAGCGATATGCAATAGCATTGTCAAATTAAATTAAATAGGTTAAATATTTAGATGTTCAAATATTTTTTTTTTAATGTAGATTAGGTCGTTGTTTGACCACCAACTCGCCTGATGTTAAGCGACTAAGATGGAGCACGACAACCTATAAGGTACTTATTCACTCTAGCCTTGAGGTTTTGTAGAGTGAAGAAGTACAAAGACGGCAGTTGAGTGAGGCGCTATACAAGTGCGCTACTGCTCAGACCCGTCTTCGGAACGGTTACACCGGACTACATCCCGAAACACGACTAGGTCATTTCACGGCATGGCTTGGTCCGGTGGGTGGTTACTATCCACGGCCGAAGCCTCCCACCACAGTTTGCTACCCGGTTAGCACTACCCGGGGACCACGTGTAGGGAAACAGAATCGAGTACACTCCTACGGACGTGGGTAGCTCAGCCCACAAAATATTTTTTTGTCAGCAATAGCAACTGCTAATTTATAGTAACTCTTGTCCATTAATTGTTTTTTTTATAAAATTCAGTATATCTTTTTTTTTTTATTCATGTAAAAATAAATTTGGGATTTTTGCCAATACTGGCATGCCAATCCCATCATACCCTAAACTACACAATTTATCTTAAAACCTTGTTGGGCGTATTATACATTGTTCATGCTAAGAAATCTATTCAGTAAATCTCCTTCAGTAAAAAAATAATAACAACAGACTTCATTTCCGAAAAAATAAATTAAAAGCAACAATTTTAGTTTGGCAATTGGGATACTTTCAACAATGTACTGCGGAGGCTGGCCAGCCTACGCAGAGCTGGTTTTTAGAGTATTCCAATGCTCGAACTAAGATGTTAGTC
The DNA here is from genome assembly GCA_911728515.1 of Peribatodes rhomboidaria. Taxonomy (NCBI): domain Eukaryota; kingdom Metazoa; phylum Arthropoda; class Insecta; order Lepidoptera; family Geometridae; genus Peribatodes; species Peribatodes rhomboidaria. Next base: position 1,884,837 of record OU452196.1, on the reverse strand, counting down.
GAGTATAACTAGTAAGTACGGATTTAACAAACACCCCGTCGTTTTTGCGTCAGCGGTTGAAAAGGAAGAGGGAACGTAATAGTTTTGTCAATCAACAGGTAAATATGAATCGCCAATTGATATGGATCGCCGCCATGCTGGTCGTGGCAGCAGCTATGCCTAAACAGCTCAACGAGGAACTACTGAAGTTATCCGACGGCGTTGGTAAGAACATAAATCCATCAAGTATCTGATCCAGCCATCACCGTTCTTTTATAATTGTACCAGGCGCACCAGTAAGAGACACCCTCTCATGGTGGAAATTCCGCCAATACGCACTAAGCGTTTCAAGTCAACGTTCTTGTAAAAACTGCAGAGGTGTGGAACTCGTTGCCTGCGTCTGTCTTTCCACCTAAATACAATCCGGGCGTGTTCAAGAGTAAAGTGAATATGTATCTCCTAGGCAAGCGTATTACACCTTCGATCACGTCGAAGCTTCTCATCATGCGAGACAGTGGTCAAACGCATGCCTAGTCTGTTGTAAAAAAAGAAAAAAAAAAGAGTGTAAGATAATGTAAAGTATTATTTTAGTGGGTATGTAATGCCATGAAGACGCGGGCGATAATCTAGTGAGATATAAGACATACCTAAAACGAATATTCAACGAGAAATATATCGTATTTCTTCTCTATTTAACCAACTTTGCCGACCAAATTGTTCTGCAACCATTTTAAAGTAATTAAATTGCAACCCACGAACTACTAATTATTGAGTAGTTCCAGTGACCGTCTGTGGTCTTCATTATCAGTTTCACTTCATCAAGTGTCGCTCTCCGAAAGCAAAAACACGAGTTACTGTAAAAAATCCCGAAATCACTTTAGGTGTGTTGATGCTATTTAAAGAGTTTCATTGATTTAAGTTTTGTTTGATGATCAAACGGCATCGGATGGCGAACATTGGAAGATTGGTTTCATCCGTTTCTTGTTATCCACAGATATTAGACAAGTAGAGAGCTTTGCCAACATCGGACCAGGAGCGATTGTCTCGCCCGACGCCTTCATCGGACCAGGATCAACTGTCGAAGGAGGAGCGATCATAGAAGCCTTTGCCACTCTTGGAAACGGAGTATTTGTTGGTAGAGGAGCAATCATCCAGCGGGAAGCACACATCGGAAGTAATGCAGTAATTGGATCAGGATCAATTATTGGACCAAGAGCAGTCATTGGTCAAGGTGCAAATATTGGATCAGGATCAATTATCAGCGCTGGAGCGTATGTCAGACCGGGAACAATAATCGCACCAGGATCAATCGTTTAGGGAGGATATCACCAGACTGTCGTGTAATGTACTTAAGAGATTGTGTGATTAAAACAATAAAATTAACATTACAGATGATTAGTGACTGTTTAATTATTCATATTCGTCACATAATTAGTGACTGTTTAATTATTGATATGCGGTTGCGGAAGGATTGTAGGTCCCGTGCGAAGCGGGGCCGGGTTGCTAATCACATCACACTAATGGAGTCTATGGTAAACTACGAGATATCCCTGCGAATAATTAAGAGATTTATTTAAAAAAATAAATATATTAAGAGGGCCGCGACGGTCTGAAATTTCCATAAAAACGCGCTACTCAAATTTCTTGAAAACCATTTGTCAGATTATGATGAAATTTAGCATGTACAATTAAATTAACAATATCTCCGCGCCTATGTTCTTGTTTTTTTTTAAAACGTTCTCAAGCGAAAATAGAGCTATGAAAAATATCCGCATTTTTAAGGGGTCACTTTTGACTGATTTATTCAATAGATAGACAAAGCAAACCAAAAATTCCATTACATAGAGAGGTTGTCTACATCATTCGCTGTTAAATGAATCCATAATACAAGGGAAATTCTTAGTTACTTATGAATGATTACAGAAGTGCAAAAGTCATAAAAAAAAAATAATTTAAATTGAACTGTGACTATCATAATAATAACACTAGAAATAAGGATAAGATAGCTGTACCGAGATTTAGACTGACTAAGTCAAATAAGTCATTTTTAGGCAAACTGCGTTAGTTTTATAATAAAAAATTCCCAAACATATAACAGGGCTCTCTGAAGGAAAATTCAAATGACATGTAAAAGCTACATTAATGAAAAGGGTATTTAAAATAAAGAGGGTTTTAAAAGGTTAAGAATTATTTAGAAGACAAAGATGTCTGGAGCCTTCCACTTCCGCCAAGTAGCCACTAGTATTTATAGATATTACCTAGTTGTAAGCCAAAATTTGAGACTGTAATTTTCTTTCAAAAAAGAATTCCTCTCAGTTTCTTGCCTGTTCATTTGAGCAGTGGCTCTTTATCTAAACAAGGCAGTCGAGTCTATTTAATAAAAACTTTGAAGTTCATAAGTGTATCTTTGATACCCAAATTGAATAAAACAATTTTTTTTTACTTTGACTTTTATCTTAATATTTATATAAATTACGTGTCACGTTGTTTGTCCGCTATAGACTCCTAAACTACTTAACCGATTTCAATCAAATTTGCACACCGTGTGCAGTTCGATCTAACTTAACAGATAGGGTAGCTCACATATATTTATAGTACCTGGATGGCCGAGCTTTGCTCGGTATTTTTTTTTATTTTTTAATTGTGTTTTTTGGATAATAAACAATTGATTTTAGTCTAACCTCAAAGCAAACACTCATTGACTTCGTGTTACTTAACAACGCCATCTGCTGTTGTGTCGTTAAAGCAATTAGTTGCTCACAAAAAATAGTATTATTATTCGCCAATAGATGTCAGGAAGAGTCATATTTTTCAGTTGAGACTACTCAAACGCCTCCTTTTTGTTATTTTTCTTCCAAGTTTATATTTAAGTTGATTATCGATAAAACACGAATAAAATGACATTTTCTAAAAATGATTCCTAGCTAGATCGATTTATCGCCCCCGAAACCCCCTATATACTAAATTGTATGAAAATCGTTGGAGCCGATTCCGAGATTCCAATTATATATATATGTAAGTATATGAAAGTTCGGATGGAAGTTTTTTACTCAATCACGGCAGAACGGCTGAGCGGATCTGGATGAAATTTGGCATAGAGATATCCTTAAGTATATTATTTAGAGATATTTGGTTAGGATATTGAATTTGATAACGGTAATCAATTCATTACAAATTAAATAAAGATTACAGAAATCATCCAAGCACTGATGATTAATGCATTGACTGGGACACTCACTATCAAAAATTCAGTGCATTCCTATTGAAGTTAAGAGATGTGAAAGTAAACCTAATTTTCGGTAGTAATATTAATATTGGCATAAGCTGTCTTAAACTTGATATATTCGATTTTTGGCCAAAAATTAAGTATTTTAATCACTCTGACGATCTTGAAACATTTTCATAATTCTACATATATTAGCTGTCTACCACGTGTAACTGATTCGTCAAGGCAAATCCTGTACACCACGTGTAATTGATTTGTCGTGACAAATCAGTTACACGTGGTAGACACAGTACAGTACAGTTGGTACAGTAAAGTTATTTTCCTAAGGGCCCAAGGGCGCCGGACACGGGAGTGTCTGGAGCTCTCAACTAGCGAGGGTCTCCTGAGGAGTCAATGCCTTGGTGTCCAGGGCATCACTTCGGAGGTGGGGAGGGGGACGAGCCCCGTCCTGAGATGGATCTGGCTGCGGACAGCGGCGTGGTGGGGTTGCGGAGAGTACGAGCGGCCCCGTGACCCCGCCTCTGCCGGGATGAACACCGTGGAGGTTTAGTCGGTAGGGGTGCCCTTCTGGCACCGAGTCCGACATACCCCGCTTCGTCTCCCCCGGGGTGAAGCGCGGATGTGTAAATGCATTTCCCCACGAAAACAAAAAAAAGTAAAGTTCTTTTCGAATTACATTAGAACGCCGATTATCCGAACGCCGATTCACCGAATCGCCAATTATCCGAATGGGTCCTAAGCGTAATTTAAAAAATTAAAATCAAAGAATTTTTGTTTTGTTGTAACAAGTTGGATCTCGTTGGAGTCCAGATATATTTCAATTGTAATGGTTGAAAGCTAGAGACAAGACACTACATCAACTACATGTGTGAATTTTTATATGTACTTTGTATTTTTGTTAACCGATAAACTGCGGAGGCTGCGTCTGTCTGGGAGACGCCTTATCGTCAGATTATCGGTTAATTAGCATTTTCTATTACCCGTCGCATTACCGCTCAATATTTCTACAAAATATTGTAAGATAAATATCGTGAATAATATACGAAGGCCGCAATTTCTATTATCATATAATTTTTGGAGTTAAACTATAATTGGAACTAGACTGACAGCTTCTCGGTCTAGCCTCAAAACAAAAAAAAGTGGTTAAAATTCGAATTTCGCGCTACGAGCGAAACGAATCACCTCAGATAAAGTAATTAAAATTCTGGTTGTAAATAGAACGAGCGCTCTTCCAAGTCCTTGAAGTAGTTCTCAATATGTATAAATACAGAGTTTAACCAGACTTCAAAGGCAGTTGAAAATTGTATCTCTTACCAGATACATTGGGTCATTGGGCATTGAGCGTTCAAATTGAACAGTTAAAGATCCAATTCCGACGAACAACCTTCATTTATTTTACTGACATTTTGGAAGTCCATTGAAATCTGTCGAAAGTTATCAAGATGGTGAAGAATTGCTGCGCTTGGCTGCTGGTCTGCGTTTCGTTGTTGCTGATAGTTTCGTCTTTGGATGGAGCCAAACTGGGTGATCACTGCACAGATGACGATGGTTGCAGTGGAATTAATTGTGAATTTGGATACCATTGTGTTGTAACTTCTAAAATTTGCGAATGTTATAAAGAAGGGCTCTTATCCGGCGGTGACTATTAGGCATAATTTTAAATTACAAAAATTCCTGGCAGAAATTTTTTTGCTGCAACCTATGATGGGGGTCACAGGTAGTCTAAATCCAAAATGGCGACCAAATTCGCCGGTGCGTTAGCCGCCATCTTTAATTTAAGGGGGAATGGTTTCTGCTGACGAAAATATTATTTTTATTACCCATTAAATACGAGGTAGTTTTAGCCCCTTGTATAACAATCTAGTATTTTGTCTCAATATATTTCGCGTGAGGTTTGGGCATAATTTTGTACCACTATTGTTTAATTATTTACTAGAATATGTAATAAATTTTAAGAAGATTTTCTTGTTTATATAAACAAGAATATTTTACATATATAAAGAATAGGCATTGCTAATCTTACTGTTCTGTATCACCTTCTTTCATTGTACACGTACTTACTTAATGTATTTGTTCTTATAAATAAATAAATAAATTAACAAATAATATTTGTTTTTGAAAACCTTATTGTGCATCAAAGAAGTAGGAGGAAATAAAAAAAATTAGGCCTTCAAACGGGGCTGAAAAATGCTATTTCAAATAAAGCACAACAAAACCTTTTTTTAAGCTAGGAAAATCCTTTTATAGGTTCAACTACCGGCTCCCCGTTATGGGGTACTTCCACATTTGGTGGCCTATCACCTATAAACGCTAAGGTTCCAGCTCAGCACAAAATATCGAGGCTCCGGGGACGCTTCCAGTCTTCCGCGACCCTGACAGCGCAAGCCCTTTCACACACTCCTCAACCTTGCGCTCTCTCCCTCTCGATGACGATGTGCTGAACCACCAGACACATCGTCATCATCCACCTGCTCGGGGACCAACTCAGCCATTGAGCGCCAGCCACCCACCAGGCACCCGTATCTAGGCACCCATGGGCCCCATACGACGGGTCATGTAAGTAACCCTGCTCGTACCATTTCGGCCGCAAAGGATAGGGAGAGCGGCAGCAATACGCCAACACGCCTCTTCCCTGCGGCTCCACTGCGTCCGTCATCATGACGGTGGTGGTGACCCGGCTTCGGTTACAGTGTCTCCCATACGACCCGTATCGACTGCCTCGGTGGCTCAGTTGGTAGTGAACCTGTGCTTGCTGAGCTTGGGGGCGTGGGTTTGATTCCCACCTAGGGCAAACATTTATGTGATGAACATTTGTGTTTGTTCTATGTCAGGGTGCTAATACCTATTTAAGTATGAATATAAAAATATCTAAGTATGTATATCAGTCCCTGGCAGCCATAGTATAGTACAAGCTTTGCTTAGTTTGGGGTCAGGCGACCGTGTGTGGAAGTGTCTCGAATTTATTATTTATTTATTATTATTACGGCACTGCAGTCGGCCTTAGTTGGTAAGAGAAACCGAGTTGGGGCCGCCTCGTGCGGCCTAAATATTGTGGGCCCAGGTCAGACCCTGGAAAGCCTCAAGAACCTCGGGAACCCACAAGGGAGAGGGGGGGGGGCGGGAGTTGGGCAGCATTTTATAACTTGAACCCAAGCTAAGACAGTTAACAAAGTTCGTTGACTCTTCGGCCGTCTGAACAAGGGTTGTAAACATTTTTCACACAAATTATATCTATTTTGCAATAATAATGATTTTGCTTTTGACGCGACCTGTAGTGTTCTCAAAAATAAAATATGTCGTATAAATCAGCAGAATTGCATAGCAGGATTTTTAAGTTACTAGGATTACAGATAGGTACTATTACAGCAAATAATACATAGAATTTGGTACATTTAACTTTTTTAGTAATTTTTCAAAAGATGTATTTAGTAATATGGAAAGTAGTAATATAAATACTAGAGTAAAAGTTGTAAATAAACTAAAGACTTGCTACAATTAAATGTACCTAACAGCCTACCTTATTATATGAAAAATAAAATAGTCACGAGTCCACTGTAATGGTGATCTTATTGTTTAATCACACCATCTCATTTATTCATAGTATTAATAAAATAAATTCAGTAATATCTCCCTATCCGACAACTGTTCCTTGAGGGACAATTGTTGCTTAGCTCACAACTGCTTTATCCGGGACAACTGTTCCCGGCTTGACATTCGCTCCGGAACTGATAACTGCATCTTTCCCAATAACTGAGTTATCTCCAACTGTTGCTCCCGCCTTGATAACAGCTCTCTCTTGAACTTTTACTTTTTTCCCGACATTGGCTGCTTCAATTACTACATCGGATTCGGTAATTGTTCCTTCACCAATAATTGCACTTGCACCAATTACCACTTTAGGTCCAATAACTACATCGTTTCCGATACGTGCTAAGTTATTGATGACTGCGCTGACTTTTACTAAGACTCTTTCTCCGAGAGTGGCTGATCCGATAACTGTTGCCGTTTCAATTTCTGATCCCTCTCCGATTACTGCGTCGTCCGCGACAACTGCTCCTGGCGCGATGGTTACGCCTGGTCTATCCACAGCTCTTTTGTCTGTGAATAACGAACTTGGATTGGAAACAATGAAATTTGATAGACGATTGAACTGTGAATTCAATCATCCATCCAATTCACGGAATGTTGAAATTTTCGGAAGCATAAATTTGAACATTTACCCTCTTAGCAATTAAAGTCGTTTAGCCTTAGGAAATAGTTTCACGGTCGTTTGTCTTTTTCGTTCAAGTTTAAAAATGTTAAAGAAAGAAAAAAAAACACTGCATAGCTACTCCGAGACTTTACGCCGTTTATTGCTAAGAGGGTTACAGTGTAATATAAAGGTAAATCACGCTTTGAAATCTCGGAAACGGACTGTTCATCAAACAAGCGAGAAAGAATTAGAAAATACTTGTCTTATTTTTGCTTTTTTTTTTCGAGTACTAAACCTGTACATGTTTTTATGAAACAGATGAATTTTTAAAGAAAATGTCGTCACGTTTATATAAATATAATAATAATAAAATGTAAGGATGGGACATGCGTCTGTAGCTAGTTACGTTTTATTTAATAAAAAACATTAATGGTTTCTCGCCTCAAATATAAATTGACTAATTTTTTTGCATAAATGATGTAAAATATAATAAATTATTACTATTACTTTATAATACACATTTTTAATATTATATGTCTAATACAATTCTAATTTCTAATATAATAATTCACACTGACAATGTATAATCAGATTCTCAGGACGGATATGTTTAAACATATGTATTAACTAGCTGTCACCCCGCGACTTTGTTTGCGTTTAATTAGCAATAAATTAAAATTGCGACTATAATTTGAGATTTAAACTATCCTATCTCTCAAGTTGGATCGAACTGCAGATGGTGTGCGAATTTTATTATAATCGGTTAAGTGGTTTAGGAGTTCATTGAGGACAAACATTGTGACACGAGATTTATATACATTAAGATTTGCACGCCTTACGGCTGTTAATGGATGGACGTAATGCTTAAGACCATGTACCACTAATATGCAAATAAAGATTTTGACTTTGACTCTGTTTTAATTTTTATGTAATGTACTTTTTTTTTGTATGTTCATCGATATCTTTTTTTGTATGTTCATCGATATCTTTTTTTGTATGTTCATCGATATCTTTTTTTGTATGTTCATCGATATCTTTTTTGTATGTTCATCAATATCTTTTTTTTTGTATGTTTATCGATATCTTTTTTTGTATGTTCATCGATATCTTTTTTTTTGTATTTAACTAATGCTATTGGCCACTGAGGCCTCTACAATGTACCGGACGTAAGGCAAGCGCGGAGGGCGCAGGGTCTTGGTTTTTTAAAATATTACTGCCTCGGTGGCTAAGTTAGTAGTGAACCTGCTTTCTGAGCTTGGGGGCGTGGGTTCGATTCCTACCCAGGGCACACCTTTATGTGATGAACATTTGTGTTTGTTCTATGTCTGGGTGTTAATATGTATTTAAAAATATCTAAGTATGTACATCAGTCTCTGGCAGCCATAGTACAAGCTTTGCTTAGTTTGGGGCCAGGCGACCGAGTGTGGAATTATACCGAGTATATTTATTTATTTATATTAAAAGCTAAGGGCGACTAGCACAAGGGCACCACTAAGGTACGGACCTCGGCTTGGGCCGTCGCCAGCGAGGGAGGGGAGGAGATTTGCCCAGGCAACCCAGACGGGGTTTGCTCTTGAGACCTACTAGGTTGAACTGATTGACTATTTGGAGAGAATCTAACCGATCTTCTAACAGATCCTGGGATGTGTACCGATTTCTAAAAATCTATTATTGCTTGAAAGAGCATTATACTCCCAATGTGGTTCCCGTATCACCAAGCCAGGATCTGATAATGTGATCCTGGAGACATAAAGAGACCTCATTAAATATTAGAAGCACACCTGCAGCGATTTGGGTATTTTTTACAGCAACTCATGCATTTCGGAATGCTCTCGGAAAGCACCATTTGGTGAAATGGAACTGATGATGAAGACCACAGATGTCCACTGGAACTACTCAAAAATACCTATTTAACAGGTCGCGTTTTTTTTTAAATTGCTTAATAGGCTTGCGTTTGGCCGCCAACATGCCTGATGATAAGCAGTGCTGCGGCCTCCGATGGAGCACGCTTGCCTAGAAGAAACCGATTAACTCGAGACTTAAACACACCCAGGTTATAAGTGTCAGGGAACACACACTCTGACAGAGTATTCCACACTCTAGCGGTCCGTATAAGAAATGAGGAACCAAAGCGTTTCGTGCGAGTTGTTGGTATGTCGACCATAAAACGATGCCGCTTTCATTTATACTATTAATTACTCGATTACTCTAATATGGTTGGTTAGTACGGTTATCGAAGTCGGTAGAAAAAGGAAGAAATACATTATTTTTTTCATTGGATGATCCGTTTCCCGAGATATTCAGGCATAGCTTACACCTCTATATCTCATGGTAAATGTTTAATTTCGCTTTTGATCATTCTAGGGTTCCGTGTTGCAGCTGTTACGGGTACGGCACCCTAGCGCGGAGAGCTTTCACTCTTTGGTGGATTCATTTTCTTACTTCTCGGCACGGCTGCTGCAATGGCTAGCACGGCGACGATCCATATCAATTGGTGATTCATTATCTGTTGGTGAACAAAAGGATTAGACTCTTCTTCTTGTAGGTAGATAACATACACATCACGCCTTTCCTCGAAGACGCTGGCAGAAGTATACCCACACTTCACTGAACGATATTTAGTCCTAAATTTGACAGGGGGCAAGCCTGTCTTGTGGGTAGATAACACCAATAATTTCACTATGTTCTTGCACACGAATAAACCGCCCGCATGTTTTTCTTCTAGTTAGTTCTCGACTTTAATGGTAAGTATGGCTCGAATAAGGAAAATGCGATAATCAATGAGATGAGACCAGTGATAAGATTTAAAAGCTCAATGGAGATTAAGTCTGTTAATACACCACCTGCTCGACAATGACCAATTACATATCACGTAGTCTCAACGTAAAGCAAGGCATTATCCCTAAGGCATCTCCCTAGGGAGATAAAGTTGTATGGCAATCCCAAGGGAGTTTTCGAGCAATTAGGTTAATATTGAATAAAAACTCAGGATACGGGCACTGTATGAAGAGATTATTCGAAAACCGAACTGGCCACCAAGGAAAACAAAAAAACGCAGCTGGACCATGAGCTCCACCATCCAAAAAAACAAGGTTTAGCATTGGAGCAAACACGTATGACGTCACTCGTAATCGTCATCCGTCTCTTTCGCACTATTTGTAAACGACTTATTTCGGTCTGCTTAAGCATCGATTGACGTCACTACGTGTTGCCCACGTGACCGGAGTGCTGTACCTGGCGGAGTATATTATTTTACCACGAACTTTAAAACAAAAAACGGTGTTTGGTGTAACATATTTTCAGTTCCTTTTTATTGGCTTGCAGAAGGTATGAAAAGTAGAATATTCACCTCGAGGATAGAGCAGTGTCTTGCCTTGGAAGGCGTGAACCCCTCGCTTCACTCAGGACTGTACGAGTACATGAGAGGGCATTACGCTCAGGGGCGCTATTCCTACGCGTGAGATGAGATGAGATTTTATCTTGGTCACTCTCACACCTATGACTATTTAAGCGAGCGCAACAAGGACGAAACATGGTGAGATTGAATTTCACTCCGGTTCAATAAGCCACTCGCGACGTAAGACACTGCTTCGTCCCCTCAGAGTATAATCTACTATTTTATCACATTTCATTTTAATAATTAATTACAAAAGTAACATTATTTAAAGAAAAAAAAACCCGGCTGCAAAATTATATTCTATATATAAATTATACCCTATGTCACTTCCACTATCAAGACGATTCAAATGACACCTCACATGTCGAAATCCATCAAGCTGTTCAGGTTGTAGGACGTGCCAAAGAAACCTCATACATACATACATACAAACACTCGAAAAACACAACCCAACAACAGAATCGGTTACTGATGACATCATTCGCAGTAAACGCGTCATTCCGCATTTAGTTAAAATAGACCTTCTTTTTACCGAAGTTAAAGTCGATTTTAAATAAGCGAGTGAGTAGACCATGAGAGAGACAATCTTAATATATATAAATTACGTGTCACGTTGTTTGTCCGCTATAGACTCCTAAACTACTTAACCGATTTCAATCAAATTTGCACACCGTGTGCAGTTCGATCTAACTTAACAGATAGGATAGCTCACATATCACTACATAGTATAAAACAAAGTCGCTTTCTCTGTCCCTATGTCCCTTTGTATGCTTAAATCTTTAAAACTGCGCAACGGATTTTGATGCGGTTTTTTTTAATAGATAGAGTAATTCAAGAGGAAGGCTTATATGTATAGTATCCATGAAATAGCAGAGTAATACTGTTATTTTTGAGGTTTCTAATGTGATGTCGTTAATTATCATTTTTTTTCCGTTTACATTGCAAACGCAGGCTGAACCCTACGAGATTTATCAAAATAATGTACTAATTATTTGTACACATTGACAAGGTCTACAGAAAACTCCGCGATGGTATATGTCTATCTCTTATGGATATCCCACAATATTTTTTTTTTGTTTTTACCCGTGCGAAGACAGAGCGGGCCGCTATGTTTTTATATTCAACGTTCACAGTTTTTCTGTAGTGTATTTAGTATCAGCATTGCACCCGTGCGAAGCCGGGGCGGGTCGCTAGTATATATATAAATAATAATAATAAAAAAATTTGACGTTCATAAGTGTATCTTTGATACCTAAATTGAATAAAAACATTTTGACTTTGACTTTGACTTTGAAACGCGAACGAAGTCGCGGGGTGACAGCTAGTTTATAATATAATTATAATAACAACAGGCTACCGTTTAGCGGTGTAGTTATTGGTGTGCAATCAAGTAATTATATAGTCATTTGATTGCTTTATTCACAGCAGACTTTATTGCATAAATATATATCACTACATTTGTAAATTAAACCAAAGTCGCTTCCCGCTGTCTCTCTGTCCCTATGTATGCTTAGATCTTAAAAAATACGCAACCGATTTTGATGCGGTTTTTTTTAATAGATAGAATGATTCAAGAGGAAGGTTTATATGTATATTACATGCATAATATAGTAGAGAAACACTGATAATTTTAGAGGTTTCCAATGTGTTGTCGGAAATAAACACTTTTTTTTGCGCTTACATAGCAAACGCTGGCTGAACCCTACGAGCTAGATCAAAATAATGTACCTACTACAGTTTTATCGATCTCTCTCCGCGTGCACACACACACACACACACTCACCATCTGGATTACCAGGCACTTAACAAACTTAGGTTTATTAATGGGAGTAGCCACTGGCTACCAAAACACAGTTTTCACTAGTTCGGAGTCAGTGGATTCATATCTTATGTTGTACTTATTGTTCGTGCCAAAATAAAAATATTTGATTTGATTTGATTGTACACCTTAAAAAAGTCTACAAAAAAGTCCGCGATGATATATGTACTCGTATGTCTATCTCTTAGGGATAACCCACTATAACCATTTTTTATCCTTCAAAGGCATTCTGTAGTTTAAAGAGTATCAGCACTGCACCCGTGCTGAGCCGGGCGGGCGGCTCTTTAGTTCAGAAGAACTCACTGACGACGACGTCGTCTCTGCGTGCTCTTCTTCCTTCTTGCAGATACAAGAAGAAGAGGAAGGTTGCGAAGAGAATTTAGAAGAGTATCAAAGTGTGACGCAGCTAATTGTATAGAAACATTATTATATAAATACTAGCTGCGCCCCGCGGTTTCAAAATACGGTTAAAAAGTACCCTATGTGCTATTCTAGACTATAATCTATCTCTGTGTCAAATTTCATCCAGATCTGTTCAGCCGTTCTGGCGTAAAAGAGTAACAAACATCCATCCATCCACCCATCCATTCTTACAAACTTTCGCGTTTATAATATTAGTAGGATTTATATTTGTCAAAGATCCTGGCATATTTGATCAAATTTCATCATTCTAATCTTTTACCTTCCACTGCAAAAACACCAACCTACCCTACGTCGAGCTTGATTGGGCCGTTAATGACGTTATCCACCACGCTGGCTCAATGGGGGTTGATGAATGCCACATGTCCAAGAATTATTTTTCTATGGCATGTCGGTTTCCTTACGATGTTTTCCTTCACCGTAAGAGCACTTGTTAAATTTAAATGCATATAAACTTTACTACGAAAGAAAACTTGCACGGGCAGGAATGCCAGAATCAACGGATCAGTGGCCCTATTCGGAGATTTGAGATTTTGATCTCACATTTTTTCGTTCTTGTTGCTCTCGTTTGAAACGTCATAGGTGTAAGAGTGATCAAGATAAAATCTCATCTCATCTCACGCGTAGGAATAGCCCCCAGTAGACGCGGTCTATCCCACTAGGCCAACACGGTTCATATTAAGCACTCATTTACTTTTTCTCTTGTGGGTTTTCGCAGTTGCGATCCCGCTGTCCTGGGCATTTTTATTTATTTTTATGTGGAATAGGTCGGTGTTTGACCACCAACTCGCCTGATGTTAAGCAACGTTTTGGTCTAAGATGGAGCACGACGTCCTATAAGGTACTTATTAACTCTAGCCTTGAAGTTTTGTAGAGTGAAGAAGTACAAAGACGGCAGTTGAGTGAGGCGCTACAAGTGCGCTACTGCTCAGACCCGTCTTCGGAACGGTTACACCGGACTACATCCCGAAACACGACTAGGTCATTTCACGGCATGGCTTGGTCCGGTGGGTGGTAACTAGCCTCGGCCGAAGCCTCCCACCAGAGTTTGCTACCCGGTTAGCACGACCCGCGGGGACCACGTGTAGGCAACCAGAATAGAGTACACTCCTACGGACATGGGTAGCTCAGCCCCCAATATACATATATATATGTTAATTGTAAATGTTATATGTATTGTTGTACTTATACGTATACTTACGTTAATTTAGTGTAGACTTCAGATAACTTATTTAATGAAATATAGTTTTAAAACTGCAAACGGGTACACGTGTTAACGTATTGGGATCAACACTTCAACATGCAAAGCAACGAAATTCATTTCAGTTTTATACTATTTCATGAAAAACGGTGCACGTGTTTACGAATCGGGATCAACAATGCACACAAAGCAATGAATTCACAAAGCATCTTAATGACACGGCTCGGATCACCGATGCGAATCAATTTGGTAGTTTTTTAGACGAACTAAAAAATGACGCACGTGTTTATGTTTTAGGATCAACTATTCAACACGCAAAGCGTTCCAATGTCACGGTTGGGATGACCGATCCTAATTGGGTAATTTTAAGCTCGGAAAATTCCACGAGGTGATGTGACGAATGAACAGTGGCGGATTACCCCTAAGGCCCGGTAGGACCGGGTCTAGGGCGGCAAGATTTAGGGGCGCCGAAATATGATAAAATCAACGGTCAATAACTTACACACCGGGGATTAATGTAACACTAAGCACTCATGGGCATACCCAGATTTTTGTTAAGGAGGGAGGGGCGGCAAAAGTAAAGAATGTTTTTAGAGGTGGGTAAAATTAATGTACCTACTTTTTCTACTTGAAAACCCTAATTTTGAGCTTTGAGTTGGGGTTGCTCCAACGTGGGTACGCCCTTGAGCACTACTCTCCCAACGACAATATTTTCCAGATAATTTGATCAGTAATCTTTATAGATCAGAAAACTAAAGAGAGGGGGGGGGGAGGGGGTGCTAGACGCTGCGTAACTGCTACGCCGGAAGCTAAGAAAGGACACATGCATTAGGGCGGCCAAAGCTGCAAATCCGCCCCTGCGAATGGCGATACTAATGTGTACTTTGTTATGAACGGAAAGTTTCCATTGTTTTTCGAAAATATAAACACTGATATATAAATATTTATATGTATATCTCTCGTTCTCGTTGACAAGTATACGTCAAGGGTGAGTCTGGCTATTGGCTATTTTGGACGTAAATAGAGGATTTTTTTAGATATTTTTTTTAGATTTTAGAATAGAGGATTTCACACACGTTCGCCTGACCCCAAACTAAGCAAAGATAATGAATGCATTTATACTTTGAATACATGCTCAAATGGATATTAACACCCAAACATAAAACAAACGCAAATGCTCATCACATCAATCTTTGCCCTAGATGGGAATCAAACCCACGCCCCCAAGCTCAGAAGGCAGGTTCACTACCAACTGAGCCACCGAGGCAGTATTGGTTTTGTACTAAGCTCTTAATGGCTTGTGCCTGTTTTTCAAGATTTTATTACTCAACGTACTCGTATGTGCGTAAATATGTATTCGGGTGTAATCTTGCATCTCAATTTAGAAGCAAATATCTTTAACCGACTGAGCTGAAATTTTGTTTACACGTTTAACTTGGATGACAATGCATGGTTTATTATTTTTTATTTTTTTATGTAGAATAGGTCGGCGTTTGACCACCAACTCGCCTGATGTTAAGCAACGTTGTGGTCTAAGATGGAGCACGTCGACCTATAAGGTACTTATTCACTCTAGCCTTAAAGTTTACTAGAGTGAAGAAGTACAAAGACGGCAGTTGAGTGAGGCGCTACAAGTGCGCTACTGCTCAGACCCGTCTTCGGAACGGTTACACCGGACTACATCCCGAAACACTACTAGGTCATTTCACGGCATGGCTTGGTCCGGTGGGTGGTAACTAGCCACGGCCGAAGCCTCCCACCAGAGTTTGCTACCCGGTTAGCACTACCCGGGGACCACGTGTAGGGAATCAGAATAGAGTATACTCCTACGGACGTTGGTAGCTCAGCCCCCTATGGTTAGCTGTGTGTCGTCCTTCTAAATCCAACATAGCGGAACACCCAAAATGGCGGACAAGTTATTTTTAATGCAGTCTTACACTTTGAGTACCTATGAAATGAAAGGGCTTGCTGAGAATAACTCGAAAAATAAAATGAGTTGACTCTAAGGCCCGCATGCTAGAACGACGCTCATTTATGAATCTCGATTTAAAACTGTTTTTATGATAATAATAATAATAATAAATTCGGGCCACTTCCACACACGGTCGCCTGACCCCAAACTAAGCAAAGCTTGTACTATGGCTGTCAGAGACTGATATACATACTTAGATATTTTTAAATACATACTTAAATAGATATTAACACCCAGACATAGGACAAACACAAATGTTCATCACATAAATGTTTGCCCTAGGTGGGAATCGAACCCACGCCCCCAAGCTCAGAAGGCAGGTTCACTACCAACTGAGCCACCGAGGCAGTCAAACCACGGACGGTAAAACCAGTTTTAAATCGAAATTCATGACTGAGCGTCGTTTCATAATACGGCCCTATTTATGTATATTATGTTGTCTGAACTTATATGAACGTAGGTACGTAGATACGAGTATGCAGGGTGTTACAAAAACCCTGTGGCATCCGCAGGTAAGAAAAAAGTCCCAAAGAGGATATTATAAGGTTAAGAATTATTTAGAAGATAAAGATGTCTGGAGCCTTCCACTTCCGTCAAGTAGCCACTAGTATTTATAGATATTACCTAGTTGTAAGCCAAAATTTGTGGGACTGTAATTTATTTATTATTTGAAAAAATAATGCCCCTCGGATTCTTGCCTGTTCTTCTGAGTAGAGGATCTTTATCCGAACAAGGCAGTCGAGTCTTTGACTTTGACTTTGACTTAAGAAATGCGACCAGTAGAGGAAGACAAAGATTCGGACAGAGATTCAGACAGAAATCGGACATACGAAAGGATTTTTGTCGAAGCAAGACATAAGAAGCAGAGACGCTTCACTCAGTCGATAAAGATAGTAATAAATCTGTTCAGGCAACTAGGCCCTTATTTTTAACTACCTTAGAACCTAAACTACGTAATATTATTATTAAAAGAAAACATTAAAACTATTTCTTCTAAGATTTTGGTTCCATATTTTTAATTTTGCAACAAATAGGCATATACAATCGAATATACAAATCGGCCTACCTAATAACAATACAATACAATACAATATATCTATATTGCACACCAAAAACTACATGAAAATCTTAAAAACTAAAA
This sequence comes from Peribatodes rhomboidaria, assembly GCA_911728515.1. Classification (NCBI taxonomy): domain Eukaryota; kingdom Metazoa; phylum Arthropoda; class Insecta; order Lepidoptera; family Geometridae; genus Peribatodes; species Peribatodes rhomboidaria. Next base: position 1,867,490 of record OU452196.1, on the reverse strand, counting down.
TACATTTTTCGGCAGTACAAGGGCGACCTTATCGCCTAAAGCGATTTCTTCCAGGTAACCTTTGGATGGACAGGAACTTACAGAAACACGAAAAGGGTAGGTGGTGTACATGAAAAATAAAACAGTCAAGAGTCCACTATAGTTATAATTTTATTATTTTATCACTCCAATACTTTTATTCAATAAACGACAGCCCATAATGTCCAACAACCACTGCTTCCAGGACAACTGCTCCTCAGTTGACAACTGCTCCCGGCGGAACAACAGTTCCCGGTCTGACATTCGCTCCCGAGTTGATAACAGCACGTGCTCCAATAACTACATTATCCCCGACAACAGCTCCCGACTTGACAACTGCATTAGCTCCAACTCTCACTGTTGTTCCAAGAGTTGCTGCTTCAATTACCACATTAGCTTCGGTGGATGTTCCCGCTCCAATAACAGCACGTTCTCCAATAACGGTATTAGCGCCAATAGCTACATTATCCCTGACTAATGATGCCCTCTTGACAACTGCGTTAGCTCCCACTCTCACTCTTGTTGCGAGAGTGGCTGTTGTTTCAATCACAACATTTGCTTCGGTAAGTGTTCCTACACCGAGAACTGCGCTTTCTCCAACAACTGTGTCAGCGCCAACAGTTGCGTCGTCTCCGATACGAGCTGCCCGCTTGATGACTGCGTTCGCTCTAACAGTTACTCTTCTACCGAGAGTGGCTGCTTCGACAACGGCTCCCGCTCCTATCGATGTTCCAGCTCCGATTATAGCGTCGGGCGAGACGACTGCGCTTGGTGCAATGCTTATAAAGCCTTCTGCGTGTCTAATGTCTGTGGATAACGGAAGGCCTATAAATATATCTTCAATGTCACTCCATACACGGAACCCTCAAGCTATCAAAAACATAATTTCAAACATTTTCATTTCCCCTTAGCAATTAACGTTGTATAAGCTTAGAATAGTTGTGCAGTGTTTTGCCTTCTTTTAAATTTAACTCGATCGAATAAGGCAAAAAACGCTGCACAACTATTCTGAGCCTATACAACGTTTATTGCTAAGGCTAAGACTTTATTTCCAAATGTATATACGATCAATCAACTTCGAGGTATACCCTACCCTATCCAACAAAAAAAGAATTATCAAAATTGGACTATTCTGTAAAAGGTTAGGCGTGATCATAAATCCTACTAATATCATAAACGCGAAAGTTTGTAAGAATGGATGGGTGCATATTTGTTACTCTTTCACGCCAGAACGGCTGAATAGATCTTGAAGAAATTTGGCACAGAGATAGATTATAGTCTAGAATAGCACATAGGATACTTTTTAACCGCGGGTGAAACCGCAGGCCGCAGCTAGTATACAATAAAAAATACGCGTCGACTTGTAAACCTCCTTCGTCCTCTTTCGTCGAATAAAAAATAAGTAATACGATATACATATTTTTTGTTGGATGGTCAGTTTTCCATGATGTTCAGACATGGTTTACACCTCTATATCTCATGGTAGATGTTTTTTAAAATTATGTCTTTTAATCATTCTAGGGTTCCGTGTTGCCGTGGTTCGGGTACGGATCAGCGATTTCTCGCTGTTCGGCTGATTTATGTTCTTACCTACGACGTTGGATAATTTCACTAGCTTCTCGTTATTAGGCGTAGCTGCTGCCACGACCAGCACGGCGGCGATCCATATCAGTTGGCGATTCATCATTATCTGTTGATTGACAAAACAATTACGTTCCCTCTTCTTCTTGTAGGTGGATGACAGAAGTTTTTTTTTTCAACCGACTAGGCATGCGTTTGACCACTAACTCGCCTGATGGGAAGCGTCGACGTGATCGAAGGTGTAACACGCTTGCCTAGGAGATACCTATTCACTTTACTCTTAAACACCTCCAGATTGTATTTAGGTGGAAAGACGCAGGCAACGAGTTCCACACCTCTGCAGTTCTTACAAGAAAAGTTGACTTGAAACGCTTAGTGCGTTTATTACACTGTGTTTTTGCATGTGAATAAAAGCAATGCATGCTATATGTCTAGTTGAATACTAGTCTGTGATGACGAATTGCGAAATGAGAACAGCGATAAGATATGAAAGCTGATTAGGGATTAACCGTCTGAACGCCAAAGCTACGTCCGACCGTAAGGGCCAGGCCACACGGTGCGGTGCGGTTTCCTACATATCTTAATATATATAAATCTCGTGTCACAATGTTTGTCCTCAATGAACTCCTAAACCGCTTAACCGATTATAATAAAATTCGCACACCATGTGCAGTTCGATCCAACTTGAGAGATAGGATAGCTCAAAACGCGAACGAAGTCGCGGGGTGACAGCTAGTAGAAATGTATGGTATGCCATACGGTACGTCCGGCACCGCACCGCAGGCGCACCGGACAACGGCGCGAGGCAGACGAAGAGGGGAGGGGTGCAAGCAGTGCGGCTCAGTTGTTTGTACGGCATAGGCGTCAACTGGGCAAGCCAAGCCTGTTACAGTGGCAATGTTGTTACGGTACCGCAGCGGCGCCGTAAAAACATTGCGACGCCGCACTGCTCGTGCGGCCGCCAGTGCGGTGCGGAGTAATGCGGTGCGGTGCGGTGCCGCACCGTGTGGCCTGGCTCTAACACGCCTGCGTGCCCTCAGCGCCAACAATGTCTTTACATTTATTTATACCTTTAATAACATACAATGTTTATACCTGTATTTTTGAGTGTTTAGTTTAGATTTATTTGTATTTGGTGTCAATAAAGAGTTTTTGTATTGTATTGTATTGTACATTATGACAAAATACGGATCATCTATATTTTTGACGTGACAACGTCTAATAAATCGTTGAACGCCGGCTGCACGCACGAAAAGGATGAGTCGTTGTCCCGTTACGCTCAGAGCGAGAGCGCTACACGAGCGAGCAAAAGGCACGATGGGATTGAGCTCTCTCTTACACTCGATTGGCCTATGCATCCGTAATTTTATTGTCAATGTTTTGTTATGACTTTGTCACGTTAAACTATCGTCAGTAAACCGACTTTATTAAATAGCTTCAAAATCATACTTCGTCACACCTTTCCTCAGAAGAGGACTGGGAGAGATGTACTCGTATAACAACACTCACACTTCGCCAGGAGAAATTCAGTCCCAAATGTGACAGGAGGCGAACCTTTTTGGCCATACGGACCCTAGTTATGTGGCAGATGACAAATGTAAATACAATAAACAAATGACAAATGTAAATACGCAAAAATGTTCACACAAGAAACAAATTGGTGCGTGCCTTCGGGTCAAATCGGACTTATTCCCTCTGGCTTGAGAGGCGAGCTTTCTCCAACTAGGCTATCATGGCACACAATAGAAATAATATGCAATTGATTTGATTTCATGACTTGGATACAGGGCACGGATTTGCAATTGTGTTGTGGCGTTCAGAAGGCTAACTTTTGGTTTTATTACTTTTAAAAAAAAAAAAATTATGTAGAATAGCGACACGTTTGACCACCAACTCGCCTGATGTTAAGCGACGTTGTGGTCTAAGATGGAGCACGACGACCTATAAGGCACTTATTCACTCTAGCCTTGAAGTTTTGTAGAGTGAAGAAATACAAAGACGGCAGTTGAGTGAGGCGCTACAAGTGCGCTACTGCTCAGACCCGTCTTCGGAACAGTTTTAATATTACCAAGTAAAAAGAAATCGAAGTAAACAATAATGCTATTGTTATGCACTCAAGTAAAACATTAAAAAGACACTTGGGTCAACAAGTCAAACAGTGGTTTCAATCTAGTATTAAAAATAGTATCATAAATCAACAAATATGATGTAAAAACTTACCTTTGCAAAAACAATTGAGACACTAATCCAACCACTCAAAATATTTATTATATAACAATTATTTTTACTTCTAATCTTTTTAAATTATTAATCTCTGATCAAATCAAGATGAAGCGATTCTGTCTCATTTTCGTGAGAATTAACATAATATATCGTCACGCCTTTCCCCTGATAGGGCTGGCAGAGGTGTAATCCAACACTCACACTTCGCCGGACGATAACCAGTCCCAAATGGGACAGGGGGCGAGCCTGTCGCCGTTGACCGGGCTCCAATCATGTAGCAGATGACATACAATACGCACATATGCTCACACAATGAACAAATTGGTGCGTGCCGTCGGCTGAGTATTGTGCTCAGAATACACCACCTGTGGGTTTTGTGTTTTAAACAACACATTCTATTGTATATCGCGCCTTTCCCTCGAAGGGTCTGGCAGAGGCACATTACTACACCCACAATTCTCCAGACGGTATTTAGTCCCAAATGTAACAGAGGGCGAGCCTATCGCCACTCTCCACGTGTCCATCCACCAGCATATTCTATCAGCTGCTATTTCTAATCCGTATATTTTATTAAAAGCGATGATAACCTAGTTAGGAGAAGGCCCGCCTCTCAAGCCAGAGGGAGTGGGTTCGAAACCAGCCGACGGCGATCACCAATTCGGTTATTGTACGATTATATGTGCACAAAACGCACATATGTCACCTGCTACATAACTGGAGCCCGGTGTATGGTAACAGGCTCGCCCCCTGTCACATTTGGGACTGAATATCGTTCGTCGAAGTGTGGGTGTTGTATTACACCTCTGTCAGCCCCCTAAAGGGGCAGAGGTGACGATATGTTATGTAACATTTATATTAATTTGTGTTAGAATAAGATAAGATAAAATGTTTAGATGTTATCAGAGAACAACAATGGAAAGTTTAAGAAATGACGTCAGTAAGACTTTACACAAGATAAGGTTATAATTAATCATTTTTGGGGCCATCTAGTACTTTCTTTAAAAGCTTTTATGTAACTTGCAATGTATGCAATGTACGTAACTAAGTTTGTTCGGGTAGAATCTTGCAACTCAATTTTGGAGCAGATGTCTTAAACCGCTGAAATTTTGTATGAACGATTAGTTTGGATGACAACACATGGGTACCTTTATGACGTCACTGTAAGTCCAACATGCCGGAACAAAATAGCGGACGAGAATTTTTAATGCACTCCTACAATGTGGGTATCAAATGAAAGGGCTTATTGCGAGTAGCTCGGAAAACAAAGTGACGTCACTGTAAATTCAACATGGCGGAACACCCAAAATGGCGGACAAGCTATTTTTATGCCGCTCTATCTCCCACCGTTTCCGAGATTTGAGGTTCATTTTGTAATCATCCGTCGTCATTATTTCTCCGATTTGACACACAAGAAGACATATTTTAAAGTTTTCATAGAGCTTGTCGGATTCAGCGATGTTGAAAGCTATTGAAAAGTTCTATTAGATTATAGACAAGGCGACGGTATAAGTTTATGCATTGATTCCAAACTTCAATGGGGTCCTCATATTAGTGCTCTATCTGGGAGACTTAGTTCTGCTGCTTATGCGGTTCCTAAGATTAGGCAACTGACGGATATAGCTACGGCTCGGATCATTTACTTTGCTTACTTCCACAGCATAATGTCATATGGCATTTTGCTGTGGGGATCAGCTGCTGAAGTAGAGGCCATTTTAATTTTGCAAAAGCGAGCGGTCCGCGCTATCTACGGGATGGGTCCCCGTGAATCATTGAGAGATTTATTTAAAGAAATAAATATATTAACTTTACCTTCTTTGTATATCTTTGAAAATATTATGCACGTTCGCAAAAATCTACATAAATTTAAATTGAACAGTGACTATCACAATTATAACACTAGAAATAAGGATAGGATAGCTGTACAGAGATTTAGACTGACTAAGTCAAAAAAGTCATTTTTAGGCAACTGCGTTCGTTTTTACAATAAAATCCCGAAAAATATAACAGGGCTCACCGAGGGAAAATTCAAATCACATGTAAAAACTACATTAATGAAAAGAGGATATTATAAGGTTAAGAATTATTTAGAAGATAAAGATGTCTGGAGCCTTCCACTTCCGTCAAGTAGCCACTAGTATTTATAGATATTACCTAGTTGTAAGCCAAAATTTGTGAGACTGTAATTATTTATTATTTAAAAAAATAATGCCCCTCAGTTTCTTGCCTGTTCTTCTGAGTAAAGGCTATTTGTCCGAACAAGGCGGTCGAGTCTATATAAATAACTTTGACGTTCATAAGTGTATCTTTGATACCTAAATTGAATAAAAACATTTTGACTTTGACTTTGACTTTGAATTATCTAAAAGACAAAGATGCCTGGATCCTTCCACTTCCGTTAAGTAGCCGTCAATTAGCCAATAGTACATACATAGATATAATATGAAATTACCTAGTTGTAATCCAAAATTTGTGGGACAATTAATTATTTATTTTTAAAAGAAGAAATATTGCCTCTCACTTTCTTGTCTGTTCTTCGACTAGTGGCTCTTTTTCCGAACAAGGCGGTCGAGTCTACTATAAAACTTTGACGTAATCCTAATCCGTATATTTGATACCCAATTGAGTTTTGACTATTAAAATGTGCCAAGCACACTACCTCACAGGTGACGTGGAAACGTAGATAATATGAAAATTCTACTTTTTTAACTTTTTGAAATACCATATCAGAAATGGGAAGGAGTTTTACAATAATTATTGTAGTAGTATGATCTACAATTTCGTTCAACATTTTTTTGTGATGAGACTTATGGTTTGGCTGTAAAATGCAAAATACCCGTGTTAGTCAACTTTGAAGTTTAATATATTTTCTGATAGACCTGACATTATTATTTGGCCAAAATTTAGATTAAGATAACTTAATTTTACTTTTGTTTTAATATTTTATTGTATCTTCTCGTCCGACATACCTCAGTGCCTCAAGTCGAAAGTGTTCGACCAGTGTGTGTTACCAGTGATGACTTATGGCACTGAAACGTGGTCTCTCACTATGGGCCTTATAAATAAGCTTCTAGTAGCCCAACGAGCTATGGAGAGGGCTATGCTCGGAGTCTCTCTGCGAGATCGAATCAGGAATGAGGAGATCCGTAGACGAATCAAAGTTGCCGACATAGCCCAGCGGATTGGCAAGTTGAAATGGCAGTGGGCAGGGCACATAGCACGAAGGACTGATGACCGATGGGGTCGAAAGGTTCTCGAATGGAGACCACGTACCGGCAAGCGCAGCGTAGGACGTCCACCCACAAGGTGGACAGATGATCTTGTCAAGACCGCAGGATCGCGCTGGATGCAGGCCGCTACCAACCGGTCTTATTGGAGATCTATGGGGGAGGCCTATGTCCAGCAGTGGACGTCCTATGGCTGATGGATGGATGGATGATTGTATTTCTATTATTATTATTATTTTATGTGTACCTACTCTGAATGTGATTTGATTATTGATACTTGAATACATTAGGTGCATTTTAACTGTATTATTATTTTGGATGATTTTATTGTAACGTAACTGATGTATTTGGACTTGGATTCTGAATAAAATAAATTGAATTGAATAATAACCAAAAACCTGTTCTACCCGACTCCTTTATCAGGGCAAATCCTAAATGAATTGGTTACGTTATGAGGCTAAGACGGGAACGAAGCAAGGCCAAGGCTAAAACGGGTGGTCATTTTTTTTATAATAACTCGAAACCTTCCCAACTCAAATGACTGGGCTACGCAAGTATTCAACGTTGTCGATACAAGTAAATTTGCCTAGCTGTTTGATTGAATGGCTAAATTTCCGTATGGTAGCGTTCAATAAAAAGGCTAGGTTACTAATTGAACGGCTAATTAAGAGGGCCGTGACGCTCTGAAAATTCCATACAAACGCGTTTCTCAAATTTCTTGAAAACCATTTATCAGATTATTAGGAAATTTAGCATGTACAATTAAATTAACAATATCTCCGCCCCTAGGTTTTTGGTTTTTTTTAAAAACGTTCTCAAGCTAAAATAGAGCTACGATAAATATCCGCATTTTTAAGGGGTCACTTTTGACTGATTTATTCAATAGATAGACAAAGCAAATCCAAAATCCTTTACATGGGGAGGTTGTCTACATCATTGGCTGTTAAATGAATCCATAATACAAGGGAAATTCTTAGTTATTTGAGAATGACTACAGAAGTGCAGAAGTCATAAAAAAAATTGAAATTGCACTTTGTCACTCTGTAGGTAACTTTAGAGGCTCGTCAGTATCATTACTCGCTCTCTTCGTTCGTCTTCTTCTTCTAGACGAAATGGCTATAGAATACTTTAAGCCAATGCGATGTTAGTCTAAAGTGGTCGCCGGACTCTTAAGCTAGTTGGCTGCGGCATAGACATCGCAAGGAGGTGAGGCTCACATCTCCCCTTGCCTGCTCGCTCGTCTTCCCCTTTCCCACTTTCGTCTTTTCACACATTACCGGCTGCGCATTCGACACTGTTTAGAATACCTAGGCAAAGTATAAAATAAATAACATTTCATCAATTACTTTTTTTTTAAATTACTTGCTTGCGTTAGGGCGCCAACATGCCTAGCAGTGATGCGGCCTACGATGGAGCACGCTTGCCTAGAAGAAACCGATTCACTCGAGACTTGAACACACCCAGATTAAAAGTGTCAGGGAACACACAGTCTACCAGAGTATTCCACACTCTAGCGGTCCATATGAGAAATGAGGAACCAAAGCGTTTCGTGCGTGTTGTAGGTATGTCGACCATAAAACGATGCCGTTTTTATGGTTGACATACTTCACTTTGATAGATGCTTCCATAGACAGGTAGTGAATAAATTAACAGACTTGGTTTTACATTAGATCTCACATGTTTTTACGATAGTTTGCGTTGCGAGACTTGGGCTTTTTACATGGTTTTTGATAGGATGTCAATTCTTTTTGTGACAGCACCATATACAACGGACAACGAGGGGAATACTATACGAGGCGGGCTCAGCAGCCATGGCCTGGGCCAACCACGGTGAAGCCAATAGGAATCCGAGGTTAATTAATACTTAAAACCTATAGAAGGTTTTAAGAAGGAAGGAAGACTTGAACGTATGTAGTAACTATCGGCCTACCTAATGACAAGAAAAATAAAACACTCAGGAATACACAGTAATGATGATTTGATTGTTTTATTTAATACAATATAGCTCTTATTCAATAAACGATAGTCTGGTAATGTCAGATAACTGCTGCTAACAGGACAACTGTTCCTTAATTGATCACTGCGCCTGGCGGGACAACTTGTCCCGGTCTGACATGCGCTCCCGCACCGATAACTGCATCCGATCCAATAACCGCGTTATCCCCAACAAATGCTGCCGCCTTGACAACTGCTCTCGCTCCAAGTCTAACTCTTGATCCGACAGTGGCTGCTTCGACCACTACACTCAATTCTGTAATTGTTCCCGCACCGATATTTGCACTTTGTCCCATGACCGCATCTTGTCCAATAATTACGTCGTCTGCGATACGTACTGAGTGCTCGATGACTGCTCTCTGTCTAACGATGACTCTTCTTCCGAGAGTGGCAGCACCAATAACTGCTCCTGTTTCGATGGATGATCCTGCTCCAATAATTGCGTTGGGCGAGACTACTGCGCCAGGAGCGATGCTTACAAAGCCTTCTGCGTCTCTACTGTCTGTGAATAATGGAACAACTATGAATAAGCCTTCAATGTCACTTCCCATCCAATCCCTCCAGTACACGGAACCCTCAAGTTATCAAAAGCATAATTTTGAATATTTACTGTGTGATAAAAAGTTGTAAGCGACGTCTGAATATTTCGTTAACGGACTGTTTAACATACAAGAGAGACCGCAATAGAAAATATCATGATCGAAAATAACAATTTCGAGCATTCCGGGAGCAAACACATAATCACGTCACTCGTCATAGCCGTCTGCCTCTTTCGAACTATTTGTAAATGACGTATTTCGGTCTTGCTTAAGCATCGACTGATTTTTTTTTTTTTTTTTTTTTTAATTATTCATGACCATTGATACTCGTCCTTCAGTCGGATTCTTAGTAATAATTTTTCCTTCAGTAACAGATGATGGGATGATGATGATGAGGTGATGATGAAGACGATGAATCCCTCCCCTTTCCCCATTCCAGTAAAGTTATGGATACTTTACTGAAACTTTAAGTGAAGTTTTGTAGAGAACACGAAAAATCGCGTTTCGCGATGTTTGTATCATTTGCCCACACTCGTGCACGTTGACGAACCGGTAAACGTTAATAATCCACCATTATTACACTTTAACACTCGAAGAATCACAAGTTTTAGAAAATAATACAAAAACACGACACCATCTTTTCGGTTCCCGCCAAAAAACTCCAGCATCGACTGACGTCATTATGTGTTGCCATATTGAAAATAGAATAAGTCATATTTCTTTCTTTTTAACCGTTTGTTGTTGTTGTTTATGTTAAGCGATGATAATTGCATTTGGATACCCTTTTAAAGAACCCGATGTTGTAGCTACTCGGTTCCACAGATTGCAGAATGTTGTCTGTATTTAATTCTATGTAAGTTCATGTTATATTTGTCAATCGTAAACCGATTTCAGATATTATTTTTCAAAACAGCATACTCCAAAAGAGATCCCAAGTCACGATCTGATGATGGAATCCTGAAGAAATCAAGGGAACTCTTCAAATATTGTAAGCGTACATAGAGCGATTTAGTTTTTTTTACAGTACCTCGTGCTTTGCTCTCAAAGAGCACTATTTGATGAAGTGGAACTGATGATGAAGTCCACAGATGGCCACTGACACTACTCAATACTAATTATATCACATGTTGCGATTCGATTACGTTTATATGGTTGCTTATGAATCGGTCGTCGAAGTCGGTTATAAAAGGAAGAAATACGATATATTTCTCGCTGCATGTTCCGTTTACAGAGATTTTCAGGCATGGTTGATACCACTAAATCTCTTGGTAAATGTTTCTAATTATGTTTTTAACCATTCTAGGGTTCCGTGTTGCGGGTGTTACAAGTACAGAACCCAAGGCAAGCAAGTTCTCGCTGCTTGATGGATTTATGTTCTTACCTACGCCGTCGGATAACTTCACTAGTTCCTCGTCGGGTTTATTGGGCATAGCTGCTGCCACGGCCAGCATGGCGGCGATCCATATCAGTTGACGATTCATGATTATCTGTTGATTGACAAAACAATTACGTTCTCTCTTCCTCTTGTACGAAGATGCCAGTTATAGTTTCACTTTGTCCTTGCATGTGAATAAAAGCTCTGCATAATATACTTCTAGTAGAATACTCGATTTTGATTATAACTGCAATATAATGTGACCAGCGATATTACATAAGCTTAATAGAGATTAACCTTCCAAACGCCAAAGCCACGTATCCATGACAAGCGTCTGCGTACCCTCAGCGCCAACGACATTTATACATACTACTCTATAATAGTTACATAGCATATCGTCACGCTTTTTTTCCTGAAGAGGCTGGCAGATATGTATAACAACACACACACTTAGCCAGAAGATATTCAGTCTCTAATGTGACAGGGGGCGAGCCTGTCGCCACACACCGGGCTTCAGTTATGTAACAGATGACATTAACTACAATATGTTCACACAATGAACAAATTGGTGCGTGCCTTTGGCTGCGATCGAACCCGTTTCCTCTGGCTTGAGAGGCAAACCTTCTCCAACTAGACTACTATGACATACAATGACAAAAAAAATTGATTTGATTTTATGACTTGCCGTACAGGGCATGAAACATGCGATTATGGTGTGGCGCTTGAAAGGTTAACTTTTGGATTTGTTACATTTAATATATTAAGTACAAAGAAATCAAAGTTGTTACTAACAATAACACTATTGTTATGCACTCAAGTAAAACATAAAAAGGCACTTAAATAAAAAATCATAGTGGTTTAACTCTGGTAAAAATAACAATATTGTAAATCAAAGCACATGAAATAATAAGCACTTACCTTAGCAAAAACAATTGATACACTAATCCAACCACCCAAAATATTTATTATATAACAGTAATTTTTGATTCTAATCTATTTTAATTATTAATCTCTGACCAAATCAAAAAAAAAAACTGTTGCGATTCTGTCACATTTTTAGTGAAAATAAATAAATTTAGGTCACTTCCACACACGGTCGCCTGACCCAAAACTAAGCAAAGCTTGTACTATGGCTGCCAGAGACTGATATACATACTTAGATATTTTTAAATACATACTGAATTAGATATTAACACCCAGACATAGAACAAACACAAATGTTAATAACATGAATGTTTGCCCTAGGTAGGAATCGAATCCAGGCCCCGAAGCTCAGAAGGCAGGTTCACTACCAACTGAGCCACCGAGGCAGTCAACTGTATCAAAGTGGCATCATGTCAAATGTCATTTTCGATTTTAGAGTAGATTTTTGGTAACGCCACTTCGAACTCAAATTTTAGTCAACTCTGACTAAATTCCTTTGAAACCAATGAAAGTATAAGAATCAAAAGATGAGTACCAGGGTCGTAGAAAGTGGAAAGAAGTGGTCTCCGCTTAATGCTATAAGAAAAACAAGTGAATGTATGTATGTATGTTGTCAGACGTCAGGGACGACATACATACATACATTCACGTGTTTTAAGAACATGTGTAGGGTACATTTGATGCGGAAAAATGAAGGGTTCCGCGACGCTCTGAATTTTCCATACAAACACGCTTGTCAAATTTCTTGGAAACCATTTGTCAGATTATGATGAAAATTGATCTGTATAATTAAATTACACATTTCCGTCCCTATGTTCTTGATTACTAAAAAAAACGTCCTTAAAGACAAAATAGAGCTATGAAAAATATCCGCATTTGCAAGGGGTCACTTTTGACTGCTTATCAAAAATCCCTTTACATAGGGAGGTTGTCTACATCATTCGCTTTTAAATGAATCCATAATACCAGAACACATTTTGGTTAGGTATTATAGAAGTGCAACGTCATAAAAAAATATTGAAATTGCACTTTGTCACTATGTAGATAACTTTTGAAGCTTGTCAGTATGTTTACTTGCTCTCTACGCTTGTCGTCTTCTTCCAGACGAAATGGTAAGAGAAAACCCTTGGCAAATGTGAAGTTAGTCTAAAGTGGTCGCCGGTTAACGGTTCCTGCTGACTGCAGGTACAACCGCGGAGCGGAGCTAGATAAACTATAATCCTAGTTTAGTGTTGTCAAACGCAGAGCAGTAGCGCACTTGTAGTGCCTCACTCAACTGCCGTCCTTGTACTTCTTCACTCTACAAAACTTTCAAGGCTAGAGTGAATAAGTACCTTATAGGTCGTCGTGCTCCATCTTAGACCACAACATTGCTTAACATCAGGCTAGTTGGTGCTCAAACGCCAACCTTCTGTACATAAAAAAAAAAACGCTACAACGTCATTTTAAACTAAAATGTTAGTGAGACGTCACTAAAATCATTCTAGTTCCTCAAATTAATCAAAACATGATCAAAACTAAATCAGATGATGCCATTTTTGCCTGAACATCAGAAACGTGAACATATTAAACGACACCCTCAGAATACCCCCATAGAGGGGCTTTGTGATTAAAATAAATTATTCTATTTTTTTTTAAGATAAGATACGAGTAAGATAATATTTTTAGATGTCTATCACTGAACAACAGTGGAAAGTTTAAGAAATTATGACGTCATTAACTTAGCTTTGCATACAATGTTGAATCCAGTATTGACAAAAGGAGCATGACGTACTTGTCTCCTGGTTATGGATGTAAATGGTGGCGTTTTTCGGTGGTGTCAGCGTAAACTCTCAAAGAGTTTTTGTACCGACATAACATTCGCCGTCTCGTACAAATCAGTGGTGGGGTGTCTTAAAGGCAGGTACCGTCAGTTCGACAAGAGTGTATCCTTGTTAAGTGTTCTAAAAATTTTAAGTTTCTTGAAAGAACCGGTTGTAGAACTTGTAGAGTAGTTATGGGCATAAAATGCTTTAGGCGATAAGGTCGCCCTTGTACTGCCGAAAAATGTATTTTAGTTTTCAAGATTTTCATGTAGTTTTTGGTGTGCAATAAAGTAATATTGTATTGTATTGTAATGCGTTGAGACTTTGAACTCAGTTCGCTCACGACTTTCGGAGAGAGAGCAAGTTTCTGACAATGAGTGCCGCGTACGAGTCGCACTACGAAGTGGTTTTTTTGTGCACGCACCCCAAAAGGACCCAAAATTTCGTATAATCAGGCTGCAAAATATATGAAAAGGTCAAAGGAGTTTGTGAAGAAGTGGGTTAAGCGATATTTGCGAACTCAAAATGTCAATGACCTCCTGCCAGAGCGTGGCAAACAAAGGGAAGACTGCTCCCAGCGACGATAAGCGGATAGTGCAACTTTTCGAGAAAAATTCTCGGCTATCTCTACGTTCAGGTCAAAAAAAAACTGAAGCAAAGAGGTATCAATGTGTCCCTAGATACAGTTAGGAGGAGATTAATTGAATTGGATGTAAAATATAGAGGCACTATCAAAAAACCGCTTCCTACCGAAAGACACGTTGGAAATCGACTGACTTGGGCACAACAAAATTTAGACCGCGATTGGAGCAACGTAATATTTTCAGATAAAGCATCTTTTTGGGCATCGAGTATAACGTCTCGGGCTTGGTCAACAGCCGACAACAGATTGTAGATCAGAACAGTTAAACACCCGATGAAGGTTCATGTTTGGAGATGCTTTTCGTGAAAGGGTTTTGGTAATTTGCATTTGTTTGCCGGGACCCTGGATGCTGTTAAGATGAATAAAATCTATGAAAAAGCTTTATTGCCTTCTGCTAAAGCGATGTACTCTAGACAAAATGATGATTGGGTACTACAAGAAGACAACAACCCATAATTTTTTTATTTTTTTATATAGCATAAATTCAAAATTCAAATTCAAATCAAATCAAATTTATTTTTTAAGAAAAGTTCATACAGACAGGTTGACCTTAAATAGAATTAACTTAATGAACTAGTACTGTAACAAAGGGTTGACAGTGAGTCCCAAACTAAGCTCTAGGCCTGTATCTTGGGGCTCGGTGCGAAGTTACCAGGAGACACTTTTAGGTAGACAGAATGTACCTACCGTTAAACATAAGACACATTTAAAATAACAACAAATTAAAACAGAAACGATAAGAATAAGAATAAATTTAATGTAATGTATGAGTGGACAACAAGAATGTCACAGCGTGTGTGTGTGTGTGTGTGTGTGTGTGTGTGTGTATACGAGGAAAAGGTGCTCGTTGACAACAAGTAAAACAACGTTGCCAAGGAAGCTCTCGTCTGACACTGACATGCTTAGCCTGTGTGTGTAATTTACTACCGAAGAACTATTATTCACTATACAGACTGCATATGAGGTTCTCAGTCTCATCGTAGGACAACGTTAGGAGCAGGTGTTTCAATTTCTTTTTGAAGTCACGATTTTTGAGGTCGTCGCTTACGTTCAAAAACAGACGAACCTCATTATATGTACAAAGGAGTGAGAAAGCAGGACTACGTTTCGCCAGTAGAGATCGAGCGCGGGGGAGCGTACATACTTCCGGTATGTACGCTCTGTTTAATCGTCTAGACAATATGGCAGTGTAGTCTTGACGCGATTTTAGGCTGACATGGGTGCTAAGAGCCGCAGTGTAGACGAAAAGCTGTCGTACTCGTAGGACTTGAAATTCGGCTTATAGTGAGTCGGTCGGGAAACGAAAAGGTTTACGTAGTACTACTTTGATCTTTGGTTTTGAGCATAGGTCGGCGTTCGACCACCAACTTGCCTGATGTTAAGCGACGTTGTGGTCTAAGATGGAGCACGACGACCTATGAGGTACTTATTCACTCTAGCCTTGAAGTTTTGTAGGGCGAAGAAGTACAAAGACGGCAGTTGAGTGAGGCGCTACAAGTGCGCTACTGCTCAGACCCGTCTTTGGAACGGTTGCACCGAACTACATCCCGAAACACGACTAGGTCATTTCAAAGCATGGCTTGACTACCCGGGGACCACGTGCAGGGAATCAGAATAGAGTACAATCCTACGGACGTGGGTAGCTCAGCCCCCAAAAGTCGAAGTCGTCTGTGTACCGCCTGGAAAGCTCAAAACCACATCAACGTAATGGAGTGGCCCCCACAGTCACCAGACGTGAACCCCATAGAAAATGTTTGGGCATTGATGAAGCTAAAGTTGCCAGGATAAAATGCCTACACCGCCGCCGAGCTAAGTCGTCGCATAAAAGCAGCATGGAGGTCGTTGTCCCGCGACCATGCCGAAAACTTAGTAGAAAGCATGCGTCAAATATGCCAGGCCATTATAGATAACGAGGGGGTTGGACACCATATTAGGTAAAAAGCATCCAAAATACACATCGTACACTTTTATTATACTGAGTTTCATTTACTAGAATTCATTTTTATAAGTATTTGCCCGGGTACGATCTTATGGTACATAGTGTACATCACTACTTTGAGGACAGTGCGTTGAACTCGCTTAGCAGTAATGAGGTGAGTTTTATCTGCACACAGATGCAGTGCCTGATTAGACAATGCTCGCACAATGCTCTGTAAGTTTGAAATATTAAATTAAGGTCTGCAACTTTCCTAAGTGTTTTAAAAACGTAGATTGGTTTTCTAATCTTTGAAGCTAAATAGCTGATATGGGTCTGCCAAGTGAGTCTATTGTCTAACAATACTCCTAAATATCTTATCGGTCTAACTCGCGACAATTTAGAGCAGTTGTATAGGTCATCAGGTGTCCAGGTACTACGGTTACATGGATATGTATGTATTTTAAAACTGAAGTTAATAAAAGAAGCCCCTGTGATTATTTTACAGAAACACAGACACCTTGTTTTACTTATATTTAGAGTTAAAAGACTATCCTCAAGCCAACGTGTTACATTTGATAAGCAAGAGTCTGCCAGTTGCTTGACTTTAGGCCAGGATGTATCATGACAGAGTAGCACAGTATCATCCGCAAACATAAGGAGATCCAAACCAGAGAAGGACCTAGCGCAAAGTTCATTTATATAAATGATAAAAAGGGTCGGGCCTAGCGTGCTTCCCTGAGGAACACCAAAAGAGCAGCTAGCGTTGTCACTCTCATGACATTTTACTCGTACTCGCTGAAATCTTTATCATGCCCGAGAATTATTCTTCTAGGACATGTCGGTTTCCTTACGATGTTTTTCTTTATCATAAAAGCACATGTCAAATTTAAACGAACGTAAATTTTTGACGTGACAACGTCTTTTTGGTTGCCGTTTGGTTTTTCGGTTTTTTTTTTTTTTTTTTGGTTTGCCGGGTGACACTTCAAGAAACTGCGTTACGCTCCGCTCACGTTATGCGCTCACAATGAGAGCGAGTGAGAGGCACGCGTCCCTTCCACTCGGGCATGGTTAGCCCGCCTAAGAGCGAGAGAGACAGACATAAAAAGTGGAAGGGACGCGTGCCTTTCACTTTTTAAGTCGTTGTCACGTAAAACTTTCGCCCGTATACCGACTTTACAGGCAACCAATTTTTTCTACGAGAGAATAGTGCAAACTTTATAATCGTTCCATTGTTGAGGGACACGTGCCCACTCTCTGGAGAAAACATGCATATCCACAATACTTCAGTAATTACTAAATTTTTTGTGATATTTACGTCTTAGTGTTAAACCTATTTCTTACTTGCCTACTTACCAGTAGTACATATATTTTTACCTACTTATATATTGTTGCTACCACTTGAATTTTTACTAATTTTAATTTCATTCTTAACCGCGAATACCATTCTGATACTGAAGCGGGAAGTACGTCAAAATACGTACGTACGTCGTAACACTAAGTCATTTATTTATTTATTTTTATTTATATTAAGGAAAATCAACAGCTAAAAAATATCTTCCTACTAACTTATAGCATCAGAGTGCTAATTATAGATTTTCACGATTAGTGACAGCCTTAGCAACTATAGTTATGAACTTTAATGTGAACGCACGATAACACAAAGTTCTAACAAAAATAGAATAACAAACGCAAAAACACAAAAACAAATTAAAAAGCTAAGTAATTATTAATTACACAGTAGCAACACCTGCAAAGTAGGATCTGCTCAGCCGCTGCTTGGCCGAATTAATGCTCGTACCGAATAGGTCGAAGTCACTTAGCTTGCACAATTTATTGAATTGGTCGCCAGCTCGCCAAAGAAATGAGTTCCGCCTGTACCTTGTTCCAACGACGGGAGTAGAAATGGGGAGGTTAAATCGAGTGAATTCATTTCAAGTCATTGCAAGCTTTTTTAAGGGTACTGTTGACTAATGCTGATGACGATGAAGAATTCAATAGCAGAACCGAGAGCTCGCCCAGATGAAGACCGCCGAATGCGGTTGAAACTATAGTCGGAATAATCGACTGAATCGTACGTGAGTAATTCCCGTGTTATAAATCATAATGTGTGAAAACCACGTTAGTTTCCATAATAGAACCGAGAGCTGATCAAAATGAGACCTCACACGGCTAGTCTATTAACTATCGAAGAGTTATTATTACCATCTTCCGATTCCATCATCATACCAGCTCCATGATACCTTATACTATTGCATTATTACGTACGACGCCACGACATAGTCCAACCATGGTGCAGTCAATAGGAATCCGAGGTAATAATAATAATATATGGGACACTTGCACACACGGTCGCCTGACCCCAAACTAAGCAAAGCTTGTACTATGGCGGCCAGAAACTGATAAACCTACATGGATATTTTTAAAAACATACTTTAAATTAACACCCAGACATAGAACAAACACAAATGTTCATCACATGAATGGAAATCGAACCCACGCCCCAAACTCAGAAGACAGGTTCACTACCGACTGAGCTACCGAAGCAGGTAGGGCCCCCTTCTTGGGGCGTTTTGCCCCAAGCCTATTTGGAAGCGGCCAAGTAGGGTGTGGTGTCGTACATACGAGCACCACAACTGAGGTGGGTTGCAGTTTCGTATGGGAAGAACTTTTCAATTCATTCGGGCCCTAGGTATATACAGTAAGTTTATTTATTTATCCATTTTATAGTTAACTAGCTGTCCACCGTGTCACCCGTGGTCCCACAGCAACCGTAAATTTTTCGGGGTTAAAAGAACCCCATGTCCTTTTCTGTACCCCAGACAACGTGTATGCAAAATTTCATAGTTATCGGTGGATTAAATAGGGCGTGAAAGCGATACAAACAAATAAATAAACAAACTCACTTTCGCATTTATAATATTATACAAATACAAAATATTTATTTGTATCAATACATTTACACAATGTTAAATTAGGACTCTGTTTGCTGCCGTAGCGTGAAATGTGTTGCAGCAGCCAGTTCCCACAACTAGGTACACAACACAATTTAAAGGTATTATTTCTACTATGATTGAATAGGTGCGTAACAAAGAGTATGAGAAATAGCAGATACTGTGCTATTTGCATTTTATATAAATACTAGCGACCCGCCCCGGCTTCGCACGGGTGCAATGCTGATACTAAATACACTACAGAAAAACTGTGAACGTTGTATATAAAAACATAACGGCCCGCTCTCGCTTCGCACGGGTATAAACAAAAAAATGTTATTGTGGGATATCCATAAGAGATAGACATATACCATCGCGGAGTTTTCTGTAGACCTTTTCAATGTGTACAAATAATTCGTCACAGAATATGCCCTATTACATAGGTCTATGTAATTAATACATTATTTTGATAAATCTCGTAGGGTTCAGCCTGCGTTTGCAATGTAAGCGGAAAAAAAATGATAATTAACGACATCACATTAGAAACCTTAAAATTAGAGTGTTTGTCCACTATTTAATGGATGTTATTATACATATAAACCTTCCTCTTGAATCACTCTATCTATAAAAAAAACCGCATCAAAATCCGTTGCGTTGTTTTAAAGATTTAAGCATACAAAGGGACATAGGGACAGAGAAAGCGACTTTGTTTTTATACTATGTAGTGATATAAATATATGTATATATATTCACAATTATTGATTTGTTAAGTTATTTTTAATATTAGTTAGGATGTTTTAAAATATGGCTGTCTGTTGTTCCTTTAAAAAAAAGTCACCGGTCCGGTGGTGGAACTTAGTTTTCCCTAGGTTAAAGACTTGTTACAATTGAACGTATGTAGTACCTATCAGCCTACCCAATGACATGAAAAATAAAACACTCAGGAATACACAGTAATGGTGATTTTATTGTTTTATTTAATACACTATTGCCCTTATTCAATATACGACAGTCTGGTCTGTCGTGCGAAGAAGCTCATTGGCAACGACTCCCTTGTCCAGACCAAACTTCAAAGTTTGGATCATCGGCGCAAGGTTGCTAGTCTATCGGTGTTTTATCGGATACATTTCGGGGAGTGTGCATCTGGTTTGCATGACCTTATTCTACCTAGCCTGTTCTTCTATAAAGGAACCAAGAGTACAAAAAAGCGGCATAGTTTCATGGTCGACATACCTACAACACGCACGAAACGCTTTGGTTCCTCATTTCTCATAAGGACTGCTAGAGTGTGGAATACTCTGCCAGAGCGTGTGTTCCCTGACACTTATAATCTGGGTGTCTTCAAGTCTCGAGTGAATCGGTTTCTTCTAGGCAAGCGTGCTCCATCGTAGGCCGCGTCACTGCTTATCATCAGGCATGTTGGCGGCCAAACGCAAGCCAATTAAGTAATAAAAAAAAAAAAATAGCAGGTCAAATGTTCCTTAATCGAAAACTGCGCCTGGCGGGACAACTTGTCCCGGTCTGACATGCGCTCCCGCACCGATTACTGCATCCGATCCAATAACCGCGTAATCCCCAACAAATGCTGCCGCCTTGATAACTGCATCCGATCCAATAACCACGTTATCCCCAACAATTGCTGCCGCCTTGACAACTGCTCTCGCTCCAATTCTAACTCTTGATCCGACAGTGGCTGCTTCGACCACTACACTCAATTCTGTAATTGTTCCCGTACCGATATTTGCACTTTGTCCCATGACCGCATCTTGTCCAATAATTACGTCGTCTGCGATACGTACTGAGTGCTCGATGACTGCTCTCTGTCTAACGATGACTCTTCTTCCGAGAGTGGCAGCACCAATAACTGCTCCTGTTTCGATGGATGATCCTGCTCCAATAATTGCGCTGGGCGAGACAAATGCGCCAGGAGCTATGCTTACAAAGCCTTGTGCGTCTCTACTGCCTGTGAATAATGAAACAACTATGAATAAGCCTTCAATGTCACTGCCCATCCAATAAACCCCTCCAGTACACGGAACCCTCAAGTTATCAATAGCATAATTTTGTATATTTACTGTGTGATAAAAAGTTGTAAGCGACGTCTGAATATTTCGTTAACGGACTGTTTAATGTCATGTTATCTTTGTCAATCGTGGACCGATTTCAGATATTATTTTTCAAAAAAGTATACTCCAAAAGAGATCCCGTTATTACAAAGTCAGGATCTGATGATGGAATCCTGAAGAAATCAAGGGAACTCTTCAAATATTGTGAGCAGACATAGAGCGATATAGTTTTTTTTACAGTACCTTGTGTTTTGCTCTCAAAAAGCACTGTTTGATGAAGTGGAACTGATGATGAAGACCACAGATGGCCACTGACACTACTCAATATTAATTATATCACAGGTTGCGATTCGGTTACTTTTATATGGTTGCTTAAGAATCGGTCATCGAAGTTGGTTATAAAAGGAAGAAATACGATATATTTCTCGTTGCATGTTCCGTTTTCAGAGATTTTCAGGCATGGTTGATACCACTAAATCTCTTGGTAAATGTTTCTAATTATGTTTTAAACCATTCTAGGGTTCCGTGTTGCGGGTGTTACAAGTACAGAACCCAAGGCAAGCAAGTTCTCGCTGCTTGATGGATTTATGTTCTTACCTACGCCGTCGGATAACTTCACTAGTTCCTCGTCGGGTTTATTGGGCATAGCTGCTGCCACGGCCAGCATGGCGGCGATCCATATCAGTTGACGATTCATGATTATCTGTTGATTGACAAAACAATTACGTTCTCTCTTCCTCTTGTACGAAGATGCCAGTTATAGTTTCACTTTGTCCTTGCATGTGAATAAAAGCTCTGCATAATATACTTCTAGTAGAATACTCGATTTTGATTATAACTGCAATATAATGTGACCAGCGATATTACATAAGCTTAATAGAGATTAACCTTCCAAACGCCAAAGCCACGTATCCATGACAAGCGTCTGCGTACCCTCAGCGCCAACGACATTTATACATACTACTCTATAATAGTTACATAGCATATCGTCACGCTTTTTTTCCTGAAGAGGCTGGCAGATATGTATAACAACACACACACTTAGCCAGAAGATATTCAGTCTCTAATGTGACAGGGGGCGAGCCTGTCGCCACACACCGGGCTTCAGTTATGTAACAGATGACATTAACTACAATATGTTCACACAATGAACAAATTGGTGCGTGCCTTTGGCTGCGATCGAACCAGTTCCCTCGGGCTTGAGAGGCAAACCTTCTCCAACTAGACTACTATGACATACAATGAAAGTAAAATATTGATTTGATTTTATGACTTGCCGTACAGGGCACGAAATTTGCGATTATGGTGTGGCGCTTGAAAGGTTAACTTTTGGATTTCTTTTTGACATTTAATATTATTAAGTACAAAGAAATCGAAGTTGTTACTAACAATAATACTATTGTTATGCATTCAAGTAAAACATAGGCACTTAAGTATAAAAGCTCAAATTGTCGTTTAACTCTAGTTAAAATAACAATATTTCAATTTAAGCAAATAATATTATGATGACTTACCTTAGCAAAAACAATTGAGACACTAATCCAACCACCCAAAATATTTATTATATAACAGTGATTTTTAATTCTAATCTATTTTAATTATTAATCTCTGACCAAATCAAAACAAATGTTGCGATTCTGTCACATTTTTAGTGAAAATGAATAATAAATCAATAAATATCTTAAGGACACTTCCACACACGGTCGCCTGACCCCAAACTAAGCAAAGCTTGTACTAGACTGCTATGCATACTTAGATATTTTAAACTACATACTTAAATAGATATTAGCACCCAGACATAGAACAAACACAAACGTTCATCACATTAATGTTTGCCATAGGTGGGAATCGAATCCAAGCCCCCTAGCTCAGAAGGCAGGTTCACACCAACTGGGC
Source organism: Peribatodes rhomboidaria (assembly GCA_911728515.1). Classification (NCBI taxonomy): domain Eukaryota; kingdom Metazoa; phylum Arthropoda; class Insecta; order Lepidoptera; family Geometridae; genus Peribatodes; species Peribatodes rhomboidaria. The sequence goes on along the minus strand of OU452196.1, from coordinate 1,844,353 downwards.
CACCGAGGCACTCAACTGTATCAAAGTGACATCCTGTCAAATGTCATTTTCGATTTTAGAGTAGATTTTTGGTAACCCTACTTCGAACTCAAATTTTAGTCAACTCTGACTAAATTCCTTTGAAACCAATGAAAGTATAAGAATCAAAAGATGAGTTCCAGGGTCGTAGAAAGTGGAAAGAAGTGGTCTCCGCTTAATGCTATAAGAAAAACACGTGAATGTATGTATGTATGTTGTCAGCCGTCAGGGACGACATACATACATACATTCACGTGTTTTAAGAACATATGTAGGGTACATTTGATGCGGAAAAATGAAGGGTTCCGCGACGCTCTGAATTTTCCATAAAACACGCTTGTTAAATTTCTTGGAAACCATTTGTCAGATTATGATGAAATTTGATATGGATAATTAAATTACACATTTCCGTCCCTATGTTCTTGATTACTAAACAAACGTCCTTAAAGACAAAATAGAGCTATGAAAAATATCCGCATTTGCAAGGGGTCACTTTTGACTGCTTATCAAAAATCCATACATAGGGAGGTTGTCTACATCATTCGCTTTTAAATGAATCCATAATACAAGAAAAAAATTTGGTTAGGTATTATAGAAGTGCAACGTCATAAAAAAATATTGAAATTGCACTTTGACACTCTGTAGATAACTTTTGATTCCATGGTCTAAATCTGTCAAGTATCTCGGAGTTCATCTCGATACTAAGTTGAACTGGACCACACATATTGAGCACATACAACTGAAAGGTCTCAAAGCGTTTGGAGTGCTTAGCCCTATCATGAATAGAAAATCTAACCTCAGCCCGAAAACAAAACTCAAAATATACACTACATTAATAAGACCCTGCTTCACATACGCAAGGCCCGTGTGGAGCAGCACCTGTCTATCAAATTACGACAAGTTACAAGTTCTGCAAAACAAGGGTTTAAAAATCTCACTTAATACTAAATTTTACACTAACCTTAAAAAATTACACAAGAAGTTAAAATTTCCTACAATAAAAATATTTTTGCTAAAACAAACTATTAAATTCTACAAACACGCCAATATTAATCACAGAAATAAATTAGTTTTTAAAATAGGCCAAACAAGAATATCAAACCTCCCGTATATCGATACATACAGAAGATACCGTTTACCCCATCACTACGTGCTTGACGACTGCGATGACGCGTTGCGAAGCGACGCGTTCAATCGCGGCCAGTCGAGTTTTAACAGCGAAAATGAGGGTAGTTAGAGTTGACTGTGAATGCCGTTCGCACAAATTCCTACCAAAACGTAGTATTACTTTATTCATTAATACCATTATCAATATAAGTTTATCCTACTTTGCTACATTCATGCCAATTACTTAATTAATTTGTTGATGTCAATATTTATGTTTTTCTTTTGCACATAATGTTAAAGATTTATCTAAAAAAAAAAATGATTAAAAATGAGTCTGGCACAAAAGACTCATAACAGACCTACTCGTACTATCATGAATTGTATACCTTAGATACACGTAACATCCATGTTCTACTATAAATTAAAATTTAACTTGTTGTTATTAAATGACTTAAATAGGTGAGTTTAGCCTAATAGTTAATTTAAATAGCCATTACTAGCTACATTAATAGACTGTGTCTGTATTGTAAGTGTTTAATTGTTAAGTTAATAAAGAACTTTTAAAAATCAAAAATCAGATAACTTTTGAAGCTTGTCAGTATGTTTACTTGCTCTCTACGCTCGTCGTCTTCTTCCAGACGAAATGGTAAGAGAAAACCCTTGGCAAATGTGAAGTTAGTCTAAAGTGGTCGCCGGTTAACGGTTCCTGCTGACTGCAGGTACAACCGCGGAGCGGAGCTAGATAAACTATAATCCTAGTTTAGTGTTGTCAAACGCAGAGCAGTAGCGCACTTGTAGTGCCTCACTCAACTGCCGTCCTTGTACTTCTTCACTCTACAAAACTTCAAGGCTAGAGTGAATAAGTACCTTATAGGTCGTCGTGCTCCATCTTAGACCACAACATTGCTTAACATCAGGCTAGTTGGTGGTCAAACGCGAACCTACTCTACATTAAAAAAAAAAATTAATTAATTAATTTTAAACTAAAATGTTAGTGAGACGTCACTAAAATCATTCTAGTTCCTCAAATTAGTCAAAACATGATCAAAACTAAATCAGTCGACACCATCTTTGCCTGAACATCAGAAACGTCAACATATTAAACGACACCCTCAGAATACCCCCATAGATGGGCTTCGTGCGATTAAAATAAAATATTCTATTTTTTTTAAGATAAGATAAGATAATATTTTTAGATGTTATCGGTAAACAACAGTGGAAAGTTTAAGAAATTATGACGTCATTAACTTAGCTTTGTATACAATGAGGTTATAATTACCCATATATAAAACTGAACATGCTGAGGAGCCATCGGCCGGGTTATGGTCTCTAAAACATTCTAATTCACAATAGCCAAAACATACAAAAAATTGTTTGTTTCCTAAAGCAATATCCTTAATCTAGAAAGTTCGGAGAAACAAAATATCGAGGTAAACACCTATTTGCGTCTGTCCTTCCACCTAAATACAATCCGGGGTGTTTAACAGTAAAGTGAATAGGTATCTCCTAGGCAAGCGTGTTACACCTCGATCACGTCGACGCTTCCCATCAGGCAAGTCAGCGGTCAAACGCATGCCTAGTCTGTTGTAAAAAAAAAGGGATGGACCATTTCATTATCGTCAACTTAACAGTAATTTATGTCCCACTGCAGGGACACCGACCTACCCCGCGTCTAGGGTAATTGGGACGTTAGCCACGCTGTCTCAACACGGGTTGGTGGATGTCACATGTCCGAGAATTATTCTTCTAGGACATGTCGGTTTCCGTACGATGTTTTTCTTAGCCATAAAAGTACTTGTTAAACTAAAACGAAAATAAACTTATCGGCGAGAGAAAGTTAATACATTTTAGCCCTTTCATTGTTGAGGGATACGTGCCTACTCTGTGGAGAAAGCATTCAAATCCACATTCCATAAACATGTAATATTATTATGAGTCAAAAATTCACAAGTCAAAATGTTTTATTCAATTGGGTATCAAAGATAGACTTATGAACGTTAAAGTTTTAGTAGACTCGACCGCCTTGTTCGGATAAAGAGCCACTACTCAGAAGAACAGGCAAGAAACTGAGTGCATTTGCTACATGTTTCTTCAAAAACCAAATAAATAACTGTCTCACAAAGTTTTGCTTACAACTAGGTAATATCTATGTACAAGTGGTTACTTGGCGGAAATGAAAGGCTCCAGACATCTTTGTCTTCTAGATAATTGCTATAACTTTATTATATTCTTTTTTCATTACTGTAGTTTTTACAAAAACGCAAAACGAAGTCTAAAACGCGTCAGTGAAATCAGGGATTTGGAAGTGTTTGTTACACGACACCAAATTAACTTTCCAAAAACATGTCCGTTCTACATTTCTAACCCGTACGGCCAAGGATTGGAACAACCTGCCAGCTTCCTGAGAACTATTTAATCTGGGCCTATTCAAGGCCTCAGTAAATAGGTATCTTCTAAGTCTACGTGCTTCATCTTCGACCACATCGTCCTTAGCAACAGGCGAGTTGGTGGTCAAACGCAGACTTATTAGCGATAAAAAAAACATACACATGTATATAATCTACTATGGTGTCAAAAGCATTAAAATCGTTAGGTTTTATTTTTAGCTGATCGGATAATAGCGATTAGCTAAGAAATTCAAACAGTAAACATTTACTTCTTTAATACTTATTGTGCTTTATTGCTATAACTAAAATACAAAAATACAGTGAGTGAATAACTTAGGAATTATGTTAGTAATTTAACATAAATACAAAAGAAAAGACGACAGTTTTTTCGACCAATCACTGCGGTCCCGCACTAGGCACAAGGCCCGTATCGCGGAGACCAAGAATACGGCAAGTACAGTAACCTTGACAAATGTATGTACATATTTTGTTTTTTTTTTTTTCATTTTTTTTTACAAAATGATATCATATATTACTACTAGCTGTCACCCCGCGACTTCGTTCGCGTTTATTAAATATATACAGCGTGCCCGTTTTACCCCCAACAATATTTTGACAGCCGATGCCAACACTGATGTGGACTTCATCTCCGAAGGTTTGATTCACCTCAGCATGTTAGATTACCAGATAATACGAATCAAAGTTTGATGTAAAATTGACCAGCTGCAACCCTAATATACGAACAGCTGACAAACGACCTTGTCTATCAAAGACTAAATTTTGCGCAGAAAGATTTTTTTATTACCTAATTCTAAACTGTGAACGAAATAAACATAAATTAAATACCTTACTGAGAATTAAATGCTCTAAAACAACAATCGCTAGATTCGATAAAACATGTTGGAGTCATATCGGGCGGTTTAAAACTCCGACACTAGGGCTAGCCACTTGGCTTACATGACTAAAGTAGAAGAAGCCTAGAATAAGTACTGCGGTATAAAAAGCTTGCCTATAAGTTCCAAGCAACCCCACGTACATCGTAGACCTACGTCTAGCGTCATTTATCACTGGAAATAGGCACCTAAGCTTTTGTTTTTTAATTTATTGTGATAGTATCGTACAAAAATGTACTATCATTTCATTACTTCGACATATTTCGTATAACTTCAAACTAATTGACGCCTCTAGTCTAGTTTTATTCTTTGCCAAGTACGGAAGTCCACGTGCACTTGTCGGCAACAGTCAAACAGAGCAAAGGATAGCGCCTCCCGCTTATTGGGCAGCGGTATTTTACAAATACTGGCGCGGACCAATAAGCTCAACGCGCGAACGCGTAAAAGCCGAAAGGAGAATAAGAAAGCGCCAAAATCTGCGAAATTTAATAGTTGAGGGTTCCGTCATAAATATTTTATTATTTTCGGGTCCCGTGTTCGATTCCCTGCCGGGTCCATATTTGAATGATGAATTCGAATATCTTCTCTGGGTCTTAGTTTTAGTTGTACTTGTGCGTTCGACACAAAATAAATAAATAAAATGACCGAGTGGGCAGCTATGAGTGTGAGGCGTATTTATTTATTTTACAAAACTAGTGTTTTTAGTGTTAATATGTAAATACTTTTTTTTAAATAAAAGAGCGGCAAATAAGCAGTCTGTTCGCCTGATAGTAAGCAATACAGCCGCCTATGGACATCTGCAACACTGTCGCCGCTGTGTTACCGGCTAGGTGCTGACGATAAAACTTCATAGGATTTTCAAGTCACAGTCAAGTACATACCACAAACCCCTTTACTGAGGGTTTTTTACCCGACTGCGAAGAAGGAGGGTTATGTTTTTCGAGAGTATGTTTGTATGTATGTATGAGGTTTCGTTGTCACCCTCTACTCTACAGCCTAAACGGCTCGATAGATTTCGAGGTGTCATATAAATCGTCTTCATAATGCGAGTGACATAGGGTACTTTTTTTTTTAATGCAGTCGAGTTTTTTTTTAAATAATTTTATTATGATATTGAGTTGCGCCTGATGTAAAATGGTGGTGACTGTAAAGTACCTACATAAAAATTATAATTTTAATGTGAAATGTTCAGTGTTCATACTAGTATTATAAAAGTGAGAGTTTGTGTGTTTGTTTGTATGTTTGTTACTTCTTCACGCTCAAATGGCTGGACCAATTTTTATGAAATTTAGTATGGAGGTAGCTGATACTCTGGATTAACACATAGGCTACTTTTCATCATCATCATCACCGTTTTTCATCATCTCGCGGGTAAAACCGTAAGCGCAGCTAATATGAAATAATTATTAAAATCGTGTAATGTTTGGGAATAGAAATTAGTTTTTTCTTGTTTTATGGACAAAGGCATGGTAAATAGTTCTCTTTAAAGACGTCAGCTTGGCACACTCCTATATCTAGTAATAAAGTAAGCAATTTTACACGACCTTAGGTAGCATGGGGTTTTTAAAGTGCGGAACCCTAATTGTCCTAAAAATATTTTCTAAAGAATTGCAATTTTTTGAAAGATTTTGAGTTGAAAGTTCACTCGCATTAGATCATTTCAAGTGTGAGGTTGTGTTGTTGTCTTATTCACCGCTCTTATCTACGATGTCATCACAGTCATCCCAGTATACGAATTCGGAATATTACGACATGATTTTATGTGTTGGAGCTGCGGGTGGAAGTTGTCATGGAGCACGAGAAGTTTACCGGCAACGATTTATTGACGGAAGGCCGCTTTCGGAACAACGGACGCTTCCTTCGTATTCCTGTTTTCGAGGGCTTTGTCTCCGTCTGCACAGCACGGGAAGCGTTCACCCACCACGAAACGAAGGACGTCCCAGTACGCACATCGGATCGAGATTGGAAACGCAGATTCTTCAACATTTCGCTGAAAATCCGCGCACCAGTACACGTCGTGCTGGCGCAACATTCCAAGTGGATCACAGAGTAATATGGAGAACTCTTCATGATGACGGCCAACATCCGTACCATTTTCGTCGCACTCAAGAGCTGCTTTCGTCGGATTTCAGTGCTCGTGTAGTTTTTTGCCAGTGGTTAGAAGGTCGAATTTCTGCCGATTCATCTTTCGCAGAAACGGTGTTGTGGACTGACGAGGCGACATTTACTCGCAGTGGCCTTGCAAATTTACACAATGAACACGTGTGGGCGCACGTCAACCCTCGAGTATCTACTGAAAGCAGTTTTCAGCACCAATGGCGGATCAACGTGTGGGCAGGCATATTCGGAGATCGCTTAATCGGCCCCAAGATTTTGCCAGCCAGCATGAATGGCGCAAGCTATTTAGAGCTGCTCACAGGCGAGCTGGAAGAAGAGCTGGAGAGCTTGCCGTTGGCCGCGTACCGCAGGATGTGGTTCCAGCACGACGGAGCACCGTCGCACTTCGCGCGCAGTGTCCGCGAGTACCTCGACGCACGCTTTCCCGGCCAATGGATCGGCCGTGCAGGCCCGACGGCTTGGCCACCTCGTTCGCCGGACTTAACGCCATTAGACTTTTTTCTGTGGGGTTACATTAAAAATGTGGTTTATTCCGAGCCGTGTAATACCAGGGAGGAAATGATACCGCGTATTACAGCGGCATTTAACCAAGTAACCCCACAAATGCTTAGAAACGTAATGGCGTCAATTTCTCGTCGTGCTCGGCTATGTATCGAGAAGGGCGGCCAGCACTTTGAGCCTTTTTTGTGATGTGTTGTGTTGTGTGTGGCCGAAGAAATGCCAATGTTACAGTTTAGTACCTAATTCGCATCACTTAAAATAAGAACGTAGATGCTGATTATGGATTCATATTAATGTAATATTAAAAGGTTAATGAATATTACAGCCAAAAATTAGTAGGTATTGTATCTTCCGTACTCATTAAATGGGTTTAAACTATTGTTTTTTACTAAAATTTTTGTTTGTTTCACATTTGTAATTGCATTTATCTGATAAATACCTACCTACCTAATTTTAATTTTTCAATTGTGACATTTATAACTTATTCATTACTTACCTACTACAATCTTATTTGTAGTATGTCTCTGATTTGTCGCGTGTAACCATTGATTATCAATAAATGATGTATTCCTGCCTACCATTCCGTGTAAAATGAAATTAAAATATTAAAAATACTTTTCGTTTTATTTCTTTGCACTGTAAATTGAAAAATGTGCACCTATAGGAAACAAAACATGGATAGATAGGTAGGTAGGTACATTACATTTGAACACAATGCTCGGGATTAGAAAGCCAGGCTTACTACCTATGTAGGTCCAATAAAATGAGATGCCAGGTTCAATATGTAATAGCAGTTAAGAGCTTCCACACCTAATCTTTGTTACCCGTTCGATTGCCATGCTAGGTAGGTAAGGTACCTATTTGTTCGAGTGCGCGGCGGCGCGGGCGGCGGCGCGCGTCGTGGGGACACGACGGGAGCGGGGGGTGAGGCATCACACGCGCCGCCGCCGCCGCGCCGCCGCGCGCGCGCGTGCGTTTGTTGTGGCGCGCTCGTCAGGGTTGTCAAATAAAAAACCAAATAATGAATTTTTGACTTTGTATGGAAAAAAAAATGTCATGGTTTCACGTTTAATGTTTGCTTGTTTGATTCGAAATTTAATGCAGATTAACTACCATAAATATTGTTGGACCTTTCTGCAGCACCTTGTATATGTGAGCTATCCTATCTGTTAAGTTAGATCGAACTGCACACGGTGTGCAAATTTGATTGAAATCGGTAAGTAGTTTAAGAGTCTATAGCGGACAAACAACGTGACACGTAATTTATATATGTATATTAAGAAGATGGTAAATAATGAATAAAAGCAAATATTTTATATCTAACGACATATGTCCCAAAAATAAAATTTGCGTCCTCAAAAAAATTTAAAGCACATTTATTTATTTATTGAGACAAAAACGAATACATCAGTTATATTTATCTCACACCCATTGAATGAATTATCAAAGAAAATATTTAAAAAAAACTAAAAATTAAATACCATGCTATGTCAAAGTTTGAAAATAAAAATAACGTACATTATTATTACATCTTCGACTACAAATTAAACCATATAAAATGTCAACACACAACAAAACATAAAAAAAAAAACGGTACAAAGTCAACAAATTAAAAAATAAAACAAAAAAATGTCATAGTTAAATTAATTACAGTCGTCTTCAAAGTCACTCGAGCTGTCTAACTTATTGCTCCTTCCCCACTGGTCTAATAAACTTTCACAATAAGTCAGAAAGATCGTCTTGACTGTTTTCCAACTGTCAAACATAATGTCAAAATCGGAGTTGGCTGCAAGGAGTATATTGAAGTGGCGGCGAGCACGAATTAAAGGCGACTTGGAACGTGCTACAGTGCGACCGTGATCTACATGAAACAAGTCATGTGGCCGCCCGCGCCTGCTTGCCGGCGCCCCGTGTTCGTCTGGGACGAATAGCGCGCACAACAGATTGTGCAAGTGAATAGAGTCCACTGGCCCTCTAAGCACCTTACAGCAGATAGTGAAGTAACATTTCAATGGACTATATGGATTTTGAACAGATTTCAAGCAACTTCTTTGTTCTTTTGAGTTTTACTTCAACTGAAAAATGGCGTTACACGTTTTATGCATGATCCAAAAAAACAAGGTCTAGTCTCATTCCAGGAGCAAACACGTCATCGGTCTCTTTCGAACTATTTGTAAATTACTTATTTCGGTCTTGCTTCTGCATCGATTGACGTCACTACGTGTTGCCCACGTGATCGGAATGCTGTACCTGGTGGAATATACTATTTTACCATCCTACTAATATTATAAACGCGAAAGTTTGTAAGAATGGATGTATGGATGTTTGTTACTCTTTCACACCAGAACGGCTGAACAGATCTGGATGAAATTTGGCACAGAGATAGATTATAGTCTAGAATAACACATAGGATACTTTTTAACCGCGGGTGAAACTTGGAGGTCTTATATAAAACCATGGTAAGACTAGCTGGTATTTAAGACTAGCTGCGCCCCTCGGTTTCACCCGCGGTTAAAAAGTATCCTATGTGCTAGACTATAATCTATCTCTGTGCCAAATTTCATCCAGATCTGTTCAGCCGTTCTGGCGTGAAAGAGTAACAAACATCCATCCATCCATCCATTCTTACAAACTTTCGCGTTTATAATATTAGTAGGAAGGAAGTAGGAAGTAGGATTGACGTGGCTGTGTGTGTATGTGTGTGTGTGTGTGTGTGTGTTTGTCCGTGGCATCGTAGCTCCCGAGCGGATAAATTGATTTCAATTTAGTTTTTTGTTTGGAAGGTGAATTAGTCTCGAGTGTTCTTACCTATGTTTGAAGAAAACCTGTGTTGGGGATTTTTAATTATTTAATTTATCAGTGAAACCTGGTTAAGTGGGACCTGGATAAGTGAGAAACCTCTATTATTGAGAGTCGCAATGAGGTCCCGGTTCTTTTTCATTAAATTACCTCTGTTACTGGGATTTTCTGACCCTGCTTAAATGAGATTTGAATTCTAAGACTTTTTCAACGTTTACCTCTATAATTGAGACTCTGTAGCTCAATTAACTGTGCAAGTGAGACAAATTAATCAGGTTTTAACACGTTTTGATATGTTTGGTTACAAACATTTCGCGTTGTCTTTCGCGCATACTTTGTTTGTCAGTACTATCTCAGGTTTTACCTAAAAACAAGGGAATAAAGTGTTTATTCCGTTGTTTTTAGTTTTATTCCCATTCATACCTACATTAAATTCATAACACCAAAAATACGTATTTTTATTAAAATCTCCAAAAATTTCTAAATATGGATTAACGGCACATTTCGACCTCTGTAAGCCTCTGTAAATGAGACAACTATAATTTCAAACCTGCTTAATTGGAAAACTGGATTATTGGAAACCCTCAATAATTGGTACATATGTCTTGGTCCCTTGAGATCCCAATTAACCAGGTTTCACTGTACTTGTTTAATATATTAGGATCATCGCACAAAGCAACGAATTCGCAACGCATTTCAACGTCACGGCTTGGATGACCGATTAGAATCGATTTTAAAGTTCTAAGCTGGAAAATTTCTGTGATGTGACGTGACGAAAGTGAGGAATAACTATACATTGTTTCAACTATTTTTCCAAAAATATAAATGTTTGAGGCTCGATATTACAGGAAATCAACGAAAACGAGTATTTTGTTTGCGCCTAGTTTCAAATTAATAAGTGTGATGATCGGGTGCAAAAAATACAGCTGGTAGAAAAAACAAGCAAAATCGGTTAAACGAAGCATAATTTTAAATCTATCAAAATTATGCTTCGTAATATATATAATTTGAATCATAATTTTGAATCTATAAATATTCGATGATTTGAATCAATCTCAGTTTGGAAAAAAAACTCACAAAAAATATCTTCAGAAATCAGAAATCAGAAATATTTATTGACCATAATAAACATTCAATGTCACATCTTCTTAGAAAAACTATCGGAACGTAGTTCTCTAAATTTTCAGTGATTACACCACATTTTTTTTCGATTATTAAATAGCCAGATTAGTTCTCTAAAGTTTAACCGAGCAACTTATTCTTATTTGTGTTTTTATTACGATTAATACCAATAAAAACGGCAAAAAATGTATTTCTAGACGCCGATCTCATTTTACCATCAAATATGATATACGATTTTAAACTCTAAATATAGCGGCTTAAGAAAACTTTTGTGTGGGTAGATAAACGTGGAATTAACTTGACTTGACATTGACTGCTCAGTGGCTCAGTTGGTAGTGAGAGCCTGCCTAGGGCAAACATTTATGTGGTGAACATTTGTGTTTGTTCTATGTCTGGATGTTCAATATCTATTTATTTTAATACGTATTTAAAAATATATAATATATGTACGACGTACGTATATGTACGTATATCAGTCTCTGGCAGCCATAGTTCAAGCTTTGCTTAGTTTGGGGTCAGGCGACCGTGTGTAGAAAAGTCCCGAATTATTAATTATTATTATTTATAATGACAGAGTCTTTAAACCAGAAAACTAAGGCAGTTATAAAAGCCCGTACCTACTAGACTTCGATTGAAACACCGATTCGCTTTTCCGTTGGCGCTAAATTTAATTTTCAAACAGTTTTTTTTTAAACTAGACCAGGTAGCTAAATTCAGTTATTTCATGGAATATGCGGCCATCGTAGATCATTAACTAGATTTAACTTACGATATTTTGCAGAGATATTAAACTGTAATCACAGAACAGTTCTGTCACTGTAATGCACCACATATTAGTCAAATAAGCAAACTTACCGATAAACTGACTAGCCTAGCTTACATGAGTGATCAGGTGCATATTTGCCAAGTATATCTCTCAAATAACGAGAAAATAGCCTAAGATAACCGCAAATTCTATTATCATGTACATTGTGTTCCCCGTTTTAGCTCCAAAAAAAAAAACAAGTAACATTATCAAAAGAAAAACAGAAAACCCGACTGCGAAATGTTGTACCCTATGTCACTTCCACTATCAAGACGACAAAGAAACCTCATACATACACTCGAAAAACATATTCATATTAATTTATTCGTGAAGCGTCATTTTACAAGTCAAAGGAAATACAATAATTCAAATAACAATACAAATGGGAAAAAAATCAGATTCATAACCCTCTTAATTGCGCAGTCGGGAAAAAAAAACAGTTTAAAAATTTAATTTCGCGCCATGAGCAAAACGCATCACCTTAAGAGGGCCGCGACGCTCTGAAATTTCTATACAAACGCGCTACTCAAATTTCTTGAAAACCATTTGTCAGATTATGATGAAATTTAGCATGTACAATTAAATTAACAATATCTCCGCCCCCTATGTTCTAGGTTTATAAAAACGTTCTCAAGCGAAAATAGAGCTATGAAATATATCCGCATTTTTAAGGGGTCACTTTTGACTGATTTATTCAATAGGTAGACAAAGCAAATCAAAAATTCTATTACTTAGGGAGGTTGTCTACATCATTAGCTGTTAAATAAATCCATAATACAAGGGAAATTCTTAGTTATTTAAGAATGATCACAGAAGTGCAATATTCATTAAAAAAATTGAAATTGCACTTTGTCACTCTGTAGGTAAGTTTAGAGGCTCGTCAGTATCATTACTCGCTCTCTTCGCTCGTCGTCTTCTTCTAGACGAAATGGCTATAGAATACCTTAAGCCAATGCGAAGTTAGTCTAAAGTGGTCGCCGGACTTTTAACAACCAATATAAACGCCTCTACGGGCGTTCGCGTCAATAGTCTGCTACGGGATTCAAAAGAAGCATAGCCACACAGTTATCAGCTGTATTCTGTCCAAAATGGTCAAAATTTTGAAAAATTGCCGCTCAACGTTGCTGCTGTTCTGCGTTTTGTTCCTAGTTCTAATTTTGGCTGCTCAAAACGCCATCAAAGCGCAGCAGATAACATGCGAAACGGACGAACAGTGCGCTGATGGAAATTTTGCTTGTGACAGTAATGACGAACCGCAATGTGAAGAGGGAAAATGTTTTTGTCAGTAATAATAATACATCGACACGCCTTTACCCTGATGGGGCTGGCAGAGGTGTTATGCAACAACTACACTTCGCCGGAGGATATTCAGTCCCAAATGTGACAGGGGGCGAGCCTGTCATCCTAACTAATATTATAAATGCGAAAGTGAGTTTGTTCGTTTGTTTGTTTGTAACGCTTTCACGTCTCAACTACTCAACCAATCGTCTTCAAATTTTGCATACATGTTGTCTGGGATACAGAAAAGGACATAGGGTACTTTTTATCCCGAAAAAATAAACAGTTCCTGTGGGACCTCGGGTGAAACCGCGGTGCGCAGCTAGTATAAATATAAATAAATAAAAAATACATAAAATTAAAATATAATGTAATAAATTTACGTAATCCTATCCTACTAATATTATAAAGGCGAAAGTTTGTAAGAATGGATGTATGGATGTTTGTTACTCTTTCACGCAAGAACGGCTGAACAGATCTGGATGAAATTTGGCACAGAGATAGATTACAGTCTAGAATAGCATATAGGATACTTTTTAACCGCGGGTGAAACCGCGGGGCGCAGCTAGTTAATAATACATTTAAAAAATCTTGTATATCTACTAACATTATTTTATAAGCCTATTTTACGTGAGTACTAACGAAAATTGGATCTATGTTGGCCGAAATTAAATTCTTTGATTTTTTTTTTTTTAATATAGAATAAGTCAACGTTTGACGACTTACTCCCAACGACCACCCCCAAAAAAGGGCCACCATGGTGGCGTTAGAACAATATGTATTTTAATTTTTGTCGGTTTGACTGTAGTTTTCATCAGTGGTGGCAATTTGGTGGTGGTCGTCGGCACAAAAAATATTTTATGTCCCAACGAGCACCATTGGCGACACTAATTACTAGACTAGTAATTAGTGTCGCCAATGGTGGTACATAATGGTTGTGGTACATAAAATATTTTTTGTGCCAACGACCACCACCAAATTGACCACTGATGAAAACTACAGTCAAACCGATAAAACTCTGACATGGAAAACCAATTTTTGATAATTTTGTACACCGTAACACAGCTTAACTATATCATTACAATAAATAGACAAAACGCTAAACTTTATTATTATTATTATAGTTATTTATGATCTTGTAAAAAAAAATTGCCCGTCACATAGCTATTGCTACTATTGTTTTATTATTTGTCAAATACTTACTTATTTTTATATTGTTATATATTTAATTTTTGCCTTGCCTGTGACGTGTGTGACGTCACTCGCCGGTTCCAACGGAAGACCAGCGCTGGTTAACCACCATTAGCCAGCATTATGCTGAGTTGGAGCCGGTTTGTGGCAGAAAACCTGTTTTTTCTTTTCTGTCTTTATTTTTTGTTGTGTTTTTTTTTTCTCCTATGTTTTCTGTTGCAAATAAATTATATTCTATTCTTAAATAATAATTATTTTAGCATGACTCAACAAACTCCCCTGGCGGCAGATAGGAAAAAATTAAAACTTTGTCGGAACGATCACCACTGGTGGCTGTTTTGGTGGTGGTCGTTGGGAGCACGCCCGTTCGACCAGCAACTCGCCTGATGTGAAGCGGCGTTGTGGCCTAAGATGGAGCACGAAGACCTAGAAGGTACTTATTCACTCTGGCCTTGAAGATACCCAGATTGCAGTTAGTCTGGTATATGTTTTTATAGTTTGATACTTAGGTACGAAAACTTTTTTCGTTTTTCGTTCGGCTCCATACATTTCAGTAAAGCAACCCTGGCGGAAACGTTCAGGAACTAGGCTAAATGTATGGAGTCAAACATTAAACGAAAAAGTTTTAGCTAACTATCAAAACTCGTAGTAAGTCCTCTAAAAGCCAAACGATTCCAGTCCCTTAAACTATTAATTAAATTGAATTAAACATGGATAAAAAAAAAACATGCGAAAAAGTGCGAGTCGGACTCGCGTACCGAGGGATCCGTACAAACTTGTAGGTATTCATGAGGAAAGGGGTAGTGTGCGCCAAATTATTAAAAATATTTTTATTAAATGATGTAACTAAACTAACATCCATCCACCCATCCATCCATCCGTTCTTACAAACTTTCGCGTTTATAATAGTAGTAGGAAGTAGGATACAGTCATTATTTTTAGTAAAAAACTAAGATCTTCCAGTTGAAGATGTAATTTAACTTCCATGTTAAGAAGTAGATTCGGACGTACGTTTTTTTTTTCTTTAATATGTAAAACTTGGCTAGCCTATTATTCACTCTACTTTAATAAGTGACTAAGTGAATTGAAATAAATATCTTCCTAGTTGGTCTCTACACCGTCAAGCCATGTCAGAGGCCTTCGGGCGGCCTAGAAACTCTGACATCAGGGTTAGCTGCTCGGTCTATACGAACTTGCTTGCTATAATAGTGTTTTCACACCACCAGTGGCCCTATTCGGAGATTTGAGATTTTCATATGACCTGTTTTCGTCCTTGTTGCTCTCTTTTGCAACGTCATAGGTGTGAGAGTGACCAAGATAAAATCTCATCTCATCTCACGCGTAGGAATAGCCCTCCTGCTCGACAATGACCAATTACCTACATATCACGTAGTCTCAACGTAAAGCAAGACGTTGCCCCCCGAGGGAGATAAAGTTGTATGAAACTCCAAAGGGAGTTTTCGAGCAAAGAGTTGAAATTGAATAAAAACTCAGCAAAGGGACGAGTTATTCGAAAATCGAACTGGCCACCACAAACAAAAAGAACGCAAATGCATGAAATTTTAAAACGAAAAACTGCTGTTTATTCTCCTTATTTTTAACGCTGCACGTCGTGTGCACTTGCCAGTATCTAGTAAATTACGTATTCTTAGTGGTAATGATAACCAAGTGATTGCAACGATAAAACAATCCCCTAGCAAATGGAGTGTTGTACGAAACACGAAAGTCGCGTTTCGCAATGTTTGTATCATTTGCCCACACTCGTGTACGTTAAGCTATAAATCAAAGATAAAAGTTAATAATCCAAAATTATTGCACTTTAACACTCGAAGAATCACAAGTTTTTGATAATAATAGGTACCTACAAAGACGAGACGCCTCCTTTTTGGTTTCCAGCCAATATTCTAAAAAACGGTGTTTGATGTACAACATATTTTCTCAGTTTCTTTTTCATTGCCTCGCAGAAGGTGTGAAAATTGGAGTATTCACCTCTGGGATAAAGTAGTGTCTTCGTCTTGGGCGGCTTGAACCCCTCGCTTTACTCAGGACTCTACATAACTCCCTCGCTTCGCTTGGGCGTTGTAATATAACTCCCGAGCGCAACGAAGGAGTTACAATATAACCCCCGACGTTTTTTGTGTCCCTCGTTGCGCTCTGGGTTCAATAAGCCACCCTTGACGTAAGACACTGCTTAACTCCCTCGGCGCAAAATCTACTATTTCACACCACCTGCTCGACAATGACCATACACATCACGCAGTCTCAACGTAAAACATGGCATTGCTTCCCTAGGCAAATAAAGTTGTAAGAAAATTCCAAAGGGAGTTTTCGAGAAACGAGGTAAACATTTAATAAAAACTTAGTATACGGGCACTGTAAGAAGAGTTTGTTCGAAAATTGATCTGGCCACCACGAAAAAAAAAAGAACGCAACTGGACCACTGGAGCTCCACGAAATTTAAAACAGAAGACGGTGTTTGGTGTAATATATTTTCAGTTCCTTTTTATTGTCTCGCAGAAGGTGTGAAAAGTGGAGTATTCACCTCTGGGACAAAGTAGTGTCTTCGTCTTAGGCGGCTTGTACCCCACGCTTTACTCAGGACTCTGCATAACTCCCTCGCTTCGCTTGGGCGTTGTAATATAACTCCCGAGCGTAGCGAAGGAGTTACAATTTAAAGTTTGCGTCCCTAGTTACGCTCAGGGTTCAATAAGCCGTCCGTGAAGTAAGACACTGCTTAACTCCCTCGGCGCAAAATCTACTATTTCACACCACCTTCTCGACAATGACCATACATATTGCGCAATAATTGCACAGCGCGCGTTTTCGATATAATTTATTTGCAAGCGTCATTGAATCACACAGTAGGTATATTCATCCTTACCAATTCACCATAGTTGTCACATAAATTAGAAAAAGTCCAATGCACGCGTCAGTTCACAATAAAGGCAGATGTGAGCATCAGGCACTCATAAGAAAACGCCGGAGACTCGCCGCCAATCAAACACGATTTAAGTCGAAGAATCAAATACTGCCACTAAAAACGCCTACTATTTTAATTCTTTATCGGTTCTGAACGTTATTACTAGTAAAAAGAGTCAATTCACGTTTCAACTTTCAAATTACCTAAACAAAAAGGACACATATAATTTAATATTTGACATTCTCAAGTGGAAGCGATCAGTGACCCTATTCGGAGATTTGAGATTTTCATCTCACTTTTATCATCCTTGTTGCTCTCGTTTGAAACGTCATAGGTGTGAGAGTGACCAAGATAAAATCTCATCTCATCTCACACGCAGAAATAGCCCCACTGATCGCTTGCTAGTAGCGACGTCCTAAAACAGCAACCCTTAAATTGCAGTCTCAGATCAACCTAGAGGATAAGATGGCGCACGGCATATGATTATGGTGAAGCCAAAAACCATCCAAAAACTACGCTACTGTCGTATATGTACACAACACGCACACATTATCGCAAAAAAACAACGCTACTCGCTTGGTCACTCTTACCTCGACATTATAAGCATTGGTTTGTGGTATAATTTCGTGTACAGTATATACACAGTATATACACAGTGCATTATAAAAGTGTGGCCAGGACTACAATTTGAGGTTCTTTTTAAAAACTGTGCAATTTTTTTACAAGTCAATTTCGAAAGAGCCGTAACATTAAACTCTCACAAATACGTGCAGTTTTAGAATATTAAATCCACTAAGGTGGTTTATTGGAACGGAAATAGCTAACGTAGAGTTTGGGAATTAATATTAGTTTTCGTGCAATTGTAAATGTTTTTCATGGCAACATTACCACGCACACAAGTTTTAAAAAGAAGTGGCTTCAGCGAGTTATAACGCAGTGTTCCATCTTTTCCTCTAGGTTGGTCTGAGATTGCAGTAAATTATATTGAGAACGACTTACCACTCGGCATGTGATGGAAGGCGGTTTCGGTTTCTTCGTACGAGGGCGCTTGCTGCAACAAAACGAGTAGCTTATTTACCGAGCGAAGCGAAGGCATTATATATTGTTCGATCTCCGCAAGTTTTAAAGAGGGTAGATGGCAAAAACTCCATCAATACTTAAGAGTCCGGCGACCTAACTAACTTTGACTTAGGCGACCTAGACTAACTTCGCATTGGCTTAAGGTATTCTACAGCCATTTCGTCTAGAAGAAGAAGACGAGCGAAGAGAGCGAGTAATGATACTGACGAGCCTCTAAAGTTACCTACAGAGTGCAAAGTGCAATTTCAATTTTTTTTATGACTTTTGCACTTCTGTAATCATTCTTAAATAACTAAGAATTTCCCTTGTATTATGGATTCATATAACAGCTAATGATGTGGACAACCTCCCTATGTAATGGAATTTATGATTTGCTTTGTCTATCTATTGAATAAATCAGTCAAAAGTGACCCCTTAAAAATGCGAATATTTTTCATAGCTCTATTTTAGCTTGAGAACATTTAAAAAAAACCAATAACATAGGGGCGGAGTTGTTGTTAATTTTATTGTACATGCTAAATTTCATCATAATCTGACAAATGGTTGTCAAGAAATTTGAGTAGCGCGTTTGTATGGAAATTTCAGAGTGTCGCGGCCCTCTTAAGGGTTCATTGTACTCATCAATATGTACAACTTTTACTATGAAGCCAATCCTGAAATCGCGAAAAAAAAAACAGCTGTTCCATACAAACAGTTCATTGGTCTGAGACAAAATGTAAGGAACAGCTGATTTTTTTTTCGCGATTTTATTTTTATTTTTAACTGTTTACCTAATTTTAAGATATTTTTGTAAAAATGGCTTGTCAGTGACATTAAATGTTAATTATGGTTAATAAATATTTCTGATTCTGATTATACTGGAAGGCATGATCCTAAAAAACGGCTTACTCCCAAGAACCACCACCAACACGGTCACTAGTGGTGGTCATTAGAACAATGTTATAATAGTTGTCCCAACTGTCGCTAGTGGGGCTCGATGGGAAATAAAATTATTTTTTGTGCCAACGACCACTACCAAATTCTGTCATCACCGGTGAAAACTACAGTCAAACGGATAGAACTCTAACATAGAAAACCAATTTTTGATAATTTGTTGGTAGTGAACCTGCCTTCTGAGCTAGGGGCGTGGGTTCGATTCCTACCTAGGGCAAACATTTATGTTACGAACATTTGTGTTTGTTCTATGTCTGGGTGTTAAATATATACTCGTATCTATGTATGTTTGTAAAAAAAATATAATATGTTTGTATATCAGTCTCTGGCAGCCATAGTACAAGCTTTGCTTAGTTAGTAAAAAATAATTAATTTTTCAAACACAAATGTTCATCACATGAATGCTTGCCACATAGGTGGAAATCGAACCCACGCCCCATGCTCAGAAGGCACGTAGGTTCACTACCGACTGAGCCACCGAGGCAGTAAAATTGCACAATACTCACAAGTTGTAAGTCCCGGCGGTCTTACCGCCCTTGTGCGCCTGGTGCCAGGTGCGCGCGTGCTTGAGAAGCACCTCCTCGGATGGAAACGTGAGCTCGCACTCCGGACAGCTCACGGAGGCGGAACCCTCGGGCGGTGGAGCTTCATTCTGCAGAGGATTGACAACCAAATTACAGAAATGACTGACTTTATTTTTACCGCTATACTTACTATTCTACATATCTTATATCTTTAAATGAGCAATTCTTGTATATATATATATATATATATATATAATTGGAATCTCGGAATCGGCTCCAACGATTTTCATAAAATTTAGTATATGGGAGGTTTCGGGGGCGATAAATCGATCTAGCTAGGAATCATTTTTAGAAAATGTCATTTTATTCGTGTTTTATCGATAATCAACTTAAACATAAACTTGGAAGAAAAATAACAAAAAGGAGGCGTTTGAGTAGTCTCAACTGAAAAATATGACTCTTCCTGACATCTATTGGCGAATAATAATACTGTTTTTTGAGAGCAACTAATTGCTTTAACGACACAACAGCAGATGGCGTTGTTAAGTAACACGAAGTCAATGAGTGTTTGCTTTGAGGTTAGACTAAAATCAATTGTTTATTTTCCAAAAAACACAATTTAAAAAAAAAATACCGAGCAAAGCTCGGTCATCCAGGTACTGAATACCTAATAGGACTAAAACTAACATATCGTCACGCCTTTCCACCGAGGGGGCTGGCAAAGGTGTACAACACCCACACTTCGCCGGACAATATTCAGTCCCAAATGTGACAGGGAGCGAGCCTGTCGCCATACACCGGGCTCCAGTCATGTAGGAGATGACATACAATACGCACATATGTTCACTCAATCAACAAATTGGTGCGTGCCGTCGGCTGGGTTTGAACCCGCTCCCTCTGGCTTGAGAGGCGGGCCTTCTCCAACTAGGCTATCATCGCTATCTACAGAGTAGCAGAGTGCAACTTTTTTTTTTTTTTTTACTTTCTACTTCTCTAATCATTCATTCTTAAATAACTAAAAAAATCCCTTATAATATAGATTAATTTATAAGCTAACTAGCAGCGCCTCGCGGTTTCACCCGCGGTTAAAAAGTATCTTAGATATCTATCTCTGTGCCAGATCTATTCAGCAGTTCAGGCGTGAAAGAGTAACAAACATCCATTCTTACAAACTTTCGCGTCCTGCGTTTGCAATGTAAGCGGAAAAAAAATGATAATTAATGACATCACATTAGAAACCTCAAAAATAACAGTATTTCTCCATGTTATTATACATATAAACCTTCCCCTTGAATCACTCTATCTATTTAAAAAAACCGCATCAAAATCCGTTGCGTAGTTTTAAAGATTTAAGCATACAAAGGGACATAGGGACAGCGAGAGCGAATTTGTTTTATCTATGTAGTGATGATTGTTCTGAAAACGAGGACCTACAACAAAAGAGGCTTCTTCAAGGGTTGTCAACTTGTCACCATCTGTTCATCATCAAATCAGCTTGATGGTAACATACAATCGCATTGTCACAGAATTAACATACAGATGACTGTTATTACTAGCCTTAGGTAAATGCGTTCCGTTGGTAACCGTATCCCGTTAAAACCGTGTCGACTAAGTGCTCGAAGAATAGAGTTGTTTTTTTTTTTTTATTGTAAGTACTATTTTAATTTTATTGTATTCATTTTTCGATAAAATTAATTACTTACTAAATAAGCTTCATATATCAAATTGTATAACGTTTAAAATTAGATTCAAATATCAATTTGTATAATTTTTCTAGTAAATTTCATTAAATTCGTTTTTTTTTGAATTTTCAAAATTAAAAATAGAATAAAAAATTCGTATTCCTTGATTTTTTTTTTTTTTTTATGTAGAATAGGTTGGCGTTTGACCACCAACTCGCCTGATGTTAAGCGACGTTGTGGTCTAAGATGGAGCACGACGACCTATCTTATATCTTTAAATGAGCAATTCTTGTATATATATATATATATATATATAATTGGAATCTCGGAATCGGCTCCAACGATTTTCATACAATTTAGTATATAGGGGGTTTCGGGGGCGATAAATCGATCTAGCTAGGAATCATTTTTAGAAAATGTCATTTTATTCGTGTTTTATCGATAATCAACTTAAACATAAACTTGGAAGAAAAATAACAAAAAGGAGGCGTTTGAGTAGTCTCAACTGAAAAATATGACTCTTCCTGACATCTATTGGCGAATAATAATACTATTTTTTGTGAGCAACTAATTGCTTTAACGACATAACAGCAGATGGCGTTGTTAAGTAACACGAAGTCAATGAGTGTTTGCTTTGAGGTTAGACTAAAATCAATTGTTTATTTTCCAAAAAACACAATTTAAAAAAAATAAAAAATACCGAGCAAAGCTCGGTCATCCAGGTACTAAGTTACTTATTCACTCTAGCCTTGAAGTTTTGTAGAGTGAAGAAGTACAAAGACGGCAGTTGAGTGAGGCGCTACAAGTGCGCTACTGCTCAGACCCGTCTTTGGAACGGTTACACCGGACTACATCCCGAAACACGACTAGGTCATTTCACGGCATGGCTTGGTCCGGTGGGTGGTAACTAGCCACGGCCGAAGCCTTCCACCAGAGTTTGCTACCCGGTTAGCACTACCCGGGGACCACGTGTAGGGAATCAGAATAGAGTACACACCTACGGACGTGGGTAGCTCAGCCCCCAAATTGATGTACTTAATGCGACGTTAAAGCGGAATTACACTAGATATTGTCCAAGCAACAAAAAAAAACCGCATCCCATTGAGCTGAATGAAAAAAGATGTGCTGATTTAAATACGGACAAGCTTGCTTTAGACTAACTTCGCATTGGCTAAAGGTATTGCCATTTCGTCTAGAAGAAGACGAGCGAAGAGAGCAAGTGAAGATACTGACGAGCCTCTCAAGTTATCTACAGAGTGACAAAGTGCAATCATTTTTATGACTTTTGCACTTCTGTAATCATTCTTATATAACTAAAAATTTCACTTGTAATATGGATTCATTTAACAGCTAACGATGTAGACAACCTCCTTTTGCTAAAGGATTTTTGATTTGCTTTGTCTATCTATTAAATAAATCAATCAAAAGTAACCCCTTACAAATGCCGTTATTTTTCATAGCTCTATTTGTTTTTAAAGACGTTTTTTTAAATACCAAGAACATAGGGGTGTGGATATAGTTCACTTAATGGTACATGCCAAATTTCATATTAATCTCACAAATGTTTTCCAAGAAATTAGACAAGCGCGTTTGTAAGGAAAATTCAGAGCGTCGTGGAACCCTAAAGCCTCTCACACTTTAATAGTAGATTATGCACCGAGGGGACAAAGTGGTGTCTTACGTTGCGTGCGGCTTATTGAACCCTGAGCGTAACGAGGGACTTTAAAGTTAACTCCCCAACGCAGCGAGGGAGTTATGTAGAGTCCTGAGTGAAGCGGCCCAAGACAAAGACCCAAACATGTTTTTTTTTATGTATAGTAGGACGACGTTTGACCACCAACTCGCCTGATGTTAATCGACGTTGTGGTCTAAGATGGAGCACGACGTCATAAGGTACTTATTCACTCTAGCCTTGAAGTTTTGTAGAGTGAAGAAGTACAAAGACGGCAGTTGAGTGAGGCGCTACAAGTGCGCTACTGCTCAGACCCGTCTTCGGAACGGTTACACCGGACTACATCCCGAAACACGACTAGATCATTTCATGGTATGGCTTGGTCCGGTGGGTGGTAACTAGCCACGGCCGAAGCCTCCCACCAAACACCGTCCTTTTGTTTAGAATTTCAAGCAGCTGCACTTTCATGCAACTTTCATCTGTGTATTGGTCTTATGTATCGTTACCGTCTGTGTAGTGTATTGTGTATCAAAATAAAAATGTATTTCTATATTAAATTGTCAATAATTATTAATAATATTAATTTGTATGTCATCTGCTACATGACTGGAGCCCGGTGTATGGCGACAGACTCGCCCCCTGTCACATTTGGGACTGAATATCGTCCGGAGCAGTGTAGGTGTTGTATCACACCTCCTCCAGCCACCTCGGGGAAAAGACGCGACGATATGTATGTTTAATTTGTCAAATGTAACGTGTAACATCACCTGGTGCATTCGCTTCTTGTGCAGCGAGACGCCGAGCGAGGACACGAATGCTCGTCCGCACGCGGTACATACGTGCCGCCCGCGACGATGCGACAGATACTGGTGACGCTTGTAACCTGACAAGCTCCTGAAAACGTTACACAACCCTTGATCCAAGCAAGTAACATTATTAAAAGAAAAACAAGAAATCCGGCTGCAAAATGTTGTATCGTATGTCACTTCCACTATCAAGACGAGTCATATGACACCTCACATGTCGGAATACATCAAGTTGTTTAGGCTGTAGGGCGTGCCAAAGAAACCTGATACATACATACATACACTCGAAAACTTGCTTACTTTGTAAGCCAAAATTTGTGAGACTGTAATTTATTTATTATTTGAAAAAATAATGCCCCTCAGTTTCTTGCATGTTCTTCTGAGTAGAGGCTCTTTATCCGAACAAGGCGGTCGAGTCTATTTAAATAACTTTGACATTCATAAGTATATCTTTGATACCTAAATTGAATAAAAACATTTTGACTTTGACTTTGACTTTGAAAAACATAACTCTACTTCTTTCGCAGTTAGGTAAAGAAACAAGGTCTAACATTCCGGGAGCAAACACGTAATGACGTCACTCGTCATCGGTCTCTTTCGAACTATTTGTAAATGAGTTATTTTTTCGGTCTTTCGGTCTTGCTCGGTTCGGTCTTGCTCAAGCATCGATTGACGTCACTGCGTGTTGCCCACGTGACCGTTTTTGACTCGGAATGCTATACCTGGCGGAGTATATTATTCTACACTATGAGTACCTATATGTTTAACAGGTTAGCTGTCCGATGAGGCACACGTGCCTCATGGGTGATTGCACTGGTACGTCCATGGGGCATACTCGTATGTGCCTCATGGCCAATGATGTAGATAATGCAATCGATCTATCGATGATTTTTTAAATAATTATATTATTTGTAGCATTAGTAAATTATACTACAACCACATTCTACCAATCAATTTATTATTGAACTTAAACAAGGACTTTAACTTAACTTTAACAACTTTTCCAAGGAGATCGGTAATTTTTCCATCAATACAAGCCGTCCAGACAATAACGAAGCCAGCAAAGGAAATTAGCCTAATCGTGGGACCTTTCTCAAGTGAGGAACCGTCATAGATTTGATTTCTTTAATTTTTTTTCTTGTTTGGAAACTGGTGGCCGAAAGGGTACCTAATTGAATGGTGCAATTCAATAACAGAAGATTGTTTTCAAAAAGATATTTTTCATATGTCTAAAGTGTTACGAACATAAACGTACATTTTATCATTAAACGTAAATAATTAATTTCTTTACATTAGCAATTATCGATATAATTAATTTCAATCACTAGGACACATAAAGTATCTTATAATACTTGAAGAGAATGACGTAACTTAATACGGAACTTCATGAGCGTTAGCTGTCATTATTTACTACGAGGACGTGTACAAAGAAGATCGAAACTTGCTTCGGGACAGCTAACCTGTAAAAGATAGTTCCTTACTGTTTATGAACGAAAAGTGACAGGCCAACTTTTTTATACTAGTGTATAAAATAATATTATAGTGCGTGACAGATGCGTCTTTTACTAAGGTTGCGTCAAACATTTTGTTCATTTAAAACCTATCAGTTAAGTACAATTTTTTTTGGCCCTTTTGCAATGTTTTTTCAGTCCATCTGGATATATCATTTATCAAAGACTAGGTGTTGTCCGCAACGTCGTTCGCGTTTATTTAGAAAATAGTATCCATAAACCCTCCTCGTGATATACTGTAACTAATTATCTAATTATGAATAACTAGCTGCGCCCCGCGGTTTCACCCGCGGTTAAAAAGTATCCTATGTGTTATTCTAGACTATAATCTATCTCTGTGCCAAATTTCATTCAGATCTGTTCAACCGTTCTGGCGAGAAAGAGTAACAAACATCCATCCATCCATCCATCCATCCATTCTTACAAACTTTCGCGTTTACAATATTAGTATTTAAAAAGTATTTATGTTTAATAACCTGTTACCAAAGATATCAGAGTCCAACATTAAAAAAAGAATACTGGCTGGTTTTGAGCGGAGTTTTAATTTTAGTTGTCAGTTGTTATTTTAGTACCAACTACGTGCTATTCTGTGATGTTGTCTGACGCAGTTGGTAAGCGGCGCGTTATTTTTTATTAATTTACAGAATTTCATGACAAAAAGATCTATTTATTCAGAAAAAAGTATCCAAAAACCTTCCTTGTGACATACTGCAACTATTTATCAAATTTCATCAAGATATGTTCAGCCGTTTAGCCGTGAAAAGCCTACAAACAGACAGAGTTACTTTCGATTTTTTAATTAGTAAGGATAATATAACAGGGCTCACTGAGGGAAAATTCAAATCACATGTAAAAACTACATTAATGAAAAGAGGTATTATAAGGTTAAGTATTATTTAGAAGACAAAGATGTCTGGAGCCTTCCACTTCCGCCAAGTAGCCACTAGTATTTATAGATATTACCTAGTTGTAAGCCAAAATTTGTGAGACTAATTTATTTATTATTTGAAAAAATAATGCCAGCTCAGTTTCTTGCCTGTTCTTCTGAGTAGAGGCTATTTATCCGAACAAGGCTGTCGAGTCTATTTAAATAACTTTGACGTTCATAAGTGTATCTTTGATACCTAAATTGAATAAAAACATTTTGACTTTGACTTTGACTTCCAACATACATATGTAGATGTCAAGTCTCAATACGAAAAATGGCACCTTAAAAACTAGGCTTAGATCAAGTGTAAGCCTTGTTTCGCTGTCAGTCGCTCTGTGACCGCGTCGGTGTCACGACGCCTTAACGTGCTAGCAAATGTAATCAACGCTATTGCTGTATGATAAATTATATCTATACTACATACTTTATCGCTCGTTTCCTCAATTGCAGGACACAATTAACATAATTCTCTCGCATCAGCCGGTTGCTGTACTGGTGCTGGACTGTCGGTATGTTAGCGTTAGTGTTAACATACCCGCGTGGGTATGTTAGCGTAGGAGCTTTAAGAACTGTCATTTTAGCGCACATTTCCCTAATTACACGACATAATTAACAATAATTAACATAATCCCAGCACATCAGCCGCGGGCTGTACTCGTGCTGGACTTGAAATTGAATAAAAACATTTTGACTTTTGACTTTTAATAATAAAGATAAGTATTAGTAACAATGGCTCAAGCCATTGTATAATCCTTACTAACGTACTCACTTGGCGACGTTTCCACAGACTTCACATGTATACGCCTTTCCCTGGTGCTGGTTGTAATGATTCACCATGGAGTCTCTGCAATACGAACATAAGGCTCAATAATATGCAAATGTAACATAACATAACTAACTTAGTGCTAACCGGGCAGCAAACTCTGGTGGGAGGCTTCGGCCGTGGCTAGTTACCTACCACCGGACCAAGCCATGCCGTGAAATGACCTAGTCGTGTTTCGGGATGTAGTCCGGTGTAACCGTTCCGAAAACGGGTCTGAGCAGTAGCGCACTTGTAACGCCTCACTCAACTGCCGTCTTTGTACTTCTTCACTCTACAAAACTTCAAGGCTAGAGTGAATAAGTACCTTATAGGTCGTCGTGCTCCATCTTAGACCACAACGTCGCTTAACATCAGGCGAGTTGGTGGTCAAACGCCGACCTAATCTTAATAAAAATAAAAAACCGAGGGATAACCTCTAAAGAGACTTAGCTGAGCCTAACCTTTATCAAAGTACGCAATCACAAAAACCTTAAAAAATATTGTAAATCAATTTTCAAATATTGTAGAGTGTGAATTAATTTTTTTTTTTTTATAAGGGGCGGGGGTTGGGTTTGAGAGCCCGTTAGATCCCCTGGATCCGCCATTGTGTGTGTGTGTGTGTGTGCAATATCAGATCCAGGATTAGTTTAGTTTAGTTTAGGTGAAGGGGGCTTGACTTAGCTGAGGGTAACCTTTATCAAGGTACGCAAACACAAAAAAAATAGGTATTTTCAACTATTGTAGAGTGTGAATTAGAAACTTTTTAGTAAGTACCTAAAATTACATATTTTGTATTTTTCAATAACAATGTATTATTATTTATACATGTAGCTATTGTGTGACAATATGGTGTTTTGGTGTCTAGACTGTAAACCATTTTGTATTTAATTAATTAAATGTATTAAAAGGTGTGTGTGTATGTGTGTGTGTTTCTCACCGGTAGTAAGTGACGAGGGGGCAGAGCTTACAGCGGTACACCGCGCCGTGAGCCATCACGTGCCCGCGGTAGTTCTTGCCGCTCGCGTACCTAATCTTGCATATCGTGCACACGAAGTTACCTGACGTGTCCTGCGAAAAAACATGGGCTCAATTCAATTGAAAAGGGATTACAAATTTTAGAAATAATTGATTCTAATGAAGAACGCGTTTCTACTACAAAACGTTCCGAAGACGGGTCTGAGCAGTCGCACTTGTAGCGCCTCACTCAACTGCCGTCTTTGTACTTCTTCACTCTACAAAACTTCAAGGCTAGAGTGAATAAGTACCTTATAAGTCGTCGTGCTCCATCTTAGACCACAATGTCGCTTAACATCAGGCGAGTTGGTGGTCAAACGCCGACCTATTCTAAATTAAAAAAAAAAAAAAAAAACGAGGGATAAAAAAATTACTGGTATGCTACGAGGAAATTTTGCGTGAAAAGAAGAAAAATTTAACTCGTCAGGCAAGGCAACATTGTTAGAATATATGAAGCCTTCGACATCAAAATAACTTCGGTTTAGCTTACTTTATTCATAACAATGTAATATTTTTTTATTATCCTACACTTTATTAAACATTTTTCTTCTAAATTATTGTTTTCTTTAAACTCTGGTCCCGATTAAACAAACTTTATATGTATTTATATGCAACGTTGAACCCCGACTTACGCGAATTCGACTTACACGGCAACCGCTCGGACCCACCTATCGCATAAGTCCGGGGTATTACTGTATTAGGAAACCTAAGGCCTTAGAGATACATACATATCTTCACGCCTATCCCCCAGGGGGCTGGCAGAGGTGTAAAACACCACACTTCACCGGACGATTTTTAGTCCCAAATGTGACATGGGGCGAGCCTGTCGCCATACACCGGGCTCCAGTCATGTAGCAGATGACATACAATACGCACATATGTTCACACAATGAACAAATTGGTGCGTGCTGTCTGCTGGGTCCAAACCCGCCTCTGGCTTGAGAGGCAATTCCCCACATCTCTATCAATATGTACGTTTACTAATCAGTCAGCAATAAAGTAAAAATAAAATACGTGAAAAATGAACGTCGGAATACCCACAAATACCTACTATTAGAGATATCCTCTACGCCATGGTACAATAATATATTCCACGAGGTACAGCATTAAGCAACACATAGTGACGTAAATCGATGCTTAAGCAAGACAGAAATAAGTCATTTACAACAAGTTCGAAAGAGACGAATGACGATGACGTCACTACGTGTCTGCAGAATGCTAGACCTTGTTTTTTTGGAACATGCTCTACGCCTAAACGTAGGTAAGGGAACGTACCCATACTACGTGACTCATTTAGGGGGGGGGGGGGGGGGGATACGATTTTTTAATATTTTGTTTGCAAAAAACGATTCAAAACTATGAATTACTACGTAAAACTAGAGTAGGAGGGAGGAGGTCTTAGAATAGAGTAGTATAGAGTACAGATGTTGACCGAGGGGGAGGGGAAGGGGGTTAAAAATTGTAAGAAATGGTCACGTAGTATGGGTACGTTCCCTAAGTATATTTCGCTACTTATGACTCTGCATGTATAGCGACACGTAGGTTAGGTACACGTAGGTATACGTTATACGTATTGCGTTATCGTTAGACAGCAAACATTACCGACCGAGCGAGCGTCAGCACGCGAAGCGTCTCTGCTTCAGCTCCGAGAAAAATGCTTCCGTATGTCCGAATTCCGGATCTTTGTCTACGTCCACAGGTCACATAAAAAAAACTCCTAAATTAAAGCTAATTAAATTAAAATAATAAGGAATTTACATTCAAATCATTAACGACAAAATAAATGTAATTACAGGAGAAAAATAATTAGAATTAGTAGGAAAAGTTTGTTCTTTAGTAAATAATTTAATAGCATCAGAAAAAGGCTGTAAAACACCAATTCGTTCGGGGTTCGTCCGTTCGCGCAATCGAAAGCGGCGTTTGACCACCAACTCGCCTGGTGTTAAGCGACGTTGTGGTCTAGTGGTCTAAGATGGAGCACGACGACCTATAAGGTACTTATTCACTCTATCCTTGAAGTTTTGTAGAGTGAAGAAGTACAAAGACGGCAGTTGAGTGAGGCGCTACAAGTGCGCTACTGCTCAGACCCGTCTTCGGAACGGTTGCACCGGACTACATCCCGAAACACGACTAGGTCATTTCACGGCATGGCTTGGTCCGGTGGGTGGTAACTAGCCACGGCCGAAGCCTTCCACCAGAGTTTGCTACCCGGTTAGCACTACCCGGGGACCACGTGTAGGGAATCAGAATAGAGTACACTCCTACGGACGTGGGTAGCTCAGCCCCCAGAATTATACAGAACTTTATTGTCGAGGCAGTTTATGTCATCTGCTACATGACTGGAGCCCGGTGTATGGCGACAGGCTCGCCCCTGTCACATTTGGGATTGAATACCGTCCGGCGAAGCGTGAGTGTTCTAATACACCTCAGCCAGCCCCTTCTGGAGGAAAGGCGTGACGATTTAAATAAATAAATAATATAAATAAATTCGGGACTTTTCCACACACAGTCGCCTGACCCCAAACTAAGCAAAGCTTGTACTATGGCTGCCAGACTGATATACATACATACATATTTTTAAATACATACTTAAATATACATTTAACACCCAGACATAGAACAAACACAAATGTTCACCACATAAATGTATGCCCTAGGTGGGAATTGAACCCACGCCCCCAAGCTCAGAAGGCAGGTTTACTACCAACTGAGCCACCGAGGCAGTCATATGTTCTGTTGTTTTGTCGCAGCTGAAGCACAGACGCTAACACTCGATCGAAAACTATGCAACCGAATTGATAATCTCCTCCTTTTCTGAAGTAGCTTAAAAACTACTGAAAAACTTACCTCGTGCAATTTAAGATGATTAATCAAATGCTTCGGCTTATAAAAAACTAGGAAGCACTTGTCGCACTTATATTTAGCCTTCAAATAGCACTCATAAGTCTGCCTCCTTTGTAACTCCGCCAGCATCTTGTCCTCCGTGTTAAGGTACTCGATGTCGAACACAGTCGTATATTGGTCCTCGTTGGCGAAGTTCCGGATCAAGTGCTTGAACGTCCGCAGGGTTATTGGTTCGGGGTTTTCGCCTGTAATTAAGAAATCTCGCTGATATCCTACTAATATTATAAACGCGAAAGTTTGTAAGAATGGATGGATGGATGGATGTTTGTTACTTTTTCACGCCGGAACGGCTGATTAGATCTGGATGAAATTTGGCACGGAGATAGATTATAGTCTAGAATCGCACATAGGATACTTTTTAACCGCGGGGCGCAGCTAGTATATAATAATAGTACGTAGTCTGTGTAAGAGGGTATTATAAGGTTAAGAATTATTTAGAAGACAAAGATGTCTGGAGCCTTCCACTTCCGCCAAGTAGCCACTAGTATTTATAGATATTACCTAGTTGTAAGCCAAAATTTGTGAGACTGTA
Source organism: Peribatodes rhomboidaria (assembly GCA_911728515.1). NCBI lineage: Eukaryota > Metazoa > Arthropoda > Insecta > Lepidoptera > Geometridae > Peribatodes > Peribatodes rhomboidaria. Next base: position 1,812,826 of record OU452196.1, on the reverse strand, counting down.
ATTTATTTATTATTTGAAAAAATAATGCCCCTCAGTTTCTTGCCTGTTCTTCTGAGTAGAGGCTCTTTATCCGAACAAGGCGGTCGAGTCTATTTAAAAAAACTTTGACGTTCGTAAGTGTATCTTTGATACCTAAATTAAATAAAAACATTTTGACTTTGACTTTGACTACGTAGTCTGTGTAATAGGTAGTTTGAACGCGGCTTTGAGATTTAGTTGACCGGCCGGAGTGTAATAGGCCGCAAAGTGCCTGATAAAACTAGAACAGCAACTCTCAAGTGAATCACATTGCTACCGCTCTACGATTCCATCCTCTCCATCGATAAATATGTACTGCGTACTAGATTTCATCACCCAAATTCAAACTTTCGTCCACTGCAGTGCACTGAAGTCCTTGCACCTTGCTTAGTGTGGTCTCGACACGCGTGCAGTGTGGTTGTGTACGGAGCGGCGCTAATTTATTGAAAACAAAGTGTGAACCTGGACAAACCGCAAACAGCAAACCTGCGGTCAGGCCACGGTGGGCAGGTCACCTCTTCATTAAGTATATCAATACGCACATAATATGTTTAGATGATAAACAAATTGGTGCGTGCCGTCGTACAGGTTTGAACCCGCTCCCTCTAGCTTGAGAGGCGGGCCTTCTCCGACTAGGCTATCATAGCTACTCACTACGGGAAAAGGCGAGACTATATGTATGTGTGACTATTGTACATACATTGTATGGAGTACCACAGCTGCTTCATCCTGTCGTCCGTGATCTTGTCGTCAAGGCAGGTCAGGATCACGTCCTTGTCTATTACTGTACCGTCTTCCGTCCTAACTTCGCCCCACGCTTCGAATTTGGCTTCTAGCTCCGACTTTAACCTGTAACAAGTATAATATAAGAACTTATAAATATAATAATATAATATAAGAAATGTTATGAAATTTACAACAAAATTTTATCGAAAAATTAATACAATTAAAAAACTATACTAAATTATTTGTGTGAATTTCCTTATTGAATTAGCTTCATATATCAAATTGTATAAAGTTTTTTTAGTAGATTTCATTAAATTAGGTCTGTTAAATTCGTTACTTGAAATATCAAATTGTATAACATTTAAATTAGATTCAAATATCAATCTGTATGAAGTTTTCTAGTAAATGTCATTAAACTAATTAAAAAAATAAAAATAAGAATAGAAAAGAAAATTCATATTCCTTGATGTCCTTAATGCGACGTTAAAGCGGAATTACACTAGATATTAGTTCAAGTAACAATTTTGAAGCAGCTTCACTACCAACTGAGCCACCGAGGCAGTCAAATCAAACAATACATACCTTTCTTTACTAAACTGTAGAGCCTCTAACTTAACCTTCTTTCGTTTACTCGGCTTATCGCACGCTGTCCTTTTCTTCGTTTTACTCGCTGCACTCTTTCTAGTCTTCTTTGTACTTCTTCTATTCTCCGTCTCTTTCTTCTTCTTCATGCTCAAAGCTGTGAGAGTGAGATCGTCGTCACTGTCTCCGTCTACATCACAGTCGGAGAAGTCTTCAAATGTGTCTAGTTCTTCATTACATTTGGTTATTGATTTTTTTTTCGTTCTACCCTCACTTTTCAACTCTTTGGTATGGTCAATATTGAGTGTTGTGCAATTTTTAATTTCGTATTCTTCTTTTATGCTATTGTTTTCTACTTCAAGTATGTCGATTGTATTTTCGTGCGTTAGATTTAATTTGTTAGAATTTTTGGTGTTTGAATATTCGATTTTGATGTTGTCTTTTAAGTCGGTCTCACATTCTGTTTCTAGCTTGACTGTGTCGCTGGCGAATATGTTGTGGTGGGAGGTCTGGAAGTTTAAATATATTCATGTTTTAGGAAACTCTAGAACATACATCGAAGCTATATAGGAGCTCTATCACACTAGCGATTTGCGAGCGATTTCTGAGCGAGGCGAGCGTGATACGAGTTCGCAACGAGTGTGAGGCTATCACTCTGTAATGTAAGCGCGCAGCCACAGATTACTAAATAGTTACTACGTCTTGTAACAACCGGAGTCATCGCCGCGCGCTCGCCTTGCTTTCAAATCACTCGTACATCGCCAGTGTGATAGAGCTCTAGGTAAATTACAGATGCACAAACATGATATAAATCGCATTAATATCATTCATAACTTCATTGTCACGCCTTTTTTTTTTATGAAGAATAGGTCGGCGTTTGACCACCAACTCGCCTGATGTTAAGCGACGTTGTGGTCTAAGATGGAGCACGACGACCTATAAGGTACTTTTTCATTCTAGCCTTGAAGTTTAGCTTAGCCTAGCCTTTCTCCATATTCAGTCCCAAATGTGACAGGGGGCGAGCCTGTCACCATTATTGTATTAATACATACATCCATATAATCACGCCTCTTTCCGATAGCAATAGGCTGAGAACACTTCTCTCCACTTGCTACGATCCTGGTATATCTTTCGCTTCTTCCACTTCCATGAGTCTTTACATACACGCTCGTCGGTTACGGGTACTCTTTTTTTTATGCAGAATAGGTCGGCGTTTGACCACCAACTCGCCTGATGTTAAGCGACGTTGTGGTCTAAGATGGAGCACGACGACCTATAAGGTACTTATTCACTCTAGCCTTGAAGTTTTGTAGAGTGAAGAAGTACAAAGACGGCAGTTGAGCGATGCTCTACAAGTGCGCTACTGCTCAGACCCGTCTTCGGAACGGTTACACCGGACTACATCCCGAAACATGACTAGGTCATTTCACGGCATGGCTTGGTCCGGTGGGTGGTAACTAGCGCCGGCCGAAGCCTCCCACCAGAGTTTGCTACCCGGTTAGCACTACCCGGGGACCACGTGTAGGGAATTAGAACAGAGTACACTCCTACGGACGTGGGTAGCTCTGCCCCCAAAAAATTGACCAAGGGGCCTATCATGACATTTTATTACCATGATAGTTACGTTTCGTGTTTGACGCTGCGCGACCATGGACCTTATTGTGCGGCGATACAATTCGCAGCATCGGAACGTTACCATCATGGCAGTCACTGCCCGATTAAGCGAGCGCGGGGTCCGAAGCAAATGTGAAGGGGCCCTTGAGTAAGTAGTTGATTTCCTACCAAAACACCTCATTTCCCCTGAAAGTATTGTGGTGTTGCTAAGTATGGTCAGCGCTTTTCGTCCCTTATTTTGAAAAATAGGTCGCCACATGTCTACTTTAAAAATAGTTATTAGGTGTGGGCGCTTCTTTAGTTTTTGTTTTTCGTTCTGGCCGGTAGCATTTGCTGCGTTCTTTTATGTGGCTAATCTGGCACTGATAGGTACCACATCTTAATAAGTTTAACTCAAAAAATTACGGTCAGGCAGAGATGAGTGTGGGCTTAAATATTAGGGGCCCCTTCTCGCGCGGGGCCCGTAGCTATTGCTACTCTTGCTACGTGGATAATCCGGCACTGGTAGGCCTCGTGGCCTTTCTTTAAAACCTTTTATTGCTAGAAAATTGCAACTTACATCGTTAGTGCAGGACTCAAGTCTCGCACTCGAGTTCAGATCTTCATTGTACTCGTAATGCAAGCAGGTTGTGTTGCTCCTGACCCAGAGACCGAGTGACGTCGGTAGTTGTGTGCTGAGATGTTCCACTGGTTTCTTCTCCTGGCGAAAGATAAATAAATAAAATTCGGGATATTTTCACACGCGTTCGCCTGACCTAAAACTAAGCAAAGTTTGTACTATGGCTGCTAGAGACTGATAAACATATATTTATATTTTTAAACACATACCTAAATAGATATTAACACCCAGATATACAAACAAGCGCAAATGTTAAAGCGCCGTCATAGCACGATTTTTCACCCACACACACATTTACTTCATTTTGAGTTGAAAAATGTGTGTCATATTTGATGGTAAAATGAGACCGGTCACATTTTTTTGCCGTTCTTATTGGTATTAATCGTAACAAGGACACAAATAAAAAAAAGTTGCTCGGATAAACTTTAGAGGCTCAACTTTAGAGAACTAATCTGGCTATTTAATAATCGAAAAAAAATGTGGTGTAATTGTTGAAAATTTAGAGAACTATGTTCCAATCAGAATCAGGTTGTCCTTTCTGGACATAGGCCTCCTCTAGATGTCGCCACTCCTCTCTATCTCTGGCTATTCTGCGCCATCCTTTTGGCAGATCGTCCTCCCACCTTCTCTGTGGTCGTCCCCTTGATCTTTTCCCATTTCTGGGGTACCAGGACATGACCTCTTTGGTCCATTTTTCCTTAGAGGATCTGATCACATGTCCCGTCCACCGCCATTTTAGTCTTTTGATCTTCCTTGAGACATCTGTTACTCCTGTCGCCTTTCTAATTTTGGTCAGTCTCCACTTATCCTTCAGCTTAATGTGTAACATGCTTCTCTCCATCCCTTGTTGGCATACCTTAAGTTTCTGGCTGTGAGCTTTTGTTAGGCTCCAGGTTTGGCATCCGTAAGTAAGTATTGGTAGAATACACATGTTGAACACTTTTCGCTTGGCTGGCATTGGGATTTCTTTATTTTTCAGGATCTCTTTTAGTGACCAGTATCTGGCCCAGGTGTTGTTTACTCGTCTTTGCAGTTCTTTATCCATCTGTGAGTTTGGTGCGATTATTTGTCCCAAATACACATATTCGTCCACATATTCTATCACTTGGTTGCTTACTTCAATGTTTTGTTTCTGCCTATTTGTCATAACCTTTGTCTTGGAGGTATTCATTGTGAGACCTGCTTTTCTGCTCTCTGTTGCTAGTTCTTTAAGCATTCCTTGTAGAGTGTCAGGATCTTCGGCAAACAACACCAGGTCGTCCGCAAATCTTAGGTGGGTTAGTTTACATCCATTTATATTTATTCCTAACCTCTCCCAATCTAGATTTCTGAAAATTTCCTCTAGCACAGCTGAAAAAAGTTTGGGGGACAGAGGGTCCCCTTGCCTGACCCTTTTGGATTTTAAATTCTTCTCCAATTCTTTCCAATTGTACTTTTGCAGTGCTGTTACTATATATTTCTTTTATAATTCTGATGTATTTATTTTCTATTCCTTGATTTGATAAGGCTTTATATATGTAGCTATGAGACAAGGAATCGAACGCTTTGTTGTAGTCGACAAAGGAAATATAGTATGGTTTTTTGTATTCGTTATATTTTTCTACAATTTGTTTTACCACAAGTATGTGGTCAACTGTTGAGTAGTCAGCTCTGAAACCCGCCTGTTCCCGTGGTTGTTCTTCGTCTAGTTGTTTAGTGAGCCTGCCTAAGATGATTTTTGAAAATATTTTGTATAAATTTGTCATTATACTTATTGGTCTATAATTATCTATTTTATCTTTATCTCCCTTTTTGTGTATCAAAATTATGGTCGACTTCGTCCACTGTTCTGGAATAATTTCACTGTCAAGGATCTCATTAAATAGGCTAGTTAGTGGTTTAAGTATTACATCTAGTGTTCCTTTTAGTAATTCATTGGATATTCTATCTTCACCGGGGGCTTTATAATTTTTTTGTGATAGCAGGGCTTTTCTGGTTTCACTTTCTAGTATGTGTGGGATTTCTTCTTCTTCGCTTGAGTTTTTCACTATTTCTGATACTTCCGGTGAGCTATACAGATTTTTGTAGAAGTCTGTAGCAATTTTGCTAATTAATGTTCTTTTTGTTGTTACATATTCTTTTTTATCTTTATTTTTTCCCTTCATTTTCGGTACCCACGAAGAGTGATCCCTAAGTTTTTTCAGTGCTCTTTTTAGTCCTCCTGTTTTTTCAATTTCTGACTGGATTTTATTAAGACGAGTTTCTTTCTTGTGCTTTCGTATACTTGCTGTAATTCTTTTACTTAAGGTTTCTATCTTTTTAATGTTGTTTTTCCTATCGGTAAACAGTTCTTTCCTGTCTTGTATCAGAGTTCTCGCTTCATTCCCTATTTTATCTTTTTTGGTGTTATTTGTTATGCTAGTCAGTTCTTTTCCTATGTTTGTTAAAATTGTTTCTAGTTTGTTGTATTTTTCTTGAACCGAATCGCTTATTTCAGTTTTCTCTATTTTTCCTTTAACTGCATTACAGATGCTGTCTGGAATCGGGATAGCTAGTTGATCTGTTGTGTTCCTTATGTGTTTCCTTGTTCTCCTTTTTTTGGAAATTTCTAGAGTAGCTCTGACCATCCTGTGATTTGTACTAAAGTTCAGTCGATTGACTATACCAACATCATTAAAGAGACCGGGGGTGTTGGTTAGGATGAAGTCTATTTCATTTCTATATCTCCCATCTGGTGAGATCCATGTCCATCTTCTTTTTAAATCTTTCTTGTAGTATGTGTTCATTATTCTTAAGTTGCATTCTAAAGCAAGGTCGACGAGTTTTTGTCCATTTTTATTTCGCTTGCCTTGGCTAAAAAGACCAATGGTGTTGATTTCTCCATCTTGTTGGTTACCTATTTGACTATTGAAGTCTCCCATCACAATCTTGTTTTTGTTTGCTTCTTCAATAGTTTCTTGCAATGATGTGTAAAAAATGTTCTTCTCCTCTTCACTTGCTTGCTCTGTGGGCGCATATATTTGTATTATAGACCAGGGTTCTTTACTGTTTTGAAGAGTCAAGTCTAGGATGGCAATTCTTTCTGATTTGCTTGTAAATTGTATGATGGACTTCTTTAGATGTTTTTTGACAATGAATCCTACACCATGTAGTCCCTTAGTTTCTCCTTTATAGTAGAAGATATAGTCGTTATACTCTCTCACTTCTTCACCTAGTCGCCTAGTTTCGCTTAGCCCTATAATATCCCAGTTTATAACTTCTAGTGCATGTTCCAGTTCCGCTAGTATGTCGTCTGTTCGGAGTGTTCTTGCATTAAGGGTTGCTATTGTTAGTTTATTTTTGTTTCTTTTTGATGTATTTGATGAGTATTCAGGTGTAAATGCTTGCTGTTCGTCTTCTAGAGGGTGATGGTCTGACGTCCCAAGGTGACCAGTCTGGGTGGGACTTTTCTTTGTTGGTTTGTTAGTTTTTGTTTGTGACGTTTTAGTTTTTCGTTTGCAGCTGGTGTGTTGTAGTTGCTAATTCTTACTGCTTGTGCCGCTAAACGAGAACGATCTCGTTTTGTCGAATTGGTTGACTCTACTCATTTTAGGCTTGTTGATAACCTTCTTAGTCTCGGCGTTTGGTGTGGGCGACCGCTTCCTCTTGTCTATTTTTTCTCTAATTATTAATCGATCATACGAGATGAATCCTTCCTTTCCTTTTTCTATCTCTTCTTGTAATTTGTTTTTTAATTCTTTTCTTTTTATTAAAACATCTTTGGGATAGTCTTCGGTTATGTAGATTTTTTCTGGTAGATATTTTTTATTTCTTAAGAGTTCAATTTTCCGCCAATACAAGGTTAGCGTCACACATATGGGTCTCGTTTTACCATTGTTTTTCTTTCCTATTCTTTGAATGTTGCTCATCTCCCATCTGTCCCAAGGGTCTATGTCTGCTTTCTGACTAACCGTGTTCAGGGCTGTGATGACACTATTCAGTAAATCAGAGAAATTTGTTTCGGTTTCTTGGACCCCATGAATTATTAGATTGTTTTTCCTTGATTGTCTTTCCAAGTGTTGAGTTTTGTTTTTCAAAGTTTCAACCTCTAGTTTTAGGCCAGCTATGTCTTCTTTAAGAGGTTTTAGTTTTTCATCCATAGTTGTAGCCATATTTTGAGTTATAGCAGCTGTTTGTTGGTTCATTTCCTCCTTCATTTTATTCCAAAGTAGTTGAAATTGAGGATCCATTATTGATCGCAAACAGCTTAGACTCAAATAACTGGTGTTATTTGAAATTATAGATTAAGTATTTTTTATTTTATTTTATTTTTGTAACAACAGAAATTTGTAAAAAAAAACAAAAAATCAGTGAATAAAGGCTATTTTTATTTTATTTTATTTATTTTTATTATGTTCCAATAGTCGTTTTAAAAAGATACTTTCTGGGTTTTTTTTTTGCCAAAATGAGGAAGATTTTCAAAATTGTTCTTTGGTTAAACCTGGTGTTTAACCAAAGAACAATTTTAAACACCAGTTTAAAGTTAAACACCAGTTGGTTGTTTCTTCTACCAGCTGTATTTTTTTGCACCTGATCATCATAATTCATCATTCATCATTTTAAAATAAATAAATAAATAAATCATATCAAACTAGGTGCAAACAAAATACTTGTTTTTGGTGATTTTGTGTAAGACGGGGCCTTAGAGCAATATTTATCTTTTTTATTTTTAGTTTCAGGCAAAAAAACGATTTTTTTAAATCTTTACATAGTATAAAACAAAGACGCTTTCCCCATCTGTCCATTTATCTGCTAACACCTCCTTAACATTGCACTGGATTTTGATGAGGTTTTCAGCATCAACCAAATAATTTTTCATGGAAGGTTTATAGGTATGGAGTGAACCTGGGGCTGGTGGCTAGCTTATATAAAACTATATATTGGAGCCTTATATAGATACTAAAAATGAGAACATACATTTTCATGGGATTTCTTCCAGTCGTCGAATATCTCGATAGCTTTCATACATTTGTTTTTAAAATTGTATGTCTTTCGTAAAAGGTGTTCACATTCCAAGCAGTATAGAGGGTTAAGGGTGTATACCTGAAAAAACAAATTATTATATGTAAATAATGTTTAATAATCTAACAGACTTTATATTTCATAATAACAACTTGATTAATCTGCAAGTAATATTTATAGTATAATAATATACTCCGCCAGGTATGGCATTCTGAGATGAAAAATGTCACATGCTTTACATGTAGGATTATCAATCTTTGCATAAGCATGACTGGAATAAGTATTTTACAATAAGTTTGAGAGAGACAATAATATAATAATACACTAAGCGACCCTTATGGCCACTTCCATTGAATATGAGTTACCTAAGTCCTTCCTTAAGTGGTTAAATCTACTTTTAGTGAAACATTTGGTTTTCGGACACATCAAGTTAAGAGTCTGCTAAAGGATAGCAAGAGAATGTATGGAGGAGCCAGTTAGGAGTGGTCTTAACTAGTTATGCAAGGACTTAGACAATTCTTATATTTAGTGCAAGTAGCCACTTGTGTATTATAACTAAAACTAGGTTTAAATTGAGATTTATGACTGAGCATCATTTTAGGAAGCAGCACTAGGAGTGACATAGATGGGTCTTGACTCCCAGAATGCTAACTTCGTTTTTTTTTTGAATATAATATTTTCAATTAAAAATAGATCCACACAGTTCCTAAATGACAGAGTTAAGCAGTAACAAACTTTTTAAAAAATACAACCAAATTGAACCTTCACCTAGGTTTTAGATAAGAAATTCTAGATAAGCAATGTTTTTCTAGTGAACAATATTTCAGGTAGGTTTGCTATGTTTCTTTATGCTATATTATTAATTGGTGTTGACCTAAAAATATGATTGTTTTGAATATTTTTCAATGAGATTTTTAACAGAATTTTTGGGTATTATTTTCTTAGCAATACTAATTTAGAATACAATACTTTAGAATTTAGAGTAGGTAAGTAAATGAAAATAATTTATAAATAAAGTGGCATTTAGTTTTATATTTGGTACTTGCAGGGAGTCGGTAAATAAAAGAAGTAAATACTTACAGAATACTCGCACAACTCATCGTGGAATTCCAATAATTTGTCGTCAACGGGTTTAAGCTTTTTATCTAAGCGCAAACATACGCGACAAATATTCATTTTCTTCTTCATTTTTGCGTAGAGCTATAGTGGGATATTTTCTTAAAATTCTAAATGAAAACTGAAAAGTCTTTACACCATTTTCTTAGCAATAAATTGAGCCGGTGTTATTGCTTAAATTATTGTATTGAGGTGTTTTCTTCCTATTTTTATTTAATATTTACTTTCAACAACACAAACTGAAATTGCAAAACAAACCACAACAAATTCGATTTTTGTTTTTATTGAGTTGAGATGACATTGACATTAAGATATATATATTTTTTTTAATAATGGCTTCTGAAGAGCTTAAATTTAAATATGCAGCAGCTGAAACAGGCTAAACAATTTTTTTTATTTTACGCAAAACATAAAAGTCGATTGAGTCACTGGAATCGTGTGTATACTCCATAAAATTTAAAATATCGATAAAGCCTATAATTATTGGTTCGTTCTTTATTTATCTGTTTTCGTCTCCAATCCAATTCGTTCATTCATTTGAGTCCATCTTTGTTTTGAATTTGATTTTAGATTAATTTTGATTCAATTGCACTTAATTAACATTTTATATGTGAAAAAAGCTTGATTATTTGTTTTATTTCCTGTGAAAATGTCCAAGGAAATAGATGTATGTTTAATTTGTTTGCGTACAGACAGAAATCTCAAAATTATTGAAAATAAACTATCCGATTTTCACGACGAACTATGCGATCACTCTGTAAGTTATTATTGAAACTTATTAATTACCGATTATTACCTCTAAAAATGTCCTTACATCTGCTATTTTAACTTGGAATAATTGTAGGTCCAACACAGTTCTAATCTCCGATTTAATTTGCCGCAGGTAGACGCCTAAAGAAATATTTATTATTGTTTTTATCTCTTGCTTATTAAAATACTAGCTGATCACCGCAGTGTTACCTACGGTCAAAAAGTAGCATAAGTGTTAATTTAGAGTTCAGGCTATACCAAATTTTATTAAAATCCGTGCATCCGTTTGAGCGTGAAAAAGTAACAAACACACGCATATGTACACAAACTTTCGCCTTTATAATTTTTTAATGATTCTACCCACAATTTTTTACTATTTACGAGCAAAAGCACTGTGCGCCCATGATAAGCCTCGATTCCCGTCGCAGCTGCCCTCGCAGTAATTCAGTTTCTTTGCTAATTCTAGAAAGAATATATATCAGAAAAATCCGCGAAAAGTAAGTAAATAAAGAGTACTTACTTCCAAAAATAGCTCAGACTATACAATTAAAAAATATTCTAATTTCGACCACACTTCATACATAGATTCGATTTCCGATACGCAAGTCCTCCAATAGATTCTACACTCAAGACAATGAACGGGCCTGATGCGTTGGTCACAACACCCATGATGTTTCTTCCTTTGATTTACTTCTTAGCGTAATTACAAGATAGCCAATGGGGGCACTTTATCGTAGTCCCCTCAACATGTAGGTCATATACCTACTTAAGCTACTTTTGTTTGGCAAACAGATATTGTAACACAGAGTATCTATATTGTAAGCTAAACCTATTTTTACCCAACTGCGCAAGAAGGAGGGTTATGTTTATTGAGTGTATGGATGAACATATGTATGAGGTTTCTTTGGCACACCCTACAGCGTAAACAGCTTGATGTATTTCGACATGTGAGGTGTCATTTGAATTGTCTTGATAGTGGAAGTAACATAGGGTACAACATTTTGCAGACGGGCCTTTTTCTTTTAATAATGTTACTTGTTACCTAAGTTACTAACCCATAATTTACAAGATACAAGATATTTTATTTGCAACCATACAGTACAAGATGTTAAAAATATGAGTACATAGTCCAATGGACCCTGTCGGGCTCTGCAAGATTTGGTAGAGAGGAGGAGGCTACTTTATATAGAAAAATATTACATATGTCCAAAATCGAAAACTTTACTAAGTATAAATTGTCAAAAAAAACCCACTTATATTATTTATTGCCTATACTTGCATATTGAGCTTGGTTTTACATGTTTTCTGGTGTCAATATAGTTTTGTATTGTATTGTATTAAATTTCAGGTATCAAAATACAACCCGCAGTATTGTTCAGAGTGTGAATATTTATTGAGAAAAATGTACAAATTCAAAATCAAATGCCTTAAAGCTTTGGAAATATTTGACAAATGGAAGAAAAATAAGATAGTAAGTACAAAACTTAATATATGTGTTAAATCTAAACAGGCTAAAAATATACCTGACTTTGTTCATCCAAAGTGGAATGTCAGCTCCCCAAGCAGGATGTCAGTGCAAGACTTATCACTATCTTGAATAAGAATACCCTCCGATCAGGTATACATTTACATGGTTATTTGTAACTTACCAGAAACCTCTTAAGGGTTCATTTTACTCATCAATATGAACAACTTTTACTATGGGGCGAACTCCGAAATCGCGAAAAAAAAATCAGTTGTTCCATACATTTTGTCAAAGGTGATTGCACTTTTTGCATGGAAAAGCTGTTTTTTTTTTGCGATTTCGGAGTTCGCCCTATAGTAAAAATTCATTCATTCATTCATTCAAACATTCGCGATTATTTTAAAAACAGGTTCCTGTTTAAAAACTTTAGAGTTTAACAGTTTAACTGGTAGTCTCTTTTTTCATTGGAATCAATTAATCTTGGAAACATTTTCTTTTGAACGACAGGAAAAAAGGCCAATCGCACTTCTCTGCACGCTAGTACCGGAGTCGTCTCTCAGTTTCTGGATATCAGACAATTCTCAGATATACACATTCTCTCACGAAGATGTGATATCTGTACCGTCTGATACTAACGCTCTGACTGTCGAGCCGTTGAGAATAGCAAATGGACATGAAAAGGCTGATGATGCTGTTGAATCTCAGGTAAGATTTAAAATTAAAACTCACAGAGGTGCTCATGCTGTGTCTGTGTTGAATAGTGATCCCCAGTCCTACCCGGCGCGCATTAGACGAAACTTACACACGCGTAAGGGGCTGGCCAGACAGAAAAGACATAAGACGAGGTCTTTTTTTATCCTACTGCGCAAGAAGGAGGGTTATTGGAATCGTCTTGATAGTGAAAGTGACATAGAGTACAAAATTTTACATTTTTGTATACTCCTTTGAGTTGACAAGATGTCGATTGATGACCAACTTTTTTATTTAAATTGCTGGAAGAGAAATTAATCTCTCACGTATCTGGGTATGATCGCTGCGGCGGCAGACGTGACACTACTGGTCTGATGCGGGGGCGGGACGACACTGCAGCGGCAGCACTGCTGCCGCGACATTGCTGCGTAGCTCGGAATGTAATCTTAAGAGGGCCGCGACGTTCTGAAATTTCCATACAAACGCACTACTCAAATTTCTTGAAAACCGTTTATCAGATTATGATGAAATTTAGCATGTACAATTAAATTAACAATATCTTCGCCCCTATTTTATTGGTTTTTTTTAAAAACGTTCTCAAGCGAAAATAGAGCTATGAAAAATATCCGCATTTTAAGGGGTCACTTTTGACTGATTTATTCAATAGGTAGACAAAGCAAATCAAAAATTCCATTACATAGGGAGGTTGTCTACATCATTAGCTGTTAAATGAATCAATAATACAAGGGATTTCCCTTGTTTTATTGATTCTTAGTTACTTAAGAATGATTACAGTAGTGCAAAAGTCATAAAAAAAAAAATTGCACTTTGTCACTCTGTAGGTAAGTTTAGAGGCTCGTCAGTATCATTACTCGCTCTCTTCGCTCGTCTTCTTCTACTAGACGAAATGGCGATACAATGCGAAGTTAGTCTAGGTCGAAATTAGCTAGGTCGCCGGACTCTTAATAGTGCGCGTCAATCGCAATGCGTTTAACCAATGAAGGTCATTGCGTTTAACGCAACGAATGTCGCATACGAGGTGCCTGAGAGTTCTATCACTCTAGCGGTTAGCGAGCGATTTCAAAGCGACACGAGCGCGAACCAGCTCACCGCGAGTTCACAGCCTCAAATTACTAAATAGTTACTAAGACGCCGCGGGCGCGCAGACACAGATTACTAAATACTTACTAGTCGCAGCATCTAGTGAAATCGCGGCGCTATCGTTGCGTGATCGTCTCGCGCTCGCCTCGCTTTGAAATCACTTGCAAATCGCCAGTGTGATAGAGCTTAAAATTTTTTAATCTCAATAAGATAAAGCTAGTCTTTATAATACCGCTTTTTTTACAGAATCTACTCCAAAATTCGCTTCCAAAAGACGACATCAAACTGGAAACAGAAGAAATTCAAAACCGCCTAACGGAAGACGATTCCATAAAAAACATAAAAGACATTCTAGTTTTAAAAAATGAAGATACAACAAACTTTGAAGAGATTTTATTTAAAAGCAATGGTAATTTAGAAAATGAAAGAATCACGTTTGACGATAGCACGAACGACTTCTTCAATGATCTCAGCTTTAGTGAAGATGACGATGATAAGCTAATATATTTGACACGCAAGCATGCAAAGAAGAAAGAAAAACAAAAGAAGTCCACAAGAAAACGATCTTTTAAATCTGACAGCCGTTCGGAAGACGGAATCAGCAGTAGTGATTGTAAAAAACGAAAGAGCGTGAAAGAAGAAAAAGATTGCAATAAAAACGCGGCAAAGAAGAATAAAAATAGCAAAGAGGTTGCAAAGAAGAATGTAGTTGATAAGGTTATTAAAAGGACGAGGTTTCATACACGTAAAGCTATTATTGCTGAGCTGACGAATATGATAGATTCCAAAACGAAAAGTGAAAACGAACAAAACATGAAGCTTTGTAAAAAACGACCATTCAGCAAAGAAAGGTTTGTATGACATTTGATTAACACAACGCCGATTATCCGAACGCCGATTAACCAAATCGCCAATTATCCGAATGGGTCCTAAGGGCGTTTGTGCACTACAAGTAATTTTACTGTCCGGCAGTCTGAGGTGAGGGAGGGGAGCCCCGCGCCGGCTTGCTCATTAAAATCGCGGACGCAGTACACAAGCTCAGACACGTACTTTCATCTCGGACCGGAAAAAACGGTCCAGAATAGGGAAAAATTAAAAATCGTACGGTAAAATTACGTGCAGTGCACAAGCTAGTATGTAAATTCATGGTATGCCATATCGGACAGTAAAAAATCGGCCAGTAAAACTTGTAGCGAAATATGGGTACAAAAAAGATTAAAACCAAGTAATTTTGGTTTTTTTTTTGTTGTAACAAGTTGGAACTCGTTGGAGTCCAGATTTGTTTCAATTGTTATGGTTGAAAGCTAGAGGCAAGACACTACAAGTTATTGTAAGAATTGTGTTTGTTATTATTTGTGACAGTTAATTTTTCTTTATTACCCATCTATGTCAGTTTATCCGAATCGACTCCGGTCCCAATTAAATCGGATAATCGGCGTTCTACTGTACCATGAAAATAAATAATAAATAAATAGATTCCGGACACTTCCACACACGGTCGCCTGACCACAAACTAAGCAAAGCTTATACTATGGCTGCCAGGGACTGATAAACATACTCAAATATTTTTAATCAATACATATTAACACCCATAGAAACCATAGAACAAACACAAATGTTCATCACATAAATGTTTGCCCTAAGTGGGTATCGAACCCACGCCCCCAAGCTCAGAAGGCAGGTTCTCTACCAACTGAGCCACCGAGGCAGTCATAATCCAAAAAAACAAGGTCTAGCATTCAGCAAACACACAATGACGTCATCGTCATCCGTCTCTTTCGAACTTGTTGTAAATTACTTATTTCGGTCTTGCTTAAGCATGGATTGACGTCACTACGTGTTTCTGAATGCTATACCTGGCGAAGTACATTATTATTATACCATGATTAATACACACTCCATCCATTCATTCTTACAAACTTTCGCGTTCATAATATTAGTAGGATACAACTGCCTCGGTGGCTCAGTTGGTAGTAAACATGCCTTGCAGTTTGCGGTGTCGCTTGGGGGCGTGGGTTCGATTCCTACTTAGGGCAAACATTTTGGTGATGAACATTTGTGTTTGCTCTATGACTGGGTGTTAAATATATATTTAAGTATGTATTTAAAAATAAATAAATAAATTCGGGGCACTTCCACACACGGTCGCCTGACCCCAAACTAAGCAAAGCTTGTACTATGGCTGCCAGGGACTGATATACATACTTAGATATTTTTAAATACATACTTAAATACAAATTAACACCCAGACAGAACAAACACAAATGTTCATCACATAAACGTTTGCTCTAGGTGAGAATCGAACCCACGCCCCCTAGCTCAGAAGGCAGGTTCACTACCAACAGAGCCACCGAGGCAGTCAATATATACATGACTCCGGCAGACATAGTACAAGCTTTGCTTAGTTTGGAGTCAAACGATGTGTGCAAGTGTCCCGAATATTTATATATCTTCTTTCAACAGGCTAAAAGAAGAAATTCAGAGCAAATTCGCTTCGTGCGGCGAACTACGAGCCACAGACGGCACAATCATAGACAAGGACTTCATACTGCACTGCCTTGACGATAAAGTGACAGAGTTCGTCATGAAGCAGCTGTACCAGGCTGTTTACCGTACGTTGAAATTGCACTTTGTCACTCTGTAGGTAACTTTAGAGGCTCGTCAGTATCATTACTCGCTCTCTTCACTCGTCTTCTTCTTCTAGACGAAATGGCTATAGAATACCTTAAGCCAATGCGAAGTTAGTCTAAAGTGGTCGCCGGACTTTTCATGTATGTAGTCCCGCGACTCTCTGAAATTTCCATACTAACACGCTTCTCAAATTTCTTGAAAACCATTTGTCAGATTATGATGAAATTTAGCATGTACAATTAAGTGAACTATATCTCCGCCCCTATGTTCTTGGTTTTTTTAAAAAACGTCCTCAAGAGAAAATAGAGCTATGAAAAATTTCCGCATTTGTAAGGGGTCACTTTTGACTGATTTATTCAATAGATAGACAAAACTAATCATAAATTCCACTACATAGGGAGGTTGTCTACGTCATTAGCTTAAACGAATCCATAATGCAAGGGGAATTCTTAGTTACTTAAGAATGATTAAAGAAGTACAAAAGTCATAAAAATTTAAATTGCACTTTGTCCTGTAGGTAACTTTAGAGGCTCGTCAGTAACATTACTCGCTCGTCTTCTTCTTCTAGACGAAAGGGCTATAGAATACCTTAAGCCAATGCGAAGTTAGTTTAAAGTGGTCGCTGGACTCTTAAACACATACGAGGGAGCGGGTTCGAACCCACCGCACTAATTTGTTCATTGACAATAGAAAATCATTTATTTGTGGCAAAAAACTCACAGAATACAGACTTAACTAAAAAAAGGTGGAAACTTGGCTTTTAGCCACAAACCGGCCGTAACTCAGCTTGGTGCTGGTTGTGTCCAACCAGCGCTGGTCTTGTGTGAACATTATTTTTTCTAATTTGTTCATTTGTTCATTGTGTGAGAATGTTTGTAAAAGAGCACGTCTGGCTGTTCATAGAGGGGTTCTGGTGCCCACTCTTATGTATGTAAGTGAATGTTGCCTCTGGCAGAATAAGCATGAAAGTAAAATGAATGCTGTGGAAATGAGAAGTTTGCGAAGTATGGCTGGAGTGACTCTGATGGATAAATGAAACAACGTTATTAGAAAACGTTGTGAGGTGATAGATGATGTAGTGTTAAGGATTGAGAAAGGGATGCTTAGATGGTTTGGACACGTTGAGAGAATGAGTGAAAGGAGATTGACGAGACAGGCTTACATGGCGAGTGTGGATGACAAGTCGGTCAGGGTCGACCTGACGCACGTATCTCGACCAAATTGAAGATGTCTTAAAGAAAGGCCAGGTCAAGAGTACCCGTAAATGACGAGCGTGTATGAAAAGACTCATGCAAGTGGGTAATGTGGGTATGTATGTACTCGTATGTATGAGGTTCCTTTGGCACGCCCGACAGCCTAAACAGCTTGATGTATTTCGACATGTGAGGTGTCATTTGAATCGTCTTGATAGTGGAAGTGACATAGGGTACAAAAACAGCCCAGTTTTTTTTCTCTTTGTAATATTACTTGTTTATTCATACACTAGCTGACCCGGCAGACTTTGTACTGCCTCAATCGATAAACTAAAGACTTAGACTTTTGTATAAAATAAACTTCAAACAAACAAAAAGAATCCTTTTTGTTTACTAGAAACAAACGGATTTTTTTTACACCTTGGATAACATTATTGTAGTTTTAATAGGGACCCTTATTTTTTTCTTGCAATTAAAATAGCCTATATTAATTAGTGATAATGTAGCATTCAAATGGTGAAAGAATTTTTAAAATCGGTCCAGTAGTTTTTGAGCCAGTTCGTTACATACATACTTACATATAAATCTTTCCTCTTTTTTTTTTCAAAGTGTAGAATGTTCCTTATTTAGGTCAAAACAATAAATTTAATACAATATACTTTAGTCACTTAAATTTCAGTTTTCATCCCGAACGCCTCTTCCAAAAGTATCCATTAAGCTGGCTTTCAAAGTCAAAGTCAAAATGTTTTTATTCAATTTAGGTATCAAAGATACACTTATGAACGTCAAAGTTATTTAAATAGACTCGACAGCCTTGTTCGGCTAAAGAGCCTCTACTCAGAAGAACAGGCAAGAAACTGAGGGGCATTATTTTTTCAAATAATAAATAAATTACAGTCTCACAAATTTTGGCTTACAACTAGGTAATATCTATAAATACTAGTGGCTACTTGGCGGAAGTGGAAGTCTCCAGACATCTTTGTCTTCTAAATAATTCTTAACCTTATAATACCCTCTTTTCATTAATTCATAATTATTTCCTCTTTATGATAGTAGTTTAGATATTAATTGATTTATTAATTTCGTATCAGAGCCAAACGGTCTAATATTCGAGTCGGACAATCGCTGACAACACGCCTTCCTTCATCAAATCATTTAACTTTTCAGGAAAATCGTGCATCAAACCAAAAGCCCTAAAACTATTCAAATGCATCCAAAACAAGTACAAAAACGAATACGATTCCGTGTTCGATATAGAGTACCTGAATACAAAAGAGAAGATGCTAGAAGAATTCGAGAAGAGGAAAACTTATGCCAGCTACATTACAGCGGAATTCAAATGTGACGTATGCTATCAGGGCTTCAAACATGAGAAGAAACTGCAGTACCACAAAAAATGCCATGATGTACGTAACAGATGTTTTTTTTTTTTTTATGGACAATAAGTCGGCGTTTGACCACCAACTCGCTTGATGTTAAGCGACGTTGTGGTCTAAGATGGAGCACGACGACCTATAAGTACTTATTCACTCTAGCCTTGAAGTTTTGTAGAGTGAAGAAGTACAAAGACGGCAGTTGAGTGAGGCGCTACAAGTGCGCTACTGCTCAGACCCGTCTTCGGAACGGTTACACCGGACTACATCCCGAAACACGACTATGTCATTTCACGGCATGGCTTGGTCCGATGGGTGGTAACTAGCCGCGGCCGAAGCCTCCCACCAGAGTTTGCTACCCGGTTAGCACTACCCGGGGACCACGTGTAGGGAATCAGAATAGAGTACACTCCTACGGACGTGGGTAGCTCAGCCCCCAAAAAATGTCTGAGTAAGAGTGCGCTTTTGAAAGGACAATGGGCAAATTGGTCCAAAAAATAAATAAGTTTGCCCGCTGGGTAGGCAAATAGCGCATTCTTTAGATTATACATGCATTAAAAAAAAGTGCGACACCGGTAAAATTCAACCTACTGAAACCGATATGTTTCATTTTTAAGAATAGTAAAATATGAATATGTTAACAGAAACATATCGTCACGCCTTTCTCCCGAAGGGCTGGCAGAGGTGTACAATACCCACACTTTACCGGACGATATTCAATACCTAATGTGACAGAGGGCGAGCCTGTCGCCATACACAGGGCTCTAGTCATGTAGCAGATAACGTACAATACGCACATATGTTC
Source organism: Peribatodes rhomboidaria (assembly GCA_911728515.1). Classification (NCBI taxonomy): domain Eukaryota; kingdom Metazoa; phylum Arthropoda; class Insecta; order Lepidoptera; family Geometridae; genus Peribatodes; species Peribatodes rhomboidaria. The sequence goes on along the minus strand of OU452196.1, from coordinate 1,793,163 downwards.
ACACAACGAACGAATTGGTGCGTGCCTTCGGCTGGGTCCGAACCCGCTCTTTGTGACTTGAGAGGCGGGCCTTCTCCGGCTAGGCTATCATCACTTCCATTATTAACAGAAATGTCAAGCAAAACCTCAATGGTGACGTCGCGAATCACGATTTATTTATTTATTTATTTGTTTATTTATTTTTGGAAAACATACAGTGTTATCCATACTGTAATAGTAAATTAGAAAAATAGATTGACTAATTTACTATTACAGTACGCACCATTAATTAGTTTTCACATATAGAATCTAAGTACACAACTTGTTTACAATCAATGTATAAATCAAAACTAGTCCTCTAAGGGGTTATATATAAGAAGCTAAGAGGCGCCGTCAAACCAAATATTACTCATGGAATTGCGAACTTTGTATACCGGTGAGTTGAAAAGGTCAAACTCAGACAAGTCCATGCTATTTATAGTGGAAGTGGATCTGACAAAGAAAGAATTTCTTCTATAGTTGGTAGCACATTGGGGGACGATGACGTGATGAATCCCCGCACCCACCTGTGGATGGGTGAATACTATGTTAATGGCTTCAATTTTTCTCTTGATAATCGTATAGCTTTAACTTAAAACATAAAATATGTATTAAGTTACTAAAGCATTTCTTTCACAAGGTTTATTAAATCACAACTACAATACAAAATATCTCCAAAACTGTGGATACGAATTCAGCTAACTTTGTCATACGAAAACTTATAAACCCTACCAACAAATTGGTGTCAACCCTGCGGGCGTTTGGACCAACGTCCATTTATTTGTGCTCATTGTCCTTTCGAATCTTTTTTTTTTTCGTACAAGTGACATCGCGGGTAACAGTTACGAAATAAGAAATGAAATGACGTGGGAGAAAGCATTGGGTGTTCCACGGGCCAGGGCCGGATTTAGAGGTTTTGAGGCCCTAGGGCAACAAAAAAGTGGAGGCCTCTAATTATTACTCGAATAAAAAAAATAAAAACAGTCAAAAATGTAATGCAATTTCAATAATTGCAAGAAACAAATTATAATGATTTAACTTCTCACATTTGTACAGATGATAGGTATTAAAGTAAAAATATTTATTAATTTTTTTTTTTTCTATTGTGGGGACCCTCTCTTGTAAACGCCCCGGGGCTGTAGCCCCGCGCTCCCCTAAATCCGTAAACCCCACAATCTTCGTTCAAAAGACAAGTTCTGATTTAAAACACGGGAATTACTCACGTACGATTCAGTCGATTATTCCGACTATATATATCATACGTATATATTCCGACTATATATATCGTACGTGAGTAATTCCCGTGTTTTAAATCATAATGTGTGAAAACCACGTCAGTTTCCATAATAAAACGACAAGTTGTTCGTTAGGAAGCCGCCGGCGAGATGGTATGCTCGATCTGCCGCGTCCGCCACCGGAACATGAAGGGACTCATCAATCACATGAACACGCACGAAGCGATCTACCGCTGCAAGCTATGCCCGCTCGTTACGTACTACAAGTGAGTACATGACCCAAAACAAAAAGAAATTAAAAATACGACAATTTTCATTTAGAGTCCCGCGACTCTCTGAAATTTCCATACAAACGCGCTTGTCAAATTTCTTGAAAACTATTTGCCAGATTATGATGAAATTTTGCATACGACTAGGACGATATTCAGTCCCAAATGTGACAGGGGACGAGCCTGTCGCCATACACCGGGCTCCAGTCATGTAGCAGATGACATACAATACGCACATATTATTATGTTCACCTGCCTGCCAGGCCTGCCTCTCAAGCCTGAGGGAGCGGGTTCAAACCCAGCCGACGGCACGTACCAATTTGTTCATTGTGTGAACATAATATGTGCGTATTGTATGTCATCTGCTACATGACTGGAGCCTGGTGTATGGCGACAGGCTCGGCCCCTGTCACATTTGGGACTGGTCCAGCGAAGTGTGGGTGTTGTACACCTCTTCCAGCCTCCTCGGGGGAAAGGCGTGACTGACGGTATGTAAGTTATGTATGCAATTGTTCAATTTGAACTGTCTCGTTTCAGAAATTCAATGCAGAACCATTACCAGCAGCATCAAGGAGTTAAATACACCTGCAAGCAGTGTAACACTATTTTTGGGTGAGCAAAAGCAAATAATAATAGTTACGGGACATTTATCACACATGGTCGTCTGACCCCAAATTAAGCGAGGGCTGCCAGAGACTGATACATATACAGCCTGTTACACAAAAACTCTGTTGTATATTTGAAGTGTACACACTTATTTAAAATTTACACATTTTCAAATTTATGCAAAAATACCAAAAAACATGCACGTTAAAAATAGCAATAGTTATGATTTTTTTTATGTAGAATAGGTCGGCTTTTGACCACCAACTCGCCTAATGTTAAGCGATGTTGTGGTCTAATATGGAGCACGACGACCTATAAGGTAGTTGTTCACTCTAGCCTTGAAGTTTTGTAGAGTGAAGAAGTACAAAGACGGCAGTTGAGTGAGGCGCTACAAGTGCGCTACTGCTCAGACCCGTCTTCGGAACGGTTACACCGGACTACATCCCGAAACACGGCTAGGTCATTTCACGGCATGGCTTGGTCCGGTGGGTGGTAACTAGCCACGGCCGAAGCCTTCCACCAGAGTTTGCTACCCGGTTAGCACTACCCGGGGACCACGTGTAGGGAATCAGAATAGAGTACACTCCTACGGACGTGGGTAGCTCAGCCCCCAAAGACTGGTTTAAGAACGCCCCTCCTATTTGAAAAAATAATGCCCCTCAGTTTCTTGCCTGTTCTTCTTAGTAGAGGCTTTTTGTCCGAACAAGGCGGTCGAGTCTATTTAAATAACTTTGACGTTCATAAGTGTATCTTTGATACCTAAATTGAATAAAAACATTTTGACTTTGACTTTGAACGTAAGAAAGAAAGTAAATTTTTAAAAAACTTATAAATCTGGATCATTATGTTGATAGTGGAAGTGATATATGGTACACCATTTTGCAGCCAGGTTTTTTTTGTTTTTCTTCTACATAATGTTACTTGTTAAATGTATGGATCATTTATCAATAAATTTTAAATTTCTTACTCTAAAATTTTTTAACTTGAACTAATAAGACCAAAGACTGACTATTCCGAGGCTATTCAACGTTTATTGCTAAGAGGCTAAACGGCAACACACCGTAGTTATTATATTAGCATTAGCAACTCCATCTCTGTATTACACTATGCACTACATCGTTAGTTGTCGATTACCTTATAATCTACAGCTGTATTCTTCCGGCCTCTTACTACTCATTGCATCTTGCACTTACAAACGTATTTGTTCCGACCGTACCTCATAGATGGCGCTAACCTGTTTTAGAAAATTTATTTTAATACCTTGAGATTACCTGATTGTTTTCAAATTCTAATTGTTTAATCTTATATCTTTAAATGAGCAATTCTTGTATATATATATATATATATATATAATTGGAATCTCGGAATCGGCTCCAACGATTTTCATACAATTTAGTATATAGGGGGTTTCGGGGGCGATAAATCGATCTAGCTAGAAATCGTTTTTAGAAAATGTCATTTTATTCGTGTTTTATCGATAATCAACTTAAACATAAACTTGGTAGAAAAATAACAAAAATATGACTCTTCCTGACATCTATTGGCGAATAATAATACTATTTTTTGTGAGCAACTAATTGCTTTAACGACACAATAGCAGATGGCGTTGTTAAGTAACACGAAGTCAATGAGTGTTTGCTTTGAGGTTAGACTAAAATCAATTGTTTATTTTCCAAAAAACACAAAAAAAAAATACCGAGCAAAGCTCGGACATCCAGGTACTTACATTAAAACAGACACATTCTCTAACGTCTGTGTCAATAATATTCAAAATAGAATAAATTAAATAACATTAAAAATACAATACATAAAATGTCAACACAAGAAAATAAAATTAAAAATATGAAATAGAAATAAATATTACTATACTCTTATCACATTTTAATCAATATCACAGACACATGGACTTTTTGTTCCTGTCATATTGGTGCCCTGGTCAATTTAATTTTCACAATACCTACATATGTCAAAAAAGTTTTGATTTAAATTTTCCATTTGTCACAAAAATATCAGTATCAGTGTTGGCGGAAAGGATGTTGAGGATTGTATAGAACTACGTGATAAGCATACACACCACCGTCCATGCTTAATCATGTTATTATTCCATCCAAAGTTTGTCTGTTAGAGATTGCTCTTAAGCGACGTCTTACGGTACGATTTATTTTTAAACTTTTCGCCGCCATTTTGAAAAAATCCAATAACTGCCTCGACAAAAAAATCTAGAAAATTATCGAACCTCCTCACAAAATTTCACGAAAATCGGCTGAGAAATGCGACCTGTAGAGGAGAACAGACCGGTCGTGAGGTCTTCAGCTCACAGAGCCACTGGTTTAGATGGAGAGACGTGCTCCATCGTAGGCCGCATCACTGCTTATCATCAGGCATGTTGACCGACGTCAGCCGCCATCATTTCTGACGTCACCATGCCGTCTGATAGTGTGCGGACTGACTTCGTCCTATCGGCTTCAAGTGATTAAAATTTCCGAGTATGACGCTGAGGTCATATTGGAGCAGTGGTAAACATGTTGAACGCAGAACCTCGAGTACGTTGGTTCAAACCTCCAGTCACCAAGGAGGTAACATTGATTTTGCACAAATAATTAGAGTTTCGTTGTTTATCGTATTATATTTATTAATCAGCAATGATGGATGACCGAAATCGAATGCAGTTCTTATTCGTGTTTGTGTGAGCATTCATCAAACAATGCAATCGACGTTCACAATCGCGAAACACGGGCTTGCATCAAGTAAAAATGTAGTTTAAAGAAACTAGGCAAAATTAACTAAAACATGCATTAAATAAGTATTCAGCACAGAAGTCAATCAACTCAAAACACTATAATTACAGTAAAAACAAGCATACAGTATGTCGGTTAACATGGGCCGTGTATTAGTAAGAGGGTTTCAAAAACATCATAATGGAGTACTCGATAGCTACTTGGAATGTTCAGACTATGAACGGAGAGGCTATGAAACAGGCTGAGAAATGGTTGAGAGCTGTCGCTCGGTACTTTGCACTATCCAGACTAAACATCTTAGGTCTGTGTGAAATGAAATGGCATGGCTCTGGAAAAAGAGATGTAGATTGTAACTTGTGCCTCATTCAGAGCGGATACGAAGAAAATAGAAATAATACTAGTCAAAAAGATATAAAAGGCAAACACGGCGTCGGGATTCTAATGAACAAAGCAGCTGAGCAAAATTTGCTCGCTTGGGAGCCTGTCTCTCAACGAATCATCACAGCTACATTCAGCTTCGAAAATCGCATAGTCACAATTATACAACTACACGCTCCGACTAACGTTACTAAAAAAGCACTAAAACAAGAATTCTACTACCAACTGTACTCCGTTATAGATGGCCTAGTCGAAAACTTCAAGCCTGACTGCCTGGTTGTGATGGGAGATTTCAATGCCCGTATAGGCTCAAATAACGAAGGGCGAGAGAGGTGGATGGGCTCACATGCATTGGACGCACATCCTACCGACAAGTTGAACGCCAATGGCAAATTAATACTGGAACTATGTAAACGGTATGACTTGGTAGTAGGAGGATCGTTGTTTGACTGCACTGACGACCAGAAGCACACGCATAAAATTAATACTAAACGTTTTGGGCGCGTCGGGTGTCAAATAGACCATGTCCTGATTAGCAACAAGTGGCGACACTGTTTGCTGGATGTGAGGAACGATGTCCAGGATGCAAGCGCTATAAAAGAAGGTAGATCCAAGAAAAGTGACCACGAACCAGTCATAGCGAGAGTGCGCATAGACTCCAATGGGAAGAGGAAAGCGAACTATGAGATCAATCCACCAGGCTCAGAGAGTAGAAGAAAATCAAGGAAACTGGCTTCTTCACATACATAAATATAAATTTAAACTAAACTATCAAAACAACAAAAAAAACGAATAATAAAATAATAAGTACTTAAGTATACTTATTATTTTATTATTCGTTTTTTTTTTTTAATTCTGTGATAGTTTAGTGTCATTAATGTGGAGAAGCCAGTTTCCTTGTTTTTCTTCTACTCTCTGAGCCTGGTGGATTGGTCTCATCGTTCGCTTTCCTCTTGCCATTGGAGCCTATGCGCACTCTCGCTATGACTGGTTCGTGGTCGCTTTTCTTGGATCTACCTTCTTTTATAGCGCTTGCATCCTGGACATCGTTCCTCACATCCAGCAAACAGTTTTGCCACTTTTTGCTAATCAGGACATGGTCTATTTGACACCCGACCCGCCCAAAACGTTTAGTATGAACCTTATGCGTGTACTTCAGGACGTTAGCGTGGTGAAACAGCGATCCTCCCGCTACCAAGTCATACCGTTTACATAGTTCCAGCATTAATTTGCCATTGGCGTTCAACTTGTCTGTAGGATGTGCGTCCAATGCATGTGAGCCCATCCACCTCTCTCGCCCTTGGTTGTTTGAGCCTATTCGGGCATTGAAATCTCCCATCACAACCAGGCAGTCAGGGTTGAAGTTTTCGACTAGGCCATCTATAACGGAGTGCAGTTGGTTGTAGAATTCTTGTTTCAGTGCTTTTTTAGTACCGTTGGTCGGAGCGTGTACTTGTATAATTGTGACTCTGCGATTTCGAACGTTGAAGGTGGCTGTGATGATGCGTTGAGAGACAGGTTCCCAAGCGAGCAAATTGCAAATTGCAGTGTGAAGGTGATTTCATAAAGTTTAGTAAAAAATTGAAACAATATCTTATTCTCAAAGCATATTATTCAGTCGACGAATTTCTAAATGAAATAATTAAGTAGGTTTTTTTTGACAATTTATACTTAGTAAAGTTTTCGATTTTGGACATATGTAATATTTTTCTATATAAAGTAGCCTCCTCCTCTCTACCAAATCTTGCAGAGCCCGACAGGGTCCATTGGACTATGTACTCATATTTTTAACATCTTGTACTGTATGGTTGCAAATAAAATATCTTGTATCTTGTATCTAGACCCAGATCGCGTACGTCTCAGATCATGGACCCCGGTCGCGAATCCAGTTTGTGGACTCCGGTCGCGAGCCCCGGTTGCGGTCTCGACGCGAACGTCCATCTTTACAATGATCGAGAACAGACTGACGGAACGAACATTATTTAGGAATCCAGCCATCCATTATGGCGGCGCGGTCAGCCACGATATTTGTCTGCCGTGCGGGTTAGTAGTAAACTATTCCCTTTGTTTTATCGTTCGCGGGGAATGCCCGCTCCGCGCCGCGTTTCTATTTTCATTGGAAATTTAGCTTACAAAACAATTAACAATTACATCGCTGAGATGGGGTTTGAACCAAGGTAATACCGAACCCGAGGGTTTACATTTGACATGTAGACCACTGCGCTAAAATGAACACAGCGTCATCCTCGAAATTTGTCATCGCTTTAGACGAGACCACGTCAGTCAGTAGGCACGTTATCAGGCGGCATGGTGTGGTGAGCTCATTTAATTAATCATAACTAATAATAGCACTATAATGAAGTGTGTTATTGATAAGACTTGCTGTCTGCTGCACCAAAACTAACTCGTAAATATGTTGTACAAGCAAATTTATTTATATGAATGACTAATGTAATTTAATATGAGTCTGGATTGTGCTTCTATACAGCACACCTCTCCTCTTGCCGGCCGGCCGGCAAGAGAGTATGGTCGCATCGCGCGTTTGGTTAAATACTCCAGCGGGGGGTGCACAGCGGAGGTCGTGGGGCAACCGCTTCCAGACATGACGCCATCCAGCCACAGATTACTAAACAGTTACAACGTAACAGATAAATCAGTCTGTACAATACCTATTGCTATTAGTGGAACAATAATAATTAGCTCACTCATGTGTGTCTCGCTCTCTTGCCGGCCGGCCGGCAGGAGAGCGTGGTCGCATCGCGCGTTTGCTTATATTCTCCAGCGGGGGGGTGAACAGCGGAGGTTGGGGGACAACCACTCCCAACCCGCTTCCAAACATGACGCCGTCCAGCCACAGATTACTAAACAGTTTCTACGTAACAGATAAATCAATCTGTACAATACCTATTGCTATTAGTGGAACAATAATAATTAGCTTACTCATGTGTGTCTCGCTCTCTTGCCGGCCGGCCGGCAGGAGAGCGTGGTCGCATCGCGCGTTTGCTTATATTCTCCAGCGGGGGGGTGAACAGCGGAGGTTGGGGGACAACCACTCCCAACCCGCTTCCAAACATGACGCCGTCCAGCCACAGATTACTAAACAGTTTCTACGTAACAGATAAATCAATCTGTACAATACCTATTGCTATTAGTGGAACAATAATAATTAGCTTACTCATGTGTGTCTCGCTCTCTTGCCGGCCGGCCGGCAGGAGAGCGTGGTCGCATCGCGCGTTTGCTTATATTCTCCAGCGGGGGGGTGAACAGCGGAGGTTGGGGGACAACCACTCCCAACCCGCTTCCAAACATGACGCCGTCCAGCCACAGATTACTAAACAGTTTCTACGTAACAGATAAATCAATCTGTACAATACCTATTGCTATTAGTGGAACAATAATAATTAGCTTACTCATGTGTGTCTCGCTCTCTTGCCGGCCGGCCGGCAGGAGAGCGTGGTCGCATCGCGCGTTTGCTTATATTCTCCAGCGGGGGGGTGAACAGCGGAGGTTGGGGGACAACCACTCCCAACCCGCTTCCAAACATGACGCCATCCAGCCACAGATTACTAAACAGTTTCTACCGATAAATCCTACTAATATTATAAACGCGAAAGTTTGTAAGAATGGATGGATGGATGTTTGTTACTCTTTCACGCCAGAACGGCTGAACGGATCTAGATGAAATTTGGCACAGAGATAGATTAAAGTCTAGAATAACACATAGGATACTTTTTAACAGCGGGTGAAACCGCGGGGTGCAGCTAGTCAGTCCATATAAAGTTGTCAATACCTATTGCTATTAGGGGAAGTCACGATAATAATTGCCTACTCATTTGAAACGCTAGTCGCGGCGAACGGAAATGCACTTTAGCTTTCGAGCTTACTGTTAGTTTTGCTTTGCAGCTATGGCCGCGGGGTTAGCGTGATGTGGACACATTTCCTACTAATATTATAAACGCGAAAGTTTGTAAGAATGAATGGATGGATGGATGTTTGTTACTCTTTCACGCCAGAACGGCTGAACAGATCTGAATGAAATTTGGCACAGATAGATCATAGTCTAGAATAGCACATAGGATACTTTTTAACCGCGGGTCAAACCGCGGGGCGCAACTAGTACTACATAAAAACGTACGAACGAATTTTGTTTGCGAGAGATCTTCAACATTGAGTTTGCCCGATTTGCAACTGACGAGTCAGTCAACAGTCAGCCGCTTACACTTTGCTTAGTTAGAACCAAGCCTAAAGGCTGGAGCAGATCAGCAGACCCAATGCAGGAGCAGTCCGTGTGCATTCCGGTCCGACTTGCGAGGACCAGCAAAGTATGAAATTCTATTGAAGACGTCACAACGACAGCAATCCGTTTCCAGTCCGTTTCAGTAGCTGCTACGCACGGACTGCTGTCAACGACCAACTGACAGCTCTCACACGGCACGGACTGCTAATGGATTTGGTGTGTCTAGTTAGTAGTTCTAACTTCACGTGACGTTGTATTACAATTAAGAAGATTAATGGCCACTTCGACTAAATATAAGAATTGTGTAAACCCTTGCTTAACTAGTTTATTCTACTCCTAGCTAGCATCTACCTAATTTTTTAAATGAACCTTAAGAGTCCGGCGACCATTTTAGACTAACTTCGCATTGGCTTAAGGTATTCTATCGCCATTTCGTCTAGAAGACGAAGACGAGCGAAGAGAGCGAGTAATGATACTGACGAACCTCTAAACTTACCTACAGAGTGACAAAGTGCAATTTCCGCGGGTGAAACGGCGTGGCGCAGCTAGTTAAGCAATAAAAAAAACTCCTACCGAAATATTCGCATATCGGGCACATAACGTTAAGATTCTCCTAAGGAATGGCTTAAGAGGGCCGCGACGCTCTGAAATTTCCATACAAACGCGCTATATACTCAAATTTCTTAAAATCGCTCGTCTTCTTATTCTAGACGAAATGGCGATAGAATACCTTAAGCCAATGCGAAGTTAGTCTAGGTCGCCTAGGTCGAAATTCCGAAGAGGCCGGACTCTTAAGAGTCCGGCGACCTAACTAACTTTGACCTAGGTGACCTAGACTAGTTTAGAAGAAGAATACGAGTGAAGAGAGCGAGTAATGATACTGACGAGCCTCTAAACTTACCTACAGAGTGACAAAGTGCAATTTCATTTTTTTTATGACTTTTGCACTACCATAATCATTCTTAAGTAACTAAGAATTTCCCTTGTATTATTGATTCATTTAACAGCTAATGATGTAGACAACCTCCCTATGTAATGGAATTTTTGATTTGCTTTGTCTACCTATTGAATAAATCAGTCTAAAGTGACCCCTTAAAATGCGGATATTTTTCATAGCTCTATTTTCGCTTGAGAACGTTTTTAAAGAAAACTAAGAACATAGGGGCGAAGATATTGTTAATTTAATTGTATATGTTAAATTTCATCATAATCTGACAAACGGTTATCAAGAAATTTTAGTAGTGCGTTTGTATGGAAATTTCAGAACGTCGCGGCCCTCTTAAGTTAAAAGCATGGTATAATAATATACTCCGCCAGGTGAAGCGATACCAAGACAAAAAAATGGTCACGTGGGCGACACGCAGTGACGTCAATCGATGCACAAACAAGACTAACAACAAGTTCGAGAGAGGCGATGACGAGTGACGTAGTCGGGTGTCAGCTCCCAGAACGCTAGACCTTGTTTATTTTGATCATGGTTAAATTAGTAATATATAATATACCTAGTAACGAGTAACATCATAAAAAGCAAAACAAAAAAACCAACTGCAAAATGTTAATCTGACACTCCGGATTAAAAAGGTGTACCCTATGTCACTTCCACTATCAAGACGATTCAAATGACACCTCACATGTCGAAATACATCAATCTGTTTAGACTGTAGGGCGTGCCAAAAAAAACTCATACATACTCTCTTCTTAGTCGGCATCTTCATTGCTGAAGGTCGTGCCCAGTTTGATTGAGTGCACACGATGCACTATGCTCTTCCACGTGTTTCTATCTTCGGCGGTTTTAATCGCTTCAGGTATTGCCAGGCCCGTGAGCGTCCTTATTAGGTCTGACCAACGGGTAGGTGAGCGCCCGCGTGCTCATACATACATACATATATACATACATACCTACATAATTACGCTCGGAAAACATAAAATCAAAAATCAGAATTTATTGATAACTCCTATAGTTAAAGTCGTTGTATAGTTTGTCTTGTGTGTGTTTCCAGGAGCATGTCAGCATTCCGCACGCACATCTCGTATCGGCACGCGCGTGGGCACGTGTGCACGGCGTGCGGGAGAGCGTACAGCACGCGCGTGGGGCTGCGAGCGCACCTCACCAGGGACCACCAGGTACTAGCCTGTAGAAGTCAAATCAAATGTCTTTTCACTTCTTATGCTCTGAATGTGGTCCATATCATAACCAAGAATTCTATTAACAGTTTCTTCAAACATCGCCATTAGGATCAAGTTTAATAGCTTCACCATACTTGTAACTGTGCGTACTTAACTGAGGCCCGCGCTTACTTAACTGGGCCGTGTGGTAACGACAGAATCTTTTCGACTTGCGTAGGCTAGTCTATCATTGCGGCCACCATGCTTTGTGGTGGGCGCAGTGTACAGTTTTACCTAATAGACAATAGACAATAGACAAATATTTATTTGTAGCAAAAACATACAAAATAAAATTACACAATTAAAAAAAACATAGTTTTTGCCACAAACCGGTCCCAACTCAGCATAATGCCGGCTGCTGTAGACAACCGGCGCTGGTCTTCCGTAATTGGGACGCTGGTGGTTACACGCACCGTGTTCCGTATTCAAGCCTGCCCGGAGCAGTTCAAAGTGTGGTGAAAACTGTGCGTGTGGTAAGCCTATAAGAGGTACAGTAGGTACACCGGGCTCTAGCCATGTAGAAGATGACATACAATACGCACAAAAGTTCACACAATGAACAACTTGGTGCGTACCGTCAGCTGGGTTTAAACCTGCACCCTCTGGCTTGAGAGGCGGGCCTCCTTCAACTAGGCTATTCTCGCTTAAGGCGAGGCTTTCCCAGAACTTTAGGTATTTTACTCTACCTCAGGCCGCACTTTTTGGGAGCGCGACGTATTCATTCACGCGACACAAAAGTTGTGTGCGATGCGCCGCGCGCACGTCTTTCACCCGTCAGTCACGTTATGGTATCGAGTACCTGAACACCCATTTTTAGGAAATCGATAAAATAATCCGTCCGTCATTGTACTCATCCATTTTATGAACATTTTTTATTTGTAGCCAAACAAAAAAAAATCTAAAAAATGCCGTTCAAGCCAATATAGGTACAACCAATCTCATGTCCACGAGTTGTTGTATTTTTGATGTGTGAGCAGTCGTGGCATTAGTTTCATTTTACCGGTAGTGTCATATTTCCATTTTATCACACTTCACACTCATAAATACAAAAGATTGCGATTGTGTGTGGAAGTTAGGTACTTACTCGTATTTCACTTATTCACACCTAAACGGCTAGACGGATGAGGATCATATTTAGAACGGAGTTAGCTTATGCCCTGGATTGACACATAGGCAACTTGTTATCCTTATTATGACAAATATTTATACAGGGTGTTGGAATGATTGTGTAACTACCGGTATTCATTAAATAATACAACATAGTAAATTTCATTATTTTTGGGTATATTGTATAACAATGGTAATAACAATTTTAATTACCTTACTTTACCATTAGGTGCGTACTAATAATATTGTATGGTTTGTTAAATGGTTCAAAGTTAAAAAACTACACGATTCAGATATAATTTTGAACAATAATTATGAAAGAATCGAGTAAACTTATACCGGATATACAGGGTGTAAGGAGACCGTTCTCGAAGCCGAAACGCCGTTATTATACTATCTATACACAACCCGAAACCACTAACTATTAGCCATATAACTGTTATTTTAAACTTTTAGAAATTTGCAAACCAGCAATGTAACGCGTTTATATCGCGGGGGTCAATGGTCGGCGCCAGTACCTACCGAAAGTGCGTCGACGCACGCGCGGCGCGCGGTGTGCGACGCGTGATTCAAATCGGTAGAAGTTATTATCTACTAGGTAGGTAGGTAATAGGTAGGTTGAATTCAATCAATCGGTTTAAAATGCTTTACCTAATCGCAGATGTGTGAGATAGGGCTCAAACTCGCACTCCCGATCTTACAAAATCACTTACCTAGTCTGTGTTTTCATTCGCCTTCTGCGGTGCTATTCACAATCATTCGGAAACGTTTCCGATCGGATCCCACAAATTTCAAACTCAAATTGTTCGAATCTCAGTCTCCTTATATACATTTTGGAATAGGAAATCAAGTATCAATCCGATCTGAAGAATTAATCACGTCTAAAAACTTATGAATTCGAAATTCGAATAATTTAGGTTTACAATTTTTGAAATCCGAACGGAAACGCTTCCGAATGGTTGTGAATAGCCCTGCTGGATCGGAAGTCGGATTTCGGAAGCGGTCCCGCAAATTAAGGTGCGTTTAGACTAATCACATTAGGTTACCTAATTGAAATCGTTGATAAAATGTGGAAGCAAGGTGTTACGTGCGGTGGCGCGGCGTGGCGATGAGCCCGGGTAACTGCCACACTACATTCTTTTGTGCCATAATTGGCAAACAAACTAACAGGTTGCCTGATGGTAAGTGTTCACCGTTGCCTAAGGATACCTTCAATACCAGGGACATCACATCACGCTTCTTACAGAGTAGTCTTATGTAGGTGGGGGGCGCGGGCGGCGCGGCTCCTTGCGAGGTCCCGACCGCGCGCAGCTGTGTGCGGGCGTTCACCTCTAGCGTCAGCTGTTAGTCATTTGTATTAGATTGCCGTTAAGGTATTTTTTTTTTTTTGGTAATTGGTGTTTAAACTAGCTCTTTAAAGCTTGTATAACTTGTGTCGATGTTAAAATATCAGATTTTAAGTTTTAAAAAAAAACCTTTTTTTCGCGTTTTTTTTAGTCGCTATGTATTAGTAATCCCCACCACTATTCCCAGTTTTCGTTTTCGAGAGGGGTCCACTAACTCCCTGTATAGGTATACATACCCTGGGTACGAAGTGGCGGACATTCTGCTAGTACTAACAAAACATCCAATACAAAAATATACATTCACAATATTTACATTTATATATACAATTGAGCTATAGGTACGTAGTATTATTATTTGTTCTGTGATATAGTTGTAGAATCGATGGCAGCCTAGTTGGGAGTGGCAATTTTGCTCTGCTGGGTTCGAACCCAGCCGACGGCACGCACCAATTTGTTCATTATGTGAACATATGTGCGTATTGTGTGTCATCTGCTACATAACTGGAGCCCGGTGTATGGCGACAGGCTTGCCCCCTGTCACATTTGGGACTGAATATCGTCCGGCGAAATGTGGGTGTTGTATTACACCTCTGCCAGCCCCCTCGGGGAAAAGCGTGACGATATGTATGCATGTCTAGCCATAAGTTCTGTTACAAATGAAAATGCATTTATTTTTTTATACAGTAATGTAATGTTAATAAAAGTTATATTTACATATGTATTGAAGTCTTAACAAAAATATAACTATTATTTTATTCAAAATTACCACATTTGGCCTTGATAGAGGCCTTTAGTCGGTCTGGCCAAGAATCTATGGATTTACGGACTGTTTCCATGGGAAATTTAGCCACTGCTTGCTTCAAAGATTTCTTAAGTGACTCTATGTCGGCGTGTCGTTTAGAGCAGGCCATGCCCTCTAAACCTGACCATAATTTGTAGTCCAGGGGGTTTTGATCTGGGCTAGAGGAGGGCCAGTCTTCAGCCCTTATAAAGTCCGGAACATTGGCTTCCAGCCAGGCTTGGGTAGTTCGCGCCTTGTGACCATGTGCAGAGTCTAGTTGGAAACTCCACGGTAGATTTTTAAAAAGTGTATTGCTAAGGGGTTGTACAACACCATATAAGACGGTCTCTTGATACACTTTGGCAGAAGTTTTAACCCCCTTTTCACAAAAACTAAGCTTTGTGACGCCGCGATAGGATACCCCCCACCAAACCATGACTGACGCAGGATGATGACCACGCTGAGTGAAACAGGGTCAATGTCATCCACGTGCCTAAAACAAAATAAAAATAAATATTTATAAGTATGATGTCCAAAAGTTCAAAATATAAAAATTCTAAAAAACCGACCAAGTTCGAGTCGGACTCGCGCACGGAAGCTGTCGTTCAAGCTTGTTGATATGTATGTACATAATTATATAACAACTACATTATAAATAAATGAGCTTTCAAATGACACCTCAAACAACTGATTTGATGAGATAGAACTCGAGATATAAGCAATAATCTACAACGGTCGGCGGCCATCTTTGTGACGTATATACATAGCTTCGCCTGTCCCCGCTATCGCTTCTTACAACCGGCAGTTTCGAATTTCAAAGGCAACGACGAACACATCCATACCAGTCGTAGGTTTATAAAAGCCGTACTTACAAGATTTACCGAAATGCCCGATTTTCGCTAATCGTTAAAAACGAATATCCAACTTTACGAGTTTTCTTCAAAACAGCCAAAATCACGTTGCAGTACTAATCAGGCCTAGATGTGTTCAAATCATACGGCTATAACTCAAACGCTACCAAACACTCGTGTAGTACAGATTGTTCAGTCAAAAATGAAAGTATGAACGACGTCCCCTATCTCACCTAACACCCTATATAATTTACATACATACAGTACAGTCAAAACTTAGCGAAGATCCGCCACCTTGCATGTTACAAAAAGAAGGTAGGTACTTACGTTTCGTCAATTGCAATGTCATCAGAGTTTATTACATTCTCTTGAAGTACTCTTCTGCAAAAAAAAAAAACGAAGATAAGTATTCATGTAGGTAAGTATAACTACGTAAATATCACTACTAGATATACCACTAGGCCGGGTATTTACTCGTTGTGCAGTTCAGATTGCTCAGTAAAAATGAAAGTATGAACGTCGTCCCGTATCTTACCTAACATCCTGTATAGTTAAAACTTAGCGAAGATCCGCCGCCCTGCATGTTACAAAAGGTAGGTAGGTACTTACGTTTCGTCAATTCTAATGTCATCGGAGTTTATTACATTTAGTTGTAGTACTCTTCTGAAAAAAAAAACAAAACTGTAAGATAGGTATTCGTGTAAGTAGGTATAACTATATAAATATAAATATCACTGGTATGCCACTAGGACGGGTATTTACTCGTTGTGCAGTTCAGATTGCTCAGTAAAAATGAAAGTATGAACGTCGTCCCGTATCTTACCTAACATCCTGTATAGTTAAAACTTAGCGAAGATCCGCCACCCTGCATGTTACAAAAGGTAGGTAGGTACTTACCTTTCGTCAATTCCAATATCATCGGAGTTTATTACATTTAGTTGTAGTACTCTTCTGAAAAAAAAAACAAAACTGTAAGATAGGTATTCGTGTAAGTAGGTATAACTATATAAATATCACTGGTATGCCACTAGGGCGGGTATTTACTCGTTGTGCAGTTTAGAATGCTCAGGAAAAATGAAAGTATGAACGTCGCTCCGTATCCGTATCTCACAAGTTGTCTGGGTGAAATAATAAATTGTGACCGACATAGTCAAAACTTCGCAGAACACCCGCCTCCCTGCGTGGTACAAAAGGTAGGTAGGTACTTACGTTTCGTCAATTCCAAAGTCACTGGAGTTTGTTACGTAGTAGTCTTCTGCAAAAAAAAACTGTAACTGTAGGTAGGTATAACTACATAAATATCACTAGTAGGTATACCACTAGGCCGGGTATTTACATCGTGAATACACGTAACGAGACAACAAAGTATCTATGATGATGAGTATAATATGATATTTGAAAACACTAAAACGAATATAAGTAGGTACAAATAGATTTGTTGATACATCATCTGACTACAAAAAGCAATGCAAGAAATGTCGATTCTAGTAAATAAAAACAATGATTACCAATTTAATCTAGTAGAAGTTTATCTACTTACCGACGTTTGCTCCTTGACTCGTACGATTTTCTAAAAGCCAGACTTGAGCATTTTTTTCGTTTATTATGTTTGTTACCCATTATGGCAAAACTAAATGCTTGGTTGGTGTTGGTGTGTGCGGCACTGCGGAGATCACAAAAATTTGGCACACGTCCGGCGTCGACGGGGTCTGCGGGCGGACTGGCGGTCACGCAAACGTGCCTTTTTACCGTGAATTCGTGATTAAAAAATCATATAAAATTACCATGTTAACTTTTTAACATTTTTATTTATGATTCCATTTTTTTATTGCATTGTAATTCGTAAAAAAAATAAAAAAGCAATATGATTTGTAAAAATTAAGTCGCAAATCGTGTTTAAAATACCAAATAGAGGTGACTTTGGATTTTTTTTCTATCGAGTGAAGTTATTCATTACATGTATCAGATTTATGATTCCACTTAAAAACATGCTTAAGAATAACATATTTTTTTTTACACAGTAAAAACCATGGTTTATCTTAGAGGAAAGTTGATTCTTGCTAGACGTTTTCTGGCCAGGCTCGCCTTAATGTCTCTTTCTTGCGGGATGAAAATTGTTGAAAGAGACATTGTTTAAAAAGACAAAGTAAGTTGTTGGCTCCGTTTAGCCCTGCTGCCAGCCTCTTCGGGGGAAAGATTAAACGATATATCATGTACAACCAACCGGCCCGGGCTTCGCACGGGTGCAATGCTGATACTAAATACACTACAGAAAAACTGTGAACGTTGTATATAAAAACATAGCGGCCCGCTCTAGCTTCGCACGGGTATAAACAAAAAAATGTTATTGTGGGATATCCATAAGAGATAGGTATACATATACCATCGTGGAGTTTTCTGTAGACCTTTTCAATGTGTACAAATAATCAGTACATTATTTTGATAAATCTCGTAGGGTTCAGCCTGCGTTTGCAATGTAAGCGGAAAAAAAATGATAATTAACGACATCGCATTAGAAACCTCAAACATAACAGTATTTCTCCATTATTTAATAGATATTATTATACATATAAACCTTCCTCTTGAATCACTCTATCTATTTAAAAAAACCGCATCAAAATCCGTTGCGTAGTTTTAAAGATTTAAGCATACAAAGGGACATAGAGACAGAGAAAGCGACTTTGTTTTATACTATGTAGTGATTCTGTGGTTCCATGTCACAAATAAACGATTGTCAATTCTACTGTCTACTAGTTGATAAAACTCGTTTCCAGAACTCCGTCCCCGCTCCGGAAGGCGGCGCGAGCGTGAAGTGTTCAGAGTGCGCGCTGTCGTTCTCGTCGAGTGAAGCGTGCGTGAAGCACGCGCGTGTCTCGCACCAGCGGCCGGGGCGCGGCCGCCCGCCCGGAGCTAGGGGGTCGGTATTTACCTGATCTTTTTAGCTAGCTCAAGGAGGGTTATTGTTTCAGCGGACTGCGCAAGAAGGAGGGTTATGATTTAGCTAACTGCGCAAGAAGGAGGCCTTTGTTATAACCGGACTGCGCAAGAAGGAGGGTTTTGTTATAACCGGACTGCGCGAGAAGGAGGGTTATGTTTTTACCGGACTGCGCAAGAAAGAGGGTTATATTTTCTGCTAACTGCGCAAGAAGGAGGGTTATGTTTACAATACAATACAATACAAAAACTCTTTATTGACACCAAATACAAATAAATCTAAACTAAACACTCAAAAATAAAGGCGCAATGGGCGGTCTTATCGCTTAAGAGCGATCTCTTCCAGACAACCTTTGGATGGAATAAAAACATTATGTTTTTACCTGACTGCGCAAGAAGGAGGGTTATATTTTTAGTTGACGGCGCAAGGAGGGTTTTGTTATAACCGGACTGCGCAAGAATGAGGTTTATGTTTTCAGCTGACTGCGCAAGAAGGAGGGTTATGTTTTCTGCTGACTGCGCAAGAAGGAGGGTTATGTTTTCTGCTGACTGCGCAAGAAGGAGGGTTATGTTTTCAGCTGACTGCGCAAGAAGGAGGGTTATGTTTTCAGCTGACTGCGCAAGAAGGAGGGTTATGTTTTTAGCTGACTGTGCAAGGAGGGTTATGTTTTTAAGCTGACTGCGCAAGAAGGAGGGTTTTGTTTTCAGCTGACTGCGCAAGAAAGAGTGTTATGTTTTTACCGGACTGCGCAAGAAGGAGGGTTTTAAGATTTTAGGTTAGGTTTTTATTTTTAGTTTTTGGCTATAGTCCGAGTAGGAATTGATTCTTTTACCCGTGTTAAACATTCTACTTTTTATTTCGAATATGAGGAAAATAAAACTAGTTGTTTATCTATACTATTTATTGATAATATACAATAATATTAGTAGAACCTATTTAAATATTATTACCTATTTTTTTTTTATCTGTCACAGATACATAACAGATTAGTATCCCGCCAATTTATGTCGACTTTTTAAATTTTTAATATGGTACTCACCGCGTAATCGTTGCGGCTTATTCCGCTCGAATAAGTTTGCGCTAAGTTCACACTGGCTGTTTAGAAAGTCACATGACACCAGCATTTTTTTAAATTAGTTTTTTTTTGTACATAAAACTCTTCACAGCTGACAGCAGTTCTATTTTTAAAGTTCATTCCGGCCCTTAGGTGGGAAGTAATTTGTATGAGGTTTTTCCCTCTCTATGGAGGGAAGCAGCATTTTCCACCCAAAAATCAGATCAACAGGGCTATTAACAACCATTCGGAAACGTTTCCGTTCGAATTTCAAAAATTTTAAACCTAAATTATTCGAATCTCAGTCTATATTCACAAGTCTTTCAACGGATTTCTACTTGATGCCCTATTCCAAAATGTATGAAAGCGGACTGAGATTCGAACAATTTGAGTTTGAAGTTTCTGGGATCCGATCGGAAATGTTTCCGAATGATTGTGAATAGCACTTCAAAACAACACTACTTTCGGAGTATGAGAAATGAAAATGCTATTTTCATTGTTTGCAGCAGGATCCGGAACGAGACCAGACCGAGACGGCGTCCCGTCATGACGTGTCGAGTGGTAAGTTACTACTGCTATTACTGTGCTAGCACATTACTAAATTTGGTATGTAGGTGTGAGCTACCTCCATACCAAATTTCATTTAAATTGGTCCACCTGTTTGAGCGTGAAGAACTAACAAAAATACACACTCACAAACTTTCGCCTGTATAACATTAGTGTGAATCTAAAATTAATCGTGTCGGTTATAGTGTGGCGCCGTCGGCTCGAGCTGGGGCTGGCTCTCACTGCACTTCTCTCTGGAGCACCCGGCGGCCGACGTAACGCAGCTCTACGCAGACAAGCACACCTACCTCTGCGACAAGTGTGGGAAGAGCTTCTCGGTGAGAGACAGACTACACGGGTCCACGACACACCCTCACACACACACACCCTGACTTCTCCACTCTACTTGACTACAGCTCCACGCAGACAAGCACACCTACCTCTGCGACAAGTGCGGGAAGAGCTTCTCGGTGAGAGACAGACTACACGGGTCCACGACACACCCTCACACACACACACCCTGACTTCTCCATTCTACTTGACTACAGCTCCACGCAGACAAACACACCTACCTCTGCGACAAGTGTGGGAAGAGCTTCTCGGTGAGAGACAGACTACACGAGTCCACGACACACTCACACCCTCACTTCTCCATTCTACTTGACTACAGCTCCACGCAGACAAACACCTACCTCTGCGACAAGTGTGGGAAGAGCTTCTCAGTGAGAGACAGACTACACGAGTCCACGGCACACTCACACCCTCATTTCTCCATTCTACTTGACTACAGCTCCACGCAGACAAACACCTACCTCTGCGACAAGTGTGGGAAGAGCTTCTCGGTGAGAGACAGACTACACGAGTCCACGACACACTCACACCCTCACTTCTCCATTCTACTTGACTACAGCTCCACGCAGACAAACACCTACCTCTGCGACAAGTGTGGGAAGAGCTTCTCGGTGAGAGACAGACTACACGAGTCCACGACACACTCACACCCTCACTTCTCCATTCTACTTGACTACAGCTCCACGCAGACAAACACCTACCTCTGCGACAAGTGTGGGAAGAGCTTCTCGGTGAGAGACAGACTACATGAGTCCACGACACACCCTCACACACACACACCCTGACTTCTCCACTCTACTTGACTACAGCTCCACGCAGACAAGCACACCTACCTCTGCGACAAGTGTGGGAAGAGCTTCTCGGTGAGAGACAGACTACACGAGTCCACGACACACTCACACCCTCACTTCTCCATTCTACTTGACTACAGCTCCACGCAGACAAACACCTACCTCTGCGACAAGTGTGGGAAGAGCTTCTCGGTGAGAGACAGACTACACGGGTCCACGGCACACACACACCCTCACTTCTCCACTCTACTTGACTACAGCTCTACGCAGACAAGCACACCTACCTCAGCGACAAGTGTAGGAAGAGCTTCTCGGTGAGAGACAGACTACACGGGTCCACGACACATGACACCCTCACTTCTCCTACTTCTCCCACTTCTCTCCATCCATCTAGCTCTCCCACTTCTCTCCATCTAGCGGATCCAGAGGGAGCTGGGGCTCAAGTATTAATTTGTAGGGTTCCGTAGCTCAAATGGAAAAAACGGAACACTAATAGGATCACTTTGTTGTCCGTCTGTATGTCTGCCAAGACCATTTTTCTCAGGAACGCGTAGAGGTACCAAGCTGAAATTCATATCAAATATTCAGGTCTACTGTCCCTTGGAGCTGTGAAAAAATCAAACTTCTAAGCCAACGCAATCAAAAGATACAGCCGTTTATGCTCCAAATTTCAATACTTGCAAGGGAATCAAACCCTAGAGGATGTTCCATTTGGTACGAAGCAACGTCTAAAGGAAAAATTTAGAAAATCATACATTTTTAATTACATCATATAATAATATATTTTTTAATAATTCGCAAATAACTACCCCTTTCCTCATGAATACCTACAGGTTTGTACAGAACCCTATATTTAACGGAAATATTTAACGATTCTATAACTGTTTTTAAAACCAAACCAATCAAGTCCCTTTAGATCTTTTTTCATAATGTCGCATTTGTTTTGTTTAACTTTCTTTCACTTCTGTTTCTATGTATTAAGTATAATTATTTTTAATTTTTAAATAATTGTTGTTGTTTTTTACCACTGAATATTGCAAATGCTATAACGCCTATAAAGGGTGTTCATATCAGCTCCATGTATTTAGCTATTTAATTTTGAAAATGTAATAAGTTCACTATTGGCGTATCTTCCTACTAATATTGTAAACGCGAAAGTTTGTATGTATGTATGGATGGATGGATGGATGGATGGATGGATGGATGTTTGTTACTCTTTCACGCCAGAACGGCTGAACAGATCTGGATGATATTTGGCACAGAGATAGATTATAGTCTAGAATATCACATAGGATACTTTTTAACCGCGGGTGAAACCGCGGGGCGCAGCTAGTTACAACTAAATAAACCCTCGGTGCGCGTATCCGGCTCGCACTTTTCCGGTATTTTTCAAATGTAACCTCTTCCAGACGATCTACACCCTCCAAGCGCACCTAAACGTCCACTCAGGCTCGCGTCCCTTCGCCTGCGACTCCTGCAGCTCTCGCTTCCACCGCGCGCTCTCCCTGCGCCTGCACCGGCTCGTGCACACGCCGCCGAGCAAGCCCTGCGACACTTGCGGCAAGAAGTTCCGCTCCACCAGCAACTTGTACAACCATATGCGGGTAGGTTGTTATTTCCTAGTAACTTGTGCAACGATATGCGGGTAGGTTGTTATATCCTAGTAACTTGTGCAACGATATGCGTGTTAAGAGTCCGGCGACCTAACTAATTTCGACCTAGACGACCTAGACTAACTTCGCATTGGCTTAAGGTATTCTATCGCCATTTCGTCTAGAAGAAGAAGACGAGCGAAGAGAGCGAGTAATGATACTGACGAGCCTCTAAACTTACTTACAGAGTGACAAAGTGAAATTTCAATTTTTTTGAATTTCCCTTGTATTATTGATTCATTTAACAGCTAATGATGTAGACAACCTCCATATGTAATGGAATTTTTGATTTGCTTTGTCTACCTATTGAATAAATGAGTCAAAAGTGACCCCTTAAAAATGCGGATATTTTTCATAGCTCTATTTTCGCTTGAGAACGTTTTTAAAAAAAACCAAGAACATAGGGGCGGAGATATTGTTAATTTAATTGTACATGCTAAATTTCATCATAATCTGACAAATGGTTTTCAAGAAATTTGAGTAGCGCGTTTGTATGGAAATTCAGGAACGTCGCGGCCCTCTTAATTTAATTATTTAAGTGGGTATGTATTTAAAAGTTATGTATGTATATACTACTTATATGTATTATTATACTTATATGTATTACTTATATGTATATACTATAGTATATACATATAAGTCTCAGGCAGGATTTTTTCAAACTAGACAGGAGTTATTCATAGTACTACCGCCGAATTCTACTGGCAAGAACAAGTGAGTTAACAATATATATTTTTTTTCAGTCCCACATCGGCGATCGTCGATACAAATGTGACATTTGCGGCAAGGGGTTCATACATCGATGTTCGCTGAACGAACACGTTCGGGGCGTCCATAAGAACATACGGCGGGTCAGGAAGAGAGGGGTCACTGACGCTACAGAGGGGTCACTGGCTCTGCAGAGGGGGATCGCTGATACTACAGGAAGGGGTCAATGAATATACAGAGGAGTCACTGGTTCTACAAGTTCACTAACTATAGAATCTACAGTATGGTTATTACCGAGAGGGGTTACTAAATCTACTGGGAAGAGCCACTGAATTTATAAAAATGGGCACAGTTGTTGCAGAGAGGGGTCAATGAACCTACAGAGGTGTTACTGTTTATATAAGGAGAACTCAGTAACTATAGAATCTACAGAAAGGTCACTACCGAGAGGGGTCATCAAATCTACTGGGAGGAGCCACTGAATGTATAAAAAAGGGCCCAGTGGTCACAGAGAGGGATCAATAAATCTACAGAGGGGTCACTGATTATACAGTTAGATGGCGCTAAACGTCGTAGCCGACTACAATACCGGTCCCACACGGCAGAATAATGTTCTTTGAAACTTGAGCTTCAGGGCGTCTTCTGTAGACATACTTTACATTGACAACACACATTAGCAGTGGCTGTAAGCGAGGTTACCGCCTTCGTACGAATCGGTTGACGTGTCACTTACCTTTCGCTTGTACGGTGGTGTTAGAGCGGGTCTTGTAAGTGAGCTTAGACCTTGAAATCTGGTTTACACGCTACAAGTTTCTCGCCTATTCCATACAATAATATTGAAAACAAATAACTTGCGTCGTTAATTAAACAACAGTTACTGACAATACCTGAAGGTAAATTATTACGTGCAATCTATTGCATTCAATTATTTTGATGTACAAGAAACTTGCACTGTGTAAATGGGGCTTAACTCTACAGAATGTACAGAAAGTTCACTACAGAGAGGGGTCACCGAATCTACTGGGAGGAGCCACTGAGTGTATAAAGAGGGGTCACTGACGATGATGCTGAGATGCATGGAGGGGGCAGTAGGCAGCAATGCGCAATCGAATTTCTGTCGCGTAATTTTCGCGTATAGTAAAAGCCGAATAAGTCGGAACGTAACATCAGCCTCGGTAATTCGGTCGCGTATCTTCGGCACTATGTCCTTGCAGTTTGTATTACATAGCTTGATTCGCGGGACAGACATCAAGATAACTTACTTGTCATACATCAAATGTCATTTTGACAGTTTTTTAAGTCTTAAAAAATTTCATCTTGATTGGCTGTCCTACAGGCACTTAAGCTCGGCTCAGACGGAACAAAAAATTCTCGCGCACTTACTGACATCTACATAAACATATCGTCACGCCTTTCCCACGAAGGGGCTGGCAGAAATGTAATACAACATCCACACTTCGCCGGACGATATTCAGTCCCAAATGTGACAGGGGCGAGCCTGTCGTCATACACCGGGCTCCAGTCATGTAGCAGATGACATACAACACGCACGTATGTTCACACAATTAACAAATTTGTGCGTGCCGTCGGCTGGGTTGGAACCCGCTCTCTCTGGCTTGAGAGGCGGGCCATCTTCAACTAGGCTATCATCGCACATCACTCTTTGACGTAATTGAAAAATTAAATTAATATCGAGGTGGCGCTGACTCCTCTGTTTTTGTACTGTAGGCTATGGTGATATGGTTTATTTGTCAATTACGTCAAAACTGCGCGACGATTTCTCTGTTTTGTCTGAGTTGAGCTTTAATTAAGGTCTCGAGTTGTTCCGCCGACATTGTACTGCCAGATTTGAAAAAAGTATTGTCGATCTCAAAATAAATTGTCTAGTCAAATATATATTAAAATAATTATAATAAATACATGCAATGTCTTTTTTTTTACCCGACAGTGCAAGCTAGCGTACTGCAAATCGGAAAATGTAATGACAGCCTTACTCAATTACACCAGAACGGCTGAACGGATCTGGATTAAATTTGACATAGAGATAGATTATAGGACTGGATTATCATGTCATAGTCAAAAGTCAAAATGTTGTTATTCAATTTGGGTATCAAAGATACACTTATAAATGTCAAAAAATTTTTTAATAGACTCGACCGCCTTGTTTGTATGAAGAGCCTCTACTCAGAAGAACAGGCAAGAAACTGAGGGGCTATATTTTTCAAAAAATATAAATAAATTACTGTCTCACAAATTTTGGCTTACAACTAGGTAGGTAATGACCTATGTAATAGAGCATATTCTGTGTAGGTAATATCCATATACATTCCGACCGCAGCGTGTGGCCAATGCTTTTTAAAGCAGGGATATTTCAATTTAAACAACATCATTTCACAACAATAAAAATCATTTAATTGCACATAGGAAATATACACAATACTATAGGGTCCCGCCCTGGCTTCGCATGGTACCAAAAAATTACGATAAAATTGTCTGACTTGCTGAAAAAACATTCGTGATTAACACTCGTGTACTGTTTGACAGTTAACGAAAACTTTTTTCGTTTATGTTTAGCTCACAGAATTGCTTTAGTTATTATTCTGTGGTTTAGCTCCATATTTTCAGCCTAGTTCCTTAACGTTTCCGGCAGGGGCGCTTTATTGAAATGTATGGAGCCAAACGAAAACGAAAAAGTTTTCGTGACGATTAAAACTCATTGCAAGGGCCTTGCTAATATATTTAATTACTATTAATATATATAGGATTACCATCAGTTGATTGGACAAGAATAATTTCCCCCGTATTGTTGTGTTTGATTGGGATAAATGTCCAACGTATTGCTTACATCGCTACATATGTACCACTTACTCCATTTCTTCATCCGAAAATTGACTTTCTTCCACTGCAATCCACACATTTGTTAAGTATGACTTCAACACGCACTCAGTGTGTTTTGTGTACGAAGCGATAAAAATACGATTTAACGCTGCGTGTTCAAATAGTTTGGTTAGACGATACTTCTAACTAAATAACTAATGTTTTAGCGCTGCAGCAAACTTGCAGTCACTCACAAGTCATCAAATTGTCACTGTCTGTATTAGATGTCTGTGCCCCTGTTTATCATCATCAAAGTTATAACAACTAACTAACGTACGTTTATCATAGGGATGACTAGGCGGTATGGCCATGTTAGCTCTAGCCTGCCCTACGTAGTTACGTACGGGGCAAAACAAAACAAAGTTAATGTTTACTGAAAATGTTTGGACGAAAATAAATAAATAATTTAATTTTGTTTCAGGTGTAGGACAAGAACGTTTTTCCCTATCATAGCAATAAATTTTCAAGCATGAATATCTGTTTAATCTGCTTGCACACTGATAAACAAATCAAGCAGAATACGAGACTATCAGAGTTTCACGATGAATTGTGCGGTTCTACAGTAAGTTGAACTATATTTACGCTTATTACTTGCTTAAAACTGTCGTGATAACTTCACACTTAATGCCTAGACTCATAATTCTTCTTATACGTCTCCAACATAAACACAAACATTCATGGTTAAGTACTATCACACTAAACTGTCAGCCAACACAAATACTGGTCGCCACATTCTCAGCAAGAGTTGTTCATACATGGAATAGGTAGCCTAAGAATGTGGCCACTGCTAAATCCGCATTTAAGAACCGGCTTAATGGCTGGTTGCAACGAAAGCAATTGTCTCTGACAAACATTTAAGTTTGGATATAAACAATTGTGTGTGAACATTTTGTGAAATTGGACAATTTTAATTCAACACAGAGTGATATTCACATCAGCCCTAGGCTGCTTGCATATAACAAAATAAAGTATCACCAAAATCTTACTGGGCATTATGATCCATATTAAATACCTTTTATTAGACTTTTTGAACAGTTGGAGTTCAAAATCCTGGGCAAAACTTAAATGTTACGAGTAAAGATGACAATAATCATCTGGCGAGTGACTTACTTGCCTTGACAGTCAAACAAACAATCCTTTTTATTTTACTTTGAAATAATTAATATTATTGGAGTGAGGCTCTGACTCAGCACTCCGGAGCCCCACTTCCGGTATTACAGGGAGTCAGGCCAACCCAAGTCCTTGAAATACCAGAGTAAAAACTGGTTTTTCCCTTACCAGCATCTACCTATGCCAACTTGTGTAGGTGAAAGCAGAGGGAAATGTACAATACACCCCAAGCGAGACGTCAGTACAGGACTTGTCACCTCTATTTCGAAAAATAATATTCTGTGTTTCAGTTGCTCTCAAACTCCTACTGCGGTGAATGCGAGTATCTTATGATTAAATTGTATAAATTCAAACAAAAATGTGTCAAGGCGTCAGAGATATATCGAGACTGGATGGTAGGAGAGGTAAAATGTATCTATTAACTATTTGATAAATTATTTAAGTTGCATCACTCTGGCCGCCATCACTTAGCTTAGTTTGGGGTCAGATGACCGAGTGGGCAAAAAGTCCCGAACATTTATTTATGTCTGCTCAGTAATAATAAGTGTTGTATACAGTATTTTGTCTGTCAATTGATTAAAAAATGCATGGTATAATAATATATTTCACATTTAGAAACATGTAGTGACGTCAATCAATGCTCAAGCAAGACCGAAATAAGTCATTTACAACAAGTTAGAAAAAGATGGATGATGATGACATCATTATGTGTTTGCTGAATGATAGATCTTGTTTTTTTGGATCATGCAAATGTGTAATAAAGAAACAGACAAAACACTAAATACACATAAGCTGATTGCGAAGGCTATAAAACATTTATTAGTAAGAGTGTAGCAATTCACACAATAAAAATGTAGTCAAATCCTTTTGTCGCCAGATAAAAGATCCAATACACGATCTTTACAAGCTCCTGCCCCCGTCATCACTGGGGGTGTGGAAATCAAATTCTAAGACAATCGCCTACATCTCCATACAACCAACAGATACACAACCCAATGTTAGCATAGAAGAAGTAACCGTGGATCCTTGTTCAACTATACAAGTGTTATTAACAGATTCTTTCATCGACAAAGTTAAGCCAGAAAATGAACTAACGGACAGTGACAGTGTCAACTCAAATGAAAACATACAAAATGACATGCCAGTTAATCTTCCCGAATCAGATTGCGATGACAATGGCAGAGAATATGAAATGGACAAATTTGAACCAATACACATTTTTGAAAGCGATGATTATTTAGTTGTTGATGGTATTAGTCAAGACATGACTGATATAAAAAACGAATCAGAGCAAAACAAAAACAAAGAGGTTGCGATAAATGAAAATAAACTGAAACCTAAAAGTTGCAAGAAAAATAAAGTAGCACTCGATAAACAAGAAAAAATCACTGGCAAGAAGAGAAATAAAAAACTAAGTGAAAAAGAAGCAAGCACAGCCAAAAAAAGAAAAAAAATGTTAACCAAAAAAGAAACAAGTACAGGCAAGAGAAAAAATGTTACGACCAAAAAAGATCCAACCATTCCTAAGACCAGAAAAGTAAGAAAACAGAAATGCTCAGATTGGTTTACGAATGAGAGGTAAGTTTTATTTCTTGCTAGCTAATCTGCCTGTCGCTTTGCTCGCATTTTACAGCCATGGCACTCAGGAGTGTCATTGTAACTCCCAAACGAAGAAACTGATTTTACTTCAGTTTATTTTTCCCTAAAAAAGGGACTTGTTCAAGAATTATGACTTTTTCTAATGGCTCCTCCGAAATGTCCAAACGCCTTTGACTAATTTGTTGGAAACTATTTACTATAAAAAAATATAAATTATAGTATTTTTAAAGCCTGATGCAAAAACGATGGGGTGTTATAAGTTTGATGTGTCTGTGTGCTGTCTGTGGCATTGTAGCTCCCGAACGGGTGAACTGATTTTTTAATTTGTTTTTTTTTTTTTGTTGAAAGTTGAATAAAATTAGTCGGGAGTGTTCTTAACTATAATAAATTTGGGAGAGACAGAGGTTTTTAAAATTTTAAATTCATACTTGAATTATAATTCGTTGGACAGATAGTAATATTTCATCACAATCTGATGAATTGGCATACGCTATTAAAGTGACAATACCCATCGAAATAATATAAGGAAGAAGCGGTACTAGTCTAATTTCTAGTAGACTATTGTCAAGGGATTTTAAGTTCTATAATATAGACTTGTGAAAACAGGTTGAAAGATGAACTGGCCCTCAAACTATCAGTATTCGGAGTCATCGTAACAGACGACGGTATTACAGTGGACAAGGAGTTAATACAAAAGTTCATGCAACATGACGCGGGTGCTACTCTTATAAACAGTTTCTGGAATGCATCATGTCCAAATGGTATGTACTTTACATAGTTGATCGGATTCGCGGATCCAGCTCGACTTGCATGCGCAACGCGACTAAGGTATGTCAACTCTTTTTATCGAGACAGAAGTATGTTTACATATAGCCTTGTCACGTTCTCGCTCGACAAAAAGTGACGAGAAGGATTTTGTCGCGCGCGCTTGCTAGGGGTGCAAGGGGCCTTGCAAAGGACATTGGGCAAATTGGTCCAAAGATTTATAAGTTTGCCCGCAGGGTTGGCATGTAGCGCATTCGGTAGATTATTTTATGCATTAAAGAAAAGTACGACACCGGTAAAATTCAACCTACGGAAATCGATATATTTTATTTTTAAGAATAGTAAAATATGAATGTAATATATTATCAGAAATGTTAAGTAAATCCCCAAGGTGACGTCGCGAATCACGATGACGTGACCTGCATGGTGGGTGCAGTGGGTGGGTGGGTCAATATTATGATGTGTATGTGTGGATGGATGTTTGTTACTCTTTCACGCCAGAACGGCTGAATAGATCTGGATGAAATTTGGCACAGAGATAGATTTTAGTCTAGAATAGCACATAGGATACTTTTTAATCGCGGATGAAACCGCGGGGCGCAGCTAGTACAAAACATCTCCAAAACTATGCGTTCGAATTCAGCAAGATTTACTATTCGAAAACCTATAAGCCTTACCTACAAATTGGCTACAGTGTCAACCCTGCGGGCGTTTGGACCAACGTCCATTTATCTTTGCCCATTGTCCTTTCTGTATAGTTACCGAACCTGTTCACAAAAGTTCACGAGAATCGGTTGAGGAATAAAATAAAATAATAAAAAAGTATTTATTGCCTAAAAGTAAATATTAAAAAAACAAATTACAAATTAATGCAGGGTACACACACATCAAGGCAACACACGGGCAGCGTCCCATTATCACCGATCGCATCGAATACGACCTGTAGAGGCGAATTGTGAGTGATATTAACAATTAATTATTTTTCCAGACATATTAAGCCTATCGCCAGAAATTAGGCGAGCTCTGAGCACAATAAACAACTATGAGAGCAAAAACAGGAAACTGGAACCCGACATTCAGTCTATTTTCGATGTTGAGTACTTAACGACACACGCGCTAAAAGTACAAGAGTTTGAAAAGAGGAAGACGTACGAAGGTTATATGAAGGCGGAGTATAAGTGCGAGATTTGCTATCAAGTGCTTCGAGGTCCTTTGCATTTGAAGTCTCATATGAATACTTATCATGATGTAAGTTGATTTTTACACAACTACGCAATGAGGGTTATGTTTTTTGAGTGTATGTATGTATGTTTATGGGTACGTTTGTGTATGAATGTATTTTTTTATTTACAAAGTATAGGTCAATCAACTCATTCATATGTAACCTCATGATGCTGCGTCGTAACCACAATATAATGTAAATATGAAATGAGAGTATATTTCTGCCTACAAACTGCTACGCAGTTTGGCAGAGTTGTATATTAATGCATATGTATGTTAGTAACTTAGATAAATAAATTAAAAAAAAAAAATGATCACCAACTCGCCTGATGTAAAGCGATAAGCCTAAGATGAAGCACGAAGACCTAGTAGGTACTTATTCACTCTGGCCTTGAAGATACCTAGGTTGTAGGTTGTATGAGTATGGTATAGGTATATGAGATTTCTTTGAGAGATTGACGAAAATTAAATACAGGGTGATTTTGAATTCATTGGCATGTTTCAAGATTTTCATTGTACTCATATAGAGTGGGGGTGGTGTGAGTGAATAAATAAGCACTGTTTCTTGCAGTTGTTGGAATTTATTCGTGTACCAACCCAATACTACCATAAACACTAGAAGGTGATGAGTTTGAGAAGCGGCTATATAATTTCACAACGTAATTAGGTAAATAAAGGAGGTAGTGGTCGTGCGGTCGTGCGATACGCGCGTTCCAGAGAATGTCGATGGAAGACTGGCGGCAGCGGCGAGCGGCGCTCGGTTGCCGGGCGCGAGCTCGGAACCGGTCCTTGCGTTTGTAGCGCCGTACAAACATCTGCCTATACTGCGCCCGCGCTAGACAATAGCCGCGGCGCAGAGAAGTGCGTTTCCAATGATTCCAAAAGACACGACTATTGAATTTTGGTGTATATGGAATTTAATACGGTTATTTATTTGTTTAGGTTATTTTATTATTAATTAATTAGTGCTTGTTTGTTATAATGCATATATTATGTATAGATATATATATGTAAATATTGTATGTAAGTAATATTATTATTTATGTAGGCTAGCAAGTATATAAGATATTTATATAAGTACATGTATTGTTATTATATTTATTTATGTATGATTTAAATTTATTGAATGATATGATATTAACTTTAATTTTAACGGAGACGCCTACATCACTCCCCTCCAGACCGTTACTACGGTCGATAGTAGTCGGGAAATCGAACCGTACGCCCAGAACGTGTTTTCTTTAAGCCCTGTGCTGGGACAGGGATTGGTACTGCGACTGGAATTGGGACTG
Source organism: Peribatodes rhomboidaria (assembly GCA_911728515.1). Taxonomy (NCBI): domain Eukaryota; kingdom Metazoa; phylum Arthropoda; class Insecta; order Lepidoptera; family Geometridae; genus Peribatodes; species Peribatodes rhomboidaria. Next base: position 1,760,530 of record OU452196.1, on the reverse strand, counting down.
CAGGCGGACTGGATATGGGTATATCTTGTTGTCGTATGGGCATCGGATCTCGGAGTGAAGTAGGAGTAGTGGGGGTTGAAGTCGGTATTGGAGTTGAGTCTGTCAAAATGTAGGCTGGTTTGAGCCGGTCAATTGAGACGGTAACTACTCTGCCTTTTACCAAGAGCTTAAACACTTTGTCACCCCGGTCGAGCACTTCGTGGGGGCCGGTGTACGGAGGTTTTAAAGCACCTCGCACTGCATCTTCCCTCAAAAAGACGTGGCTCGAAGTTAGTAAGTCTTTGTAGATAAAGATTTTATTTTTATTGTGGCGGGCAGCAGGTGTGGGCTGTAGCTTCGCAGCGAAACGGCGTAAGCGAGTCGTAAAGTCCGAAATGTCGGTACTATCGGCAATAGTTGGCTGGAAAAATTCTCCCGGAAGACGTAACGTCTCGCCATACACCAGCTCTGCAGAGGAAGCTTGCAAGTCCTCTTTAAATGAACTCCTGATGCCAAGAAGTACCAAAGGTAATGTGTCCACCCAATTGCTGTCGGCATGGCACATTATCGCTGCCTTTAGCTGGCGGTGAAATCTTTCCACTAGACCGTTACACGCTGGGTGATAGGCGGTCGTTCTGCGGTGTTTGAATCCAGTCATTTTTCCTAGATACCGGAAAAGTGCGGATTCAAACTGAGCACCGCGGTCGGTCACGATGTCAGTTGGCGATCCAAATCTGGATATCCAAGACATCAGCGCCTTGCCTACAGTTTCGGCTGTAATGTCTGGCATAGGTATGACCTCAGGCCAGCGTGTAAATCGGTCAACCGCTGTAAGGCAGTATTTTTGGCCTTGCGATGGCGGTAGTGGTCCGATTATATCCACGTGGACGAAAGCAAAACGAGCGCGAGGTAAATCGAAAGTGGCCAATGGAGATGTCACATGTCGATTTACTTTAGCTCGCTGACAAGCCAGGCATTTTTGTGACCATTCTCGACAATCTTTGCGCGCTCCAGGCCAAATGAAACGTTCGGCAACTAATTTGGCAGTTGCTTTTGCGCCTGGGTGGCTAAGATTGTGAAGACTGTCGAAAACTTGCTTTCGAAAGGGTTTAGTCACGAAAGGTCTTGGTGAAGTCAGGCTTACGTCACAATAGAGTTCAGTTTGGCAGTTGGGCAATTTTAGTTTTTTCAGGCGGAGTGAAGATTCACCGCCAAGAAGTTGCGCCATTTCAGGGTCAGAGGCTTGTGATGTGGCCAGCGAACCCCAGTCAATTGGCATCTGCAGTTCTTCGATTCTTGAAAGCGTATCTGCAACGACGTTGTCGCTGCCAGAAATGTGCCGTATATCGGTAGTGAACTGCGAGATATAATCCAGATGTCTGAATTGACGTGGAGAACAGTTCGCTTTCCTTTCACTAAAGGCAAAACTGAGAGGCTTGTGGTCGGTATATACCACGAAATGTCGAGCCTCCAACATGTGGCGGAAGTATCTAATACTTTCGTATATGGCCAAGAGTTCCCGGTCGTATGGCGAGTACTTTTGTTGAGCTGGACTCAGCTTACGCGAAAAGAACGCAAGTGGTTGCCATACGCCGCTAACTAACTGTTGCAAGACTGCACCCATTGCCAAATCAGACGCGTCTGTTACCAGAGCGAGTTTGGCCTGACAATCTGGGTGTGCGAGTAGTGCAGCATTGGCCAGGTTCTCTTTAGATTGCTCGAAAGCAGTGAGAGTTTCGCCGGAGAGGTGAACTGGGTGGGACGCTTTTACTGAGCCAGTTAGCAAAGCGTTTAGGGGCGCTTGAATTTTAGCGGCATGTGGCAGAAATCGCCTATAAAAATTTAGCATCCCCAAGAAACGTCTCAGTTCTTTTACTGTCTTCGGGGGAGGGAAATTCCTAATAGCCTCGACCTTTGCATCTAGGGGTTTGCTGCCTAACGATGAAATCCTATATCCCAAGAAAGATACCTCGCTAGCTCCGAAAATACATTTCGAAGTATTGAGCAAGATACCATATTCTTTCATGCGTGTGAAGAGTTGCAGAAGATGGGCTTCGTGTTCTTCTTCTGTCCTGGAGAAGACGAGGAAATCGTCGAGATAACAATAGCAGAATTCGAAGCCTCTGGTCAACTCATCCACAAAACGCTGAAAAGTCTGACCAGCATTTCTCAACCCAAAGGTCATATATGGGAATTCATATAGGCCAAAAGGGGTTGAGATGGCAGTCTTTGGGATGTCGTCTTCGTGTACAGGGATCTGGTTATAGGCCTTGACGAGGTCTATTGTTGAGAAGACCCTACAACCAGAAATGCTGTGCGCGAAGTCGTGTATGTGCCTGATGGGATAACGGTCGGGGATAGTGCGTGCGTTAAGCATTCTATAGTCGCCGCAAGGTCTCCAGCCGTTATCTTTTTTGGGAGCGAGGTGTAATGGGGAAGCCCATGGACTCTCTGAAGGTCGCGTCGTACCGCTGCTGAGCATAAGTTCAAATTCCCGCCTAGCTATCTTGAGTTTGTCAGGGGCTAATCGGCGAGGAGTGCATGAAATGGGTGGTCCCGGTGTCGTTCTAATGTGGTGTTTAGTAGCGTGTTTCGGAATCATTGGTGTGCCTGAAGGGCGGGTAATCTCAGGAAAACTACTTAGAATCGCGTGGTATCGCGTGTCACCCGACCAAACTTTGACCGAAAATACATCAGTGTGAGCCTTAGAAGCACTAGAAGTTAAAGTGGTAGTGTTATCAATTAAACGTTGATTACGGCAATCTACTATTAAATTGAAATGGCTCAAAAAATCGACACCTATGATCGCTTTAGTTACATCAGCTACAGTGAAACGCCAAGAGAAATTACGCCTTAAGCCTAAATTAAGACTTAGTTCTACATAACCATATGTATCGATGCTGGTCCCGTTGGCTGCACATAGCTGGTAGTTTGTCTTGCTTCGTCGCTCTCGCAGTGCAGATCGAGGATACACGCAGAGGTCACTGCCGGTGTCCACGAGGAACTGGGTGTTGGAGCCGCGATCAGTAACAAAGAGGCGACCAGTAGACGCGGGGCAATCGTCAGCCGCCATTAGCGACTGCCCGTAGCGTTTCCCGCCTTCCCGAAGTCACATGGCTTAATGCACCGTTGAGCATTGGCACCATGCCTCGAGTGATACCAGCAGAGCGGAAACTTGCGATAGCTGGAGTTCGATCGGGACCTCGGGCGAGATGAACGGCGCTGCTGCGGTCTGGAACGATTGTCGGAGCTGCATGATGCGCGAGTGTGCTCGTCGAGCTTCACGGCTAGGCGCTCCACCGTTTGCTTTAGCTCTGCAATCTCGTTCAAAGGTTGAGGGTGTGCAGTGCTGCATGAAGTTGCTGCGACGTTGTTGGGCGAGGTGATCTCGTGGATTCGATCAGCGAGGTCAGAAAGATCTTCCAGGGATTGTGAGATCTGAGACGCCAGCACGGTCTGGATACTGCTGGGCAGGCGATTGCTCCAAATAGTCCTGATGAAGTCTTTTGGGACGGCAGGTCCAGCCAAATCTTCGAGGTGTCTCAGGAACTGTGATGGTTTCCTATCTCCTAACTGCTCGTGTGTCAGCAACTGCTTGACCTTCTTCTCGTGCGAAGCGGAGAGGCGCCTTATAAGCTCTGTTTTTATTTTGACGTACCGGTCCTGCTCTGGTGGTTTAATAATGATATCCTTCACTTCTTTGGCATGCTGCATATCCAAGTGTATAATTACATTATTAAACCTGACTGCGTCATCAGTGATGTCAAAATTATTAAATTGGCCTTCCAATAGTGCAAACCAAATCTCTGGGTCGTCCGGCGAAAATGGTGGCACTTTAATGTTGACTTTCCGGATCGGTGCAGTGGACACGCGCACTTTTTTACAACGACGCGTGGTAACATTGTCGTCGGCGTTTTCTCCATGTGACTTAACTGTTCCATACGTTGTAGACGACTCACCGCTGTCACTCATCTTCGTGAAATCCAGGGGTCACCAGTTATAGAGTGGGGGTGGTGTGAGTGAATAAATAAGCACTGTTTCTTGCAGTTGTTGGAATTTATTCGTGTACCAACCCAATACTACCATAAACACTAGAAGGTGATGAGTTTGAGAAGCGGCTATATAATTTCACAACGTAATTAGGTAAATAAAGGAGGTAGTGGTCGTGCGGTCGTGCGATACGCGCGTTCCAGAGAATGTCGATGGAAGACTGGCGGCAGCGGCGAGCGGCGCTCGGTTGCCGGGCGCGAGCTCGGAACCGGTCCTTGCGTTTGTAGCGCCGTACAAACATCTGCCTATACTGCGCCCGCGCTAGACAATAGCCGCGGCGCAGAGAAGTGCGTTTCCAATGATTCCAAAAGACACGACTATTGAATTTTGGTGTATATGGAATTTAATACGGTTATTTATTTGTTTAGGTTATTTTATTATTAATTAATTAGTGGTTGTTTGTTATAATGCATATATTATGTATAAATATATATAAGTAAATATTGTATGTAAGTAATATTATTATTTATGTAGGCTAGCAAGTATATAAGATATTTATATAAGTACATGTATTGTTATTATATTTATTTATGTATGATTTAAATTTATTGAATGATATGATATTAACTTTAATTTTAACGGAGACGCCTACACTCATAATGAAAAGTAACTTTTAGTATGGAGTCAACTCTGTTTACATGAACAAAAATCAGCTCTTACATACATTTTGTCTCGGGTGAACGAGGAGTCTCACATGAATACTTATCATGATGTGAGTTGATTTTTTACTCGTATGCGCAAGGAGGGTTATGTTTTTTGAGTAATTTTACGTGGGTAATTTATGTATGAGGTTTCTTTGAGAGATTGACAAAAAATATAAACAGGATGATTTTGAATTCATTAGCATGCTTCCAGGTTTTAATTGTACTTATCATTATAAGTAACTTTTACTATGGGGTCAACTCTGTTAACACGAAAAATACAAAACAGCTGTTTCATACATTTTGTCTCGGGTGAATGACATTTTTCTATGGAAGAGGTGATTTTTTTTACGGTAAGAAAGCTGACCCATATTGGAATTTATTTATAAACGATTAGAGTACAAAGAAACTCTGAAAGCATACCAATTAATTCAAAATCACCCTGTATAAGGCGAGTGTGAATGGTCAAGTCGGTCAGGATCGACCTAGGAGAACCTAAGAGAAAGGCCAGGTCAAGAGTACCCGTAACCGACGAACGTGTATGAAAAGACTCATGGAAGTAGAAGAAGCGAAAGATGTACCAGGATCGTAGCAAGTGGAGAGAAGTGGTCTCTGCTTACCGCTACGGGAAAGAGACGTGACTATATGCATAGTACAATAAAATACTCCGTAGCGTTCCGAAGCAAAAAAGGTCACGTGGATGACACACAGTGACGTCAATCGATGCACAAGCAAGACCGAAATGATTCATTCAAAACACGTTTGAGAGAGACGATGGCGATGACGAGTGACGTAGTTGGGTGTCAACTGCCGGAACGCTTATCGTGACTGTACAACGTGTTGTTTTGCATTCCCGCAGAATTTTTAGAGGTAGGTACGAGTATATTCCATTATGGGACAACCTTGAAAAAAAAGTTTGTTGATCGTCGACAAAAGTTATGGAACAGCTGTTTTCTTGATTTTAAGGTTACCCCATAATGTAATTCTGTTAGCAACACATCCAAAAAATGCAGTCTATTCTTTGCTGTGTGACGTTTTCCGAGCGAACTGTCAAAGGAATGTCAGTGGAGTAGCGCTTGAGTCCCCCGCCGCCCAACCGGCACTTTGCGCTGTAGCACGGAAGAGGACGGATCTCCTATTGTTTTTCTTTGGTGTCTTTCTGTCGTATTGATCTTGGTGTCCATTCGATTCATACTGAAATTACCCACATATTACGTACATGGTTTGGATTATTAGAAGTATTAGTTGTTTACATTTACATTAAGGTTGAAATCAGAAATCAGAATTTATTTATAACTCCAACACGTCACAGTTCAATAAATGTCAAACAATACAAGGGATTAAGAATTTCAGAACAGTAATTACATATGTCTAATAAGAAATAAATAATTAATGTGAACCAAATAAATTGCACACATAATAATATACTTAACTATCATTTTATAAAATAATAATAATTTAAAAGTCTCTTATTTTAAAATAAGATTCAAGGTCATAAAACAGATTATCTAGTAACCAAGCTCTGAGCTTGGTTTTGAAGCACGCGGTAGAAGGCGCACCCCGAACGGTAGCCGGTACACGGTTAAAGATTGCGGGCCCTAACACATATACTGACCTCTTCGACTTGACGAGACGGTGTGACGGCGTCATAAGTTGGTCTTTCTTCTTAGTACTACGCAAATTAAACCTGCTATGGACGCCCTTACGTTGAAATATAGCATGGGTGAAGAGGGCCAACTGGTAAACGAGCTCACATGGTAGAGGCTATATCTGGAGTTCCCGAAACAGATCCACGCATGAGACGTCGTGGTTTTAAATACCCTCCCTTCAGAAATAGTTTTCAATTCTTGATCTGCTACGAGTAAGTATAGCTACCTCTACAAATTAAGCGGGAATACAAAACAACGCGTTGTATACATGTAAATTGTATTAGTGATATTTCTTGTTACTGGAGAGGAGAGCAGACAAGTCGCCCTGTCCCATCTGCCACATGCGACTACCCACGACCGGTCGCGCGCGACGATCTCACAGCGAGTCGCACGGCGCTGTCTTCAAGTGCAAGCGGTGTCCGCTCGTCACATACTACAGGTAACAGCTTACGATTTAAGCTTACTATAGTAAACCGTTTTTGTATACTATAGTATATATCTTATATCTTTAAATGAGCAATTCTTGTAAATATATATATAATTGGAATCTCGGAATCGGCTCCAACGATTTTCATACAATTTAGTATATAGGGGGTTTCGGGGGCGATAAATCGATCTAGCTAGGAATCATATTTAGAAAATGTCATTTTATTCGTGTTTTATCGATAATCAACTTAAACATAAACTTGGAAGAAAAATAACAAAGGAGGCGTTTGAGTAGTCTCAACTGAAAAATATGACTCTTCCTGACATCTATTGGCGAATAATAATACTATTTTTTGTGAGCAACTAATTGCTTTAACGACACAACAGCAGATGGCGTTGTTAAGTAACACGAAGTCAATGAGTGTTTGCTTTGAGGTTAGACTAAAATCAATTGTTTATTTTCCAAAAAAACACAATTAAAAAAAAAATACCGAGCAAAGCTCGGTCATCCAAGTACTTATTATTATATACCAGCTGCGCCCCGCGGTTCCACCCGCGGTTAAAAAATCCTATGTGCTATTCTAGACTATAATATATATCTGTGCCAAATTTCATCCAGATCTGTTCAGCTGCTCTGGCGTGAAAGAGTAACAAACATCCATCCATACATACATACTTTCGCGTTTATAATATTAGTAGGAGTAGGATTACTAGCTGCGGCCTGCGGTGTTACCTGCTGTTAAAAAGTAGCCTATGTCTTAATCCAATCCGTCCATCCGTTAGAGCGTGAAGAAGTAACAAACATACACACTAACACACACACTCACAAACTTTCGCTTTTATAATATTAATAATAAACTAGCTGTCACCCCGCGACTTCGTTCGCGTTTTGAGCTATCCTATCTCTCAAGTTGGATCGAACTGCACATGGTGTGCGAATTTTATTATAATCGGTTAAGTGGTTTAGGAGTTCATTGAGGACAAACATGTGACACGAGATTTATATATATTAAGATAATAACTTTTATTGTTTTTCTATTGGGTTTATAGGTACAGAGATCTTAATTATACTATTATAATACAAAATTAAGATTTGATACAGAAGGAATTAAAAAGAAAGAATACAAATTTTTGTAAAATATTTGAAGTGCTAAGAAAAGAAAACAATTATGTACCTTAGTGGAACCCTGTCCCCCACACTAGGTTAACCTGTGTCGTGAGCTCACAGTTTTCAGCACGGCATGATCGTTTTCCCCGCAGAGGTGAACTTAAGCTTGGTTATGAATAACACAAAGATATTTTTCAACAAATTTAAACAAGATTCAACAAAGATTCACAATATTAGTGTGATAGTGTGATTATTACTTTTTATTTTTATTTTATTTTATTTGGTTAAGGTACAGTCACAGACAAAAAGTTAATTAAATACATCAAAAATACACATCAAAAGGAAACTCTTTAAACTTTAAGTCCACTTACGACTATACACAACTTACAATTACATACATACATACAAAACTTGACACATTCAAATAAAAATACATTAAAATGGATTATAAAATTTACAAAAAGAGAGACAATTATTATCAAAAGAATTTAGAATAATAAAATTTTGAACTTAAATTAATTTTAGACTCTAGCTACTAAGTACTTTGTTTAACATTGATTTAAAAGATCCATAAGAATGCGAAAAAATGTCTTTGTCTTTGCAAACACCCTGAGGAGATTCTTCAGGGAAACGTAGGCCATTGTAAGTGTTGCACATCCTGTTTAAGGGACTATACTTCGAGACATTGTTACGAGCGAATGGAATGAGAAATAACTGTTCCTTGCGCACTTGACGAGATGGGACTTTAAAATCAACTTTTTGAAGCAACTCACTACCAAAGCTGCCATTAACAATTTAATGTAGAATGCACAGATCTGTAATAGTCCTTCGATTCTCTAGACTATTTAGCTGAAACTTAACCAACCTTTCAGAGTATTCACTCAGTCTTCGCCTCAACCCAAGTCTACTAGCTAACGACCTTACAAACTTACGCTGGATACCTTCTATTCTGTTCACATGAACGTCGTACATTGGACACCATACTGAAGAGCAATATTCCAAAATAGACCGAACTAGAGCATTGTACAAAATGCGCCAGGAAGCGATACGTTTAAATGGTTTAGCAGTTCGCAAGACGAAACCTAACATTTTATTAGCCCTCCCGACAACATAATCATAATGTTGTCTGAAAGAAAGTTCAGCGTCAAGCATCACCCCCAGATCACGCACAACCTCTACACGGTCTAATACGACACCGGCGATGTGGTATGTGTAATTAATGGGCATTCGTTTTTTCGTAAAACTGATTATTTGGCATTTCTTAGCATTTAGTGACATGTTATTCTCTAAACACCATTCATTAATACGGTCGAGATCTTGTTGAAGTAACATGCAGTCGTTAAATGAAGTAACTTGCCGGAATACTTTAATGTCATCAGCATAAGCCAAGAATTTACTATCAATCAGTTCCAAGAGGTCATTAATAAAAGCCAAAAACAGTAGGGGTCCCAAGTTTGAGCCTTGTGGCACGCCAGAAGTGGCTAGAAAAGGCACAGAATCATATCCAGACATCGATACTAGTTGAGACCGGTTTATTAGGTACGAACTGATCCATCTGAGTAGATTACCATGAATGCCCAGACGGTCTAACTTTTTTAATAATATTGAGTGGTCTACACGATCGAACGCCTTTGAGAAGTCGGTGTATATGGTATCTATTTGGCCTCTAGTGTCAAATACGGCACTAAGGTATGTGGTATATTCCAAGAGATTAGTTGTCGTTGACTTACCCGTAACAAAGCCGTGTTGGTTAGGATTCAGTCGATGCTTTAAATGATTAAACAGGTGATCATATGCCAGTCCTTCAAATATTTTCGAGAAACAACTAAGTATGCTGATTGGCCTATAATTTGTCACATCAGTTTTATCTCCGGATTTATGAATGGGAGTAACCCTAGCCAGCTTCCACAACGACGGAAATGTGCCCTCTGCTAAGGACTTTCTAAAGATTATTGAAAGTGGTTGAACAAGACCTGGTGCACACCTACGAGCAAAGATTGGGGGAATCGCGTCTGGACCAGCTGACTTGGTTATGTTAAGGCCTTTCAGTCTAGATAGTATGTCACTGTCAGAAATCTGAAATGTGAATGTACTGAAACTAGACGTATCAAACTGCGGAGTATAAATATTATTTGATTCATTATGAAATACTGAAGAAAAATAGTCAGCAAAAAGGTTGACAATGTCAACTCCCGTATTAACTACTCGATCATCATGTCTTATGATACTAGGAACATCGTTAGTAACCCTCTTGCTCTTAGTGTAACGCCAAAACGCTTTTATGTTGGTGGTCAAGTCCTCTTCAATACGTTCAACATATGACCTATAACAATTTGTTAATTCAGATTTCACGACGTTTCGAAAATAAGAATATGTGTCATAGTCTCTAGGATTTCTAAATCGTTTAAACTTTGAGTGATACTTAACTTTGGATTTCAATAATTTAATAAGATCTTTAGTGAACCAGACAGGATAACTTTTCCTTCGCGATTTAACTTTTGGGGTGTGAGTTTCAATAATTTGATAGATTGTATTGTAGAAAAACTGGACATAATCATCACAACTTAGAGACATAGCATACTTATCCCAAGCAACTGAATTTAAATCGATAATACATTGTTTATAATCTGTTCTATGATAACAAAATTTATTAATATCTACGGATTTAATTAACGAAGGAAACTTACATCGGTATATCAATTCAAAAGGAGGATGATGCAAGTCCATTTTACTAAGAGGCGGAGCAGCAGATATTGAACAGTCATCTGGTTTATCAATAAGGGCTAAATCTAGAATCCTGTTATTAAAATTATAGTTATAATTAAGTTGTTGTAGTGCAGTGCTCTGCAGGAGCTCACAAAGAGCCGACGATTTGTCACATATAGGTGTAGTCGGGGAACCCAGCTCCTGAGACCATGTTAGCAAGCCTAAATTGAAGTCACCAATAATACAGGTAGTGCAGGATGAAGTGCTGGTGATGTGTCCGCAACGGTTTAGAAAGGCTTTGTAGATGTCCGTCGGTAAATAATCAGGTAAGTAAACAATACAAACGTTCATAATAAGTCTATTGCCCCTTTGAATTTGCACCCATAAGTTTTCTATTAAATCAAGTTGCCAGTCCCCCTTCACGTGCGCTTCATATTTTTTAAGTATCCCCATTAACACACCACCGCCGTAAGATTTGTCGAAAGTCCTATTAAACAGTTCACTTCGATCACATCGAAAAACTTGGTATCTGTTATCAATTAACTCTGAAGAACTGATACGATCATCCAACCAGGTTTCACAAAGACAAATGACATCGTAATTTTGACCTAAAATAGACGCATAGATTTCGTTAACCTTAGTCCTCGAACCACGTAAATTTTGGTAATAGATAGTTAATGCCATAAGAAAAGTACATAAGAAGAGTACAACTCAGGACTTAGAAAAGTACCACTTACATTTTTAATGACACCTAAACAGTTACTTAAAGAATAAATTGGTTTAAACAACAACAATAAATAGTTTATAAAAGAAAAAAAAAAGTAAGTTGTAAAATAAGTAATTACCATTAGGTAGGTATTAAGCTGTAATAAGAACTCGAATCTTTATTAAATCATAGAGAGAAAAAGAAAGGTAGCGACTTTTATAAATTACGCAGTAATTATGAGATATTCACAAGCTTATAAACATACCTACCTAAATATAGTTGTGTTCAACATAAAGAATCTTTAAGCAATAAAAATACTACATCATAGTTTTGCTACAAGATGAAATGAGCCAAAACAAGCTACTTAATTAAATTCAAACTTGACATATCTTTGACAAGTAAGTACGCAGAGGTCGTGTCTTTCCTTACATATATACGACCGTTTCTAACCCACACAAACTTATAGGCCGCTGCCTTCGCCTGTTTTCTGGCTGCAGCATGTAAGGTCTTGTTGAATGGCGAGAGATGTTCGGACACGTAAACTGGCACTTTGTCGCCCGCGTACCCAAGCAGACTCGTATTCAATTTCTCCTTCGGATGGGATTTATTGTACCTATGAACCGCAGAATAAAACCCATCACGGCCAACAGAACTCTTGAACTTCACGATTATCGTGCGGGGCAGTTTGCTCTCTTTATTCTGCTTCGCGACTCTGGTGCATAGAACGACATCCTCTGGACTTATGTCACACTTGACTACGCTGGCGCATTGTTGTATGATACTGCGGATGTTCTCTGCGCGATTTTCCGGAATCCCGTGAATTTCCAGGTTGTTCTCCCGCAGATGCTGCTCCATGCTGTTCATGCGGTTGGACAAGTCAGTGACAGTATAACGCAGCTCTTGATTCGCAGCCTTAAGTTGGCTGTTTTCCTCTGCGAGCACGTCTATTGATTTCTGCATATCTTCTTGGTTTTTACTGATGAACACGACTGTTTGTTGGAGTTCCTTAACAATTTGCATGTCATTTTTAACTGATTGCAGCTCGATCTTTATTACCGAAGACAGCACAGACGGTAGTTCAACTTTAACAGCGCTTATAATCTGATCTTTGATAGCAGTAATCCAATTTTCATCCAATGCTAAATTGGACCCGTCGACCGACTTCCCTGTATGTTGCTGCGATAGTCTATCTACGTCACTATAAGTGGGCTCCTGGGATTGTCCGCTAGATGTGTTATCTGGTTGGCTGCTAGTCTTCGTCACACGTACTGGAGTATTGGAGTTGTCAGTCCTAGGCTGTTTAACCTTGCAGGGGTCGCAGCTCCAGTTCTCTGGTCGCAGAGATTGCTTTTCAGTGACATTGGCACATAACAAGTCATAGGTGTGATTGCATACTACACACCTCATATATTTCCTGCTTTTAATAACGGTTAAACAACCTGCGCAGGTAACTAATCTGTTGGTTGACGACATCTCCAATTTTCTCAGTTTTAAGCGTAAACTTAATTCCAATATTGCTCGTTGGCTTTTACCAATGATTTTGGCGTAGTAACTATGATTAATGTTACGGTGTATAGGAAATGTCCTGAGTTATACGTCGTGCAAAAATAATTTAAATCATCTGGATTCGAACCTCGGTTCGTCTGAAGATTGCGCCTTGAAGCTGATGCGCTATCCGTTCGGCCACTGCCTCAGTTGACGTGAGTGTCGAATTATTGCTCTGGTATTTAGCTGTTCGAAGTATCAAATTCAGTGTGATGGTATTTAGATATTTTGCTACAGCACATCCACAACATTCACTGATTAGTTTTACTAATTTTGCTTTAACTTCGTAGTATCTTGTAACGATTTATATATGTATAGCGGCAACACAGATTACTTTAATCACTTATCACAAAATAAGGACCGAAATTACACTTTTGACAATAATTCTCTAATATTTTTGTGCGACGACGTAAATTACTTGTGATTGTGTTGACTACCCGACGACTTACATAAACATAGGTATATTATTTTGTATTGAAGCGATGGCAGCCTAGTTGGGAGAATGCCTGCCTCAAGCCAGAGCTTGAACCCAGCCGACGGCACGCACCAATTTGTTTATTGTGTGAACATATGTGCGTATTGTATGTCATCTGCTACATGACTGGAGCCCGGCGTATGGCGACAGGCTCGCCCCCTGTCATATTTGGGGCTGAATATCGTCCGGCGAAGTGTGGGTGTTGTATTACACCTCTGCCAGCCCCCTCGATGGAAAGGCGTGACGATATGTTATTTTGTTTAATTTGGAGAAGCCACTGGCTCCCGACACAGTCTCTGACCAGCTCGAGAGCCTCTGGAATCAAATTTGAAATTTTCACATGTTTTTTATACCCAAATAAATTATTAATGTTTGTTTGTTTAATATACCTACAACAACAACTCTTTATTAAAAACATTAAAAAAAACAATAGTACTTAAATAAGGCTTAATCAAGTTGCCTGTAACATGTATCTGACCCTAGTTTGGATGTATCTTTTTGTCCATACAAAGTTCCGGGGCAGCTGCCTGCAACAGGTTTTCAATGAATAAAAAAACAAATATGTAAGTGTATTTTTAATTTTCCAGAAATTCAGTAAGGGAGCACGCGGGCAAACATCAAGGCAAGACGTACCGCTGTGAAAAGTGCGACGTCACTTACAAGTAAGGGAACGTACCCATACTACGTGACCATTTCTTACAATTTTTAACCCCCTTCCCCCCTCGGTGAACATCTGAACTCTATACTACTCTATTCTAAGACCCCCTCCCTCCTACTCTAGTTTTACGTAGTAATTCATAGTTTTAAATCGTTTTTTGCAAACAAAACATTAAATAAATTATACCCCCCCCCCCCCGCCCTAAATGAGTCACGTACGAGAACGTACCCATACTACGGGTACGTTCCCTAAGTGTATTACAAACTTCGAACTACCCTCATTTCTACTTAACCCTAGATAAGTAGTGGCTCTTTGAGCTGTAGGCCTCGCGGCCGAAGTCTGTCCTCAGGTCGCATTTTTCAACCGTTCTCGTAAAATTTTTTTTCAAAGTCAAAGTATTTATTGCGCATTATGGTAATTGCACAGAATATGCTCTATTACATAGGTCCAGAAGGATAGTCTTCATACAAAACACCATTTCGAAACGTGTCAAATTTATTTTGGTACCTTATTAAAACCTTTTTTTCTATACGTGATGAACTTGCCATTAAAAAAGGTTTAGTTTAGTTTTAGTTTTTAGTTTTAGTTTAGTTGGGTAAATTATATAACGATCAGAGTTTAAAGAAATCACAAGACCGGAAACAAAGTATTAGGCCAGCTTAGGCCAGAGCTAAACTACACACAAAGTCTTACCCAGATCCATTCATGACACTATTCTACAAACTAATATTATAGATTGTATGTAAACCTTAACTAAAATCAGAGTAGGTAAAAGGTAAGAATTTAAGTAAAAATCAAGAGTACGAATTTGAGTTAAAATCAATAGTAAAGGGATTACTATTGATTTTATCTTATTTACACATAAATTTACCCATTATCATTATTGACATCATACATTTAAGTAATTTTTTCGGCAATAAAATAACATTACATTTACTTATAAATAAAACTGACGCCTGCTTGTCACGATATTTCACTGTTACGTATATTTCTTTCTTGCGAAGGTGCACAGAGCACAGAGCAAATTGTTATAGGGCGACGAAGTTTTCACTAATTTTCATTTTTACTTTGTCGAATTATTTTTGTCCACTGATCGGCTAAACTGGATCCTTAAGAAACCTAAAGATAATTAAAGGGAAAATATAAAAATACCTTGTGGCAACACTTTTTTCAGCAACTTTTCGCTCTGTTGACATTAAGAATTAATTACAATTATTAGCTTTTTAAAGCACATAAAAATATATTTAAGACTTACGGATGATATGTGACGTTGCCTATTTTTACTGTTTTGGATATTCTGAAATTTCGGCACGAGTGGACTACACAGTTCACCATATTTATTGGTTAGTGGGGAGACGTAACCGCTACTGGATGACATCGAAGACTGACTAGTGAATTGGTTGACTTTCAATGGTTTGGTTTTCTTTTTTTGGAATCATTATTTTTGACCGATTAGGGGTCTTTACTCTATGTCTATGGGTAATTGTTACATAAAATTCAATTCAATTTCTTTATTTGCTCGTCAATGGGTTACAATGATCCTAATTTATTTATTTATTTTAGAAACGAATTTAAACACTTATAAAAAAAATGAAATAATGAGAATGTTGGCAAAAAACTTAATATTTATCGTGATAAATATGGTACCTAGCTTCGAAACAGTTTTCAGTTTTGTGTGTAAGTTAATAAATAGATTTTTTTTGCCTAAAAACCATATCCCCACCGTTTTAGACAATCGCCAAAAACTGACTCTACAATACGTATTGCCCAAATACATACAAACACTCATTGCAGTGTTGGCGCGATGTGATGCAGCCGACCACGGAATGGCCAAAATAAGAATAATAATAATCATTAATTTCAGACCATGTCCATATTAAGAGTTCATTTACACAAATACATCTCAACATCACAAATTAAATGATAACAAAATTAAAGTTATGTTTCCAAATTATTACAATGAAAAAGTTATTTAGATTTGGTACATGTCAATCTCAGAATAAATGGATGTCAAATGGATTTAAAGTAAAATAAATAAATTAAATTAAATGTCAAAATTGCTTATTAATGTTAAAATGTCAAAGTAACCGAACCGCGTGATGGATGATAGTACAGCCAGCTCGCCCTGCCACAACGCGCAGGATACTGTTGGTGCTGAGGACGCGGCTCAGCATAGAGGCGACCCGCTTGCGCATGATGGCATGAAAGCCATCCACCCGGAAGTCGGCGAACATGCCCGACTGGCTGTTCACTATGAATAATGACCGGTCGGCAAAATGACTTGAATCAACAACGGTGACTACTTGGCTAGCCTAGTCGTTTAAGTAGGGAAGGTTTCGGGATGTTATAATAAAACCAAGAAGGCTTAGGTTAGGCTATGGCGGGATCTCCGCTTCTCTTCGCTCCCGCCGTAACTTGACCTAACCAATCCAAGTCGTATTTGCTCTGCCAGAAGAGTCGGGCAGGAGAGACGCTCTTGGTCATTTTATTTATAATAATGACCGGTCCATATTAATGCCGGGTTAATCAAGTTGCCCGTAACACGTGTGTTTGCAGGTGTACGTCAGCCTACTACAGCCACCTGGCTCAGGCCCACGGGCGGCTCAGCTCCGTGTGCGCTGCTTGCGGGCGTGGGTTCCGCACGGCGCGTGGGCTCAGCGTGCACGCTACTCTAGCGCACAAGGTACGAAGGACGTTTTGGGAAAGGAGCATTTTGGGAAGGGGATGTTTTGGGAAGGGGGCATTTTAGGAAGTGGATATAATGATCATTAAATGTTTTTATAGCTCTTTTTTCGGACGAGGCGGTTAAGTCTATTAAAAAAATCTTTGACGTTCATAGGTGTATCTTCGATACCCAATTGAATAAAACCATTTTGACTTTATTGACTCTGACTTTTATACTGTAGAAGAGACGTATTCATAACTGACAAATTTGCCATACCGCATCAGGGTCATTATGTGATACAATGTTATGTGTTTTACCTTTAAGAACTGCATGTAATATTATGAAAGCAATACATTATTGAGTATTGGGATATTTTGGGAAAGGTACATTTTGGAAAGCGAACTCTTTGGGAAGGGGGTATTTTGGGAAAGGGACATTTTGTACTGGAACGTTTTGCTACCTAGGACATTTTGGGAAGGGGATGTTTTGCGACTAAACGATAGCGACGAGAGTGGCTTTGTTGGGAGGAGTTCAGTTCGAAAATAATGGATGTATGACAGATGGCGCTGGCTGCTTTTAAAACGGTTTTAGCGCATCTCTAGGGACTCTAGCTCAAACTCTAGTGCATAATGTGTGTATTACTGCTACAATGCAACCTATATACTAAATTACATTACTGTGATGTTAAGCTTGCGGGGTTTCGTACTAGATGGCGCTGACTGCCGTCAAAACTCGACACGGTTTTTTTCAACTCCAACATTTTCGTCATACAGGGCCCGCTAGCGCTTCTCAAGTATTGACGACGTCAGCGCTCAAAGGTTACTGTTTCCAGGACGAGCCTCCCCCGTCTCAAGACAAGGACATCCGCTGCGACGCGTGCGACGTGTCGTTCCCGTCGCTGGCCGTGCTGGCGACGCACACGCGACACGTGCACGCGACACCGCGACACGTGCGCACGCCGCGACCGCCGCGCGACTCTGACAACCTGCCGGGGTTCATGACGTCAGTTGTTACTCTCTTTATCACTTTTTTTCTTTCTTTTTGACTGCCCCGGTGGCTTAGTTGGTAGTGAACCTGCCTTCTGAGCTTGGGGGCGTGTGTTCGATTCCGACTTAGGGCAAACATTTATTTGATGAACATTTGTGTAAGTTCTATGTCTGGGTGTTAAATATCTATCTAAGTATGTATTTAAAAATATGTATATATACATACTCGTATGTATGTATATCAGTCTCTGGCAGCCATAGTACAGGCTTGGCTTAGTTTGGGGTCAGGCGACCGTGTGTAGAAATGTCCCGAATTTATTTATTATTTATTATCTAAAACTAGCAGTTTTAAAATCAGAATTTGTTTATAACTCCTATAGTTACACCTTACAGTTGAATATTTAAAATTAAAAATAAATTTCGAATTAAAAAAAAAGCGATGGCAGCCTAGTTGGGAGAAGGTCCGCCTCTCAAGCCAGAGGGAGCGGGTTCGAACCCAGCCGACGGTACGCACCAATTAGTTCATTGTGTGAACATATGTGCGTATTGTACGTCATCTGCTACATGACTGGAGCCCGGTGTATGGCGACAGGCTCGCCCCCTGTCACATTTGGGACTGAATATCGTCCGGCGAAGTGTGGGTGTTGTATTACACCTCTGCCAGCCCCCTCGGGGGAAAGGCTTGACGATAAGTTATATATGTTAAAAATAAACTTCAGAACAGTAGAAAAACAGTAATCATTGATAAATGTGTCAAATATATAGAAAAAAATCATTAATGTCATAACACAGTTACGTATAGTAAAAAAAAATAGTGCGTGGAGTCCTCCTCGCTGAAGAAGTGAAACTTTAGTGTATCTTTCTTTCTCTCTCCCTCTTGCGTTGTAATATTGGACGCTACTCGTTGCTCTCGCTCGCGCTGGCCTGTAACAGTATACTACGCGCATGCGTTCGAGTGCCTCGCATTCACTCTCGCTCTGTCTCCTTCTATTCCCCCTTCCCAGGAGCGTTAAACGTTTAACGCAACCTTGTTGGAAGTTGCATTAGAAGTTTCATAACATAACATATCGTCACGCCTTTCCCCCGCGGGCGCTGGCAGAGATGTAATACAACACCCACATTTCGCCGGACGATATTCAGTCCCAAATGTGACGGGGGGCGAGCCTGTTGCCATACACCGGGCTCCAGTCATGTAGCAGATGACATACAAAAGTTAGAAGTTTCACTTCAAAAATAATTATGTATTGTATGATTCATTCGTTCTCTTACAGGAAAACTCGAACAACGCAATCTGAAGAAAAACCGACAACGAAAAAACTAAAGCGATCGTGTCGAATGCAGAAATGCCGAGTGGTATGTATCACTTACTAGCTGCGCCCAGCGGCGTTACTCGCGATAAACAGTTGATCTAGCTTTTTTTTTTTTACAACAGACTAGCCATGCGTTTGACCACTGACTCGCCTGATGGGAAGCGTCGACGTGATCGAAGGTGTAACACGCTTGACTATGAGATACCTATTCACTTTACTCTTACACACCCCCGGATTGTATTTAGGTGGAAAGACAGACGCAGGCAACGAGTTCCACACCTCTGCAGTTCTTACAAGAAAAGTTGACTCGAAACGCTTAGTGCGTTTTAGCGGAATTTCCACCATAAGAGGGCGTCTTTTTACTGGTGCGCCTGGTACAATTATAAAAGAACGGCGATGGCTGGAGCATTAACTATTTCATGCATGAGCAATGATAGCCTAGTTGGAGAAGGCGCTCCTCTCAAGCCAGAGGGAACGGGTTCGAATCAAATCATGGATAATAATCCGTTACCAAAGAGATCAGAGTCTAACATTTTAAAAAAATACTGGCTGTTTTGAGCGGAGTTCTAATTTTAGTTGTCAGTTATTTTAGTTTCAACTACGTATGTTATGTGATGTTGTCTGACGCATTTGGTAAGCGGCTCGTAAATTCTTATTAATTTACAGAATTTCATGTCAAAATATTTATTTATTTCGATAAAAGTATCCAAAAACCTTCCTTGTGACATACTGCAAGTATTTATCAAATTTCATCAAGATACGTTCAGCCGTGAAAAGCCTACAAACAGACGATAAGAGTCCGGCGACCACTTTAGACTAACTTCGCATTGGCTTAAGGTTTTCTATTGCCATTTCGTCTAGAAGATGAAGACGAGCGAAGAGAGCGAGTAATGATACTGACGAGCCTCTAAACTTACCTACAGAGTGACAAAGTGAAATTTCAATTTTTTTTTATGACTTTTACATTTTTGTTATCATTCTTAAGTAAGTAAGAATTTCCCTTGTATTACGGATTCATTTAACAGCTAATGATGTAGACAACTTTCCTACGTAAAGGGATTTTTGATTTGCTTTGTCTGTCTATTAAATAAATCAGTCAAAAGTGACCCCTTACAAATATTTTTCATAGCTCTATTTTCACTTAAGGACGTTTTTTAAAAAAAACAAGAATTTAGGGGTGGAGGTATAGTTCTTTTAATTGCCAAATTTCATCATAATTATGTAGATATCAATGTAGAATAGTTCGGCGTTTGACCACCAACTCGCTTGATGTTAAGCGACGTTGTAGTCTAAGATGGAGCACGAGGACCTATAAGGTACTTATTCACTCTAGCCTTGAAGTTTTGTAGAGTGAAGAAGTACAAAGACGGCAGTTGAGTGAGGCGCTACAAGTGCGCTACTGCTCAGACCCGTCTTCGGAACGGTTACACCGGACTACATCCCGAAACACGGCTAGGTCATTTCACGGCATGGCTTGGTCCGGTGGGTGGTAACTAGTAAGGATTTCGTTTCCTCAGTGCGGAGTATCCCGAGCTGGCTCCGGGTGGCTCCGCGCTCACTTCAAACGCGAACATCCCGCTCACGACTACGACCTGCTCTACGCTGACACCAAGAGGCATCTGTGTCACGTCTGCGGCGTCGGGATGACGGTACGTTTATTGACGGAGCGAGCGAAGCGTCTCCGCTTCAGCTTGGGCTATAATAATTTCTTTAGAACAGATAGGAAAGATCGTGAGCTTGTGCATGTGAACAACGTACTGACTATTATTTCGAGATGGTTCGCTGCGAACAATTTGTTACTAAATGCAAAAAAAACTAAGTGTTTAAAGTTTTCCATGCCTAATGTTAGATATATACAACCAAACGTAATGCTTGAGGGCGATAAACTTAACATAGACAAGGCGACGGTGTTCCTGGGTACAAGCATTGATTCCAAACTGCAATGGGGTCCACATATTAGTGCTCTGTCTGGGAGACTTAGTTCTGCTGCTTATGCGGTTCGCAAGATTAGGCAACTGACGGATATAGCTACAGCTCGGATGGTTTACTTTGCTTACTTCCACAGCATAATGTCATATGGCATTTTGCTGTGGGGATCAGCTGCTGAAGTAGAGGCCATTTTTATTTTGCAAAAGCGAGCGGTCCGCGCTATCTACGGAATGGGTCCCCGCGAATCATTGAGAGATTTATTTAAAGAAATAAATATATTAACTTTACCTTCTTTGTATATCTTTGAAAATATTATGCACGTTCGCAAAAATCTACATAAATTTAAATTGAACAGTGACTATATCACAATTATAACACTGGAAACTAGGATAGGATAGCTGTCCCGAGATTTAGACTGGCAGAGTATTCCACACTGCTAGAGTGTGGAATACTCTGAAGTCCGTATGAGAAATGAGGAACCAAAGCGTTTCGTGCGTGTTGTAGGTATGTCGACCATAAAACGATGCCGCTTTTTTGTACTCTTGGTTGTTTTATAGAAGAACGGGCTAGGGAGAATATTAAGGTCATGCAAACCAGATGCACACTCCCCGAAATGAATCCGATAAAACACCGATAGACTAGCAACCTTGCGCCGATGATCCAAAACTTTGAAGTTTGGTCTGGACAAGGGAGTTGTTGCCAATGAGCTTCTTCGTTTCTCGATGGACTCCAACGCCTCGAGCTGGTACTTGGCCGATCCATCCCAAAGGTGCGAACAGTACTCCATGCACGACCGAACCTGTGCCTTATATAAAGACAGCAAAACAGGATTGCAGTGATTGCGTTGCACAAATTGGGTTGCACCGTCGGTCATTTTCAAGACTCTTCAAAATCTTGGTATCAGCCGTATGTTCGTATATCGTAGTATCGACAGATATACCGACACTTCCTCTGTTGAAGACCATTAAAGATCGGGGCGGCCGCGTTCGATGAGAACTACTAAGGCTGTTAATGCTGTTAAAGCCAGAATTCGCCGAAACCCAATGAGGAAACAAAAAATCTTATCGCGAGAAATGAAGGTAGGACTCTGTCGCGTATAATAAAACAAGTCCTGAAGCTTGACGCATATCGCCGATATACAGGACATGCCCTTAATCAATCGCTGCAGTTAAAGAGAGTGGATAGATCAAAACGTCTTCTATCCCATTACGCAGGTGAAAGTTACAGAAATATCTTTTTACCAACGAAAAAATGTTCACGATGGAAGAGCACTACAACAAGCAAAACGACAAAGTGTACGCTCACAGCTCTAAAGAAGCTACGGAAGTGGTTGGAAAGGTACAGCGTGGTCATCATCATGCGTCAGTCATGGTTTGGTGGGGGGTGTCCTATCACGGCGTCACAAAACTTCATTTTTGTGAAAAAGGGGTGAAAACTTCAGCCAAAGTGTATCAATAGACCGTCTTAGATGGTGTTGTATCCCCTTAGCAATACACTTTTTGAAAATCAACCGTGGAGTTTCCAACAAGACTCTGCACCTGGTCACAAGGCGCGAACTACCCAAGCCTGGCTGGAAGCCAATGTTCCGGACTTTATAAGGGTTGATGACTGGCCCTCCTCTAGCCCATATCTAAACCCCCTGGACTACAAATTATGGTCAGTTTTAGAGGGCACGGCTTGCTCTAAACGACACGCCGACATAGAGTCACTTAAGAAATCTTTGAAGCAAGCAGTGGCTAAATTTCCCATGGAAACAGGCCGTAAATCCATAGATTCTTGGCCATACCGACTAAAGGCCTGTATCAAGGCCAGAGGTGGTCATTTTGAATAAAATAAGTGTAATATTTTATATGGCTTGACTAGGTAGTTAAATTGCCCACTTTGCCCAGGCTGTAGTGGGCAATCTACATAGCCGTCTTGGCGATGCTTCCATGCCCCATGTGTCGTAGCTCTCCTCTTCCTATGTGATGTCTCGTGTGCTCTTGTCACTAATGATGATCATGGTATAATAATATACACCAGGTATAGCATTCCGGTCACGTGGTCAACACGCAGTGACGTCAATCGATGCTCGAGCAAGACACTCACAAAGTTCGACAGAGACGGATGACGAGTGACGTCATCACGTGTTTGCTCCTGGAATGCTAGACCTTTTTTGTATCATGGAGGTGATGTAGAAGTGTGGTCTCGCAGTCGCTGTACACGCTGCGCGACCACATGACGCTGCACGGCGGCGCGCGGCGGCGCTGCGAGCTGTGCGCCGCCGCCTTCCGCACGCCCGCCCTGCTGCACAACCACCGCCGCACACACTTCCCGCCCGCCCTGCCCTGCACGCTCTGCGGCAAGATGTTCAAGACTAGGTCCAACCTCTACAACCATACCAAGGTAACGTCCTGCACGCCAAATATACCATACCAAGGTAACGTTCAAGGTAAGCCTTCTGAGTCAAAAATGGTCATGTATTAAGCTAAATAATTGCAAAAATAATTATCATAATAACGTAAAAAGTACAGCTTAAAAAACCGACTTCCCATCCTGCGATTAGTCATCCAAATAAACAATTTTAAGACTTTTGTTGATATTTTAAATGAGAATATGCCTCTAAAGTGTGATCTACCAAACAAACAAAAAAAGAATCATTAAAATCGATCACAATGGGGAATGTCCATTTATTTTTATTTTTTGTGATCTCAAAACCATACCGGGGAATAAGGTTGCTGATTACTACCTTTTACTCAAAATTCAATGTAATTTTAATTGTAGTATGAAACACACGTCGAGACACATTACCTTTTTTAAAAAAGGCAACGGTCGCAGCTTATTAAGCCAATGATGACGTCAGCACCGCGAAAATTCTTAAATTTTAATAATTCATTAAAAAAAATACGAAGAAAATAGTAACAACCGTCAAATTAGTTTCTTTAATTTCCCTATATTTTCTTTACCTAAAATACAAATGAAGGTCAAGATATTTTGGATATTCCCCATTGGCGGAGTAATCGCATAGCATACATTTAAAAAAATACAGTCGTATTGGAACCTCCTCCTGTTTGGTAGTCGTTTAAAAATGTTTTGTTTTCAGGGTCACAGCGCTATACGAAATTACAAATGCCACTTGTGCGAGAAGAGCTTTCTACACAGCGCTGCTCTGAACGAACACGTACGAGGGGTGCACAATAACGTACGTCGCGTCAGGGGAGCCAATCGGGAGGGAAACAAAGAAGTGGGAGAAAAAGAAATCCCCGCCAAGGTGAAACGAGCCGGCGTTACGAAGAGAGGGAAAACGACAGCTGAGAGTAACGAGTGGTGTTCAAATGGTAGTGAAGGAGAGGAATACATGCCAAAGTTGTGAATAAATAAAGTATTGTGAATGAAATTGTGGTTTCATTTTAGGTAGAATCATAACATATCGTCACGCCTTTTGCCCGAGAGGGGTGGCAGAGGTGTAATACTACACCCACACTTCGCCGGACGATTTTCAGTCCCAAATGTGCCAGGGGGCGAGCCTGTCGCCATACACCGGGCTCCAGTCATGTAGCAGATGACGTACAATACGCGCATATGCTCACACAATGAACAAATTGCTGCGTGCCGTCGGCTGGGTTCGAACCCGCTCCCTCTGGCTTGAGAGGCGGACCTTCCAACTAGGCTGCCATCGGCTGAATCATGGTATAATAATATACTGCGCCAGGTATTGCGGTCACGTGGGCAACACTCAGTGGCGTCAATCAATACCAAAATAAATAGTCATTTTTACAAATATGTAGTTCAAAAGAGACGGATGACGAGTGACGGCAGTGTTTGCTTCCGGAATGTGAGACCTTGTTTTTTTTTTTTTTTTTTTTTTTATATATAGTGGCTTCTGCCCCTTAGGGTTTTGGGGCAATTTTGCCATCAACAGTGAGGGAGGTGATAGTAAAAAGTTAATATATAAAAGAAAAGAAGAGAAATAATCCTGGTGGGGTAGATGGTACTATAGAAGAAATGAAAGGAAAAAGAAAGAAAAACTAAAGACGGATGTTATTGGACTGAATGAAATTAGCTAATGAAAAAATGATTTTTTTGTTTGGGAATGAGAGCAGAGAAGAAATGTGTATTGGAAGCGGAACTTTACACTTAGTGATGTTAGAATAAAGGGATGATTTACTACGAAGAGGGCAGCTAAAAAATATATGATTTACCGAACCAATATCCAAACCACAAGAGCAATTAGGAGAGTCTGCAATTCTGAATTTAAATAATTTAACAGGACTACAAACATGACCTAGTCTTAAACGAATTAATACTGATGTAACAAATTTAGGAAAAGAACGATGTTTAAAAAACCACGGCCGAGAGACAACAAGTGGCTGAATAGATGAATATTTATATTTATGCACTTCCCAATCTCGGTTCCAGTCTGATTGCAACCAAGTCGATGGAACACAAAGAATATCCTGTCCATGATTAACATAGTGCGTATTGTTACCGGACGAGGTGGCACACTTTGCAAAAGCGTCCACCCTTTCATTACCAACAATACCATTATGACCAGGAATCCAAGCCAGAACAACCTGAATGTTAGAGCAAAAGCATGAATAAAGTACTTGTTTTATTTTACAAATTATGGAATTTCTAACGCAATTGCGGAATGGGTTAGATGATACAGCTTGAAGAGCACTTAAACAATCAGAAAAAATTACAGAGTGGTTAATATTATGCTCTGAGATAAAAGAGAGACAACTTAAAATAGCAACACATTCACCCGTAAAAGCAGAAGCCTCAACGGGTAATTTGTGTTTCATAACATGGTCAGAATTGAGATGAACGAAAGCAGCACCAACAAAATCTTCATTAGATTTAGAAGCGTCTGTAAAAAACAGGTTCCAGCCAGGCCACTTTTCTGCCACTATTTTTGAAAACTTTATATTAGCGTCAGGAGTATTTTTATCAAGTCCAATATTCAGAAAAACTGTTGGAGAAAAACAAATAGCATTAAAGGAAATAGAGTATAAAGGCATAAAGTCTAATTGAAAAAGAGGTGCATCAAAATCACTCAAACGAGATAAGCTTTTAACCAAGGGCGGCTTATCCTTTTTCAGCCAATATGGAGTATCTAGTGACTCAGACAAAGCCTGAAGTTTGGGTAATAAGGGATGAGAACTTATTTGAGCTGTCCGGAATAGAAAACGATCAGCCAAATATTGCCTCCTCAGATACAAAGGAGGATCAGCACTCTCAACTAAGAGAGCTTGCCTAGGCGAAGATTTCATAGCCCCAAGAACCACACGCAGCGCTTTAACTTGGATGTCATCCAGACGGCGAAGAAGAGCTTTACCACATGGTGGGAGAAGAAAAGTACCAAAATCTAAAACACTACGAATCAGCGCATTATAAACTAGCTTTTGGGTATAAGGATGACCACCCCACCAAACACCAGACAAAGCTTTCATCACATTAATACTTTTTTCACATTTCCTGACAATATAATCAATGTGAGATTTTCCACTTAGATTAAAATCTAAATACAAGCCAAGGAATTTAGTACTTTCAACTAACGGGATACTATCGCCGCAGTAATCAATAACAACTTGTGGCATTGATCTTCTGCGACAAAATACCATGGCACAACTTTTACTCGGAGAAATTTCGAGACCATGCTGACAAAGCCAGTTACTAAGACCATCAATACAATTATTAATGGCAGCAACAGCATCGTCGACATTCTTGTTAGTACTATAAATACAAATATCATCCGCATATTGCAAAATTTTACATTCTTCATTTAAAACCTTCCATAAATCATGCGTATACAAGTTAAATAAGATAGGACTCCAAACTGAGCCTTGGGGTAAACCTTTAAAAACTCTTCTAGTAGCTTTGATTTGGCCATCTAACCTAAGAGAGATTTTACGCTCAGTTAAAAAGTTACAGATAAACTGAACCATAACCCACGGAACAGATAATTGTAGAAGTTTGATCCTGAGAACTGAAATTAACACATTGTCATATGCCCCTGCAATATCCAGAAAACACGCCACAACTGAATGATTTTTTGAAAACGCTATTTGAATGTCTGTGTAAAGAATGGAATGACTATCAGTTATACTCTTCCCTTTTCGAAATCCAAACTGTGTAGGCGGAAGAAGCAGACTTGATTCTACGAACCAATCCAGTCTATTTTTATCTAAATGCTCAGTAATTTTACAGAGAACAGAAGATAGAGCAATCGGCCTATATGAAGACCAACACTCCGGATCCTTACCTGGTTTCAAAATAGGAAGGACAATCTGGTCCTTCCAAGAAATCGGAACAAATCCGTAAAAAAACATACAATTTATCATACCTAGAAAATAACCGAGGGTATTATCTTTTGCCTTGGTCAAAAAAGAATAAGGGATACCATCAATACCAGGAGAAGAATCAGTTAAGCCTTCCAGGATAATCTTAAGCTCAGAAAGAGAAAAGGCAGTAGCGAGAGGATTAGACGAATTTGAGATGCAATATTTAATTGGAAGTTCTGTAAAAAAAGGAACAAAGGGAGGAGCTAATTTATCGATAAATTTAGGAAACCAGGATGTGACATTAGTAGAGGGGGAAGGCAAGAAATTTTTGCTAGATCGAAATTTTCTAAGATTAGCCCACACAATTGAAGAATGAGTAGACGGAGACATAGACTCACAAAACGTACGCCAACCAAGACGCTTCTTGTTAGATAGCATACGCTTACACTTGGCATCCGCCTTCTTATAACTAATAAAGTTATCTAATGTCATAGAGTTGGAAAAAACACACTCAGCTCTTTTCCTATCTTTTACTACACTAGAACAAACTGCGTCCCACCACGGGCAGGGGGGGAGGTTATTAGAAATCCTTTTAAGAGGGATAAACTTGTCAGCTGCTGAATGCAAGGAAAAAACAAAACTATCATAGCATTGTTCCAAATTATCTTTGGAAACAACAGGTAAATGATCAATTTGATCACTAACAAACTGTGAAAATTTATCCCAGTCAGCTTTTTCCAAACGAAATTTTTGGAGAGGCAGGGAGGCAACACGTGGAGCAAGAGAAGGAAATGAAATAGATATTGGGAAGTGATCACTGCCATATGAAAGATTATGTACACTCCAAGACAGCAGTGGAGCTAGGATAAATGAACAAAAGGATAGGTCAACTGCAGATGAAGCTCGAAGAGGAGAATCCCTTCTAGTTGCCCGTCCATCATTAAGCAGCAATAAGTTCTCGTCTTCCATTATATCAGCTAAATCAAGACCAGGACCATTACACAAAACACTGCCCCACGACGTGTGATGTGAATTAAAATCACCGACAACCAGCATAGGGTGAGGAAGACAGCGGATAAGGAGCTTAATATTAGCAACTATTTGAGAAGAAGGATGTGGAACATAAATATTCAAAATCGAAAAATCAGGTAGCTTAGCTGCAACAGCGTATATACCTGGAAACGTTGGCAAAGAGATACGGGAATATTTAAGTATATTATTTATGAGGATAGCAGCACCATCCCAACCATCCTGCCTATCATGCCTGAGGCAAGCAAAGCCAGGAAAGTACAGTGTGGAGCTTGGCTTAAGCCATGTTTCCGTAATTGCAAAACAAATTGGTTTAAATTTATTTATCAAATAAATAATATCAGATTTTTTATTATTTACACTTCTAGCATTCCATTGAAGAATTTGATCCATTAGACAGAAGAGAAATGAGTGAATTTAATTTAAAAGCAGCGTTGGACGGTGAAGGGGCAGAAAGGGAATTAGTAGCGGGGGAAGGATTAAGAAGAGAGGACAGAAGATTTAGAAGTTTGAGGAGCTCAGAAATAATAGATTGAACAGATGGAGACTCGAAGGATTTGTTAGGTTTAAGGGCACAGCCATTAGGAGCGGCTGCAACAAAGTCACCCCCTGCAATGTTAGCGTGAGCCAAATGATCGTACCCAAAAGAGGGACCAAGAGAGCCAACAGGCTTATTTTTTTTACCTCTATATGACACTCGGGAAGGCTCCACAGTAACATGCTTGTTTGAACCCGTAAGCTGAGAGGGAAAAGCAGAAGAAGAAGAAGAAGTCACTTCTGCATTATGACATTCTCGACGAGGGGTGAAGTTTCGAAGCCTCAGCATAAGATAAGACATTTTGTGACATTGTTTTTTTAATAGAGACCAGGGGCCCGATTCGGAGATAGGACTTTTTCATCTCGATCTCGATTCCTAGAACTCGAGGGAGAATCTCCTAAAAACAAACCATGTGGTATTCTCAAACAAGCATGAGATGAGATGGGCTTTTCTCACTCAAATTACGTTCCATTTTACTCGACTGTGCTTGCTAAAAACCGGTAAAATCGATAAAACGTATTTCGGGACCATTCTGCTCATTATATGCATACAATAATTAAATATCGATAAGTTTAATAAAATGAACTAATATTATGATAATTATTACAAGTTATAAAAGTGAGAAGAATAAAATATAACATTTTCATTCCATAAAGGATTTGTGGGGAACGAAACGCACTTAGCCAAATAAGTCATTGTTTTGTTTACAAATAGAGGTTATTAAAATCTAAAAATCTTTCCGTCATCACGCCCACAAAAACTATCACGATTAACAACATTAAACACTTAATAGGAACTATTAAGGCTTTCGTTTGTCGTTAAACCCAATGGAATGGAAGATCGGTTTGGAAGTTTTTTCCGAATCAATCGCCCCTATGTACTAATAACATAAGACCTTCAAAATAATCCAACAGGGTTAATAAAGTGACGCCAGGATACTTGTGGAGATAATTGTAAGTATTAAGTACTTTCTTATCACTATATATGACCACATAATTTGTAAATAACCAAGGTTAACTTAACCTAAAAGTCACAAACTTTTTCTTGTTTATAAATTGAAAAATGTTTCAGGTACCTACTGCGTAATTTATGCCGTTCGAGCCTAACACCTACCAACAAACAAGTCACCCAAGGACTCGTACGTGACTAATGGTTTCCAAGTTGGCTTTAGAAACCTGACTGTGGATGAGCTAAACAGCAATCACAACCACTATCAACAACAAATCTGTGGACTTAGTTACATATTTGTATGAACAAAAAAATTGAATTTTCTTAGACCCAGTAAGTAAGTATCTGAGAAATCACACTTTACACTAATTTTAAAAAGGCAAAAGTTTGAATGGAAGTACATATGTATATATTAGATAGATGATGGTTGTTCTGAATTAAATTTGGCACAGAGATAAAGATAGATACTATAAGAATAATCTGGATAAGCACATTTATACATATATATCAAGTAGCTGCGCCCCGCAGTTTCACCTGCGGTCCTGCAGAACCATTATCTCTATCATCCTCTTTATTGTCTTATCATCGTCCTTTTCTGTACCTCTGACATTGTGTATGCAAAATTTCATGATGATAGATTGAGTAGTTGAGGTGTGACAGCAGAACAAACAAACAAATTCATTTTTAAATTATTAGTTAGGATATCTATATTGCCAATCTACCTACCTTACACTCTGCATTAGGTAATATACTTACTAGCTGATCTCTGTACCTATAGCTATACTTCATACCCAGTGCGGTGAAGCTCAGCTCTCAGCTTCTTACATTTAGTGCTTTGCAATGAGGTTCGGCTAACGGACTATACAAACTAATATTACATAGAGAGTTTTAGGCAAGACAATCTAGCCATTCCCTAGTGATGTGCTTGCCAACAAAGGACAAATTGACTTTTATCTAAGTAGTATACCGTTCACTTTGGGAAAAATTATAATCATTTCCCTTATTTTCCCATAAATCTGTCCAGTATGTCCTAAACAAGATAATTTAAATCAGTCATGTAATGCAGAGCAAAAGTAAAATATAATGTTTGATACATTAAGTAACATTGTGATTTTTTGTTTGCAGATTGAATTGTGATGGAAACTGCTACTTAAATTCAAGATGCTTTACTTAATATTTTGGAAGTAAACTGTTATTGTTTTAAGGACATTCTAATGAGTACAAACAGATTTTGAAAAAGCATGCAGCGAAAAAGATAAATAAATCAGTTTTTTTTATTGTATTATGTCTTGTTATTTAACATACTAGTGATGATAGCCTAGTCGCAGAAGATACGCCTCTCAAGCCAGAAGGAGAGGGTTTGGACCCAGCCAAAGGCATGCACCAACTTATTCATTGTGTGAGCATATGTACATATCTAATGTCATCTGCTAAGTAACTGGAGCCCGGTATATGGCGACAAGCTCACCGCCTGTCACATTTAGGACTGAATATCGTTCGCTAAAGTGTGGGTGTTGTACACCTCTGCCAGTCCATTCAGGGGAAAGGCGTGATGATATGATATGTTATGTTCAACATGCAATGCCGAAAAATATTTGTATTGTATACTCCACTTTGGTAAATATACTAACCCCCTTAGCAATAAACAGTGTATAGCCTTGGGATAATTATACAGTGTTTTGTCTTTATCTTTCTTTGTTGTTTTTGAACTCAATCGAAAATGGCAAAAGACTGTAACTATTCTGAGGCTATACAACATTTATTGCTAGCTTCAATAGAGTTCAAGAATTAAAAAAAAGACAAAACTATATAACTATTCCAAAGCTATACAACGTTTATTGCTAAGGGGGATAATATTTACAGCTTAATATTATTTTTACAGACAAATTTACAAACAATATTATATAGCTTGGGGTGGGAGGAACATGATTGTAGATATTTGAAGGAAGTAGGATGGACTATGTCCGGGAGAGGATATCTTATAAGGAGGAAACTTAGATTGGGACAACTGAAGCAGATGTGATCTGTGTTATCTTCATCCAACCCACATTCACAGATTGAGTGCTCCCTGAGCCTGAGTTTGGCTAAATAAACCAGAGTGCACGGGTGACTTAATTGGAGACAACATAAGATCATGCTCATATGTTTCTCGGTTGAGCGGAATTTGAAGAACTAGGGAATTGTAGGGATACCTATTGGGTTGGATATCAGCATATCTACCCTTGATGTTTTGGGACGTCTCCCAGTATTTTGACCATTGATTTAGGAGGAAAAATTTAGGAAGAAAAAGGCCATGCGAGTATAATTGATGTATTCAAGATTCCAAAAGCTGCTTACAATCTATCTTGTCAAACCCTTTTCACTCCTCATTTCGTTTCCCTGTAATTTGTTAAATTAAGGAATCCCTCATAAATTGTTGTAAAATAGGTTGCACTCTTGTGCAAAATTGGCCACCTATAAAGGATCTCTTAATGTACTCAGTAAAGATGATAGAGTAGTTGAGATTATGCGACTTGACATAGAGGATAGCTTCTAGAAGGGCAATCGCTTCTCCAGTGAATACTGAGAAGTAAGATGGGCATTTATAACTAAGACTTATTCTAGCAGATAGTATGCAAACAGCTGCTCCCACGGCACTGACTGTCGATAACTTCGACGCATCAGTGAATATGTTTACGCCAACCAGCGTAATGCGATGCGATCCTTTGGTAAAATAGGATAGTCCTTGTCAGATCGAAATGAAGTGGACTATTGGGTTGAAAAGTGAGAGGCAATAATTATAAGTCTATAATTTATCAAACAAGTATAAACATTGACGTATAGAATTTTTTTTTGCCCGTAGGGCAGGCTAAAGCCAACATAGCCATACCGTCTTGTCATCCGTTTGATTTTTGTACATGGGTTATTAAATTTAAGATGATAGCGGAGAGGGTGATGAAAAATTAGATGAATCCCTCCCCTTTTCCCATTTCAGTCGTGGATACTTTACTGAAACGTTAAGTCGAGTTCTGTAGAGAACACGAAAAGTTGCATTTCCTAATGTTTGTATCATTTGCTTACACTCGTGCACGTTAACGAACACGGCAAAGGTTACACAATTATTACACTTTAACACTCGAAGCATCACAAGTTTTAGAAAATAATACAAAATCACGACACCATTTTTTCGGTTCCCGCCAAAGACCCTCCTTGACGTATAGAAACTTATGACCTAAGTATTCAAATACTGAGTTGCCAGTTTTGTAGAAAAAATATATTTACGGGACCGAAGTGGCAACAAATGAGTCGCGACCCACTATCTCACTTACGTCTCGACTGCCTCCGACCACTCGAGACATCTCGGGCCCCAGCCATCGAGATAATCTCGATCTCTAGCGAAGAGAATAAGGCATCTCGATTTTAGGCATTTTTTTCGAGATGAGATGGTATCTCGAGTTGTAGGAATAGCCCTCCAGGGGGGCTATTCCTGTGCGTGAGATGAGATGAGATTTTATCTTGGTCACTCTCACACCTATGACGTTTCAAACGAGAGCAACAAGGACGAAAAAAAGTGAGATGAAAATCTCAAATCTCCGAATAGGGTCCCAGGGGCCCTATTCGGAGATAGGACTTTTTCATCTCGATCTCGATTCCTAGAACTCGAGGGAGAATCTCCTAAAAACAAACCATGTGGTATTCTCAAACAAGCATGAGATGAGATGGGCTTTTCTCACTCAAATTACGTTCCATTTTACTCGACTGTGCTTGCTAAAAACCGGTAAAATCGATAAAACGTATTTCGGGACCATTCTGCTCATTAAAGGCATACAATAATTAAATATCGATATGTTTAATCAAATGAACTAATATTATGATAATTATTACAAGTTATAAAAGTGAGAAGAATAAAATATAACATTTTCATTCCATAAAGGATTTGTGGGGAACGAAACGCACTTAGCCAAATATGTCATTGTTTTGTTTACAAATAGAGGATAATAAAATCTAAAAATCTTTCCGTCATCACGCCCACAAAAACTATCACGATTAACAACATTAAACACTTAATAGGAACTACTAAGGCTTTCGTTTGTCGTTAAACCCAATGGAATGGAAGATCGGTTTGGAAGTTTTTTCCGAATCAATCGCCCCTATGTACTAATAACATAAGACCTTCAAAATAATCTAACAGGGTTAATAAAGTGACGCCAGGATACTTGTGGAGATAATTGTAAGTATTAAGTACTTTCTTATCACTATATATGACCACATAATTTGTAAATAACCAAGGTTAACTTAACCTAAAAGTCACAAACTTTTTCTTGTTTATAAATTGAAAAATGTTTCAGGTACCTACCTACTGCGTAATTTATGCCGTTCGAGCCTAACACCTACCAACAAACAAGTCACCCAAGGACTCGTACGTGACTAATGGTTTCCAAGTTGGCTTTAGAAACCTGACTGCGGATGAGTTAAACAGCAATCACAACCACTATCAACAACAAATCTGTGGACTTAGTTACATATTTGTATGAACAAAAAAATTGAATTTTCTTAGACCCAGTAAGTAAGTATCTGAGAAATCACACTTTACACTAATTTTAAAAAGGCAAAAGTTTGAATGGAAGTACATATGTATATACTAGATAGATGATGGTTGTTCTGAATTCAATTTGGCACAGAGATAAAGATAGATACTATAGGAATAATCTGGATAAGCACATTTATACATATATATCAAGTAGCTGCGCCCCGCAGTTTCACCTGCGGTCCTGCAGAACCATTATCTCTATCATCCTCTTCATTGTCTTATCATCGTCCTTTTCTGTACCTCTGACATTGTGTATGCAAAATTTCATGATGATAGATTGAGTAGTTGAGGTGTGACAGCAGAACAAACAAACAAATTCATTTTTAAATTATTAGTTAGGATATCTATATTGCCAATCTACCTACCTTACACTCTGCATTAGGTAATATACTTACTAGCTGATCTCTGTACCTATAGCTATACTTCATACCCAGTGCGGTGAAGCTCAGCTCTCAGCTTCTTACATTTAGTGCTTTGCAATGAGGTTCGGCTAACGGACTATACAAACTAATATTACATAGAGAGTTTTAGGCAAGACAATCTAGCCATTCCCTAGTGATGTGCTTGCCAACAAAGGACAAATTGACTTTTATCTAAGTAGTATACCGTTCACTTTGGGAAAAATTATAATCATTTCCTATATTTTCCCATAAATCTGTCCAGTATGTCCTAAACAAGATAATTTAAATCAGTCATGTAATGCAGAGCAAAAGTAAAATATAATGTTTGATACATTAAGTAACATTGTGATTTTTTGTTTGCAGATTGAATTGTGATGGAAACCTACACTGCTACTTAAATTCAAGATGCTTTACTTAATATTTTGGAAGTAATCTGTTATTGTTTTAAGGACATTCTAATGAGTACAAACAGATTTTGAAAAAGCATGCAGCGAAAAAGATATATAAATCAGTTTTTTTTATTGTATTATGTCTTGTTATTTAACATACTAGTGATGATAGCCTAGTCGCAGAAGATACGCCTCTCAAGCCAGAGGGAGAGGGTTTGGACCCAGCCAAAGGCATGCACCAACTTATTCATTGTGTGAGCATATGTACATATCTAATGTCATCTGCTAAGTAACTGGAGCCCGGTATATGGCGACAAGCTCACCGCCTGTCACATTTAGGACTGAATATCGTCCGCTAAAGTGTGGGTGTTGTACACCTCTGCCAGTCCATTCAGGGGAAAGGCGTGATGATATGATATGTTATGTTCAACATGCAATGCCGAAAAATATTTGTATTGTATACTCCACTTTGGTAAATATACTAACCCCCTTAGCAATAAACAGTGTATAGCCTTGGGATAATTATACAGTGTTTTGTCTTTATCTTTCTTTGTTGTTTTTGAACTCGATTGAAAATGGCAAAAGACTGTAACTATTCTGAGGCTATACAACATTTATTGCTCGCTTCAATAGAGTTCAAGAATAAAAAAAAAAGACAAAACTATATAACTATTCCAAAGCTATACAACGTTTATTGCTAAGGGGGATAATATTTACAGCTTAATATTATTTTTACAGACAAATTTAAAAACAATATTATATAGCTTGGGGTGGGAGGAACATGATTGTAGATATTTGAAGGAAGTAGGATGGACTATGTCCGGGAGAGGATATCTTATAAGGAGGAAACTTAGATTGGGACAACTGAAGCAGATGTGATCTGTGTTATCTTCATCCAACCCACATTCACAGATTGAGTGCTCCCTGAGCCTGAGTTTGGCTAAATAAACCAGAGTGCACGGGTGACTTAATTGGAGACAACATAAGATCATGCTCATATGTTTCTCGGTTGAGCGGAATTTGAAGAACTAGGGAATTGTAGGGATGCCTATTGGGTTGGATATCAGCATATCTACCCTTGATGTTTTGGGACGTCTCCCAGTATTTTGACCATTGATTTAGGAGGAAAAATTTAGGAAGAAAAAGGCCATGCGAGTATAATTGATGTATTCAAGATTCCAAAAGCTGCTTACAATCTATCTTGTCAAACCCTTTTCACTCCTCATTTCGTTTCCCTGTAATTTGTTAAATTAAGGAATCCCTCATAAATTGTTGTAAAATAGGTTGCACTCTTGTGCAAAATTGGCCACCTATAAAGGATCTCTTATTGTACTCAGTAAAGATGATAGAGTAGTTGAGATTATGCGACTTGACATAGAGGATAGCTTCTAGAAGGGCAATCGCTTCTCCAGTGAATACTGAGAAGTAAGATGGGCATTTATAACTAAGACTTATTCTAGCAGATAGTATGCAAACAGCTGCTCCCACGGCACTGACTGTCGATAACTTCGACGCATCAGTGAATATGTTTACGCCAACGAGCGTAATGCGATGCGATCCTTTGGTAAAATAGGATAATCCCTGTCAGATCGAAATGAAGTGGACTATTGGGTTGAAAAGTGAGAGGCAATATTTTTAAGTTTAAATTCTAAAACAAGTATAAACATTGACGTATAGAATTTTTTTTTGCCCGTAGGGCAGGCTAAAGCCAACATAGCCATACCGTCTTGTCATCCGTTTGATTTTTGTACATGGTTTATTAAATATAAGATGATAGCGGAGAGGGTGATGAAAAATTAGATGAATCCCTCCCCTTTTCCCATTTCAGTCGTGGATACTTTACTGAAACGTTAAGTCGAGTTCTGTAGAGAACACGAAAAGTTGCATTTCCTAATGTTTGTATCATTTGCTTACACTCGTGCACGTTAACGAACACGGCAAAGGTTACACAATTATTACACTTTAACACTCGAAGCATCACAAGTTTTAGAAAATAATACAAAATCACGACACCATTTTTTCGGTTCCCGCCAAAGACCCTCCTTGACGTGTAGAAACTTATGACGTAGGTATTCAAATACTGAGTTGCCAGTTTTGTAGAAAAAATATATTTACGGGACCGAAGTGGCAACAAATGAGTCGCGACCCACTATCTCACTTACGTCTCGACTGCCTCCGACCACTCGAGACATCTCGGGCCCCAGCCATCGAGATAATCTCGATCTCTAGCGAAGAGAATAAGGCATCTCGATTTTAGGCATTTTTTTCGAGATGAGATGGTATCTCGAGTTGTAGGAATAGCCCTCCAGGCGAGACATTTCAGGGGGGCTATTCCTGCGCGTGAGATGAGATGAGATTTTATCTTGGTCACTCTCACACCTATGACGTTTTAAATGAGAGCAACAAGGACGCAAAATGGTGAGATGAGAATCTCAAATCTCCGAATAGGGTCCCAGGGCAAATTTTGTTTGTAGCGAAGTGACCACCTTGGCACCAGACACATTTGGCGCTCTCCGGCTCAACATTGCACGAGTCTCCTGAATGGTTTAAACTGCATTTAAAACAAACTGGTTTTGACCTACATTGGACCTTAGTATGGCCATACCTACAACACGAATAACATTGGATGGTAGGCAAAATATACTGTTCAACTGGGAACGAGTTATAACACATGAAGACTTTCGACGGGAGAATTTGGCCATCGAAAGTCAACACGACCGTTTGGGAAGGTTTCCACGAGACAGTCCCATCTACAACCAATTTAAAATTTAGTCTCCGGGTTTTAACTATCGGGCCGCACTCTTGGGGAACCCGCATTTCTCTAATTAACTCCTCATCAGATAACTCCACAGGGATGCCACGTACAAGCCCTAGGCGAGTAATGTTGAAAGAGGGAATATAAGCTTTATACCCCTTATTGGCGAGGGAGCTGGAAACAATGAAAGAATTCGCAGCCTTATACGAGTGAAAACTCAGAGAAATTTTGTTACGGCCTACACTTTTAATAGACCCATCAACGATACCTTCAAATTCTCTTGAACGGCCAAAGAGAAAACGCCCAAAAGTGACAGGGTGTAATGAAGTGCCGGCAGAAGGAGACACCTCAGTTTTCTGGACATGAACAACAAATGGCCCATGATCATTTATGACATAGCTCTGACGAGCTACTGGAGTTGGAGCAATTTTTTGTCCCGGGGGAAAAGATGAAGAGGAGCTAGTAGAAGCAACGGACTTCTGACCCAAGGGCAGAGACGCTGATGCAGAGGGAGGAACCAAGCTTGGAAGAGTGACTAGGGAGGGCACAGCCGAAAAAGAACTTGGAGGAGTGACCTGACCAGAATTCAAAACCTCATCGTCAGCAATTTTGAACTCATCACCAGAAGAGTCTATGGGAGAGCACGCTCTTAAATCCCGTTTCAAGGCTCTGCGCTTGGACTGGCTTCTGTGGACAACCTCTGTGTAAGCACCGGGAGAGGGAGGAACGTTATAATCGGGAGACCGGTGACCACCCCCTGGATCAGGAGGCTCCTCACCACCTAACATGGTGAATGGAGGGAACTACAGATAAAAGGAAATTATTCAACTACCTACAATGAAACTAATTACTAAAAATGAAACTAAAAAATTAAAATTAACAATTTACTAGGAAAACTGAAAAAAAAAATGGGCTAAATGGGGAAACAAATTGAAAAATATAACCAGGTATTTTGGTTGATTTAGGAGTCCAATGATGACACGGCAATGACGATCTATATGAAGAAAAAAATCCAGGAATCCAGGAAATATGGAATTAGTACACTAAACTCAGGATTATTCTGCAGAAAACTAATTTTTTTACAAATTAATTGCAAAAAATCAACCTCCCTTCAAAGTTGTCAAAATGGCAATCCCGACCTTGTTTTTTGTCAATAAAGCATTGAATGACAGTTGTCTTTTTTTTACCCGTCCAGGGGAAATTGGCGCCGCACGTCTTGTGCATTTGCCAGTATCAAGTAAATTATGTATTTCTTAATTGTAATATAAAACATCTTGAAAGTCAATAGATAGGGCTATAAATCCCTATAAATAAATATATCATTCCTATTGCAGTAAAGTGGTGGATACTTTACTGAAACTAGAGGAGTTTTGTAGGGAACTTGCAAAGTTTTCGCAAAGTTTGGATCATTTGCCGACTGTCGGTAAGGATCGGTAGGTACTAGAAAATCGAGTACTTTGATTTCCGTGTTTACATGGCTAACGAAAAGTATTACCCATGACAAAAAACATGTGACTAGGTAATGAGCTTAAATAGAGTTTTAATAAATTGAGCTCAATTAAATCCTTGTAGATGAACATAAAAAAAATGAATACTGCTAAAGACGTGCAAAAAGCACTGCTGTAAGTCCATAACTATGACCTACTAAATGTTTTTAATATATATTTATAATAAAGATAAAAATCCACCAATTTCACGCTTTAACCTTTAACTTGAATCACAAGTTAAAGAAAACCTACGAAGAAAACAATACAAAATCATCAAAAACACTTTTTCGGTTCCCGCCAAAAACATGGTACGGATGTAAAATGTCAATGCTTAGAATGCAATCATGGGGGCACTATTGTATCGTATGCTATTGATAGTCTGGCCCCTATTCTTACGCATCAGATGTTTTCTGGTCTTGTCTTGTACATTTCCAAAGTTCCACCTAGAGTTTCAGTGAAGTTTCCATCACTTTTCTTCTAAACTTTACTAACTGTGGATTAAGGAAGGGATGTATCATTCATCAAACTTTATTAACTTAACACTGGCAAATGCACAAGACGTGCGACGCCAAATTCTCCTGAAAGCGGAAGTTGGGGAGAAAAGAAAAAAAAAATTACGCAGTCAATGTCAAATCCAAGAAAATACCTAATGTCATTAAAAAAACTAATTTGAATTCTAGAATCTAGATTGTATTGTAAATAATGTATTTTCGTGAGTGCGAGTGAATCGATTTTGAGTCTCTTGCTAAATATAAATATTATTCTAGCCACAGCGAAACGAATTCATTCCATTCGTTTATTCCTCTTAAATTCCATTATTAAGTTTTTTCCAGCACAGCAAGAAAAATAAATATAAAACATGAATCTCTGTATAATCTGCTTGCGGACTGATAAACTGCTTAAACTTGCGAGTAATAAACTACAGGAATTTTACGACGAAATGTGCGACTTCGCTGTAAGTATAACTAATTTTATAGCATAGGATTATTTTTGTAAAAGTGTAAAAATAAGTGTTAAATTTAAAAGAGCACTTCGTTTTTGACTGCCTCAGTGGCTCCATTGATAGTGAACCTGCCTTCTGAGCTTCGGGATGCAGGTGCGGTTCTCACGTCGGACAAACATTCTAGTGATAAACATTTGTGTTTGTTCTATGTTATAATTTTTTAGTACTCATGTTTTTCAAAAATGTATATTAATGCACGTTCTAGTTGAGCACGGCGGGTTCGCCCGCGATTACAAAGTATTCTAAGTGCTACTCCAAACTATGAGCGGTCTTTGTGCCAATTTTCATTCAGAACCATTCAGCTGTACAGGCATAATTAAGTAATAAACATCTATCCAAACTTTCTCAATTATGATATTAGTGTGATATCAATCTCTGGCAGCCATAGTACAAGCTTTGCTCAGTCAGGGTTCAGACGAAAGTGTATGCAAAAATGTCCTATGTATTTTTTTATTTATTCAATTAGTTTTTCTTCAAAATCGGTTTGCTATCTATTTAATCTAAATATTTACGTTCCAGGCCGTCTCCCTGACTGCCTCCTATTACTACTGCAGAGAATGCGAGTATCTTCTAACAAAATTCTATAAATTCAAACAAAAATGTGTTGAAGCACTAAAAATATATCACAAATGGAAAACAACAAAAAAATCTGTAAGTTCTTATTGGATAATAATATAAATGTCGCAGCCTAACTACCTTAATTTGCCGTTCAATTTACAGCCTAGCCTTTTTACTAAAGGGTGCCGTCCAACTAGCTTCCTAAAGAAATTCAGGCATTCATTCAAAATTATTTGTTGAAGCCATTCAATAAAAAAATAATTAATTCAAATCACATACAATTGCACACACAAAAAAAAAATTCAAATCCGTCCAACCACTTGAACATAAAGAAGTAATAAATACACACACACACTTGCAAACTTTTGCTTTTATAATGTTTGTGTGATTACCTTCAGGGAAAACAGCCAATGAATCTTCTCTACACACTGCTCCCGCCGTCTTCCCTCGGTCATTGGGCCCCGAATTCTGATTCAACCGTCAACTACACCATTCGATCAGAGGACATACAGACAGATCGTTTTGAAGAGGTGAGTGTCAGTGTGAGATAGTTTTTTTAAAGCTTTAAGTTTTAAGGCTTTAGAGCAAGCAAGTTTGTATAGGCCGAGTGCAGGGCCGGATGTAGGGGCAGGCAGGCGAGGCTACAGCCCCGGGGCCTCCGCCATAAAGGACCCCACAATAGAAATTTACTTTAATACCTATTTGTACAAATATGTGTAGTTAAATAATTTAATTTGTTTCTTGCATATTTGACTGCTTTTTTTTTCATTTTCTTCGCACGAGTGTCAGATAGGACACTTATTTATTTAATAAACAAATTATCTTTCCACCGTTTTATCCACGCTTATACATATAAGCGTGGATAAGCGTGGAAACATATCCATATTCTAGCTTTAACTTTAAGCATAGGAAAGCTAGAATACTGATACGAGTATGTTCGTCTCTTTCTCGCGGCATAAAAGCGATTAAGTCAAGTCAAAATGATTTTATTCTATTTGTACGTCATCTGCTACATGACTGGAGCCCGGTATATGGCGACTGGCTCGCCTCCTGTCACATTTGGGAGTATCGTCCGGCGAAGTGTGGGTGTTGTATTACACCTCTGCCAGCCCCCTCGGGGGAAAGGCGTGACGATATGTTATATGGGTATAAAAGATACACTTATAAACGTCAAAGTTTTATAATAGACTTGACCGCCTTGTTCGGAAAAAGAGCCACTACTCAGAAGAACAGGCAATGACTGAGAGGCATTGTTTGTTTCAAAAAAAAAAAATACTGTCTCACAAATTTTTGCTTGCAACTAGGTAATATCTATGTACTAGTGGCTACTTGGCGGAAGTTGAAGGCTCCAGACATCTTTGTCTTCTAAATAATTGTTAACTTTATAATACACTAGCTGTACCCCGCGGTTTCACCCGCGGTTAAAAAGTACCCTATGTTACTTGTAGTACCTCCCAGAATATGTGTACAAAGTTTCATGATGATTCGTCAAGTAGTTTTTGCGTGAAAGCGTAACAAACATCCACGCTTTCACATTTATAATATTAGTAAGGATTCTCTTTGCATTAATGTAGTTTTAACATGTGATTTGAATTTTCCTTCAGTGAGCCCTGTTATATTTTTCGGGTTTTTCATTATAAAAAGACTGTGGATAGACTATTTGTCTATTTGTGCTAGCCGTTCCCATTCAAATCAATATGTTTGAAATGATCGCGCATTCGCTAGTTCGCGCGACGATCGCGTGCGAGCGCTGTATTAGGACTTGTATACGTACGCTGTATTACGCGCCTTGTCACGCACACAGACGCAAACACTGGTCTCTCAAACAAATCAAATCTGTTCCATAGATTGATTTGAAAGTCAGGACATGCCTATACGTAGCATCGTACGATGCCGTTTCTGGCACCAATTTCGCGAGTACGCTTAGTTTCTCTAGACAGAAAGAAAGAAAGAAAAAGAGTTTATTTATGACCATTACAATTAAAATTAAAACATTAAGCCAATTGTACTATCTACAAGGTCACAAATCGGCCCCAACTCAGCATAATGCCTATAGGTAAGTAATTATCCTAACATTAATGCAATGTGACTCACAATTACAGGATTTAACAAAATACTCATACAGCATAGAAGTCAAAGAAGAGTACGACCAAAATATTACTGGAAAAGACACATTTGCCGATATACTAAAAAGCAATGACATCTCTGCAAAAAATTGTGAAACAGAGCCAATTGAAATGAAAAGCTACACCGATACTGATGG
Source organism: Peribatodes rhomboidaria (assembly GCA_911728515.1). Taxonomy (NCBI): domain Eukaryota; kingdom Metazoa; phylum Arthropoda; class Insecta; order Lepidoptera; family Geometridae; genus Peribatodes; species Peribatodes rhomboidaria. The sequence continues at coordinate 1,717,493 of OU452196.1, read as the reverse complement.
TTCATTGCTATTCCAAAACTTAGACGAAATTTTAGAAAATGACTTGGAAGAAGATAACATAGAAGTCAGCAACCACATAACCTTGAAAAAACCCAACCAGCCTTCTAACAAAAAAATCAGAGCCATAAAGAAAGAAAACACAACAAAAAACGCGCTAAAATCAAAACAACTTTTCACAAAAATCACAGACAATCAAGAAAGCGGAATAGAAAATCTGCCAGCGCCAAAAAAGCTTAGTAAAAAAATGTTGGCTAAGCAGAGAGCGTACTTTGTCAAAGCTAAAGAAAACGACAAAAAGTTTGAATCAGTTTTTGAAATAGAGTATTTAACAACGCATGAGATGAAGCTTGAAGAGTTTGAGAGAAGGAAGACGTATGAATGTTATGTTAATGCGGAACACAAGTGCAAAATTTGCTACCAAGTCTTCAAGAATTTAAAATGTTTGGAGCATCACACGAAGAAGTGGCATAATGTAAGTTCTGTAAACTTCTGTAGACAGCGGGATCTGTATTATTTCAGGTTTCAGATTATTTAAGAGGGCTTGCGGATCTCGAGAGACGCTCCGAAATTTCCATACCTACAAACGCGCTTCTCAAATTTCTTGAAAACCATTTGTCAGATTATGTTGAAATTTAGCATGTACAATTAAATTAACGATATCTCCGACCCTATGTTCTTCGTTTTTTTTAAAGACGTTCTCTAGCGAAAATAGAGCTATGAAAAATTTTCCGCATTTGTAAGGGGTCATTTTTGACTGATTTATTCAATAGATAGACAAAGCAAATCAAAAATCCCTTTACATAGGGAGGTTGTCTACATCATTAGCTTTTAAATGAATCCATAATACAAGGGACATTCCTAATTATTTAAGAATGATTAGAGAAGTGCAAAAGTCATTAAAAAAATTAAATTCCACTTTGTCACTCTGTAGGTAACTTTAAAGGCTTTTATATTATAAAAAGTCGTCATATTTTCATGTCATCAATAGTAATTTTATCTGTATTTTTTTTAACAGACTAGGCATGCGTTTGACCACTGACTCGCCTGATGGGAAGCGTCGACGTGATCGAAGGTGTGACACGCTTGCCTAGGAGATACCTATTCACTTTACTGTTAAACACCCCCGGATTGTATTTAGGTGGAAAGACAGACGCAGGCAACGAGTTTCACACCTCTGCAGTTCTTACAAGAAAAGTTGACTTGAAACGCTTAGTGCTTATATCTGTGTTTTTCCTTTGGCTCACAGATTATTTCGTCAACAAAGATTCCGTAGTCACGTTATTTATTTCTTCAATACAGAAGCGAAACGTTTTCGAAAAGTAGTGTTTTTGCTAAAACACAGAAAACAAGAAAAAATACGCAACTATCTATAGGTCACTATAGGTCAGCTAGGGCAAATGGATCTGTGGGGCAATTGTGTCTTTCGAGAATTACTGACGTATTTGCCCTAGTTGACCCTAAATATTAAAACAAAACTAACAGTAAAAACATGAATATAAACTTTAGGTGGTTTTGTATCACAACTAGGCTGCGCCCCGCGGTTTCACCCGCGGTCCGTTATTTTTTTCGGGCTAAAAAGTACCCTATTTCCTTTTCTGTACCCCAGACAACGTGTATGCAAAATTTCGTGATGATCGATTGAGTAGATAAGGCGTGAAAGTGTTACAATCAAACTCACTTTCGTATTTATAATACAACAGGGTTTTGTGTTTTCAGGAGAGTCCTAACAGCATGTTCTGTCAGTTCTGCAAGATTTGGACGTCCAAGACGAGCAACCACCGCGTCACTCACACTGTCGTGTTCAAGTGCAAGATGTGTCCGCTCATCACATACCACAGGTGAATTTACATACATACAAACATACCATAGGTGAATTTACATCCATACAAACATACCACAGGTGAATTTACTTACATATACAAACATACCACAGGTGAATTTACTTACATACAATACAAACATACCACAGGTGAATTTACAAACATATCGGCACGCCCGAGGAGGCTGGCAGAGGTGTAATACAACACCCTCTCTTCGCCGGACGATATTCAGTCCCAAATGAGACAGTGAGCGAGCCTGTCGCCATACACCGGGCTCCAGTCATGTAGCAGATGACATACAATACGCACAAATATTCACACAACGAACAAATTGGTGCGTGCCGTCGGCTGGGTTTAATCCCGCTCCCTCTGGCTTGAGAGGCCGGCCTTCTCCAACTAGGCTACCATCGCTTCGATATTTTTCATCTGAATTTGTATAATTTCAAAAAAATACTTCTTAGTACTAATATTTGAGTAGTTGACGTTATATTAAGAAAATATAAGTTATCTTATCCAACTCCAACTAGGCTATCATCACATTTAAAGGTTACCTGGAAGAAATCGCTTTATGCGATTTTTAAGTTCGCCCTTGTACTGCCGAATAAATAAATATATGTTAGTTTTTTTAAGTTTTCATTGTAGTTTTTGGTGTTTAATAAAGTTTTTTTTTAATTGTTTAAAGTATTGTATTGTTGATTGCAGAGAGTCAATGCACAATCATTTTGAACAGCACAACGGGAAGCAATATAACTGTGAAGAATGTAATATAATATTCAAGTAAGTGTTCCTTGGTAAGCACGAGTGTTGATAGCTGACGAAAACGTTTTTCGTTTTCGTTTTGCTCCATACATTAGAGTAACTTTAAGGCGCCATCATAGCACGATTTTTCACCCACACACGTTAACTTAAGTAGCTTCATTTAGAGTTGAAAATCGTATGTCATATATTTTGATATTAAAATGAGATTCAGAAATACATTTTTTTGCCGTTTTTATTGGTATTAGTCGTAATAAGAACATAAATAAGAATAACTGGCTCCGTTAAACTTTAGAGAACTAATCTGGCTATTTAATAATCGAAAAAAAAAATGTGGTGTAATCGCTGAAAATTTAAAGAACTACGTTCCGATAGTTTTTTTAAGAACATACTTTCAGTGATTTTTTTCCAAAATGAGAATGATTTTTAAAATTGTTCTTCGGTCAAACTTTGGTTTGACTGCGTCCTGCGGTTAAAAAGTAAAGTAAAGTAAAGTAAAAATTAAAAAAAATTATTTAACATTGGACTAGTTTACATCAGATTAACCAGAAAAATAAAAGACAAAAAGACGCTTAGATGTAGTATGCACCTGAGTATTTGTGTAGCGAGCCCCAAACTCGGCTGGGCCTGTCTCTTGGGGCCCAAGTACCCTACAAGCTATTCTAGACTAATCTATCAGTGTACCAAATTTCATGCAGATCTGCTCAGCCGTTCTGGCGTGATTGAGCAACAAACATCCATATAAACTTCCGCATTTGTAATATTAGTGAGAAGTGAGATAAATCCTACTTAATATTATAAACGCGAAAGTTTGTATGTATGGATGGATGGATGGATGTTTGTTACTCTTTCACGCCAGAACGGCTGAACAGATCTAAACGAAATTTGGCACAGAGATAGATTATAGTCTAGAATAGCACATAGGATCCTTTTTAACCGCGGGTGAAACCGCGGGGTGCAGCTAGTAATTAATAATATTGATTACAGGAGTAAGTCAGTCTATCGCACCCACATGGGCAAGGTTCACCGACGAGGACGAAACGTGTGCGCAGGTTGCGGGCGGGGGTTCAGATCGCCTCTGGGGCTCGCGATACACAAGCGCTCCTCTCTACGATGCACTGTGGCTCAACAGATTAGTTCCGAGGAAACGATAACAGATGGCGTGCGATGCGACGAGTGTGATGTCACGCTGCCTTCACAAGAGGTAACATCCATACTAATATTATAAACGCGAAAGTTTGTGAGAATGGATGGATGGATGTTTGTTACTCTTTCACGCCAGAACGGTTGAACAGATATGGATGAAATTTAGCACAGAGATAGATTATAGTATAGAATAGCACATAGGATTACGATACTCACCATTTTTCGTCCTTCTTGCTCTCGTTTGAATAGTCATAGGTGTGAGAGTGACCAAGATAAAATCTCATCTCGTCTCACGCGGAGGAATGGCCCCCATACCTCAGATCAACCTAGAGAATGAGATGGCGCACAGCGTATGATCTAAGTGAAGCCAAACACCATCCAAAAACTACGCTACTGTCGTATATGTACACAACACTCACACATTGTCGCAAAAAAAACTATGCTACTCGCTTGGTCATTCTTACCTCAACCTTATGGACATTGGTTTATGGTATTATTTCGTGTACTTAAATATACATAGTGCGTTATAAAAGTGTGGTCAGGACTACATTTTGAAGTTTTTACAAGTCAATTTTGAAAAAGCCGGAACATTAAACTCTTACAAATATGTGCAGTTTTGGAATATTAAATCTACTAAGGTTGTATATTGGAATGGAAATGGCTAACGTAGAGTTTGGGAATTAATATTAGTTTTCGTGCAATTGTAAATGTTTTTCATGGCAACATTACCACGTACCACACAAATTTGTGTTTTTGGCGGAAATCGAAAAGATGGTGTCGTGATTTTGTATTATTTTCTAAAACTTGTGATTCTTCGAGTGTTAAAGTGTAATAATTGTGGATTATTAAAGTTTACTGGTTCGTTAACGTGCACGAGTGTAGGCATATGATACAAACACTAGGAAATGCTTTTTTTTTTTTTTTTTTTTATGGAGAATAGGTCGGCGTTTGACCACCAACTCGCCTGATGTTAAGCGACGTTGTGGTCTAAGATGGAGCACGACGACCTATAAGGTACTTATTCACTCTGGCCTTGAAGTTTTGTAGAGTGAACAAGTACAAAGACGGCAGTTGAGTGAGGCGCTACAAGTGCGCCACTGCTCAGACCCGTCTTCGGAACGGTAACACCGGACTACATCCCGAAACACGACTAGGTCATTTCACGGCATGGCTTGGTCCGGTGGGTGGTAACTAGCCACGGCCGAAGCCTTCCACCAGAGTTTGCTACCCGGTTAGCACTACCCGGGGACCACGTGTAGGGAATCAGAATAGAGTAAACTCCTACGGACGTGGGTAGCTCAGCCCCCAAACGGACTCTACTTTTCGTGTTCTCTACAAAACTCGACTTAAAGTTTCAGTAAAGTATCTACGGCTTTACTGAAACTGGAAAAGGGGAGGGATTCATCTCGACTTTCACCACCCTCTCCTTCATCATCTCATCATCATCATTTTCAGACATGACAATACTAAGTTGGGCATTAAGGACTTTGTATCCAGTTGCCAATAAAACAAAACCACAAGTTTATAAAAGTGGCTTCAGCGAGATATAACGCAGTGTTCCATCTTTTCCTATAAGTTGATCTGAGGCAGTACCTATGTTAATACATAGTACCTGGATGACCGAGCTTTGCTCGGTTTTTGTTTTCCGCAGCTTAGATTGTTTATAAGCGTTTATTTCCAAGATCGTTTAGGCATTTTTAAGTGGACACGTGCATTAAGAAGACACAAATAACATAAATAAACAATTGATTTTAGTCTAACCTCAAAGCAAACACTCATTGACTTCGTGTTACTTAACAACGCCATCTGCTGTTGTGTCGTTAAAGGAATTAGTTGCTCACAAAAAATAGTATTATTATTCGCCAATAGATGTCAGGAAGAGTCATATTTTTCAGTTGAGACTACTCAAACGCCTCCTTTTTGTTATTTTTCTTCCAAGTTTATGTTTAAGTTGATTATCGATAAAACACGAATAAAATGACATTTTCTAAAAATTTCTAATTCCTAGCTAGATCGATTTATCGCCCCCGAAACCCCCTATATACTAAATTGTATGAAAATCGTTGGAGCCGATTCCGAGATTCCAATTATATATATACAAGAATTGCTCATTTAAAGATATAAGATAAGATAACAGTTAAGTAGTGCGTGGTGGTGTGTCAGGTGTTCGAGGCGCACGTGTCGGACGTGCACGCGCCCACAGCAGCGCCGCGACCCTTCGTCACGGACAGCGCCGGCCTGCCCGAGCCTAGGACGTGAGTTTAGCTTATTTTTAATAAAATAAATAAATAAATTCGGGACACTTCCACACACGGTCGCCTGACCCCAAACTAAGCAAACCTTGTACTATGACTGCCTGCCAGGGACTAATATACATACTTAGATATTTTTAAATACATACTTGAATACATATTAACACCCAGACATAAGGTACAAAAATAATTAACAAACCACACTTAAAAACTTACATATCATCACGCCTTTCCCCCGAGGGGGCTGGCAGAGGTGTAATACAACTCCCACACTTCGCCGGAGGATATTCAGTCCCAAATGTGACAGGGGGCGAGCCTGTCGCCATATACCGGGCTCCAGTCATGTAGCAGATGACATACAATACGCACATACGAGTATGCTCACACAATGAACAACTTGGTACGTGCCGTCGGCTGGGTTCGAGCCCGCTCCCTCTAGCTTGAGAGGCGGGCCTTCTCCCAACTAGGCTGTAAACCAAAGTAAAATAATTAACAACAACTTAATTAAAATAATTTTGAAAACACATTATTAATTTGCTTGTCCAAACATTGTACACAGCGTTGATAAGATAACTTGTGGCCTTAGGAATTCTGTAAAAAAATATTTTTCTGTTAGGGGTAACACAAAAACTTATAACAAATTACCCCCTTTCGGCTGAGTACACCCTTTTTTGATAAACCTGTACATATATTTTTATTTTGTAGGTCTATAAGAAAATCCCGCAAAGTGAAACATATCCGGAGCGGTCCAGCCAAGCAAACCTGTCGCGTGGTGAGTATTGAAATCACACCCGCGGAAATGCCCCGCGGTTAAAAAGTATCCTATGTGCCATTCTAGACTATAATCTATCTCTGTGCCAAATTTCATCCAGATCTGTTCAGCCGTTCTGGCGTGAAAGAGTAACAAACATCCATCCATCCATCCATTCTTACAAACTTTCGAGAATATTAGTAATTTAGTAAAATATACTCTTTTTTTTATTGGTTCACAAAACGGGCCGTTACTCAAACACATCCCTTGAATTTAAACAGTACTATAGTAATTTAAGATAGTGTACGACCTTTTTGATGTGAACACTGCATGCATTTATTTAATTGACTAATAGAGTACTTTCACTACTCGGTAAACGTAAAATAGATTAAAAAGCCATACAAATACTTATTTCTCAACAAATTTTAAAATGTCGCTAGATGTAGCGTAAAATATATCTTAATCTTCACAAGTCTTGTTGTATGTAGGCAACATTCAATACATAGGTGAATGTTGGCAATAATTGGTTCTATGATTTGGGAGGCTGAACGTTTTTCGATTGACAGTGACATGCCATATATGTATGCCATAGGATACTTTTTAACCGCGGGTAAAACCGCAAGGCGCAGCTAGAACTTGATAATAATGTTACCTGTTTTCCTAGTGCAACGCAGTCGGCATTGGTTTCTACTGGCTTCGTCTGCACTTCACGAGGGAACATCCCAACGAGGACATTAACGTGCTGTACGCGGACAAGAGACCGCATCTGTGCGACATCTGCGGAACCGGATTCAGTGTAAGAAACGCTCCGATCAGATTCATTTCCTATGTATTGTTACGACATACATACCTACCCATACCTAACCCATACATAAGTATTGTTACGAGCTGGGTTAGGATAAAATGAATGAAATGTCGATGTATCCGAAGATTCACTTTATTCACCAAGTACACACACACAAACACCGTTACACTACAGTCGACACTTGTACTATAACACTCTGAACACTACTCGTACAATTACTTCGATGTTAACACTTTGAACGCGTAATCAAAACTGACTGCCGAGTCGTCGGTCGTCCGAGTATTTATACAATTTTAAGAAATCCAGAACATCTGATTAAACAATAGCGCAAGGACACAAAAAGTTGTTTATCTCGCGGAACATTCGGATTGTATAAAATATTCAAGTAAACATCATATTTATTATTCAATAGATAAAAACATCATAAAAACGGTGCACAACAATTGCTTTCCAGAAAGATCTCTTTTGTTCCGGATTTTAACAATGGGACGTCTAAATGAAAACGAATGTCTAATCTGCGTTACCTATCGGTAGTTGTAAACAAACATCGCCACAGATTAGCGTATAGTTTCTTCATCGGCCGCGACTGGCGTAACAGTAGTAACTATTATTTACAAGGTGCTTATCTCTATCTGATTTCTGATTTCTGTTATAAGAGATAAACAGATGATTAATTAGAGACATTTTTCGCACACATTTTGACCCCCAAACTAAGCAAAGCTTGTACTATGGCTGTCAGAAACTGCTATACAATATACATACATATATTTTTTAAATACATACTTAAATACATACTAACACCCAGACATAGGACAAACATAAATGTTCATCACATTACCCACGCTCCAAAGCTATACCATACAAACCAACCAACCATATAACCACCCTCTTCATTCACACAAACAACCAAAGCCCACTCATTCACACACACACACACAGACACACTCACACACACACACACTAACACACACATTTTTTTACTCGAGATAATTGTACTTTGTTTAAAATTTACCTACACCAACGAAATAACTGTAAACTTTTCACCTGTGCCAAATATTATTATTATTATTATTAAAGCTCAGAAGGCACACTTTCAACTGAGACACCGAGGCAGTCTCAGTAAACTCTCATCACTTTATCTTCAGAGCGTGTATCCCCTCCGCGACCACATGAACATCCACACGGGCGCCCGCCCCTACCCCTGCGACATGTGTCCCAAGCGCTTCCGGAGCGTGTACCTCATGCGAGCGCACCGCGTCAGGCACCTGCCGGCCGCCGTCACCTGCACGCACTGCGGGAAGCAGTTCAAGACCAAGGGCAACCTGTACTGGCACATGAAGGTTAGTAACACACCTGCCAGGGTTTAGGTAGACACCTGTCGGCCGCCGTCACGTGCACTCACTGCGGGAAGCAGTTCAAGACTAAAGGCAACCTGTACTGGCACATGAAGGTTAGTAACACACCTGCCAGGGTTTAGGTAGACACCTGCCGGCCGCCGTCACGTGCACTCACTGCGGGAAGCAGTTCAAGACTAAAGGCAACCTGTACTGGCACATGAAGGTTAGTAACACACCTGCCAGGGTTTAGGTAGACACCTGCCGGCCGCCGTCACGTGCACTCACTGCGGGAAGCAGTTCAAGACTAAAGGCAACCTGTACTGGCACATGAAGGTTAGTAACACACCTGCCAGGGTTTAGGTAGACACCTGCCGGCCGCCGTCACGTGCACTCACTGCGGGAAGCAGTTCAAGACTAAAGGCAACCTGTACTGGCACATGAAGGTTAGTAACACACCTGCCAGGGTTTAGGTAGACACCTGCCGGCCGCCGTCACGTGCACTCACTGCGGGAAGCAGTTCAAGACTAAAGGCAACCTGTACTGGCACATGAAGGTTAGTAACACACCTGCCAGGGTTTAGGTAGACACCTGCCGGCCGCCGTCACGTGCACTCACTGCGGGAAGCAGTTCAAGACCAAGGGCAACCTGTACTGGCACATGAAGGTTAGTAACACACCTGGCAGGGTTTAGGTAGACACCTGCCGGCCGCCGTCACGTGCACTCACTGCGGGAAGCAGTTCAAGACCAAGGGCAACCTGTACTGGCACATGAAGGTTAGTAACACACCTGGCAGGGTTTAGGTAGACACCTGCCGGCCGCCGTCACGTGCACTCACTGCGGGAAGCAGTTCAAGACCAAGGGCAACCTGTACTGGCACATGAAGGTTAGTAACACACCTGGCAGGGTTTAGGTAGACACCTGCCCGCCGCCGGCACCTGCACGCACTGCGGGAAGCAGTTCAAGACCAAGGGCAACCTGTACTGGCACATGAAGGTTAGTAACACACCTGGCAGGGTTTAGGTAGTTAAAGATTCAGGAACGTGTATCTAATGAGGCGACCATAAGAAGGTTAGTAACACACTTAGTTAATACAATTTACATGTATACAACGCATTCCCGCTTAATTTGTAGAGGTAGGTATAATCCATTAGCAGATCACGAGTTGAAAACTATTTCTGAAAGGAGGGTATTCAAAATCACCTTAAGAGGGCCGCGACGCTCTGAAATTTCCATGCAAACGCGCTTCTCAAAATTTTTGAAACCATTTGTCAGATTATGATGAAATTTAGCATGTACAATTAAATTAACAATATCTCCGCCCCTATGTTCTTGGTTTTTTTAAAAACGTTCTCAAGCTAAAATAGAGCTATGAAAAATATCCGCATTTTTAAGGCGTCACTTTTGACTGATTTATTCAATAGGTACACAAAGCAAATCAAAAATTATATTACATAGGGAGGTTGTCTACATCATTAGCTGTTAAATGAATCCATAATATTAGGTCCTTACGTATGAAATCAGCGTTTTGTTGTACTGATCAATTTGATCTGAAATATCTCCTCTTTGGTTATGAATTCGAAATTCAAATTAATAAATTCATTTAGCTGGTTTTTTTTGTCTTTGGAATACAGTCATTCATTTGTTATTTTCCTCATTATTTTTTCTTTGGCGTCGCTTATTACCGCGCAATGGAAAACATGAAATATCGGTATATTTACGAGTACGAGTTCTACCGTGGCACCAGTGCTGCAGAAACAGCTCGAAGAATTAATGATGTGTACGGCGCTCGTGTCGCTAAAGACAGCATGGTACGTTTTTGGTTTCAACGTTTTCGTTCTGGAAATTTCGACCTTAAGAACCAACCCCGTGGACGGCCGGAGATCAAAGTGAAAAACGAAGAATTAAAGGCTATTGTGGAAGCGGATCCATCACAAAGCACTTCAGAGATAGCAGCAGTCTTCGGGGTAAGTGACAAAACTGTATTAATCCACTTGAAGCAAATCGGGAAAGTAAAAAAACTCGAACGATGGGTACCTCATGAATTGAGTGAATCGAACTTGCAAACACGGGTCGCCTGCTGTGTTACTTTGCTCAACCGACACAATAATGAAGGGATTTTAAATCGAATCATTACTTGTGATGAAAAGTGGGTATTGTACGATAATCGAAAGCACTCATCGCAATGGCTGAACCCTGGAGACCCAGCCAAATCCTGCCCTAAACGAAAATTGACTCAGAAAAAGTTACTTGTAAGTGTTTGGTGGACTAGCGCCGGTGTCGTTCACTACAGCTTTCTTAAATCTGGCCAAACGATTACGGCAGATATCTATTGTCAGCAACTGCAAACCATGAAGGAAGAACTAGCTGTTAAACAACCGAGATTGGTCAATCGCTCTAGGCCACTGCTGCTTCACGACAACGCAAGACCACACACTGCACAACAAACAACCACTAAGTTAGCTGAGCTACAATTGGAATGTCTGCGACATCCACCGTACTCCCCGGACCTTGCTCCAACAGATTACCATTTCTTCCGGAATTTGGACAACTTCTTACAAGGAAAAAAATTCCACTCCGATGCAGCAGTCCAAACCGCCTTCAAAGAGTTTATTGATTCTCGCCCCCATGGTTTATTTATAGTAAAGGGATCAATGAACTACCCATAAGATGGCAAAAGTGCATAGATAACAACGGTGCATACTTTGATTAATTAAATATATTTTACAAAAAAAAATCGACTTTTTATTCCTCCCGTAGAAAACGCCAATTTCATACGTAAGGACCTAATACAAGGGAGATTCTTAGTTATTTAAGAATGATTACAGAAGTGCCAAAGTCATTAAAAAAAATTAAAATTGCACTTTGTCTCTCTGTAGGTAACTTTAAAGACTCGTCAGTATCATTACTCGCTCTCTTCGCTCGTCTTCTTCTTCTAGACGAAATGGCTATAGAATACCTTAAGCCAATGCGAAGTTAGTCTAAAGTGGTCGCCGGACTCTTAATGAAACTTCTCAATCACTTTCAGATTCACACAAGCGAAAAGAATCACAAATGCGACATCTGCGGCAAAGAATTCTTATACGCTAACAATTTGGCTGAACACGTGCGGGGGGTCCATTACAACATACGACGTGCCAAGAGAGGGGGTGCTGACACGGTCGCGGGGGGAGGGGAGAAGAGAAGAAAAACTGTCGCCGAGGGAGAAACTGACAGCGACGGTGGTGACAACCGCGAATGAACGACCATAGACTAGTTAGGAAAGAATGAACTACAATCAACGGCGAAGAAACACGGTTGCTAGGGGAGAAACAGACAGTGACTGTGGTGACAGCCGCGAATGAACGATCATAGACTAACCAGGAAAGAATGAACTACGATCAGCGGCGAACAAGAATGGGAGCTGGGGGAGAAACTGATAGCGACTGTGGTGACAGACGCGAATGAACGATCATAGACTTGTTAGGAAAGAATTAACTACGATCAGCGGCGAACAAGAACAGGAGCTGGGGGAGAAACTGAAAGCGAATGTGGTGACAGCCGCGAATGAACGACCATAGACTAGTTAGGAAAGAATGAACTGCAATCAGCGTCGAAGAAAAACGGCCGCTGGGGGAGAAACTGACAGCGACTGTGGTGACAGCCGCGAATGAACGATCATAGACTTGTTAGGAAAGAATTAACTACGATCAGCGGCGAACAAGAATGGGAGCTGAAGGAGAAACTGAAAGCGACTGTGGTGACAGCCGCGAATTTTAGATCATAGACTTGTTAGGAAAGAATTAACTACGATCAGCGGCGAACAAGAATTGGAGCTGGGGGAGAAACTGAAAGCGACTGTAGTGACAGCCGCGAATGAACGACCATAGACTAGTTAGGAAAGAATGAACTGCACTCAGCGTCGAAGAAAAACGGCCGCTGGGGGAGAAACTGACAGCGACGGTGGTGACAGCCGCGAATAAACGATCATAGACTAACCAGGAAAGAATGAACTACGATCAGCGGGAAAGAAACGACGCTGGGGGAGAAACCGACAGCGGCTGGTGATAACCGCGAATGAACAATCATAGACCAATTGGGAAGAAGAATGAATGAATGAAAGAATGAACTGTAATGACAAACGGTCGTTGAGGAGAAACTAAAACATTTTGGTGATAAAAACGAATGAGCTGAACTCGAAATTAACTTTGTCAAGACAGAGAAGAGAGGTGCATCTAAGCGTGGTCCTAGATGAGGCATATTTTTTCTGAAATACCCGACGATATTGTGACAATATTGTGAGTGTGGCCCGGCAATATGGTCATATATTTCTAGCATGGCTTATAATGGCCGGGCTACAGTCGGCAATATTGCGGTAAAACTATCTAGAAGCACTCTTAATATCGGAAGCCTAGACACGATATCAGTCGCTGCGATAAGCTGTTTTATAAGCTGGAAGTCCGAGGTTCCATTCCCGACCGGGCAGATTGAAATCTATCTTTGTGTGTTCCATGGCATCACGACATAGGGAAACCTAGTAGGGAGCTATGCTTGCGAAATTTTTATTTTAATGTAATGAAATTTATAAATTTAAACTAGCTGTTCAAGCGATTTTGTTCGCGTTTATTCTGAAAATAGTATCCAAGAAAGAATTTTTCATGATTTACTGTAACTAATTATAAACTTAATTTCATCCAAGATCCATTCAATTGTTTAGCCGTGAAAAGCCAACAAACAGATAGACAAAGTTTTCATTCGATTTTATAATAAATTAGGAAGTTGTTTTTTAATGAACTACTTAGTCATAATAAAAAAAGATAATTACATATTCATGTTGTTTTAATTGATACAAGTAATTTAAGTGTGTATATAATATATGTGTATCTTTGATACCCAAATTGAATAAAAACATTTTGACTTTGACTTTACAAGTGACTATCACCTTGTTTGAAAAAAAAATCCCTACCCAGATTTCCTAATCCGATTTTTCCTCATTGTCCTACTGATAGTATCTAACGGGTAGTTCTACAGGTAATAAAACAATAGTTCAACAAGTAGTACTTTTTATTAGTAGATAGTAACACCAATCCAGTAAGACTTAGCAGTAAGAGCACGGGCAACAATGCCTTCATCGACGATTATAGTTCATTCTTTTCTGACTAGTCTATGATCGATCGTTCATTCGTGGTTGTCACCACAGTCTCTGTCAGTTTCTCCCTCAGCGGCCGTTTCCTTCGCCGCTGATTGTAGTTCATTCCTTTCCGACTAGTCTATGATCCTTCATTCGCGGCTGTCGCCACAGTCGCTGTCAGGATCTCCAACAGCGGTCTATGATTGTTAATTCGTGGCTATCAATACAGTCTCTGTTAGTTTCTCCCCAGCGGCTGTTTTTCTTTGCCGCTGATTGTAATTCATTCGTTTCCGTCTAGTCTATGGATAGTTCATTCGTGGCTGTCAACACAGTCACTGTCAGTTTCCCCCCCAACGACCGTTTTTCTTCTCTTCTCCCCTCCCCCCACGCTCGTGTCAGCGCCCCTCCTCTTGACGCGTCGTATGTTGTAATGGACCCCCTGGATATGTTCTTTCAAGTTCGCGCGCTGAACGAATCCCTTGCCGCAGATGTCACACTTGTGTTCTCTTTCGCCGGTGTGAACCTGGGAATTGAAAGTGACATAATTATATATAGTTATATTTAACTCTCACAACGTTTATAAGGCACGCAGCTATTCACTCTTGAATTTCAACATTTCATTGAAACACTGAATATATATCTATCCATCAATATAAATAAACTGCGTGACGAAACATGGGACGTGAACGCCAATGGCGTATCGTTTTTTGGAGCTTAATATAGCTGAAAGTAAGCTTTATTAAAGTTGGCAAGATTTTGGTTTGGGGGTAGATATCGAGGTATATAGACACAAAAACATTGAAAAATAGAAATTTTTGACTATTGTAGAGTGCGATTAGACAATTTTGAGGCGGACGTAGCCCCCGATTCGCTACTGGTGATAGCTACGGTTTACGCCCTTTTCTCGACTAACTCTAGACATTCTTTTTAAAGTTTGATAGGCTTGCGTTTGGCTGCCAACATGCCTGATGATAAGCAGTGACGCGGCCTACGATGGAGCACGCTTGCCTAGAAGAAACCGATTCACTCGAGCCCTTCGGCCACTTTGGAAACTGAGGGTTGGAAACCAGCTTCCAAAACAGAATTATTTTTCTTTTTTGGGAACCGGGTTTCCAACCAAATATAATTATTCGTTTTTGGAAGCTGATTTCCAACACAGAATAGTGAATCTTCTTTTGAAACTTTTTGTAGGTATGTAAGTAGGTAGGTACTAAAAGTAACTACAGTGTAACTAAGTACCTACAGTGGATTCCTTATTTCAACTGTAAATGTTTATCGGGACTTGAGAGGATAAAATGGAGTCAATAAAATAGTAAAATGGATTTTTTTTTTTAAATAAATTCTAAATTTATTTTAAAAACTTGAAATCCATTACTACTTATTACCTAACCTATCCTTCTCTGTAAGTACTTCTTATAACTACACATAATTAAACATAAAATGAAAATGGGGATATTATTTCTAAGCAGTGTCCCACTGTAATCTTTTTTTTCGACATAAGATCTATGGAAGACTTAATTTCGGTATCAATTTCGATGTAGTGTTTGCTTCTTTTGGTTTTTGGTTTACCAATTTGAACCTCGTTTTTTAGAACATCCAATACCTTCGCTAGAGTAGGGTTTTTACAGCCAATATATCTATTTATTTTTGAGTGCCACCCTTCAAGGTGGTTTGTGGTCCTGATCGTTTCATTATTACAGCAACACACCTTCGGGAAATCTTTTTGGTCAAACCATTGTTTCTTGAAATAAGCATTGAATTTTTGTATTTCTATTCCTTTTGGGCTTTTATCCATGACGTATTTCAGCCCCTTGTTTATAAATGCTGGTGGTAACCGTGCTAGGCCTGCACAACGTGATACATGTCTTTTTTGGATTGGCGAATCAAGTTTTTTTGCCTTACGTATTAGTGACCTATTGTAATGGTAATAGCATAACTTTATCTCAATGCTAGGGAAGACGTTTTGAATGCCTCTCATAGCCGCTCTTTCAAAATCCAGTGTAACCTTTTCAGGTGTCCATGATGGAAACTGCGACTTCATTATACTGAATAGTATTTCATACGTTTCCTTCTTCTTATTTTCAAGCATTGCAAAAATCAAGGGAATAACAGTTCCTGTTTCTTCGTCATACCCGTGTATGGAATAGAGTTGTTTGAAAGCCTGCGGGCAAGACTTGAAAGTGCCATCGCACAAAATATGTTTAAATTTATATATAGTTTGCCGCGCATTTTTTGAGCAAAATATTAACATTCTTTGACTTTCATCAATGTAATCTGCCAAAACCATATTTTGAAACTTTTTAGGTACAACTACTTCACTGGGTTCATTAAACCGTAATTTCGGAGCACCCAATACTTTATTGCGCTCGTTGTAAAGGCCGCTTTTTACGTTTTCGAATCGTGGTAAATCATTCGGTATACTGATCCCTGAATTGTCCATGTCAAATATCATATCTTCATATTGTTTCTTGACTGACTCAAAATTGGTACTCACTTTGCTTTTTAGGACATCCAAACTCTTTAGAAACTTAGTTTTTATAATATTTGCTTCACAGCAAGATGCGTGGTCATTTTGATTGATAATCTCATTTTTTACATTTAGTGTAATATTTCCCTTGCACCCAATTTTGTATTTATCACAGTACCAAAATGAGTCACCCGTAGCATATATTTTTTTCCTATGATATTTTCGAGCACCGAACAGTACAGCAACACTTCCTCTTTTTGTAGCGATGAATTCGATTTCATTTTCCATTTTAATTTGACTCACGGCCAATAATTAAAATATGTAAATAATAATTTCATAAATCAACAGCACTTATCAATATTGATAGGGCGCTGATGACGTCTTGTCTTGTTTGCATTCAACTACCTTGCATTGTAAGTGGCCAGATTATCTCAACCAAAGAGTTGTAGAAACTACTACCTATTTACATACCTACAAAAAGTTTCAAAAGAAGATTCACTATTCTGTGTTGGAAATCAGCTTCCAAAAACGAATAATTATATTTGGTTGGAAACCCGGTTCCCAAAAAAGAAAAATAATTCTGTTTTGGAAGCTGGTTTCCAACCCTCAGTTTCCAAAGTGGCCGAAGGGCACTCGAGACTTGAACACACCCAGATTATAAGTGTCAGGGAACACACACTCTGCCAGAGTGATCCACACTCTAGCGGTCCGTATAAGGATTGAAATATCAATGCGTTTCGTGCGCGTTGTAGGTATGCCGACCATAAAACGATGCTGCTTTTTAACCGAGTTCCAAAAAGAAGGAGAAAAAATATGACATCGACAATTATGAGTCAATTTTTAACGATTCTTTTTGTGTTTGGTAGATCTTACTTCACAGGTGGTCCCATATAATTTTACTCGAAATCCGTCAAGCGGTTCTCAAAATATGAACAAAGTCCAAAAATTGTTTACAAAATCCAATTCGGACGATGGAAAGTCGGTTTTTGAAGTTTTGCTTTTTAACCATCGACGCAAAAACGTGCGTTGTGTGGCACCGTAGCTTCCGATCGGATGATTAGTCGGGAGTGTTCTTAAATCAAATCAAATCAAATCAAATCGTTTATTTGCTTAATACAGTCACATAGGTATAAAGGTCTTAAAGTTATTGTCTTAGATAGAGTGTATTATGTCTGCATGCAGACGTGCAAATACTTAATGTTGTAAACTATTTCTTCTTATAATTTTATTTTACCGCTAAAATTTAAAAATTCCTTAATGCTATAAAAACAGTTATGGTGAAGCCACTCAGTCAGTGACTTTTTGAAATCGAGTCCATTTAACATTTTTAAATTATTTGGAATATTGTTATAAATTGAAATGCACATATTATACACATTGCGTTTGTAAATATCTTTTTTGACAGGCGGTTGATATAATAAGTTAGCGAACTTTAGTCTTTTTCGACGAGTCAAAACTTGGCTGCGGTTCTTAAAATAGTCGGGATGTTCTTTCGCGTTCATTCTTTTGTTCGTTAGAGATGTTTGATGCCAGCACACCCGGTTGCACAGCCGGTTCCAACGGAAGACCAGCGCTGGCTGCTACAGCCGGCATTATGCTGAGTTGGAACCGGTTTGTGGCAAAAAACTTTGTATATTTTTTAATTTTTATTGTTATTTTTCGTTTATATTTGTTTTTTTTTGTACCTATACTTACTTGTTTTTTGCTCACAAATAAAAATTGTCTATTGTCTATTGATGAAAATCGGTGTTGGGGGTTTCAAAATGTAATTTATACTTCAAAATTGTTACTTGAACTAATATCTAGTGTAATTCCGCTTTAACGTCGCATTAAGTACATCAAGGAATATGAATTTTTAATTCTATTCTTAATTTTTAAATTACTTTAACGAAATTTACTAGAAACTTTATATGCGCTTTGTACTTATAGCGCGTGGCCGATATTCTCGGCCACGCGCTCGGAGAGTCAACACGTCCTGAAGATGCCACGTGGAGAGGCGAAACACGTGTCGACGAAGTGCTCGAAGAATAGGGATTTTTTTTGCTTTTTTATTGTATTTTTTTTTAAATTTTATTGTAAGTATTAATTTTTCGATAAAAATTATTTCTGTTAAATTCCTTATTGAATAAGGAATATATAAAATTGTATAAAGTTTTTAGTAGATTCCATTAAATTAGGCCTGTTAAATTCGTTAGTTGAAATATCAAATTGTATAACGTTTAAAATTAGATTCAAATATCAATTTGTATAAAGTTTCTAGTAAATTTCGTTAAATTAATTTCAAAATTAAGAAAATAATAAAAAAATAATATTCCTTGATGTACTTAATGCGACGTTAAAGCGGAATTACACTAGAGATTGGTTTTAGTAACAATTTTGAAGATGAACTTCCGCAAAGTAACGCCTGATTCAATCAACTAATTTATACTTGTTCATTATTCGTACCCTTCGTTGTTTACGATAGAGCAGGCTAGCGACTGACCTTCCCATGCGTGTAGAGGTTGGCCCTGGTCTTGAAGGTCTTCCCGCAGCGCTCGCAGCGGAAGGCGGCGGGGAAGTGTCGCACGCGGTGCTCGCGCAGCAAGTAGCCGCTGCGGAACCGCTTCGGGCACAAGTCGCACGCGTGCGGCCGCGCGCCCGTGTGCAGGTGCACGTGCGCGCCCAGCGCGTACACGTTCTGGAACGACACATTCCAAAGTGTACACGTTCTGGAACAACACAGTGCAGAGCATAAACGTTCACACAATACAGAGCGTACACGTTCTGAGACAACACAATACAAAACGTATACGTTCACACAATACAGAGCGTGCACATTCTGGAACGACACAGTGCAGAACGTACACGTTCACACAATACAGAGCGTGCACGTTTAGGAACGACACAGTGCAGAACGTACACGTTCTGAAACAACACAATGCAGAACGTATGCGTTCTGGAACAACACAATGCAGAACGTATGCGTTCTGGAACAACACAATACAGAACGTATGTGTTCACACAATATAGAGAGTACAAGTTCTGTAACAACACAATACAGAACGTATACGTTCACACAATATAGAGCCTACACGTTCTGAGACAACACAGTACAGAGCGTACACGTTCTGGAACAACACATTACAGAGCGTACACGTTCTGGAACAACACAATGCAGAACGTACACGTTCTGAAACAACACAACACAGAGCGTACACGTTCTGTAACAACACAACTCAGAGTGTACACGTTCTGGAACAACACAATACAGAACATATACTGAACTCTACGTTCACTGAATTTTACGTGTAAAATTAAAAATAAACGAGTAATTCAATGAACAAAAATTGAACCTTAAATTCAAAACAGCGGATGACGCAAAGGATTACCATAAAAATTAAAATTAAAATTGCCAGTTCCTAATTCCGAAGGAAAACTACTACGTAGAATTATTTCCGGGTTTATTGAATTAATTTAGTATCAGCAATAAAGACATAATAATAAAAACACGTCATAGTTCAATATTCATAAAAACAATAATTATGTCAAATCCAAAAATAATTAGTGTCAACAAAACAATTACTAATGCATATCGTCACGCCTTTCCCCCGAGGGGCTGGCAGAGGTTTAATACAACACCACACACTTCGCCGGACGATATTCAGACCCAAATGTAACAGGGGGCGAGCCTGTCGCCACACACAGGGCTACATTACAAATACATACTAAAAATAATGTAACTATTGTTAAATAAAAAAATATAGTTAATCTCAATTAAAATTATCAATTTAATTTAATCAAATCAATTTAAAATAAAAATCTCTATTTATTTTTTACTAACTATTCCCCGCGACTTCATTCGCGTTTACTAAAAAATAAGTGTCCAAAAACCTTCCTCAGGAAGGTTTCAAAGGTCCATCAAATTTTATCAAAACCATTCAGCCTCTTATACGTAAAAAGCCTCCAAACAGACAGAGAGTCAAAGTTGCTTTCGATCCATAATATTACAAAACAATACATCTTTATTGCACACCAAAAACACAAAGTAAAACAAACAAAGAAAATATTAAAATTAAAATCATTCGGCAGTACAATATAGCGGCCTTATCGCCTACAGCGATTTCATCCAGGCAACCTTTGGATGGACAGGACAGAACGAAATATGACAAACGGTCGGTGGCATACATAAATACAATAACCTAAACAAATAAAAATTTAGTAAAATTATTAGCGTGGAATCCTTACACTAAATCCTGTCCCGCAGATGTCACACAGGTGTGTCCTCTTGTCCGCGTACAAAACGTCGATATCTTCGTTAGGATGCTCTTTTTTGAAGTGTAATTGTACCCAGCCGAAACTGACTCCAACTTCGTTACACTGGAACAAGAAAAAAAATTTTTTTTTTTAGTTTTAAACCACTGAAGGTGTATGGTAATGCATGGCAGGTTTCTCGCTCGCTCGCGACACTGTTATGTTAGATATAAAATTATAGAATGTATTTTTGATAAATCTGCCTCTATACCGGTCTATATTATACCTTAGTTAAAGAAGACATATATCATCCTGCTTTATCATTGACTGCAACTGACGTGTTGATTCCTCCGCTCAAGCCCTGTGTTACGTTTAAATTTCAGTACAAAAAAGCTGATTTTCGCGCTATGAACAATTCATTTCTTAAACAAGACTGGTAATCATAACCTCATGTAGAAACTTAGATGACGCAGTGAACAAATTTTACTTTATACTCAATAACGTATTGAATGAGTTTGTCCCAAAAGTTCGTTGCGGTGGTAAGTACTTGTATCCCTGTTGGTATAGCAAATCTCTTATTCAGCTCATTAAAGAAAAGACTAAATTACACCGTAACTGGAAAAAGTACAGGAATCATAACGACTATCAGGCCTTTTCATTGCTTCGAAAAAGACAGAAAGTACTACAAGATGAATGTTATGCATCTTTTCTTACATTTTCGCAAGAAAAAATAAAACTAAATCCGAAAGCTTTTTGGACTTTTATAAAATCTAAACGAAAAAATGCTACCGACAATCAATGACATATGGCGACACTCAATTGGACGCTCCGTTAAATATATGTTCTGCCTTCAATGAATTCTTTCAGCGAAATTTCAATACTTCCTCATACAGTGATAATTACTTAGCTCACTGTTCGCTTGAAGATACGTTGCTATCAAATTTTAATGTAATTTCTGATATCGAGGTTAGTGTTGATGCGGTTCAAAAAATTATTAATAAACTAGACTGTAATAAAGGTGCTGGTAATGATAATTTGCCGCCAATTATATTTGTTAAATGTGTTGATACTCTGTCTTACCCGATAACCTTGATCTTCAACAGGTGTTTTCGAGAGGGTGTCGTTGTTAACACTTGGAAAGAAGCACAGGTCATTCCTATTCACAAGAAGGGCCTAAAAACAGAAGTCGAAAACTACCGCCCCATTTCAATTTTGAATGTTCTCAGTAAGATAATGGAGCGAATAGTCCATACTTATGTTTATCCTATAATAGCGCTATCAGTGCCACCTCAACAGCACGGCTTCATGACAGGTCGCTCCACGGTTACTAATTTAGGCTCGTTCACGGAATATGTGGCTACTAACATGGATGGAGGGGCGCAGGTAGATGTGGTTTACACGGATTTTGAGAAAGCCTTCGACCGAGTTCATCACGTAATCCTATTACAAAAGCTCTATGATCTAGGTATTCGGGGTAACCTCCTAAGATGGTTCGAATCTTATTTACATAAACGCTCTCAAGCAGTTGTTGTTGGTGGGTATTGCTCTGACTACGAGTATATAGGCATAACATCAGGCGTCCCTCAAGGATCTATTTTAGGCCCGTTACTCTATGCGTGCTATCTCTATGATGTAGGTAAATGTATTCATAATGCTAAATTTCTTATGTATGCGGATGACATGAAAATTTTTATGAAAATAAATAACCAGTCTGACTGCATTAAGCTACAGGCTGATCTTAATCGTCTTAGTGACTATTATTCTGATAACCGAATAGGCGTTAATGTTAGTAAGTGTCACTATGTCTCCTTCACGCGTAAAAGAAATACTATTTCATTTGACTATCAGCTTTCTAGTGTGAGCATATCAAAGGTCCAAACGGTGCGTGACTTAGGAATTTTACTTGACTCCAAATTAACTTATTCTGAACATATTGAAGCTATTATTAAAAAATCCTATAAAAACCTTGGTTTTATCATGCGAGTCTGTAAACCCTTCTCGGACGCAAAGTGTATTAAACTACTGTATTACTCATTCGTTCGAAGCATTTTGGAATACTGTAGTACGATATGGAACCCCTCTTACATTACATATATAAGAGATATTGAGAACATTCAATACAAATTTATAAAACATCTCAACTACAGGGCACGTAAATACATGCTGAGCTATGAAGATTCATGTAGGTACCACCATCTAACTAGCCTTGAGAACAGACGCACGATCTTAGACATGGTATTTCTGCACGGCTTGTGTAACGGGTGCATTGATTGTCCTGACCTGATCAGTAGTATTCTCAGCTTTCGTGCACCTCAAAAACGTACCAGAAATGTAAAATTATTTGCTGTCGCACCAACTCATACCAACTATGCACAAAATTCAATAATTAATCGTCTACATAGAACCTATAACCTAAAATTTTGTAACTATACCGATATCTTTCACTTAAAAAAAGGAGCTTTTAAACTTGATATAGCCAAATTAATACATGGCACAAATATTTCATAATTATAATCATATATTTCCTTAACATATCCCACACTCACACTTTTACACATCCACACACACTCTCTCACACACACACACACACACGACTGCACATATTATTTAATTCATTATATAATATACATTCTTTATTGGCTGTAAGTTTAGTTTGTTACTGTTGTATTTTGTTTTTTAAGGGCTGTGAATGTTGTTTAATAAATAAAATAAAAATAAAATAAAATATATGATTGCCTCGGTGGCCGAGTTGGTAGTGAACCTACCTTCTGAGCTTGGGGGCGTGGGTTCGATTCCCACCTAGAGCAAACATTAATGTGATGAACATTTGTATTTGTTCTATGTATGTTCTATGTAATATGTATTTATGTATGTATTTAAAAATATCTAAGTATGTATATCAGCCTCTGGCAGCCATAGTACAAGCTTTGCTTAGTTTGGGGTCAGACGACCATGTGTGTAAGTGTTCTGATAGTTTACGGTTCTCTGAGCACTCATCATAAATATCAACATGAAAATTATTCTGAATACTTTGTAATACTAGGTTTAATGCAATGATAGAAGTAAATTTATCAAAAATACATTCTATAATTTCATATCTAATTTAATAATAGTGTGTGTGTGATAAGCGATGACAGCCTAGTTAGAGAAAGCCTGCGTCTCAAGCCAGCGGGAGCGGATTCGAACCCAGCCGATTGCACGCACTAATTTGTTCATTGTGTGAATATATGTGCGTATTGTATGTCATCTGCTACATGACTGGAGCCCGGTGTATGGCGACAGGCTCGCCTCCTGTCACATTTGGGACTAAATATCGTCCGGCGAAGTGTGGGTGTTGTATTACACCTCTGCCAGCCACCTCGGGGAAAGGCGTTTTTGAAATCTGCCCTCCTGGACAGATTTCAAAAAAAAAATCTATGAAACACAAGCGAAGCCGCGAGCAGATCGTACAGTACCCGGCGATAAATAGTGCACATCGACTTTTGAAAAGACACTCGGCTTCGTAGAGCGTTATCTCTTTCGCACGGCAGTTTCGTTTAGAGTGCGACAGAGATAACGCTCTACGAAGGTGAAGTCTCTTTCCAAAGGTCGATGTGCAATATACATGGTCATTTGTAACTCACCAGAAACCTCTTAAGGGTTCATTGTACTCATCAATATGAACAACTTTTACTAAACTCCGAAATCGCGAAAAAAAAATCAGCTGTTCCATACGTTTTGTCTCAGGTGATTGAACTGTTTGTATGGAACAGCTGTTTTTTTTTTCGTATTACAGGATTGGCTTCATAGTAAAAGTAGTTCGTACTGATGAGTACAATGAACCCTTAAGAGGTTTTTGATTAGGTACAAATAATCCTGTATATCGCCGAGTACTGTACAATATACATATAATACTACAATACAATACAATGTACTTATAATACTCACCACTCGACAAGTGTGTTCGGGCGTCCGTCTGCAAACGCGTTTGCGAGTCTTTAACGCGTGATTTTTTACTCTACAAATATAAAAAAAATAACATTAATATAAGAATGTCAATGTCATGTCAAAGTCAAAATGTTTTTATTCAGTTTGGGTATCAAAGATACACTTAGAAACGTCAAAGTTTTATAAACTCGACCGCCTTGTTCGGATAAAGAGCCTCTACTCAGAAGAACAGACAAGAAACTGAGAGGCATAAAAAAAAATCTCACAAATTTTGGCTTACAACTAGGTAACATCATGTCAAATCTATGTATGTACTTACTAGTGGCTACTTGGCGGAAGTGAAAGATATACATGATTTACATAATAAAATAAAATTGAGTAAATAGAGAAAAATTATAAAATAGATTTAGCTGCATTCAGCTACCAATATAATTAAATTCACAATTACAATAAGCAAATTAAATTCAAATACTAACGACAGAGTTAAAACGAAAATTTAAAAAATAAGTACAATTTAAAACCAGGTAAGAATAACATTTTAAGTGAATAATTAGGAAGTAGGTACATAACTAGATAGTGGTAGTGATCTTTGTCTTCTAAATATTGTTAACTTTATAATTTCCTCTTTTAAGAAAAACTAAAATCCCCACTGCAAAATGTAGTCTGACACTGCGGATAATTATAACTAAAATGTAAGTATGTAATGTATGTATCGAACTAACTTATTAGATTAAGATTTTTACATTAAGATTTGTAGCTTGTTAAATTCTGATTTGTTAATATTTTTAAATCTATGATTATTTCTTGCTTAATATAAATTATCATAGGTAATTAATTTAAAACATGTTTTTTTCAAGATTAAAAAAAAAACAAACTAAATGTTGTACCCTATGTCACTTCCACTATCAAGACGACTCAAATGACACCTCACATGTCGAAATACATCAAGCTGTTTAGGCTGTAGAGCGAGCATACATACATGTACACACCTTTAAAGGGGCATGGGGTCGTATACGACAATCATTCTGAACTAGCTGCGCCCCGCGGTTTCACCCGCAGTTAAAAAGTATCCCATGTGCTATTCTAGACCATAATCTATCTCTGTACCAAATTTCATCCAGATCTGTTCAGCCGTTCTGGCGTGAAAGAGTAACACACATCCATCCATCCATCCATTCTTACAAACTTTCGCGTTTATAATATTAGTAGGATACTTTGTAATACTGTTTTCAATGCATTGGTATAGAGGCGGATTTATCAAAAATACATTCTATAATTTTAAATCTATTAACATCGAACATCCCTTAAAGGTACAAATACGAATACAATACAAATAATTTTATTATCAAAAATGTACATTTTCCAACACAAACAACTTGTTCTTAAATATTTTCAAATTACCCTAAGTTAAATTAGTGTTGCTTGTGGTCCCTGGCACTAGGTATGAATACCTGTATCGCAGGGGCCACCTATTTCTTACTAATTACTGGGGTGGTGCGGTACACTATCACAAAGTATTTTCGATTGAGTGTGATATTGTGATATTGTGTTCGGCTGAAAGGGTGGGCATATGTACGGGGAGGGTTGGATTGTGTGTGAATAGTTAATGTGTGTGTGTGTGTGTGTGGTCGTATGACACAAATGAGGTCGTAGTACACATATCAACTCGGAAAGGGATTGAAGGTCTACGACCTTAAAGGCTCGGTCGTTCCACCATTATATTATACCCACACATAAGTTTACTTAAGCCGCTTCATTTAAAGTTAAAAATCGTAAATCATATTTGATGGTAAAATGAGATCGACGCCTAGAAATACATGTTTTTGCCGTTTTTATTGGTACTAATCGATGTAAGAACACAAATAAGAATAAGTTGCTCGGTTAAACTTTAGAGAACAATTCAGGCTATTTAATAATCGAAAAAAAACGTTGTGTAATAGCTGAAAATTTTAAAAACTATGTTCCAATTTTCTTTTTTAAGATGATACTTTCTGGGATTATTTTTTTCCAAAATGAGAATGATTTTCAAAATTCTACTTGGCTTTAACTGATCTTGGTTGTTTTTTCTACCTACTGTATTTTTTAGCACCTGATCATCACAATTTTTCATATCAAACTAGGCGCAAACAAAATACTTGTTTTCGTTGATTTCATGTAGTACCGGGCCATATTAGGAAAGAGTTGCTAGTCAATACAAAGGCCCATTTACATGATACCATTTTCTTGTACATACATGAAATAATTGAATGCAATACATTACGCGCAATAATTGATCTTCAAGAATTATAAGCAACTGTTTACACGCGGGTATAACTAAAAAAATGGAATGCAATTATTGTATGAAAGTCTTGCCAAGAAATATTTGCAAATGTCATTTGTTTACACCAATACAATTTTGTTTGGGCGATTATTGCTTACAAGTTTTGACTTGTCTAAACACAGAGTTGTATTTTTTTTGTTTTTTTTTTATGGACAATAAGTCGGCGTTTGACCACCAACTCGCCTGATGTTAAGCGACGTTGTGGTCTAAGATGGAGCACGACGACCTATAAGGTACTTATTCACTCTAGCCTTGAAGTTTTGTAGAGTGAAGAAGCACAAAGACGGCAGTTGAGTGAGGCGCTACAAGTGCTACTGCTCAGACCCGTCTTCAGAACGGTTACACCGGACTACATCCCGAAACACGACTAGGTCATTTCACGGCATGGCTTGGTCCGGTGGGTGGTAACTAGCCACGGCCGAAGCCTCCCACCAGTTTGCTACCCGGTTAACACTACCCGGGGACCACGTGTAGGGAATCAGAATAGAGTACACTCCTACGGACGTGGGTAGCTCAGTCCCCAAGAATGTTGTATGTGCGTGTACCATTTATTAGCGGGTTGCTTCAAGTATTGCACGTATTTGCGTTGGTGAATTTTTCATTCAAGTATTGAACGTGTAGAAGCAACGTTTTGTAGCTCTACACAAAGATTGTTAGATTCTCCGAGAACTTCTGTTCTTCCTATTTATTTTTTGATCGAAAACCTTTTCTTACGGCGTATTCTCAACAGTTTTTCAAGAGCAGCAACGATTGACATACCTAACCTCATTCACTAAACTCACTTTTGAAAAAAAAAGTACCGCACGCGGTTGCTTGAGTAGCACTAGCTGCTGTTATTTTTTTTTAAATTAAAAATATAAACATGGCACAAGTACCTCTGGAAATTGTTGTACGTGACCTGCAGAGGACCATACAAGACATGGTGCAGAAAATTGGTTCCATGGAATCCGCTATACGAGAAAACACTGTGACGATCTCAAAACAAGGTGAGAAAATTTCCACACAAGTCGACATTATTACACAGTTAAAATCCCTAGTAGAGGGTAGGTGTATAACGTCCGCAACAGCTGGTGAAGCGACCACTGCGGCACCCCCGGCAGCGCTGCAGCGACCCGCCCGCCAAGCGAAGCAAAAAGCGACCGCTAACATTAGAACTACTGGTAATTACTCGGCGGCTGCTAAAAAATCAAGCGCGATATCTGCTGACAAACCGGTTGTCAAATCAGATGTCACCACGAAGACTCCCGAGGTATGCCGAATTGAGCCGAAGAAGACGACCTCTAATTATGCGTTAACGGCGCGTACACACGAGCGAGAAAATACTGCAGCGGCCGCGCCACCGCCACTTGCGCCAACTCAGCTGAAGGAAGGTGAAAACTATGACAACTGGCAACAAGTCACACGCAAACGCGTGTCGAGAAATAACCGGCGGATAGTCACGGGCTCCGGGAAGGAGGACGAGACGTTACAAGCGGTTGAAAAACGCAAGCATATTCAAGCTTGGTCGTTTAAACCTGATACTACTGTTGACTGCATTAATTACCATGTGAAAAAAATTATTAAATGTGACGACTACTCAGTAGTGAAGAGAGACATTAAAACTGACCTACACGCCGCTTTCGTGATAAGTATCCCCGAAAGCCAGTATGAAAAACTCTGCGATCCGTCAGTATGGCCGCCGCGTGTAAAGCTGGCAGATTGGTGGTTTCCGAGAAAGCCCCGTGGAGAGCGGGGCGAGCAGGCAGCCGAGCGTCCGGAGCGCGTCAGTCGTGCCGGCCCACCGCGGCGAACACAAGTCTGACTCTGCGAGGAATGATACGTCACCGAGTGTAAACAACAACACCCGCACCGTGATTGTATGCCACCAGAATATTGCGTCGTTAGGAGTAAAGAAATCGCAACGATTAGAAGTGTTACTGCAGAGTGAATTAAATTGTACCGTTTTAGCATTGACGGAGCACTGGCTATCGGCCGATAATTTAAAATGCGTTCAGCTTAGTGGATATAAACTAGCTTCACACTTTTGTAGAACGGAGGTAGGACATGGTGGTTCATGTATTTTTATTAGAGACGACGTACGTTGTACTGAAAATCATGACATAATTAATCTGAGTGTCGAGAGATACTGTGAGGTATCTGCAATTGACTTAATTGACTACCAGTTGACGATTATTTGTATTTATAGGACTAATTTGATTCGTGTTAATGACTTTTTAGAGTACTTTGAGCGTCTGATCGACAAGGTTAGCGACTTGAGTTTGAATTGCTTAATAGTTGGAGATACGAATGTAAATGCGCTGGGTACTGTAGGATCGGACTGGAAAAAGCTATGCGATGTACTGTCGACTCATGGCATGGTGGCTGAGGTCGATTTCCCAACTAGAGTGACTGAGACAACATCTACGTGCTTAGATCAGGCGTATAGTAACCTACCATCCGGATCGGTCTGCACATCACCTATCTCCACAGATCTGAGTGATCACCTCGGTGTTAGGATTGAGCTAACGTGTGAAAAGGTAGCTAAATCAAGACCGATGCACTGCTTATCGAGACACTTCTCCCGCGAAAATAACGCCAATTTCCTGCTGTCACTCCATAGCATAGATTGGAGCGCGTTATTCCTAGAACATAGGACTGCTGCGAAGATAGCTAGCTCGGTTATTAATGTACTTCGAAATAAGTTTGAAGCCTGTTTCCCATTAAGGAAAACAAACCACAGGAAAAAAAATCAGACGTGGGTTTCAAATGACATTAAAATATTTAAATCACTTTTATTTGACATTATTGAATTAAGTAAATCAAATCCTATTAATGATACTATGACTTCTTTAATTTGTGACATGAGACAAAAATACGATAATTTATTGACATTTACAAAATCGAATTATTATAATAAGATAATTGAACATAGTGGGAACTCTTGTAAGGCCATGTGGAATGTGATTAACTTGGAAAGAGGGAAGCTAAATTCCACAGATTTAGACTTTACGAATGTAATAAAAAATAGCGACGGTACCCCGTTTTCATGCAAAAAAGCTGCCGTAGATACGCTGAACGTAAGATTCCTTAACGCGGCGGTCGCGTCAGGAGCGCCCCGCGCTGACGTCACGCGCGCGCTTATCGTGCTACAAGCGGCGCGTGCGCCCGCTGATCGCTCGCTGAGGGTCCGTCCATTTACTGCAGATGAAGTCTACCGACTCATCACCTCACGGATCCCTCCAAAAACTTCTAAAGATATATATGGGTTGAACATGAAGATAGTTAGGGTAGCAGCGATCCCACTCGCACCCGTACTGTCTGAATTATTTAATATGTGTATACGGGAAGGGACCTATCCAGAAGTACTGAAGGCTGCAAAAGTTTCACCTATTTTCAAGGGCAAAGGCAAGAGGGAGGACATGGACAATTATAGGCCAGTGTCCATTATCCCAGCGGTTGCGAAGATTTTCGAAAATGGCCTTAGCTCACGCCTTATGACTTTCCTCTCTGAGACTGACCAGCTATCAGACCGGCAGCACGCGTACCGGGCAGGGCGGTCCACGACTACTCTGACTCGAGAACTTGTCTGGCGAATCGTTGATGCTCGCGAGAGGAAGCAGCATGTCGCTGTGATCTGCTGTGACCTATCAAAAGCATTCGATGTCGCCGACCACGACGTGCTCGCCGGAAAACTGCACCACTATGGGTTAGGCGGTGCGGCGCTAGCGCTGGCCACAAGCATACTGCAGGACAGAGCTCAGATTGTGGTCGGGGGTGGAGGCAAAGTAAGATCAGACTCTGTGTCCTCATCAATGGGCGTGGCGCAGGGATCCTCGGTCTCGAATGTTCTGTTTTCGCTACTGCTAAATGACCTACCGGACGCAATAACATCAGCCGAGATCTTGATGTATGCCGACGATGTTGCCGCGCTTGTCACTGCTCCCACGGTGGATGAATTGGAGGTGAAACTGAACGAGGTGAGCGCACAATTTGTCAGTTGGTTTCAAGTCAACGGTCTGGCACTAAACTTAAAAAAGACCCACTACACTCACTTCAACCTATCGGGTAGAAAACTTAGACGCCTTAAAGTGCTTATGAATGATGTCGAATTGAAACAAGCAGAAGTCACTAACTTTCTCGGGTTTGAAATTGACTCTGTGTTAACTTGGGAAAGGCATATCCACAAAATATGTGGTAAGATTGCTAGTGCTTGCTATGCGCTTCGACGTGTTGCGCGAGTAGTGTCGGTGCAGGTGGCGCGTACGTGCTACTTTGCGACGGTACACTCGCTGCTACAATACGGCGCCGAGCTTTACGGGAATGCGGCGGAGTGGGAGCGTGCGTTCCGGATGCAGAAACGGGCCGTACGAGCCATTGTAGGTGTTGGAAGTGACCAATCGGCCAAACCCCAGTTTAAAAAATTGAGAATCCTTACGTTGCCATGCATTGTCATACTACAAGTGGCGTTGTATGTTCGGAGTAATTTACATAGGTATACGGTGTTTGCCGATCATACACGACGTGCAGGGCAGCTTAAGCAGGTTCCTAGAAAGCTGGCAAAGTCGAATAAGCTCACACATGTGATGGGACCGGATGTGACGTCGTTGCCGCTCCCAACCAGCAGCTCTTTAAAAATCGCTTAAAGCGCTGGCTTGTCGATCAGACGTTCTACAGTTTCAAAGAGTTCCTTGAACTGTAAATAACAGGGATAGTGTACAAATGTACAATCACTTATTATTATTATTATTACCGTACCATTTAATGTTTACCGAATAGTACTAATATTACTATACATATTTAATAATATCTTGACATGTAAATAATACTTACGAATAAATGAATATGAATATGAATATGAATATGAAGAGAGAATCCAGTTGAATACAATAATTGCTTAAGAAATTATTGCATGAACTATTTACACCAAGAAAAGTTTTGAAGCAAAACTTGTATAAACAGATCAACAATGTCACGAGTTGTTTAGACCATGCAAGTCATTTATTGCTTCAACTTAATTGTATACAATAGGCAAGAAACTTGCATCGTGTAAATGGGCCTTTACACCAAGAAAAGTTTTATAGCAAAACTTGTATAACAGATCAACAATGTTACGTGTTGTTTAGACCATGCAAGTCAATGTATTGCTTCAATTTAATTGTATGCAACAGGCAAGAAACTTGATCGTGTAAATGGGGTTTAATACTCACATTCTAGACTCGGGCAGGCCGGCACTGTTGATACGTAGCGAGCGATTTTGCCGCTTGGGTTCGTGTACATCCCTCATGTGTACGTCGTATACCTACAACACAATAATCAATCACTCACTACCTTCGAACAGATATCCTACTAATCCTACTTCCTATCCTACTAATATTATAAACGCGAAAGTTTGTAAGAATGGATGGATGTATGTTACTCTTTCACGCCAGAACAGCTGTACAGATCTATGACGCTATTCGGAGATTTGAGATTCACATCTCACTTTTTTTCATCCTTGTTGCTCTCGTTTGAAACGTCATAGGTGTGAGAGTGACCAAGATAAAATCTCATCTCATCTCACGTGTAAGAATAGCCTCCCTGGACGAAATTTGGCACAGACATAGATTATAGTCTAGAATAGCACATAGGATACTTTTTAAACGCGGGTGAAATCGCGAGGCGAAGCTAGTCCATACAAATATGTCAAATCACAATACGCAAAATGGCACTAGGGTTAGATCAAAGTCAAAGTCAAAATGTTTTTATTTAATAGGGTATCAAAGATACACTTATGAACGTCAAAGTTTTTTTTAATAGACCCGGTGTTCGGAAACGGAGCTCAGAAGAACAGGCAAGAAATTGAGAGGCATTATTAAAAAAAAAATTACTGTCTCACAAATTTTTGCTTACAACTAGGTAATATCTAGTACTAGTGGCTACTTGGCGGAAGTTACCTAAGTTACGTAAGTTAGGTAAGTTAATTAAGTTACTCCCCAGAGGGTTCCCGCCTTGTCGTGGCGGGGGGGCTCAGTAGCCGTGGCTTCGGCAACCACGGTGAAGCCAAGAGGAATCCGAGGTGGGGCCACTTCCTGGGGCTTTTAGCTCCAAAGCCCACATGGAAGCGGCCGAAGTAGGGTGTGGGTCTGTATGAGCAGACCCACAACTGAGGCGGGGTGCAGTGTCGCATGTGCAACACTGCAACCGAAGGCTGGGGGCCGCGGCGGGAGAGGACTGTTGGTGTGTCGTTGCCACTTTCCCTATCTTCCG
Source organism: Peribatodes rhomboidaria (assembly GCA_911728515.1). Taxonomy (NCBI): domain Eukaryota; kingdom Metazoa; phylum Arthropoda; class Insecta; order Lepidoptera; family Geometridae; genus Peribatodes; species Peribatodes rhomboidaria. The sequence goes on along the minus strand of OU452196.1, from coordinate 1,684,350 downwards.
CGGCCCAAACGGAGTCGCTACCGTTTGATGGCGGACGCGGTGGGGCCGCAGAGGAAGAGGCGTGTCGGTGTATCGTTGCCGCTCTCCCTATCCTCTGCGGCCGAAGTGGCAGGCGGCGGGGCCACTCATCTGACCCGTCGCATGGGGACCATGGGCGCCTAGACACGGGTGCTGTCTGGCGCCCACGGGCAAATTGGTCCCCGAGGTGGATGATGACGATGTGTCTCGTGTTCGGCACATCGTCATTCAGAGGGAGAGAGCGCAAGCTCGAGGAGTTCCTCGAAGGGGCTGGCGCTGTCGGGGCTGCGGAAGAGTACGACAGCGGCCCCGTAGCCCCGACATTTTGCGCCGAGGTGGAACACCCTTGGGTTTTTAGTGGGTAGGCCGTCAGTGGCGGGATTTCCACATAACCACTCTGTGCCCGCACTCGGGCTGTTGGTGGTATCCATAAAGGATTTTCCCAAGGTAAAAGAAAAACAAAGATAATGTAATTTAAATAATTAGTTAAATTACGGAAGTTAGTCTTACCTCTTGTGACGCCAGCGTGACGTCACACTCCTCGCATCGCACGCCATCTATCGCCTCCATCGGTAAACTAGTTTCCTTCGCCGCTGTGCATCTGAACGAGTTGTTCTTGTGTATCTTCAGTCCTAGAGGCGAGCCGAACCCGCGCCCGCAACCTTCGCACACGTTTCGTCCTCGTCGGTGAATCTTGCCCATATGGTTGCGGTAGGCGGAGTTACTTCTAAAAGAGATGCAAATTACAGTTTTGACTGCCTCGGTGGCTCAGTTGGTAGTAAACCTGCCTTCTGAGCTTGGGGGCGTGGGTTCGATTCCCACGTAGGGCAAACATTCTATTAAGATAATCAAATACATATAACTTCATTCGAATCTAAACCTTATCAATCCGCAATAACGTTGAAGACTAATAAGCTAGTGTTTTAGCATATTTAGACGTCGTGACACCGACGCGGTCACAGAGCGACTGACAGCGAAACAAGGCTTACACTTGATCTAAGCCTTGATGCAAATTTGTTCATTGTGTGAACATATGTGCGTATTGTATGTCATCTGCTACATGACTGGAGCCCGGTGTATGGCGGGAGGCTCGCCCCCTGTCACATTAGAGACTGAATACTGTCCGGCGAAGTGTGAGTGTTGTACACCTCTGCCAGCCCCCTCGGGCAAAAGCCGTGACGATATGTTAAGCATCGATTGACGTCACAATGTGTTTCTGAATGCTGTACCTAGCGGAGTACCTTGTTATTAGTAGATCTCATTAGACCGTGATCTAAGCCTTGTTTTCAAGGCCATTTCATTGCCATTTTTCGTATTGTGAATATTATATACTAGCTGCGCCCCGCGGTTTCACCCGCGCTTAAAAAGTATCCTATGTGCTATACTAGACTATAGTCTATCTCTGTGCCAAATTTCATCCAGATCTGTTCAACCGTTCTGGCGTGAAAGGGTAACAAACATCCATTCATCCATCCATCCATTCTTACAAACTTTCGCGTTTATAATATTAGTAAGATCTATGTTTATCTGATTGAAGTGTGGAGTATTTTGAAAAATCTTACTTGTATGTAATGTTGCATTGCTCACAACGATACTGCTTGCCCTTGTGCTGTTCGAAATGATTCTGCATCGATTTCCTGTGAAGCAAATTGACTGTAAATAATATTTCAAAAATAATTGACTGCCTCGGTGGCTCAGTCGGCCTTCTGAGCTAGGGGGCGTGGGTTCGATTCCCACCTAGGGCAAACATTCTCACAAATAAATAAATTAATAATAATAATAAATTCGGGACACTTCCACACACGGTCGCCTGACCCCAAACTAAGCAAAGCTTGTACTATGGCTTCCAGGGACTGATATACATACTTAGATATTTTAAAATACATACTTAAATAGATATTAGACAGAACAAACACAAATGTTCATCACATAAATGTTTGCCCTAGGTGGGAATCGAACCCACGCCCCCAAGCTCAGAAGGCAGGTTCACTACCAACTGAGCCACCGAGGCAGTCAAAGTCAGTCATGTGAAGAACATTTGTGTTTGTTCTATGTCTGGGTGTTAATATCTATTTAAGTATGTATTTAAAAATATCTAAGTATGTATATCAGTCTCTGGCCGCCATAGTACAAGCTTTGGTTAGTTTCGGATCAGACGACCGTGTGTTCAAGTGTTCCTAATAAAAAATAAAAATGTATACAAGGGTGCTCCTAGACGGCCATATTTTAACTGCAATCCTGGCCCGGCAATATTGCGACAATACTATGAGTGTGGCCTGGCCATACAGTCATGCTCTTCTAGCATTTCTGATGATGGCCGGGTTACAGTCGGCAATATTATGTTATGACTAGACGCGCCCCGCGGTTTCACCCGCGGTCCCATAGGAACGATTAATTCTTTCGGGATAAACGGTACCTTACGTCCTTTTCTGTACCTCTGACAACGTTTTTGCGAGATTGCTGTATTCTTTTATAACTTAACTAGCTGTCACCCCGCGACTTCGTTCGCGTTTATTATTTATATATATATATATGTATATATATATGTATGTATATATATATATATGTATATATATATATATGTATATATATATATATATGTATATATATATGTATATATATATATATATGTATGTATATATATATATATGTATATATGTGTGTGTGAGCTATCCTATCTGTTAAGTTAGATCGAACTGCACACTAGAGTCCGCGCCAAAAAGCAGGATCACGTGACGAGCACAATATCTATGGCATGACGACAGTCCTTGCATTGTCAACATTTAGGGCTGGCTCACAATGGCGGGGCACGGGACGACGCGGCTAAGGACGTTTATCGCGTAATTTTTTTTTTACTTTAGTTCCAATGAAGTGTGCACTGTAATTTCTTTATGAATTTACATGATTAGACCAAAACGTCTTACGTGATGCCGCGGCATGTCGCTTCATCGTCGCGTCCTGCCATGGGCTTATCTTTAGAGCAGCACAGCGCTAATCTGAATGAGTGAGCGAAATTCGGTTGCTTTCGTGACGACGCGGGATGCCACAACACAGGATCCTACGACATGCCGAAGCGTGCCGTGCCGCACCTGCAGTGTGTGCCGGCCCTTATCGTACGGAGTGACGTCACTACGAGCTTATTGGTGGTTCAAATTACGTTCCGTATTACATAATTTGTAATTACAATATTTTGTAGGAAAACAATAGTTTTTCATTAGACATGTCACAGTAGTACATTTTACTATATTCTTAAGTTCATTATTAACCTAATTTGTCATTAAAATTTTGATGCAAGTTCCCTATTCTTTGTGTAATATCAGTATGGATGATTCTTACCTATGGTAGGAGATGAGAGGGCAGAGCTTACACTTGTACACTACGGTGTGAGTGCGTCTGTGTTTGCTTCGTTTGGAGTTCCACGTTTTGCATATGGAGCAGAGGACGCTACCTGGGCTTTCCTGCAATGTTACAAGCAACGCATTTTATTAAGGTTTCATTTCAGCTTTAATAAAACCCGCACGAAGCGCTTTCAAAACTCCTTCTTAATCAGAACTGCCAAGGAGTGGAACGCACTTCCTACCTCGGTGTTCCCCAGCAATAGATACAACCTGGGTCTCTTCAAGACAAGAATGAGACGGCACCTCATGGGTAAGCGTGCTCCATCTTAGACCGCATCGTCACTTTCCATCAGGTGTGTTGTGGTCAAACGTGGGCCCATTCAATCATTTTAAAAAAAGTTGTAAGGTAAGGCGCAGCAGCTGTCGCTCGCGACACTACTATATCAGATGCAAAATTATAGAATGTATTTTTGATAAATTTGCCTAAACAATGCATTGAAAACAGTATTACAAAGTATTTAGAATATTTTTCATGAGTGCTCAGAGAACCATGAACACGTATTTTTTACGTGGTTACGTTTTTTTATGTGTAAACTATAATTATCTACATGAAAATTATTCTGAATACTTTGTAATACTATTCAATGCATAGATAGAGGCAAATTTATCAAAAATACATTCTATAATTTTGTATTTAAGAAGTGTCGCGAGCGAGCGAGACAGCTGCCGTGCTTACCACACACCTACAACAAGTTTATCACACACTAATAATAAATGTGAAAGTTTAAATGGATGTATGGATGTTTGTTACTTAATCACGCCAGAAAGGCTTATTGTATCTGTATGAAATTTGGTACAGAGGTAGATTTTGTATCTATAGTCTGGAATAGCACATAAGACACTTCTTAATCGCTGTTGAAACTGCAGGGTGCAACTCGTATTATGTATATTCGTTTCATCTCTCTCTCTCTCTCTCTCTCTGTGTGTGTGTGTGTGTGTGTGTGTGTGTGTGTGTGCGTGTGTGTGTGTGTGTGCGATTTGTATTTTGTTTTTTTTTTGTTTGTGGTGAATTAGTCGGGAGTGTAATAACACTCCCGACTAATTCATTCATAGCTAATAAGCTATGTTTTATAAAAATTGGTGTTGATGAAAACCAATGTCTTTTTTTTAAATTTTTAAATGCATAGTACTTGTTTATAGTTAAAATCTAAGACTTATTGCTGTCTGTACCTTTAACGATACCTTGATTGTTTCAATGGAATAGAAATGGGATAGAAAATACTTAGTTTATTAATATTTGACTCTATTGTATTTACATTTAAGTACGGTTTTATTCTGTAATGCCGCGGCCACACATTGGTCGTATTTGACCAAGATACCAACATGTGTATCTGACTTTGGACGCAAAGGTGGTATTGAAGCCAATGTGTCACGCAGTAATAATTGGCCATTACATATTGAAGCCAAGCTTGGAACCACAGATAAACCAATAGGAGGCAGCGGCATAAAATAACTTACTTTATGCCATTTGTTCATATGGTACTCCAAATATTTCAGACTCTTGACAACTTGGTAGCAGATCTCGCACTTGTGTTCAGCCTTTACGTAATGATCATATGTCTTCCTTCGTTGGAACTCTTCTTCTCTCAACTTATTTGTAGTTAAATACTCTATATCAAATACTGACTGGTACATTTTATCGTTTTCTTTAAACTTCTCGAAATATGCTTCCTTTTTGGGGGTCAGCGTTTTACTTGTTAGCTTTTTTGAGTTTTTCAAGATTTCTGTGGTTTTTTCTTTATTTTTTGCTGTATTTTTTTCTCGGGGTTGTTTTGGCCTTGTTCTGTTCCTAATTTGAGTTTTAGGTTGGGAGATCAGATCTGTGGATTCATTTTCTGATGTCATCGAGTCAGATAGGTTGGCGACATTTTCAAACAATTGTTCTTCTGTTACGCTATCATTTGTTACTCTATCAATGTGTTCCGATTTGATGTTCTCATCTTTGAGGTCATAGGCAAATCTGTCAATGTCATCATTGCTGTAGCTTTGTTCATGTTCTACTTTAACTTCTTTGGCATCTCGTATCATTTCCTAAAATATAAAATGACAATGATTTTACTAAAGCTTAATTAATTTTACTTCCTACTTAAATTATAGGGGCGAAGGTTTCACACTCAAACGCATGGCCAGATTTTGATGTACTTTGGTATGGAGGTAGCTTATACCCTGGATTAACACATAGGCTATTTTTTAACTGCTAGTAACACTGCCTGAATATCCACATTATCTGCCTGAGTGGGTGTTTCTCGATAGGTTTTATATGTGAAATCAAGTATTGAGACTCAGAAGATAGTATTGAGTGAGTCAGTTTCCTCTTAGCAAGCATGCTCTTTCATCGGTTACTTAATGCAAGCCCATTGCAAGTGCTATTGCCTAAGACAACACACTAACAGGGTATCTAACATATGTTAGTCATAACTATACCTTGCTTAATACATGCATGCATGAATATATAAATACTAAAATACTATTAAAAATTATAATACTTACTATTATTATAAAATACTGTGAAAGTGCCTTCAGCCCTCAGTTAACTGCTTTAAAAACAGACTCAACAACTTCTCAAAATTAACAAAAAAATTGGCCACTGAAAGGAGACATGCATCAGCTTAAAGCTGCCATTGTTAACAAATAGTAATAATAATAACTACATTTTAATAGTTAAGAATATAGAAATTAAAAAGTAAAATAAATATTTTGGAATTATAATAATATTAGTAATTTTAAAAAGTACAGTATATGTCGAGACCCAGCCACCAGTACTAGTTATATCATCCTCATGGATCATCATCCACTCACCACTTCAACATGCAAATCTAGTTGTGAATCCTCCCATTGAAATGTGTAGTAGCCGATCTTCTCAGAGTGTAGAGCCCACTTTCCAAGGGGCGACGGCGGTAGCAGTGCGTAGAGATCTTTAACTTGTTTTTTCTATAAACAACACCAAAATAGATTGTTTTAGAAATAGTAGCTAGTACAGTTGCGGATCCAGGATTTTAGTTTAGAGGGGGTTTGACTTAGCTAAGGGGAACCTTTATTATGCTTGTTTAATATGAAAACACTAAAAACTGTCATTTTCGACTATTGTACAATGTGCATTTGTTACGTTTGGGGAGCTTGATCCCCTAGCTAGGCTAGATACTTGGATAAATTTTGATCTCTGATTTCTGGATCCGCTGGATTACCTGTGAGGCTATTCCTACATGTGAGATGAGATGAGATTTTATCTTGGTCACTTTCACACCTATGACGTTTCAAACGAGAGCAACAAGGAAGAAAAATGGTGAGATGAAAATCTCCGAATTGAAGCCCCTGGCATATCTTCATGACTTCTTACTTACATGCAAAATTTCATTAGAATTGGATCAACAATACTCAAGTTATGGTCGAACAAATAGATGCTGAGATGTCCCAGTAGACTCAGGAACCTGGCTCCACTCAGTTAATTTTAAAAGTAGTAAGGAGTATTAATGTGAACTATCATGTACAGTAACTTACTTTAGATTTAGCTGACATCCACTTCTGATATATATTTAGTGCTTTAACACATTTCTCTTTGAATTTGTAGAATTTTGTCAATAAGTACTCGCATTCACTGCAGTAGTACCAAGAGGAAGCCATGGTTACAAGCTGAAACCAGTATTTGAGTTGTACAAAAGGTGCATTAACAAACAAAGGAAAATGACTTAAACCTTTACAAACCTAGTCTATATGTAATAGGGTAAAAAAAAAAAACAGTTGACTAGTAAGTAAACTAGGCAGAGGCCGAGAGAGTACAGAGAGGGACAAATGCCCCCTAAAATTAAATAGGGAGGCTTGCAGCCCTCTAATTTTACTATGTTGGCAAATCTATTAGCCCAAGATTAAAGGAACAGGGTGACCAAATAAGTTTGCTTCCCGCTCCCGTCGTGAAGTACTTTCGCGGTCCCTAAACCTCTGCCCTATGAAGGAACAAATGTTGACTAGCAAATACACGAGAACAGCCTTGAGCTCTAACATCCTTTATGTGACTAGCTGAACCAAATTAAGCAGAAGAAATTAAATTATACTGACAGAAAACTCGCATAATTCTTCATGAAACTCTTGCAGTGCGTTACTGGCCACTTTCACCGGTCTATCAGTACGCAGGCATACTAAACAGAGATTCATCCTTGTGAATTGCTAGAATTCAAGTCAATTAAAATAATTGTTTCTTGTATTCATAATTTTTATCAAAAATAATGCAGAAATTGCAGTGCAGACTAGACGTAATGCAAAACAAATAATACAAACATGGAAACTCCATGACATTGACTGCATGAATTGACTTGACGTATGACTTGACTGCTTTTTTTAAATTAATGGACCGTGGCAAAAAAAAGCTGCTTATTCACTGTGCCACAAAAAACACTATTTCCATTTCTCTTAAATAATAATGCACTACTTGTTCAGACCAAATACTTTTTTTAAATTTATACTTCTGGGAGGCTATTCCTGCGCGTGAGATGAGATGAGATTTTATCTTGATCACTCTCACACCTATGACGTTTCAAACGAGAGCAACAAGGACGAAAAAAGTGAGATGAAAGTCTCAAATCTCCGAATAGGGTCCCTGCGTTTAATAATACCTACACAGAATAAATAATCCTATGTCATTTCACCTTTATTTGCGCGTTAGGCCATGCTGAAGCTGGCTACATGGGTTTTTATTAGAGTTACTGAGTTATTTAATCGCTGCGGGCGTCTCGCAGGCGCTACCGCTACGCGTTGCGAGTGTAGAAATAGTAGGCAAAATATTTGATCTTTGGACTTTTTCCTGTGGCTGGGGACAGCGGGACATACAGCCTGGGGGGCTATTCCTGCGCGTGAGATGAGATATGATTTTATCTTGGTCACTCTCACACCTACGACGCTTTAAACTAGAGCAACAAGGACGAAAAAAAGTGAGATGAGAATCTCAAATCTCCGAATAGGGTCCCTGAAAGCGGGACGTATGATCCCGTTAAGTATAGACAAGGCCGGATTTAAAGAAGGGCAGGCGGGCAACAGCCCCGGGCCTCCACAAGAGAGCCCTCTCTTACAAACGTTATAGATTAAAAATTAAGAAATTTACCTAAAAAGATTTTTATTTTAATACCTACTTGTACAAATATGAGTAGTTAAAAAAAAAAATTGTTTCTTGCAATTAATAAAATTGCAATTCAATTTTGACTGTTTTTTTTTTCATTTTATTCGAGTAATATTTAGAGGCCTTCACTTTCGTGATGCCCTAGGGCCTCCTCACCTCTAAATCCGTCCCTAAGTATAGGGCATGTAGTATACGGCAAGTACTGGGCCCTCCCCACAGGCGTGTCTGTCTGTCTGTAGCATCGTAGCTCCCGAACGGATGAACCGATTTTGATTTTGTTTTTTTGTTTGGAAGGTGAAGTGTTCTTATATTTTTATTATCTTGTTATTAAAACAACTTGAACGATTAAATTTTTATTAACTTATCAGAACATTATTTACATAACACAAATTTACATTTTCCCTATCTTACTTCATAGCATTATAAAGCTCATAAATAATTCATTATAATTTAATAATAATATTAGGTCCTTACGTATGAAATTGGCGTTTTGTACGGGAGGAATAAAAAGTCGTTTTTTTTTTGTAAAATATATTTAATTAATCAAAGTATGCACCATTGTTATCTATGCACTTTTGCCATCTTATGGGTAGTTCATTGATCCCTTTACTATAAAAACCATGGGGGCGAGAATCAATAAACTCTTTGAAGGCGGTTTGGACTGCTGCATCGGAGTGGAATTTTTTTCCTTGTAAGAAGTTGTCCAAATTCCGGAAGAAATGGTAGGTAATCTGTTGGAGCAAGGTCCGGGGAGTACGGTGGATGTCGCAGACATTCCAATTGTAGATCAGCTAACTTAGTGGTTGTTTGTTATGCAGTGTGTGGTCTTGCGTTGTCGTGAAGCAGCAGTGGCCTAGAGCGATTGACCAATCTTGGTTGTTTAACAGCTAGTTCTTCCTTCATGGTTTGCAGTTGCTGACAATAGATATCTGCCGTAATCGTTTGCCCAGATTTAAGAAAGCTGTAGTGAACGACACCGGCGCTAGTCCACCAAACACTTACAAGTAAGTTTTTCTGAGTCAATTTTCGTTTAGGGCAGGATTTGGCTGGGTCTCCAGGGTTCAGCCATTGCGATGAGCGCTTTCGATTATCGTACAATATCCACTTTTCATCACAAGTAATGATTCGATTTAAAATCCCTTCATTATTGTGTCGGTTGAGCAAAGTACAACAGGCAACAGGCGACCCGTGTTTGCAAGTTCGATTCACTCAATTCATGAGGTACCCATCGTTCGAGTTTTTTTACTTTCCCGATTTGCTTCAAGTGGATTAATACAGTTTTGTCACTTACCCCGAAGCCTGCTGCTATCTCTGAAGTGCTTTGTGATGGATCCGCTTCCACAATAGCCTTTAATTCTTCGTTTTTCACTTTGATCTCCGGCCGTCCACGGGGTTGGTTCTTAAGGTCGAAATTTCCAGAACGAAAACGTTGAAACCAAAAACGTACCATGCTATCTTTAGCGACACCAGCGCCGTACACATCATTAATTCTTCGAGCTGTTTCTGCAGCACTGGTGCCACGGTAGAACTCGTACTCGTAAATATACCGATATTTCATGTTTTCCATTGCGCGGTAATAAGCGACGCCAAAGAAAAAATAATGAAGAAAATAACAAATGAATGACTGTATTCCAAAGAAAAAAAAACCAGCTAAATGAATTTATTAATTTTAATTTCGAATTCTTAACCAAAGAGGAGATATTTCAGATCAAATTGATCAGTACGACAAAACGCCAATTTCATACGTAAGGACCTAATACAATCACCAAAAGTAAAACAATCACAGCAACCATTGACCTTGTCACCAAAATAAAACATTGATAAGAAGAACTTAGTTTTAGGCATCTTTATTGATTTGAGAAAAGCGTTTGACACTGTCAGCCACAATCTACTTTTAAACAAATTCAAGACTATCGGTATTACTGGCAAAGCATTGCAGATATTTGAATCTTACCTCACAAATATATTGCAATTGGTAAAATTTGATAGTGACACTCAAAGCAATCCATTACCTATATCATTTGGAGTACCACAAGGCTCGATCATGGGCCCCGAGATGTTTGTAGACTATATAAATAATATACACTTATGTCTAAATGGTGATATAACACTCTGTGCAGATAACACATGCTTATTTTATTTTGGTACATCCATAGACGTTTTAGTTGCACAAGCTCAACATGATTTAGACTCTTTGTATGATTGGTTCCAGTACAATTTATTAAACATAAATATTTCCAAAACCTGTTATGTCATACTTATAGCTAAAAACTCCACACTCACCTTTGACTATCAATAATGTACCTCTCCAACAAAAAACTAATGAGAAATACCTTGGTTTGTACTTGGACTCTCAATTGACTTGGAACATCCATATCGAACCGATACAAGGAAAACTAACAGCAGTACGCGGTGCACTCCGTAATATTGTTCAATGCATTCCACGTTTACATTTATTCCACAATTACATACATACATATCGCCACGCCTTTCCCCCGAAGGGGGCTGGCAGAGGTGTAATACAACACCCAGACTTCGCCAGACGATATTCAATCCCAAGTGTGACAGGGGGCGAGCCTGTCGCCATACACCGGGCTCCAGTCATGTAGCAGATAACACACAATACGCACATATGTTATTTTATTCTTAGATTTAGATTAGCTCATTAAAGTTAAGACCGTCACCGACCGTTTGTCATATTTCTTTCTATCCTGTCCATCCAAAGGTTGCCTGGAAGAAATCGCTTTAGGCGATAAGGCCGCCCCTATACTGCCGAATGATATTTTATTTTTAATATTCTATTTGTGTTTGTTTTACTTTGTATTTTTGGTGTGCAATAAAGATGTATTGTATTGTAAGTAATTAGTTCATTCTTCGTTCATTCGCTGTCACCACGGTCGCTGTCAGTTTCTCCGTCAGCGGCCATTATTTTTCTTCTCTTATTTTTCCCCCCCGAGTCAGTGACCCCCTCCCGAGCACCCCCCCTCTTGGCACGTCGTATGTTGAAATGGACCCCCCGCACGTGTTCATTCAGATTGCAACGCATTACGAATCCCTTACCGCAGATGTCGCACTTGTGGTTTTTTTCGCCGGTGTGAGTCTGAAAGAAAAAAAACATATTAGTTGAAGTGTTTTGTGCAATTTCCGTTTAATCATTCTACTGGCTCTTGAGCTGTAGACCTCGCGGCCGACGTCTATCTTCCTATTCGGGTCGGGAAAAAGAATCATATCTATGTTCGCAATTTTGAAAACCTTTACAAAAAAATCTTTACAATTATTGAACCTTTGGCAATGGGTTAGGTTTTGCCAATAAAAACACACGGAGGGTTTGTTGGACACAGCGTTGTACTTTCACATACCAATACACGTTAATTTAGTATTAATTACAATTATTTACACTTTTGTGTGAACGTTACATTGATTGCTGAGACGGTCGTGAAACAAGTGTGGGCGGAAGTCTGCTTCGCCCCAAGCGCCCACAGATGGCGCTTGGCGCGGCAAAATTCACCTTTCCGGTTTCACTTCTGACATTGACATAATAACTATATAGTTGTGGTGCGTTTAGACGTCACAAACCTTACTGACAAAATTTTAAGGAAATCGGTTAAGTAATGCGACCTGTAGATGAAGACAGAGATCCGGAAAAAATTCGGACATACGAAAGCATTTTTGTCGAAGCTAGAGCATAGACACTTCGCTCGCTAAACCTCGGTCAGTCGAAAATCGATTATCTGTCCAGAGGCGGGAAGTCCGGCGACCTAACTAACTTCGACCTAGGCGACCTAGACTAACTTCGCATTGGCTTAAGGTATTCTATAGCCATTTCGTCTAGAAGAAGAAGACGAGCGAAGAGAGCGAGTAATGATACTGACGAGCCTCTAAACTTACCTACAGAGTGACAAAGTGCAATTTCAATTTTTTTTTTACGACTTTTGCACTTCTGTAATCATTCCTAAGTAACTAAGAATTTCCCTTGTAAAATGAATGTTTGTGCTGTTAAATGAATCCATAAGGATTCATTTAACAGCTAATGATGTAGACAACCTCTGTATGTAATGGAATTTATAATTTGCTTTGTCTACCTATTGAATAAATCAGTCAAAAGTGACCCCTTAAAAATGCGGATATTTTGCATACCTCTATTTTAGCTTGAGAACGTTTCTTAAAAAAACCAAGAACATAGGGGCGGAGATATTGTTAATTTAATTGTACATGCTAAATTTCATCATAATCTGACAAACGGTTTACAAGAAATTTGAGTAGCGCGTTTGTATGGAAATTTCAGAGCGTCGCGGCCCTCTTAACAGATGACGTTTAGAATTCAAGTACACTTATTTCAACATACTACACACTACTTACTGTAACTACTTATTGTAACAAAGCGTGTCTATTAAAATGTTCAGTTTCAGTTTGTTGAGTTAGTTTAAGTTTTTCAGTTTAGATATAACTACAATTGCCAATATACTCGTATGTACACTTATGCACGTAAAAAAATATGAATAAACAATCAAATCGTGCGGACGTCCGTCCGGCGGACTCTGAGGTGCTGGTCAGACAGAAATGACAGGACAAGGACGAGGATACGGACGGAGCGGAAACATGGCTCCTTCATACAACACGAGAAGCGTCGCGGCCGCGCCCCGTTTTCTCTGTATGTGCTGCGTTGCGTCTCTTCCATACATTTGTATGAAAGTACATTGAAGGGACGCTGCATCTGCGTTCCGTCCGAGTCTCGTCCTTGCTTTTCGTCCTTTCTGTCTAGGTTGCCACTTGCCACCAACTCATCGCTGCTTGAGAGTTAGCGTCGCGAGTACTGTACCTGACTGTACAGTAACTATCTTACTGCGCTGTAAGCAACCTACATATACGATACAAGATACCTTACTGCACAGTAAGTATCTTATTGTACAGTAAGAATCTTACTGTACAATAAATAAAGAAAGGCAAGGTCAAGAGTACCCGTAACCGAGGAGCGTGTATGAAAAGACTCATGGAAGTGGAAGAAGCGAAATATGTACCAGGATCGTAGCAAGTGGACAGAAGTGGTCTCTGCCTACCGCTATGGGAAAGAGGCGTGATTATTTGTATGTTATATGATGTTAGCCTAGTAGTTACAAGGCCTGCCTCTCAAGCCAGAGGGAGCAGATTCAAACCCAGCCGACGGCACGCACCAATTTGTTAATTGCGTGAATAAATGTGCGTATTGTGTGTCATCTGCTACATGACTGGAGCCCGGTGTACGGCGACAGGCTCGCTCCTGACACATTTGGGACTAAATATCGTCCGGCGAAATGTGGGTGTTGTAGTACATATCTGCCAGTCCCCCTGGAAATAGGTTGGCCTTCTAGACCAGTAGAAGCTTTTAAAAATAATAAAAAGTGAAAATAAATAGTAGGATGAAACCAAAAGGAAAAGAATATAAAAATGAAAGGAAAAATAATTTACGGGCGATCTGAGGTCGGGAAGGGGAAAGAGGGGAGGGTTTCATAACATAGCATATCGTCACGCCTTTCTCCCGAGGGGGCTGGCAGAGGTGTAATGCAACACCCACACTTCGCCGGACGACATTCAGTCCCAAATGTGACAGGGGGCGAACCTGTCGCCATACACCGGGCTCCAGTCATGTAGCAGGTTTAAAGGTAAAAAACGGTTTATCAAAAGTTATCGACCCTGGTCTATTCGTTCAACTTAGAACTACAACTCACCATCATATGCGAGTAGAGGTTAGCCTTCGTCTTGAACTTCTTCCCGCAGTAGGTGCAAGGCACGGCGGCGGGGAAGTGCCTGGCGCGGTGTTCCTTCATGGCCTGTGCGTTGCGGAAGCGCTTCGGACACACGTCGCACGCGTACGGACGATCGCCCGTGTGGATGTTCATGTGATCCCGAAGACTTAGCATGCACTGAGAACATTGACATAAATAGGTATTTGTAGGGCAAAAAAAATGCATACGTGCAATTTACGGTATGAAATGGGATGAATCATGTAGGCCAACCTTTAAAGCTAATAATCTCCTGACAGTCCCTAGCTTATACATTTTTGAGATGGCAAAATTTGTCATGAACAACCCCCACATTATTTGAACTCTATGACAACATTAACAAGAGGTCCGCCCCTCGAGTTCGCCTCAAACTACCTCAACCACGGCTCGAGCTGTATCGGATTTCTTTTTAATTCTCTTCGGAAGAGCTAATGAACATCCCGTATAGACGATTCTGTTCACAGCTGAAGAAGTGGTTAGTGAAGGAGTGTTTCTATGAAACCGATGAATTTTTAAATAAAACGACTAGTCGCTTACATTTTTATAATTGGGCTTGCAAATGACTTAACTATAATGACATTAATATTGGAATGATTTAATATTGTTTGAAAACTACTAGACTCATAATATTGTAAAAATTTTGCACGACTAGTGTCGTTAATGGCTGAACATTAATTTTAATTCTTTTAACCTTATTTAACCCATTGACATGCAAATAAAATGATTTGATTTGATTTGAATAAATATCCATTATTTATTTTATAACATTGTGGTTATATCTATCTTTTAAAGAAATAGTCCAGAGTTCAAAATTTAAATCACTTTTTTATTCGTCTACAAATTACAACGCACTTATTTACCTATATTGTTTACTGAAATTAGGCAAGGCCAAATACGAAGGTCATTACACCAGAAATCAAGGAAGATAGTTAATAACCACATTGGTGACCCCGACGTGATAAATTATTAGCGACGTTATAAAGCTTTGTGTTCAAGGAAGAGGTCAAACGCCGAATCCAACTCGGCTGGGCAGCGTTCGGAAAATTGCATAGCATCTTCCCGTCCGACATACCTCAGTGCCTCAAGTCGAAAGTGTTCGACCAGTGTGTGATGACTTATTTGGTTTTTTTTTATGTAGAATAGGTCCGCGTTTGACCATCAACTCGCCTGATGTTAAGCGACGATGTGGTCTAAGATGGAGCACGACGACCTATAAGGTACTTATTCACTCTAGCCTTGAAGTTTTGTAGAGTGAAGAAGTGCAAAGACGGCAGTTGAGTGAGGCGCTACAAGTGCGCTACTGCTCAGACCCGTCTTCGGAACGGTTACACCGGACTACATCCCGAAACACGACTAGGTCATTTCACGGCATGGCTTGGTCCGGTGGGTGGTAACTAGCCACGGCCGAAGCCTCCCACCAGAGTTTGCTACCCGGTTAGCACTACCCGGGGACCACGTGTAGGGAATCAGAATAGAGTACACTCCTACGGACGTGGGTAGCTCAGCCCCCACTGAAACGTACTGAAACGTGGTCTCTTACTATGGGCCTTATTAATGAGCTTCAAGTAACCCAACAAGCTATGGAGAGGGCTATGCTCGGAGTCTCTCTGCGGGATCGAATCAGGAATGAGGAGATCCGTTCCGAAGGAGATCCGAAGTTTCCGACATAGCCCAGCGGATTGGCAAGTTGAAATGGCAGTGGGCAGGGCACATAGCACGAAGGACTGATGACCGATGGGGTCGAAAGGTTCTCGAATGGAGACCATGCACGTACCGGCAAGCGCAGCGGAGGACGACACCCACAAGGTGGACGGATGACCTTGTCAAGACCGCAGGAGCGCGCTGGATGCAGGCCGCTACCAACCGGTGGTATTGGAGATCTATGGGGAGGCCTATGTCCAGTAGTGGACGTCTTATGGCTGATGGATGGATGATGAAAGTTTGTGAGTGTGTGTGTAAGTGTATATGTTTGTTAGTTCTTCGTGCTCAAAGGCTGGAGCAATTTAAATGAAATTTGGTATGGAGGTAGCTCACACCCTGGAATAGTCGATGTATCCAGATCTGGTCAGCCGTTGTGGCGTGAAAGAGTAACAAACATCCATCCATCCATTCTTAAAAACCTTCGCGTTTATAATATTAGTAGGAAGGATTAATGTATGTGTTTAAAAATATATGTATGTATGTATACCAGTTTCTGGCGGCCATAGTACAAGCTTTGCTTAGTTTGGGTCAGACGACCGTGTGTGCAAGTGTCCAGTTTTTTTTTTTAATTTTTTTTTTGTTTTTTTTTTATTAAGTATATATTTATGTTTCTTACAGCAAATCCCGTTCCGCAGATGTCGCACAGGTGCGTTTTCTTGTCAGCGTACAGACCGTCTATATCTTCATTGGGATGTTCTCTCTTGAAGTGCAGTTGTAACCAGCCGAAGCTGACCCCGACTTTGCTGCACTGGAAAAGAACAACTGACAAAATTAATTCCCTAGAAAAAGAAATCAAATTTTCTCACATATCGGAATCGGGAGTATCATCCCTACTTAGTCGATGTACCTACTCGTACTAAGCGGTTCGCCTCCCCCTTCTTAAATAAAAAAAAAATAAAAAATATATACCTTAATACGAACGGCTAGGGACTGGAATCGCTTGCCACCATCTGTTTTCCTAGGTACGAGTATCTTCAAGGCCAGAGTGAATAAGTACCTACTAGGTCTTCGTGCTTCATCTTAGGCCAAAATGTCGCTTCACATCAGGCGAGTTGGTGGTCAAATATTCCTATTCTTTATAAAAATATCTATGATATGACGGCGCGTGATATCATTGGATAAAGAAAATCAGTTTATTTTGAGAGTTGTTAATCGATGGTATTATTGTTCTGTTAATTTTGACGATTAATCGATTTGTTTATGGTCATTTAGAGCGGTTAACACCGAATGGTATTGCGTTTGGGATTTCGGGCGAACGTCATGTCTGTCAGTGAGTGGTTGACAGGACTGGGCTGAAAGCGGTCGCACGCAATGGTCATTCGTAAACCCATTACTCTAAATCGCCAATTATCTTTGTCATCATTCATTAACTAAGTAGTCTAAGTGACTGTATAATTAAAATAGTGAAAAGCCTACATTGCTGTCCCCTTATTTCAACGTTCCTGAAGTTTGACGCCGACCATAGATGCCCGTGATAGCGAGTTCACGGATCAGAAATCAGATACAACACCTCGGCCTACTAGATTTTCCCCGTCATCAAAAGTGGAAGGTCACAGCGCGGCGGCCTTTCCTATGTTTCTCCGACATCAGTGGGATCAGATGCGACGGCGTGGCTCCTTCCCTACATTACTCATATATACATATGTATCGTCGTCACGCCTTTCTCCCGAGGAGGCTGGCAGAGGTGTAATACAACACCTACAACCGAGTCTCCCTACAAAATCACTAGCCATCGATCAATTTTGTATGCAGACTATAGCCGAAATTCTAAAACTACGCTCAGTCATGAATCTCGATTTAAGATTCATGACTGAGCGTAGTTTTAGAAACTAATAACAATAAAAACATCTTTTCATTCCATCTTAGACCACATCGTCGCTTAACAACAGGCGAGTTGATGGTCAAACGCGGACCTATTCTACATAAAAAAAAACCAAATAAGTCATCACTGGTAACACAAACTATTAACCTCTTTTTAAACGCCTTTCACGTCACGCCTTTCACCGCAAGGGGCTGGCAGAGGTGTAATACAAGACCCATACTTCGCCGGACGATCTTCATCCCGCTCTTGAGAAGCTTTTGGTGAGAGCCTATAACCCTGTTGTAGGCAAAGCTTATAATTTAAGTACAATACTCACAACTCGACATATATGTTCAGGCGTACGGCGAATACGTTTGCGCGATTTTGGCCTAGAAAATAAACAATGTAATTTAGATTTCGGAAGTTCGTTCGGAAAAGTTCCTATATTAATATGTAATATGTTATACAGAATGTCCGGCGACCTAACTGACTTCGACCTAGGCGACCTAGACTAACTTCGCATTGGCTTAAGGTATTCTATAGCCATTTCGTCTAGAAGAAGAAGACGAGCGAAGAGAGCGAGTAATGATACTGACGAGCCTCTAAAGTTACCTACAGAGTGACAAAGTACAATTACAATTTTTTTTATGACTTTTGCACTTCTGTAATCATTCTTAAGTAACTGAGAATTTCACTCGTGTTATGGATTCATTTAACAGCTAATGATGTAGACAACCTCCCTATGTAATGGAATTTATGATTTGCTTGCCTATCTATTGATGCCACAAAGGTCTCTCTAGCTCTTTATATTTAAGAGTCCCGCGACGCTCTGAAATTTCCATACAAACGCGCTTCTCAAATTTCTTAAAAACCATTTGTCAGATTATGATGAAATTTAGCATGTACAATTAAATTAACAATGTCTCCGCCCCTATGTTCTTGTTTCATTTTTAAAACGTTCTCAAGCGAAAATAGAGCTATGAAAAATATTTGCATTTTTAAGGGGTCACTTTTGACTGATATTCAATAGGTAGACAAAGCAAATCAAAAATTCCATTACATAGGGAGGTTGTCTACATCATTAGCTGTTAAATGAATCCATAACACGAGTGAAATTCTCAGTTACTTAAGAATGATTACAGAAGTGCAAAAGTCATTAAAAAAATTGTAATTGTACTTTGTCACTCTGTAGGTAACTTTAGAGGCTCGTCAGTATCATTACTCGCTCTCTTCGCTCGTCTTCTTCTTCTAGACGAAATGGCTATAGAATACCTTTATCCAATGCGAAGTTAGTCTAAAGTGGTCGCCGGACTCTTAAGCATTACTACACCCAAAAACAACACCTTGTATACTATCATCGTGGGCAGAAAATTTGATTAAAAAATTAAGCAGTCGGCAGGCGATATTATAGCTTCTAGAGTTTGAAATCGAAATCGCTCGAGGAACAGTTCATTTTTAAAAATATATACTAAAAAAAACGTACACTTTAGATTCAGGTGATCCATCGCTGTTGACGCCTTGAATCCGACTCTGTCGCTTCGGCACGTGTACGTCATTAATATGGGCGTTGTACACCTGTAATACAATCCAATAATAATTATAGGAAAATTGTATATGAGTTTGACAATTATATGACACTAGCTGCGCCCCGCGGTTTCACCTGCGGTTAAAAAGTATCCTATGTGCTATTCTAGACTATAATCTATCTCTGTGCCGAATTTCATCCAGATCTGTTCAGCCGTTCTGGCGTGAAAGAGTAACAAACACCCATCCATCCATACATACAAACTTTCGCGTTTATAATATTAGTAGGATAGTAGGATGACATTTATGACTTGTGTATGTTTATGACTGGGTAGTTTATTTGTATAAAATAATAAAATTCGGGACAATTTCCACACACGGTCGCCTGACCCCAAACTAAGCAAAGCTTGTACTATGGCTGCCAGAGACTTATATACGTACATATATATTTTTAAATACATACTTAAATAGATAATTAACACCCAGACAGAACAAACACAAATGTTCACCACATAAATGTTTGCCCTAGGTGGGAATCGAACCCACGCCCCTGCCTGCTCAGAAGGCAGGTTTACTACCAACTTAGCCACAGAGGCAGTCAATTTTTGCAATTATAATTATTATTTTTTATTTTTTTCTTTAGCACACACCACCGTCCACGCTTAATTGTAATGTTTTTATTCCACCCAAAGGTTGTCTGGAAGAGATCGCTTTTAAGCGATAAGACTGCCCATGCGCCTATATTTTTGAGTGTTTGTTTAGATTTATGTTGACCGGAAAAAAACGGCCCGGAATGGGGAAAAGTAAAAAGCTAGTCTATAAAAACATAGCGTGCCATATCGAACGTGAAAAATCGGACTGCCGGACAGTAAAATTACTTGTAGTGCACAAACAGCTTAAGAGTATTGTATTCAATTTAATTGTTTGTTCTATGTCTGGGTGTTAATATGTATTTAAAAATATCTAAGTATGTATATCAGTCTCTGGCAGCCATTGTACAAGCTTTGCTTAGTTTGGGGTCAGGCGACCGTGTGTGGAAGTGTTCCGAATTTATTATTATTTATTATAATTAATTATTTTTAAAGATTGACATTGTAACATTACATGATAGTTTATGACCTTTGAAATTTAACTATCCACTGACTATTTCCTGATTTTTGCACGCTCCTTACGGGTTGAATATAGTGACTCTTATTTATCACCAACTATCCTGTATGTACCTATATTTCTGCAAATAAATGATTTTATTTTTGA
This sequence comes from Peribatodes rhomboidaria, assembly GCA_911728515.1. Classification (NCBI taxonomy): domain Eukaryota; kingdom Metazoa; phylum Arthropoda; class Insecta; order Lepidoptera; family Geometridae; genus Peribatodes; species Peribatodes rhomboidaria. Next base: position 1,663,788 of record OU452196.1, on the reverse strand, counting down.
ATTTGAGTTTGAAGTTTTGTTACCTCCGCCGAGGCCAGCGTGACGTCACACTCCTCACACCTTACGCCATCCGATAAGCTAGTTTCCTTCGACGCGGTGCATCTGAACGAGTTGTTCTTGTGTATGGTCAGTCCTGAAGGCGAGCCGAAACCCCGCCCGCATCCCTCACAGATATTCCTTCCCTGCCGGTGGACTCGGCCCGTGTGGTTGCGATATGCAGAGTTACTTCTAAAAACAATCTATCTTCAAAATCGACTAATATAGGTTCAAAAAATTATCTACTGTTTTTTTGTAAGGCAACTTTGTTCAGATTATTACTGTTTGTATAACCTAGCAGTAAGATAACTATAGATTATACATTAGCTTAGCTCGTGCTCAGAACCCCAAGACACAGGCCTTTGGTCTACTTTGGGGTTCACTGGCTTTGTAATATTATACATATACTCGTAATTCTATGGAAATAAATATATTATTATATTATTATTATTAACTGGGGCAAACGCGTCTGTGGGACAATTGCGTCTTTCGAGAATTACTAACAAACCCTTCACAATCAGGCAACTAGCGCCATCTAGTACAGATTATTGCAACTAAAGGTAGGAAAAATATGTAGGTGGCGCCTGATTTGTGGAGGGCTTGTCAGTAATTCTCGAAAGATGCAGTTGTCCCAGACGCATTAGCGCCTGTTGACCCTAATATAATGTAATATGCTTAATGATAATAAAATATAACGCACGTAATTTTAACGCTCCTGGGGAGGGGGAATAGAGAGAGACAGAAGAGAGACCAAAGTCAAAATATTTTTATTCAATTTAGGTATCAAAGATACACTTATGAACGTCAAAGTTTTTTAAATAGACTCGACCGCCTTGTTCGGATAAAGAGCCTCTACTTGGCGGAAGTGGAAGGCTTCAGACATCTTTATCTTCTACATAATTCTTAACCTTATAATACTCTCTTTTCATTAATGTAGTTTTTATATGTGATTTGAATTTTCCCTCAGTGAGCCCTGTTATATTTTTCGGGATTTTATTGTAAAAACGAACGCAGTTGCCTATAAATGACTTATTTGACTTAGTCAGTCTAAATCTCGGTACAGCTATCCTATCCTTTATTTCTAGTGTTATAATTGTGATAGTCACTGTTCAATTTAAATTTATCTAGATTTTTGCGAACGTACATAATATTTTCAAAGATATACAGAGAGGTAAAGTTAACATATTTATTGCTTTAAATAAATCTCTCAATGATTCGCGGGGACCCATTCCGTAGATAGCGCGGACCGCTCGCTTTTGCAAAATAAAAATGGCCTCTACTTCAGCAGCTGATCCCCACAGCAAAATGCCATATGACATTATGCTGTGGAAGTAAGCAAAGTAAACCATTCTAGCTGTAGCTATATCCGTCAGTTGTCTAATCTTACGAACCGCATAAGCAGCAGAACTAAGTCTCCCAGACAGAGCGTTAATATGCGACCCCATAAGCGAGTGAACCCCGTAAGAGAGTGGAGCGAGAGTGAATGCGAGGCACTCGAACGCATGCGCGTAGTATACTGTTACAGGCCAGCGCGAGCGAGAGCAACGAGTAGCGTCCGATGTTACAACGCAAGAGGGAGAGAGAAATAAAGATACACACAAGTTTCACTTCTTCCGCGCGGTGGGACTCCACGCACTATTTCTTGTTCAAAAGACGAATTAATCGGGAGTGTTTTTTTTTTTAATTTTACTAAATAATCAATACATCCTAACGTCGCCTAGAAGAGAGCATTCTATTCTCCGTTCCGAATTTCATTCAAATCGCTCCGTTTGAGCGTGAAAAATTAACACACAAACACTCTTATATTTAGGCTGCGTTTCCACTAAGACGGAGCTGAGCAGAGCAGATTTTGGGGGCTGAGCTACCCACGTCCGTGGGAGTGTACTCTATTCTGATTCCCTACACGTGGTCCCCGGGTAGTGCTAACCGGGTAGCTAACTCTGGTGGGAGGCTTCGGCCGTGGCTAGTTACCACCCACCGGACCAAGCCATGCCGTGAAATGACCTAGTCGTGTTTCGGGATGTAGTCCGGTGTAACCGTTCCGAAGACGGGTCTGAGCAGTAGCGCACTTGTAGCGCCTCACTCAACTGCCGTCTTTGTACTTCTTCACTCTACAAAACTTCAAGGCTAGAGTGAACAAGTACCTTATAGGTCGTCGTGCTCCATCTTAGACCACAACGTCGCTTAACATCAGGCGAGTTGGTGGTCAAACGCCGACCTATTCTACATAAAAAAAAAGAAAAGAAAGCTCGAATTGTATGGAACAGCTGTTATTTTTTTCTCGATTTCAGAGTTGACTCATATAGTAAAAGTTATTCGTACAATGACCCCCTTTCCTGATAACTCTGTATAAGTGTGGTAATTACTTACTTGTATGTAATGTTGCATTGTTCACAATGATACTGCTTGCCCCTGTGTTGCTCGAAATGATTCTTCATTGACGTTCTGCAATACCGACAGAAATCATTTTGTCAAACGTTTTAAGAATAATAACCCTGATTTTTATTTAAAAGCTCTAGTTTAAGAGTCCGGCGACCACTTTAGACCAACTTCGCATTGGCTTAAGATTTTCTATAGCCATTTCGTCTAGAAGAAGAAGACGAGCGAAGAGAGTGAGTAAAGATACTGACGAGCCTCTAAAGTTACCTACAGAGTGACAAAGTGCAATTTCAATTTTTTTTATGACATTGCACTTCTCTAATCATTCTTAAATAACTAAGAATGTCCCTTGTATTATGGATTCATTTAAAAGCTAATGATGTAGACAACCTCCCTATGTAATGGATTTTTTTAATTGCTTTGTCTATCTATTGAATAAATGAGTCAAAAATGCGCCTTACAAATGCGGAATTTTTTCATAGCTCTATTTTAGCTTGAGAATATTTAAAAAAAAACCTAGAACATAGGGGCGGAGACATTGTTAATTTCATTGTAAATGCTAAATTTCATCATAATCTGACAAATGGTTTTCAAGAAATTTGAGAAGCGCGTTTGTATGGAAATTTCAGAGCGTCGCGGTCCTCTTAACAACGAACCCCCATCTACCTGTATTCCCCTTAAATAATAATCCTACTAATATTATAAACGCGAAAGTTTGTATGTATTAATGGATAGATGTTTCTTACTCTTTGACGCCAGAACAGATCTGATCTGATCTGAAATTTGGCACAGAGATAGATTATAGTCTAGAATAGCACATAGGATACTTTTTAACCGCGGGTGAAACCGCGGGGCGCAGCTAGTGATTTATACCTGCGATGAGTGACGAGAGGACACAGTTTACATTTGAACACGACAACGTGGGTGCCCATGTGCTTGCTGCTTTTAGAATTCCACGTCTTGCAAATAGGGCAGAGGACGCTGCCTGGGGTTTCCTGCAACATTACAATAGTACATTGGTTCACAAGGGGACAAAATCTTATATCTTTAAATGAGCAATTCTTGTATATATATATATATATATAATTGGAATCTCTGAATCGGCTCCAACGATTTTCGTACAATTTAGTATATAGGCGGTTTCGGGGGCGATAAATCGATCTAGCTAGGAATCATTTTTAGAAAATGTCATTTTATTCGTGTTTTATCGATAATCAACTTAAACATAAACTTGGAAGAAAAATAACAAAAAGGAGGCGTTTGAGTAGTCTCAACTGAAGAATATGACTCTTCCTGACATCTATTGGCGAATAATAATACTATTTTTTGTGAGCAACTAATTGCTTTAACGACACAACAGCAGATGGCGTTGTTAAGTAACACGAAGTCAATGAGTGTTTGCTTTGAGGTTGGACTAAAATCAATTGTTTATTTTCCAAAAAAAACAATTAAAAAAAAAAATACTGAGCAAAGCTCGGTCATCCAGGTACTGACCCATTATACATGGTTATATGTAACTTACAAAAACCTCATAAGGGTTCATTGTACTCATCAATATGAACAACTTTTACTATGGGCCGAACTCTGTTATTGCGAAAAAAAAGTCAGCTGTTCCATACATTTTGTCTCAGGCCAAAGAACTGTTTGTATGGAACAGCTGTTTTTTTTTCGTGATTTCAGGATTGGCTTCATAGTAAAAGTTGTTCATATTGATGAGTAAAATGAACCGTTAAGAGGTTTTTGGTGAGTTACCCATAACCCTGTATTTGAGGTAGTTTTACTCCCGAGCTTTAGGAAGGGAGTAAATAGAAACCGAGTTATACTATACGTTTCTGGACACTGGACATTGTTGGACTAGACGTAGTGCGACATGGCGTTTTAGCAAACTAGACGTTCTAGGACACCGGACGTTGTCAGCTTCAACGGGTTTTTAGCCCCGTGTGTTACTCTACTTTTCACTTCCATTGCGAGAAAATAAAATAATCAAATCCAATGTAAAAAATACATTATAGTCATTCAATTTGTAATTCGAAAAAAACTCTTAAGACTTCACGCCATTTCCCTTAAATAATAAATTATTAAAATACCAGTTAACAAAAGTCACGGTCCCCGGAGTCCGTTGAGTGTTATTATTTGAATACTTTTTTTTAAATTTTTTATTATTTGTTCTTATAGCGGCAACAGAAACACATCATCTGCGAAAGTTTCAACTGTCTAACTGTCACGGTTCATGACATACAGCCTGGTGACAGACGGACAGATGGACGGACAGCGGAGTCTTAGTGATAGGGTCCCTTTTTACCCTTTGGGTACGGACCCTAAAAAAAAAACAATAAAAAAATAAGTATTTTATGTCAATGGTAAGTAGGCAGAAACAAACAATGATAAATTAGTTGATTGAATCAGGCGTTACTTTGCGGAAGTTCATCTTCAAAATTGTTACTTGAACTAATATCTAGTGTAATTCCGCTTTAACGATGTTAACTAGTGTAATTCCGCGTTAAAGCGGATTTGCACTAGATATTGGTTCAAGTAACAATTTTGAATGATAAATTAAACATTAGGGAGGCCTTCATCCTGCAATGGACGTCTTCTGGCTGAAATGATGGTGCTAAGAAACATATTTTGTTCAAAAACTTACACTATGCCACTTGTTCATGTGATACTCCAAAAATTTCAAGCTTTTCACCACTTGGTAGCAGATCTCGCATTTGTGTTCAGCCTTTACATAATGATCATATGTCTTCCTTCTCTCAAACTCCTGCAATTTCAACTCGAGGGTCGTCAAATACTCTACTTCAAATACTGATTGATAAACCTTATCATTCTCTGTGTATTTTTCAAGATACGCCTTCTTTTTTCTAGTAATTTTCTTAACTAGAGGCTTTTTTGATAAGATTTTTGTAATTGTTTCGTTTTTCTTTGCTGCAATTTTCTTACTGTGAGACTTTTTGGATCTTAGCGAAGATTCTATTAGTTTTTCTTTTATTTTTGCTGTTTTCTTTTTGGTTGTCGGCTGTTCTGGCTTAATACATTTTTTTGTTTTATCGCTGAGTTCATACAAAGATTTTGTGTCACTTATACCTGTGCTATCTTCATTTTCTGACGTAATTGAACCAGAGAGTTGATCTAGAACTTCAGTTTTAGGTTTAGTGCTGTTTAAATCCGTACTCTCTTCGTTTTCCGACGTCACTGCATCAGAGAATTCTTCTAGAAGTTCGTCAATATTTTCGAATAACAATTGCTTTTCTGATTTAACACTTTCAGTTATATTCTCATTTTTTAGTGCATTCGTTAGTTTGTTAATGCTATCGCTGTCGTAGCTGTCTTCATATTCTATCTTTACTTCCTTAGCGTAAGTGTCATTTGTTAGGTCCTAAAAAGATTAATAGAAATAGTGATATTGCTTTGTGATTTTCTAAATTCTAAATTTTTCACTTGTTTGTAAAAGACAAAACACTTTATTACTTAAGTATTTAATTCGAGCCTATACAACGTTTATTACACATTTTAGGGGGTAAATGGCTTCACGAAAGAACTTACTTTTTTATATAGAACTAGTTACGCCCTGCGGTTTCAGCCGTGGTCAAGAACTGTTGCAAAATTTGATGATGATTGGTTCAGTAGTTAAGAGGTGAAAGCGTACGACACTCACTTTCGAAAATATAATACTAGCAGGCCATAAAAGCTACCTTCCAACGAAACATCATCAAAATCCATCCATCTGTTTGAAGAAGAAATAGACAAACACAGAAGCATCAAACAAACTTACACACACACACACACATCAACTTTTGTCTTTATAATATAAAAGTAGGAAGTAGGATTTAATTATAATAAATAATAAATTCGGGACACTTCCACACACGGTCGCCTGACCCCAAACTAAGCAAAGCTTGTACTATGGCTGCCAGGGACTGATATACATACTTAAATATTTTTAAATACATACTTAAATACATATTAACACCCAGACATAGAACAAACACAAATGTTCATCACATAAATGTTTGCCCTAGGTGGGAATCGAACCCACGCCCCCAAGCTCTGAAGGCTCTGAAGATTGAGCTCCGAATATATCAATTGAGCGGCGCATAGTTAGCGCGCGAGCGCGCAAAGAAAGCGCGCGAACAGCCGCCGCTCGAGAGTATGTTGATTCGTGATCAAGAGCTAGCTCACGAGCTGCGCTTACGTCCGTCTCCACCATCTGCGCTGCTCAAACTGAGCGCCCTTTGAGCAGTGCCATAAAACAAGTGGCTCGGGGCTGAGCCGTTCGAAACGAGCTGCACGACTTGAGCCGAACGGTATCGAAATGCGAGCTGAGCAGCTCACTTCCCTTGCATGTCGATACCCAGCTTTAGCTTTCTAGATTCGTCACTGTATCCAAGCATTTCGAAGTCATAACATACATACTCGTAACATATCCCCCGTCATACGTCCCCCGAGGGGCAGAGCTGGCAGAGGTGTAATACAACACCCACACTTCGCCGGACGATATTCAGTCCCAAATGTGACAGGGGGCGAGCCTGTCGCCATACACCGGGCTCCAGTCATGTAGCAGGTGACATACAACACACACAATGAACAAATTGGTGCGTGCCATCGGCTGGGTTCGAACCCGCTCCCTCTGGCTTGAGAGACAGGCCTTCTCCAACTAGGCTGTCATGCTGACTTCGCTTTTCGAAGTCAGCATGATACTTACCTCTTCAATAATCAAATCAGTCTGTGATTCTTCTGATTGAAAGGTGTAGTTGCCGATGTTTTCAGTATCAGATCTTGGATCCCATTTACCGAGGGGTGACGGCGAGAGCAGTGTGTAGAGATCGTTTTGATGTTTTTTCTGGAGACCAGACACATTTTCCATTTTTTAAATCAAATATTAGAAATCAGAACTTATTGATAAATATATTCTTTGTTTACTAGCTGCAGCCAATGGTTAATCTACATGCATATCAGCACACCTTTCTCCTCGAAGGGGCTAGCAGAGGCGTAATACAACACTTAGCCGGACAATATTCAGTCAAAAGTCAGAGCCTGTCGCCATACACCGGGCTCCAGTCATGTAGCAGAAGACGTACAATACATACATATGTTCACACAATGAACAAATTATTGCATGCCATCGGCTGTGATCCAACTTGCTCCCTCTGGCTTGAGAGGCGGGCCTTCTCTAACTAGGCTATCATCGCTTCGCCATTGTTAATTTAGCTAGGGTACAAGCTGTCTCCATACCAACTTTCATATACTTAAATCCGTTTTTCTATTTGAGTGTTTTGAAGCAGAAAACAAACATGGATTTCCGCATTTGTAGCTTAAACTAGGATAGGATTACAGTATACCCAGGAACTAGTTGATTAAATCAGGAGTTACTTTGCGGAAGTTCATCTTCAAAATTGTTACTTGAACTACTATCTAGTGTGATTCCGCTTTAACGTTGCATTAAGTACATCAAGGAATATGAATTATCTATTCTATTCTTAATTTAGAAAATTTTGTAAAATTAATTTAATGATATTTACTAGAAAACTTCATACAAATTGATATTTGAATCTAATTTAAACATTTTACAATTTGATATTTCAACTAACAAATTTAACAGACCTAATTTAATGAAATCTACTAAAAAACTTTGTACAATTTGAGCGTGTGGTCGTGGTTCTCAGCCACACACTCGGTATTGTATAGTATAAACAAATTATACAGCAAGTAACTTACATCAGCATTGGCCGACATCCACTTCTGGTAAATCTTTAGTGCTTCAACACATTTTTGTTTGAATTTGTAGAATTTTTTCAATAAGTACTCGCATTCACTGCAGTAGTAGCAAGAGGAAGCCATGGTCATGGTCTGGAATATAAGTATTATTGTTAAGAAAGAGGTTTCTAGTTTAAAAAAAAGCTAAAAACAGTCATACAAACTATCTGGGCTACGGAAAAATTACTAGGACAAAACCTCAGACCAAATAAACAATAGCTTCACAAACAACGAAGTGAGACTGGTTTTTTAACATGTGTGCATGGGCTAGTGCCACCATGATAATTCTTAAACCAAGATTACAAAATAAACATTACTAATTTGAATAATGTCATTAATTATCCATGCTAATATTATATGATCGAAAGTAACTCTGTCTGTCTGTTTGTAGGCTTTTCACAGCTAAACGGCTGAAGGGATCTTGAAGAAATTTGGTAATTAGTTACCTACAGTATATGACAAATAAGATTTTTGGATACTATTTTCCGAAAAAACGCGAACGATGTGACGGATACCATTGTAATATTTATAGTGTTCTGGTTAACTATTTCAATGTTAGGTGCCGGTAATAAGTTATGGAAACAAGGAAAGAAAAGTGTCAAGGCATGATTTCGTTGTATGTGTGTACGAAATTATGTATGTAAACGGCAAGGCATAGTTATAACCGCCTGCACATCGCTGTTTGAAGAGAGAGCTCCCATCTTTCCGGTTTATTTGGTCCGAAGTCAAAACCTAATTTCAATCTTTGTCATTGACTGGAAAGCTAAAGATAAAGCTATATTAACTGGCCAGGATACATGGCATTCTCTAGCTTCAAAACACAAGAGGCATCGTGGGTTCCTACGCTCGAGGAATAAATAAACAATAGAACTTTTAAAACTTACAGAAAAATCACATAGTTCTTCATGAAACTCTTGTAGTATTTTACTAGCTACTTTCAGCAGTCTGTCTGTTCGCAAGCATATTAAACAGAGGCTCATTCTTCCAAAGTAGTATTGTAAAAAATATTAATAAAAATTGTAGAAATAAACAAAATACAAATATCACAGTGCACAATGCAAATTGTGTGACATGACATGACATTGACGTATTTTTAACATTTGACGTAAAGCCGTATTGTTTTTTTTTGTTTTTGGCCTGGTTCCTTAGGCATTTTGACCATGTTTTTATTTTGTATCACGGGCCACGGCACATGTGATGAATAATGACGATGAATCCTATTCCAGTAAAGTAGTAGATACTTTGCTGAAGCTTCGAGTGGAGTTTTGTTGAGAACACGAAAAGTTGCGTTTCGCAATATTTGTGTCATTTGCCCACACTCGTGCCCTATAATAATCAATAAGTTCACTTTAACACTCGAAGAATCACAAGATATGATTTTTTTTAAATTACAACCTCACAAGTAGTACTTATGACCTATTAGGACCTTATCATAGTAGGAAGTAGAAAAGTTGTATAAGTTCACTGAACAGAAGCTTACTATGAATGATACCCATGGCGGTCAAAATTCGGCCTGCGGCAGCATGTATTATAAAATTTATTGTTGGTATTAACAACTCATCCATGATGTTGAACAGAAAAGTTTTCCGACCAATGTTCTAAGGGAAATTCAAATAATTTGAGTCAAATAGGTACTGATAATGAAAATGCATACGTTGGCTGAATCTTCTTTTATTCTTCTTTGACACATACCAATAAATTAGTTAATTAATTTATTTATATTAGATATTTTAATGATCAAATATTTACAGGAGATTTGTAATATTTGTCAAATATTACAGAGTTTAAAATATATTCTCATAAATCGTAGAGCAGCAGCGCATGACCCTTGAAAACAGAACTGTCACATGTTCACTAATTCCCAAATAATCAATCGCTGTCACCAAGGTCTAGCATTTCGGGAGCAAACACGTAATGACGTCACTCGTCATCGTCACCTGTCTCGTTCGAACTATTTGTAAATGACTTATTTCGGTCTTGCTTATGCATCGATTGACGTCACTGCGTGTTGCCCACCTGACCGGAATGCTACACCTGGCGAAGTACATATTTTTGCACCATGGCTGTCATAATCGGCACTCATTGTAGTTCATTGTTTTGTTTTCTAAAGCGCTTACCTTACCGTGCGATCGATCGCGTGTTTCGCGTGGGCCTGGGAATCAGGCCCTTATTTTTGCGCGTAAGATATTTTCTGGTCTCTTCTCTCTCGTTTATAAAGTCATAGGAGTGAGAGTGACATTCCAAAATTACATCTCACGCGTAACAATAGGGAGCCGGTAGTGACTGTCTATCTCTTTTAAATTACGCTTCCTTGCAGTTAGCTAGGGGGCTAACCGCGAGTTTTGTTAACGAGAACTTTTTTCGTTTTCGTTTGGCTCCGTACATTTAACCTAGTTCTTTAACGTTTCCGCCAGGGGCGCTTTATTGAATTGTATGGAGCCAAACGAAAACGAAAAATAGTTTTCGTAACCAACAAAACTCATGGTAAAGATCGTATGGTGAGATAGCCGCTTATTAGTCTATGATCTTTCGTTCATTCACTGCTGTCATCAGAGTAGTTATCAGTTACTCCCCCGGTGACCGTTTTTGTTTGCCGGAGTTTGTAGTTCATTCTTTCCTAACTAGTCTATGATATTTCATTCGCGGCTGTCACCACAGTCGCTATCTGATTCTTCCCCGACGACCGTTTTTGTTTGCCGCTGTTTGTAGTTTTTTCTTTCCAAACTAGTCTATGATCGTTCATTCGCTGCTGTCACCAGAGTAGTCGGCAGTTTATCCCCCGGTGACCGTTTTTATTTGCCGCTGTTTGAAGTTCATTCTTTCCTAACCATTTTATGATCGTTAATTCGCTGATATCACCAGAGTAGTTGTCATTTTCTCCTCTAGTTTGTTCGCCACTGTTTTAGTTCATTCCTTCCTAACCAGTCTATGATCGTTCATTCGCAGCTGTCACCACCGTCGCTGTCAGTTTCTACCCCAGCGGCCGTTTTTCTTCGCCACTGTTTTTATTTCATTCTTTCCTAACTAGTCTATGATCGTTCATTCGCGGCTTTCACCACAGTCGCTGTCAGTTTCTCCCTCGACAGTTTTTCTTCTCTTCTCCCCTCCCCCCGCTCCCGTGTCCGCACCCCCTCTCTTGGCACGTCGTATGTTGTAATGGACCCCCCGCACGTGTTCATTCAGATTGCAACGCATCGCGAATCCCTTGCCACAGATGTCGCACTTGTGTTTCTTTTCGCCGGTGTGAGTCTGGAAAGGGTTTTGTTTTGTCAAAATTATTAAATCAAATTGATTACGCTGATTCCAGACCGGCGCAGCGGTACGAGGTAACGAGGTAATATTATAAACGCGAAAGTTTGTAAGAATGGATGGATGGATGGATAGACGGATGGATGGATGTTTGTTACTCTTTCACGCCAGAACGGCTGAACAGATCAGGATGAAATTTGGCACAGAGATAGACTATAGTCTAGAATAGCACATAGGATACTTTTTAACCGCGGGTGAAACCGCAGGGCGTAGCTAGTCAATAAATAAAAAATAAATACGTGACATTTTTCACAAGCAAAAGCTTTTACTATGGGGGCCAGTGACTGATATACATACATTTATATTTTAAAATACATACTTAAATAGATATTAACACCCAGACAAAGAACAAACACAAATGTTCATCACATAAATGTTTGCCCTAGGTGGGAATCGAACCCACGCCCCCAAGCTCAGCAGGCCATCACTACCAACTGAGTCGCCAAGGCAGTCAATATGACTGTGATATTCTTATAACTGCATCTCTGTCTGCATAGTATCACTATGTTACCGCGGTTCGCTGCGTCAGTGTGGAACCAGCGATAGTCGTATCAAAAGTGCCAATCAAAGACGATTGAGTTCAATCTTTGACGTTCATAAGTGTATCTTTGATACCCAATGGAATAAAAACATTTTGACTTTGAAGAATTTATCCTTTTTCGAACGTAACACATTTCTGAGCGGGGAATAGGTAGGATCGGTCAACGGGCTATATGTTTAGTCTGTAATAGCGGATCCTGCAGATCTAGGAGCTCCACCCTCCTTCAGAAGCATCTGGGTCTACAATTCTGTTTTTAGTGGTTTAAAGTTTTCAGTAGTGGGACGGAACTGGCTTTAAAAAGTGTTTATCTTGATAAAATCTATCGTAAGCCCCTTAAGCAAAATTCTGGATTCACAACTGATGAATAATGTACCTAAATTGTCAAAAATCACCTAAAAATTGCCAGTCACTTACCATCATGCAAGTGTAAGTTCGCCTTAGTCTAGAACAGGCGGCCGCAGTAGTTGCAAGGCACGGCGGGGAAAGTGCCTCTCACGAGTCTCTCTTACTTGAATCTCTTGAGGCAATATGCCTTATTTAGAGCGTGACTCACCAGCATATGCGAATACAAGTTCGCCTTTGTCATGAACCAGCGGCCGCATTACTTGTAAATGCACGGCGGCGGGGGAAAGTGTCTCACACGAGTCTCTCTGACCTGAATGTCTTGAAGCACTGACATACAGTCTATGCTTTAATTAGAGCGTGACTCACCATCATATGCGAGTATATGTTCGCTTTAGTCATGAACCGGCGGTCGCAGTAGTTGCAAGGCACGGCAGGGGAGGTGCCTCACACGAGTCTCTCTGACCTGAATCTCTTGGGACACTAATATAGTCTGTGCCTTATTTAGAGCGCGACTCACCAGCATTTGCGAGTACAAGTTTGCCTTAGTCATGAACCGGCGGCCGCAGTAGTTGCAAGGCACAACGGGAGGGAAGTGCCTCACACGAGTCGCTCTGACCTGAATCTCTTGAGGCACTGGCATACAGTCTATGCCTTATTTAGAGCGTGACTCACCAGCATATGCGAATACAAGTTCGCCTTTGTCATGAACCAGCGGCCGCAATACTTGTAAATGCACGGCGCGGCGGGGGAAAGTGTCTCACACGAGTCTCTCTGACCTGAATCTCTTGAAGCACAGACGTACAGTCTATGCCTTAATTAGGGCGTGACTCACCATCATATGCGAGTATAGATTCGCCTTAGTCATAAGCCGGCGGCTGCAGTAGTTGCAAAGCACGGCGGGGAAAGTGCCCTACACGAGTTTCTCTGACCTGTATCTCCTGAGGCACTAATATAGTCTATGCCTTATTTAGAGCGTGACTCACCATTATATGCGAGTACAAGTTCGCCTTAGTCATGAACCGGCGGCCGCAGTAGTTGCAAGGCACGGCGGAGAAAGTGCCTCACGCGAGCCTCTCTACCCTGAATCTCTTGAAGCACTGACACACAGTCTATGCCTTATTTAGAGCGTGACTCACCATCATATGCGAGTATAGATTCACCTTAGTCATGAACCGGCGGCCGCAGTAGTTGCAAGGCACGGCGGAGAAAGTGCCTCACGCGAGCCTCTCTACCCTGAATCTCTTGAAGCACTGGCACACAGTCTATGCCTTATTTAGAGCGTGACTCACCATCATATGCGAGTATAGATTCACCTTAGTCATGAACCGGCGGCCGCAGTAGTTGCAAGGCACGGCGGGGGAAGTGCCTCACACGAGTCTATCTGACCTGAATCTCTTGGGGCACTAATATAGTTTATGCCTTATTTAGAGCGTGACTCACCATCATATGTGAGTACAAGTTCGCCTTGGTCATGAACCGACGGCCGCAGTAGTTGCAAGGCACGGCGGGAGGGAAGTGCCTCACGCGATGCGCACGCATGAGGCGGTCCGACCTGAACCGTTTGGGGCACAAGTCGCAAGCGTGGGGGCGCGCGCCAGTGTGCAGATTCATGTGGGAGCGGAGGACGCATTTGGCCTGTGTAAAAATTAAAAATATTGTTCGGCGATTTTTCGAGAATCGAATAATGGGCGTGTCCACTGAATATAAGAATTGCTTAAAACTTTGTTTAACTAAACAAGTAATATTATTAAAAGAAACACAAAAGCCCGGCTGCAAAATATATAAGTACCCTATGTCACTTTCACTATCAAGACGATTCAAATGACACCTCACATGTCGAAATACATCAAGCTGTTTAGGCTGTAGGGCGTGCCAAAGAAGCCTCATACATACATACCTACATACATACACTCGAATAACATAACCCTCCTTCTTGCGCAGTCGGGTAAAAACAATGGCTCGTTTCCTTTTCAATAATCTATAGGTATATAACATTGGGCCACTGCACAAAAAATTACCCTGTATGTACGCGTGTAATAAATAAAAAAAAAGGCCGACACCGGTTTCAATCAAACATACTCGTATGTAGCTAAGCACACTCCCGACTAATTAACCTTTCAAACGAAAAAAAAAGCTCCGTGCGGGAGCTACGATGCCACTCACACACACACACGCACAAACACACACACACACATATACAGACACGTCAAACGGATAACACCCCATGCCATTTTGCGTGGGGAGTTCAAAATTACCCAGTATGTATGTGTGTAAAAATCGATTGGTTAGTTCTTACGATAAAACTAGCTCCACAGATGTCGCACAGGTGTGTCCTCTTGTCCGCGTAGTGTTGGTTGATGTCCTCGTAGGGATGCTCCCTTTTAAAGTGCAGCAGCATCCACGCGAAGCACTTACCGACTTGACCGCACTGAAATATGGATATGGGATCAAATGGGGCAAATGCGTCTTTCGAGAATTTTTTATGTAGAATATGTCGGCGTTTGACCACCAACTCGCCTGATGTTAAGCGACGTTGTGGTCTAAGATGGAGCACGACGACCTATAAGGTACTTATTCACTCTAGCCTTGAAGTTTTGTAGAGTGAAGAAGTACAAAGACGGCAGTTGAGTGAGGCGCTACAAGTGCGCTACTGCTCAGACCCGTCTTCGGAACGGTTACACCGGACTACATCCCGAAACACGACTAGGTCATTTCACGGCATAACTTGGTCCGGTGGGTGGTAACTAGCCACGGCCGAAGCCTCCCACCAGAGTTTGCTACCCGGTTAGCACTACCCGGGGACCACGTGTAGGGAATCAGAATAGAGTACACTCCTACGGACGTGGGTAGCTCAGCCCCCATATTACTAACAAACCCTTCACAAGTTTTTTTTATTAAATAAATAGGCTAAATAGGCTAAATAGGCTTGCGTTTGTCCGCCAACATGCCTGATGATAAGCAGTGATGCAGCTTACGATGGAGCACGCTTGCCTAGAAGAAACCGATTCACTCGAGACTTGAACACACCCAGATTATAAGTGTCAGGGAACACACACTCTGGCAGAGTATTCCACACTTACGCAACACAGTTACGCAACTAACGCCATCTAGTACAGATTACTGTAACTAAAGATGGAAAAAATATGTAGGTAGCGCCATTTGTGGAGAGTTTGTCAGTAATTCTCTAAAGGCGCAATTGCCCCACAGACGCATTTGCCCCAGTTGAACATACACCGTGTATCTATATTTGTGAGACAATTATTTATTAATTTTTTGAAAAAAAAAATGCTCCCTCAGTTTCTTGCCTGTTCTTCTGAGTAGATGGTCTTTATCCGAACAAGGCGGTCGAGTCTATTTAAAAAAATATTTTGACGTTCATAAGTGTATCTTTGATACCTAAATTGAATAAAAACATTTTGACTTTGACTTTGAATAAAAAAAAACATACATTCAAATTGAGACCCTCCCCCTTTTTAGCAGCCGTTTAAAAAGTACTCACCAGTCGACAAGCATATTTTGAAATCGTAGGTCGTCGAACGCGCACGCCATGCTTTTTCGTTGCTTGACTTTTTGACCTACAAAATAAAAACAAAGTTAATTACATCGCAAACAGAAACAAAATAAAAATAGAAGCCGAAAAAAAAATCGAGTCTCCATACAAATTAAATAGTCACGTAATCAATTTTGTGTGGAGGATAGACTTTTTTTTTGCCAATTTAGCAAACTTATGTACTAAAAGTTGTTCACTTTGACGGGTGGATGAACACCCTAAGTCTTACTACACACAAAATTAGCGTCTTGTATACATGGTGTTGAAACATTTAATTTTATCCAACATGATTTGTACACCTCACCTAGCATCGAACCCAAACATCATTTTAGTTCGTAAGTTTTGCAATAGATGGCGCTAATAAAATCAAGTCAATCTCTTAACACGCGGTGACGAGATTCTCCGCGAATCCACCTAAGTCAACGGTGGCGGCAGTTTTAAATTAATAAACATTCTTAGGCTGTTGAGTTGTTTTCATTTCACTACCTTAAGAAACCTACCCCTAGGCTTGTATTATAGTACGCTTTAGAGAATAAGCGTATTCATTGGTCCTTCGAGCCGGATTGTCGTGTGACATTCCAGGAGGATAGGGAAGGAGGTAAGGTACGGTACGGTACAGTGGTGTGCCGTCTATTACCGTACAGCCAGCGGACCTGCAAGGGTTGCCGCGCACTGAACCGGAGGGTGGTCGTGCACATCACGACTGCTCCACCAAGCGGTATAGTGCAGGATTTCACCAGCGGAGTTGAGACCCAGCGAAGTTGGACTACGTGACCGGCTGGGCGAAGTTCGTGTCCAGTCACGTGGAGGTGCGTGCGAAGTAAGCTGCAGGGAGTTGTTCGTGTCCAGTCACGTTTGGGAAACGTGCGAAAACTGAACAGGATACCGGAGCCGTGAACATCGCTCAAACATCAGGAAAGTGTGCAAAAAATTGTGAGTACTTTGACATTACTAAATTGAAGTGACAGTGATTAATCGAATGACATTTGTTTTAAATTCAAGTTTTGCGCTAATTTGGACTTAGTAAATTCGTGGTAAATTCAACTTGTAAAATATTCGTGTGCATGTTAGGACTTAGAATAATTCCTCTAAAAACAGAGGTACGGGGAACCTATGCCCGATTTTGCCTCGATGTATTAAGTTTCAAACACTTAGAATAATTTCGAATAGTTTTAACTTGTAAAATTTTTAGGATTTGACTTTGGAAATTAACTTTGGTTTGCCGAGATGGAAACTTTAATTAACTTTCAACAAGACATAAAATCTCGTATAGCTAAGGCTAAAGTTAACTTCAAAAAATCACCCAAAGATCGAATAAACAAAGAATACATAGAAGCAAAATTAGAATCTGTAGAGCAGTTATGGTTAGAATTTTTATCTGGTCATAAAGAGTTAATGCGTAGTATTGAACCAAAACTGCTTAACAAAACTGATTATGTCGAAAAAGATGTGTATGACACAGCCGAAGAAAGTTACTTAGATTATAAATGCGAATTAAAATCTATGTTAGCCAAATATGATGTTGTAAAACCTGCACCAACAACAAATGCTTCGACTGTTGCAACCAAAGTATCTCACGTCAAACTGCCCAAAATAAATCTCCCGAATTTCTCAGGCAACTACGCTGAGTGGAATACCTTCAGAGATTTATTTCGGTCATTAATTCAGCAAAATAAAACTTTAGATAACGTGCAAAAATTACACTACC
This sequence comes from Peribatodes rhomboidaria, assembly GCA_911728515.1. Taxonomy (NCBI): domain Eukaryota; kingdom Metazoa; phylum Arthropoda; class Insecta; order Lepidoptera; family Geometridae; genus Peribatodes; species Peribatodes rhomboidaria. The sequence continues at coordinate 1,646,166 of OU452196.1, read as the reverse complement.
TCAAAGGTTATCTTGTAGGTGAAGCCGAACAACTTTTGAGGCATATACCTATTGAAGAATCAAACTTCGATAGATGTTGGAAATTGTTAGAAGAGCGTTATAATAATAAGAAATTTATTTGTCATCAAGTTTTAAAACGGCTTCTAAGTCAGAAAAGCTTGGTCGTGGAATCCGCAAGTGGCCTGAAAGAGCTTGTTGATACTACGAACGATTGCTTGGCCTCCCTCGCCAATTTAGGCATTAATGTAGGGAGTTGGGATGTATTAATAATCCATATCCTCACGTTGAAACTGGATTCAGAAACTCGACGTCAGTGGGAGTTCCAAATCACTTCGGACACTACGTCAAATGAACTACCTACATATGAAAAATTTAAAGAGTTTCTAACAAAGCGCTTCCGTGCAATCGAATTTCTTGATCCCAAATCAACGTCAGGATACAAAGGCCAAAGTAAACTAGATAAAATAAAATCGTTAAATGTAACAAACGTTCATTGTCCGTTTTGTACCGAGTCTCACAAACTAACTCAATGTAAACTATTTCAAAAAGAGAATGTCGAAGCCCGTCGCAATTTTGCGCTAAATAATAAGGTGTGTTTTAATTGTATGGGTAGCAATCACTCTGCAAAAGAGTGCCGAACAAACCTTAAATGCCGTATTTGCAAGCGGAACCATCATTCGCTTCTACATCCCAGGGGTTCGAACTTAGATAACACTGAAAATAAAAATGATCTGGGTGCTACTGCTGCATCTTCAGAAGGAACTGCATCGTCGAATGTAGCATCAACTTCCGGCGTGGTCTCTTGTTTTGCCACAGGCAGAGCGCATCAGCAAGTGTTGCTGGCTACTGCACTTGTGAAGGCCAAAGCTAAAAATGGAGAAGTTTATCAAATCCGCGCGCTTCTAGATCAGGGGTCGCAAGCATCCTTCGTAACTGAGTCGACTGCTCAATACCTAGGTTTGAAGAAGACACCAATCACAGGCCAAGTAACAGGTCTGGGTGGAAACAAAGACATTGTTTCCAAGGCAACGGTGACACTGGAAATTCAATCCCGGATCGATCCAAAAATCAAAATTCCGGTGAAGGCATATGTTCTGCAAAGAATAACTTCTCTTCTCCCATCGAGAAGGGTAGAGGCAATTGAATGGGTAGAGATCAATAAGTTAGTTTTGGCTGATCCAGACTACTTCTTACCCAATCGAGTTGATCTCCTTTTAGGAGCGGAAGTGTATAGTCACATACTGCAGGAAGGGTTGAAACGAGGACCTCCTGGTACACCTGTCGCACAGGCTACTAGCTTTGGCTGGATTGTGTCTGGAATAGCAAATTCATGTACCGAAGTATCTTCTAATATCAACGTAATGCATTGTCATGTTGACGACAATGATTTCCTTAGAAAATTCTGGGAATTGGAATCTGACGTACAGATGCCCAAGGAAATGATGTTCACAGAAGACGAAAATCGTTGCGAGCAGCATTTTACCGAGACGACTCGGAGGGATCAAGATGGCAGATATATCGTTAGTCTTCCAATCAGAAGTGGTGGTCTTGAAGTGACTGGATCGCTGGAGATCGCTGAAAAAAGACTAAAATCGTTAGAATATAGATTAAATAAAAACAAAGCATTGCAACTTCAATACCAGAAGGGTATTGATGAATATTTAGAACTCAACCACATGGAACTGGTACCTGAAAAAGAAATAAAAAATGTAAAGGCGGTATACTTACCTCATCACGCCGTGGTCCGTGAAGATAAGGACACTACGAAGCTCAGAGTGGTGTTTGACGCGTCCTGTAAAGGAACTAACAATAAATCATTAAATGATAATTTGTTGGTAGGTCCGACTTTGCAAGCAGACTTGAAACATTTGGTTATGCGTTGGAGAGTCTCGCGCATATGTTTGACAGCAGACGTCGTGAAAATGTATCGTCAGATCAAAGTCGTTGAAACAGATGTCGATTACCAACGAATACTGTGGAGAAACGATATATCAGACGAAATGAAACATTACAGAATGCTTAGAGTGACATTTGGTGTTGCATCAGCCCCATATTTAGCAGTAAAAGCTTTGCAGCAATTGAGCAAAGATGAAGGGCACAAGTACCCTTCTGCAGCCAAAGCTTTGTTAAACAACTTCTACATGGATAATCTTCTAGCGGGATGCGAGAGTGAAGAAGAAGGAATACATTTATACCAAGAACTAAATGAGCTAGTAGAAAAGGGTGGTTTTACTTTACAAAAATGGACCAGTAACAGTGAAGAATTACTACGGAAAATGAAAGAAATTGAAAAGGGGAAGAATAATGAACAAGAAGATAAAATTAATGAAGGATTAAAAATAAAAACTGATGAAGTGTTAAAAATCGTAGGACTTACCTGGAATCGCAGCGATGACGCCTTCCACTACAAGGTTGAGATGCCGGACACGAAGAAACCTGAAACAAAAAGATCAATTATTTCTAACATTTGTCGTTTCTATGACCCACTCGGGTGGGTAGCGCCAAGCATAATTGTCTCCAAAATAATGATTCAAAAATTATGGCTGGCAGGATTGGATTGGGACGAAATTGTTCCCGATCACCTATTAAAGAAATGGCAAACTTACCAGGAAGAGTTGAAAATACTTACCAACGTGTCGATACCTCGGTGGATTGGTGTCACGGTGGGCGATGTCGTGGAACTGCATGGTTTCAGTGACGCATCCAAAGATGCCTACTCAGCTGTGGTGTACGCGCGTGCTATAGATTCCGAGGGAAAAATTCACGTGTCGTTAATATCTGCAAAAACAAAGGTGGCTCCAATTAAACAAATTTCAATACCAAGGCTAGAATTATGTGGTGCTGTGCTGGTAACGCGATTATTAATTGAAATCTCATCAGTAATGAATATTGACAAAACGTACCTGCATGCCTGGACGGATTCGACTGTCGTGCTCGCCTGGCTAAATAGCCATCCAAATCGGTGGAATGTATTTGTAGCTAACCGTGTGTCTGAAATAATTTCAAATTTAGATTCGCATCATTGGGCACACGTCTCCACAAAGTGTAACCCGGCAGACGCTGCATCGCGAGGTCAATCTCCGTCAGACTTGGTGAAAAACACGATGTGGTTCAAGGGTCCAGACTTTCTGCACAAAGAATGTATTGAATATAACAAGCCAAAAGATACTACTGTGAAATTGGAAGAAAGAGTCAAAACTCACTGTGCTGCTATCGATGTTGCTATTCTCGAAAGATTTTCTTCCTTGACGAGGATGATCCGAGTGGTAGCATACTGTAAACGGTTTGCCTGTAACACAAAATTAGAAAAATCAAAAAGACAATTAGGGTATTTAACGACATCAGAATTAAATGAAGCAATGAATTTTTGTATACGAAATTGTCAAGCTGTTAACTTCAGTGAAGAAATAGCAATTATCAAGAAAAAAGAAAACTTACCAAAACGTAGCATCCTGCGAACACTTAACCCATATCTGGACGAAGATAACATTTTGAGAGTCGATGGCAGACTTCAGCATTCCCAGCTGAGCGCAAATCAAAAGCATCCTATAGTGATGCCAAAGGAGTCCCATTTGACGAGTCTTCTCATCCTAGATGCTCACCAACAGACACTCCATGGCGGCCCACAGCTTATGCTGTGCTATTTGAGGAACAAATTTTGGATTTTGGGAGCTGCTCGGCTTGTAAGGTCATGCTATCGGAAGTGCGTGACTTGCGTAAAAAACGCAAGAAAAACACAAACCCAGTTAATGGGACAGTTGCCTGCAGCTCGAATAACTCCTGCTAGACCTTTTAAATTAAGTGGAGTTGATTTTGCGGGTCCCATCCAGATAAGGACAGCAAAAGGTCGTGGTCACAAGTCTCATAAAGGCTATATTTGCTTATTTGTTTGCATGGTAACTCGAGCAATTCACCTGGATGTCGTCACTTCTCTCACAACTGAAGGATTCTTGCAAGCGTTTAAAAGATTCGTTTCAAGACGAGGTTACTGCTCCGAAATATGGAGTGACAATGCGACGAATTTTACAGGTGCAGATAATGAGCTGAAAAGACTCTTTAAAAATGAGAAAAACTCAATGGTTCAAGAGATTCGCGAGAGTTTAGCAACCAACGGATGCTCGTGGAATTTCATTCCGTCTCGGTCACCTAACTTCGGTGGCTTATGGGAGGCAGGGGTTAAATCGGTGAAGTATCACCTCAAGAGGGTCATTGGACAGTCGACTTTGACGTACGAAGAAATGTCAACAGTTTTAGCACAGATCGAGGCCTGCCTTAATTCACGACCTCTCTCTACAATTTCTGGCAATGACGACGAAAGCTCGATGGTTTTGACACCAGGTCATTTTCTGGTAGGTGAGGCATTGGTGACTCCACCTGATCATAATTTTGAGTCCTCGAATGTTAGTTCCCTGAGGAGGTGGCAGTACACCCAGCGCATGACTCAAGACTTCTGGCGCCAATGGTCAAAACAATACTTGTCTAAGTTTTACAAGCGGTATAAGTGGACTGCTAAGATGCCACAGCCTCGCATTGGCGATGTGGTTGTAGTGCGCGAAGATGGCTTGCCTGTATGTCGGTGGCTTTACGGCAGAGTTATTGCTACACATCCTGGGCAAGACAATTTAGTGAGAGTAGTAACACTTAAGATTAAGAATGGCACAGTCAAACGACCTGTCAATAAGCTATGTCTTCTACCAATCTCAACTAGCTAATAAAATGTGAATTTTAATGTAAATGTACATACATTAATGTAATTGTAAAGTAAGATGAAGGACGAAGCTCAGCTTGTCCTTGGTGGGCGATGTATGTTGAAACATTTAATTTTATCCAACATGATTTGTACACCTCACCTAGCATCGAACCCAAACATCATTTTAGTTCGTAAGTTTTGCAATAGATGGCGCTAATAAAATCAAGTCAATCTCTTAACACGCGGTGACGAGATTCTCCGCGAATCCACCTAAGTCAACGGTGGCGGCAGTTTTAAATTAATAAACATTCTTAGGCTGTTGAGTTGTTTTCATTTCACTACCTTAAGAAACCTACCCCTAGGCTTGTATTATAGTACGCTTTAGAGAATAAGCGTATTCACATGGTGTTACACAAACCCTGTTATATCCGGGAAGTGCGCATCTAATATCGCCTGGAGGATGCAATTATGTAATTTATTTATTATTTGAAAAAATAATGCCCCCCAGTTTATTGCCTGTTCTTCTGAGTAGAGGCTCTTTATCCGAACAAGGCGGTCGAGTCTTTAAATAACTTTGACGTTCATAAGTGTGTCTTTGATACCCAAATTGAATAAAAAAAATTGACTTTGTCTAGTTTAAATTTAATATTGATTCTCGATTTGCGCTCCACCCTCCTAAAAGCGTGAACGCAGCCACTAATCGCGTCAGTATTATTTGTAAACTATTCGCGTCGTGTCGCTACTTTCTTAGAATAAAAGCCGCCAACATACGATACAGATTTGTTAACAATTGTAAAATATTGTAAAATTTCCATTTTACAATATTTTATAATTTTTGGTTTTATTATTTTTGTTTAGTGATTTGTCTTTGTTATTTTTTTTAGTTTTGGCAATAAATACCTTTTTATTTATTTAAACCGGTCATGTTTCTTGCTATTTTTAACGTGCATTTTTGTTAGTATTATTCCATGAATACTTATAACTGTGTGTACAAGCCCATCAAATATCAAACAGGGTTTTCGTCACTCCTATATTTTTTTTGTATATGTATATGTATTTTGTATTTGATATTTAGATTTTTATAGTTTGTTGTGTTGTGTATTTAATAAATTAAATAAAACTCCCTGTATATTTTTAAATACATACATAAATAGACAATTAACACCCAGACAGAACAAACACAAATATTCACCACATGAATGTTTGTTTGTTGGGAATCGAACCTACGCCCTCTAGCTCAGTAGGCAGGTTCACTCCCGACTGAGCCACCGAGGCGGTCCAAGTTCGAATGTGAGTCATGTCGGTTGAAGAGCTATGGAGATATGAAGGTTACAATGTACATACGTGTCTGGTTTGGTCCGCCCCAAGCGCAGTATCGGCGCCTTGTGAACGTCGTTTATGTGAGCGTCGTAAACCTGCAATATGACATAATATAAGTATTACAGACTGATAATATTAATGACTGGATTACAGACTGATTCAAACTGAATGACGGCTGTGAAGTGCGTCGCAAGCGAGACTGTGCGTCGTCTTGCCTCTCTGTCTCGCGCGTACCTTCGTGTTCGCTACTGCGCAGCGTTTCGCGCCTAACTTCACAGCTGTTAAGTTTGAATCAGCCTGTACCATGGTTTAACTATGGTATAGTAATATACTCCGCCAGGTATAGTATTAGTTAGATACGATAGTTAGAACGTTGAAATATTTACAAATGATGTATTTCTGTTGCCGGTATAACAGCAAATATTTAAAAAACAGAATAAAATAAATATTTAAGCGGGCTCTCATACAATGGACATGATTTTTTTGCCGTTTTTTTTATAGATAATGGTACGGAACCCTTCGTGCGCGAGTTCAACTCGCACTTGGCTAGCTTTTCTAGTAAGTCGGGACTGTTCTTAACTTGTCAGTAGTTTTTAGTTTTTTTAATTTATCTCAATTCCCTTACCTCCTGCGAAGGCAGCGTGACGTCACACTCCTCGCACCGCACCCCCTTCATTTTTTCCGTCGGTAAACTCTGCTTCCGCAGGTTGCATCTGGACGAGTTGTTCTTGTGAATGATGAGGCCGGTGGGCGAGCGGAACCCGCGCCCGCAACCCTCGCACACATTTCGTCCTCGTCGGTGAACCTTGCCTATGTGCGCGTTGTAGGCTGATCTACTCCTATGAAAGGGAGTCATTTGTTAGTAACAATACAATACAATACAAAAACTGTTTATTGACACCAAATACAAAATAAATCTAAACTAAACATTCAAAAATATAGGCGCTATGGGCGGTCTTATCGCTTAAGAGCGATCTCTCCCAGACAACCTTTGGATGGAATAAAAACATTATGATTAAGCATGGACGGTAGTGTGTGCTAAAGAAAATAAATAAATAATAGTAATTAAGCAATGTACTTACAAAATTGAGAATTATAATAAATATACATACTAATACCTACATGAATAATTACTAAATATACAAATAAACTACCCAGTCATAAACATACACAAGTACCTACATCAATAAATAACCATCATAGTAACCATCATTACTAATTATCAAATGGAAAGTAACTGTCTGTCTGTCTGTTTGTAGGCTTTTCACGGCTGAACGTATCTTGATGAAATTAGATAAATAGTTACAGTATTTCACAAGGAAGGTTTTTGGATACTTTTTTTCTTAATTAAAAAATAAAGAAGAAGCGATAGCAGCCTAGTCGGAAGAAGCCAGTGGGAGCGGGTTCGAACCCAGCCGACGGCACGCACCAATTTGTTCATTGTGTGAACATATGTGCGTATTGTATGTCATCTGCTACGTAAACGGAGCATGGCCGGTGTATGGCGACGGGCTTGCCCCCTGACACAGTTGGGACTGAATATCGTCCGGCGAAGGGTGGGTGTTGTACACCTCCGCCAGCCCCCTCGGGGAAAAACGTTACGATATGTCATAGGATTTTTTTAAGAAAGACAATTTTTACAAGTATAGGATGTTTCAGTACCCGTTTTTAGTTAGTAGTATATTATTTATACATAGAAACACTAGCTGCGCCCCGCGGTTAAAAAGTATCCTATGTGCTATTCTAGACTATAATCTATCTCTGTGCCAAATTTCATCCAGATCTGTTCAGCCGCTCTGGCGTGAAAGAGTAACAAACACCCATCCATCCATTCTTACAAACTTTCACGTTTATTATATCAGTAGGATAATTTAATAATAATTTAAACCCTCTTGTGAAGTTACAATAATATGACAATATTTGTAAATTAAAGTTTAAATTTAAAAACAATCGTATTAACTTCGTGCTAAACAGATTGAGACAAAAGTTAATTGACCCCCGGCCGTGTGATCAGAGGTTGTAAACCTTTCTCACACAAATTATTTTTATTTTGCAATAAGTAAGTTTATTTTAAAACTTCAAAAAAGTGGTGATAGCCTAGATGGAGAAGGCTCGCCTCTCAAACCAGAGGGAGCGGGTTTGATCCCAGCCATATTTGTTCATTGTTACAAAAACTCTGTTGTATAATTTAAGGGCATGCACACACTTATAAGTATTCATGCAAAAATACCAAAAAAAGGCACGTTAAAAATAGCAAGAGCTATGACCGGTTTAAGAACGCAAAGAAAAAAGGAAATTGAACAAAAATGTTAGGAGTCCGGCGACCACTTTAGACTAACCTCGCATTGGCTTAAGGTATTCTATAGCCATTTCGTCTAGAAGAAGAAGACGAGCGAAGAGAGCGAGTAATGATACTGACGAGCCTCTAAACTTACCTACAGAGTGACAAAGTGCAATTTCAGTTTTTTTTATGACTTTTGCACTTCTGTAATCATTCTTAAATAACTAAGAATTTCCCTTGTATTATAGATTCATTTAAATGCTAATGATGTAGACAAGCTCCCTATGTAAAGGGATCTTTGATTTGCTTTGTCTATCTATTGAATAAATCAGTCAAAAGTGACCCCTTAGAAATGCGGATATTTTTCATAGCTCTATCTTCTCTTGAGGACGTTTTTAAAAAAATACAAGAACATAGGGGCGTAGATATAGTTAATTTAATTGTACATGCCAAATTTCATCATGATCTGACAAATAATTTCCAAGAAACTTGAGAAGCGCGTTTGTATGGAAATTTCAGAGCGTCGCGGGACCTTTACACTTACTTGCATGTAATATTGCATTTTTCACAATGATATTGTTTCCCCTTGTGTTGCTCGAAATGATTGTGCATAGAACTTCTGTAATGAGCAAAATGAGACAAGTAAAAATTGGTTGTCTGTAAATTTGGTTTACGGACGATAGTTTAACGTGACAACGTCATAACAAAACATTGATGAAACCTTCTCCTCGGACGCATAGGCCGGTCGAGTGGAAGAGTGATAGATGCGGCGCAAGCCAAACGCTAAGTCAATCGTGCCTTTCGCTCGCTCGTATAGCACCCTCGCTCCGATCGTAACGGGACACTGAGCGTAACGGAACAATGAGTCATCCTTTATCATCGATTTATTAGATGTTGTCACGTCAAAAAGTTGTTTATTTTAAAAGGCCCGATGCCTTGATTTTAATGATAACGCAGGTATGCTTATCTACGCAGATATACTCGTATGTAGGATCTACTGGGGCAAATGCGTCTGTGGAGCAATTGCGTCTTTTAAGAATTACTGACAAACCCTACACAAATTAGGCAACTGACGCCATCTTGTACAGAATATTGCAACTAAAGGAAGGAAAAATATGTAGGTGGCGCCTAATTCGTAAAGAGTTTGTTAGTAATTCTCGAAAGACGCAATTGCCCCACAGACGCATTTGCCCCAGATGACACTACCTATAGTAAGTGACGAGCGGACACAGCCGGCAGCGGAACACCTCGTTGTGTCCTGCGCCGCCGAGCGCTCACACGCCGCAGATATATGTACCTATAGTAAGTGACGAGCGGACACAGCCTGCAGCGGAACACCTCGTTGTGTCCTGCGCCGCCGAGCGCTCCACACACCGCAGATATATGTACCTATAGTAAGTGACGAGCGGACACAGCCTGCAGCGGAACACCTCGTTGTGTCCTGCGCCGCCGAGCGCTCCACACACCGCAGATATATGTACCTATAGTAAGTGACGAGCGGACACAGCCTGCAGCGGAACACCTCGTTGTGTCCTGCGCCGCCGAGCGCTCCACACGCCGCAGATATATGTACCTATAGTAAGTGACGAGCGGACACAGCCGGCAGCGGAACACCTCGTTGTGTCCTGCGCCGCCGAGCGCTCACACGCCGCAGATATATGTACCTATAGTAAGTGACGAGCGGACACAGCCTGCAGCGGAACACCTCGTTGTGACTCGCGGCGTGCGTGCGCTCCACACACCGCAGATATATGTACCTATAGTAAGTGACGAGCGGACACAGCCTGCAGCGGAACACCTCGTTGTGTCCTGCGCCGCCGAGCGCTCCACACGCTGCAGATATATGTACCTTTTTTTTTTGTTGACGGGGGGGAAATCTTCAAAAAGATGCCCGTATGTATTGGGGTGCATCCGTGTTATGTGGGGATTGACCCACTAAAACCCCCTCGGTTTCCATCGTCTGTGCATGGCAAGAGGGCACCGGGATCTCCATTGGACCGCACCGGTGCCCCCCCTGGCACGTTGCTTGTAACAGCACCTTTCCCAGAGATTGATCTCTTATTTCTCACCACAACGATGCAGGCCACGCCACACCGTTGTCTTCCCCGGGCTCGCTCGTTTGGTAGGGTGGTCAGATCCCCAAATCTGCCCACCTACAAGCCCAAATGTTCCCCTTTAGTCGGCTCTTACGACGGGCAGGGGATACCGAAGCCGTATTCTAAAACCCCAGCTCCAGGGTGAGCAGATATATGTACCTATAGTAAGTGACGAGCGGACACAGCCTGCAGCGGAACACCTCGTTGTGTCCTGCGCCGCCGAGCGCTCACACGCTGCAGATATATTTATTTATTTATTTATTTATTTATTTATTGTTAGGAAAACAAACAGCTGTTAACAATAAACAAAGTACACAAAGAAATAAAACAAATAAGCCTAGATAGTTTTCACTAATAAGTAAGATAAATAAATTTAAAGAAAGTGTTACATAAATATCGAAATAACAAGAATGGAAATAGACTAGATACAAACATAAATAGTAGAAAAACCTACATAAAACCCTAAGTAAAGGTCTGTAACAAAGACTTGGACCATATCAATTTATAAAAAAAAAAAAAAATAATAATAATAATAATAATAGAAACAATTATAAAAAGTATAGAACAAATATTTATGGCACAAAATATTTGGAAACTATATAATTTTTAAAGTAATTTTGTCTCGTATTAAATAAGTCAGTGTTCTCGGAATAGTTAACATTAAAATTGTAACATATACGGATAAAATATGAATTATGTCTATAGTTGGTCACGCACTGTTCTGCACGGAGCATAAGGTACCTTCTCCTGGTAAGAGCACGAGTCGGGACTTGAAAATTAATTTTCGACAGAAGGTCGCTGCAGTCTAACCTGTTGCCAACGAGATATGTACCTATAGTAAGTGACGAGCGGACACAGCCTGCAGCGGAACACCTCGTTGTGTCCTGCGCCGCCGAGCGCTCCACACGCCGCAGATATATGTACCTATAGTAAGTGACGAGCGGACACAGCCTGCAGCGGAACACCTCGTTGTGTCCTGCGCCGCCGAGCGCTCACACGCTGCAGATATATGTACCTATAGTAAGTGACGAGCGGACACAGCCTGCAGCGGAACACCTCGTTGTGTCCTGCGCCGCCGAGCGCTCCACACGCCGCAGATATATGTACCTATAGTAAGTGACGAGCGGACACAGCCTGCAGCGGAACACCTCGTTGTGTCCTGCGCCGCCGAGCGCTCCACACGCTGCAGATATATGTACCTATAGTAAGTGACGAGCGGACACAGCCTGCAGCGGAACACCTCGTTGTGTCCTGCGCCGCCGAGCGCTCCACACGCTGCAGATATATGTACCTATAGTAAGTGACGAGCGGACACAGCCTGCAGCGGAACACCTCGTTGTGACTCGCGGCGTGCGTGCGCGTTCTGCGCCGCCGAGCGCTCCACACGCCGCAGATACGACAGCACGTCCCGTCGGCGATCTCCTGTTACGTAAAGGACTTTAATGCAACTTGAAATTAACTGTCTGAATCTAAATGAATGAATGAACCAATTTATATTATACTAGCTGCGCACCGCGGTTGAAAAGTGAAAGAAATAATGTGCAGTTTTGGAATATTAAATTTACTAAGGTTGTTTATTTTGGAACGGAAATGGCTAACGTAGAGTTTAGGAATTAATATTAGGTTTCGTGCAATTATAAATGTTTTTCATGGCAACATTGAAAAAGCAGTGGCTTCAGCGAGATATAACGCAGTGTTCCATCTTTTTCTCTTGGTTTATCTGAGTTTGATACCCAATTAAATAAAAACATTTTGACTTCCAACGGAAGACCAGCGCGGGCTGCTACAGCCGGCATTATGCTGAGTTGGAACCGGTTTAAGGCAAAAATCTTTGTTTGTATGGTTTTTATTTTTTATTGTTATATATTATTCGTTATTATACAAAACAATAATTAAGCCGATTTGGACATACGACATTGAGTTTTGGGGAACAGCAAAAAAACTCCAACGTCGAGATTTTACAACGGTTCCAGAACAAAGCGCTTAAAATTATAACTAACTAGCTGCGCCCCGCGGTTTCACCCGCGGTTAAAAAGTATCCTATATGCTATTCTAGACTATAATCTATCTCTGTGCCAAATTTCATCCAGATCTGTTCAGCCGTTCTTGTGTGAAAGAGTAACAAACATCCATACATCCATTCTTACAAACTTTCGCCTTTATAATATTAGTAGGATAGGATGCACCCCTATTTATCAGAACCAGTGAATTGCATGAATACACACAAATAAAAACAGTGAAGGAAGAAGTTGAACAAAGAGCAAAAGCATACAAAAACCGTATAAAAGCACATACCAGCCTAGCAACAGTATTATGTGAACCATTATGTGACAGAAGGCTCAAAAGACAACATATATGGGATTTTGTTCGCTAAGAAATCCTAATTTAATAAGAGAATTTTGCTCGCTGGAGGAACATTTCTCTCATGCCATATAATCAGACAACAAATCTGCTAAGGGCTTCCTAAGCCGATCGCAAGATAAAAATAACAACAAAAAATCGTTTAAATTTGTTTTTTTGTATACCTACTTCTTTTTTTGCTCACAAATAAATATTGTCTATTGTCTACGTTGACTTTGTTCAGAACTCAACTCACCGTATGCGTTTTGTTGACGTGATTCTTCAAAAACTTAATACTCTTGAACGGTTGGTAGCAAATGTCGCACTTGTGTTCCGCATTCACGTAACATTCATACGTCTTCCGCCTTTCAAATTCTTCATGCTTCATCTTTTCAGTCGTGAGATATTCTATTTCGAATACTGATTCGTATTGCTTGTCGGTTTCTTTTAATTTGTCTTTGTCCTTTGTCTTCTTTCTGGCTGTTGTTTTCTGTTCGGCCTTTCTTCTAGGCTTCATCGACTTCAAGATCTTTGTTATTTTCTCCTCGACTTCATTTGAGTGTTCGATTAGTTTCAAGTCTGAACTCTCTCCGTTTTCCGTCTTGGTGTCTAGTATTTCGTCGATATAGTCAACTAATAAAAAGTCGTCTGTTGGATCGTCGTTTCTTATCTCTTCTTCTTGTGATTTGTTAACGTTCTCAGTGTTGTTCTCGTTTTTCAAAATGTCGATCAAGTCGCTGTCTTCGTTGTCAAAATTTGTTGTTGTGAAGTCGAAATCTGTTGTTTTGTTGTCGTTTTCGCTTTGGTCAGTTTCTTCTTTGACTTTTTTTGGGTATGTGTCTTTTATTAGTTCCTGTAAAAATAAAATAATAGGATCTATTTAGAACGCTAAATGGCTAAAGCAAATATACCTGTCTCTTTTATTGCTGCGTGTTAGACAAGGACATCAATACTTTTAGCTAGGTTCGATATAGCGATTTAGCTAGGTTTGATTTAGTCTCACGACACATAGTCTTAATGAGGAGAATTTCTATTTGTTTTTGTTTGCAGTGAACTAGGACACTAAATTGTAAAATAAATTATAGGGTTAACTGGGGTAAATGCGTCTGTTCAACACAAATCTGTTTGTGTTACCACAAACACACCACAAACCACAAACCATTTGGGGGCTGAGCTACCCACGTCCGTAGGAGTGTACTCTATTCTGATTCCCTACACGTGGTCCACGGGTAGTGCTAACCGGGTAGCAAACTCTGGTGGGAGGCTTCGGCCGTGGCTAGTTACCACCCACCGGACCAAGCCATGCCGTGAAATGACCTAGTCGTGTTTCGGGATGTAGTCCGGTGTAACCGATCCGAAGACGGGTCTGAGCAGTAGCGCACTTGTAGCGCCTCACTCAACTGCCGTCTTTGTACTTATTCACTCTACAAAACTTCAAGGCTAGAGAGAATAAGTACCTTATAGGTCGTCGTGCTCCATCTTAGACCACAACGTCGCTTAACATCAGGCGAGTTGGTGGTCAAACGCCGACCTATTCTACAAAAAAAAAAAAAAAACTGTTCACAAATTAAGCGCTACCTTCACCTTTTTAAAAATCTTTAGTTGCAATAATCTGTACAAGATAGCGTTAGTTGCCTAATTTGTGAAAGGATTGTCAGTAATTCTCGAAAGACGCAATTGAGAGAGCAAGACGACAGACAACAGACGCATTTACCCCAGTTGACCCTACCTGTCTCTATCATTTCCGCGTGTTAGACAAGGACATCAACATTTTAGCTAGTTTAAATTTAGCAAATTAGCGTTCTAAATAAGTCTTATAATTATACTACATATAATTATACTCACCAGTTCAAAGCACACGTCTGTCTGTATATCCATCGACTGATAGTCAAAGTTGCCGATATTCTCAGACTGTGAAGCCCACTTACCGAGGGGCGACGGCGGGAGCAGTGTGTAAAGAAGATTTATTGGCTGTTTTTTCTGTCAAGCACAGAGGAAGAAGTATATACTTACAAAGATTAAAAGTTAGAAAAAAAAGGGATGATAGCCTAGTTGGAGAAGGCCCGCCTCCCAAGGTAGAATGAGCAGGTTCAAGCTCAGCCGACGGCATGCAATAATTTGTTTATTGTGTGAAAATATGTGCGAATTGTGTGTCACCTATATATACATATCGTCACGACTTTCCCCCAAGGAGGCTGGCATAGGTGTAATACAACACCCACATTTCGCCGGACGATATTCAGTCCCAAATGTGACAGGGGTCGAGCCTGTCGCCATACACCGGGCTCCAGTCATGTAGCAGATGACATACAATACGAACATATGTTCACACAATGAACAAATTGTTGCGTGCTGTCAACTGGGTTTGAACCCGCGCCCTCTGGCTTGAGAGGCGGGCCTTCTCCAGCTAAGCTATCATCGCTTTTTGTATACACAATAGTAAAATATGGTGTAGATTAGTATTTAGAGCATTTAATACTTGCTGCTCCACACGGTTTCACCCGCGGTTAAAAAGTATCCTATGTGCTATTCTAGACTATAATCTATCTCTGTGCCAAATTTCATCCATATCTGTTCAGCCGTTCTGGCGTGAAAGTGTAACAAACATACATCCACCCATCCATCCATTCTTATAAACTTTCGCGTTAATAATATTAGTATAAAGTATGATATGATTTTAGTTTGTATTTTGTGTTGTGTATTTAATAAACTACACTTACAGGAGCTTTCGTCGACCTCCATTTTTGGTATATCTTCAGTGCTTTTGCGCACTTTTGTTTGAATTTATAGAACTTTGTGAGAAGATACTCGCATTCAGTGCAGTAGTGGCAAGATGAATTCATGGTGACAATCTGAAACACAAGTATTAGACCCTATTAGATATCATGGTCACTAGTATGTGTCATTAGATTAATTTAAACGAATTTTCTAAATTAAGAATAAAATAGAAAATTCATATTCCTTGATGTACTTAATGCGACGTTAAAGCGGAATTACACTAGACATTAGTTCAAGTAACAATTTTACTTAATTAAACATAGTGCATTATAAAAGTGTAGCCAGGACTACATTTTGAGGTTGTTTTTAAAAACTGTGCAGTTTTTTACAAGTCAATTTTGAAAAAGCCGTAACATTAAACTCTTACAAATATGTGCAGTTTTAAAATATTAAATCTCTTAAGGAATTAATATTAGTTTTCATGCAATTGTAAATGTTTTTCATGGCAACATTACCACGCTAACACATTGAAGAAGAAGTGGCTTCAGGGAGATATAATGCAGTGTTCCATCTTTATAATTACACGAAATAGACTATAGTAGACCACTGTTTTTATATACCACAGACCCCTAATTATTTTTTCGCTCACATAGACCCCTTGTAGGTCGGCGTCGACCCCTGGGGGTCAAAGTAGACCACTTTGGGAATCACTATTATGAACCAAGGATGTAGGCCCTGAAGATATATTTTTATGTGCCCATCAGTTGTTACAATAGTTTTAGGCAATATATATTATGTTAGTTAAAAGCCAAGACTTTAGAGCAGTAAGTTACAACAATTAAATAGAAATATCTTAAAAATGAATCAGGTACTTACAGAAAATTCGCAAAGTTCATCATGAAATTCTTCTAGAGTATAACTCGCACGTTTGAGCGACCTATCAGTTCGCAAGCATATTAAACAGAGCTTCATTGTTTTGAACGTTAATATTAATTTACAAAACTATCTGTTGAAGAGAAGTAAGATTTTTTTGTCAACAAAACAATTATTTTTTTATCAATTTTTGACATTGACAGTTGACTTAACATATTCTTGACAGATGTGAACATACAAAGTGCAGCTTCATTTACCACAGATTAAAATTAAATTTAAGCGGCTTATTCACTATTCCAGCTAGAAACGTAAAATAGCCAACCTCTCAACTTAAGCACGATATAATCTGTGGACTGTGACCGAACCTCATGTTTTTCGCACGGATTTCAAATAATTACATCGGTGTTTTTTAAAACTTCGTCTCAAAAACCCACGATAAATTACAAATGGGACTAGAAAATAAAATTGACTACATAAAATCCACATGTAACTATGAATGATGTAAAATCTAAAACAGATACTGAGCGCAAACGACGTCAAAAACAAAAAGACCCAAAAGAAAAACAGCACAAATGCAGTTTTTGTAATTTAAAATTTGATTGCCTCAGTGCACTAAAACAACATACCAGGACTCACACAGGCGATAGACCACACAAATGTGGCTTATGTGACGCTAAATTCGGCCTATCAAGCAATTTATATCGTCATCTGAATGGACACAGCGGCGTCAAACCATTCAAATGTGACACATGCCAGTCAAACTATGCATCGAAGCATTCACTAATACTTCACTTGCAAACGCACACTGGCAACAAACCTTACGAATGTGACATATGTGAGTATAAGTCTATAGACCCACACAAAGTAAAGCGACACATGGTAACGCACACTGGTGAAAAACGGTACGAATGTCCGATGTGCGATTCCAAATTCGCGCAACTAGGATAT
Organism: Peribatodes rhomboidaria; assembly: GCA_911728515.1. Classification (NCBI taxonomy): domain Eukaryota; kingdom Metazoa; phylum Arthropoda; class Insecta; order Lepidoptera; family Geometridae; genus Peribatodes; species Peribatodes rhomboidaria. Next base: position 1,628,900 of record OU452196.1, on the reverse strand, counting down.
CTGAAGGTCCATCAGCGAACGCACTACGGCGACAAACCTTTCGCTTGCAAAATATGCGAATATAGATCCGATTTCGCCAGCAACCTAATTCGACACAACAAAAACCGGCACACAGAACTGAAGCCACATAGATGCGAAATTTGCAATTTCGAATCGGCTAGCTTGTACGTTTTAAAAAATCACGTAGCTCAAAAGCATAGTAAGAAAAAGTTTGCATGTACGTTATGTGACATTGCGTTTGCGCTGCCGAATGGCTTGAAACGTCATATGAAGATGCACGCGGGAGAAAAGGCCTACAAATGCGAGCTGTGCGATTATGAATCCGTAGACGGTAGTTATATGAATGCCCATCGTCGTACGCACTCGGGCGAAAAACCTTTTCAATGCAAAACATGCTGTTATAGAAGCACAATGTTAAGTACGCTGAAAAATCATATTTTACGAAAGCATACCGCTGAAAAACCGTTCGTGTGCGACCTGTGCGGATATCCGACTGCAGCGGCGGCCATTTTGAAAACCCATATGAAAAATAAGCACAAATTGCACGGCAATACTGTAGTTGATTAAACTAAAAAGTCGGACTACCCTCAAAATTTCGCCAAAAGGCACTAAGCGTTTCAAGAAATCAGAAATCTTTTCAAGTCAACTTTTCTTGTAAGAACTGCAGAGGTGTGGAACTCGTTGCCTGTGTCTGTCTTTCCACCTAAATACAATCCGGGGGTGTTTAAGAGTAAAGTGAATAGGTATCTCCTAGGCAAACGTGTTACACCTTCGATCACGGCAACACTTGCCTTTGACTCGCCTGATGGCTCAGGCGAGTCAGTGGTCAAACGCATGCCTAGTTTGTTATATATATATATAAATATAAATAATTAGTAGGTTAACTAGTCTGTGGGGCAATTGCGTCTTTCAAGAATGACTGACAAGTCCATAACAAATGTTGCAACTAGCGCCATCTTGCACAGATTATTGCAACTAAAGATAAAAAAATATTATAGGTGGCGACTAATTTGTGAAGGGTTTGTCAGTAATTCTCTAAAGACGCCTACGCAAAAGGCGCCTAGCTCACGCGGGAGTTCAAAATAGGTACCGTAGTACATTACGCGACTTCTCGGACCCTGCCATACCAGGGACAAGTAGCGTACTAAAACACAAGGAATCAGGTTCCCTAAATCAGACGACAGAGTGGTCACGACCTCTCTGCTTCAGGCAGGGACACGACAGACAGGGCTCGAGAAATCGCGTAATGTAATGGGCACTTTAGGTTATTATCCTATCCTACTTCCTACTAATATTATAAACGCGAAAGTTTGTAAGAATGGATGGATGGATGTTTGTTACTCTTTCACGCCAGAACAGCTGAACAGATCTGGATGAAATGAGGCACAGAGATAGATTATAGTCTAGAATAGCACATAGGATACTCTTTAACCGCGGGTGAGACCGTGGGGCGCAACTAGTGCATATTAAAACAACATTAAAGTTTAAAAACAACTTTATTCACATTTTTGATTTTTAATAAAAAATAATACTTAAAAATGTCATGGTTTCGTCTAGTCTTGTAGATGGGACACTTCGTCTTTTTCCAAATCATTCGGTACATATTTCTACATATATACACACATGTATATATTACCGGCAATCTGTATAATTCAGGTATTGTATACAATACCTAGGCAATGTATGAATTGATTTGAATATTATTGTCCATTACATACTTTGCCTAGGTAATGTATACATTACCCAGGGATTGTAAACAGTACCTGCATGTCCACCGGCAATGTGTTAAAGTAAATAGATTTAATTTATATTCTTCATTCATATCATATTACGTTTTATGAAATATTCATTTTTATAGGTTTATGATATTTACATACCTATTAGGTTTATGATATTTACATACCTATAAAAATGAAATCCGACAATCCGTGAAACGAACCACAATTCTGATACACAACATCCTCTCTTCTACCCAACTCCTCCATCAGAGCAAATCCGACTTGAATTGGTTAGGTCCGAAGGTTAATTTTTTTCTTGGTTTATTTCTTCGTGGTTGTTTTTTTAAACAACCTAAACCTCAAATGATCCCCTTCCCCATTCTCGTCTTTTCACACATTGCCGGCTGCACATTCGGTACTGTATAGAATACCTAGGCAAAGTATAAAATAAATAAAATTTCACACATTACCTTAACGTTTTAGGTATTCTATACATTGCCTAGGTATTGTATAGAATACCGCATTAACCAGATTGTCGGTAAAATATAATATAGTCACGTCTCTTTCCCATAGCGGACCACTTCTCTCCATTTGCTACGATCCTGGTACATCTTTCACTTCTTCCACTTCCATAAGTCTTTTCATACACGCTCGTCGGTTACGGGTACTCTTTACCTAGCATGCGCGATCCGACAACGGTATGTCGACTCGTGTTATCGAGACAGACGTATGTATACACATAGCCTTGTCACGTTCTCACACGACAAAAAGTGACGGGAAGAATTTTGTCGCACGCGCATGCTAGGAGGGCTGGGGGCCTACATGATTTCTTATTGTCATGATTGTTGAGTTTGGTTGTCGATGCTGCGCGACCGCGAATCGTATCGCCGCGCAATAAGGTCCATGGTCGCGCAGCGTCGGAAACATTACACAACCATCATGGCAAGCCCCCTGGCATCATCTTGGTACATCTTGATGATGTCATGGTAGGCCCATGGCCTTTCTTTAAAACGTCTTCGATTTGGTCGAGATACGAGTACATTCTCCTAAGTCGACCCTTACCGACTTGACCATCCACTCGCCTCGTAAATCTGTTTCGTCAATCTTCTCTTATCCATTCTCTCCAGTGTCCAGACCTTCTAAGCATTCTTTCTCAATCTTTCATCCTACATTAGGGGACATTTTGCACACACGGTCACCTGACCCTAAACTAAGCAAAGCTTGTAAAATGGCTGCCAGAGACTGATAAACATACATTCAGATTTATTTTTAAATACAAATACTAATAGATATTTACACCCAGACATAAATGTTCATGAATGTTTGCCCTAGGTGGGAATTGAACCCACGCCTTCAAGCTTAGAAGGCAGGTTCCCTACCACCTGAGCCACCGTGGCAGTCAATCTTGTACAACATCACAACGTTTTCTAATCACATCGTTTCTTACAATATCATTAATACTTATAAAATGATACAAATATAGATAGATAATTACGAAATACATATTCTAGAATCTCATTGTACTCCTCACGACGAACATTTTTTTTAAAAGCCTTCTCGAATCGCTTTGACTGTCAGTACATGAACCAAATTGCCAAATTAAAAATTATTGTTGCTTCAAATTTATTTATGAGTAATTTGTCTTTTGTTTTTTTTTTAGTTTTGGCAATAAATACTTTTTTTTTATTTATTATTATTTTATTAACCTTTTAACCGCCCGAGTCGGATTTTATCGACCAAAAAATTCAAGATATCGATTTGTGATTTCACCTGAGAACACAATATTGTTCATCATAGGTGGCAAAAATGTTAAAAGGTTAACCTTTTAAGCTCCAACATCGATTTTCTTGTGTTCATGTTGACCTTTTAAGCGCCTAAGACAATTTTCTAAGACCATTGTCACATGGTTCATGTACTGACTGATGAATTCTATTGTAAATGTTTGTAATATTTTTTGTTTTAATTTTATATTTTGAATAATTTTTTGAACTACTCACAGTCATAAGTCACAGTCTGAACAGTCATAATATGACTTGAAAATTTAGTCGAAATAAATTATTTTAATTTGATTTGATTTGATCATTCAATCCTAAAATTGCGAAAAAATTAAAACAGCTATTTTTTTTCCTCTATTTGAGGATTGACCCCACAGTAATATTTGATCAAAACGATGAGTACAATAACATCCTAAAATACGTCCGTCGTTCAAAGATACACTCCATATACTCGTATTTCTAATACACAGAAAAAGCACAGAATTAGGTACTATGCATGGTATACAATAATATACTCTGCCAGGTATAGCATTCCTAGTAAAAAATGGTCACGTGGGCAACACGTAGTGACGTCAATCGATGCTTGAGCAAGAGAAATAAGTCATTTACAAATAGTTCGAAATGACGAGTGACGTCATTACGTGTTGGCTCTCGGAATGCAAGAGCACTATCAATGGTATAATAATATGTTTACTCCGTCAATCCGGTCACGATGCTTGAGCAAGACCGAAATAAGTCATTTATGAACAGTTCGAACGAGGCGGAAGACGTCATTACGTGTTGCCTTCCTAATGCTAGACCTTGTTTTTTAGATCAGTAATCCATGGTATAATGATATACTCCGCCAGGTATAGCATTCAGGAACACGTAGTGACGTCAATCGATGCTTGAGCAAGACGGAAGTATATCATTTACAACAAGTTCGAACGAGATGGATGACGAGACGTCATTACGTGTTTACTCAATCCGCCATGAACTCCGAACCGTCAGACGAATTGACAGAAGCCGCCATTTTGAATCCGCCAAGCGTTTCTTTGGGAAGTTTGAGGAACTGTTCCTTTAGGTCTCCGCAGGTGGAAGGAGGCCCATTAGAGAGGTGATGCTCGAGTCCGACGAGCAGCTGCACTCGGGGGTCGATTCCTAGGCGGTGCTCTGCGACCGCCATGTAACAAGCCTAGCGGGTATTATTAAGAATAATGTGAAAAAAAGTAGCCACTAGTACATTTACAATACAATACAATATTACATATTCACATATTTACAGCATATTACAAAAACCCTGTTGTATAATTGAAGGGCTTGTACACACTTATACACATTCATGCAAACATATCGTCACGTCTTTCCCCCGAGGGGGCTGGCAGAGGTGTAATAAAAACACCCACACTTCGCCGGACGACATTCAGTCCTAAATGTGGGCGAGCCTGTCGCCATACACCGGGCTCCAGTCATGTAGCAGATGACATACAATACGCACATATGTTTACACAATGAACAAATTTGTGCGTGCCGTCGCGCGTCGGCTGGGTTCGAACCCACTCCCTCTGGCTTGAGAGGCGGGCCTTCTCCAACTAGGCTGTCATCGCTTCTTTACATAACAACTTTATTAAAAGAAAAACAAAAACCCGACTGCAAAAAATTGACAAAATACTTATATTTTTTTCATTATTTTTTTCAAACTCACCCTGAACGCCGGCTGTTCGTGCCTTATGAAGCTGTCCCGGCTCCCGTGCAGCAGCAGCACGCCGCGCGCGGGCACGCACGCGGGCCCGTGCGCGCACTGGTCCACGCGGTAGTTGTACCGGCACTCCAGCACCAGTACAGCACGCGGCTGGTGCGCTAGGATTATGTTAATTATGTCCTGCAATTAAGGAAATGAGCGCTAAAATGACAGCTCTAAATGCTACAACGCTAACACGCGCGGGTCCGCGCGGTAGTTGTAGCGGCAGTTCAGGGACAGTACAGCACGCGGCTGGTGTGCTAGGATTATGTTAATTATGTTCTGTAATGAAGGGAGCGGTTCAACCGAAGCACTGGATCCCTGTTCCGCGCTGCTGTGTCTAAGATTACGAAAGCCATAATGATAGCCGACCTCCGGTAGGAGATGGCACCACAAGAAGAAGAATGAAGGGAGCGAACACTAAAACGACAGTTCTTAAAGCTCCTACGCTAACACGCGCGGGTCTACGCGGTAGTTGTAGCGGCAGTCTAGCGGGAGTACAGCACGAGGCTGGTGCGCTAGGATTATGTTAATTATGTCCTGCAATGAAGGGAGCGAACACTAAAACGACAGTTCTTAAAGCTCCTACGCTAACACGCGCGGGTCCGCGCGGTAGTTGTACCGGCAGTCCAGCAAGAGTATAGCACGCGACTGGTGCGCTAGGATTATGTTAATTATGTCCTGCAATGAAGGATATGAGCGCTAAAATGATAGTTCTTAAAGCTCCTACGCTAACATACCCGCGCGGGTCCGCGCAGTAGTTGTACTGACACTCTAGCCTGATGCTGATGCAAGAGAATTATGTTAATTATATCCTGCAATTGAGGAAACGAGCGCTAAAGTATGTATTATTGATTTAATTTATCATACCGCAATAGCGTTGATGACATTTGCTAGCTCGTTTAGGCGTCGTGACACCGACGCGGTCACAGAGCGACTGACAGCGAAACAAGACTTACACTTGATCTAAGCCTAGTTTTTAAGGTGCCATTTTTCATATTGAGACTTGACATCTATGTATGTTGGAAGTCAAAGTCAAAATGTTTATATTCAATTTGGGTATCAAAGATACACTTATTAACGTCTAAAGTTTTTTTTAATAGTTTCGACCACCTTGTTCCGATAAAGAGCCTCTACTCAGAAGAACAGGCAAGAAACTGAGGGGTATTATTTTTTCAAAGAATAAATAAATTACTGTCTCACAAATTTTTGCTTACAACTAGGTAAATATCTATAAATACTAGTGGCTACTTGGCGGAAGTGGAAGGCACCAGACATCTTTGTCTTCTAAATAAGTCTTAACCTTATAATACCCTCTTTTCATTAATGTAGTTTTTACATGTGATTTGAATTTTCCCTCAGTGAGCCCTGTTATATTTTTCGGGATTTTATTGTAAAAACGAAAGCAGTTGCCTAAAAATGACTTATTTGACTTAGTCAGTCTAAATCTCGGTACAGCTATCCTATCCTTATTTCTAGTGTTATTATTGTGATAGTCACAGTTCAATTTAAATTTATGTATATTTTTGCGAACGTACATAATATTTTCAAAGATATACAAAGAAGGTAAAGTTAATATATTTATCTCTTTAAATAAATCTCTCAATGATTCGCGGGGACCCATCCCGTAAATAGCGCGGACCGCTCGCTTCTGCAAAATAAAGGTTTTAACCCTTACCTGATCTCCCCAGGGTATGACCTTTTTCCAGGCCTTGGCCACGGGCGCGATGTACTCCATCCAGCCGAACTCACGCATGCGGGTCAAATTCATCAACATCACGCCTGAGTTCAGCCCTGCAAAGATATTACATACATACGAGTATATCGTCACGGCTTTACCCGAGGGGGCTGGCAGAGGTGTAATACAACACCCACACTTCGCCGGACGTTATTCAGTCCCAAATGCGACAGGGGGCGAGCCTGTCGCCATACACCGGGCTCCAGATGATGCAAGGAAGGTTTTGTTTTTCGAGTATGTGGGTATGTAGGTATGAGGTTTCTTTGGCACGGCCTACAGCCTAAACAGCTTGATGTATTAGGTCCTTACGTATGAAATTGGCGTTTTGTACGGGAGGAATAACAAGTCGATTTTTTTTTTGTAAAATATATTTAATTAATCAAAGTATGCACTGTTGTTTTCTATGCACTTTTGCCATCTTATGGGTAGTTCATTGATCCCTTTACTATAAAAACCATGGGGGCGAGAATCAATAAACTCTTTGTAGGCGGTTTGGACTGCTGCATCGGAGTGGATTTTTTTTCCTTGTAAGAAGTTGTCCAAATTCCGGAAGAAATGGTAATCTGTTGAAGCAAGGTCCGGGGAGTACGGTGGATGTCGCAGACATTCCAATTGTAGCTCAGCTAACTTAGTGGTTGTTTGTTGTTCAGTGTGTGGTCTTGCGTTGTCGTGAAGCAGCAGTGGCCTAGAGCGATTGACCAATCTCGGTTGTTTAACAGCTAGTTCTTCCTTCATGGTTTGCAGTTGCTGACAATAGATATCTGCCGTAATCGTTTGGCCAGATTTAAGAAAGCTGTAGTGAACGACACCGGCGCTAGTCCACCAAACACTTACAAGTAACTTTTTCTGAGTCAATTTTCGTTTAGGGCAGGATTTGGCTGGGTCTCCAGGGTTCAGCCTTTGCGATGAGCGCTTTCGATTATCGTACAATATCCACTTTTCATCACAAGTAATGATTCGATTTAAAATCCCTTCATTATTGTGTCGGTTGAGCAAAGTAACACAGCAGGCGACCCGTGTTTGCAAGTTCGATTCACTCAATTCATGAGGTACCCATCGTTCGAGTTTTTTTACTTTCCCGATTTGCTTCAAGTGGATTTATACAGTTTTGTCACTTACCCCGAAGCCTGCTGCTATCTCTGAAGTGCTTTGTGATGGATCCGCTTCCACAATGGCCTTTAATTCTTCGTTTTTCACTTTGATCTCCGGCCGTCCACGGGGTGGTCGAAATTTCCAAAACGAAAACGTTGAAACCAAAAACGTACCGTGCTGTCTTTAGCGACACCAGCGCCGTACACATCATTAATTCTTCGAGCTGTTTCTGCAGCACTGGTGCCACGGTAGAACTCGTACTCGTAAATATACCGATATTTCATGTTTTCCATTGCGCGGTAATAAGCGACGCCAGAGAAAAAATAATGAGGAAAATAACAAATGAATGACTGTATCAAAAAACCAGCTAAATGAATTTATTAATTTGAATTTCGAATTCTTAACCAAAGAGGAGATATTTCAGATCAAATTGATCAGTACGACAAAACGCTAATTTCATACGTAAGGACCTAATATTTCGACATGTGAGGAGTCATTTGAATCGTCTTGATAGTGGAAGTGACATAGGATACATTTTAACTATATCCGGAGTATCTATATGGTGTGTATATTTTGCACTTTGGTTTTTCTTTTAATAATGTTACTTGTTTACAGTATAACTCTAGGAAATACAGACAGACGCGTAAACTTAAAAATATGTCAAACTCAAGGGTAGGGCGTGGTATAATAATATACTCCGCCACGTATAGCATTCCGAGTCGACTTAGTCACGTGACCAACACGGAGTGACGTTAATCGATGCCTAAGCAAGACCGAAATAAGTCATTTACAAATAGGTAGTTCGAATTTTTCGGAAATTACTCGTCAGACACAGAATATGCTCTATTACATAGGTCCAGAAGGATAGTCTTCATACAAAACACGATTTCGAAACGTGTCAAATTTATTTTGGTATCTTAATAAAACCTTTTTTTCTATACGTGATGAACTTGCCATTAAAAGAGGTTACCCGATTTAGTTGGGTAAATTATATAACGATCAGAGTTTAAAGAAATCACAAGACCGGAAACAAAGTATTAGGCCAGCTTAGGCCAGAGCTAAACTACACACAAAGCCTTACCCAGATCCATTCATGACACTATTCTACAAACTAATATTATAGATTGTATGTAAACCTTAACTAAAATCAGAGTAGGTAAAAGGTAAGAATTTAAGTAAAAATCAAGAGTACGAATTTGAGTTAAAATCAATAGTAAAGGGATTACTATTGATTTTAACTATTGATTTTATCTTATTTACACATAAATTTACCCATTATCATTATTTACATCATACATTTAAGTAATTTTTTCGGCAATCAAATAACATTACATTTACATAAAAATAAAACTGGCGCCTGCTTGTCACGATATTTCACTGTTACGTATATTTCTTTCTTGCGAAGGTGCACAGAGCAAATTCTTATAGGGGCGACGAAGTTTTCACTAATTTTCATTTTTACTTTGTCGAATTATTTTTGTCCACTGATCGGCTAAACTGGATCCTTAAGAAACCTAAAGATAATTAAAGGGAAAATATAAAAATACCTTGTGGCAACACTTTTTTCAGCAACTTTTCGCTCTGTTGACATTAAGAATTAATCACAATTATTAGCTTTTTAAAGCACATAAAAATATATTTAAGACTTACGGATGATATGTGACGTTGCCTTATTTTACTGTTTTGGATATTCTGAAATTTCGGCATGAGTGGACTACACAGTTCACCATATTTATTGGTTAGTGGGGAGACGTAACCGCTACCGGATGACATCGAAGACTGACTAGTGAATTGGTTGATTGAATGGTTTGGTTTACTTTTTTTGGAATCATTATTTTTGACCGATTAGGGGTCTTTACTCTATGTCTATGTCGTCAGATTATGATGAAATTTAGCATGTACAATTAAATGAACTATATCTCCGCCCCTATGTTCTTAGTTTTTTTAAGAGGCCCTCTACAGAAAAAAGAACTACGAAAAATATCAGCATTTTTAAGGGATCACTTTTGACTGTTTTTTTTAATTGGTAGACAAAGCAAATCAAAAATCCAAAAATTGCAAAAGGAGGTTGTCTACATCATTAGCTTTTAAATTAATCTATAATACAAGGGAAATTCTCAGTTATATACACGGTTATTTGTACATGGTTATATGTAACTTACCAAAAACCTCTTAAGGGTTCATTGTACTCATCAATATGAACAACTTTTACTATGGGGCGAACTCCGAAATCGCGAAAAAAATCAGCTGTTCCATACATTTTGTCTCAGGTGATTGAACTTTTTGTATGGAACAGCTGTTTTTTTTTCGCGATTACAGGATTGGCTTCATAGTAAAAGTAGTTCGTACTGATGAGTACAATGAACCCTTATGAGGTTTTTGATTAGGTACAAATATATAACCCTGTATATAAAAATGATTAGATAAGTGCAAAACTCATAAAAAAATATTAAAATTGCACTTTGTCACTCTGTAGATAACTTTAAGGGCTCGTCAGTATCTTTACTTGCTTTCTTCGCTCGTCTTCTTCTTCTAGTTAAGTTGCCAAAAAAACCTTTAGCAAATGCGAAGTTAGTCTAAACTAGCTGCGCCCTGCGGTTTTACCCGCGTTTAATAAGTAGCCTATGTATCTATCCAGGGTATAAGCTACCTCTATACCAAATTTTATCAAAATTCGTCCATCCGTTTGAGCGTGAAGAAGTAACAAACACACACACATAACTCAGTTTCTTGCCAGTTCTTCTGAGTAGAGGCTCTTTATCCGAACAAGGCTGTCGAGTCTATTTAAAAAAGCTTTGACGTTCATAAGTGTATCTTTGATACCCAAATTGAATAAAAACGTTTTGACTTTGACTTTGAGTCACAAACTTTCGGTGATTTAATATTAGATTTGACTGAATATTAGTGCGATTGGGCGCCGGACCCTTAAGGGCACGTGTCAAAATTTAACCCATTGACTGCTCAAAACACATACTTTGTGTTTTGTCAAGCGCAACGCCAGTGCGGCTAAACACGCGAGGCGCGTTCAGCCTAAATTCAATACAACCGTGCGGCAAAACACATACGTGTGTGTTTATCTCCGAAGTAACGCCAGTGCGGCCGTACACGCGACGTGCGTTTGCCTACAATTTATTTCTTAAACGAGCTAGACACTATCCTGATGGTAAGGGACAATGCCTCTTCACTGCTGCAGTAGCATACAATATTTTTTTTATCCGATTATACAATTACGATTTTAAAATAAGAAATAAATTATTTCGTAAAATGAATACTCGTAGTTCTTATAAACTTAACTAGCTGCGACCCGTGGTTTCACCCACGGTCCCACAGGAACCGTTGATTTTTCCGGGATAAAAAGTACCCTATGTCCTTTTCTGTATCCTAAACAACATGTATGCAAAATTTTAAGACGATCGGTTGAGTAGTTCAGACGTGAAAGCGTTACAAAGAAACAAAGAAAATGAACAAAGACTCACTTTTTCATATTATATGTAGTACCTTTGATTTTAGTCTAACCTCAAAGCAAACACTCATTGACTTCGTGTTACTTAACAACGCCATCTGCTGTTGTGTCGTTAAAGCAATTGTTGCTCACAAAAAATAGTATTATTATTCGCCAATAGATGTCAAGAAGAGTCATATTTTTCAGTTGAGACTACTCGAACGCCTCTTTTTTGTTGTTTTCCTTCCAAGTTTATGTTTAAGTTGATTATCGATAAAACACGAATAAAATGACATTTTCTAAAAATGATTCCTAGCTAGATCGATTTATCGCCCCCGAAACCCCCTTTATACTGAAAATCGTTGGAGCCGATTCCGAGATTCCAATTAATAATATAATTGGAATCTAATAAAAAAATTGGAATATATATATATATATATATTTATATATACAAGAATTGCTCATTTAAAGATATAAGATAACACACAGACTATTTATATATTATTACAACAAACTTCGAGTAACAACCGTGTGTAATCCACCGGCGCGGCGCGAGCCACGGCATCGGCAGTGCGGCGATACACGCTAGGCGTGTAATTAGTATTGTTTTAGCATTTTCTGAAAAACATCTCAGCAGCCAAAGGGTTAAATGAACATGAAATTTTCTACGAGAGAAAAATTTAAATAGTAAACTCAGATCAACCTAGAGGAAAAGATGGAACACTGCGTTATATCTCGCTGAAGCCACTTCTTTTAAACGTGTTTTTTTTTTTTTTTAAATTTTTCATGACCATGGATACTCGTCCTTCAGTCGGATTCTTAGTAATAATTTTTTCTTCAGTAACATGATGGGATGATGATGATGAGGTGATGAATCCCTCCCCTTTCCCCATTCCAGTAAAGTTATGGATACTTTACTGAAACTTTAAGTGAAGTTTTGTAGAGAACACGAAAAATCGCGTTTCGCGATGTTTGTATCATTTGCCCACACTCGTGCACGTTGACGAACCGGTAAACGTTAATAATCCACCATTATTACAGTTTAACACTCGAAGAATCACAAGTTTTAGAAAATAATACAAAAACACGACACCATCTTTTCGGTTCCCGCCAAAACCCTTTTAAACGTGTGTATGGTAATGTTGCCATGAAAAACATTTACAATTGCACGAAAACTAATATTACTTCCTAAACTCTACGTTAGCTATTTCCGTTCCAATATCTTATACCTTTAAATGAGCAATTCTTGTATATATATATATATATATATATAATTGGAATCTCGGAATCGGCTCCAACGATTTTCATACAAATTAGTATATAGGGGGTTTCGGGGGCGATAAATCGATCTAGCTAGGAATCATTTTTAGAAAATATCATTTTATTCGTGTTTTATCGATAATCAATCTCAACTGAAAAATATGACTCTTCCTGACATCTATTGGCGAATAATAATGCTACTATTTTTTGTGAGCAACTAATTGCTTTAACGACACAACAGCAGATGGCGTTGTTAAGTAACACGAAGTCAATGAGTGTTTGCTTTGAGGTTAGACTAAAATCAATTGTTTATTATCCAAAAAACACAATTAAAAAAAAAAAAAAAATACCGAGCAAAGCTCGGCCATCCAGGTACTACACCTTAATACTAAGTACAACCTTAATATTCTTTAATTGATTTAATATTCCAAAACTGCACATATTTGTTAAGAGTTTAATGTTACAGCTTTTTCAAAATCGATTTGTAAAAAAAATACACAGTTTTTTAAAAGAACCTACCTCAAAATTAGTCCTGGCTACACTTTTATAATGCACTATGTATATTTATATAAGGTCAATGTGGGGAAGTCCGTCTACGAGGTAAGACCGTCTAGCGGCAATAACTTCCGTGTTTGGATAACTTCGCAGTTTATGGCTTAGTCGGCAAAACAGTGCTAAGGTAATAATTCATAATAAAATACATAGATGTCGCTAAGATCATTGTTTTGGTACAAATTTGACCGCCATTTTTTATCGCATTTTGTTCTCGGTGGTGGAGTGTAGCGTCCCTAAAATAAAATTTAAAAAAAGTGGAAAACTGAAGAAGTTTTGGCTGTTGCTGTGATTAGGTAAGTTATTTATAGATCTATAAATATATTTCTGGTGTTGAATTCGTTTATATCGCTTGAGTTTCATAATTATACCTGCTGCAAATTTCTAACCTCAAAAAATAGTAGTTGGGAAGTCCGTCCATCATGGCGAAGGAAAGTCCGTCATATGCCGGTCTTACATCAATGCCAGAGATAGTCAAACTTTTGAACAGTGCCTATTTAATCCATTATTTTACTACTTTTTGCTAGGTTCTACGTAGTAAATGTACTCAGTGATGGGCCACTGAGGACTAATATAATTTCGTTACCATAAACCGGTAAAGGGTATATAATTATGTATATAGGAATGGTGTTGGGGATGTATTAATCTTTCTAATCTTAGGTAATTATGTCAAACAGGTAGGTAGTTAGGTACCCTACAGTTTAAAGTACCGTTGCTCAGACGAATAAAGGTGGGACTACTACTCATTAATTCTTACTATAACTTAACTGTAGGTACATCTACGCCTACACTGTAAATAGATACTGGAAAACATAAAACTAACCACAACTTTTTTTTTTCAGAGGCTGTTTCAAGGCTGTTTCCGGGTTTATTAAATTAAGCAATATTGGCACTCGTCGACGGCATAATGGTCGTAAATAATAAATTGGTTAGCTTGCAATCATGGTAAGCAATTATACAAGAAAAACGAACAAAGCGTCATATAAGCTGTACGTAATAAAAGATTTTTAATTAATAATTTGTTTTTTACTGTTAAAAAGTTCACTTTTTTTTTCTTAACATTAATGTTGAGAACCTCTGTCAGCAAAAATATGCCGGACTTTCCTTCAAATAAAATAAACTAAAATATCTTTGAAATTAAGCCTTGTGTATAAACACGTAAGGCACATAATTTCAACGCCATTATTACATTATTGTCTGAAACTGTTTTCATACGTCATTATCTAAACAATTGTGGTTTTATGGCTACTAGATGGACTTGCCTCCAACAGCAAGGAAAGTTCGTCTACACGCGGCGTTTTAACAAAATACTTGTATCCAAAATATTATTATAGTTAATCCGATTTCTGTAACTTTAGAACGTAAATAAATATATTTTTCACCATATCCGGCCACACATGTTTTAATAGAATGCATATTTCGATTCATTGAGGTCAATCAAATTTAGATATTAGAAAAGTATGCCGGACTTCCCCACATTGACCTTACACGAAATTATACCATAAAACAATGTAAGAATGACCAAGCGAGTAGCGCAGTTTTTTTGCTACAATGTGTGCGTCTTATGTACATATACGACAGTAGCGTAGTTATTGGATGGTTTTTGGCTTCACCTAAATCATACGCCGTGCGCCATCTTATTCTCTAGGTTGATCTGAGATAGTAAGTTATTTACCAAATTTGCCATAGTACGGGTGCTGGGCGAACCTCGGGTACCAAGCAATGTTGACGTTGTTGTTCTCCCACGCCAGCGCAGTGATCTGACTCGAGTTGAACTCCTGGAACTGATCCCAGAGTTCCTCCACCGGGCCAAGGAATAAGGTGTCCGTGTCCACATAGATAAGAGAGTCTATATGCGGGAGGAGTTCCTGAAATTAAAAATTTGTCGAAATCCATCAAGCAATCAAAAAAACCTCATACATACTCAAAAACGTAAACAAAATCCCGAAAAATATAACAGGGCTTACTGAAGGAAAATTCAAATCACATGTAATAACTACATTAATGAAAAGAGGGTATTATAAGGTTAAGAATTATTTAGAAGACAAAGATGTCTGGAGCCTTCCACTTCCGCCAAGTAGCCACTAGTATGTATAGTATATTACCTAGTTGTAAGCCAAAATTTGTGAGACTGTAATATATTTATTATTTGAAAAAATAATGCCCCTCAGTTTCTTGCCTGTTCTTCTGAGTAGAGGCTCTTTATCCGAACAAGGCCGTCGAGTCTATTTAAAATAAAACTTCGACGTTCATAAGTGTATCTTTGATACCCAAATTGAATAAAAACATTTTGACTTTGACTTTATAGCCCTCCTTCTTGCGCAGTCGAATAAAAAACAAAAGATTTTTCCAAATTATTCATTTAAAAAAAAGATTCCGATGAATTGGGAAACTCCTCTTGAAGTCCCATAAAAAGCTTTTCCAAATAGGTTCATAAATGACGTTATGACATAACAAACATTAAAATAAAAGTGGAGCGTGACAAACAATCTTTTGCTTTTATAATGTAAGTTTTTTTATGCAGTCGAACTTCTGTGAATCACGGTTCAGTTATGTCGCACAAGCATTATTCGCCTTCCATTCGAATGCCAGTGGACATGAAATTCAAAATTGTCTTTGTGGTCAGTGTCCCAAAATCTTGTGTCCGAAATGTAAATGTAAAATAAGTTCCCTAAGAGAATTACGACACGTCAATGACAAAAAAAATTGAATATTGTTTCGAAAATAAATTTAAACATTATTAATTTTAATAAATATGGAACAACAGAAATTTGTAAAAAAAAAAAATAAAAATCAGTGAATAAAGGCTATTTTTATTTATTTTATTTTATTTTTATTTAATTTTAATAAATGTTATTATAAATTAGAACAATACCTCAAAGATAAAAACTTAATTATTAAAGAATAAGCCGGCCCACTCCACATGACATTACAATACCCTGATAGGGTCCATTATGAGATACTTATAGTTTAATTTTAAAGATCTTGTGAACTTATGCAACAATCACCATAATGCGCCACAAATACTTTGACTTTGAAGTCTGTTTAATATTTTGGGACATCGATCACTCACAATTACTTACAGGAAAAAACAGCCGCTGTGCTGAGCATCGCCGGAACAAATTTATCCAGTAGTGATAATCGGGCTCAGGGAAGTTAATTTCGTGCGTCTCAAAGTCGAACTGGTATTGCTTTATGTTCTTCCACCTGGGAAAAAAGTTAGGTAATAATTTATTAAACACTAGCTGCGCCCTGCGGTTTCACCCGCGATTAAAAAGTATCCTATGTGCTATTTTAGACGATAAGCTATCTCTGAGCCAAATTTCATCCAGATCTGTTCACCCGTTCTGGTGTGAAAGAGTAACAAACATCTATCCATCCATTCTTACAAACTTTCGCGTTTATAAAATTAGTAGGAAAGGATAATATGCATACTTACTTAGTCAATCTCGCACTTAAATGCTCTCTACTATCTTTATCACCAAATATGACCAAGTGTACAGGTCTTCTTGTAAAGATAAGCATAGACTTCACAACATTCAGAGATTGTTCCAAGCGACTCTGACAGACAACGAAGGCGAGTACTATCGTTTGACTCTCTATGGTGGCTTTAGTGCTTGCCCAGTATTCCCTGAAAATAGCATACATAAATAAGTATTATATGTTATTGACCAAGTGAAGCGAGGTTTAAGAGTCTATAAAGGCAAATTGGCATTTAATTTTTATATTCTTAAAAATTATCTTGTATCTAGATCTTAATGAAGACCTTTTAATACTTCTAATTTAAAAAGTTTACCAATAATATTTTTTTTAAACTGTGCATAAAATCTGTCAAAACATCTGTAAACAACCTATATACATACAACTCATTTGGTTAATTTTTTTTTTTCTAATTAAGAAATTAGCCGCTTATCATAGTCATGATAAAATATCTAAATATCTTTTGTTTTACTAATTTTTAAATGAAAAATTTACAAATGCAGGTAGAATTCTGCAGGGTTCTTTTGAGTGTCAAGAAGGCGTACTTCTAATACTTTTTACTATTTAAAATAAGGAAAAACACAGCAGTATATTAAAAACACAGCACTTACCTTTTCTTAACTTCATTTTCTGTAACATTGTATCGAATAATAAAATAAACCGCGATACAGAATATCACTAACGTAAGTATAAATTTAAAAGATATTCTTCTCATGCTTGAAAGTCTGAATCTGTTGAAATCTACAAACAAATTATTTTGCTTTTTTTTTTTTATTAATTTATTCATGACCATGGATACTCGTCCTTCAGTCGGATTCTTAGTAATATTTTTTCCTTCAGTAACAGATGATGGGATGATGATGATGAGGTGATGATGAAGACGATGAATCCCTCCCCTTTTCCCATTCCAGTAAAGTTATGGATACTTTACTGAAACTTTAAGTGAAGTTTTGTAGAGAACACGAAAAATCGCGTTTCGCGATGTTTGTATCATTTGCCCACACTCGTGCACGTTGACGAACCGGTAAACGTTAATAATCCACCATTATTACAATTTAACACTCGAAGAATCACAAGTTTTAGAAAATAATACAAAAACACGACACCATCTTTTCGGTTCCCGCCAAAACTCAAATTATTTTGCATTCTCAGAGTGTTTGCATTAGAAAAAATTTCAAAAGTACGATCGGTAGTGAAAACTCTACTTTTTTGAACTTTTTACATTTGAGCTTTTCTTCTTTCCTGTGTTTGGCAATGACATAGATATTAAGCTCTGGCTGACACTGACAACTATTTTTTTTTCTATACTGTAAGATTTTAACGTGGCACGACTGAAACATTTGCAAAATTTAGAGTAGGAATTAATTATGTCGGCGCGACGCAAAATCTTTGAAAATATTTTTGAGTTTAAATCTAGCAGTTAAATATTAGATAGGTTGAAATTACTTTAAATTCGATTGTTGTAAGCAGTTTGCTATTTTAGAATGTTATAAGCCGTGTTATGATATACGGTTGCCTCTGGATAACATAACTAAAGGTTTATGCAAACTTTAGTTTTAAAACCAGTTAGCTATTGTTACATTAATTTCTTGATTAATAAGCGATAAGCGCTAGCTCAAAATGATTATTGGTTAAGTTTTGTGTGATCGAAACAGTTGTCATTTAAAATATCATGGATAAACAGTCATCTTACAAGAACCCCTTCAACCATTGTTTAAGACCTAGAGGCTGTTTTAATTGTTCTCTAATAAGAAAAAAAGTGAGATAACATAATGAGTGTTTTCGTTATTTGCAAGGAGCTAGAGGTGCGGCGCGGCGTAGATATGAGCGTCGACTCGGCTGACGTAGCGCGATTCTTGTGTACCGATATAAATTTAAATTAAAAAATAACAGAATTTAAGACTAGATAATTGAATATTCAGTGTAGTTCAAGTAGTTAGTAAGTCACTCTCTATCCGATTATTGTAAACAAGTTCGCCATTTCGAGATGTTCCCCAAACAAAGGTCACATTACGCAGCATATAGAGTAACGGAGTACAGGGGTACAAGGGCCAGTGAAGTAAAAAGAAACAGATGGGACACTTCTTTACTGTTACTATTTCTGCCTACTATGAAGAAGAAACTTTCTTGGGAAAATACATATATTTACAAAATAATGTTTGCTGTTGTAAGAAATTGAATTTTTGAAATTTTGTATGCGGGCAACCACAGACCTAATTTTTTTTTGTGGCGGTAACTTGGTTTAAAAAATTGGCTCTTATCTCAACCCACCAAAAAACGATTACTGAAGGATAACGCAAAGAGAAGGTAATTTAATAAGTATCTATTAATTTTTACATAAGTATCTATCTAGCTAAGCCCCATGGTTTTACCTTAATACAAGAATACATTAAAAAAAAAACACATTTATTTTGTTACTTTCATCTATTGCAACATCAAAAATACATATTCTCGAGTTCATTATAACGAAGAAATAAATAATTTTAAAAGGCTTCTAACCGTTACACTCGCTTCATGACAGTTTTGTAAACATACTGTCATTTGTGACTTTTAAACCATTACGATTTAAGCACAATACACATGCTTTACATTCAATAATGTCTTTTCTTTTGGTTTCTTCTTAAACCTCTTGTCTGTCCTTGTCTCTTGTAGTCTACATTCCTATAAGCGCCAGGTGAACCTCCGAATTCATAAACATCATATTTTATGGATAAACTAAGTGCGACTTTTCTTAATAGGTACATTGACATGACAGCAGTCATACAATTTCTGTACCATTTGCGTTAAAGCGCTCAAATAATGTTTGTAAATACGAGGATTATTCTTTGCTTGTTAAAATTCTTTTTTTAAGTGTCGTTACGACGTTCGTCAGGAATTCACATTTCTTCTGAAGATTTCTGTTTTGCCGCTGGACTTTTTTAATTTTTTCGGTTAATTTTTTTCTGGCGAGAGTGGAATGTCTCAATTTATGTCTGAGGATATTTATTGTTGTGGTCGTATCTGTGTCCGATTCGGAGTCGCTAACTGGCTCTGATTTCGGGTCTAAAGTTTCATCGTCTTCATTACTGTCAGGCTAAAAATAAAACAAAATAGTGTTGCATCAAACAAAGTTATTTGCAAAGTCTTAATTAATTATTTATCTTTCCAGTCGGCTTAGTTTCCAGTTCGTAAATGTAAACATTTTTCGTTTTCAATTGGCTCTAAACATTAAACTTAGTTAGAATAATTTAGTTGTAGCTAAATGAAAACAAAAACAAAATTACGTAACTCTCAAAACTCATGCCTCCAGCTTCGATAAATTACTTGTCTAGATGGAGTGCAGAGCTTTATACGCAATTTAAAGGCATACCACGACTTTTGATAGTTAACGAAAACTTGTTCGTTCTCGTTTGGCTCCATATGATTCACTTAGTTCCTTAACGTTTCTGCCAGGTGCGCTTTATTGAAATGTATGGAGCAAAACTAAAACGAAAGAAGTTTTCGTAACTTAAAAACTCGTAGTAAGCCCCCAGGCCAGCTTTGGAGAGCTTGTGTGCATGTTTAGACACACAGATGCATAACCTTAGCTGTTTTCATACGCGCACTGAGCGTGCGTAATGATACCAGCAACTTGAATAATTCGAATAACATAGAGCCTTATACGTAAGTAGGGAAAAATATGTTGTAAATTTTAGATGAACCTAAGATCAGTATGTGTCGACTAATAATTGAAAAAAAAGGCGTTATTCAGTTTAATGCTTAAATGTAGGCTAATAAAAATATCTGGTTTTTTTTTGTAAGTATCGCAAAATGTATATTACACTAGTTTTTAACACTGCTAGGAATTTTAGTAACCTCTTTATAGCGCCAATAACCATTTTTGTTTGTCAAAGTAGACGTGTTACCCACGTGGTGTCTGTGGCGCCACTAGGGCGCGCTGGCAATTTATTACCTAACAGTTGGGTTATATATTTTTTTACGTATAGACCGTAATAGACTCGATCTACACATGTATTTAATCAAAGGCTTTCAGCATTGACGTCCACGTCTATGGCTTACAGTAGATACATACTCATTATGTAGTACATTCATTGACATAAATACTTACATTATTACAAGGTAGAGCAGACTTCTTCAAGAAAAGTCTTCCTTTATCTGTGGTATATTTGTCCTCTTTTCTAAAATGCAATGAACAAATACATGCAAATTCTGAGGGCATCCAATTATCTTCGCTACGGTTTTTTCTGACGAATTTAATCCATTTTTCTCTATTTTCATGGTTTGGACGTGGAAACCTTAAAATAATAATAATTAGAGTAAAACGTAAGAAAAACTATTAGCTAGTAATCACCACACCTAAATGTAGGCAATTAACTCGGAAAGGCAGCATCTGAACTTTTATAATCTGTGTCACAGAAATAAACATAACAACAAAGTAAGTAACACGCCATGTGGTAAAGCGCTTCTTCGCCGTCTGGATGCCATCCAAGTTAAAGCGCTGCGTGTGGTTCTTGGGGCTATGAAATCTTCGCCTAGGCAGGCTGTCCTAGTTGAGAGTGCTGATCCTCCTTTGTATCTGAGGAGGCAATATTTGGCTGATCGTTTTCTATTCCGGATGGCTCAAATTAGTTCTCATCCCTTATTGCCCAAACTTCAGGCTTTGTCTGAGTCTCTAGATACTCCACATTGGCGGAAAAAGGATAAGCCGACCTTGGTTAAAAGCTTCTCTCGTTTGTGTGATTTTGATGCTCCTCTTCTTCAATTAGACTTCATGCCTTTATACTCTATTCCCTTTAATGCTATTTGTTTTTCTCCTACAGTTTTTCTGAATATTGGACTTGATAAAAATACTTCTGACGCTAATATAAAGTTTTCAAAAATAGTGGCCGAAAAGTGGCCTGGCTGGAACCTGTTTTTTACAGACGCTTCTAAATCCAATGAAGATTTTGTTGGTGCTGCTTTCGTTCATCTCAATTCTGACCATGTTATGAAGCACAAATTACCCGTTGAGGCTTCTGCTTTTACAGGTGAATGTGTTGCTATTTTAAGTTGTCTCTCTTTTATCTCAGAGCATAGTATTAACCATTCTGTAATTTTATCTGATTGTTTAAGCGCTCTTAAAGCTATAACATCTAACCCATTCCGCAATTGCGTTAGAAATTCCATAATTTGTAAAATAAAACATGTACTTTATTCATGCTTTTGCTCTAACATCCAGGTTGTTCTGGCTTGGATTCCTGGTCATAATGGTATTGTTGGTAATGAAAGGGTGGACGCTCTTGCAAAGTGTGCCACCTCGTCCGGTAACAATACGCACTATGTTAATCATGGACAGGATATTCTTTGTGTTCCATCGACTTTGTTGCAATCAGACTGGAACCGAGATTGGGAAGTGCATAAATATAAATATTCATCTTTTCAGCCACTTGTTGTCTCTCGGCCGTGGTTTTTTAAATATCGTTCTTTTCCTAAATTTGTTACATCAGTATTAATTCGTTTAAGACTAGGTCATGTTTGTAGTCCTAATAAATTATTTAAATTCAAAATTGCAGACTCTCCTAATTGCTCTTGTGGTTTGGATATTGGTTCAGTAAATCATATATTTTTTAGCTGCCCTCTTCGTAGTAAATCATCCCTTTATTCTACCATCACTAAGTGTAAAGTTCCGCTTCCAATACACATTTCTTCTCTGCTCTCATTCCCAAACAAAAAAATCATTTTTTCATTAGCTAATTTCATTCAGTCCAATAACATACGTCTATAGTTTTTCTTTCTTTTTCCTTTCATTTATTCTATCTATATTATATACATTTTCTTTCATTACTATCTACCCCACCAGGATTATTTCTCTTCTTTTCTTTTTATATTAATAATACTATCACCTCCCTCACTGTTGATGGCAAAATTGCCCCAAAACCCAAAGGGACAGAAGCCACTTAAAAAAAAAAAAAAAAAGTAACACAGAAAAATACTCTGTGATAGACATGGCATAAATTTATTACATGGTTGTCTAAATTTGTGTTACTTACCTATGAAAACTTGTTCCTTTGCATTTGCTTACGTTTTTTGAATTATTTTTACAGTATCGTAATACACATCCTGGCATAATTATGCGAATACGTTTTGTTTTTGATTGAAATTGTAAACAAACAAGCGAATTCGCACTGATCAGTGCTGCCAGTGAAGACTTTCAATAAAGTTCGGGTCAAGTTGGTGGGGGAGTGAAATAAAATTTATAACAATCATATTTTACAACAAATGTCCTTTACGGTTCCATAGAAAGCTAGATTATGCTACTTTTTAATATTGATTTTAGATTGTCAATTACGTTTTCTTTTTAGGACGTCGATGTGATCTGGCTAAATAAATTTAATGTCGAAAATCAACACAATTTAAAAAGTCAGCTGACATTGAGTGATATCAGCTGTCACATGTGTGTGGTGGTGTGTTTATTTACATTTTCCGGCCGATCGTCGCAACGCAATCTCATTATTCAATAAAATTTATGCTATATTCTTAATATAAGTGAAAATTGAAATGTTAACAACTAAGGTAAGCAGTGTTTTTAATTGCTATTCAAAATTCTCAGTTAAATGAACAAATTCCGATCATAAACAAAGCACATTTAAAAAACATTTTTACGAGTGTCCTTGCACATTTAATTACGCATTGTAATACTCCTCAACTCTGATTTTATGTACAAATATTTACGTAACAGTTTCAAGGTTACTTATCTACTAGCCGATAAGTTTAATTATCGAACTCTGTATCGTAATTATTCTTGTTTACTGAAGACGATTTTAAACACTGCAATCCAATCAGTCGAGCCCTATTTCAGCTACGGCTGGCAAAATATGATCAAAAGCAAAAAATGAAATTGAAAAACTTGAATAATAGCGTCACGTAGATGTACGCAATAATCGATTTTTAGATTTATTTATAAAATAAAAATTACAAACTATCAGCGCCCTGCGGTGTTGCTTCCAGTTAAAATAATCCTGTCTTAATCTAGAGTAAAACTATCTAAGTTCCGAATTCTATCCAAATCTGCCCATCGGTTTTAGAGTAAAGGAGTTACCAACACATAAACTCACAAATATTAACATTAAAAACGAATTTAACTGGAATAAGTTGCCAGTGACTGATGAATGCCCCTAAGTTAATTGCTTCAAAAACAGGCTTGACAGTAACTAAGAAAAAAAAACAAATCAAAGTGCACTGAAGACATGCATCAGCTTTAAGCTGCCAGTGTCAAAAAATAATAATAAAAACGAATTAATAATTTAAAAAGCAGATAGATTAATTTTATTTTGATCCATTCATTGAGATACTTATAAAGTTACACCAGTCAATAATTGTCCCAGCGTTGTTTATGAATGTGCATCATCACATCATTTACATAATTGCAGTGCCAAATTGATTTAATTTAGACCTGTTGCTAGTATTATTCAGGCAGTTTCGTACTAAACACTTTGGCATTGCACGGCGTTGGCATTGTAATCGGATCGCGGGTAGCTTACTACTAACTATAGTTGGTGCAATGCATGCACCAAAATCACAGTTAATAATAATAAATATCAGGACAGTTGCACACACGGTCGTCTGACCCTAAACTAAGCAAAGCTTGCACTATGGATGCCAGAGACTGATATTAATTACAAAAGCCCAGAAGATTTAGTTAATTTTATTGATGTTATTTATATGTATGTTAGTCTGTAAGGTATTTATTTTCTATGGGCCTCTGTAACTTGCATTGTATGCAAGTTATATTGCCTGAAATAAATGGATTATTATTATTATTATATATATTTTTAAACACATACTTAAATAGATATTAACACCCAGACATAGAACAAACACAAATGTTCATCTCATAAATCTTTGCCCTAGGTGGGAATCGAACCCACGCCCCCAAGCTCTGAAGGCAGGTTCACTACCAACTGCACCACAGAGGCAGTCAAATCAATTATCTAATATCACTTTATTTTAATGAAAAATGTAAAAACTAGTAAATTTTATTAACTATAGGAATTTTAAGTATTAGTATGACATGTATGTATGTTTATGTAAATACTAGATGTGCCCGCGGTTTCACCCGCGTCCGCGGTTTCACCTGCATTCCACAGGAACCGTTATTTTGAGAAAATGTTCCATCTGTTTACGCGTGATGCGATGACCTAGGGAAATAGTGATTAATTTTTAAATATATAGAGATATATTTACTTCGCACATCTCCTTTGAACACTCAACCTCACTGTATATAGAGATAATTTAAATAGCTTATGTAGGTTTATTTAACACGATATTTTTTTGTTATTTTTGAACACCCTGTCCCGTACTCATTTGTCGTATCCTCTCCATCCTAAGGTTGTCTGGAAGAGATCGCTTTTAGTGATAAAGCCGCCAGTTGTTACACTATATTATTATTTTTCTCTTGTTGTTTTTATTTGTGGTGTAAAGAATACATAAAGAGTTTATTTATCTATCCATCTATCTATCTATAACAGAAACTCTGAAATTTTCTAACATTAGTGTGTTTTAATCTCTAGCTCGAAGTCCTGGTGGACTTTGGTCCAGACCCAGACAAGCAGCTACTAGAACGCACCCTGAACACGCTCCGAGCTGAGGAGGGAGTGAAGGAGGCGGTGTTCCTCAACGGAGCCATCATGGTGGAGACGACTCGCCCTAACCAGCTGGTGCTTGACAGGGTTGTGAAGAGCTCGGGGAAGAGAGCTGTGTTGCAAGGCTTTGGAGGTTTGTTTGTCAAGCTAGATTTTTTAAGTAATAAGAAACTAATAAGTAATTTCTGTCTCGGTGGCTCAGTTGGTAGTGAACCTGCCTTCTGAGCTAGGGGGTGTGGGTTCGATTTCCATCTAGGGCAAACATTCATGTGATGAATATTTGTGTTTGTTCTGTCTGGGTGTTAATTATTTATTTAAGTATGTATAAATAAAAATATATTATGTATGTATATCAGTCTCTGGCCGCCATAGTACAAGCTTTGCTTAGTTTGGGGTCAGACGACCGTGTGTGCAAGTGTCCCTAATATTATTAATAAAATTATAGTTGTCTCATTTACAGAGGCCCCCGCTTACAAAGGTCGAAATGTGCCGTTATTCCATTTTAAGAGGTGGAAATGTCAATATAAATGCGTATTTTTGGTGTTATGAATTTAATGTAGATATGAATGGGAAAAACACTAAAAACAAGAGAAAAAACATTTTTATTCTCTTGTTTTTAAGTCAAAACCTGAGATAGTACTGACAAACAAAGCTTGCGCGAAAAACGACGCGAAATGTATGTAAACAAACATGTCAAAACGTGTTAAAACCTGATTAATTTGTCTCGCTTATACAGTTAATTGAGCTAAAGAGTCTCAATTATAGAGGTAAAAATCGAAAAAGACTTAGAATTAAAATCTCATTTAACCAGGTTCAAAAACTCCCATTAACAGAGGTAATTTAATGAAAAAGAACCGACACCTCATTGCAACTCTCAATAATAGAGGTTTCTCACTTATCCAGGTCCCAAAAAAAAAACAGTGAAACCTGGTTAAGTTTCACTGACGGGACGCACCAATTTTTTTTTTTTAATGTACAATAGGTCGGCGTTTGACCACCAACTCGCCTGATGTTAAGCGACGTTGTGGTCTAAAATGGAGCACGACGACCTATAAGGTACTTATTCACTCTAGCCTTGAAGTTTACTAGAGTGAAGAAGTACAAAGACGGCAGTTGAGTGAGGCGCTACAAGTGCGCTACTGCTCAGACCCGTCTTCGGAACGGTTACACCGGACTACATCCCGAAACACGACTAGGTCATTTCACGGCATGGCTTGGTCCGGTGGGTGGTAACTAGCCACGGCCGAAGCCTCCCACCAGAGTTTGCTACCTGGTTAGCACTACCCGGGGACCACGTGTAGGGAATCAAAATATAGGTAGAGTACACTCCTACGGACGTGGGTAGCTCAGCATTATTATTATCTATCTCTCTTCCACTCGATTGGCCTACGCGACCGAGGAGATTACATCAATGTTTTGTTATGACGTTGTCACATTAAACTATCGTCCGTAAACCGATTAAATAATCAATTTTTTTAAGCAACTTGTTTTTGTGATCAGAATCCGAGTCAGCCGTGGTGATGGTATCGTCTCCCGACGGGCCAGGGTCAGGCATCCGGGGCATCATCAGGTTCCAGCAAGTGGGGGAAGAGACCCTGGTGGCGGATGGTAGCATCGACTGTCTGCCACCCGGACCTCACGGGCTGCATGTTAGAAGTGACGGAGATATTAGTCAGGTTGGTAACTAGATCTAGCGATGGTGGCCTAGATGGAGAATCGCTTTTCAAGTCAGAGGGAGCGGGTTCCATCCCAGCCGACGGGACGCACCAATTTTTTTTTTTTAATGTACAATAGGTCGGCGTTTGACCACCAACTCGCCTGATGTTAAGCGACGTTGTGGTCTAAGATGGAGCACGACGACCTATAAGGTACTTATTCACTCTAGCCTTGAAGTTCATTTGTTCATTGTGTGAACATATGTGCGTGTTGAATAAAATAAAATATGAAATGTCAACACGAGAATAATAATAATAATGTGAATGTTATAATAATACAAGTCTAAATAAGAGAAGGCTCGCCTCTCAAGCCAGAGGGAGCGGGTTCGAAACCAGCCGACAGCGCGCATCAATTTGTTTTTTGTGTGAGCAAATGTGCGTATTGTATGTCATCTGCTACATGACTGGAGCCCGGTGTATGGCGACAGGCTCGCCCCCTGTCACATTTGGGACTAAATATCGCCCGGCGAAGTGTAGGTGTTGTATTACACCTATGCCAGCCCCCTCGGGGGAAAGGCGTGACGATATGTTTATGCATGTTTCCACCCCCAGGGCTGCGAGTCACTAGGGCCCCACTACAACCCCGCCGGGGCCCCGCACGGCAGGCCTGGCGCCCCGGCGAGCGAGAGGCACGCGGGGGACCTCGGGAACATACTCGCGGACGAAAACGGAAGAGCGACATTTAGGATTATTGACAATGTTCTGAAGGTATGGTATAAGGTAGGCCCTTAGTCAGTCTAAATCTGGGTACAAACCCAGATTTAGACTGACTAAGGGCCGATTTTTTAATCCTTACTTTATTCGCCTAATAACTACCGAGCCCATAACTTTATTAATCTGTTTATTCGACTCATAAACGGTGTTCGGTTTTTCAATACAATTTTAAATTGGGAATAACTATCTGACCATTTATTCAGTGTGTACAAAAGCTAACTTCAGACAGTTGAAACAAAACTATAAAATATCCACGCGTTAGAAAAGGACTTCGAATTTTCACTTTTCGCTTATGTCACTGTCTTGTCAGTTTTAGTCTAAACGTCACTGTACTAATAATCTGTGCAAAAGTCGTCGGCTGGTTTGGCTATGGTAGATAGCTCATGTAGTTTGTTCATGGTAGTTTTTTTTTAATTAAAATTAATTTAGTTTCTGCGTGTCGGAAATATCAATCTTTTTTGACAGTGACAACCCATAAGACCATCATTTAGACAGTCTCAACAATTTATTCCATAGAATAAACTGCTATCTGGCCGTTCCACCGACAAATAAAGTTATACCTCAGATAGATGAGTTATTCGTCTAGTAAATGATACCTGACCATTGAAAAACAGAATAATTAGCTATCAGTTCAATAATCACTATTTGTTTGTTTATCTGACCATTGAAAAATCGGCCCTAAGTCAAATAAGTCCTATTAGGCAACTGCGTTCGTTTAAAATAAAATCCTTAGAAAAAATATAACAGAGAAACTCACTCACAGCTCACTGAAAAAAGTCTAAATCCCATGTAGAAACTACATTAATAAAAATGATATAATAATAATAAATAATAATAAATTCGGGACACTTCTACACACGGTCGCCTGACCCCAAACTAAGCAAAGCTATGGCTGCCAGAGACTGATAAACATACTTAGATATTTTTAAATACATACTTAAATACATATTAACACCCAGACATAGAATAAACACAAATGTTTATCACATAAATGTTTGCCCTAGGTGGGAATCGAACCCACACTTCCAAGCTCAGAAGGCAGGTTCACTACCAACTGAGCCACCGAGGCAGTCATATATTTGATGCTTCAAATAAGAACAGTAGAAGGCGCATCCCAAACGGAAGTTGATAAACGGTTATAGACCGTAGGCCCTAAAATATACACTGACCTCTTTGACGAGACGATGTGAGGGGGTCACCAGTTGGTCCTTCTTCTGATGACCCCTCACACTTATGTACCTATTTTACAAATGTTTCCAGATATCAGATATTATTGGTCGCGCCATCGCAGTCACGGAGCGGGCTGATGACTTCGGTGCGGGTTCCACCGCCTCGTCTAAGATAGATGGAGACTCTGGTCCGACGTGAGTATACTTAGAGCTGCAACACACCTTTCATCTTTTTCACACCACCTGCTCGACAATACATATAACGTAATCTCAACGTAAAGCAAGGCATTGCCTCCCTAGGGAGATAAAGTTAAAATAAGCTTGTCTCGCCATCTATTTCGACTCGTAAAAGACACCTTTGTCTATATAACCCCCGCCATAGTACAAACTATCGTGGTAATTCTTTCTTCTTGCGTACAGTAACTAACTTTAATTCTAACTTTTCTCAGCATGTTGACTTTTTCTCAATGAGGCAAAATGCATTCAATATATTAATTAACAACAAGTTTTTCTTAAGTAAGTAGGCAATTATTTAACTAATTTTCAATGAGCACTCTTTTATTCATACGGCTTTGTCAGGTTTCTTCATCACTACTGTTATTTTTTTTTTCGTCTATATTAATACTTAAATTTATAGAATCTTTGTTTGTGTGGTAGGTTTTTATTATTGTTTTTATTTAATTCGTATTTTTTGTATTATTATTGTTTTTTCTCTGTATTATTATTATTTTTTCCTTTGCGCGCTAGCACTATTCTTGTTCTTACAAGTGGTGACCTGTATTTGGCCTATCTATTGATATCTTTGTATGTTTTTACGTTTAACCAGGCTGTTTGGTCATCCAAATAAAATAAAATAAAAATAAAATTGAATTAAAACTCTGCATACGGGTACTGTAAGAAGAGTTTATTAGAAAATTGAACTGGCTACCAAGAAGAAAAAAACGCGACTGTACCATGAGCTGCACCATGGTGTAATCACTACATAGTATAAAACAAAGTCGCTTTCTCTGTCCCTGTGTCCCTTTGTATGCTTAAATCTTTAAAACTACGCAACGGATTTTGATGCGGTTTTTTTAAATAGATAGAGTGATTCAAGAGGAAGGTTTATATGTATAATAGCATCCATTAAATAGTGGAGAAATACTGTTATTTTTGAGGTTTCTAATGTGATGTTAGCAGGCCATATATGTTATACCCGTGCGAAGCCAGAGCGGGCCGCTATGTTTTTATAAACAACGTTCACAGTTTTTCTGTAGTGTATTTAGTATCAGCATTGCACCCGTGCGAAGCCGGGGCGGGTCGCTAGTAATATACATACTCTGCCAAGTATAGTATTCCGGACACGTGGGCAACACGCAGTGACGTCAATCGATGCTAAGGAAGACCGAAATAAGTCATTTACAAATACAGTGAAACCTGGTTAAGTGGGACCTGGATAAGTGAGAAACCTCTATTATTGAGAG
Source organism: Peribatodes rhomboidaria (assembly GCA_911728515.1). Classification (NCBI taxonomy): domain Eukaryota; kingdom Metazoa; phylum Arthropoda; class Insecta; order Lepidoptera; family Geometridae; genus Peribatodes; species Peribatodes rhomboidaria. The sequence goes on along the minus strand of OU452196.1, from coordinate 1,598,462 downwards.
TTGCAATGAGGTCCCGGTTTTTTTTTCATTAAATTACCTCTGTTAATGGGACTTTGTGAACCTGGTTAAATGAGATTTGAATTCTAAGAGTTTTTTCGATGTTTACCTCTATAATTGAGACTCTGTAGCTCAATTACCTGTGTAAGTGAGACAAATTAATCAGGTTTTAACACGTTTTGACATGTTTGCTTACATTCATTTCGCGTCGTCTTTCGCGCATGCTTTCTTTGTAAGTGCTATCTCAGGTTTTGTTCCTAAAAACAAAGAAATAAAAGTTTTTATTCCCTTGTTTTTAGTGTTTATTCCTATCATACCTACATTAAATTTATAACACTAATTAACATTTCCATCTCTAAAAATGGAATAACGGTACATTTCGACCTCTGTAAGCGGGGGCCTGTGTAAATGAGACAACTATAATTTTAAACCTGCATAATTGGAAAACTGGATTATTGGAAACCCTCAATAATTGGTACATATGTCTTGGTCCCTTGAGATCCCAATTAACCAGGTTTCACTGTAGTTCGAAAGAGACGAATGACAATGACGTGTGACGTCATCATGTGTTTGATCCCGGAATGCGACCTTGTTTTTTTGGATCATGAGCTGCACGAAATTTAAAACAAAAGACAGTATTTGGTAACATTTTCAATTCCTTTTTATTACCTCTAGGATAAAGCAATGTCTTTATCCCCTCGGTGCATAATCTGCTATTATTTTCTTCACCCGCAGGATAGCGTGCGGCATCATCGCTCGGTCCGCGGGGATCTTCCAGAATCCCAAACGGATCTGTCTCTGTGACGGGGTCGTGGTGTGGGATGAGAGGGACAGGCCCCTGGCGGGCCGGGGACGCCGGGCATGCTGCGGGGACAAGGGGAAAGGGGACGGGGGACATGGGAATAAACCTTGCTGTAAAGTTTAGACTTTAGATGTATCTACCTTCGATCAAATGTAAGGTCAACTGGTACAAATGTGTCTGTGGGGACAAGGGGAAAGGGAACGGGGTACATGGGAATTAACCTTGCTTAAAGTTGAGATGTTACCTACCTTCGATCAAATGTAAGGTCAACTGGTACAAAAGCGGCTTTGGGGCAATTTGCTGCGGGGATAAAGAGATAGGACGGGAGACATGGGATTGTTCCCATGAGAATGAAATGAGAATGATTTTAAAAATTGTACTTAGGTTAAACTTTAGTTGGTTGTTTCTTCTACCAGCTGTATATGTTTGCACCTGATCTTCATAGAATTATGTCAAAATAGGTGCAAACAAAATACTTGTTTTTGATGATTTCGTGTTATACGGGGCCAGGATATAAACAACCGTGAAGGTCAGGAACCTGATACATAATAGGCTACTTTTAAACGCGGGTACCGTGGGCGGGATCCAGTACTAAAATTAAACTTATTTTGTTAATTATTCTGTGGTTTAAAAGCTAATAGGACTTTTTCTAGGTGGTTTGTGTTAAGTATTTTGTAATTACATTTGTAAGTAATCAAATAGAATATTATTAATAAATTATTGTTATTATGAATTATGGTTTTATTGATCGAACGAAAGTAAACTAATTAAAGAGCCATTTTTAAAGATAAAGATAAAGATATTTTTATTTGCAATAACAATGGTATAGCATGCGTTTGGTGGTATACAATTTGAGATATGTCCTGCAATGTTATGCCTGAAGAGGCGTGCAAAATTATGGAGATGGCAACTTTACTGTTACATTTATATAAATTAATAAAATTAAATAATAATAATTCACAATGTCACAATGTTACAAAAATATATGTCAAATAAATAAAAAAGAAAATGTCAATAACATAAAATATAAATTAATCATATTGTCATGTCATTTAGGAAGTCATTAATATTGTAATAGCTTCTTTCAATCAGAATTTTTCTTAATTTTGCTTTAAATGGATCACATTTTAAAATTCTTATAGGTTTCGGCAGTTTATTAAATATCACCGGTCCCATACACACAATACTTTTTTTAATAACAATCAACGTTGTCGATCCAAGACAGCTTGGCTAGCCGTTTGAGTCCGGCGACCACTTTAGACTAACTTCGCATTGGCTTAAGGTATTCTATAGCCATTTCGTCTAGAAGAAGAAGACGAGCGAATAGAGCAAGTAATGATACTGACGAGCCTCTAAAGTTACCTACAGAGTGACAAAGTGCAATTTCAATATTTTTTTATGGCTTTTGCAATTCTGTAATTATTCTTAAATAACTAAGAATTTCCCTTGTATTATGGATTCATTTAATAGCTAATGATGTAGACAACCTCCCTATGTAATGGAATTTTTGATTTGCTTTGTCTATCTATTGAATAAATCAGTTAAAAGTGACCCCTTACAAATGCGGATATTTTTCATAGCTCTATTTTCTCTTGCGGACGTTTTTTAAAAAAACCAAGAACATAGGGACGGAGATATAGTTCATTTAGTTGTACATGTCATAATCTGACAAATGGTTTCCGAAATTTGACAAGCGCAATTTTCATATTTCAATATTCATAACAATTTTCATACAAACATGAAAATTTCAGTGCGTCGCTCTGCGGACTCTTCACGGCTGAATACCATCAGGAAGCTAGTAGGAAAGGCGCCGTTTAGTAAAAAGGCTGTGTACGTAACTACAGCTTCCTCATAGGTGACAGAATAATTCTACCTAAGCCAATATTTAAGGCATAGCTGCAATCAAATATCCCAGTCTTAGTTTAGCTGCCACAAGAACCTAAATAGATAGATAAACTCTTTATTGTTCACACCACAGATAACAAAACAACAACAGAAAAATAATGATAAAACTTATTAAATAGTGTAACAACTGGCGGCCTTATCACTAAAAGCGATCTCTTCCAGGCGACCTTAGGATGGAGAGGATACGACAAATGAGTATGGAACTTCGTTGTTATGAGCCATTTACACTGTGTCAGCTGGAGTGACATAACCTCAGCTCGCACATCCAGTACAGGCAAACCAGTGAGGTTAGGGTTTTGGACAATAGCTAGAAAATAATAGCTGCAGGGGCCCTATTCGGAGATTTGAGATTTTCATCTCACCTTCATTCGTCCTTGTTGCTCATTTTTGAAACGTCATAGGTGTGAGAGTGACCACGATAAAATCTCATCTCATCTCACGCGCAGGAATAGCCCCCCAGGTGGCAGGAAAAATCTGAACGATGCTACTTAAAAAATGATAATAAATTAAATAAGATAATACATTTAGGAGCAGTAGTAAAGTATAGTAGTATTAAATAAGATAATACGTTTAGTAGTAATACAAGTAGCATTATTCCATACGTTTTGTCAACGATCAATTCTCGTTTTGTGTGGAACAGGGGCCCTATTCGGAGATTTGAGATTCTCATCTCACTTTTTTTTCGTCCTTGTTGCTCTCGTTTGAAACGTCATAGGTGTGAGAGTGACCAAGATAAAATCTCATCTCATCTCACGTGTAGGAATAGCCCCCTTGGCTCCATAGTAAAAGTCGTAATCAATGACTATGAATCCTGGCCGTTATGATCAAAACCATGATTTTTTAGAACATGTCCGTCGTTTGAAAACGACCCTGCCGTACCTATAGAAGGGTATTTTGAAGTAAAACGGTATCATACACATAGGTACACGGTTTATTTCCATTGATCATGCATTTAACACTAAAATATAGTTATTAACACTTAATACAGTATAGCTAGTGAAACCTTCCAAATAATACTTATCCTAGTTGCAAGTCTTATTTTTTTTATTTTACATTTGTTTACTTACAATATTAGATAATGTTTTACCGGTTCTACACTATTGCCGCGAAAGCGCGTACCGTTGTCGTGCGAGTGTGGAGAAGCCTTTAGGCTTGTCCACACTCGCGCGCGCATCATACATAACGCAAACGATATGGTATGGTCACGCCTTTCCCCCGAAGGTAGTGACAGAGGTGTACAATACCCACACTTCTCCGGACGATATTCAGTCCGAAATGTGACAGGGGGCGAGCCTGTCGCCATACACCGGGCTCCAGTTACGTAGCGCGCGTATCACGGCGTGAAATCGCGGTGCGAATCACTGCAAAACTGCCACATTGCTACATTCGCAGAGGTCCGCACCGATGTACAGTTCCCCTGAACCCTTTGTCGTGGGACAAAAACCGACAAAATACGGGGACGCGAAGGAAAAGGCGCAGTCGGGACGCGAAGCAGCGAAGAATATGCGAATTGGTTCTCTTAGGGAAGTATAGAGGTCTAGAGAGGGCCTTATTGGGCGAAAACGGCTTTCGCGCCCGCGGCAATAATGTAGATCATGCTTAATGTTATAGCCCGTTCGTCTAGATATCGCTGGCAGATGCCGCTAATTATCTAAAAGTAAACGAAAATCCCAAGTTAGCTGTGGATAGCTACTACACAAGAAAAAGAAATACTTAGACGAACATAAAACCTCCGCCTTTTTGGAAGTCTACTAAAAATGCGCCATACAATGTTGTTTTTGCGTTCAGTAAGTATTTAAGTATTTACTAATATTAAGTGTTTATTACAAGGTCTTAAGTTTATTAAGATGTTTTCATTTAGAGGATTTCTTATTTACATCATTTAGAGATGGCGACCAAACGCAGGCTTGAAATTAAAAAAAATCAGAAATGAAGAATTGTTTTTTTGTTAATACAACTAATTCACTTATTTCTGAATTAGTTAGGTACATGAACGGACTATTTAATTTAAAAATTATAGTATGAACAAGTTTTTTTTTTTCATAAAAAAATTGTGAGATCCATAATAATGAATTAAGTTCCATCTTTTTCGTAACTAAATTAAATTTGACAGCTCTCACATTTCGCATCCTTTTCTCATACACTGGAACAAACAAGGACCTACACAACTTTACTCCTGTCAAAATAGTTTAATTTACAAAGAGGAACAAAATAAGGGTGATTCCACTATGCCCCACTGACTTGAACCCCTAATGGTGGGGCATAGTAGAATGTTAAACATTTTAGTAGACAACTTTGCCCTACCAATGTTTTTATGTAGGACAAATTCACTACCAAAAGTTTTATGAAGTCCTAGACAAGTTGCAACCGTTTCCAAGCGATTCTGTTTCTAGAGTTACTAACGCTCGAACACTAGCTGCTGATTGGTCGAGTTGACAATAAATATGATGACGTCACATTGTAATAGCTTGCATTTCATCCAATCAGTAGCTGACGTTGACTCAGAGTCGCTTGGAAGCGATTGTATGGTACATGCCACGAAATATGAGACTTGACAAACCACGCGATTTGACTTGCGCACTACGTGATTTTTAAGTTTAGGTTCGGATTGAAATATTGCTATTGTGTGTCTGTATTGTATTGTATAATAGCTGCGCCCCGCGGCTTCACCCGCAGTTAAAAAGTAACCTATGTGCTATTCTAGACTATAACCTATCTCTGTGCCAAATTTCATCCAGATCTGTTCAACCGTACTAGCGTGAAAGAGTAACAAACATTCATCCATCCATCCATTCTTACAAACTTTCGCGTTTATAATATTAGTAGGATTGTATGTCATCTGCTACATGACTGAGGCCCAGTGTATGGCGATAGACTCGCCCCCTGTCGCATTTGGGACTGAATTTCGTCCGGTGATGTGCGGGTGCTGTATTACACCTCTACCAGACCCTTGGGGGAAAGACCCAGCGGTAAGTGTGAAATATTTTAAATATTGAAAGTTTATACAATATAATATATAATGTATTATTTAAGTATTACCCCACCACCAACGCTCGTCAAGTCTCATCTTTCGTGGCACGTATTTTAAATTTTTTTTTGTGATAATTTGATTAAGTAGGTAGTTTTTTTATTAAACGATTTCTTTAAAACTACTAAGCAGTTAAGTAGGTATATGTATTATCATTTGATACCTAGCTACTTCTCACATTTAGATACAGACAGAACACATGCTTCTTAAACCTCTTCCACGCGATGATACGATGCAATTTGATTGCGAATAAGATTGACCTCAATCAGAATTGTCTCGATCTGACCAAAATTACTTTGGATTTCATACTTATTTCTATTCACACGATACAATTTGATTGCCAATCTAGTCAAATTGGTCGTAAAATTGTTAAAATTGTTTGTGTGGAAGAGGTTTTACACATAAACAGAGATTAAAACTGATTGTCCGTGGTACTACCGCAGTCAGTGCAGTAAGAGCAGAGCCAATCAAGTCATTCGGTGGTATCTACATATTTTTACTTTTAAAGTAATTTTCAAGGCAAATTTAACCAAAACTTGCAGGTCTAGCATGCAGACCGCGACAAAATTCAGTCACTAAATTGAGACAGGCGTATATTTACGCATAGCTTTGTCACGTTCTCACACGACATCTCATTTTGTCGCGGCGCGCATGCAAGGCTACAGGAGGGCTATTCTTATCGCGTGAAATGATTGTTGATCACTCTTTTGAAAAGAGGGAGACAATAACAAAAAAAAAAACTCGTCTTGTGAGAATAGCCCTCGGTGTCACTTATCCTAACACCTAAGTATGACATTAATTATTGTGCTTGCATTGTATTTCAAATTAACGTAATTAACATAGTTCGAGCCACTCAAGAAGAAACATTTAAAATGAAAAAAAAAAAACATAGCTAAGAACATGATCATGTCACCTTTTAATCAGAAAAATTAAATCAATAGCATTTCATCTTTTTGTGAGCTGCAAGATGCCAGACAGATACACACGTTAAAATGATCACGTAATTAGGATGTTTGTGTCAGGGTTCAAAATGTCAAAAACCGTTTTGCACAACGTTAGCGGTTTCCCGCGGTAATCGGCCAGAGAAAAGTTTTTTTTTAAACTAAAAGTAGCCAGGGTCATCTACCTCCATAACAATTTTCATTCAAATCCGTTCAGATATTTAATTAAATATTATTGTGAAACAGTGGAGGCCTTAGGTGGTGGCAAGCAAGAAAACGCCAGGAGCCTCGCGCAACAACTTTACAAAACCCCCGACACCGATTTTATCAACATTGCTATGAGCACTCCCGATTAAATCACCTTTAAAAAAAACAAAATCGGTTCAATCGTTCGGGAGCTACGATGCCATAGATCTAGACCACAGATAAGTTTGACGTGTCTGTCAGTGGCTACAGACAGACACGTCAAACCTATAATACCCAGGGGGCTATTCCTGCGCGTGAGATGAGATGAGATTTTATCTTGGTCACTCTCACACCTATGACGTTTCAAAAATGAGCAACAAGGACGAATGAAGGTGAGATGAAAATCTCAAATCTCCGAATAGGGCCCCCAGTCCTTTTTGCGTCGGGCGTTAAAAAGTACCTATTATGTATTTCATCATAATTATCATTTCATTTATAGTTCTGCTAAGATTAAATTCAGTTACGCATGGAATAAGCTATTACTCAATTAAAAGTAGGTAGCTTATTCTTGTTAACAAACAATTTGAAGTTGAATACAAAATTACCATCCCACCTAAGTACTAGAATGCAAGAACAATGCCCTCATAATGTCTGAAGCTGCCACTGACTGATTATAAGCATAGAGATCCCGCTTCTGACAACTAAATCAGTAATAACAGAGCCTTTATTTACATTCTAACATCGTCTTTAAACAGCCATTTGACAGCACACCATTTTTTTTAATAAATAGACATAGATAAGTAGATTTATATCGATTAGAAAAATGTAATTTATTTCGATTAAATTTTCGTTTATAAATTATATTTTCCTAACTGTTTCAACATCGAAGTGGAATAAATACCTGTACCGTGATTGAACACATAATTTAGCGTGGATATAAAGGGTTAGTTTGAAAGGGTATCCTAGACCGGAGGGGATTAACCGAGCGAAGAAAGGTCTCTGAATGTAAGAAACAAATCGGATGAAGAAAATTCTTACGTAAAATTAACTGTTCCACAGGAAAAAAAAAACATTTACACGGTAAAGAATGAATCCCAATTTAAGTTTAAAACAGCTTGATTTGTCCCATAGTACAAGTTTTTCACAACGATGAGCCCATAAACCTCCTTTTGGCTTAGTATATCCTTTCAGAATAACCCCGTTACAAAACGTTTCAAAAACACAACGGATCATTACACATTCAATAGGTAATTAATTATTTATAACGATTGTTAATACTGTTTTCTCAAACAGGGCTATCAGGAAAAGATGTACTAAACCGAAAGAGGTTAATTGTACTCATCGTCATGAACAACTTTCATTAATGGGCCAGCCCTAAAATGGCTTAAAAAAACTTTTGTTCCATACATTTTGTCGACAACAAAATACAAAAATTTTGTAAAGAATAGCAGCTTTTTTTCGCAATATCAAGGTTGGTTTACAATGACCCCCTTCTGGCATAGTACACCCTTTCCTGATAGCCTAGTTACTGTAGTATAATGGTATCCATGCTGTTTGAGAAAATGATACACAAGCTAGGCGGCAGACCCGCCTCTAGAGATTATATTACATCTACCTATTAACTATACATACTGCGTATTTTTTATTTCTCTGACTTAGAAACCAATTTAAGGGCCGCTTGCCAAAACCACAACCTAAGCGCGTTCTAGCATACGGCCCTTAGTCCGTGAAAAGATGCCTTCTCTCTAATTCCTACAGAGTAAACTATAAACGCACACATGCATATTCTCGTGCGTGATTGGCCAATTTGTTTTGTGCAGATTTGTTATCTACAGATAAAAAAATGTATCAGAGATAGAATAGCTACTGTTCAGTAATTCAAAGTTTACATGCAAGTAGCGCCATCTATTGTCGAGTAGCAAAAATACAACAAATAGTTGCCTTATTAATGTGTTACTTTACACATTTTATGTTTTTTTTTGATTGTCTAAAATATTTTTTATTCATAATCGTTATTTCTTTTATTTGTCATACAAACATCATTTTGCAATAATATAATAGACAAAGCTCGAAGTTAATAGTAATGAAAACTATATCATTTAAGCGCACTTAAGAAGCACTGGATTATAATCACATTTTTTTGAATATTTTATTATAAATTTTAATATTGAAGTGAAACTTCTGATGCGACTTCCAACAATGTTGCGTTAAACGTTTAACGCTCCTGGAGAGGGGGAATAGAAAAAGACAGAGCGAGAGTGAATGCGAGGCACTCGAACGCATGCGCGTAGTATACTGTTACAGGCCAGCGCGAGCGTTAGCGACGAGTAGCGCCCGTTTCATTTCATTTCATTTAATAACAAATTTAACATTAAAAAATTTAACATTTATTTCCGTTATTACAACGCAAGAGGGAGAGAGAAAGAAAGCTACACAGAAGTTTCACTTCTTCAGCAAGGAGTCGAGAGAACGACTCCACGCACTATTTTTTTTTTACTTTTTAAATATCGAACAGCCCATACGGCTTTTTAACGTCCGAACCAGACAATCAACATATTTTTTGTATTAATTCAACACACCTCATTTAAAATTAAAATGTTTTCGACTTTTTATGTAAAGTCGATAAATTTAATAGAAATTATAAATTTAAATTTAAATTCATTCTGTTCACTCATTTAAAATTTCATCTTCATTTTAAGTTAACTTAAAATTTAGTTTAACTCCTAAGCGAATTATTCTAAGAACTCCGTTTTCTGACATTTTATTAAGGAAACATTATATTTATTTTTTGATATTCCATATTTCATGCAACATTTCAATATTCGATATTTATTTTATAACATACAAAAAGTTTAATGAATACGTTTGTTAGAATAACGTTTAATACACTTACTAGGATGTGCTAAAGATGATTTACACACAAATACACACACGTAACACCCACACCCACCTTCAGCATCGCTTAATTTTTTTCAGGCGGGATGTTCCCACCACCTCTTTCTTTAGAAGGCAGACACGCTACCAACTAAGCCACTTCGGTAGTCAAACTAAATATTAGCTACCTCAAAGAAACAAATCAAAACGAAATAGTACTAATCGTGTCCTCTCACACGAACTAGCAATATTGTGTGAGTGTGCGAGCGAGATGACATGATTAGCTCTGCTTCTAGATAATAAGTTTCTATAATGGATCAAAGTTATACCATAATTCACTTTGGAATTAATACACATTACTATGAACCATTTTAACTTATAATTACATGTTTTTATTACCTAAACAATATTTCATTGTGGAAGCCGGTGTTTTTCAATTATCTACGAATAATCTAAGAGTTTGACCAAAATCACCTGTTAGATTGTGTCAATGTAGTCTAAATAGCATGTTTACTAGGTATGTTACCCTAAGAAAGTGTCTTCAATTATTGATGAGAGACAAGGTAGACTCACCGCTATTTCAGTTGCACTAATTTTGACGATATAAAATCATTGATTTTTCTGCATGAATTTTTCATGAATTGACATCATGAGTTTTTCGTAACTACCCAGTTACGAAAAATTACAATCAGTTAAATTGGTGAGAACACAATAAAAAAAAAAATACTCAAGCAGTGTGCAAATATCTGTAGGGTTATGAGTTTTGACATTTACGTAAACTTTTTCGTTTTCATTTTCCTTCATACATTTCAATAAAGCGCCACTGGCGGAAACGTTAAGGAACCAAGTTAAATGTATGGAGCCAAATGAAAACGCAAAAAAGCTAACATGAACTATGTAAACGCCTAATGGCCATTATACATCGATCTTCTATCGTCCCAACCATTTTTTTAATTATAATATACTAATGACAGTCAAGACTCGCAAATGTTATGAGAGAAATCTTAAACAGTTGAGTAAGTATCGTATTTTCCAAATATATCTCTAATTATCAACCTCCACGATCGTTTAATCCAATTTTATAGTTCCACCATTAGACCATTCTACAAAGTAACACTGACTTTGACAATGACAATATACAGAATGTCAATGTCAAAAAGTGAAAAGAGCAAAATGACAGATTCCAAATTACGAAGTTGTAATGAAATGTCAAATCTTTCCTCTCGTTTTTTCGTCAACCGATCAATCAACAGAGGAGTCGGGATCTTCGTCCTTGTAAGCCAGATGGAAGGCTATGACGGGAATCGAACCTAGTACCATACACGTGCCCATGCCGTAGAATCCGCACGCGTACCCGCCAGTCATGTCGCGCATCAGACCTGCGAGCAAAATTTAATTATTTAGATCACATAATAAATGATTGTGATGATGAAGATTTCAAGTTTGTATGTACAATTCGAAAACAAACATAATTATTATATAAAATACTCATAATTTTCAAGAACCTTCACGATATGAATAACCTTGGCACGACCTACAGCCTAAAAAGCTTCATAGATTTCGACATGTGAGGTGTCATTTGAATCGTCTTTATAGTGGAAGTGACATTGGGTACAACGTTTTGCAGCCGTACTTTTTGATTTTATTTCAATGTTACTTGTTACATGTTTTTTTTTTCCTAATTTAGGGGAAAACCAACCTGCAGTGGGGGGAACGGAGACAGCTGCTAAACTCTGGAACATCCTGACGAGGCCGTAGGAGGAGGCGATCCTGGCGGTGCCGAACGCGTCAGCCAGCAGAACTGGCACCAGCAGGAACCAGCAGCCCAAGCACAACCCGTAGGCACCTGGAAGACGGCGAAGAAATTAATGTTTACACTACAACAGGGGCTAACCATGAGTTTTAATCGTTTCGATCGGCTTTTCTCGACATACAGCAAGCTTTCGACCGAGTATGGCATAAAGGGCTGCTGTATAAAATTAAGTCCCTATTACCCCACACGATATACGGAATCCTAAAGTCCTACACCTCTAACAGAATATTTCAAGTAAGAGAAGACGATTCCACATCAGGGTTTCACGAAATAACTGCAGGAGTGTCACAGGGCTCTGTTCTTGGACCTGTCTTGTACACGTTTTTCACATCTGATTTACCACAACGCTCAGATGTTACAATCGCCACCTTCGCCGACGATACTGCTCTGCTCTCAAATAAATGCCCAGTTAAAGCATCCTGGATGCTACAGAACAGCCTTAATGAAATGGAGAAATGGCTTGCTAAATAGAGAATTGCTGTTAGGGTAACCAAATCAGTACACATTACATTCAAACTCCGCAAGGAAGACTGCACCTGTCACCTTAAACGGCGTGCAACTCCCACATCAAGACACCGTAAAGTACCTTGGTATGCACTTGGATCGGAGACTAACCTGGCACAAACATGTAAAAACAAAAAGAGATGAGATTAATCTAAAGTACAAATGTCTTCATTGGCTAAAGGGAAGGAATTCAAAACTAGCTACGGACAATAAGATTCTTATCTTATTTATCCATGCTAAAGCCAATCTGGACTCATGGCATACAACTATGGGGCGCTGCAAGTACCACCAATCTTATGATTATCCAAAGGGTGCAGAACAATATACTGAGACAGACATCAAATGCACCATGGTTTCTCAAAACAACAGAGTTTCACGAAATCCTCGATATGCCAACAGTTAAAGAAGAAGTCGCTTCTTATGGCCAAGATTATAAAACAAGACTGCTGAAGCATCCAAATCAACTTGCGGGGCAATTAACATTCCCAGAAATGATTCGTCGGCTAAAAAAGAGACGAGACATCTTTGACCAGGATAGCCAGCATACAGACTGACTACAAAATTAAAAGGGCTGTACTCCACTGGGAGTAGCTCCCTACTCATAAACCACCATCATCACATCTGCTTATAGCCAGCAGGGCTTTAGTAAAATTATATCGCAAGATTAAAATTAGAAAAAAAAAACCGTTTCAAAAACTTCTTTTGTTTTCGTTTGGCTCCATACTTTTCAATAAAGCGCACCTGGCAGAAACGTTAAGGAACTAGGCTAAATGTGTGGAGCCAAATGAAAACGGAAAAAGTTTTCGTTTTCAAAACTAACGTTAAGCCCCCTGTAGGGGGCTGTTCGTATGAGTTTTGGTAGTTAAAATACAATTTTTAGTTTTCGTTTGGCTCCATACATTTTTCATTTGTAGGTAAGTAGAACAATTATCTTAGTGATTTTAAATTATTTATTAGTCACAAATAAACTTACTTTCTTTCTTTTTTAGCGTTTTTACCAACTAAACGAAAACTTATACGAATCCCACTAATATCTCAGACTATCACTTTAAAACTCAGCTTTAGAAGTGGCACAAGTTCACTCTAAATTACCAAGAACTACTAGCGCTTATTGCCCGTGTACCAACTGTTCACTAGTAGTACCACGGTATGAAAAACTTGCCTGTGGAACTACCGACAGCTTTAGTAGTACTACGGGATATTGATTTTTCCCGTATTAAGTACTACTAATATGACGTAGTAGTCACACAGGCAGTCGTGCGAAACTAGCCTTAATACTAGATAGGATGAAATAGGATCGACTTCGCAAGAACGCCTTTGTATAAACGCTACATAAGCAATATATAAGTTCTAAATTGACAAACAATAATAACAGAAAAGAAAGAGGAAATAATAACAAAACATTGAAACAAAAAAAAAACAATTAGTAACCGCACGTTGGTGTTGCTACTCAACGCTAGATGGCGTTGCATACTTATACTAATTTTGGAATTATTTCACAGATGTAGCTACAATACACTTCTTAAAAATAGGTAGCCCCAAATTACTACGTTTCTAGTAGTTAGTAAAAATAAAAACCACATACATATGTAAAAAACTAACCTGAAGCTACAGCCAACGCCCACCAAGAGGTCAAGCTGGGTAGCGATAGTACTGCGAAACCGGCCACCAAGATACTGAGGAAAAAATGTTACAAAAGTTAATTAAACTAGTTGTTAGACGAGATGAGATGAGATTTTATCTTGGTCACTCTCACACCTATGACGTTTCAAACAAGAGCAACAAGGACGAGAATAGGTGAGATGAAAATTTCAAATCTCCGATCCCAGGAGGGCTATTCCAACAACTCGAGATACCATCTCATCTCGAAAAAAATGCCAATAATCGAGATGCCTTATTCTCTTCGCTAGAGATCGAGATTATCTCGATGGCTGGGGCCCGAGATGTCTCGAGTGGTCGGAGGCAGTCGAGACGTAAGTGAGATAGTGGGTCGCGACTCATATGTTGCCACTTCGGTCCCGTAAATATATTTTTTCTACAAAACTGGCAACTCAGTATTTGAATACCTACGTCATACGTTTCTATACGTCAAGGAGGGTCTTTGGCGGGAACCGAAAAAATGGTGTCGTGATTTTGTATTATTTTCTAAAACTTGTGATGCTTCGAGTGTTAAAGTGTAATAATTGTGTAACCTTTGCCGTGTTCGTTAACGTGCACGAGTGTAAGCAAATGATACAAACATTAGGAAATGCAACTTTTCGTGTTCTCTACAGAACTCGACTTAACGTTTCAGTAAAGTATCCACGACTGAAATGGGAAAAGGGGAGGGATTCATCTAATTTTTCATCACCCTCTCCGCTATCATCTTAAATTTAATAACCCATGTACAAAAATCAAACGGATGACAAGACGGTATGGCTATGTTGGCTTCAGCCTGCCCTACGGGCAAAAAAAAATTCTATACGTCAATGTTTATACTTGTTTGATAGTTTAAACTTAAAATTATTGCCTCTCACTTTTCAACCCAATAGTCCACTTCATTTCGATCTGACAAGGACTATCCTATTTTACCAAAGGATCGCATCGCATTACGCTGGTTGGCATAAACATATTCACTGATGCGTCGAAGTTATCGACAGTCAGTGCCGTGGGAGCAGCTGTTTGCATACTATCTGCTAGAATAAGTCTTAGTTATAAATGCCCATCTTACTTCTCAGTATTCACTGGAGAAGCGATTGCCCTTCTAGAAGCTATCCTCTATGTCAAGTCGCATAATCTCAACTACTCTATCATCTTTACTGACTACACTAAGAGATCCTTTATAGGTGGCCAATTTTGCACAAGAGTGCAACCTATTTTACAACAATTTATGAGGGATTCCTTAATTTAACAAATTACAGGGAAACGAAATGAGGAGTGAAAAGGGTTTGACAAGATAGATTGTAAGCAGCTTTTGGAATCTTGAATACATCAATTATACTCGCATGGCCTTTTTCTTCCTAAATTTTTCCTCCTAAATCAATGGTCAAAATACTGGGAGACGTCCCAAAACATCAAGGGTAGATATGCTGATATCCAACCCAATAGGTATCCCTACAATTCCCTAGTTCTTCAAATTCCGCTCAACCGAGAAACATATGAGCATGATCTTATGTTGTCTCCAATTAAGTCACCCGTGCACTCTGGTTTATTTAGCCAAACTCAGGCTCAGGGAGCACTCAATCTGTGAATGTGGGTTGGATGAAGATAACACAGATCACATCTGCTTCAGTTGTCCCAATCTAAGTTTCCTCCTTATAAGATATCCTCTCCCGGACATAGTCCATCCTACTTCCTTCAAATATCTACAATCATGTTCCTCCCACCCCAAGCTATATAATATTGTTTGTAAATTTGTCTGTAAAAATAATATTAAGCTGTAAATATTATCCCCCTTAGCAATAAACGTTGTATAGCTTCGGAATAGTTATATAGTTTTGTCTTTTTTTAATTCTTGAACTCTATTGAAGCTAGCAATAAATGTTGTATAGCCTCAAAATAGTTACAGTCTTTTGCCATTTTCGATCGAGTTCAAAAACAACAAAGAAAGATAAAGACAAAACACTGTATAATTATCCCAAGGCTATACACTGTTTATTGCTAAGGCGGTAAGTATATTTACCAAAGTGGAGTATACAATACAAATATTTTTCGGCATTGCATGTTGAACATAACATATCATATCATCACGCCTTTCCCCTGAATGGACTGGCAGAGGTGTACAACACCCACACTTTAGCGGACGATATTCAGTCCTAAATGTGACAGGCGGTGAGCTTGTCGCCATATACCGGGCTCCAGTTACTTAGCAGATGACATTAGATATGTACATATGCTCACACAATGAATAAGTTGGTGCATGCCTTTGGCTGGGTCCAAACCCTCTCCCTCTGGCTTGAGAGGCGTATCTTCTGCGACTAGGCTATCATCACTAGTATGTTAAATAACAAGACATGATACAATAAAAAAAACTGATTTATTTATCTTTTTCGCTGCATGCTTTTTCAAAATCTGTTTGTACTCATTAGAATGTCCTTAAAACAATAACAGATTACTTCCAAAATATTAAGTAAAGCATCTTGAATTTAAGTAGCAGTGCAGGTTTCCATCACAATTCAATCTGCAAACAAAAAATCACAATGTTACTTAATGTATCAAACATTATATTTTACTTTTGCTCTGCATTACATGACTGATAAATTATCTTGTTTAGGACATACTGGACAGATTTATGGGAAAATATAGGAAATGATTATAATTTTTCCCAAAGTGAACGGTATACTACTTGGATAAAAGTCAATTTGTCCTTTGTTGGCAAGCACATCACTAGGGAATGGCTAGATTGTCTTGCCTAAAACTCTCTATGTAATATTAGTTTGTATAGTCCGTTAGCCGAACCTCATTGCAAAGCACTAAATGTAAGAAGCTGAGAGCTGAGCTTCACCGCACTGGGTATGAAGTATAGCTATAGGTACAGAGATCAGCTAGTAAGTATATTACCTAATGCAGAGTGTAAGGTAGGTAGATTGGCAATATAGATATCCTAACTAATAATTTAAAAATGAATTTGTTTGTTTGTTCTGCTGTCACACCTCAACTACTCAATCTATCATCATGAAATTTTGCATACACAATCTCAGAGGTACAGAAAAGGACGATGATAAGACAATGAAGAGGATGATAGAGATAATGGTTCTGCAGGACCGCAGGTGAAACTGCGGGGCGCAGCTACTTGATATATATGTATAAATGTGCTTATCCAGATTATTCCTATAGTATCTATCTTTATCTCTGTGCCAAATTTAATTCAGAACAACCATCATCTATCTAATATATACATATGTACTTCCATTCAAACTATTGCCTTTTTAAAATTAGTGTAAAGTGTGATTTCTCAGATACTTACTTACTGGGTCTAAGAAAATTCAATTTTTTTGTTCATACAAATATGTAACTAAGTCCACAGATTTGTTGTTGATAGTGGTTGTGATTGCTGTTTAGCTCATCCACAGTCAGGTTTCTAAAGCCAACTTGGAAACCATTAGTCACGTACGAGTCCTTGGGTGACTTGTTTGTTGGTAGGTGTTAGGCTCGAACGGCATAAATTACGCAGTAGGTACCTGAAACATTTTTCAATTTATAAACAAGAAAAAGTTTGTGACTTTTAGGTTAAGTTAACCTTGGTTATTTACAAATTATGTGGTCATATATAGTGATAAGAAAGTACTTAATACTTACAATTATCTCCACAAGTATCCTGGCGTCACTTTATTAACCCTGTTAGATTATTTTGAAGGTCTTATGTTATTAGTACATAGGGGCGATTGATTCGGAAAAAACTTCCAAACCGATCTTCCATTCCATTGGGTTTAACGACAAACGAAAGCCTTAGTAGTTCCTATTAAGTGTTTAATGTTGTTAATCGTGATAGTTTTTGTGGGCGTGATGACGGAAAGATTTTTAGATTTTAATAACCTCTATTTGTAAACAAAACAATGACATAGTTGGCTAAGTGCGTTTCGTTCCCCACAAATCCTTTATGGAATGAAAATGTCATATTTTATTCTTCTCACTTTTATAACTTGTAATAATTATCATAATATTAGTTCATTTGATTATACATATCGATATTTAATTATTGTATGCATTTAATGAGCAGAATGGTCCCGAAATACGTTTTATCGATTTTACCGGTTTTTAGCAAGCACAGTCGAGTAAAATGGAACGTAATTTGAGTGAGAAAAGCCCATCTCATCTCATGCTTGTTTGAGAATACCACATGGTTTGTTTTTAGGAGATTCTCCCACGAGTTCTAGGAATCGAGATCGAGATGAAAAAGTCCTATCTCCGAATAGGGCCCCTGCGCGTGAGATGAGATGAGATTTTATCTTGGTCACTCTCACACCTATGATGTTTCAAACTAGAGCAACAAGGATGAAAAATAGTGAGATGAAAATCTCAAATCTCCGAATAGGGCCTCAAACGCAGGATTTTTATATCTCTATAACACATAGACCAATTTGGTTTAAATTCAAACAGTCTAACTTAGAAATTGTGTTGAAACTAACTTGCTTGTAATGTAATGAAGATTGGATTAACCCTACTTAAGTTGTCATCTGACTACAAACAACAAACAAACAATAAAACAACAATAACAATACATAACAATGTCGAGCCGAGTTGTCCTTAGGATTTTCGCTTCGATTACCCAAAAAAATAGGTTTTTAATGGGTCTACGTTTGACTGCAACTCAGATAGAAAATTACAATACACCTTTGTACACCTTAATGACGTGTTACACCTTCGATCACATCGACGCTTCCCATCAGCCGAGTCAGTGGTCAAACGCATGCCTAGTCTGTTGTAAAAAAAAACAATACTGTCAATATTCAAAACGCTTGGCCACGAGAAGCCTATTCACCCCTGTTTCAAAGATGATAGCCTAGTTGGAGACTCTCTGGCTCCCTCAAGACAAGCCGCTCTCTGGCTCTCGTCTGGTTCCTCAAGCCAGGAGGAGCGGGTGCAACCCCAGCCGACGGCACGAACCAATTTGTTCATTGAGTGAGCATATGTGCGTATTGTATGTCATCTGCTACATGACTGGAGCCCGGTGTATGACGACAGGCTCGCCCCCTGTCACATTTGGGACTGAATATCGTCTGACGAAGTTTGGGTGTTGTTCTATATCTCTGCCAGCCCCCTAGGGGGAAAGGCGTGACGATCCTAACTAATATTATAAATGCGAAAGTGAGTTTGTTCGTTTGTTTGTTTGTTTGTAACGCTTTCACGTTCCAACTACTCAACCGACAGTCTTGAAATTTTGCATACACGTTGTCTAGGGTACAGAAAAGGACATAGGTTTTTTATCCAGAAAAAATTAATCGTTCCTGCGGGATCGCGGGTGAAACCGCGGGGCGCAGCTAGTATGCTAAATTATGTTATGTCAAAGAATCCAGGGACCCTATTCGGAGATTTGAAATTTTCATCTCACTTTTTTTTATCCTTGTTGCTCTCGTTTGAAACGTCATAGGTGTGAGAGTGACCAAGATAAAATCTCATCTCATCTCACGCGCAGGAATAGCGCCCCAGGTCGTAATCGCTATTTTTGGTTAAAAACTTACCTGACGATATAAGCCTTCCTCCTGCAGAACAGATGCAGGTCGCACAGCCAGCCCAGCCCGAGTCGCCCGATCAGGTCCAGCACTGCGCTGATGGCCACCAGGCGACCTGCCGATGACACATCATAAGCATACATGCAATTATTTGCTAAAAAGTCCATATGAAAAAAATTGCGTAGGGATTTCGTACGCTTAAAATACTGTACTCAAGGTGAGGGTGGGTGCCCCTTAGTTTCTTGCCTGTTCTTCTGGATAGAGGTTCTTTTTCCAAGCAAAGTGGTAGTGTAGAGTCATTCCTATTACTTTAAAGTTCATAAGTGTATCTTCCATACGCAATTGAATGAAGACATTTGATTTGATTTAATGTCATCTACTACATGACTGGAGGCAGGTGTATGGTGAAAGACAGACTAGCCCCCTGTCACATTTGGGACTGAATATCGCCCGGCAAAGCGTGAGTGCGTACACCTCTGCCAGCCCCTTCAGAGGAAAGACGTGACGATATTTTTTGTTTTGTTTTGTTTGACTTGAGAGCGCTATTTTGAATCCAGTATCCGCAGACACAGTTGAATAGGACGCCCTAAAAGTGTTTCAGTTGTCATCTCCTTTGAAACCGTCATTGTCCAGGAGACCTGTGGCCCTATTCGGAGATTTGAGTTTTTCATCTCACCATTTTTCGTCCTTGTTGCTCTCGTTTGAAACGTCATAGGTGTGAGAGTGACCAAGATAAAATCTCATCTCATTTCACGCGCAGGAATAGCCCCCCTGGCTTGAGTCGGCTCGTGTGGGTTTCGTGGCTATACTGACCGGCGTGAGCCTTGCTGTACCCCGCGGACACGGTGTAGGCGGGCAGGTAGTAGAGCGCGTAGGGCGAGCCGCACGACATGAGCGCCACCGACGCGCACAGGAGACCAAAGCGCCACGACTTCAAGAGAGATACGTCCAGGTATCTGGGGCAAAAACCAGAGCAATGAAACTAAAAGTTAGATAGATAGATAAACTCTTTATTGTTCACACCACAGATAACAAAACAACAACAGAAAAATAATGATAAAACTTATTAAATAGTGTAACAACTGGCGATCTTATCACTAAAAGCGATCTCTTCCAGGCAACCTTAGGATGTTCGATTCCAACTGTAGCTTGCGATACCTAATACCTAGTTTACCTTAACCTTTTTTTTTTGTATCCCGTAACGTTGCTCTGCGTTTACCTGCCGGAGCGCAGTGAACGTGACCCCTTTCTCCCTACAATCTAGAGCCCTATTCGAAGATTTGAGATTTTCATCTCAATTTTTTTCGTCCTTGTTGCTCTCGTTTGAAACGTCATAGGTGTGAAGGTAACCAAGATAAAATCTCATCTCATCTCACGCGTAAGAATAGCCCCACTGGGACCCTACTCGGAGATTTGAGGTTTTCATCTCACTTTTTTTCGTCCTTGTTGCTCTCGTTTGATACGTCATAGGTGTGAGAGTGACCAAGATAAAATCTCATCTCATTTCACGCGTAGGAATAGCCCCCTGGTCCGATTTGGTTAATATTTGAACTTTAAAATTGTCTTGGAGTGCATTGGATTGGAGTTTTCCAGCAGAATTTCATAAAAATCGGATCTACGGTACTCAAATTATTATCGAAGGACCAATATTATTGAACAAAAGATGGTTCTTAGAGATGGCGTCTTTACCCAAGCTAGAGTACCAAATTGTACGCGGTAAAGCGCGCCATCTATTATCAAGTAGAAAGAACTTGACGTTTTCTTTTTTTTCTCCCATTCAGAGATTTTGGCGCTGCACGTTTTGTGCATTTGCATTTCAAGTGAATTATGTATTTGTTAGTTGCAAGGATAATCAACTTACAGCGACGATAAATCACTCCCCTATCTTCAGTAAAGTGGTGAATACTTTACTGAAACTTTAAGAGTAATAACTGGCGTTATTGCTTAGGTCAGACATTTACCTCACACAATTTCAGCCTAACGGTTATTTTATACTCATTTTAGATTTCATACCTTTCCTTAGACGGAGAATTATATTGCCAAAAATTTTAAGTTTTCGATAAGCTAACTAAAGCTTAGTTTGATTAAGTTACGTAATATTTTACTGAAATTTAAATTAAATTTTTTATTAATTTGTAATTATTTAATGTATCTTTAATTTCAGGTAGTTTAGTGGGAAATTTTATGAGGAAAGAAATTGGTCAGTTTTACTAAATTAACTAAGGGCCGATTTCACTAGTGAATATAAACGCGATTAGCTCATTTTTGAACTTGGTTTACGTGAAAAACTGAGGTTAAACAGTCATTTTGCATATCACTAAACTTAGTTTAATAAATCTCGATTAGTAGCATAAATGGTGAATTCGGCCTTTTCGGGAGAAAAGCATGACGAAATGTTATGCTAAGCACCTGGATATCTTGTCAACACAGCTCCTCTTCTTCACCACGACGACCTGTTCCGGGGGCTTCTCCTGCTGCTGCTGCTTGGCCGCCAGCTCCAGCTCCAGCTTCTCCTGGATAAGGCGCGCCGGCAGCGGCGGACGGATGTACAGAGACCTGGAACAGTTCAACTTATCAGCCTATGGTAGGAATGGCGAACAAATGGCAAGCAACAAAATAGTAGGCAGTCAACACTTTGATTGCCTTGGTGGCTCAGGCAGTAGTGAACCTGCCTTGTGAGCTAGACGGCGTGGGTTTGATTCCCACCTAGGGCAAACATTCATGTGATGAATATTTGCGTTTGTTCTATGTCTGGGTGTTAATATCTATTTCAGTATGTTTTTAAAAGTATTTAAGTATGTATATCAGTCTCTGGCCGCCATAGCTTTGCTTAGTTTGGGGTCAGACGACCGTGTGTTCAAGTGTCCCGAATAATTAGTTATATTTAATATTTTGGGCACGAAATTTGGAATCGGACTAGCTTGTCATTGTAAGATGACAATACATTCTAGTCCCCAACATACATAGGTGTGTTGTGTATTCTATTTTACCTTTTTTGGGGACTAGCGCTCCAAGAAAACAATTGTCCTAATTTGAGCAAAAAAAAATAATTGATTTGAATGTATTTAAAATGTGTCATGTTAATCCATAAATATGTCCCGTCTCCCATCCCCATGATTATTAAAAAGGCATACATTTGACCACAAATAACTGAGGCCCTTTTCAGAGATTTGAGATTTTCATCTCACCTTTTTTCGTCCTTGTTGCTCTCGTTTGAAACGTCATAGGTGTGAGAGTGACCAAGATAAAATCTCATCTCATCTCACGCGTAGGAATGGCCCTCCAGGAGGGCTATCTTTCTATCACACCTATGACATCTTAAACGAGAGCAACAAGGATGAAAAAACAACAAGGATGAAAATCTCAATTCTCCGAATAGGGCCCCTGGAAGTCAAAGTCAAAGTCAAAATGTTTTCATTCAATTTGGGTATCAAAGATACACCTAAGAACGTCAAAGTTTTTTAACCAGGTCCCAGCTAGACCTTGCTTCGGCCAGTCATTAAAGACTGCTAGGATTTGTTACAAGCCGATTTAAAGATAATGTCGGCTGTGAAGTTAGGCGCGAAACGCTGCGCAGTAGCGAACACGAAGGTACGCGCGAGACAGAGAGGCAAGACGACGCAGTCTCGCTTGCGGCGCACGCGCACTGTTGCTATGAGGTTTGAATGAAATGAAATGAAAAAAATTTATTCACTAAAAATAGGGTATTACAATGCTGTTAATTGTTTTAGTTATGTTCTCCTATTTTGCCGTTTTTATATCTAAGAATTAAAAACAAAAGAAAAGTAATAAAAAATAAAAATATGTAGGTACAATTAAAAAATAATAAGTTGTCAAAATTAGTAATAAAATAAATTCGTAGGTGGCATGTCAAAATAAATAAATTATTCAATTATTTATTTATTTTATGTAAGTATAATAGGTCGGCGTTTGACCACCAACTCGCCTGACGTTAAGCGACGTTGTGGTCTAAGATGGAGCACGACGACCTATAAGGTACTTATTCACTCTAGCCTTGAAGTTTTGTAGAGTGAAGAAGTACAAAGACGGCAGTTGAGTGAGGCGCTACAAGTGCGCTACTGCTCAGACCCGTCTTCGGAACGGTTACACCGGACTACATCCCGAAACACTACTAGGTCATTTCACGGCATGGCTTGGTCCGGTGGGTGGTAACTAGCCACGGCCGAAGCCTCCCACCAGAGTTTGCTACCCGGTTAGCACTACCCGGGGACCACGTGTAGGGAATCAGAATAGAGTACACTCTCACGGACGTGTAATTAATTAATCAGTCAATACCTGCTGATCTTCCTGCGGCTGGCCTTGTAGACGCAGGTGCTGTCGGTGGAGAGGTCCTCCACCGAGTGCAGCAGGGAGGAGGAGCGCGTCGGCCGGAGCCGCAGCCGAGCCACCTCGCGGGGCACACCTAGTTCAAAACAAGATAGGTAACATAAACACTTGACAATTGTTATCATAACAACACAGACAGAAATAACAAATAACATTATTAAAAGAAAAACAAAAAACCTGGCTGCAAAATGTTGTACCCTATATCACTCCCACTGTCGAGACGATTCAAATGACACCTCACATGTCGAAATACATTAAGCTGTTTAGGCTGTACGGCGTGCCAAAGAAACCTCATACATACATACACTCGACAAACATAACCCTCCTTCTTGCGCAGACGGGTAAAAAGGATTATTAACAAAGCTTAAAACTAGTCTAACAAGTGACGGCCTTATCGTTAAAAGCGATATCTTCGAGGGAAGCTTAAATGATAAGAATTATTAAAAAAACATGAGAACTGAAAGACTAAATATCTGAAATATTTTTTTACTTTTAGTACTGCCAGATACCATTTCTTACTTAATTTTTACTCATATTCGTTATTCATCTACATATTGCATTAGCAATAATTAGTAATTGAATGTACTCAAATTGTTAGTCAAAATCAAGTAAACAGGAAACAAAGTAAAAATAAAAATCATAACTTTTGTTGTTAAAAGTTGAGTAAAACATTCATCGTCCATGTAATAAAGGCACTTATTAATTACATGGGCGACAGGTTGTTATTATCTGAGGGTATGGCTATAGTCACACCATCAGATACTCTCAGATATCCTCAGATTTTAATCTATTAATGAGCGGAGATTCACACGAAATTACTGTCTAAAATACAGAAAGCAGTTTAAAAAATCCTATCCTGTAATTCGTTGTTCATGTAAATAATTTTTAGACTTTTGTTGATATTTTAAAAACTGCTAGACCGATTTCGATAAAATTTATATGGAACCACCTCTAAAGTATGATCTACCAAATAAAAAAAGAATCATTAAAATCGATTCACAATTAGCGGAGTAATCGCGAAACATACATACATACAAAAAACATTCAGCCGAACTGAGAATCACCTCCTTTTTGAAAGTCTGTTAAAACACGCACTTCAATGTTCTTACCTACAACTCCGAGTACGTCAAGTCCCTCAGAATCTTCAGAATCGGAGAGCTGTGACTGGAGCTGAGGACGAGCCTGAACAGAAAACAACACTAGTTCAGATATTGCTTCTGAAACGTAAGACCCATTCATATAGCGCAAGTTTATTGTACATTCAAGAGCAATAAATAAATAAATTCGGGACACTTCCACACACGGTCGCCTGACCCCAAACTAAGCAAAGCTTGTACTATGGCTGCCAGAGACTGATATACATACATAGATATTTTTAATTACATACTTAAATAGATATTAACACCCAGACAGAGAACAAGCACAAATGTTCATCACATAAATGTTTGCCCTAGGTGGGAATCGAACCCACGCCCCCAAGCTCAGAAGGCAGGTTCACTACCAACTGAGCCACCGAGGCAGTTAGAATTATTATTAGGTTTAGAATTATTGTATGCAGCAGGCGAGAAACTTCAGCGTATAAATCAGGTAAAAACGCAACCGCTGTTGCGTTTTATACATGTTTCGGGCCAAATTTTTACAGATATTTTTGTCTTCTAAATAATTGTTAACCGTATAATATCCTTTTTTCATTAATGTAGTTTTTACATGTGATTTGAATTTTCCTTCAGTGAGCCCTGTTAAATGTTTCGGGAATGTTTCCTTTTCAATCCCTTTTCGTCCCTTGGCTATATCCCTTCGAATCCGTTGACTATATCTCTTCGAATTATCCTTAAATAGTAGCCTTAATAGTAAAGGCTATTCTATCCCTTTCAACCCCTTTGCTCCCTTTGCTATGTATCTTCGAATCCCTTTACTATTTTACATCTTTCAACCCCTTTACTCCTCTTGACTATATCTCTTCGTATCCCTTTACTAAATTATCTCTTTAAACTCTTTTTGCTCATCTTGACTATATCTCTTCGTATCCCTTTACTAAATTATCTCTTTCAACCCCTTTCCTCCTCTTGACTATATCTCTTCGAATCCCTTTAGTATATTATCCCTTTCAACCCCTTTGCTCCCCTTGACTATATCTCTTCGAATCCCTTTTTCCCTTTCGGCCTCTTTGCTCTTCTAGTCCCTTTCAAGGCCTGTGAACTCCTTGACTATCGTGTTACCTGGTGCATGATCTCATGCAGACGCGCGCTCCGCTTAGCGTCCTCAGTGAGCAGCGAGTGTTGCTGTAGAGCCAGCTCCGTGTCGCGTTTGAACAGCAGCGAGAGACGGTTGTCCTTCGCTTGGGGGGTCTCCGCCTTGACTAAATTAAAAAAAAAGATTTTGAAATGCTTCAATAACACATAAGACATAGACGTCACGCCTTTCCTCGAAAGGGACAGGCAGATGTGTAATGCAACACCCACACTTCGCCGCACGATGTTAGTCTCAAATATGACAGGGGGCGAGCCTGTCGCCATACACCGGGCTCCAGTCATGTAGCACATGACATACAAGACCTTTCGAATAATATCCTTCATGACTACCTATATTGCAAAGGTTTTTTTCGTTTTACCCGCTTTTTAGACCCTATTTATAAGATGATCTAATTTCAAAAAAAAAAATTCTGCGCCTTGTTTCCACTAACGTTATATGACTGGGCCCTTATTTTTGACGCGCGAGATGTATCTTCGTCACTTCGTCCCATGATTTTTTAAACGATAGAGACAATGACAAAAAAATATCTCGACTTGTAGGAATAGCCTTTCTGTGCCAAACTAGCTATTATAGTTTCTGAGATAATCGGTGCTGAGATACAGACAGACATCGGAATCTCACCATAAGGCTGAGGCCACACAGACGTAATTTTACGAGCGTTATTTCGGTCGCATATTTTGAGCTGCATGCGGTTCCATACAAAAGGCTTGTTGTTGCCTCACGCCAGCGAAAAATGAGTTGTCTGCCGACTCAGTGACACAGTACGCGCCTCACGGTAGAAAAATTACGCTCGTATGGCCGATCAACCGAACTTCTCCGAACGCAAATTACGCGACCAAAATTCCGCTATTAAAATTACGCCCGTGTGGCCTCAACCTAAGGATTCCTTTTCACCATTTTGGTACGGAACCCTAAAAAAAGAAATACCGAGATTTAGCAATAAGTAGTTCTATGGTAGCACCTACATGGTTACTCAAATGGTTGAAACGGGGGAGTTATTTTTCATGAGTAAAGATGTTGGTCACTGTGGCTTTTGCGGCTCAAATCAATTAGGCTAAACCTATTTTGATTTAGTTATTTTTGTATAATACTAGATTTCATCGAGCGTTCTTAACTTTCTGGGATTTTTAAATTTTAGAATTTCAAGCGTAAATTTAGGTTACGTACAAAAATTACTAAAACATTATGAAGCTTGCAAATTATCAAACATTTTAGACGGTCGCTTGGTTTGAAGTGGTTTTCTACGTTTTTTAATCTGTACACAAAAGTAGGTAGCTTCATATCTAATTACCTTCCTGTATGTCCTGCAGCAGTGTGCTGTGCTCGGTGGTGGTGGTGGTGGGCGGCGAGCGCTCGCCCGAGCCCGGGACCGGCGCGGGCCGGTACAGCGTCGCTGATACACACACGTGCAGCATTCCACCGCCTGGAGATTAATTAAACATACATACATACATATCGTCACGCCTTTCCCCTGAGACGGCGGGCAGAGGTGTAATACAACACAAAACCTTCGCCGGCAGAAATTCGGTCCCAAATGTGACCGGGGGCGAGCCTGTCGCCATATATAGCGGGCTCCAGTCATGTAGCAGATGACATACAATATGCACATATGTTCACACAATGAACAGATTGGTGCGTGCTGTTGGCTGGTTTTGAACCCGCTCTCTCTGGCTGGAGAGGCGGGCCTTCTCCAACTAGGCTATCATTGCTTTTTATTGGAGTTTATCTATAGAGGATATTATGGAGAGACTGTTTATTTGGAGAGACTATTATTTGGGGGCTGAGCTACCCACGTCCGTAGGAGTGTACTCTATTCTGATTCCCTACACGTGGTCCCCGGGTAGTACTAACCGGGTAGCAAACTCTGGTGGGAGGCTTCGGCCGTGGCTAGTTACCACCCACCGGACCAAGCCATGCCGTGAAATGACCTAGTCGTGTTTCGGGATGTAGTCCGGTGTAACCGTTCCGAAGACGGGTCTGAGCAGTAGCGCACTTGTAGCGCCTCACTCAACTGCCGTCTTTGTACTTCTTCACTCTAGTAAACTTTAAGGCTAGAGTGAATAAGTACCTCATAGGTCGTCGTGCTCCATCTTAGACCACAACGTCGCTTAATATCAGGCGAGTTGGTGGTCAAAGGTGGACCTATACTGAATAAAAAAAAAAAAAAAAAAAATGAAGAGACTAGATTCAATGACTGAGCTAACGCGCGCGAGGTTACAGAGCAAACTCAGACAACTCAGCATTTGAGCGCAGTGGCGGATCCAGGATTTTGGTTTGGCTAGAGTCTTGACGTAGGTAAGTAAGTAAGTAAGTAAAAATTTATTTAAATTAGATTAGGTTAACATCAGATTAACAATAAAAAAAAGACAAAAAGACGCTTAGATGTCATAAAAAACTTACGAAACTGTAGTGCACGTGCTGTGGCATTGTAAAGCCAGAAACTAGAATCGCTACCTGTTTGCATGAAGCATCATTGCCTATTTCATCACCACAACACCTAGACTGCTTTTCATCGTCATTATGCACGTTACCATCTACGCCAGTGGAGCAACTATGCCAGCCCCAGAGCCTCTCTCCGGTATTTGAGGGAGTTGTGTTGGCTCGGGTGGTGCTGGCTGGGGGAAATGCACAATACACCCCAAGCGGGACGTCAGTGCAGGACTTATTGCCCTCACCTCGAATAAGAAGGCGTAGTACCTGTATAAATACTATACTTGATAAACAAATTGATCTCTTAGGTTTGAAGTCAGTTAATATATTATCTTTCACACCCGATGTAACAATACATTTTAAAAGTAACTTTATATTTAAAATTGAATGTATAGAATCTATAGTAGGTACTTACCTAGGTACACAACATTTGTTTCACATTTTTTTTTGCCTATGATGATATGTACCTTGACTGTGTCTAGTTACGAGTACACACTAGCACGCCACACTTGCAACGCCCTATGCACAGGGTATATAACATAATGTAACTTACTAGTTTACGTGAAGAATATGTAATATCAGAAATTAATAATAATAATAATAACATTATTAAAATATATACTAGTAAAATAAAAACGTAGCTAGTAATACATAATATAACTTACTAGTTGAAGTGGAATATGTAATATCAGCAATTAATAATAATAATAATAACATTATTAAAATATATACTATAAAATAAAAACGTAGCTAGTAATACTTACATAATATAACTTACTAGTTTAAGTGGAATATGTAATATCAGCAATTAATAATAATAACAATAACATTATTAAAATATATACTAGTAAAATAAAAACGTAGCTAGTAATACATAATATAACTTACTAGTTTAAGTGGAATATGTAATATCAGCAATGAATAATAATAATAATAATAACATTATTATAATATATACTAGTAAAATAAAAACGTACCTAGTAAAACATAACAATTAGCTAGTAAAACATAGCACGTAGTTAGTAAAAAAGTCTCACCCAAAAGAAGCACTGTTCCATGAAGTCCGTACATATCCACCAGCTTTTCTATCAACATCGGGAATACGAAACTGCCAGCTGCGGTCCCGCTTACGCAAATACCATTTGCCAGTGCCCTAGAAAGAGACAGATGTATCATTATCCAATTGGATTCATATGACAACAATAGACTTTGACTTTTGATCGTTAACGTAAACTGTTTTCGTTTTCGTTTGGCTTCATAGATTGAACTTAGTTCCCTAACGTTTACACGCTTTATTGAAATGTATGGAGCTAAGCGATAACGAAAAATGTTTACGTAAATCAAAACGCACACTAAGGCATTAAGACATTTAAGAGGGCCGCAACGCTCTGAAATTTCCATACAAACGCGCTTCTTTAATTTCTTGAAAACCATTTGTCAGATTATGATGAAATTTAGCATGTACAATTAAATTAACAATATCTCCGCCCCTATGTTCTTAGTTTTTTTTAAAAACTTCCTCAAGAGAAAATAGAGCTATGAAAAATTTCCACATTTATAAGGGGTCACTTTTGACTGATTTATTCAATAGACAGACAAAGCAAATCAAAAATTCCTTTACATAGGGAGCTTATCTACATCATAAGCTTTTAAATCAATCCATAATACAAGGGAAATTCTTAGTTATTTCAGAATGATTACAGAAGTGCAAAAGTCATAAACCAAACTGAAATTGTACTTTGTCACTCTGTAGGTAACTTTAAAGGCTCGTCAGTATCATTACTCGCTCTCTTCGCTCGTCTTCTTCTTCTAAACGAAATGGCTATAGAATACCTTAAGCCAATGCGAAGTTAGTCTAAAGTGGTCGCCGGACTCTTAACACTGACAGACAAGTTTATATACAAGTAGCACCATCTCTTGTTGAGTAGCGAAACTTGTAACATGAACATATTTTTTTAAATAGTAAAATACACACCTGTGCTTGTCAAAGTATTGTGAAACGATGACAATGCCCGGCGTAGTCGATAATCCTCCACCAATACCTGAAGCAAAATAATTCATTTAAGGAAAAAATTAAATAGGTACATAATCAAAAATCATCCAAATTGGATTTTGTAAAAATTTTTTAGACATTTGTTGATATTTTTAAAATGATCGATTTCTTTAACATTTATTTGGAATGACCTCTGTTTTGAATTAATCCATTGTGAATTATCCTACTAATATTATAAACGCGAAAGTTTGTATGTATGAATGGATGGATGGATGTTTGTTACTCTTTCACGCCAGAACGGCTGAACAGATCTGGATGAAATTTGGCACAGAGAGAGATAATAGTCTAGAATAGCACATAGGATACTTTTTGACCGCAGGTGAAACAGCAGGGCGCAGCTAGTATTTTTTATAATTCACAACGGATTAAATTTAGGTATAGGCTGCCAACTACTCTTAGCAATTTTACTTACTTAAAAAAAAACCTACTTAATTTGCAAACTTTAATTTTATGCACTCTTTCTTTTAATTAAATTTGAATTCCTTCAAGTTGAGTAATCCGACCACTGTACCGTCTTGCGGTTATTACATTTGTAAGTGGCAATGATCTTCAGAGAACAGGGTATCCTAGTATGGAGATCATAGCCCACCCTACATACATTTTAATGTGTACTAGTTATGTTGAAAAATCACATTTATGTATCGACTGTATGTATTGATATTTGTCCGATGATGATTTAAGGTAAATACGTACATAGTAGTACGTATTTTTCAATATGAATAGAACAGCTGTTTTTTTCCTCGATTTCAGGGTTGGCCCATTGTAAAAGTAGGTTTTTTTTAAGACTAATTCTGTTGGCCACTGATGCCTCTACAGCGTACCGGACAAGCGCAGATGGCGCAAGACCTTGAGAGAGTTTGGTGTTTAAAAAATAAAGGTGACTAGCATAAGGGTACCACTAAGGTACGAACAAAAAACCAGCGCTGGTTGTGTACAATCAGCAACACGCTGAGTTGGGGCCGGTTCTGTGACAATGTGCTTGTGTATTTTGTGTGTCTAATATGTGTCTTCCTCTTCTGTCTGTCTATGTACATTGTCACAATAAAGTATTCTGTATTCTGTATTCTGAACCTCGGCTTGGGCTGTCGCCGGGGAGGAGCAGTCGACTTGACCAACCCAGAAGGGGTTTGCTCTTGAGCCCTACTAGGTTGAACTGAATGACTATTCGGAGAGAATTTAACCGATCTTCTAACAGATCCTAGGAGTCTTCGACCTCGCCGGCAAGGTCGGTGTGTGATCGTGTTCCTTTGGTAACCGGCGCCTATACCAAATACTGCATACTTCTGGGGAGCTGTCGGGTAAAGTTAGTCCTAAAGATAAGTAAAATGATATCCTAGAACGTGTCCGTCGTTTAGAGCTACACGGTGTACACGAAAGAGACAGCACTCACCGGTCATGACCCCGAAGCTCAGCAGCAGATGCAACAACCCCCTGCTGAAGAAGGACAGCATGAGTCCGGCCGCGCAGAACAGCCCGCCTATGAACACGACCGTCCGACACGAGTACTTCTCGCAGAGAGCCGAAGACAGGGGCGCTGGAAAGAGATAGAAACTTCGATCAGGAGGGCTATTCTTCGGAGTGAGATTCAGTCTCACCATTTTTCGTGCTTGTTGCTCTCGTTTGAATAGTCATAGGTGTGAGCGTGACCTATGTAAAATAGGCCCCCCAGGTATACGTAGATGTAAAGTCTCAATAGACAATAATATACAATCATTTGTCTGTGGCAAAAAATACACAGAATACAGATACAGATAAAAACTTAACTAAGAAAGGTGAAAACTTTGATTTTTACCACAAACCGGCGACTCAGTATAGTGCCGGTTGTATCCAACCACTGGTCTTCCAATTTTCTTCAATTCGCAAAATGACACCTTGAAAACAAGGCTTAAATCATGTGTAAGCCTTGTTTCGCTGTCAGTCGCTCCGTGATCGCGTCCGCGTCAAGACGCCCGAAAGTGCTTCAACCCTCTTACAAAATTAAATATCATCAACGTTATTGCGGAATAATAAGGGTTAGATTCAAATTAAGTTAAGTATATAATAAGATTTTACATCTTCATCATTACTGTCTTAACGTCCCACTGCAGAGACACCGACCTACCCTACCTCGAGGGTGTTTGAGCCGTTATCCACCACGCTGGCTCAGTACGGGTATGGCATTTAAATATGGCACGTGCTCTTACGGTCACGGAAAAACATTATGACGAAAACGATATGATCTAGAATTCAATTTCCTAAAAGCTCACCAAGCGCCAAACACAGCGTGGAGAGCGCGGCCGGTATCCACGAGGCCACACTGGCCGACGAGTCCGGGAAGCTCTCCATGATCTCCACGTACAGCACCCCGTAAGACTTGAACAGGCCCGCCACCCAGAACTGCACCATGAAGGCTCCAAACACCACTACCCAGCCGTAGCCGCCGTCGGGGGGCGAGTTACTGCAACAAACGGTGGGCCTCATTCACCTGCCTCCTCCATCCTAAGATCGTCTGAATATACAGTAAGTTACAAAACCCCTGTTTTATAATTGAAGGGCCTGTACAAACACTTGTAAGTAGCCATCAGAGATCGGAACGCGGTGGTGATGGAAGCTCTGAGTCAGGAGGAGGCCATGATGTTATTTTAATAAAAATTGTTATAATTTCGCGTTTTATAGAAGTTGTGGGTCAGGACAGGAGCGAATCGTCTTCCTGTTCCGTTGGAGACATCTTGGTTCCAATTATATGGCGCGTGCTGTGCAATGCTGTATACGAGTATGGTTATCTAACTCAGTGGAGTTTGTGGTGGGACACAGACGGCGGCTCGCGGCGAGCAGCAAGCGCGCCGTCACCGAGGACAGAGTCAGGAGCGAATCGTCTTCCTTTTCCGTTGGAGACATCTTGGTTCTAATTGTGTAGCGCGTGCTATGCAATAATTTATATGGTAATCTTACTCAGTGGAGTTTGTGGTCGGGCACAGACGGCGGCTCGCGGCGAGCAGCGGTCGCGCCGTCACCGAGGACAGAGTCAGGAGTGAATCTTCCTCCTGCTCCGTCGGCGACATCGCTGAGAGGTACGCGCCTACTTGCTGGAACACACGGTACATTACATTGTTAAGAGGTTAGTTACATTAAATGAGGGTGCCTTTCCACCAGTCAAAGTGAACAACTGCTAGAACACAAGTTTCCGAAATTCGAGACAAAAAAAAAAGAATCTACATGTAAAATTGGATCATGTGGATATTTTGTATGGAGATACTCTATTATTTTTAACTGACGAAACGGAGTAGGTTCACAAGTCAACGCGGATATTTTTTTTCAATACAATCACGCAACTTTTATAGTATAGTCCGATTTAAATAATTCTTTTTTGTTGCAAAGACTAGGTAACTTTGGAGTTGGTTACATAAACATTTGGAAAAAAAATCCAACCCTAAGGGTAGGAAAACAGGGGATGATTGATTGTTCACTCACTGATTGTTTTTTTTTTTTAATGTAGAATAGGTCGGCGTTTGACCACCAACTCGCCTGATGTTAAGCGACGTTGTGGTCTAAGATGGAGCACGACGACCTATAGGGTAGGTACTTATTCACTCTAGCCTTGAAGTTTTGTAGAGTGAAGAAGTACAAAGACGGCAGTTGAGTGAGGCGCTACAAGTGCGCTACTGCTCAGACCCGTCTTTGGAACGGTTACACCGGACTACATTCCGAAACACCACCCACCAGAATTTGCTACCCGGATAGCACTACCCGGGGACCACGTGTAGGGAATAGAGTACAATCCTACGGACGGGGGTAGCTCAGCCCCCTAATTTATTATATGTTGTAATGTTTGACCACACATAACTTTTTACAGAATAGTCCGATTTAAAAAAAATTTTTTTTTTTGGGTCGGGTTATATCTCGGAGTTGGTTTCATATGAATTTGGAAAAAAATCTTACCCTTAGGGTGGGTAAATAGGGGTGATTTACACTCACAGATTTTAATGCTGAATTTAGACCTTAGCTTAGGTATACTAACATTCAAAATTCAAAAAAATTCAGAATTTTGCAAACTGATGCTCTAAAAAGTTGTTCACTTTGACGAGTGGTATATTATATAGTGGTATTTCGTAAGTAATATTGTGAGTCATTGTACATTTCTACACTATCCTTGTTATTTACAATTCAAGGAACTCTTTGAAACAGACACTCTTTGATCGACAAGCGAGCGCTTTAAGAGTCCCGCGACCACTTTAGACTAACTTCGCATTGGCTTAAGGTTTTCTATAGCCATTTAGTCTAGAAGAAGACTACAAGTGAAGAGAGCAAGTAATGATACTGAGTAATACTGACGAGCCTCTAAAGTTACCTACAGAGTGACAAAGTGCTATTTCTTTTTTTTATGACTTTTGCACTTCTGTAATCATTCTTAATAACTAAGAATTTCCCTTGTATTATGGATTCATTAAAAAGCTACATTTTTGATGTAGAAAACCTCCCTATGTAAAGGTATTTTTGATTTGTTTTGTTTAACTATTGAATAAATCAGTCAAAAGTGAACCTTTAAAAATGCGGATATTTTTCATAGCTCTATTTTCTCCTGAGGACGTTTTTTAAAAAAACCAAGAACACAGGGGCGGAGGTACTGTTCATTTAATTGTACATGCAAAATTTCATCATAATCTGATAAACGGTTTCCAAGAAATTTGACAAGCGTTTGTATGGGAATTTCAGAGCGTCGCGGGAACCTTAAGCGATTTTTAAAGAGCTGCTGGTTGGGAGTGGCAACAACGTCACCTGGTAGCTTGTTATACACCGTCGGTCCCATTACATGTGTGAGCTTATTAGGCTTTGCCAGGTGTCTAAGAACCTGCTTAAGCTGCCCTGCACGTCGTGTATGGTCGCCAAACACCGTATACCTATTTAAATTGCTCCGAACATCCAACGCCACTTGTAGTATGACAATGCATGACAACGTAAGGATTCCCAATTTTTTAAACTGGGGTTTGGCCGATTGGTCACTTCTAAACCTACAATCAATGTAGCATCAATAGTCAGTAATAAATACGAACCGAGGCTAACGGGAGCTCGAGGAGGAGGCTGGGCGGGCGCTCTGGCGCCGACTGTACCGAGAGCAGCGAGCCCGCCTTGTCCGGGGACAGCGCTGCCTGCAGACCAACGAACCACTAGAATATGTGTGGGTAAACGAGAAATTTGGAGGGGGCGTAGACCTCATGCGACCACCAAGGCATTCATATTTTTGAGAACGACGATAGCGCCATCTAGTTTCATCCCTTTAAACTAAAACTGGTTGAAAACACGGACTTCCAATACTCTGACAATACTACTCTGACACTATCCCTGTTATTTACAATTCAAGGAACTCTTTGAAACAGACACTTTTTGATCGACAAGCGAGCGCTTTAAGAGTCCGGCGACCACTTAAGACAAACTTCGCATTGGCTTAAGGTTTTCCAAAGCTACCTTAGACACCTTAGACTTCCAATACAGTAGACTGACAGAGTCAGTGTTTTCAGTACAATCTGTTGTACAGTAGAATGTATTGGAAGTCTGTGTTTTTAATCAGTTTTAGTTTGAAGGGATTGAAACTAGATGGCGCTATCATCGTTCTCAAAAATACGAATGCCCTGCTGGCTGTATAAGGTCTACGCCCCCACTTAAAGTAGTAATTGCCATTATCCACAAGCAAGGTCAGCGATCCGGGAACGTCAGAATGCTCCGCTGGCCGCATGTCTTGTGTTACGCCCTAAAAGTAGTAGTTGCCATTATCATCCAATACAACAAGGTCCAGCGTTGACACCCGACTACGTCACGCGTCATCGTCTCTCTCGAACTTGTTGTAAATGACTTATCTCGGTCTTGTTTATGCATCGATTGGAGTCACTGCGTGTCACATAACGTAACCATTGTTGTCTTAGAACGCTGTACCTGCCGGAGTTCTTATCCTACCATGGTAGTTGAATTGACTACTTTAGTCTCAAAGGTATAGGTAATCGGATTTTTCTTACCAAACCAATAGTTTAAATTATCTAGATTTGCATGCAATAATACTAAAAAAATGTTTTTTCTGTTTATTTTTCGCTAAGTTTGTACCCAAGCTTTTTAATTATAAAAGTGCGCAAAAGAATTAGCACGTTTGATAACAAAGAAGAATGGTCAATATCCATACAAAATTGACTCAGGCCCGGCGCAAACGAAATTATTGATAATGATAATTGATTAAAGTATTAGTAGTAGTAACTACACAATAACAGAAAAAAAAACGGCCAAGTGCGAGTCGGACTCACGCACGTAGGGTTCCGTACCATTATATCTATTATCGACAAAAAATCATGTTTGTTGTATGGGAGCCCCCTTTAATATTAATTTTTATCTGTTTTTTAGCATTAGTTGTTATAGAGACAACAGAAATACGTCGTGTGTGAACATTTTAACTGTCTAACTATCACGGTTCATGAGATACAGCATGGTGATAGACGGACAGTTCAACAGACTCTAGGTAATAAGGTTCCATTTTACCCTTTGGGTACGGAACCCTGAGATGTTTAAAATGTAGTAGTAGATTTCATAGTAGGTATGTATTTTTATTTTTAAGTTCACTATTTTAGGAATTGTACGAGTTTATAGTTATTAGTCTATTAAGTAAGTCTAGATTATGGTATAATTCTGTTAATGAACTTTTTATAATATAATTTTTGGACAACTTTCGTTTTTACAATAAATCCCGAAATACTTATATAACAGGGCTCACTGAGGGAAAATTCAAATCACATGTAAAAACTACATTCATGAAAAGAGGGTATTATTAAGGTTAAGAATTATTAGGAAGATAAAGATGTCTGGAGCCTTCCACTTCCGCCAAGTAGCCACTAGTATTTATAGATATTACCTAGTTGTAAGCCAAAATTTGTGAGACTGTAATATATTTATTATTTGAAAAAATAATGCCCCTCTGTTTCTTGCCTGTTCTTCTGAGGAGAGGCTCTTTATCCGAACAAGGCGGTTGAGTCTATTTAAATAACTTTGACGTTCATAAGTGTATCTTTGATACCTAAATTTAATGAAAACATATTGACTTTGACTTTGAATAAAATAAAAAAAATGTCTCTGTGTCTGAAACTGAGATGGGCCTGGGTCACAGATGACCCTTCTTCTTCGTTGCCTCACATCAGCGATGGTGTCGGTGGGCAGGTCGATGGAGCAGGACAGCGGAGCGCTGGTGGGCGGCGCGGACGAGCCCAGCATCCCCTCGTCCAGCTTTGACAGCTCCTGGAACAAAATTACATAAATACATAATTAACAACTTACACACATGCTATGCTATGCGAGACGCAGCCGCGCGGGCACTCGCCTTGATGAAGACCGCCGAATGCAGTTGAAACTATAGTCGGAATAATCGACTAAATGGTACGCGAGTAATTATAATAATAAATAATAAAGTTTATTTTATTCCAAGTTTCAAAATACAGCTACATACTTCTGGGGACTCTTTTTAAGCTAATAAAGCTTGTGCTCAGAGCCCCCGCTCTTTCTTATTATATTATAGTTCATCATTTATTTACAGGGCGTGAATGTGTGAGTATGTGTGTGTGTGTATGAGTGTGTGTTATAAGTCATAATTTACACACACTCATAGCTACAGTCTATTTTAAATAGCTATTTAAGTAGAGTCAATGGAGTCCTTTTTTAAGACTACGCACGAAGGGTTATGTTTTTCGAGTGTATGTATTGTATGTGTGTGGTTGTGTATGAGGTTTCTTTGGCACGGCCTACAACCTAAACAGCTTGATGTATTTCGACATGTGAGGTGTCATTTGAATCGTCTTGATGGTGGATGTGACTTATGGTACAACATTTTGCAGTCGGGTATTTGTTTTTCTTTTACTTGTAATCTTTTTTTTCTCAATAGAATAGGTCAACGTTTGACCACAAACTCGCCTGATGTGAACGACATTGTGGTCTAAAATGAAGCACTAAGACTTAAAAGGTTTCACTCTAGCCTTGAAGATACCCAGGGTGTAGGTATTTAGTCAGGAATACAGATGATGGCAAATAATTCTAAAGTTTCCACTTTGTCACTCTGTAGATAACTTTAGAGGCTCGTCAGTATCTTTCCTTGCTCTATTCGCTCGTCGTTTTCTTATAGATGAAACTCAGATCAACCTAGAGATAAGATGGCGCACGGCGTATGATTTAGGTGAACCCAAAAACCATCCAAAAACTACGCTACTGTCGTATATGTACACAACACGCACACATTGACGCAGAAAAACTACGCTACTCGCTTGATCATTCTTACCTCGACATTATTTGCATTAGTTTAAGGTTCGTGTACATAAATACGGGTATTCATAGTACATTTTAAAAGTGTGGCCAAGACTACATTTTGAGGTTCTTTTTAAATACTGTGCAGTTTTTAACAAGTCAATTTTGAAAAAGCCGTAACATTAAACTCTTACAAATATGAGCAGTTTTAGAATATTAAATCTGCTAAGGTTGTTTATTGGAACGGAAATGGCTAACGTAGAGTTTGGGAATTAATATAGTTTTCGTGCAATTGTAAATGTTTTTCATGGCAACATTATCACGCACACAAGTTTAATAAAGAAGTGGCTTCAGCGAGATTTATCGCAGTGTTCCATCTTTTCCTCTAGGTCGATCTGAGAGATGAAATAGCAATATAAAACCTTTATTAATGCGAAGTTAGTCTAAAGTTTTCTAAGGAGCCGTACGACAGATTCGTCGCAATATGAATCCATAAAACTCCTGGTTTATTTTATCCGCAAGCAAACTTTTTATGAAAGACGAAAGAAACCGACAAAAATAACAATTTTCGTAATGCCCTAAATGAATTTAAGTATATTGAGAGTGTTTATAATTATAACAGATTCGCAACGTGAACCCATACAACTCTATTGCTTACATGAATTTGTTTACTCAATCAGAGAGAGAGCGTGCCACAGAATATTTGGCAGTAAGAACAATCAAGAATAAGAAAACTTTCGCAAATCGCTCGCCAATGACTAATTACGAGTACATATCACATAAAGGCATTGCCTCCTTTCTTATATTTTTTTTATCTGTGGTGTGAATAATAAAGAGTTTATCTATCTATCTATTTAGTTATCTCCATAAATAAGGAGATAAAGTTGAATGAAACTCCTAAGTTTCCGTGGTCAATTTATTTTATTTGCCCGCAGAGCAGGCTTAAGCCAACATGGCCATACCGCCTTGTCATCCGAATGATTTTTTCGTACTTGAGTTGATAAATCTAAGATGATGATGATAAGACAGGAGAGGGTGATGAAAGATGAGATGGAATCCCTCCCCTTTTCCCATTTCAGTAAAACCGTGGATACTTTACTGAAACTTACGCTACGCTCAGAATAGAATAGAATAGAATATTTTTTATTGTCAAACTGTGTAGGTACAAGGTGGTATGTGTAAAGATTAGTAACAACAGTTTTGCTCATATCGAACCTACAATAATTTAACTAGTGTAATCTAACTTAATTTAATGAGCTTATAAATACTTATTTTTAATAAGAACAACAACGTAAGGACAAATTAAGCAATTATCACTAAAACGTAACATTCACTCGTCAAAATATTCTTTTATACTGGTTCAATAAGTGCAATATAATGTACATACGTACTTAACAATGTCGATAAACAGAACCCAATGTTTTCAGTATCATGTTAATTTCCATCATCAACAATAATTTTCCAACTTCAACAAGCAAATGTCAACAATGTTATTACGGAATGATAAGGCTTATATTCAAATGAAGTTATATGTATTTGATTATGTTAAATAGAACGCTAAGTGTCGATGTATTGCCACTACAGGGGGGCTATTCCTGCGCGTGAGATGAGATGAGATTTTATCTTGGTCACTCTCACACCTATGACGTTTCAAACGAGAGCAACAAAGACGAAAAAAAGTGAGATGAAAATCTTAAATCTCCGAATAGGGCCCCTGAGGCCTCATTTCTAATGAGACTTATCATCTTTGTCTAATATATAAATTGTAGGGGCAACTGGGGCAAATGCGTCTTTGGAGAATTGCTGAAACCTTACCAATTAGGCGGCACCTACATCTTTATTTATCTTTAGTTGCAATATTCTGTACAAGATGGCGTTAGTTGCCTAATTTGTGAAGGGTTTGTCAGTAATTTTTAAAAGACGCAATTGCCCCACTGGCGCATTTGCCCCAGTTGACCCTATATCTAGTCGAAGCCAGCACTAGATGGTAAGAGTGCAGACCAGCTCCATACCAACATCACCCTGAAGATGATCGCGTCCAGGCATAAGTCCTACTTCCTACTAATATTATAAACGCGAAAGTTTGTATGTATGGATGGATGTTTGTTACTCTTTCACGCCAGAACGGCTGAACAGATCTGGATGAAATTTGACACAGAGATAGATTATAGTCTAGAATAGCACATAGGATACTTTTTAACCGCGGGTGAAACCGCGGGCCGCAGCTTGTTTAAAATAAAATATTACTTAAGTAGGTAGGTATGTTCTATTGTAAAATTCCTTGAAATAACAACCAGGTGTCGCGGTCGATTCAGTTCACAAGATCACAAAAGGGTTTTACATAGATATTGTTTACGTCCCGAGGAGTTCCTTTGAAAAGACTAAAACCTTATTATTTTATAATTAAAAAGTAAAAAACCTATAGATGTTACAAAGTAGGTAAAAAAATTAAGTAAAATGTTTTAGATTAAGCTAGTAGAATTAAATTAGAATTTTATATTTATACCTTAATTTAGGTGAATCATTTTAATTTGGTTTTGAAGAACCTTGAATTACACGGCCGCGGTGGGTAAGCTGTTGTATCCACTAAATTAACAAGTTACATTATTAAAAGAAAAACAAAAAACTTGCTGCAAAATGTTGTACCCTATGTCACTTCCACTATCAAGACGATTCAAATGACACCTCACATGTCGAAATACATCAAGCTGTTTAGGCTGTAGGGCGTGCCAAAGAAACCTTATACACACATACATACCTACATACATACATACTTACATTCATACATTCCCTCGAAAAACACAACCCTCGTTCTTGCTCAGTCGGGTTCAAACACCTTTTCTGTACACAGTTTTAGCAATAAAAACATTCTATTCTGTTCTGTTCTGCTCTGCTCTATTCTATTCCATTCTATTCTGGGCTTCACTGCCCTTTTCTCTGGCATTCTCGCACGAGATATGTATCCGTGCCCGATCGGAGAGACTCGTGGGTAGTTTATGTGTTGTGACTAAGATCGTGGCATCTTATTATTATTTTTGAGATATTAATTTCAATTTCATTTTAATTAGAAAAACTCGATAGTCTTGTCGGAGAAGGCTCGCCTCTCAAGCCAGACGGAGCGGGTTGGTTTTGCCAGCCTCTTCGTGGGCGTGGGGGAAAGGCGTGACAATATGTTTTGTTATGTCATTTTAATTGAATTGTTATTTGTAATTTGTCTTTTATATATTAATAATAGTTTATGTACGAGAGGTGTGTAGGTTATAATACTCGATGTTTTGTTGTTTCTTTGTATCAATCTTATGTTTATTTTAGTTATTTTTGCACACCCTGTCCCATACTCATTTGTCGTATCCTCTCCATCCTAAGGTTGCCTGGAAGAGATCGCTTTTAGTGATAAGGCCGCCAGTTGTTACACTATTTAATAAGTTTTATCATTATTATTCTCTTGTTGTTTTGTTATCTGTGGTGTGAACAATAAAGAGTTTATCTATCTATCTTTTAATAATTGTTATTAATTGATTTTAATTACGAATTAGTATTACATATACATTTTTTTACCGTGCACACACTTAGTTAGCGATGGTTTGATTCCAGCCGAAGGCACACACCAATTTGTTCATTGTGTAAGCATTTGTGCGTATTGGATGTTATCTGCTACATGACTGGAGCCCGGTTTAT
Organism: Peribatodes rhomboidaria; assembly: GCA_911728515.1. Lineage (NCBI taxonomy): Eukaryota > Metazoa > Arthropoda > Insecta > Lepidoptera > Geometridae > Peribatodes > Peribatodes rhomboidaria. Next base: position 1,556,256 of record OU452196.1, on the reverse strand, counting down.
GGCGATGGGCTCGCCCCCTGTCACATTTGGGACTGAATATCGTCCGACGAAGTGTGGGTGTTAAATACACCATTGCCAGCACCTTCGGGGTACCATGACGTTATGTTTAATTTTTTATTACATTTTATTATGATGTTTTAACATACATATCGTCACGCCTTTCCCCCGAGGGGGCTGGCAGAGGTGTAATACAACACCCACACTTCACCGGACGATATTCAGTCCCAAATGTGACAGGGCGTGAGCCTGTCGCCATACACCGGGCTCTAGTCATGTAGCAGATGACATACAATACGCACATATGTTCACACAATGAACAAATTGGTGCGTGCCGTCGGCTGGGTTTAATCCCGCTCCCTCTGGCTTGAGAGGCCGGCCTTCTCCAACTAGGCTGTCATCGCTTTTTTTGATGTTTTAATGGCTACAAAAGCCTGAAATGGATATTTAAATTTGATTTAGGTAATTTTTCGTACCGTGCCGTGTACCGTGCGATGCCGGGACAGGTCGCTGGTAAATAATAAATGTTACCGTGAACTTAAAATTGTCGATAAAGGCCTCGATGCTGAAGGTTGGAGCCGAAGGTCGAATCGAGGATCCGATTTAAACTTTAAATAATTCATGAAATGGAACAAACTATCACGAATCACTAATCATGAACATTTCATCACGGAGATTTCGTGACGAAATATAAACTACTAGCTGCGCCCTGCGGTTTCACCCGCGGTTAAAAAGTATCCTAGTATATGTGCTATTCTAGACTATAATCTATCTCTGTGCCAAATTTCATCCAGATCTGTTCAGCCGTTCTGGCGTGAATGAGTAACAAACATCCATCCATACATACAAACTTTCGCGTTTATAACATTAGTAGGATTAATCTACAATTTTTGTAGGAAAAAAGAGGGTAGAGCTACATTTTTGTTTTCGACATCGACAAATTACATATCACGGATATATATAGCCTGACCGTAACGCAAAGCATTGCGTCTCTAGGGAAAGAAAGTCCTATGGCAATCCCAAGGGAATTTCAGAGCAATGAGGTCAAAATGGTGTGAAAACTCAGCATACCACGAGCATTGTAAAAAATAATTCAAAATTCGAATTGGCCACCATAAGAACAAAGGAATACAATACAATAATAGACTTCTTTATTACACAACAAAAATAAAAACAAATCTTAAAAAAAAAAGATGTCATTAGGCAGTACACAGGCGGCTCTATCGCCTGAAGCGATTTCTTTCAGAAATACACCTCCATGAAATTGAAAACAAAAGACAGTATTTGGTGTAACATATTTTGACAGTTCCTTTTTATTGCTTAGCAGGAGGTGTGAAAAGTAGAGCATTCACCTCTAGGATAAAGCCACAAAAGCAGTGTCTTCGTCTTAGGCATCCTCTCCACTCAGGGCTCGCTTAAATTAGCGTCGTTCGTTTGATCAAGGGATTCAGTACCTAGCCAGCAAAAGAGGCTATGGACCAATGAAACCTAAATAGAAAATATACCCAGCCCTGTCCAAGAATACCAAGAATCGATACTAACGAGTTGACAACCGATAACCGTTACGATAGCTCAGTTAAAGTGGCTCCACACGGATACTTACTTATTAAGTAACTCTGTTTGCTTGTAGGCTTTGCTAAACGTCTGAACGAATTTTAACGAAATTTGTTAATTAGTTACGGTATATCACGAGGAAAGCGTTTGGATACCAATTTCTGAATAGCCAGCGCCGGTTAACAGCCGGCATTATGCTGAGTTGGGGCCGATTTGTGACTTAAAACCTTGTTTTGTTTTTTTTTTCTTATACTTACTATAAACAGCGATGGCAGCCTAGCTGGGAGAATGCCCGCCTTTCGAAGGGTTCGAACCCAGCCGACGGCACCCACCAATTTGTTTATTGTGTGAACATATGTGCGTATTGTATGTCATCTGCTACATGACTGGAGCCCGGTGTATGGCGACAGGCTCGCCCCCTGTCGCATTTTGGGACTGAATATCGTCCGGCGAAGTGTGGGTGTTGTATTACACCTCTGCCAGCCCCCTCGAGGGAAAGGCGTGACGATATGTAGGTATATGTATGTATGTACATACTATATTTTCAATGCGTTTAGTCCCAAATTAAATAAATTTTTGGGGGCTGAGCTACCCACGTCCGTAGGAGTGTACTCTATTCTGATTCCCTACACGTGGTCCCCGGGTAGTGCTAACCGGGTAGCAAACTCTGGTGGGAGGCTTCGGCCGTGGCTAGTTACCACCCACAGGACCAAGCCATGCCGTGAAATGACCTAGTCGTGTTTCGGGATGTAGTCCGGTGTAACCGTTCCGAAGACGGGTCTGAGCAGTAGCGCACTTGTAGCGCCTCACTCAACTGCCGTCTTTGTACTTGTTCACTCTACAAAACTTCAAGGCTAGAGTGAATAAGTACCTTACAGGTCGTCGTGCTCCATCTTAGACTACAACGTCGCTTAACATCAGGCGAGTTGGTAGTTAAACGCCGACCTATTCTACATAAAATTTCTTCCTTTCATTTCTATTTTTCTTTCTTTGTATAAACGCGGACGAAGTAGCGGGCAACAGCTGGTATTTAATAGCTTTGTATTCTATACCTACAGCACGGCGAACGGTAATGTCACCAAGGTTCCGCGATGGGGTAGGATGAGTCAGACGCGGCACGAAACAAGTTATATTAAATTATGACTCATTAATATTGAGTAAGCACTTATTTTAGACAGTATAATTGCGGTTTTAATCGGTTTTAATAATAAATAAATAAGAAATAAGGATAGGATAGCTGTACAGAGATTTAGACTGACTAAGTCAAAAAAGTAATTTTTAGGCAACTGCGTTAGTTTTTACAATAAAATCCCGAAAAATATAACAGGGCTCACCGAGGGAAATTCAAATCACATGTAAAAACTACATTAATGAAAAGAGGATATTATAAGGTTAAGAATTATTTAGAAGATAAAGATGTCTGGAGCCTTCCACTTCCGCCAAGTAGCCACTAGTATTTATAGATATTACCTAGTTGTAAGCCAAAATTTGTGAGACTGTAATTTATTTATTATTTGAAAAAATAATGCCCCTCAGTTTCTTGCCTGTTCTTCAGAGTAGAGGCTTTTTATCCGAACAAGGCGGTCGAGTCAATTTAAATAACTTTGACGTTCATAAGTGTATCTTTGATACCTAAATTGAATAAAAACATTTTGACTTTGACTTTGACTTTGAATCGATTTTGTTACAGGTTTGGATTTACGTAAAATGTTTGGATCCAAATTCCTTCTTCTTTAGTATACCTACCTACAAGTAACATTCCATCCATCCATCCATCAGCCATAGGACGTCCACTGCTGGACATAGGCCTCCCCATAGATCTCCAATAAGACCGGTTGGTAGCGGCCTGCATCCAGCGCGCTCCTGCGGTCTTGACAAAGTCATCCGTCCACCTTGTGGGGGGACGTCCTCCGCTGCGCTTGCCGGTAACATTATTAAAAGCAACAGCCAAGTAACATTATTAAAAGAAAAACAAAAACCCGACTGCAAAATGTTGTACACTACGTCACTTCCACTATCAAGACGATTCAAATGACACCTCACATGTCGAAATACATCAAGCTGTTTATGCTGTAGGGCGTGCCTAAGAAACCTCATACAAACATACATACACTCGAAAAACATAACACTTCTTGCGCAGTCGGGTAAAAAGGTTAGGTATTACGTAAGATGTTTCGATTCTACTTTCTTCTTCTCTACATAGTCAGAAGGAAGTTCTCTTCAAAGTCGTCGTCTGTCTGTCTCTGTCTGTACATCACACTTCATTACTCTACGTCGTACTTCATCACACTAATTAAGTAACTAATACTATAAAGGCAAAAGTTTGTGAGTGCGTGTGTGAGTGTGTATGTTTGTTACTTCTTCCTGCTCAAACGGATGGATAGATTTTGGTGGAATTTGGTATGGAGGCAGCTGACGCCCTGAATTAACACATAGGCTACTTTTTAACCGCGGGTAAAACCGTGGGGCACAACTAACATTATTAATTAGGCGAAAATTTGTGAGTGTGTGTGTTTGTTACTTCTTCACGCTCAAACAGATGGACAGATTTTGGTGGAATTTGGTATGGATGTAGCTTATACCCAGGATTAACACATAGGCTACAGCTAGAACAGCTGAGAACGGACACCAGTGCTTTTTAGGTGAATGTTACACATAAACCCTACATTATTGTTTTTATTACTCATAACCTCATTTTATTTTTGTATGTAAATATACGCACCTATCTATTTAATATGTTATTAGTCATTATTTTGGTTTTATTAGTCTAATTAATAATATGTATTTAGTCGTACTGTGCCCGACTTGATTCGTGGGTGACGTCACAGCCGGTTCCAACGGAAGACCAGCGCTGGCTGCTACAGCTGGCATTATGCTGAGTTGGAACCGGTTTGTGGCAAAAAACATTGTTTGTATAGTTTTTAATTTTTATTGTAATTTTTCGTTTATATTTGTTTTTTTTTTGTATACTTGTTTTTTGCTCACAAATAAAAATTGTCTATTGTCTATTATATTGCTACTTTTCACCCGCGGGTAACACTGCGGAACGTACCTAGTAGTATTTATAACAAAGTCAATTTCCGCGCCTGTCTGTCTCTCTGTCTGTAGGTATAGGGTCAACTGTGGCAAATGCGAATTATTAACAAGCCCTTCACAAATTAGGCAGCTAACGCCATCTAGTACAGATTATAGCAACTAAAGATAGAAAAAGATGTAATAGCGCCCTAATTTGTGATGGGCTTGTCAGTAGGTAATTCTCGAAAGACGCGATTTCTAAATAGACACATTTGCCCCGCTTGACCCTATATCCGCTACCGTGCAACGAATTTTGATGCAATTTTTAATGGGTTCTTTTGTTTGGTAGATAATACTTTAGAGGTGGTCCCATACAAACTCTATCGAAATAGGCCAATCAACAATTGTCTAAAAATTGTTTACATGGATGACAAATTAAAGGATTGGAAGTCGATTTTAAGGTTTGCTGTTTTAATTATAAGGACCTGGATGACCGAGCTTTGCTCGGTATTTTTATTGTTTTTTTTTTTGGAAAATAAACTATTGATTTTAGTCTAACCTCAAAGCAAACACTCATTGACTTCGTGTTACTTAATAACGCCATCTGCTGTTGTGTCGTTAAAGCAATTAGTTGCTCACAAAAAATAGTATTATAATTCGCCAATAGATGTCAGGAAACGCCTCCTTTTTGTTATTTTTCTTCCAAGTTTATGTTTAAGTTTATTATCGATAAAACACGAATAAAATGACATTTTCTAAAAATGATTCCTAGCTAGATCGATTTATCGCCCCCGAAACCCCCTATACACTAAATTGTATGAAAATCGTTGCAGCCGATTCCGAGATTCCAATTATATATATATATACAAGAATTGCTCATTTAAAGATATAAGATTTTACTCGAGTGCACAAGTGTGTGTGTGTGGGTATGTTTGTATGAGGTTTCGTTGGCACGCCCTACAGCCTAAACAGCTTGATGTATTTCGACATGTGAGGTGTCATTTGAATCGTCTTGATAGTGGAAGTGACAGGGTACAACATTATAATTTTATCCAGAGTGTCAGACTACATTTTGCAGTCGGGTTTTTTGTTTTTCTTTGAATAATGTTACTTGTTTAACAGAACGATGATAGCCTAGCCGGAGAAGGCCTGCCTCTCAAGCCAGAGGGAGCGGGTTCGAACCCAGCTGAAGGCACGCACAAATTTGTTCATTGTGTGAGCATATGTGCGTATTGTGTGTCATCTGCTACATGACTGGAGCCCGGTGTAAGGCGACAGGCTCGCCTCTTGTCACATTAGGGACTGAATATCATCTGGCGAAGTGTGGGTGTTGTACATCTCTGCCAGCCCCCTCGGGGGAAAAGCGTGACGATATGTAATGTTATGTGTTATAGTGTACACATTTTTGCAGCCCTGTTTTTTGTTTTTCTTTGAATAATGTTAAGTACTTGTTAACAAAACTTGTTCAGAGGTACAGGAAGCGTTGTTCCGCATTTCGCTGGCTGGCACGGAGGCGGTCGACCCCGGGCGGGTCGATATTGTCTGTCTGGCTGGATGGAGCGTCGAGCTTACACGTGTCCGACACTTTAAGGGACTGGCGATCACTTTAGACTAACTGTGGAATACTCTGCCAGAGTGTGTGTTCCCTGAAACTTTTAATCTGGGTGTCTTCAAGTCTCGAGTGAATCGGTTTCTTCTAGGCAAGCGTGCTCCATCGTAGGCCGCAACACTGCTTATGGCGACCAAACGCAAGCCTCTTAAGTAATAAAAAAAAACTTCACATTGGCCAAAGGCTTTTTATTGCAATTTCGTCTAGAAGAAGACGACGAACGAAGAGAGCAAGTAAAGATACTGACGAGCCTCTAAAGTTATCTGCAGAGTGACAAAGTGCAATTTCAATATTTTTTATGACTTTTGCACTTCTCTAATCATTCATCATACTAATTATAAACGCGAAAGTTTGTTAGAAATGGATAGATGGATGGACGTTTGTTACTCTTTCTCGCCAGAACGGCTGAACAGATCTGGATGAAATTTGGCACAGAGATAGATTATAGTCTAGAATAGCACATAGGATACTTTTTTACCGCGGGTGAAACTGCAGAGCGCAGCTTGTCACTCATAAATAACTAAAAATTTCCCTTGTTTTATGGATTCATTTAAGAGTCCGGCGACTTACGAGTAACTAATTTCGACCTAGGCGACCTAGACTAACTTCGCATTGGCTTAAGGTATTCTATCGCAATTTCGTCTAGAAGAAGAAGATACTACTATGTTACTCAAATTTCTTGAAAACCATTTGTCAGATTATGATGAAAATTAGCATGTACAATTGAATTAACAATATCTCCGACCCTATGTTCTTGGTTTTTTTAAAAAACGTTCTCAAGCGAAAATAGAGCTATGAAAAATTTCCGCATTTGTAAGGGGTCATTTTGACTGATATATTCAATAGATAGACAAAGCAAATCAAAAATCCCTTTACATAGCGAGGTAGTCTACATCATTAGCTTTTAAATCCTATATCATTAAATGAGCAATTCTTGTATATATATATATATATATTTGGAATCTCGTAATCGGCTGCAACGATTTTCATACAATTTAGTATATAGGGGGTTTCGGGGGCGATAAATCGATCTAGCTAGAAATCATTTCTAGAAAATGTCATTTTATTCGTGTTTTATCGATAATCAACTTAAACATAAACTTGTAAGAAAAATAACAAAAAGGAGGCGTTTGAGTAGTCTCAACTGAAAAATATGACTCTTCCTGACATCTATTGGCGAATAATAATACTATTTTTTGTGAGCAACTAATTGCTTTAACGACACAACAGCAGATGGCGTTGTTAAGTAACACGAAGTCAACGAGTGTTTGCTTTGAGGTTAGACTAAAATCAATTGTTTAATTATGTTATTTGTGTCTTCTTAATGCTCACTTAATACTTATTATTTAATGTTCACTTAAAAATGCCTAAACGATCTTGGAAAAAAACGCTTATAGATGGATGTTTGTTACTCTTTCACGCGAGAACGGCTGAACAGATCTGGATGAAATTTGGCACAGAGATAGGTTATAGTCTAGAAGCACATAGGACTTTTTAGCTGCGGGTGAAACCGCAGGGCGCAGCTAGTGACTTCTCTAATGAGTAAGGCAGTGACTAAGACAATATGCCATGGGTCAGAATAGGGCCCCAGAACAAGGCTTGGGTCGCTAAGACAAACAACGTTAGTTGGGGCTGGCAGAGTCTCGGTTTATGTTTTTAACTCGGAGTTAATAAATGCCAGCCGCGGTCACCCATCCTAGGACTGACCGAGTCGTCCGTTGCTTAACATCGGTGATTGGTTACGAGCACGTCGCACTACGCTGTGAGCGCTACAGTCACTTATAGTGCAAATAAATTGATCTTTTTTTTTCTACATCGGACTAGGCATACGTTTGACCACTGACTTGTCTGATGGGAAGCGACGACGTGCTCGAAGGTGTAGCACGTTTGCCTAGGAGATACCTATTCAATTTTCTCTTAAACATCTCCGGATTGCATTTAAGTGGAAAGACAGACGCAGGCAACGAGTTCCACACCTCTGCAGTTCTTACAAGAAAAGTTGACGTGTCGACTTGTTTCTGTAATCCTGCTTTTGTAAATTAATGTGCACCTGAAATTGCAATGCGCCCTTCATTATATTTTGTGCATCCATATTCCACAACAACCACTTATACTTTGGAACATCCCAGGATTGTATTTGGGTGTAAAAATAGACGCAGGCAACGAGTTCCAAACCTCTGCAGTTCTTTTAAGAAAAAATGGATTTGAAACGCTTAATAGTGCGCGTAGACGGAATTTCCACCATGAGAGGGTGTCTCTGGGTTTTAGTAAGATCAACAATGCAACCGCAGGATAAGGTTAAGACAAAAACTCCAGTACCGTGTCTAAATATACAGTTACAAAAGTAATACGAAAGAAATGGAAAGTATGAAAGTATGAAAGGTGAAAATATTTTGCACAATATTACGAGATGACGGAATGAGGGCGGAATTTCTGAGAAATGTTTTCAAGGGCTGTTCGACGTAAATAAATGTGATTCTTATCGAACAATCTTTACTTTTGGATGATTTTAAAGCTAATTTTGGGATTTTTTTGGAAGAATTCGTCGAGATCTAAACTAAAAAAAGTTTTAAAAATAAATACACTTCCAAACACAGCTCATCTTATAATGTTATATTGCCACCGGATTGAAATGTGTGTGCAAAGTTTAAAAGAATTGGTTCTACGGAAGTAGGCGAAAAATCTGTGAAGAAAAAAACTTGAAGGAAGCACGAAATAAACAAAATAATGAGTGAACATTCGAGGGAAACTAAATATAACCGCTAAAAAACTAACTTCAAATTAATTTCTTCAGCGTGCATAGATACTCGTATCTTATATCTTTAAATAAGCAATTCTTGTATATATATATATATATATATATATAATTGGAATCTCGGAATCGGCTCCAACGATTTTCATACAATTTAGTATATAGGGGGTTTCGGGGGCGATGAATCGATCTAGATAGAAATAATTTTTAGAAAATGTCATTTTATTCGTGTTTTATCGATAATCAACTTAAACATAAACTTGTAAGAAAAATAACAAAAAGGAGGCGTTTCAGTAGTCTCAACTTAAAAATATGACTCTTCCTGACATCTATTGGCGAATAATAATACTATTTTTTGTAAGCAACTAATTGCTTTAACGACACAACAGCAGATGGCGTTGTTAAGTAACACGAAGTCAATGAGTGTTTGCTTTGAGGTTAGACTAAAATCAATTGTTTATCTTATATCTTTAAATGAACAATTATTCTATCGGTAAGATCGAAAAATATTATTCATATTTTATCATTTTATTAGTAATTCGTACTTAAATATAATTTCCAAAAAACACAATTTAAAAAAAAAACCGAGCAAAGCTCGGTTATCCAGGTACTGAATCCATAATACGAGTACAAAGGACATTCTTAGTTATTTAATAATGATTAGAGAAGTACAAAAGTCATAAAAAAAATTAAATTCCACTTTGTCACTCTGTAGGTAACTTTAAAGGCTCGTCAGTATCTTCACTTGCTCTCCTCGCTCGTCATCTTCTTCTAGAAAACCTTAAGCCAATGCGAAGTTAGTCTAAAGCGGTCGCCGGACTCTTAAGCAAGACTGCAATAAGTCATTTAAAAATAGTTCGAAAGATTTGAACGATGACCAGTGACGTCATTACGTGTTTGCTCCCGGAATACTAGACCTTGTTTATTTGGATCATGCAAATCCCTAATTGTCGCAGTTATAAAATAAAATAAATAATAAATAAATTCGGGACACTTCCACACACGGTCGCCTGACCCCAAACTAAGCAAAGCTTGTACTATGGCTGCCAAAGACTGATATACATACTTAGAAATTAAGTACATACTTAAATACATAGTACCTGGATGGCCGAGCTTTGCTCGGTATTTTTTTTTATTTTTTAATTGTGTTTTTTGGATAATAAACAATTGAGTTTAGTCTAACCTCAAAGCAAACACTCATTGACTTCGTGTTACTTAACAACGCCATCTGCTGTTGTGTCGTTAAAGCAATTAGTTGCTCACAAAAAATAGTAGTATTATTATTCGCCAATAGATGTCAGGAAGAGTCATATTTTTCAGTCGAGACTACTCAAACGCCTCCTTTTTGTTATTTTTCTTCCAAGTTTATGTTTAAGTTGATTATCGATAAAACACGAATAAAATGACATTTTCTAAAAATGATTCCTAGCTAGATCGATTTATCGCCCCCGAAACCCCCTATATACTAATTTGTATGAAAATCGTTGGAGCCGATTCCGAGATTCCAATTATATATATATATATATATATACAAGAATTGCTCATTTAAAGATATAAGATTAACACCCAGACATAGAACAAACACAAATGTTCATCACATAAATGTTTGCCCTAGGTGGGAATCGAACCCACGCCCCCAAGCTCAGCATACAGGTTCACTACCAACTGAGCCACCGAGGTAATCGAAAGTTGACAGTGACCTTCGCCTCCTGCGTGCAGGAAACTCAATTTTTCACGTCAATTGCCAAATGACATGTTTCATAAACCACCGATTTGAGGGCCTGCCATTAAAGTTTCATTTAAGTAGATTCTTATTGCGTAAGTAATAGATTCGCAAATTGCGCAACAACTGCGTTTTAAATTGAATAAATCCCGAGGTTGAGACGGAGATATCGATTGTTCCGTGCCAGGCGGTATCTACCAGTCGCACAGACAGTATTACCGCTAGCATGATCTAAAAAACATGGTCTAGTATTCCGGGAGCCAACACGTAATGACATCACTCGTCATCATCACGGACCCTATTCGGAGACTTGAGATTTTCATCTCACCTTTTTTGTCCTTGTTCCTCTCGTTTGAAACGTGGTAGGTGTGAGTTAACAGAGGGAAAATTCAAATCACATGTAAAAACTACAATGAAAAGAGGGTATTATAAGGTTAAGAATTATTTAGAGGATAAAGATGTCTGGAGCCTTCTACTTCCGCCAAGTAGTACTTATAGATATTACCTAGTAGTAAGCCAAAATTTGTGAGACTGTAATTTATTTATTATTTGAAAAAATAATGCCCCTCAGTTTCTTGCCTGTTCTTCTGAGTAGAGGCTCTTTATCCGAACAAGGCGGTCGAGTCTATTTAAATAACTTTGACGTTCATAAGTGTATCTTTGATACCTAAATTGAATAAAAACATTTTGACTTTGACTTTGACTTTGAGACTGACCAAGATAAAATCTCATATCATCTCACGCGAATCTCATTTGGCACAGAGATGGTTCAGAATAGCACATAGGATATTTAAACTTTATAACCGCGGGTGCAACCGCGGGGCGCAGCTAGTAGCCTATTACATATCACACACACAGTTACAGTTTTACATGCTCGGTCTGTTCTAGAACATTCTTTAGCAATGCCCTAGTTCAGCTTGTGCTGCAGCGCGGAATCCAGGTCATCGTGAGGCCATTGGCTCCCGTTACAGGGTCGCAGCGAGGAGATGCAACTAATTTGTAGCAGCATTTCTAAAATATGTAGTCCGGTGTAACCGTTCCGAAGACAGGTCTGGGGCCCTATTCGGAGATTTGAGATTTTCATCTCACCTTCATTCGTCCTTGTTGCTCACTTTTGAAACGTCATAGGTGTGAGAGTGACCAAGATAAAATCTCATCTCATCTCACGCGCAGGAATAGCCCCCCTGAGCAGTAGCGCACTTGTAGCGCCTCACTCAACTGCCGTCTTTCTACTTCTTCACTCTACAAAACTTCAAGGCTAGAGTGAATAAGTACCTTATAGGTCGTCGTGCTCCATCTTAGACCACAACGTCGCTTAACATCAGGCGAGTTGGTGGTCAAACGCCGACCTATTCTATATAAATATATATATACTAGCTGTCACCCCGCGACTTCGTTCGCGTTTATTATTTATATATATATATATATATAAATAATAAATATATATATATATTTAAACTATCCTATCTCTCAAGTTGGATCGAACTGCACATGGTGTGCGAATTTTATTATAATCGGTTAAGTGGTTTAGGAGTTCATTGAGGACAAACATTGTGACACGAGATTTATATATAGTAAGATAAGATATATATATATATGGCTACCGAGCGAATATTGGGTACACTGGAAAATAATAAGCGATGATAGCCTCGTCGGAGAAGACCCGCCTCTCAAGCCAAAGGGAGCGGGTTCGAACCCAGCCGACGGCACGCACCAATTTGTTCATTGTGTGAACATATGTGCGTATTGTATGTCATCTGCTACATGACTGGAGCCCGGTGTATGGCGACAGGCTCGCCCCTGTCACATTTGGGACTGAATATCGTTCGGCTAAGTGTGGGTGTTGTATTACACCTCTGCCAGCCCCCTCGGGGGAAAGGCGTGACGATATGTTATGTTGTGTTATGAAAATAGGATATGATTACCTCGCGATAAATACTTACTACCTAGTACTTATGAAGAAGTATTAAACTCAATTTTTTTGCTTTATTATACCTACGAGTATAACAATTGCTGTTATTTAAAAATGTGAGATCTTAAAGTAGGTTATATTGTGTGCGTAACTTCAGCTTCCTCATAGGTGATAGAATAGTTTTACCTATGCCAATATTTAAAGCATAATAGCTGCAATCAAATATCCCAGTCTTAGTTTAGCTGCCACAAGAACTTCGTTAATATGAGCCATTTACTATGTGTCAGCTGGAGTGACACAACCTCAGCTCGCACATCCAGTACAGGCAAACCAGTGAGGTTAGGGTTTTGGACAATAGCTAGAAAATTAAAGCATAATAGCTGCACAAGGTAGGAAAAATCTGAACGATGCTACTCAAAACATGTAGAAGCTATGATCAAAAAACTGTGTGTAAGCTGGTGTTGTGTCACTTCAGCTACTCATCTCATATCTTGCAAACGAAAGAAGGTATGATTATGCATTTTAGCTCAAATTTTAAAGCATAATTGCTGCCATTGGCAGCAAAATTTTCAAGTCTCTGGGTTATATACTTTCCGAGTTATAAGCTAATACCTATGTGTAAGCTGAAGTTGCGTCACTTCAGCTGACACATGTTGAATCGACGAAACTATCAAACGTAGAGTTTTCATTTAAAGGGCAAAAATTAAAGCATAATTGCTGCCATAGGCAGCAAAATTTTCAGATTCCTAGACCTCGTAGTTTCCACGTAATAATCAAAAAACAGTTTTCGCGCCAAAAAATTCAAATTTTTGCTTAAAAGCGGCGTTGCCGTTCCGTGCGGTACATTATTGTAATTCAATTTGATCTTAGCGCGCATAGTGTTAAAAGTCATTTTAACTTGTGTTCAAAATTCTTTTAGTTTTGTTTAGACTGAGAGCCCCTGAACCATATGGAACTAAGAATGCACCTGTAAAATTTGAAGGCAGATTCTTATGACCTTAAACAACGACGAAGGTTATTGGTTTTGGCGTGGCTTGTTCTCTGTAATTTGGCTAACAAACAACGACTGAGAGCCGCTGAACTATATGAAACTAGGTATGTATGTTATTTTAAAGATAGATTCTTATGAACTTAGAAGACGAGATAACTAGACTAGGAGCTCCCTGGTCTTCTGATTCTTCATGGAACAACTGAAATAACACTGAAGTAGTTATTGAATACAGATACTTACCTACTTACAGGCTATGGAAACTGACGTGGTTTTCACACATTATGATTTTATGTAACGGGAATCACTTACTTATGCGGTTGAAACAATAGTCGGAATACGAGTAATTCCCGTACTTATCATAAAATCAAAGTACTTACAGACTATTAAAATACATTTTACTATCTCTTACCCACACATTAAACATTTATCTTCTTGATTGAATCAAGCGTTACTTTGCGGAAGTTCATCTTCAAACTTGTTAAACACCTACACTACTTACTTACACTAGATATTGTCCAAGTAACAAATTTATCTTCTTTACTATACAGTGGTTTGTCTTTCTTCTTTATTTTAATTTTTTAATTTTTAAATTAGTAAATGTACTAGATGGCACGCGAAGAGTGTAGCGGGGTGGTGGGGCAAAAAAACTGGTTCGCCATGCCACTCTACCTCGCGCCTGTGACATCAAGCAGCCATTATCTGTCGCGCGACGTCTTTTGTTAGCCAAATTACAGAGAACAAGCCACGCCAAAACCAATAACCTTCGTCGTTGTTTAAGTTCATAAGAATCTGCCTTCAAATTTTACAGGTGCATTCTTAGTTCCATATGGTTCAGGGGCTCTCAGTCTAAACAAAACTAAAAGAATTTTGAACACAAGTTAAAATGACTTTTAACACTATGCGCGCTAAGATCAAATTGAATTGCAATAATGTACCGCACGGAACGGCAACGCCGCTTTTAAGCAAAAATTTGAATTTTTTGGCGCGAAAACTGTTTTTTGATTATTACGTGGAAACTACGAGGTCTAGGAATCTGAAAATTTTGCTGCCTATGGCAGCAATTATGCTTTAATTTTTGCCCTTTAAATGAAAACTCTACGTTTGATAGTTTCGTCGATTCAACATGTGTCAGCTGAAGTGACGCAACTTCAGCTTACACATAGGTATTAGCTTATAACTCGGAAAGTATATAACCCAGAGACTTGAAAATTTTGCTGCCAATGGCAGCAATTATGCTTTAAAATTTGAGCTAAAATGCATAATCATACCTTCTTTCGTTTGCAAGATATGAGATGAGTAGCTGAAGTGACACAACACCAGCTTACACACAGTTTTTTGATCATAGCTTCTACATGTTTTGAGTAGCATCGTTCAGATTTTTCCTACCTTGTGCAGCTATTATGCTTTAATTTTCTAGCTATTGTCCAAAACCCTAACCTCACTGGTTTGCCTGTACTGGATGTGCGAGCTGAGGTTGTGTCACTCCAGCTGACACATAGTAAATGGCTCATATTAACGAAGTTCTTGTGGCAGCTAAACTAAGACTGGGATATTTGATTGCAGCTATTATGCTTTAAATATTGGCATAGGTAAAATTATTCTATCACCTATGAGGAAGCTGAAGTTACGGACACGGTTATATTTGACTTGGCCAGCCAGTCAATCAGTGCTAAATTTTGCGCCTTTTTGACCTTCATATCTCTATAACCGTTTGAGCTAGTTTTATGAAATTTGGGCTTCTACATGTCCTTATGGGTATAATTAAACACACGTAGTTTTATATGTTTACGTTAAAGAGATTTTGAGTTATAGAAGGGTCAAAAGTGGCACCAAGTGATTCGTGTGATATTCGGCGCTGGCTAGCTGGCTAGCGCTGGCTAGCAGTTCCTTTGCTTGAACTTGGCTTGACACGCTGCCGCGTGTTACCATGCTACACCCCAAACCAGCACCTTGTATAGCTAGACTATTCTGGAAGCTATTAGCCGAGCCCACGAGGTCCAAGTACCTATCTAATGTGGACGTAAGTGAGAGTGACGTCAGCTTCCGTTGTGGTGTCCGTCCACCTCAAAGCTCAGTGCCCGATCGCCTCACAATAGTATAGGTAGGTACCTACTCATGAAAAATTAAGACCGTTGATAGTTGGTCCAGAGAAGGGCCGTTTGAAATCATCGTGTGAGAAGGATTAGTGAACTGACACCCCGTATTACACGAAATCACCAAAAACAAGTTTTTTTCGCACCTAGTTTGATATTATGATGATCAGGTGCAAAAAAATACAGCTTGTCGTATGTATTTATTTGTGTTTAAAGGTTTGTGTGAGTGTATAAAAAAAATGGTAATGATTTTAGTGTTATGTATAAAAAGACTTTAACTTTAGTGTAGCTAATAAAAGGTGTAACTAATCTACGACAAGTATTTTAAATTGAGATAAATTAGGAAAAGAAGGATGCCGGATGCTACGCGGATAAGCCGCTGAACTTTTGGAGTACAAGGTCCTCTTGTGGTGGATCTTAGCCTATGGGCAAGGTCGTTACGTATCCATTGATTAAAAACTACAGAATTTAGGTACTGGAATGTATTTCTTTAAAGGTACACATACAAACATAATACACGGGGGTTGTTGCCCCAAAAGAACAGTTCTTAATTATTTAACAGTAGCTAAACCTACGTTACATTCGAACACGCAATGACTGCGCTTAAGGACAAAGAGATAAGGGGGTCGTTGCCCCGAAAGGAATAGATGTACCTTACGTCGGTACTTAAAGTTAGAACATTCCTTAGTTTAAATGTACAAGGAAGTAAAATAAAAACTAATACGAGTTTAAAAGTCCATCACAAAAAACTGCGCGCACTGGGACACGGGGACGAAGGATACCTTATTCCTTGAGGAGGCGCGGGACTCCACTGCCACCGCAATCCTGCTTCATGTCCGCATCTCCATTCTCCACCGCGTGGGTCGTTCGCGCCATCAGTTTCGCGTGGTTCTTAAAATGGCGGCGCGGAGGGCGCGCCCGCCGTGAGGAAGATTAACGGCGCTGTCGCATGCTACTCAACAGCTACAACAGCGTGTACGTGTTTTTTTAACGCGGTGAACTCCGCCGGGCCGTACTGTGCACGTTTGTGCCTCCGCCCTGTCTTCAGGACGTCTTCAAAAAAAAACTTCTTCGCTGTGCTCCAAGCGCTATGAGGTGCGTGCGGTCGCTCTCGCAGCTGTATCGGCCCTCTTGCGTCGCGGCCGCTCTCGCATTTCGCCGCCTGCGCTGCCCTCCTCAGTCTTCATGCACCCCCCCGTGTCCGTGGATGAATTTGCGCGTTCCCAAACGTGATAACTCGTCTAAACTTACTTAAATCTACCTAGTTTTTTAAGGTTTTACTTTGAATTATATAAAATTAGATCTATGATCTCTCTAGCGTAATCTATAAATTACATACTTAACACAAAATAAGGTGCCTTTCCACGGCAAATGATGCGTGTGACCCTTGTTTACATCAAAATTAGGAAGATTACACGACAATATCCCTCTTTTTGAACAGTAAAACGCAGTTTTACCCACGAACGTCCAACGCATAGAAAATATGTGTCTACTCAAGTCTTATTCAAAACATGATAGATTGACATTAATACACTACCACTCTCTTGACCATCCATCCCTTAGTTCCTAATTCATACCTCAACCATCTATCCTATCCGCATTCATACCTACCCTTAAATCCTGCCGGTACTTAAAAGTATTACATCACGCTAGCACCCATGTCTACCCCTTCCTTTCTTACCATCAATCTTCAAATCTTCTTTTATAAAAACATTCATTATTAACTCTCTGTCACTAATTTCTGTCAGAGTATCTACAACGTTCCCATGACTACAAAGTAACAACAAGATCAATCCGTGCTATTGTTGGTGTTGATGAGGTGTATTCAGTGTAATTTTATTAAGTAGGGTAATCAAGACCATATTTAAGAATATCGTTTGAAACCTATCCATAAAAATATTTAGGCAAAAACTTTTGCTTAGAAAAGGTACTAACATGTTACATGTTGTGGCTACCTTTGCTTAAGCCGTTCCGCAGAAAAATTAGACATGTGGTAGCGGCTTTTAACCGAACCATTTCTACTAAGATCCAATGCCTTGTGGCATTGAACAAACAACAATGTCAATTGATCCTTATCGTAAAAACCTAATAACTAATTGTGATGCAGTACATCATATATCATGCACACCTTAGTAAGTAAAGTATAATAATAATAAGTAAATAACCTTTTGGTCATTAACTATGAACTCAATAAAAAGATCATGAAAAAGAGAACTTGTGTTTGAATTTATCTCAAACTGAAAATTTCCAAAAATTGTAACCATTTGAGTTGAATAAGCTAAAATTCTGCCTATAACTCTAATCTGATTTGTGACAAAGTAAGTAGTTAAGTGTAATTTATGAAATACCTGCTGATGGAAAAGAATATGCATTTGGTTTGCATTTTGACGTATCAGTAAAGTTTAACAAAAACAGGTAGAACGGAACTGTTCCAAAGTACCAAGCAAGTAGGTATTATAGTGAACCAAAAAAATGTTGAATTAAGTCGACCTTCTTAACAGAGGTGTTAAATATGAACGCAATGCAAGTAATTGCATTGTTTCTTATCTTTACTAACCTGTTTACAAACAAAAACTATGTTTGAAAAATTAATTTGTTCAAAAATTTCCGAATGACAACTTAAGATTCCTTATTAAAAAAATATTAATAGTTCAAATTTCAAAATACTAATTTGGGCCCATGGCCAGGTATGTATAGGTACGATTTAACGAGTTACATAACCATAAGTTTATTAGTTTGGTTTTTATTTGAGTTACAAAGTGCCGCCATTTCCCTTAAAAATGGTTCAGATTTAAAAATTGTTAATTTCATTATTTCTTCAAAACTACTTGGCCAAAATTTAAAATTTAAAGAGAGCTATGCTCGCTTAGTCGTCCAGTTTCAAAAATTAGTGAAATCTCAAAAAAAATTTTGCCGCCATTTTAAAAAAAAATACATTAAATTTTTCGAAATTCTTTAAAAAACAATTGTTTGAAACGAAAATGTTATGTTATAGTAATGATTCGACGTGAAAAATATGTCTAACCAATATTACTAATTGAAGGGTATAATGGGGTACTGTGGTATATCGGCCACCTAGAAAATTCTTTTAAAAACAAAATATTTTCAACAAAAACAAAATTTTAGATATTATTACATTTAAGTACCTTGTTTCACCATATCTTTTACATGGTACTTGCCTAAGCTACCTGATTCTAAATCTTCTAGCATGTAGGCCACATCAGAAAGTTTTCTTGAAATCTTACATTTCACGAAACGCGGAGCTAGTTTGCTGGAGAAAAAATTAGCTGCACTAGATTGGACGAAATTCCTACGCCACACTATGTCACCTGTGTCGAACGTCACGTGTTTTCGTCTCCTATTATACCTAGCTGCACTACGCTGATACGCATCCGTCAGTGCTTCCTGAACTTGCTCAAAGATGTCGGAGAGCTCGGTCAGGGCTGTCGCGGACTTTTCCCTATCAGCTACTTGTAAGGCTATCAAATCTTTTGGTGGTTTCGTGTGTAGAGAGTGTAGACTGCCGTCTACCATAATCTCCCTTCCTGTCATCAAAAAGTAGGGCGTGTAGCCCGTAGCAATATTCACGGAGCTATTAAGAGCTAGTTGAATGCGTGGCAAATGCTTCGACCAAGTACGGTGGTCGTTACCGACTAAAATTGATAAACAAGTCTCCACTGTTTGGTTATATCGTTCCACAGTATTAGACTGTGGAGTGTAATAACAATTATAAAAGATTTTGGCGATGTTAAATCTTTTAGAAAATTTAGTGAAATCTCTACTCTTAAAAACAGTAGCGTTATCGCATATTAAAATCGAGGGAGTTCCGTGCTTCATAATAATTTCGGATTCTAGAAAAGAAGTAATAGTTTTTGTAGTTGCCGTTCGCAGCGGGTGCAACCAACAATACTTTGTGAAAATATCAACAACTGATAAAATATATATGTGCCCAGAATGGGCTTTTGGGAATGGGCCTATCAAATCGATTGAAATCGTGTGTAGAGGGTAATGAACTGCTTTTTGCGTGGTCATCAAACCTTGCGGTGCCGCGTTATTGTGCTTGTACGCTTTACACGTATGGCATTTTTCAACGTATTTAACTACATCGGCGTGCATATTCCTCCAGTAATACAGACTCTTAAGTTTATAGTATGTCTTGACAATACCTGGGTGTACTGCGTCGAGGTTATCATGGGCTTCGTTTATACACGATTCAATTAATTCGGAAGGAATTACAATTTTCCAATTATGTTTGTCTAAACTCGATTTTGGATTATTATAACGATATAAAATGTTCTTTTCTATGAAAAAATTTTTGTAACTTTGCGGTTGAGTTTGACAGCCCTTAAAAATTTTCAAATACCAAGTGTCAGATGTCTTATCTGCTCCTTCAGCGTAAGTAATTAGATCTACCGACATTCGTGACAAAAAATCGGGTACGACGTGTAATTTGCCTTGCTTATGGCGGATATCGAAATTATATTGAGAAATTTGCATTGCCCAACGGGCTAAACGTCCGGATGGGTTGTTTAAAGATCTGAGCCACTTGAGACTCATATGGTCAGTCACGATTGTGAAACGAAACCCATCCAAATAAGACCTAAAATGGTTTATGGAGTCTACGACTGCAAGTAATTCTCTCTCAGTAGTGCTATAATTGCGTTCCGGACGAGATAACAGACGTGAATGATAGGCTACTGGGTGTTCGGTACCATCGAATTCCTGTGTTAGAACACCTCCAAGACCTACTGATGATGCGTCGCAATGCAACACAAACGGTTTTGAGAAGTCAGGGCAGGCTAAAACTGGAGCTGTTAGCAGAGCTTGTTTGAGAGCGTCAAACGACTTATTTGCTTCATCAGTCCATTCTACTTTGTCCTTCCCTTTTCTTTTACCTATCAAGGCTGTCATCGGAGCTATGATCGTGGAAAAATCTTTAACAAAACGCCTGTAGTATGAACACAAACCTATAAAACCCCGCAACTGCTTGGCAGTGGTTGGCAGAGGAAAGTTACGTATACTGGTTAATTTATCAGGGTCGGTTTGTAAGCCGTGGGCGTTTACAACATAGCCTAGGTATTTTAACTCTGGCATGCAAAATTTACACTTCTCTAAGTTTAATGTTAAGCCTGATTGTTTAAGGGCTTCAAAAACTTTATCTAATATCTCGATATGTTGATTATAAGTGGGTGTTGCGATAAGCAAGTCATCCAAAAATGCAAATACCTTTTCGCCAAATTGGTGTGAAAATAGCTTATCAACTAATCGTTGCATCTCGGCTCCCGCATTTGAGAGACCGAATGGCATGCGCTTAAATTCGAAAAGACCCCTATTCGGGACTATAAAAGCAGTTTTTTGACAAGAAGTGCTCGGATCTTCTTGTTTTGATAAATCTCGATTCGACCTTGACGCTATACCGTCGGAATCGTCTAACAAAATTTGCCAAAAAGAACTAGAAAGGTCAAGAGAGGTCAAATATCGTGACCCCTTAAGGTTATCTAAGATTGAACTAATGTAAGGTATCGGATACGAGTCCTTAACTGTGACATCGTTAAGTTTCCTAGCGTCTAAACAAAATCGCAATGAACCGTCCTTCTTAGATGCCATTACAACTGGATTCGCCCAAGGAGAGCGTGAAGGCGCGATTACTCCTAATGCTAACATCCTATCCACCTCTTCATTCAACGCCTTAAGTTTAACTGGCGACAATGGGTAATAACGTTGCTTGATTGGTGGGCCTTCGGTCACAATACGGTGTGTAACCAGGTTAGTTTTACCTAAGCCAGCCTTTTCTGAAGAAATACTCGTAAACTTCTGTACTATCCGAGAAAGTTGTGACTCCTGGTCACTGGACAGTTGTTCGCGAGGAACTATTGCCTTAACTTCATCTATTTGCATTAAAGAATCACTCGGGATATATGATCCCGTCGTTGGTTTAGTAGCAAGACAGTTTTTGTCAAAATTAAAAATGTTCATAATTTGAAATGCATAAACAAAATCCATACCTAGAATTATATTATTGCGTATATTCGGCATTGCAATAAAATCAAACGACTTCGAAATTTTACGAAAAGTAGTTGGCAACGAAAGTGTGCCAGCTATTTTTATCGGTGACCCATCAGCAGTTCGAGCATTAATAAAAGTACTCTTCATGCTCGCTTTATTTAAAAATTCTTTGTGAAAGTTATTTCCAAACACTGAAAAATTCGCACCAGTGTCCAATAAACCAACAAAATTATTGTTATTAATCTTAAATTTAAGAAATAACCTATTATCATCTTCAATAGTTAATACTTCAGGAGAAATCAAATCGCATTGTGTGGGTGGTGTACGATGCTGACCAACTTCCCCTTTACTTAGTTTTTTTGTTTAAAAAAATTTTGGTTGTTGTTACCTGACCTTCCCCTATTTACTGGGGTGGTAGAATTATTACAATCTGGACAAGATACTGTCGTTACGTCGTGCTTACCACACTTAAAACAAATCACGCCTGGGACACTCCGGCAGACTTTGTAAGAATGACCAGAACGCTTACACTTTCTACAAAATTCAGGTTCAAGATTGGGCCTAACAGCTGGGCTTATCTGCTTGCGATATGTTTGTGTTATGTTTTGAGCCGGAGAACTCTGCCCTGTATTCTGTACCATGCCCACCCTGTAATTTTTGTTGCCTAACAGGCTAGAGTAAGCCTCATAGTTTTTACTTAAAGAAACCAAACTTTCAAAAGAGCTAACCGCATTATTAGCTAACAGCTGTGCATAAGCTGGCAATAAGTTGTGCTTCACGATTTCAATCAGAGAGTCATCAGGTATAGGCCTACTTAATTTGTGGTTAAGATCCTTGATATCTATAACAAAATTCAACACGGATTGACCCTGCTTTTGTTTGAGATCTCTAATGGTCTTCTCAGTACAATACTCATAGTCAATAGCCAGGAAATTTTGTTTAAAAACTTCACACAGTTCCTGCCAGGTATTAATTTTACTTCGAACAGACCTATAAAGTTTCAACGCTGTACCCTGAAGTAGTTCGGAGAAACCTCTAAGAAGTATAGACACTTCGACATTTCTCGCAACCCTAATTTCTTCCACACGGTTTAAAAATTCATTCACACATGTCAAACCATCATATTTTAAGTTCCACGACTTTAAGTTATGGTTACTATTATTCACCGCAGCGTAGATGACTTGTGGTTCTTGTATATTTGGCAATTCAACTTTATCACAATAATTATACATTGTTGAGTGTTTATTATTCATAGGAGGGATAAAGTGGTTACCTTCATGAAGTGCAGGCTGTGGAATTTCGAAGTTGTTAGAGTAGGTCACCGCTGTGCTTATTTTTGTTGAAACATGGTCACAGGCAGCATTCCCTCGAGGACTCGTATTGACAAAATTGAGATGCTCCGTGATCGGCTGATCAAGGAAGCTTGATGTTGTCGCAATAGGAGACATTAGTGGTTCTTGGTACATGGATGGTTGAATTCTAGTTCTCTCCATCATAGTTGAAAACACTAAAACTGACAAAGTACTGTTAAACACAATATTTGTCTAAGCAAAAAAAATTTATATAATGCTGTGAAGCCGCATTCATCTAGATGAGCTACCAAATGAAAAGAGAATAAACATTCAAGTCCTGTAAAAATAGACAGGACATCAATTTGTAGGTTAGCTGTTCTGTACATATACTTACAAAGCAGTACACAAAATCTTTTTATTCTTTGAAATTCGAATGCTTTACGTTTCAATTCAATGGATAGGCAACCCTTGCCTGTCTTCGTGATGCAAAAAAAATATAAAAAAACTTGTGTGAAAATAATAATTAAAGGAGCTAAGATTCCATAAATATGCTAATGATTAAAAACTATATAGTTCGGGCGCCATTGTCGTATGTATTTATTTGTGTTTAAAGGTTTGTGTGAGTGTATAAAAAAAAGGGTAATGATTTTAGTGTTATGTATAAAAAGACTTTAACTTTAGTGTAGCTAATAAAAGGTGTAACTAATCTACGACAAGTATTTTAAATTGAGATAAATTAGGAAAAGAAGGATGCCGGATGCTACGCGGATAAGCCGCTGAACTTTTGGAGTACAAGGTCCTCTTGTGGTGGATCTTAGCCTATGGGCAAGGTCGTTACGTATCCATTGATTAAAAACTACAGAATTTAGGTACTGGAATGTATTTCTTTAAAGGTACACATACAAACATAATACACGGGGGTTGTTGCCCCAAAAGAACAGTTCTTAATTATTTAACAGTAGCTAAACCTACGTTACATTCGAACACGCAATGACTGCGCTTAAGGACAAAGAGATAAGGGGGTCGTTGCCCCGAAAGGAATAGATGTACCTTACGTCGGTACTTAAAGTTAGAACATTCCTTAGTTTAAATGTACAAGGAAGTAAAATAAAAACTAATACGAGTTTAAAAGTCCATCACAAAAAACTGCGCGCACTGGGACACGGGGACGAAGGATACCTTATTCCTTGAGGAGGCGCGGGACTCCACTGCCACCGCAATCCTGCTTCATGTCCGCATCTCCATTCTCCACCGCGTGGGTCGTTCGCGCCATCAGTTTCGCGTGGTTCTTAAAATGGCGGCGCGGAGGGCGCGCCCGCCGTGAGGAAGATTAACGGCGCTGTCGCATGCTACTCAACAGCTACAACAGCGTGTACGTGTTTTTTTAACGCGGTGAACTCCGCCGGGCCGTACTGTGCACGTTTGTGCCTCCGCCCTGTCTTCAGGACGTCTTCAAAAAAAAACTTCTTCGCTGTGCTCCAAGCGCTATGAGGTGCGTGCGGTCGCTCTCGCAGCTGTATCGGCCCTCTTGCGTCGCGGCCGCTCTCGCATTTCGCCGCCTGCGCTGCCCTCCTCAGTCTTCATGCACCCCCCCCGTGTCCGTGGATGAATTTGCGCGTTCCCAAACGTGATAACTCGTCTAAACTTACTTAAATCTACCTAGTTTTTTAAGGTTTTACTTTGAATTATATAAAATTAGATCTATGATCTCTCTAGCGTAATCTATAAATTACATACTTAACACAAAATAAGGTGCCTTTCCACGGCAAATGATGCGTGTGACCCTTGTTTACATCAAAATTAGGAAGATTACACGACAAGCTGGTAGCAGAAACAACCAACTAAAGTTTAACCGAAGAACAATTTTGAAAATCATTCTCATTTTGGAAAAAAAATCACAAAAAGTATCGATTTAAAAAAACTATCGGAACGTAATTCTCTAAATTTTCAACGGCCGAAATTTTAACCGAGCAACTTATTCTGAATTGTTATTAGAATTTAGTTAGAGGTTTATGCATGGAAAATGTTTTAAAGATTTTAAGTTGAACTTAATAGATTGAATAAATATGTCCGTTTACAATGATAGAAGATAATGTGATATCTACTGATGACGAAATTTTTTTCTTAATTGTGTTCATATTACGATTAAAACCAATAAAAACGGCAAAAAAATGTATTTGTAGGTGCCGATCTCAATTTTACCATCAAAAATGATTTACGATTTTCAACTCTAAATAAAGCGGTTTACGTAAACGTATGTGTGGATAGATAATCGTGGAATGACCGAGCCATAAGTATCAGTCGACCAGAGTAGGACGGATGTAAGCGTCATCAAAGTAAGCGTCTGTGACCTAGCTTCGCTCGGGTAATGACAGAAAGTCTCTCTTAGAAGCCCATAACTTAATTTTATTATCATTATTTTTCTATTTGATTAATTATTTTAGTTATTTTACTTATTTTGTATTTAATATGGGTGTAACAATCCGGAATAAAAATAATTTCATTTCATTTCATTTCCATTCATTAGAACGACTCAACGACCTGCCGACGAACTGTAACCGCTCGCGACCTACTCTAAAAAAGACAATCTAAAAGGATTTTGCCAAGCCAAAAGAAATAGAAATAAAGGACTTTACCAAAAAAAAAAAAACTTGGCTACTGCCCTTTGGGTTTTGATGCAACTTTGCTATCAATGCTCATAACAATGAGGGAGAAATATTTAAGATGTTGACTACCATTGCAAGACGGTTTTGCAGCTTTGAGCTTGGAGGTGGACAGACACCCTAAAAATGTAAAAAGGTTGATTGTATTTTCGTCAGTTTCCGTTGTAAAAAGGTTGATTTTATTTTTATGGTGACCTCAGCTCTTCCTATACGTACAGGATTATTTTAACCCCTCGCAGGTTGCTTACCTACATCATAATTATTTTTCCATATTCATTATCTTTTCCATACAAACGCGCTTGTTAATTTTCTTGGAAACAATTACTCGTATTCAGATTGTGACGAAATTTGGCATGTGCAATTAAACTTATTCTCCCTCTGGCGTAGTTTTGTTTTAAAATGACCTCAAGAAAACATTGAGATTTAAAAAATGTCGGCATTTGTCACTTTGGACTGTTTTATTTAATAGATAGACAAAGTAAACCAAAAATCCTTTCCTTAGGGGAGGTTGCCTACATCCTCAGGTTTTTCGTTAATCCATAATGGAAGGGAAAACCTATTTATTTAAGAATAATTGGACAGGTGCGAAAGTCATACAAATATTGAAATTGCAATTAGCCACTCTGTCGATAACTTTAGAGGCTCGTCAGTATCTTTACTCGCTCTCTTCGCTCGTCGTCTTCTTCTAGACGAAATGGCAATGAAAACCTTTAGCCAATGCGAAGTTAGTCTGTTCGTAGGAGTCAATGACTTTCATTCTTCTCCCAGACAAAAACAGAATTATTTAAGTAAATTAGAGTTTTACCCATATATATGGTTATTTGTAACTTACCAGAAACCTCTTAAGGGTTCATTGTACTCATCTATATGAAAAACTTTTACTATGGGGCGAACTCCGAAATCGCGAAAAAAAAATCCATACATTTTGTCTCAGGTGATTTAACTTTTTGTATGGAACAGCTGTTTTTTTTTCGCGATTGGCTTCATAGTAAAGTAGTTCGTACTGATGAGTACAATGAACCCTTAAGATGTTTTTGATTAGGTACAAATAACCCTGTATATGTTCAAAGTAAGCAAGGCTAAGTAAATCGCTTTAGGCGATAAGGCCACCCTTGTACTGCCGAACGATAGGTATTTTATTGTATTCTATATGTTTGTTTTATTATGGTTTTTATGGTGTGCAATAAAGATGTATTGTTTTGTTTTATATGTTACTGCTAAAATAGCCGTCTTTGGCGATAATTCGGGCTATCGCGAAAAGTGTAGGCGGTTAGTTCGTCACTCGGAGATGTATCGAGCGAATTATCGCCCACGTCAACTCCGCAGAAAGGCGACGAGTTGACCGCTAATGTAGACAAGAACATCGCGATAACCGTTGGGCCCGGCGACCACTTTACTTCGCATTGGCTAAGGTTTTCTATTTTTATTTCGTCTATAAGAAGACGTTCCGTTCCGTTCAGAAGACGGGTCTGAGCAGTAGCGCACTTGTAGCGCCTCACTCAACTGCCGTCTTTGTACTTCTTCACTCTACAATACTTCAAGGCTAGAGTGAATAAGTACCTTATAGGTCGTCGTGCTCCATCTTAGACCACAACGTCGCTTAAAATCAGGCGAGTTGGTGGTCAAACGCCGACCTATTCTACATAGAAGAAAAAAAAGACGACAAGTGAATAGAGCAAGTAAATATAATAACGAGCCTCTAAAGTTATCTGCAGAGTGACAAAGTGCAATTTAAATTTTTTGTGACTTTTGCACTTCTCTAATCATTCTTATGTAATTAAAAAATGTCCTTGTATTATAGATCAATTTAAAAGCTAATGATGTAGACAACCTCCCTATGTAAAGCGATTTTTTATTTGCTTTGTCTATCTATTGAATAAATCAGTCAAAAGTGACCCCTTACAAATGCGGATATTTTTCATAGCTCTTTTTTCTCTTGGAGACGTTTTTAAAGAAAACCAAGAACATAGAGGCGGAAATATAGTTTACTAGCTGCGCCTCGCGGTTAAAAAGTATCTTAGGTGCTATTCTAGACTATAATCTATCTCTGTACCAAATTTCATCCAGATCTGTTCAGCCGTTCTGGCGTGAAAGAGTAACAAACATCCATCCATCCATTCTTAAAAACCTTCGCGTTTATAATATTAGTAGGATTTAATTGTACATGCCAAATTTCATCATAATCTAACAAATGGTTTTCAAGAAATTTGAGAAGCGCGTTTGTATGGAAAATTTAGAACGTCGCGGAACTCCTAACGATTATTTTAGCGCGACAACGTGATACGAATTATCGCGAGCTAATGTATCCCCGTGAATCATTGAGAGATTTATTTAAAGAAATAAATATATTAACTTTACCTTCTTTGTATATCTTTGAAAATATTATGCACGTTCGCAAAAATCTACATCAATTTAAATTGAACTGTGACTATCACAATTATAACACTAGAAATAAAGATAGGATAGCTGTACCGAGATTTAGACTGACTAAGTCAAAAAAGTCATTTTTAGGCAACTGCGTTCGTTTTTACAATAAAATCCCGAAAAATATAACAGGGCTCACCGAGGGAAAATTCAAATCACATGTAAAAACTACATTAATGTAAAGAAGATATTATAAGGTTAGGAATTATTTAGAAGATAAAGATGTCTGGAGCCTTCCACTTCCGCCAAGTAGCCACTAGTATTTATAGATATTACCTAGTTGTAAGCCAAAATTTGTGAGACTGTAATTTATTTATTTAGATTTATATTTGAAAAAAATAATGCCCCCCAGTTTCTTGCCTGTTCTTCTGAGTAGATGCTTTTTGTCCGAACAAGGCGGTCGAGTCTATTTAAATAACTTTGACGTTCATAAGTGTATCTTTGATACCTAAATTGAATAAAAACATTTTGACTTTGACTTTGACTTTGAGCCCTAACATTAGCAAGAAACGTTCTGGGTATAGCCTCATAATAGCTACACAGTCATTTGTCAGGTGTTTGTCTGTTTCTTGTGACCTACCGTTGCATGTTTGACTAATTTTGTATTGCGAAATGTTATGTTGGTAAATTTGTCTTTGTATCCGGAGTGCAGGGACCGCGGAAGTACTACATGGCGGGGGGCAAACTTCTTTGGTCATCTTCGACTCTGGCTTATTATTTACCCCCCCCCCCCCCCGGTTTTATTTTAGTGGGGCATTTAGCCCCTCTGCCTCCTTAATCCGGCGGCCCTGGCCAGTGTCATTTAGTGATTCATGCTATTCTTCAGTCGGTTTTTGTAAAGTTATTTATTTCATAACATTACATATCGTTACGCCTTTCCCCCGAAAAAATTGGCAGAGGTGTATAACACCAACACTTCGCCGGACGACATTCAGTCTCAAATGACATTCAGTGACAGGAGGCGAGCCTGTCGCCATATACCAGGCTCCAGTTACGTAGCAATTCCTTCGGCTATGGGACCGAATCCACACACTCTGGCTTAAAGGCGAGCTTTCTTGAAACTAGGCTATCATTGCTCATAATTTATTTCTTCGTACGAAAATGTAAACTATAATTACCTGTTTTATATTTTAAAATTCTATGGCGACTCATCTTGGTTGCATTGAAAAGATTTAGGTAGGCAGGGTCGGACTGAGCTGGAAGGGCCCGGGTGGCTCTCCACAAGCCAGGGGCCCCAGACGAGGTGTAGCACCCAACTTACCTACCGTCTAGCTTGCGGCAAGTCCCGCAAGTTTAGTCCGAGGGGGGCCCGCGCTGGCTGGGGCCCGGCTAGCAAATTACTATATGGTCAGTCCGAGCCTGTAGGTAGGTAAGTACCTATTTAGAATGCATCTTGAAGGTACCTAGAAGCATACTATTGTTTATTCTGTGCTAGAAGGAACCGTATAGGTTAGCAGAAGCGTAGTTCTTATTCCATTGAAAAAAGTATGAAAAAATGCGACATCAATGAAAAATGCAATTTTCATTGATGTCGCTTTTGGCAATGTTCTATTTTTCATTTTAAAACATATTGATTTCGTTACGTACCTACGTACTTTATATTAAGCCCCGAAGCAACAACGATGGGGTGTTGTAAGTTTGACGTGTCTTTGTGTGTGTGTGTGTGTGTTTGTGTGTGTGTATGTGTGTCTGTGGTATCGTAGCTCGCGAACGGATGAACCTATGTATTTTGATTTCGTATTAGGATGTTCTTAACTTGTTGAGGGGTTTATAAATTCTTTATTCATTTATTTTCGACAGAAGTTATGCTAGTACTAATCTGTGAGTCTAGCATAGTATGTACCTATCTAGAGATCGAAAAATATGTAATACGAGTAGGTAGTTAGTTAGGTATAGGTACAACTTTAAAATGAAAAATGCAGTTTCCAGTACGTTGGATACAGGACGTTGCACAACGGGGACGTTGCACGGCGAGAACGTTGCACGTTAGACGTTGGTACCTACTGAATTGCATTTTCCTATGACCCTATCGAACATTATGTACTTACCTACTACGTGTTTCATTAAACGTTATGCTAGAGGTACCTACCTACTTACATACATTAATAGAATAGAATATTTGTTATTGTCCTTAACTATTTTAACTAAAAAATGAATTAAGGATACTCCTACAATGGACTCATCAAAAAGTAATTAGTTATACAATAGGTTACAAAACCATTTGGTGATATTATTGAAGTCTTAAATGCTATTAACTGATACTTACCTCGTTAAAGGTGAATTCTCTTGGTAAAGACATGTGTCCGGGATATCAGGAGGTAGCGAAAGAAACAGGTCTTCAGACTCCGTCGATTGAAGTCTCTTTATCGGGAATACGGCGAGAGCCGATAAATACATTGGGTTTTTATACGCGTATCTCCTTAGCGAAGCCGTTTTAACTGTTTTTCCTTACTTTAAAATCGAAAAATTACAAATTACAAAATTCGCGTTGCAAAATTCGAATTTACGGCGAGTTCGCGAACATTTTTCAAGGCAAACTCTTTTTAGGTAGTTTTTACGAGATTTTTGCGGAAAATTACGGTTTTTTTTATTTTCTTTTTAATTTTTTTGGCACTGGTCGTGTGGCTTATAGTGTTGCGAACGCTTCGGGAGATGGGAGCAGACTGGCTGTATAGAAAAGCCCGCATGCGCTTTGAAAACAATCGATACATATTTGCAGAGGTGCCAAAGTCAGGAAACTAAAATTTCCCAACAGACGCGTTAAGTTTTGCTCAAAAAATGCGACAGTGGCGACCTCATTTAACTCTATAGATTATGTTGGGCGCTCCGTAGACGTATGTGGAACATGCACGAATAATCAAATGGACATGAAACAGCCCTTCGTTGAGTCATTTCTACAGGGTGATTGGAATCCAGACCGTATTCTTTCAAGTGGTGTTTTACTCATCCCAGGCTACCTATAAGGCTTTACATTCCGCAAAAAAAAAGTGATTGAATTTTGCGAAAAATTGAATACAACATTTTACACAGAATGTACCTACTTTACTTAAAATAACTTGAAAACTACACATTTTTGCTGAACTAATTTTTGACGCTTAAAACATAATCTAGAACGAGTAGAAACGCCCCTTGTAAGGTAACGTTCTAATTACAAATACTCTGTACAGATGAATGCACTAGCAAAGTGCATATTTTCAGCTGCCCTCTTCGTTGTCAGCTGCCACCATCACTAAAATATGTAATGTTCCGCTTCCATTACATAGTTCTTCTCTACTCTCACTCTCAGTAATTTTTTGTTTGGGATCAACGCACACGCGTTTCATACGATTTTTCATCACACTTGCAAGGAAGAAAAACAGAAGACTTGCATTAGTCAATACCTTTTCTGAAAATGTGTGCACACTTTTTCCACAGACCTAATTTTTTTTTTGGCTTCGCAACAGAACAGTGGGGCTATTCCTACGCTTGAGATGAGATGAGTTTTTATCTTGGTCACTCCCACACTTATGACGTTTCAAACGAGAGCAACAAGGACGAAAAATGGGTGAGATGAAAATCTCAAATCTCCCAATAGGGCCCCAGGTAAGAATTTAAAAGGGCATATAATAATATTTATATATTATTTCACTACCTACTTTTTAACCAGAGGGACTTACCATAGTTTTGATAGGTACGAATACTTTTTTCATTTCCGTATGGCTCAATTTATTTCACATAAGTGCCCCTCTATGCAAATATAATTTATCAGGTAAGTATATAATTGAATCCTTTATTGTAAACATTTTTTTTCCTCTTCTCTCTTATTTTTCAGTAAATTGTTGTAATCAAGATCGGGAATTTTTATTTTTTTAACTTTTTTATTTGAGTGTTTAACAATGCAATCGAACAGTTTTTAGGAAGATTCATTGACTTGCCCTGGATTCCGAGATTTTACAATTTTAGCGCATTACGGCGCTCCACTACTCGCGGAAACGTGAAGGAACTAAATGTATGGAGCCAAACAAAAACGAAATAAAGTTTTCGTTAACTTTCAAAACACGCGGTGAGCTTCCAAGATATATCTTGGGATACCGCTGAAGGACAGCGGATAAAACCATGCATACACCATGCCACAAATAAAAGATTTAAATCAGTTTCTCAATACCATTATTATTATTAAATTCTCTAAACATTTTATGTATTTTTTTTTAAATTATTTTTTGTTGTGATAAGATATAACTCTAGCATACAACATGCGTATTTCTATTTTATTATTTCAAAATTTACACATAATGTACACGCGTCGACTTTATGGCACGTAACATCAAAAATGGACCAGCCAATCAGTAAAACGACATTCAAAATTAAAATAAAGGAAACCATAACATTCTTAGACCGGTTACATTTTATTTCATTGTTTTTTATAACTAAAAAAAGACTTTTAATATTATTTTGTCGATTACGTTGCATTTTTTGAACTATTAAATGACAGGACAAAAGTTATCGACGTCTCTTTTCATTACAGTATATTAGAAAAGGACAACTGTTCTAGCTGTCAAATTCAATAGCTCAGAAAATGGTACTGAATCGACGCCAATAAACAATTGGGTAAACGCCGGGTGTACACTGTCAGCGAGGCAGCCCGAAACCTCCAAAAATTACAAACGCGTGCGCCATACTATAATGTATGTAAGCGACACTTCACATTTTGTTATGTTAGGCTGTCTCTGACAGTGACAGCTCCAGTTCCACACATCTCATTTTATAAGCCATAAAATCGACACAAATTAACACTAATTAGACTATGCTTTATCTAATAATAACATGCCAAATTGCTAATGTGGTGCGAGACAAACACACAAACAAAATATTTACTAATAGGCACTTAAGGGTTAGACTTTAGGTGTAGAACTAATTTTGTAAGTTCAATATCTGGGAGAATTTCCCGTGTTGAGGATGACAACACTTAATTCTACACTATATATTAACCCTTTGTACGTCATCGTCGCTTAGGGCGATTTGCGCACAGCTCGCGACGCGACAGTGCGCGTGAAGAGTCAATCTCCCGTGCTGAGTCACAGAGGTATAGAAAATGCTACTGTAAAAACGCGCTCCCACGCACAGAAGCGAAGCGCAGATCAGCGTGTTAATCGCCCAACCGACAAAGAAAGACGGTACTCAGAACGCCGATGCCGATTTACCTATTAATTTACAGGAAATCTTGTATAAGAGTTATTTGAAACATTATTTATTATTTTACCTATAACTTAACGAATTTATTATATATTATTTAAGCTCAATCTTCGGTATGCGATTACAAAATCGAATTATGGCGACAACTGTCAAAATTTTCTAAAACGGCTTGGCGTTGACATAAGAGAAACCTGTGTCGTCCAAAGGGTTAAGGTTAATCACTTAGATGTAGAACTAAAATGATAAAATTCGATAACTAGGTAATGTGTATCCCAAATTTATAAACTGGTCGACCGAAAAAACACTTAATTCTACACCATTACGGTTAATCACGCAAATCGTATATGATTGGCAGTGATACATTTGTACAAATATTGCTATAAGTTGAATGAAGGCTTGAATGTATATTTATTTTGTAGATTTTTTAATTTATAGTTTTTTAATAGAGTACATTTACATTGTCTATTTAATCACGTGTTTGACGTAATCAGTTTTTATTTGGTAATTTTTATCGAAACGCTAATTTTTACGTTTTTTTCGGTCACTTTTGAATGTTAAATTTTGTTAGTTGTTTCTTTATACTGGTAACATTATTTTCTTTATTGTCAACGTGAAATACATGTCACATGTACTCGCTGAAATATTTTTTTTTGTATTTAACCATATTGAGGTTATCAGTTATTTTTATTTGGAAAATGAAGTTTTTTAAGACCAACAGATGTATCTTTATTGTTTAAGTGAAACTTCTAATGCAACTTCCAACAAGGTTGCGTTAAACGTTTAACGCTCCTGGGGAGAGGGAATAGAAAGAGACAGAGCGAGAGTGAATGCGTGGCACTCGAACGCATGCGCGTAGTATACTGTTACAGGCCAGCGCGAGCGTTAGCAACGAGTAGCGTCCAACAATACAACGCAAGAGGGAGAGAGTAAGAAAGATACACAGAAGTTTCACTTCTTCCGCGCGGAGAGACTCCATGCACTATTTTTATTTTGTTGTAGATATTTGTAAACAGTAGTATTGTGGATACTGCCTTAGACAGCCTAGACCCGAGAGTGCGGGAAGAGTAGTCTAACGCCAGTGATAAACTATATTTCGAATACTTTCAACTTTTTAATTATTTTTGTTCGTGAAATGCAGCTTCAGATTTAAAGTTAAAGACGGACAACATTAAGAAATCTTTGAAAATTTGTTTTTAAAGTATTTTGTATCTACAGTAAACGTCAGTTTTAATTAAAATTATTAATCTATACCGAATACAACATGATGTTTTTTTAAAAGCATTTTTCATAAATTTTGGGACAAAAGCGATCTATTTTAAAATTTTGTCTAAATTCGAAATAAAAATTATTTACAAATTATATAAGAAATGTTTATAACATTGTGTTTTATGGTATATTATAGTTTATAGACTTAAATTAATTTTGTGACCAGTTAATTATATTTTTAGTTTTGTATTGTTAGCTGTCGTGCGAAAAGGATAGCTAGACATGATTTCCACGAGAGCATTAAAAAAAGAATATGTTCGTAGCTTGTCTCTTTTATTCCCATGAAAATCTTGTCAACTAAGAATTCAGATCAAGAGCCCTTATTTTGCGCGTCTAACACTATCTCGGTATCTCTCACTTTAATAACTTTTCTAACGAGATAGAAAGAGACAAAACGAGTTAATATCGCACGCGCTACAACAAAATCTCAAGTATGTATTATATTAAGGAAATTACATTTGTCATAGGAAAAATATAAAATCTAAAGACCAAATTAACTGCTACTTTACATTTGAGTAGTTTTATTTTTATTTTTAAAATGTTAACAAAGATGGCCGCTATACAAGACATAATAGAGTGTGCTCACGACTTATAATGAACACGAAAAGTGATACAGCTGTCATCTCGTTTACTCTTTTAGTGTTAAACAGAGAGTGTGAGAAAATCAAAGTGCGAGCGAAATTCGTTTGAGAGCATACATTGAATCGGCTTGCTCCGAACGACCACCACAAAAACAGCCACCAGTGGTGGTCGTTAGGACAAAGTTTAATTTTATGCCAACTGTCGCCAGTGGGGCTCTTCAATAATTGGTTTATCGGTTTGACTGTAGTTTTCATCAGTGGTGGCAATTTGAATATGGTTGTTTGAATATGAATGAAATTGAATATGTCAACCAGCCCCACTGGCGACATTTGGGACAAAAATTAAAATAATGTTTTAACGACCACCCCTGCTGGTAGTTTTGGTGGTGGTCGTTGGGAGTAGGCCCATTGAATCGCGTTAAACGATGTCAGTACGACTCGTTTTCTGCTTATTCGAGAAAGCTACTTGTCACTGTCAACATCTTTATTCCCAGCCTGTTTTAACATAGTTTAAAAAAAAACTATTTCTATGATATAATATTGTGTCAAAAATTCAGGCGCGTTATGATATGTCAGGTTACTATGATACACAGAGGCGGACTTTACCCGAAGCATTTCTTAACTGATTCTCGTAAAATTTTGTCAGCAGGTCATCGTTGTTTTGAAAACTTCTAATGCGACTTCCAACAAGGTTGCGTTAAACGTTTAACACTCCTGGGGAGGGGGAATAGAAAGAGACAGAGCGAGAGTGAGTGTGAGGCACTCGAACGCAGGCGCGTAGTATACTGTTACAGGCCAGCGCGAGCGTTAGCAACGAGTAGCGTCCAATATTCCAGCGCAAGAGGGAGAGAGAAAGAAAGATACACACAGAGCCACAAGTTTTAAACGAACGTATTAAACGAAGTAGAATAGGGGCAGCTGGCCCTCTATTCTGACGCGTGAGATATCTAGGTCACTCTCACTCCTATGACTTTTCAAACGAGAGAGACAATGACCAGAAAATATCTCTCGCGCAAGAAAAGGGTCCATGGCATTGATGGTCGGTCCGCCTCTGGTGATACCAAGTATTATTACGGGCTGTATAAGTTAAATAGCTATATTAGAAAACCAACCAAAACATAATCGTAAAAAAAATCCTTACCTTAAACTAAATAACAGTAACGTTTGTAAATTAAAATATATCCCTGTCTGGACTAAACACAGAATGTCTACCAAAATGGTACTTTATTTTCTCTAAACTTGCAACACTGTAGCGCTTGTTTCATAATTTCAAAGCTTTGACTGAAGGACATAGTATCCATGGTCATATTTGAAAAAATGTTGCGTAGCTAAGTTCTGGCGGGCAAGCGAACCGAAAATGCGATGGCGCCGTAAATTTGTTTATATTTTTTATTGCTTGTGATATAACAGGTGTTAATATGTAATAATGTGGGATTATTAACCATTATCGGTTCGTAAACGTGAGTGTGGGAAAATAGTACAAACATTGCGAAACGCGACTTTTCGTGTTCTCTACAAAACTCAACTTACAGTTTCAGTAAAGTGTCCACCACTTTACTGAAATGGAGAAATGCGAGGGATTATAACAAAACGGACGGGCATAAGTCATTTATCGTGTTCAGTCAAAGACCACACTTCAATACTTGATTACAAGCATGTTTGCGCGCATATAGTACATTTGTTACAAAAAAAGAGATACCGAATACAAATTACTATATGAGAATAAAAACCACTAAAGACGTGTTGCGCTTCTCACGTCCTGAGAAGGAGTGAGACGTAATGCGAGCCGTAGCCCATTTGAACGGCTTCGAAAATGCATTTCTTGTGTGCCCGTCCGTTGATTTTATTATGGTTGATACATTGATGTTTTTTGTGAAACAAACCGCTGTACAGGGTTATCTGCAAAGGGTGTACTAAGCCGAAGAAGGGGGGTTATTGTTCTCATCAATATAAACAACTTTTACTATAGCGCCAACCTTAAAATTGCAAAATAACAGCAGTTCCTTTTAAAAAAATCAGTGATCGTTCGACAAAATGTGTGGAAAAGCAATTTTTTTAGGGTTGACCCCATAGTAAAAGTGTCCATAATGATGAGTACAATGACCCCCTTTCGGCTTAGTACACCCTTTCCCGATAACCCTGCATTTCTTTACAAGTTTTACCCTAATACCATGTTGGTAGAAAGTATACACTACTAGCTGTACAGATCCCAAAAATTTTCAATTTTCACGGTCAAACCAAAATACTACGCAAATCTCAGTCGAAAATCTATTACAATTTCTAATAAAAAACACATTATACATCGTGTATATTTAAACGACGGACATTTTGTAGGATATCACAGTACTCAACATTATGATCAACTTTTACTATGGAGACAACCCTAAAATCGAGAGAAAAAAACAGCTGTTCCATACATTTTGTCGACGACAATGAACTTTTTGAAAAAAAAATATATCAGCTGTTCCATAAAGCTGATATATTTTTTTTTACTATTTAAGGGTTGACCCCATAGTAAAAGTTGGTCATACTTATAAATACAATGATATCCTGGAATATGCCCGTCGTTTAAAAATACACCCTATATTTTACACTACAAATATTAAATTTAAATCTAAAATCTATTTTAGTATATATTTAATCAATTATTAATTATAAAAGGGAACATTTATATATTTGCTGTTATGTCAATTTTGAAAGTTTCGACAGACTAACTAAATAATATAGCTGTCTCTTTCATTACAGTCTAATAGAGGGGGACAACAGTTTTAGTATAATCGACATACTTCCATTTCTAAAGGCACTGACACACATGGTCATAAAAAAAACATGTTTCTGAGCATGCCTAGAACTGGCATGCTCAGATGCAGATATCCAAACATTCTAGTTAGCTTTACTTAAGGGCAGAGTACACTGATCTTTTATGATGTGTTGCCATCCTAAAAACTAAATGTATGGGGCAAACTCGCCTACAAAATCAGCAGGCCACTGTGCCATCTAAAGGCGCTGGTCAGACAGAAAAGGCGCAGGACTAGGACGAGACACGGACGGAGTTTTTTGTACGAAGGTGACATGGAGACATGTCACCTTCATTCAACATATAAGCGTCGCGTCCGCGCTCCGTGTTCTCTGTTGTTGCATCGCGTCGTTGCATATACGTTTTGTATAAAAGAACATTAAAGGGACGCTGCGTCTGCATCCCGTCCGGGTCTCGTACGTCCTTTCTGTTTGACTTCTGTGGCAAAATTGAAGCATGCTTCCATGCTTTTCATGAGCGCATGTATCAGCGTCTTTAAATTTATGACATCAACATATTTCCATGCTTTTTATGAGCACATGTATCAGCGCCTTTTAAATTTATGACATCAAAATTTTTCATCAATCAATCTTATACCAAAATTTTACCCCGAAACATAATACATCAAAATTTTAATATACATGTTAAAATAATATGCTGATTCTCCCTCGTTTTTTTACTTGATTTAACTAGGCATAGGATAATGTATGGACTTTCTTATTTTAGGCTACTTTTTACAGTTCAACCCCTTAATCAACGTCGTATAGCCTCGGTATAGTTATTCAGTGTTTTGTCTTTTTCGATCTAGCTTAAAATTTAGAAGAAAGAAAAAGACAAAAGACAAACTATGCCTAGGATATACGACGTTTAATAGTTAAGAGGTAAAATATTAAATTAGATTTAAAATATGGTCTAAATAATTTTGTATGACAAAATACAAAATATTTACTCGCAAACAGAACAGGCTCACAAACGGATGAACTGATTTTGATTTAGCTTGTTTTTCTGAAAGGTGACTTGATCAGATGTTCTTAGCTATGATAGCATAGAATTTTTAATATTATTTAATTTTTGTATAGTATGCTATCTAGCAGTTTATTGATTTCTTCTATTTTTCCTAAAACGGAAAAGTTGAAATTTAGATTAGATTCTTGGTTAATCGCAGCCGCGAAAGTAAAGTGGCAGAGGGGGCAATACCCCCCCCCCCCCCCCAACCCAAACAGAGGGGGGGGGGGCACGTCCTCTACAATTTTACTATCCTAGACCTATTATTACCTTATTGAAATTTTTTGACGCACTGGACACTACAGTGACAGCACTGTTTTCTTTAATTTGTGTATTGGTATTAAGTATTGTCACCGTCTTTGTAGTGTCTTGTATTTCTTTCTTGCAAAGTTCCAGGTGCAAAGATTAAAGGAAAGGGGTGACGAAAAAACCTTGCCCCCTGTCGTGGAGTACTTCTGCGGTCCCTGGTTAATAATGGCTTCTATGGCTGGTTGTCACAATTCTACCAATGTCCGTTTCATAGACTTCTTGGAACATGTAATTACTAAAAAAATATGTACAGTACCCGGCGATTAATATTGTACATCGACCTTTGGAAAGAGACTTCGGCTTCGTAGAGCGTCATCTCTGTCGCACACTAACGAAACTGTGCGAAAGAGATAACGCTCTACGAAGTCGAAGTCTCTTTCCAAAGGACGATGTGCAGCATCTCCGAGGGAGAATCTCAAGGATTTTGTTTTTTTTTTATTCGCAACGACATTGTCGTCTCATACGTCAAACTGTTAAAATTATGTTCTATTGACTACGGTGAGGCATTCGTTTATTTTTCTATGAA
The DNA here is from genome assembly GCA_911728515.1 of Peribatodes rhomboidaria. Lineage (NCBI taxonomy): Eukaryota > Metazoa > Arthropoda > Insecta > Lepidoptera > Geometridae > Peribatodes > Peribatodes rhomboidaria. The sequence continues at coordinate 1,516,569 of OU452196.1, read as the reverse complement.
CATTTTGATGCGCGTTCAGTAATTCAGATGCTGAATTAATTATATTTGTCTATTATTAATCATGAATATGAATAGTTATATTTACTATTTACACTTTAAAACTTCGCCACTTTATCTAAACCATACTTTAAATTTTAAATCTCTGAGAAACCTCGATTAAATTTTATTTTTAAATTTTATAACTAAATATTCACAATTTACTAATAATAAGGACACCGTTTATACACTAACTTTTTTTTTTAATTCTTTTTTTTAATATTCAAAGAAAAAAATGCAAGATTATATAGGAAAATATCACATACTATAATTATTTAATTTTTAAAACCAAAATTTTACGTAAAATCTATTTTTTTTTTTATTGGGGCAAAATGAAATAGATTCTTAGGCCATTTTCGTAATTGACTAAGTAATTTTATGTCTGCATAAAAATGCAATTTCATTTTTTTTTCACAACGAAAAAAATTTTGAGTTCATCCTCATGTTTGACAAAAAGAAAATCCCACATTAAAAAAAATTGTAGTAGCTGTCACAAGCAGCGCCGTCTCGCTCGCACGCGTAACGTAAGCGCGTTAGCGTGAAAGAGACGACACGACCGCAGTTGTCATCCAACAGAATCATGTTAAGGGCCAGACATATTGGTGATCAGCTATCTCGCTCATGCATTTCAACATTTTTGAAAGGTACAAAATGACTGAATACCAATCGTGTCGGGGTTTTTTTTTAAGTTTTAATTTTATACTTGTCATTTGTGTGCAAGCACAATTCGCCTCGCTCTATCTCACTCTATCCTTTTGACTCGTGTCATATGTAAACTATTTCTGAAGGGAGGGTATTCAAAACCACCTTAATGTAAATGTAAACAACGAATACTTCTAATAATCCAAACCATGTACAATATGTAGGCAATTTCAGTATGAATCGAATGGACACTAATGAAAAACACGAGATCCGTCCTCTTCCGTGGTCCAGCCAAAAGTGCCGGTTGGGCGGCGGGCGACTCAGGCGCTACTCCTTCAGTCCTTACGCTACATTCGTTCATTCATTCGCTACATTCCTTTGACAGTTCGCTCGCAAAACGTCACACAGCAGACCATAGACTGCATTCTTTTGTATGTGTTGCTAACACAAAAAGCCCGAACCTGACGCGAACGCGAACGACGAGCCGAAACACGAAGCGAATGATTCGTCATTCGCCCGTTACATGTTCGCGATCGTGCTTCCTCTACATTCGCAACGTCACTCGCGCGAATGCGTTGCTCTAGCCTTAAACCTTGATATATGTTGAAGTGTGCAAGCGAGACAGCAAAGCACCACACTGCCCCTTAACAGACAGCAAAAAAAAAAGTACCTCCATAACTTATCAATTTCATTTCACCCCACCGCTAAAATAACATATAAACTTACATAATACTCTATACTTACATGAATTTTTTTATTAAATCTATGAAAAAAAAATTGCATCTAACCTAAAACGGCATTTTCCGAAAACAGTTGCCAGCTTCCGGAAAAATCGACCATTTGCAATATATTTATTTTTTTGTACACAACTGCGAGCTTCGTTGCTACGATATAACATCTCTGTATTGCCAGATTAGAATATAGGTTTTTTTTTTAAACTAATTTCTAAAATTTACACATATACAACTGTTTGCTTTATCCCCCGCTCTAATAAACGTTATATAGCCGCGGAATACTTATACAGCGTTTTGTCTATTTCAAATTTTTAACCTGATCGAAAAAAAAACACTACTATTTTGAGGCTATCCAACGTTTGTTTGTAAAAGGGTTTATGTTTAAGTGTAAAACAATACAGAGGCAAATCTCGTTCATTTCTTAACTAGTATTTTATAATAATTCATAACCAACTAAATATTTTACACCGTGCTTTTTTTATCGTTCTCGCGAGCGGCGCCATTAAAAATGACAGCTGTCATGTCGCAGGCAATGACAGCTGTCATATCTTCCGACGTTTCCGAATGAAATCTCCAGACTATAGCGCGTTACGGTAAAAACGAAATTAAAATCCTTAAAAACGAATATTTTGAAACTTTTCCTGAAAACGTAGCTCGTTTTCTTCTTTTCATATTTTCTGGCACATAATGAGAGTTAATACAATTTATAAATGAATTTATATTGTTTATAATTATTTTTAATTAATTCAAAGACTTATGAACATAAAGCTAGGATCATACCGATGATTACGCTCTGCGTCAACTTTCAACCCCAAAGCTGTCAATTGAAAAGCCGTTCACTTGAATATCTACCCTATTGCTTAGAGAATAAGAGACTAACATTGGGCGAGAATTACCTCCAACAAACTTCAATTTTAAACTTTCACTATTTGTACATGTTTTACCTAAATATTTATTATACAAAGTCTCAATAGATAATTATAAAGATCAATTTTATTTACCAAGTAAATTAGGTTAATATTCGAATGGACAGGTTTCCAATGACCCACTTCACGATTCAAATTTGACGTTTAACGTAATCACGTCAGTGTCTATGTCAATCAAGATGTCAATGGCAATCTTTTTTTTTATCCATTGCACTGCACTAACGGCATTTTAGCCTAAACACCAGCAATGGAAAGCTAAAACACCGAATTCAGCACAACACAGTGTTTTATGGCGCGGCCACACATCGGTCATGTTTACAGCAATCCAGGTCTCGGAGCCAAGACACCAATGTGTATCAGTCTTTGGCCACAAAGTTGGCTTAAGCCAATGTGTCACGCAGTAATAAGGTTTGACATTGGCAATTGCAAATTGAAGCCAAGGTTGGACCCAGTTGAACCAATGTGAGGCCACGACATCAGCCACAATATTACCAACCATGTATTTTCTAACAGCACAACACTTACTTAGCTGAAGTTTTTCTCTGTACACTGACTCTTTCCTTTGAAGCGGTTTTCTCTTTGGGTGCTAGTTTCTTTTCTGGTTTCCTCGTTTCGGGTTTCTCTTTGAGGGTTTCTGTTTTGACTGGTGCGGTGGGTTTCTCGACCGGTGGGGTGGTGGGTTTCGGTTTCGGTTTGCTGGCTCGCGCGGCGGCTGCGTAGTTGATGGGCTTCAGGACCGGAGTGGTGGGGGCTGGGGCTTCCTCTGCGACTGGAGATTGGGGCTGTGGACAAAATGTAAGTTTTACAACACAACATATTGTGACGCCTTTCCCCCAAGTGGCTGGCAGAGGTGTAATAGAACGCCCAAACTTCGCCAGAAGATGTTCAGTCCCACACATGACAGGGGGTGAGCCTGTCGCCATACACCGGGCTCCAGTTATGTAGCAAATGACATTAATAACGCACATAATTATGGTCAATGAACAAATTGGTCCGTGCCTTCCTCTGGGTCCAACCAGCTCCTTCTGCCTTAAGAGGCGAACCTTCTCCGACTAAACCAAAGTAATCGACATAGCGCAAAGAATTGCCAAACTGCAGTGGCAGTGGGCAGGGCACATCGCTCGTAGAACCAACGATGGGGCAGATAGATTTTCGAGTAGCGACCATGAACCGGGAGACGCAGCTTGGGAAGGCCTTACAAGGTGGACTGACAATCTGGTGAGAAGATGCTGTATACAACGCAGGACCAGTCTACGTAGAGATCATTGAGAGAGGCAGCTGTCCAGCAGTGGACGTCTTCCGGGCTGTCATGATGATGAACAGTGGTGTGCTAAAGAAAACTCAATAGTTAATTATTAACAATCTACTATTTCCTACCTTAGGTACTTCGGGTACTGTCTCTTCAGTTTTAACGGTTTCTTGGGTGGTGAGACTGGCATCGCTCTTGACTGTCTTGAGTTCCTTCTTCTTGGGCTGTATCTTTGTTTCAGACTTCACTACGATGGGTGGTTTTTTCTTGGGATCCGCTTTCACTGGTTTCTTGGGATCCTGTAAAGAATTATAGCGTTTATAATTTATACAGCACTAGAAGTGCCCCGCGGTTAAAAAGTATCCTATGTGCTATTCTAGACTATAATCTATCTTGGTGCCAAATTTCATTCAGATCTGTTCAGCCATTCTGGCGTGAAAGAGTAACAAACATCCATCCATCCATTCTTACAAACTTTCGCGTTTATAATATTATAGTAGGACTAGCTCGTTACCCTCGGCTACGCTCGCGTTTCATAGCCTATGTCACTCCGGGATAATGTAGCTTTCTAATGGTTAAAGAATTATTGAAATCGGACCAGTAGTTTTTGAGTTTATTCGTTACATACATACAAATCTTTCCTCTTATAATGTTAATGTAGATTATATCGTCACGTATTTTCCCAGGACTGGCAGAGGTGTAATTACAACACCCACACTTCGCCGGACGATATTCAATACCAAATGTGACGGGGGCGAGCCTGTCGCCATACACCAGGCCCCAATCATGTAGCAGATAACATACAATACGCACATGTGTTCACACAATGAACAAATTGGTACGTGCCGTCGGCTGGGTTTGAACCCGCTCCCTCTGGCTTGAGTTTGGTTTGGCTGGTGTAAATTATATTCAGACAAATACCTGTTTCTTGATTTCCTTTTCTTTCTTAGGTAGCTTTGTCGTCGAATGTACATCCGCCGCGGAAACTTCCGGCGGATCTTTGGGCGGGCTGGCGACTTCTGAGAACAATATGCACCAAATTACATGTTATAAACATTTGTGTTTTTTTTATGTCTAGTTTGTAGTGAACCTGCCTTCTGAGCTTGAGGGCGTGGGTTCGATTCCCACCTAGGGCAAATATTTATGTGATGAACATTTATGTTTGTTCTATGTCTGGGTAGTAATATCTATATTTAAAGTGTGTATTTAAAAATATCTAAGTATGTATATCAGTCTCTGGCAGCCATAGTACAAGCTTTGCTTAGTTTGGGGTCAGGCGACCGTGTGTGCAAATGTCCCAAATTTATTTATTTATTATCCTAGAACACGTCCGTTGTTTAAAATAAACCTATATTGTGAAATCGAGGGAGACAACACATACCTTCCGTTTTGGCGTCCTCCACGGCTTCCGGTCTGCTGTCCTTGTCCTCCGCTACCTCCGTCTCTGTCGCACTCGGCTCGTCGGCCGGACTCGGCGCTTCTGCTTGTGTGGGTGCGGGCTCTTTCTTTTCCTCTGGAACTGAACGGAAAAAATTTGTTTTAAAATCATTTTGAGACAAAAAATAAATTACATGGTTATAGGTAACTTACCAAAAACCTCTTAAGGGTTCATTGTACTCGTCAATATGAACAACTTTTACTATGGGGCTAACTTAGAAATCGCGAAAAAAAAATCAGCTGTTCCATACATTTAGTCTCAGACCAATGAACTGTTTGTATGGAACAGCTGTTTTTTTTTTTTCGCGATTTCAGGATCGGCTTCATAAGTTGTTCATATTGATGAGTACAATGAACCCTTAAGAGGTTTTTGGTAAGTTACCTATAACCCTGTATTTTAAATGGTCCATTGCGTGTTTTGTATTGTACACAAGCAACGCGGAGCAAGCACGCCGCTTCAGTTTTTACGTGTCCACTACGCATCTTCGCCTTACGTGTGCCCTGTATAATTTGCCCCAAAACAAGAGACGCTGGTGGAAAACGGTTGATAGTGACGATGATTAATGATTTTTAGCAACTTAATCAATTTTAGTACTAACTTTAGTACCTATTAGTTAAGTTAATATATTTTTTTTAAATAATTATGTACATTGTGTATCTTTAATATTCATAATTTTTATGTCATAATGTATCTATTGTATAAGTGTGTGTGGTGTAAGTCAAATAAATATTTTTCTTTCTTTCTTTCTCTTTCATAGCTCAACGCATAGCCGTGTACCGCATGCACAGCGTGCATGGAGATGAGATGCGTGGGCTTATTCAGACCAGCCACGCGTATAGTAATGACGTCATGAATCTCTTAATCATACGTAGCGTGTCCGTGGGTTGCGGTGGATACTATGACATACATTTTCTTGCTTAGCGCAGCTAGACACACGTGCGTAGCCTCTCCTTGCACCGTGGTCAGCCAGCGGCTTTATTGTGCAAACCGCTAGAGTATGGAATACTCTGTCTGAGTGTGTGTTCCCTGACAGTTATAGTGTGGGTGTCTTCAAGTCTCGAGTGAGTCGGTGTCTCCTAGGCAAGCGTGTTCTAACGTAGGCAGCATCGCTGCCTTATATCAGGCAAGCGGCCAAGCGCAGGCCTATCATCTTGTTTAAAAAAAAACCAGACAACAGCGTGCACTTGCAGTGCGTGTCGGTACCAGTGTGCATGAGGCACGTGTGTGTGTGTGTGTAGGTAGGTACCTGTGTGTATGTATAAGTACCCGTGTGTGTGTTGGTAGTTACCTGAGTGGGTTGGTAGGTACCTGTGTGTTAGTAGTTACCTGTGTGTGTTGGTAGGTACCTGTGTGAGTTGGTAGGTACCTGTGTGTTGGTAGGTACCTGTGTGTTTGTAGTTACCTGTGTGTGTTGGTAGGCACCTGTGTGTGTTGGTAGTTACCTGTGTGTTGGTAGGCACCTGTGTGTTGGTAGTTACCTGTGTGTGTTGGTAGGTGCCTGTGTGTTGGTAGGTACCTGTGTATAGGTATAGGTTTGTGTGTGCGTGCGTACGTACCTGTGTGCGTGTGCGGCGGCCTCCGCTTCGTGGGCACGAACTCGGCGGCGAGCGGGTTGAGCGTGGAGCGGGACACGGCCTCCTGCAGCGACACGCCCGCCCCGCCGTTACTCGTCCTGAAGCGATGCACATTACAACCATTTTTAATTTGTTTATTTGTTTTGTTTTTAATCGACTTCAAAAATTCCTGTTTCTATTATATTTCTTAGAAGTGTCTCCCTGTAAATGACTTTTCAGTAAATATATTAACCCATTCCTCCCCACTGTCATATTTTTAGGACACTATTTTCATAAAAAATTTTTTACGTATTAGGACTTTTATTTTTATTATTTCTGATTAAATTCATAGTTTTACACTATTTTTCTAATAAAATAAATTTTTTTCGCTGTAAAAAATGTTTCCGTAATTTTAATGTAATTTTTTAAAATTGACCATTTTTGTTGACTGAAGGAGAGCATTGAGTTCCGATTGTATATACCGTAAAAGAAAAACTTTACCTACTTCAAAGTACATAAGACTTATTCTTAGATATCTGCTAAGTATAAAACAAATAAAAACAAAAACAAAATATAATTTGTGAACTTGTGATATACATTCAAAATAAGCCGTCCTATAAATATGACACTGGGAACTTGTCTGTACAATTTGCCCACTTTACAATTCGCTCACTTACCAATAAAGCTAATGAATAATTCCGAAAGTTTAGTATATTCAATCCAATTTAGCTGTTGATGAAATGATCGTCAAATACTTCGGTCACCATGGAATCTAACAATTAATAAAAGGTAAACCAGTAAGGTTCGGATAAAAGCTGTGGGCACTGTGTGGTGTTATAACTTTTCGCTTTACACAGGCAAGGATGCTCACACCTCTGCTAGTAGTGACGATGGCTTGGGTGCAACAGTGGTAAAGAAGTTGCTTACAGTTTGTACAGCTCCCAGAGCACATGCAGTCTACTTCGATAAGATTTTCAGCAGCATGCAATTGTTGATTGATTTGAAATCTCAAGGGTTCCGAGCTACAGGGACAGTCAGAGAAAATAGGACTGAAAAATTTCCTATCATGACCAAACAAGCGATGAAAAAGAAATATCGAGGTTTTTCCGATTATCGTTTTAAAAAAAAATTATGAAATTTTGTGCGTGAAATGGCGTGAGAACAATGTTGTTTGTCTTTTGACTAATTTTGATACTGTCTAACCTTTTGTAAAAACGAATAGGTACTCAAAGAAAAAAAAGGCCAGAGTAGTCGTAAATCAGCCAATGCTTATTCATAATTTAAAAAAAATATGGGAGGAGTGGATAAGCATGATTGGCTCATTTCTAAATATCCAATCTGCTTTAGAGGTAAAAAAATGGGTATTGGCCTTTAGTCGTCCGTGTTTTAGACATGTCCCTTGTGAATGCATAGATTATCTACAACCAGATAAATAATGATGAGACCATCCCTCTGCTAGATTTCAGACGAAGGGTTCGTTTTGCTTGGATGAAAAAATCGAAAGGCAAGGCAAGTAAACCGACACCCGGTTCTTCAGAAGTTATTTTATAACCTGTCAGATTGGTAATATTGGTCACTATTTGACAAAGTGATGATAGCCTAACCGGAGAAGGCCCGCCTCTCAAGCTAGAGGGAGCGGGTTCAAAAAAAAAACCAACGGCACGCACCAATTTGTTCATTGTGTGAACATAATTATGTGCGTATTGTATGTCATCTGCTACATGACTAGAGCCCAGTGTATGGCGACAGGCTCGCCCCCTGTCACATGTGGGACTGAATATCATCTGGCGAAGCATGGGTGTTGTATTATACCTCTGCCAGCCCCCTCGGGGGAAAGGCGTGACGATGTTTTTTTATGACGATATGTATGTGACAAACAGAGACAAACAGAGGCGTTGTCAAGGACAAGGTTGTAAAAAAAAACCTGTAACCTTTTGTGCTAAATATGAGAAAACACTTTGCAGTGATTGTGACAGTGATACACCTTTTTATTTAATATTATTAAGACTGTTTGTAGGCACAATTTTCAAATAAAGCTCATTTTTCTTATAATTTTTAACTTGTATTATTTCTGATCACATGTCCCCATTGTCATATTTATAGGACAGGCTGAAACAGGGATGAGGGTATATTTTTTATTATTTTTTTGTCACATCCTTTTTTATTAATGTATTATGAACTTAATTTAAAGAATTGATCAAAAAATTCCAATGTTTTCGATGCTTGGGAAGTAATGGGTTAAGTTTAATATTCTGTTATTGTAAGGTCGTTGGTTGACCTGAAATGTAAAAATAAAATTAAATAAATAAAAAAGGAGACAAAGACGGCAGTTGAGTGAGGCGCTACAAGAGCGCTACTGCTCAGACCCGTCTTGGGAACGGTTACACCGGACTACATCCCGAAACACGACTAGGTCATTTCACGGCATGGCTTAGTCCGGTGGGTGGTAACTAGCCACGGCCGAAGCCTCCCACCAGAGTTTGCTACCCGGTTAGCACTACCCGGGGACCACATGTAGGGAATCAGAATAGAGTACACTCCTACGGACGTGGGTAGCTCAGCCCCCAAATATAAGTATTGTAAAAAAATTAAAAACTAAGGAAATAATAAATAACTGCCATAATAATAATAAAGAGTCAACATAGGGTAGGTAGTAAGAGTGAACATAGGGTAGGTAGTAAGAGTGAACGTAGGGTAGGTAGTAAGTGTGAACGTAGTGAGGTAGGTAGTAAGTACTAACGTGGGGTAGTCCTGCCTGTTTTCTCTGTTCTGGCGCCTCTCGCGCTGCTCATCTTCAAGCATAGCCTCAATACATTGCTCCATTAGCGCTTCCTCTTCTAATTGCTGTAGGACCTGAAATTCAGTAACAAAAATTTTAATTATTACATCATACAGCTTTGTTTTTTGTAAAAATTTACTTTGCAAAAACAAGAACTGGCAGTTGCATAAATTTTTCTGTTGCTTCGCCTTTCAAATACTTCTGGTTTGGGGGTCGTGAGTTCGATGCTGGTCGTGCAACAATGAACCTTTCAATTTAAATTTGAAGTTTTAAATTTGAATTGTAATTTAAATTTGACACATGCTCTTACAGTGAAGGAAAACATTATGAGGAACCAACATGTCATCAACATATAAGATTTCTTTGGCACGGCCTACAGCCTAAACAGCTTGATGTATTTCGACATGTGAGGTGTCATTTGAATCGTCTTGATAGTGGAAGTGACTTACGGTACAACATTTTGCAGCCGGATTTTTGTTTTCTTTTAATAGTGTTACTTGTTATTAATTACTGTCATGTGTTACGAAGTTAGAAGGACCAAGTTAGACGTGAGCGTGAGTCAGTAACCTGTTTGTCAAACTCTTCCTCATTCTCCATCCACATGTAGTCAGCGAAATCGTCCGGCGGCGCGGCTGGGTACCCGGGGCTGTAGTATGCACCCGCCATCACGTATCCCGCTGTCGGAACAAAAAATTGATTACACCCAGCCTCACGGCAATACTCAAGGGACAGAAACCCCACACATATCGTCACGCCTTTCCCCCGAAGGGGCTGGCAGAGGTGTTATCAACACACTTGGTACGATATTCAGTCCCAAATGTGACAGGAGGCGAGCCTGTCACTGTACACCGTACTTCAGTTATGTAGCAGATGACATACATTACGCACATATGATCACACAATGAACAAATTGGTGCGTGTCCTCGGCTGGGTTCGAACCCGCTCCCTCTGGCTTGAGAGGCGGACCTTCTCCCAACTAGGCTGCCATCGCTTTTAAAAGTTTAATAACGAAATGTCTATAACTCTGACATTCATAAGTGTATCTTCCATATCCAATTGAGTAAAGACATTTGACTTGACTGGATACACAGAACAAATAAAAAAGGTAAGACGGAGCTCTGAACAGCACAATGAGTCCAGTTTTTTAGTTACTAAGACTCCGCTGTACCTACGTCCGTCTGTTTGTCTGTCTGTCCATATGTCACCAGTCTGTGTCTCATGAACTGTGATAGTTCCAGTTGAAATTTTCACAGATGATGTATTTCTGTTTTCGCTATAACAATAAATACTAACAAAACAGAATAAAATAAATATTTAAGAGGGCTCCCATACAACAAACATGCCATGCTGTTTTTCATAGATAATAATGGTACGGAAACCCTTCATGCGAGAGTCTGAGTCGCACTTGACTGGTTTTTTCTTAAAACATTGTGATGATCAAATAGTCTTTCCACAAGAAAGAGAAATATATCCGTCTTCTAGCTTTGTCACATTTGTGCAGATAAAAACGGTGGAAACTCTGGCCCGTGCTAGCCTTGCTGGTGTGATCAGTCCCTCTCTCCGTACCTGGCACGTGTCCCCTGGGTATGTGCAGCGGGTAGACAGGCGCGCGATGCATGCCAGCGTCTCCGCTGCCAACCACACCACCACCCACTCCACCGTCGATTATCACTCCGTTTGGCTGGGAATTACAGATATGGCATTGTTTTAATTAGCTTGGCTAAAAATACTCTTAGATGAGCTATATTTTTACTGTTGAATGTGGCCTAGTTTTATAGTCATACATTTCTAGCATGGCTGACGATGGCCGGGTTTGGACCAGTATTGAAGTAAAAGTAGGCCCATCTAGGAGCACTTAACAGTTCTTGTACAATGTAATTAGTATAACTACAGCTGAAAAATCCCCGCAAACCTGAAGTATTCAACCTATCTTCAAGAAATTTCGCATACATGTTAAAAGGACATAGGGTACCTTTAATACTGAAATAATTAACGGTTCCAGTGGGACCGTGGGTGGAACCGCGGGGCGCAGCTAGTATACATTTATTTTAAAAAATTATTGGATTTTACATACCTGCCACTGGCCATTCTCCTCATTGCCATAGTAAGCTCCAACGTTAGCCGACGTCTCCGGTATTTTCATTATTGACAAACAATTTTGTACTGGCAACACTCACTATCCATAAACTAGTAGAAAAAAATTACACTTCAAGTAGCTAACAAAGTACTGGCACACGACAATTTATTGACAAAAAAAATTTTTGTACTGCTACTTTTTAAAGTTCAAAATTTGAATTTACAAATGTCAGTTCCGTTTTGAGGGTATTTGCTGAAAAGTTTAGTTTAGACAGGTTTGCTTAGTTTCAGGCACTGGTATCATAAGTTTTTCAATACAATCTGAGTGTGTAGTTGTGACTATCTTCATTTCTGGTTCGCTCTGCAGCTGTAATTAGAAAAAGATTTTATTTGGTTTTTTTTTCAACTTTTTTTGTTAAATATTATATTTTTTATTATTATTATTATTTGTTGACACTGGCAGTTCAAAGCTGATGCGAGTCTTATTTCAGTGCACTTTGATTTGTGTTTTTTTAAGTAATTAACAAGTCTGTTTTTGAAGCAATTAACTGAGTTCTTAAAATCGGAACAAACAATTGAAAGTACCATGTTCACAGTGCATGACCATTGGTGGTGCATTTTAATTATGCATTTTATTGTATGTGCATGATATCAAAGAAATTTAAAGGAAATTCAAATTGCATTTACACATAAGGGTTGTATCAATAATACTAGCTACACAGGGAATGTGTTAAGAATTTGGATGCATCCTGTAATATTGACATAATTTAAGTACCTAATACCTACAAATGTTATAATCTTAATATGTATAAATTACGTGTCACATTGTTTGTCCGCTATAGACTCCTAAACTACTTACCAATTTCAATCAAATTTGCACACCGTGTGCAGTTCCATCTAACTTAACAGATAGGATAGCTCACATCTCAATTTGTAGCCGCAATATTATTTTATTACTACTATGTAATATAATAAAAACCTTAGCCACAGCAACGCGTGGCCGGGTCTGCTATAAAATATATTTCTTTAAAGGTTTAGAGGAGATTATCCTACCAAAATGAAACAGGCACACTCACTCAAGTGCAAAAAGGTTGTTGTAGCACTGTATGTGAAATAAAGGAGAAAACTGACATCATGACATACAAGGAGGTAAAAATACCAGCAGAAGGGTGTTGATGTGGCTGAAAATTCTCCCGATACACTGCTGAGTGACAAACTAACAAGTTACACTTGTCATGATAGCCCAAATTATAGCTGAAAGAAATATTTTTGCAGTATGTATATGTTTGTTACTTCTTCACACTCAAAAGGATGGACGAATTTTGTATTGACATTTATCTTAAAATGCAGATTAGCACATAGGCAACTTTTTACCACAGGTAACACCGCACGGTGCAGCTAGTTTCAAATTAAAACAATTGAAGTCTTTATGTATGCAAAAAAAAGGGATCTTAACAACAGTCTTTAGTTGTATAAATGATGCAATAGACTCAACTTCGGTGCAAGAATCATTAAGTTTTTTCTCGTTCACATTACAGGTACATAATGCAGCTACTTAATTATACGTTGAGTTGAAAAACTCGGTTTGTTACATCAATTTTACACAAAAACTTTTGTAACCTTGACAACAGCTAGTTTTCAATATTCACGATTAATACAATTCCAACAACAAGCTGGTATTTCTTATCAGAGTCAGTCACATTTGTAAGTACATAAATAAAGTGATTAAAAGGCATGAGTTTGTCGACTCAAATACACTTCAACTTTGATTAAATTGTATGTCAACAAATGAAAGGTGCCCCGATTAAATAGTTAAAATATGCAACTTTCTATTTCGAGTTAGAAAAACATTAAGATTAGTTTACACGTCAACGCCTCTTTACATTTTTAACGCGGGAAATTATTACAAAGAAGGTATTTCCTTTTTTGTAATTTAGAATTCGAACTAGGATAGTGCACCAAGCCAAAAATAGAATCAACCTAGAAACCAAAATAATAAATTGACCGAGTTTCTCAACAATCGATGTAAGTTGCAATACGGTTCGTCACAAGCCAGAGTACAAAGTCGACGATAAATTGCAGTCTCTATGAGCGTAAATTGAGAAAAATTGAAACTATAACACGTGTATGTACCCATGCTACGTCGTAAAGTGATTGAAATTATTACTCACTCGGTATTTGCACTTCCAAGTGCTTTCTAGGACATTTGACTTTCGTCCAGAGGATTCTCGGGTGGTGTAGATTGTTTTTCTGCACTAATTACTAGCATTTGAGCACTATAACCTATATTTTTCCTAATTTCACACACAAGACCATCAGCCAGCAATCGTGGCGCAAATGGCGACCGATGCGAACTTCGTGCGAAAAGGAACGCAAATTAGATAACTTCGTGGCACTTAATGCCGGCTTTGTAAAAAAATATCTACAAAATCTCTGACAATAACAAAAATAAATGGATAAATTACCTTTTTACGAGACAATCATACTCTTGTAAATTTAGCTCAGCCAAATAAAATGCCAAATTGACAAATAAATTCTTTTTTTGAAACCAGTCGGCTTTTTTATGAGCTCCTTGGTTTTAGAGGTTTTATCTACTTTCATGCAGGTTTTATCTTTTACCATACCTTCTAGATCTAATTGTATTTTGATTGCATCCAAAGTTTTTAAGATCTCCACGGTTTGATCTATTTTCTTTGATATGCCTACATAATATTTAAAAAATATTTTTAAAACATAAGGACTATAAATTATTTGTGAAATGGAACGGTTTCGTAAAACTTCGGTTCAGGGACCCTATTCGGAGATTTGAGATTCTCATCTCACACTTTTTTTCGTCCTTGTTGCTCTCGTTTGAAACGTCATAGGTGTGAGAGTGACCAAGATAAAATCTCATCTCATCTCACGCGCAGGAATAGCCCCCCTGTGTATAGATTTTGCGTAAACGGGACGTTTTACAAAGAAAATTTAGTAAATTAAGAAAGTATGCGAGTAAAGCTTATAGCGTGCCCATTGCCCCTTACAAAGTCTAAATTCGTTTTTGTATGTCAATGTCAAACCAACCCTCATCGACGCTATTCCTTAAAATTCCACTACTGTATTGGAAGTCTGTGAGTTAAACTGAACTCGACAGGTTTTAGTAAAGTTCTTCACTGAAATGGGGAAAAGCAAGGGATTCATCTCATTTATCATCACCCTCTTCCTTGTTATCATCATAAAATAAGAGATTCATAATTTAATTGCTTTCGACTGAATGACATAGTATTCATGGTCAAGAAATCCAAATTTGAAAAAGTCTGCTTCTGAAACTTTCTGCATTTTTTTTTGTTTGTTTTGTTTTCTTTCAAATCGATTTTTGTTATTTGATTCGTTCAATTTTCATGAATCAAAGTGAAAAATGGCTTCAATGTTTGTAGAATTACAAACACCGTTGAGCGAATACTCTCTGGTGTGCCGCGGCTGCCTGGCTGAAAGCGGAGAGATGAAAAACATACGAGAATGGGGCCTGACTGAGGACTTTTGTAAGCTGACTGAAATTCTGGTATGTTTCATTATTTACTTTTCATTCGTACATAATTTAGCATTTTTATGTTTTTATACATATAATCACGCCTTTCCGCCGAAGGGACTGGCAGAAGTGTAATACAACTCCCCACTTCGCCGGACGATATTCAGTTCCAAATGTGGCGAGGCGAGCCTGTCGCCATACTCCGGACTCCATGTAGCAGATGACATTAAATACGCACATACGTTCACACAATGAACAAATTGGTATGTGCCGTCGACTGGGATCGATAGCTATAGAACATAACATATCGTCACACTTTCTCCCTGACAGAGGGACTGAGCTGACAGAGGTGTAACATAACACTCACACTTCGCCGGACGATATTCAGTCCCAAATGTGACCAGCGGCGAGCCTTTCGCCATTACACTGGGCTCTATTCATGAAATTTGTGCTTGCCGTTGGCCTTCTCCTACGAGGCAAATGACGATGAAGAAAAGCAGCCAAGCTGTTGTGTAGTGGATGAAATAGGTGTTGATGCCTTATGCAAACCGGTAGCAATTCTAATTTCTTCTGTGGCTTCAGAATGGCTAACTACTAGTAATATTATTCACACCCACTATCCGGAAATACGAGGACAAGACACTCACTAGCTAAGTTGACAGAACCAGTTTTTCTACATCTACCCTCATATGAAGACCTGATAGATTGTTTTCAAATATTTTTAATCCATACTTATGTTTCATATTTGCAGTTGCCAGCCACGGAGGGCATATCAGAGCTGCTGTGCACTGCATGCGAGGACACCCTGATGATGAGCAAGCGGTTCCGAACCCAGTGCCAGCAGTCCGACATCATCCTGAGAAATATTGCTAAAGTATGTACCAGTTAGCTACCAACTACGCACAGGGTATATTACATAATGTAACTTACTAGTTTAAGTGAAGAATATGTAAAATCAGCAATGAATAATAAATAAATAACTACATTTAGTTAGTTAGTTACCAGTTATTTACTAACTATGTCTATGCAATCCACCCGTGGACCCTCTTCGTCCAGCTCTGTTATAAAATCTGTTCTCGGCTGATGTTTGCTTTGTATTAACTACCTACCTGCCAAATGGGTTCCAACATTATTCTATGGGAGTTGGGATTTCCACCTGCCTCCAGGCTAATTTTTCATCAAACTTTCCACGATTTGTGGTCTTGTTTTCTACCCTTTCCTACAAGGGACATATTTTTACTATCTTTGACGCCATGGGATATCTATGCCATTCCGTAGGCACGAGCTATAGAAAAACTATTTTGCGCGCTAGCTAAACTGTTTTAGGCTCATCGTCATTCGCTCCACTTCATTTACCACCGTTCGCCATCCTTACCATCCTTCATCCTCGTCATTTATGCCCCTTGTTGAGTCGCATGCTGGGGTAGTGCAAGGTAGAACTGACGCGGATAGCCGAGGAGAGGCGGTAGATCGCTTCCCGGTAGAAGGCGCTGTTCTGGGGGCCTATCGACAGCTTATTACCATGATTATGTTTTGTTTTCGATGCTGCGCGACTGCGAATCGTATCGCCGCGCAATAAAGTCCATGGTCGGAATGGCGCAGCGTCGGAAACAAAACGTAAACATTTCGGCTTCGGCTTTCTTGAGGCTTCGGCCGTGGCTTGTTACCACCCACCGGACCAAGCCATGCCGTGAAATGACCTAGTCGTATTTCGGGATGTATTCCGGTGTAACCGTCCCGAAGACGTGTCTGAGCAGTAGCGCACTTGTAGCGCCTCACTCAACTGCCGTCTTTGTACTTCTTCACTCTACGAAACTTCAAGGCTAGAGTGAATAAGTACCTTATAGGTCGTCGTGCTCCATCTTAGACCACAACGTCGCTTAATATCAGGCGAGTTGGTGGTCAAACGCCGACCTATTCTACATAAAAAAAAAACATCTTGGCAAGATGTCATGGTAGGCAGGCTGGTTGTCGAAATCGCGGTGTCAGAAGATGGCGGTGTTGATGTGTACGCTAGTCTCGCTTCTTCTCGTACGCTTGCTTTTGTTAGCTCCTACTTGTAGGGTGTAATTTCATGTCCAGCAGACCTAACATCCGCACGCGACAATCATTCTTCTCGTCACTTTTTGTCGAGCAAGAACGTGACAAGGCTACGTGTAAACATATGTCTGTCTCAACAAAAAGAGTCGACATACCGTTGTCGCGTTGCGCATGTTAGGCCTGCCGATGTTGGTGTTGGGTATATCACGGGCTGTCCGAGACTCGTCGAGGGGGCGGGTCACATCGTACATTGCGTCACTGCATCGCTAACTGAGCGTGTGGAGTTGGTTTTATCGCTCGTCTCTTCGTACATGAAGATCCCCACGACGAGGGTACATCAGCTCGGCATACTTTCCAATCTTTATCGCGTGGCTGGCTATTGTAGAGACGGCTGACTCCGCTTTGCTTCCATACTCTCAATGATGGAAACCTAGTGTAAATAGTAGAATACACAAGGGACTAAAATTACCCTTTTTTATGTAGAATAGGTCGACGTTTGATCACCAACTCGCCTGATGTTAAGCGACGTTGTGGTCTAAGATGGAGCACGACGACCTAGAAGCCCATTTACCTATTTTATACAAGGTAGTTTTAGCGAGGGAGTTATAGAAACCGAGTTCTAAAGGATTTTTAGGGCCGTGTGTTACACTTTACTTTTCACTTCGATTGCGAGAAAATAAAAAGAAATTAATCCAATATTAAAAATAAGTTACGGACACCAATTCAATTTATAAATAGAAAAAAATCTTAAAGGTTTCGCGCCAATATCTTTTTTTTTTTAATTTCTTCTGTAGTCCCAACGCAATACGCGCATTCTACCGCTTTTAGTTCCATTTTCAGAAGAAAAAAAAAACTTTATTCCCCAAAGCGAAATGTACTATTTTATCTTCACTCAGATACTAGTTATTTATTGTATATTTATTTATGTATTGTTATTTTTTTCAGAGAAAAGCCGAAGAAGGAAACCCCCAAATCCTGTCAAGAAACACTGTAACGTTCACATTCGATGAACACCAACTCATCATCACTATCCAAGCGCCAGACAACGAATCAAAAGTAACCCTCCCTTGTCCATACAACTGCAAAGAAAACTACATCAAAAAGAAAGACCTGCTCCTACATCTAGTCAAAAAACACAACTTAGCCAAAGACTACCATATAGATGTGAAATACTTCTGCTCCGAAGAAAGTTGTGCCTACAACGAGTGCTCGGGCAAGCTCAAATGGTTTTCAAAACGGAAATTCTTGAACCAGCACTACAATAAAGTGCATAAAAGCAAGATTTTTCACTGTGATAAGTGTAACAGTAATTTTGCACTGATGACGGACTTCAATCGACATACAAAAACTTGCAATGTTGTATACAAATGTGAAATATGTGACATTACCTATGTTTCCAACGAACGCTTGCTGGTACATCTGATGCGGCATCACCCAGACTTGCACAAGCAATACAAAAACGCAAGGAAAGCCGAACGACAAGCCGAACCAGATCCGAAACGTTCAAAAACAGAAATGGAGAAATATGACTACATATTTGACAGCCCGAAACGTTCATTCGCTACTCAGACGT
The DNA here is from genome assembly GCA_911728515.1 of Peribatodes rhomboidaria. Taxonomy (NCBI): domain Eukaryota; kingdom Metazoa; phylum Arthropoda; class Insecta; order Lepidoptera; family Geometridae; genus Peribatodes; species Peribatodes rhomboidaria. The sequence goes on along the minus strand of OU452196.1, from coordinate 1,498,018 downwards.
TAGAAAACTCAATTAAAAACGATGTAGCACTCCCATCTTGGCAGAACACACCAAAGAACTACTCCTTTACTAAAACCGATGAAATCTCAACACAGACCGTTTACGAAGACCTGCTATCTCTTAAATCTCAAAGCGAAGACGATTCAATATTCTTCTCTGAAACAGTCTCTTTATCCGATATACAAACTCAAACGTTTCCACCGTTCAACTCCAGTCGTTCAAATAAAGAGACGTTGACAGACCCGGACATGACTAAGGAGACGCAGACATGTGTTTGTATGTCTCATACATATGACTCCCCCAAGCCTCAGTTCCGGTTATTTGACAGTGTATCGTCAAGTCCCATCGGTTTGACTTCAACTGAGACGCAGACACATGAGTTTCGGTCAAATGTATCCGATGTGCTTTTGGGTTATAATTGTGCGGAGACGCAGACTTGCTTTGATGAGGATAAGAGCTTGTGACAGTGGAGTTTTGATTAGTTTTCTAAGACAGACATTAAAGCTTCTATCTGAATGATATGGCTCCTACGAACAGTATGGACTAACTTTGCATTGGCCAAAGGTTTTCTATTGCTATATTGCATAGGCGACGAGGTGACCTCATAGAAACCTACAAAATGCTGAAGAGGCACTGCAACATACCAGACATGACACATTTAATCACAGTACCTGGATGACCGAGCTTTGCTCGGTTTTTTTTTTTTTTAATTGTGCACAAAAAATAGTATTATTATTCGCCAATAGATGTCAGGAAGAGTCTTATTTTTCAGTTGAGACTACTCAAACGCCTCCTTTTTGTTATTTTTCTTCCAAGTTTATGTTTAAGTTGATTATCGATAAAACACGAATAAAATGTCATTTTCTAAAAATGATTCCTAGCTAGATCGATTTATCGCCCCCGAAACCCCCTATATCCTAAATTGTATGAAAATCGTTGGAGCCGATTCCGAGATTCCAATTATATATATATATATACAAGAATTGCTCATTTAAAGATATAAGATTGAGCGAGAACACACACTTGAGGGGACAATTCCCTTAGAGCAGCGGTCGGCAACCCGCGGCCCGCGGGCCACATGCGGCCCTCGGCCCCCTCCTTGCGGCCCGCGAGGATTTTGTAAATAAATAAAAAATAGGGACATTTTGCTCACACGGTCGTCTGTCCCCAAACTAAGCAAGGCTTTTACTATAGCTGCCAGAGTTATTTTATAATATTTGTTTTTATATTCATTTATATTATTGTAAAAAACTTAAAAATTAAGAAGTAAGATAAATATATTGAAAATAATAATAATAAAAAAGATGACGAGCGAAGAGAGCAGGTCAAGATCCTGATGAGCTTCTGAAGTTATCTACAGAGTGATAAACTGCAATTTAAATATTTTAAACAATATTTGAGCTTGTCATTCTTAAATAGCTAGAAATGCCCCTTGTATTGTGGATTAATTTAAAAGCTTATGATGTAGACAACCCCTATAGAGGAAGGGAACTTTGTTAAATCTATTGCTTGCTGGCTTTGATACCCTACTTCCTACTAATATTATAAACGCGAACGTTTGTAAGAATGGATGGATGAATGTTTGTTACTCTTTCACGCCAGAACGGCTGAACAGATCTGGATGAAATTTGGCACAGAGATGGATTATAGTCTAGAATAGCACATAGGATACTTTTTAACCGCGGGTGAAACCGCAGGGCGCAGCTAGTATAGCATATAAATCAGTCCAAAGTAACCCCACACAAAATACGGCCTAGAAATTCTAACATCAGGGCTATTAGTGAATAGTCCTGATAGCTAAAGCTAGCAAGCAAGTTCGTTTAGGCCGCACTCGGCCTAAACGAACTTGCCTGGCAATACTGGCAATATTGCTGACTGTAGTCCGGCCATCATCAGCCATGCTAGTAAATGCATGATTAAATGGCCTGTCCACACTTAAACTATTGCAGGTCTAGGAGCGCCCTTGGCAACTGAGTCGATTGTGATTTTTAATAACTATTTTCAGTGATTTTTAACCTCTGACGCAAAACAGAAAGGTGTTATACGTGTGTATGTCTCTCTGGCATCGTAGGTCTTATATTATTATTTGACTTCAATAGGTGAGTTTAGTATAGGCTAATATATATAAATATTGTTATCTACATAATTAAATCGACTGTTTTGTAAGTTTAAAATTGTTACGAAAATAAAGATCTTTTTAAATATTGAAAAATCAGTCTTTAAATTTGTAAAAACCCATGTTATTATGTTGGAAATGTATTAAGTATGTATGTATGTAGCAATCAACCAACTATAGTATGGATTTACTAATTTTCGAATGCGATCTCAGAAGAAACTGTAAGAAGCAAAAAAATGCACGAAATGTACGAGTGCAAAAATGTGATTCCGGCCAGGATCGAACTGGCGGCCTTCTGCGTGTAAAGCAGATGTGATAACCACTACACCACGGAACCAGGTGACTGGATTGCCTAAATTGCTCAACACATGATTATAGCTGTAAATAACTTGAATATTATTCCGTGATACGGTTTCTTATAGCGGACTTGAAAAAAAATGGGTTTTCAATCTGTTTCTTTAATTTTCTGTCATCATTTTATACGAAGAAAAGTATGTATATTTATGAGACAACATTAAATAAGTTACTGTAATGTATTCTTGTGGTTTTATTTCTAGCTTTAATTACAAGAAAGTAAAATGCGACAAAATCTGTGCCAAGTGTGGAAAATGTGATGGCATCGCACTTAGATTTTTCTGGGTCAATTCTGCGTAGGACATCTAGCGTCGACTAGCAGAACTAACAACAAATTTTAGCAAAGTAATTCACGACATCTAGTGAAAAGTAGCTGAACTTCTAAAGCTAGTTTCAGAGAGCGTTCAAGTAGGAGCATGAGAGCTAATATCGTATTTCTTGACAAATTCAGTTTAAAATGACAACAGCATACTTAATTCAAAATAACGGTATTATTTTATTAAACGGATACCTAAATAATATGATTAATAGATACTAATACATACATATTTACACATACACGTATTTACATATTTATTTTTTATACTAATACATATTTTCACGCCTCTTTGCCATAGGGGTAGGCAGACCACTTCTCTCCACTTGCTACGATCATATTTTACTTCTTCCACGTTCATGAGTCATTTTATACACGCTCGTCGGTTACGGGTACTCTTGACCTTGACGGGCACTAATTCCAATTATTTAAACATCTCAAATATTAACTTTAAACCTATAGAAAATGCTAATCCTCTAATCTTGCAATACAGGCCGTGCCTAGTGCAGGAATCCTACTAATATTTTAAACGCGAAAGTTTGTAAGAATGGATAGATGGATGTTTGTTACTCTTTCACGCCAGAACGGTTAAACAGATCTGGATGAAATTTGGCACAGATATAGATTATAGTCTAGAATAAGCACGTAGGATAGGACTTTTTAACCGCGGGTGAAACCGCGGAGCGCAGCTAGTCGTCCATATAATGATTTTGATAATTTGAGGAATAATGTTTGTAAATTTAGACATCCATAAACATTTTTCTATGTTTCTGGTATCAATGTTAGAGGTGTCGATGTATGTTTATGCTACTTATATAGATTTTAATTTTCTTCAATAAAATAATTCTTTGATAAAATAAATAAAACATTACATAACTGATAAATTCTTTATTAATAAAGTATCATCATTAATTTATTTATTTATTTATTATACATATAATGTTATATACCTACGCACGTCGTCTTATTGACCATTCCATTTAAACTTAATCTACCTACTCTTATCATTTAAATTTGTTTTTCTCTCATTTTAATTGTTTTTCTTCTCCAGCCCCACACATATTTTCCTGCAGAGCTAACACTGGCCAGAGACAAATTCTCTTTCCACAGTTTTAATCCGCGCTTAGATGTGACAAAGCTAGAATACGGATATGTTTGTCTCTTTCTCGCGGAATAGTAACGGTGGAAAGACATTTTGTCTCCGGCCCGAGCTAGCCCTGTTGACAGTCCAACTTTTCCCTGAATAACGTTCTCTTCTCTCCTTTTCTCCAACCCACTCTCCTCCCTCCAACCAACTCTCCTCCCTCCAACCAACTCTCCTACTCTCCAACCTACTGAATATCTGAATATCTTTATTAGCCAACCATTTTCACAATATACAAGCACTGTGGACCCCACACTTGGAAAAACCAGTATCGTGGGCGTCCACTTGAACGACACATTAAATTAAGGCAGACTAAATGATTTTTTCTGAGAAATAATCTAATAACAATGTTAAAAAACCAGATTGGGCAGACTGTATGAGTGACTATTTATTTATTTACAAACTCTCTTCTCCCTCCAACCCACACTCCTCCCTCCAACCCACGCTCCTTCCCTCCAGCCAACTCTCCCTCCCTCCAACCCACACTCCTTCTCCAACCAGTCTCCCTCTCCTACTGCGGCCACACAATACTCTCGATCCAAGGCACGTAAGCAGCGATTCTCGTGTAAACAGCCGGGCGACCGGCCTCAGCGCAGCGGCGGCCGAATGACGTCACTCCCACTAGGTGGAATATGCACTGGTTGTCTTTAGAAGCCACTTGGAGGGGAGAGCCAGAGTCACCCTGTGAAAAAATGTAATTATAAGTTACAATACAATTCAAAAACTCTTCATTGACACCAAATACAAATAAATCTAAACTAAGCACTCAAAAATATAGGCGCAATGGGCGGTATTATCGCTTAAGAGCGATCTCTTCCAGACAATTAACCTTTGGATGGAATAAAAACACTATGAAAAGTTATTTTGTGATTTTGAAGTGGTTTGTGGCTATGGCTGCCAGAGACTGATATACATTCGTAAAAAAAATATTTTGGAAATATACCTAATTACTTAAATTAGATATTAACAACCAGACATAAACAAACACGAATGCTAGCTCTAGGTGGTAATCGAACCCACGCCCCCAAGCTCAGAAGGCGGGTTCACTAGCAACTGAGCCACCAAGGCAGTCAAACTCCACTACCGCCCTCCCTACTCACCTGACAAGTGTCCTTCCCCCCGCGCAGCTCCCCAGCACACATCTGCGTGTCGCGGAATCCTGCCCAGTTCCGGTTTCGAATCGACTTGAGCAGCGTATCGCAGTAGTTGTTATCCAACAGCGAGAGAGACACCTTCTGAAGCTCGTTGGACAGATTTTGTGACCCTGAAAAAAAAACATTTGATGCAATGTTCATATTTTAGATATATTTTTTTACATTTATTAAATATTAGTTTTGATAAGTAGGAGCATCTGGTACAAATTTTAGGGTCGGCTAGTCGGCGGTTAAGAGGGCCGCGACGTGCTGAAATTTCCATACATACGCGCTACTCAAATTTCTTGAAAACCGTTTGTCAGATTATGATGAAATTTAGCATGTACAATTAAATTAACAATATCTTCGCCCCTATGTTCTTGTATTTTTTTAAAAACGTTCTCAAGCTAAAATAGAGCTTTGAAAAATATCCGCATTTTAAAGGGTTCAATAGGTAGACAAAGCAAATCAAAAATTCCATTACATAGGGAGGTTGTCTACATCATTAGCTGTTAAATGAATCAATAATACAAGGGAAATTTTTAGTTACTTAAGAATGATTACGGTAGTGAAAAGTCATAAAAAAAAATGAAATTGCACTTTGTCACTCTGTAGGTAAGTTTAGAGGCTCGTCAGGTATCATTACTCGCTCTCTTCACTCGTCTTCTTCTTCTAGATGAAATGGCGATAGAATACCTTAAGCCGAAGTTAGTCTAGGTCGCCTAGGTCGAAATTAGTTAGGTCACCGGACTCTTAAGGTTTTAGATAGGTTTACTGGCTGGTTTTGAGCGGAGTTTAAATTTTAGTTGTCAGTTGTTATTGTAGCACCAACAATGTACTATTTTGTGAAGTTTTCTGACGCATTTGGTAAGCGACGCGTTATTTTTTTATTAATTTACAGAATTTCGTGACAAAAAGATTCATTTATTCAGAAAAAAGTATCCGAAATCTTTCCTTGTGACATACTGCAACTATTTATCAAATTTTATCAAGATACGTTCAGCCGTTTAGCCGTGAAAAGCCTACAAACAGACAGGCAGACAGAGTTATTTTCGATTTCAGAATTAGTACAAGGATAAGTATTATTATTCAGATTTTTAAAATATTTACTTGAAACAACAAGAGTTAATAAGGAATGTCATTTCTACTAACCGCAGGTTAAATAGCGTCAGTGACGCCTCAGCTTAACCAGTAGCGATGGCCTTGGCATGCGGTGTGAAGTCAGTCCTGGTCCAAAGACATGCCGGCCGGATGCCTGCATTAAACGTCAACATCGCTGACCAGCTCTTTACTATACTTACTTGAAGCCAAAACAGTGACACCTCAGCCCAACCTAACCCAGCCCACAACACTCACCTGAGGCCGTGTCAGTGACGCCCCAATCAGTAGCAAAGACTTTGGCAGGCGGTGTCAAGTCAATCCTGGTCCAGAGGCAGGTGTGCCGGATGCCAGCGTTGAACGTTACGTCGCTGACCAGCTCTTTAAAATACTTACTCGAAGCAGAGTCAGTGACGCCCCATACAACTATTTTACATAAAACAGCGTCAGTGACGACTCAGCCCAACCCAACCCAGCCCACAACACTCACCTGAACCCGTGTCAGTAACGCCCCAACCAGTAGCGATGGCCTTGGTATGCGGTGTGAAGTCAGTCCTGGTCCAGAGGCAGGCCGGCCGGATGCCTGCGTTGAACGTCACGTCGCTGACCAGCTCGAGCAGCGCTATGTCGTTGTACGTTATTGGAGGGGCGTAGGAGGGGTGCTTGTGGGACCTTCGGATTGAAACCTGGAAATGAAGTTTTGAAAAAGATTTACAATGTCATTATGTCATCATAATTAGAAACTAGCTGTTACATCTAGTATGATAATAGGCCTTATAATGAGCCCAAACAGGACCTTCGGGCGGCCTAGAAACTCTGACATCAGAGCCAGCCAATCGGCCTATCGAACTTGCTTGCTTTTAGGGCCGCAATCTCTATTACCCCCCCCCCCCCTCCTCCTTCCTTCCTTTCCTGGGCTTATCCAGTATAAGCCTTTTCCTATAGACATTTCTAGAGGTGACCTATTGTTTTTTGTTATACTTAGGACGCTCCTAGACGGGCCAAATTTTTTATTTTCATAACTTTTAGTGTGGTCCGGCCATATAGTCTTACATTTCAAGGATGATGATGGCCGGGCTGCAGTCGGCAATATTGCCACTTGCCAATATTGCCAAGCCAGTACCTATTGCAGTAAAAATATTGCCGGTCTAAGAGCGCCCTTAGAAAAGTAACAATAACGCAATTCCCATTGAATAGAGACGCATCTGGAAGGGATAGACACCAACGACCTAAGCAGGTTACTGGTTCCACAACGAAGAGTACGAGTGCATAGTAATAATGTAAATTGCAGGGCCATCACCATTTATAATTAATTATCTGAGAGCTAATTATAATAGATCATACAAATTAATTAAATTTCTAAATGACAAATGTTATTACAATGTATAGATGACTCCCGACTCAGAGCCTCCATCACCACCACGTTCCGATCTCTGATGGCCATCTGCAGGTTATATTCCTTGATGGTCTTCGGTGATGCAGCCGATGCTCGCCGTAAAAACCGGGTAATGGCATCGTCTTCGATGTCATCGGCGTAGTAGGTGAAAGTCCCGATGTGCCGTGATATTGCGACGACTGCGTGGGACACGCTCTCTTGCAGCTTCATTTTGGGCTTGGTCTTTATGGCGATAACCGACTCGTACGTTAGCCCCTGAGCTTCGTGGATGGTTAGGATGCGTGACCCTGCGCCTCCCCCATACCCTTGACTTTTGAGGGTCTCCTTTTCTTTGATACTATTTTTACTGTACTAGACCTTATGACAATATTCTTCCAAATAAAAATTAACCTTTTATCCAAAAAAACCAACAAGAAAAATACATAAACCTATAACTCAATTCTAATCTAAAAGCCCGTTGGCAGAGGGAAAGGTGCCCAGAATGCTAGCAGCATTGCCACGCTGGATGCCAATGCTCAATTTCTGGCCGAAATAAATTCCAGCATTCTGAACACCTGATAAAAAATAAAAAAATTGATTTGATTTGATTGATAAATTCAGTTTAGCATGTCGTATACTCACATCAACCGGCTCAGCGCCATCGTTAACGCTTGGATCTGTAACAAAATATTCGCTAAAAAAAACTTTATTTCTTAACTAGATGTCACCTGCGACTTCGCTTGCAAAAACGACGCTCATTTGCTGCTCTTGAAAAGGGTATCCCCCTTCAACAGAAGTTTTAAGTCTATTCTGATTCTATTCTATTATTTCTAGTCTACTAATTAACTAATTAAGATTAAGCTGGTTAAATTCAAAATGTAATCCCTAATGTATATCTTATATCTTTAAATGAGCAATTCTTGTATATATATAATTGGAATCTCGGAATCGGCTCCAACGATTTTCATACAATTTAGTTTATGGGGGCTTTCGGGGGCGATAAATCGATCTAGCTAGGAATCATTTTTAGAAAATGTCATTTTATTCGTGTTTTATCGATAATCAACTTAAATATAAGCTTGGAAGAAAAATAACAAAAAGGAGGCGTTTGAGTAGTCTCAACTGAAAAATATGACTCTTCCTGACATCTATTGGCGAATAATAATACTATTTTTTGTGAGATATTTTTTATCGGTAAGATCGAAAAATATTATTCATATTTTTAGTAATTATTTATATTATTATTTTTATTAGATTTTTATTATAAAAAACACAATTAAAAAAAAAAACCGAGCAAAGCTCGGTCATCCAGGTACTGTAAATAATAAAACATAGTTTTTAAGAACCTCATATTGCACGCCTGCGATGGACTGTTGAAACTCTGAACCACTAAATTAAGAACACTTTTTGTACACAGTTTATTTACAATAAAAATTTTCTATTCTATTCTTATTCTACTATTTCTATCTTATATTCTGACCCCTTATCCAGCCAAGTACCTTGTGGCTGGATAAGGGGTCCAGCCACCAGGGTGTGTGTGTGTGTCATATACACCCTGGTGGCTGGACCCCCACCCCCCACATGTAGGTGTAAGACCACAGACCTAAGATTTTTTTTGCTTCGCAAAAGACCAACGAAGCGTGGGACAGAGAAGTCTCCATCGAAATGTAAACTCCACAAGAGAGAAAGAGGTCGCCTACAAATAAAATCTTAGTCAATTTTTCTTTTGTCATTAATGACAGCGCGCCACCTTTGAGCACGCGAAAATTCCTATGATTATTATTTTTTACAAGTATCATTATAAATTGAATGAAAAGAGAGCAATTAAAATTGTATGCAGTTATGCCATCTTGTGCGTTTAGCGATTGTGATGTGAATTCAAGATTCAACCCACAAAATTTGTCGTTTCATGGGTAAATATGAAAATTCCATTGTGATGTTTTTGTCTAAATTTTGTCTAAAACATAACATAAATTGGTTCCAAAAACCGATTTACCAGCGGTATGTTGTTGTCGTTTCTTCGTAAGATCTATATTTCCTAGATGAAAGCAGAATTGGTGATAAAATTCAGCATTAAAATATTAGTTAGTTTACGCTCGATTTTCACTAGAGATGGATAAAAAGATGACGTCATTATTATCGATAGTTTTTATCAAAGCTCATTAGGTAGGCGATGGGTGCAATACATAAACAAAGCATACATTTTTGAATCAATGCCATCAAAAGTAAATTGATATTCTTATGAGTTTGTACTGAATGATGAGGCGTAAAACATTTTTGTATTATATATAAGTATGTACCTTCAATTTCTGATCATCATTTTTAATTCAATTTACACATTTTGGGTGTCTTACATCCAAGTCTAATTTAATTATATTTAATTAAATTAAATAATATATATGTAAATTATAAATAAATGTACAAAACCAATGAGATAAGTATTATTACTTATCCTAATCCATATACGAGTAAATTTGGTCAAGGGTCACAATTCGAAGCGAATTACTAGGATAGTATTATGTTGATCATATTATTTACTTTTCTTATGTTACTTAATTTAGATACATGGTGACACTGATATCTAACTCTTCCGCCTAGCTTAACACCCGTTTAGTGATTAATATTCATTTTAGCTCAGCAGCGGTGTTATACTTGGAACAAAAAACAACTCAATTGGTATGCGAAAGATTATATTTATCGACAAGCACCCGGAGGACCATTTTTGGTCAATCGATAAATTAATAAGTACTTTTCACAACACTAATTTACTCACGCATGCGCAAATGTTTTTTTGTATCACTATCGAATTGTCACTGTCGATCTTTTACATCCTAGATCTGTGTGTAAGACACCCACACTTGGAGTGGGTGTCATACACCAAGCCCACTAGGGGGAAAGCCGTGACGATGTATACTGTATCATCTAAGTAATACCATCAAATTATATGGTACTTTTGACCCCTCCAGCAGCGCCCCGCGGCTTTTGTCTCGCTTAGAAAGTAGCCTATGTGGTAATCCAGGATATAGGCTACCTCCATGACAAGTTTCATTAAAATCCGTCCATTCGATTGAGCGTAAAGAAGCTACAAGAACTACAAGCTACAAGAAGCTAAGTTGGTAGTGAACCTGCCTTCTGAGCTTGGGGGCGTGGTTTCGATTCCCACCTAGGGCAAACATTTATGTGATGAACATTTGTGTTTGTTCTATGTATGTCTGAGTCTTACTATCTATTTAAGTATGTATTTAAAAATATTTAAGTATTTATATCAGTCTCTAGCAGCCATAGTTCAAGCTTTGCTTAGTTTGGGGTCAGGAACCGTGTGTGCAAGTGTCCCGAATTTATTTATTTACAAACAAACTTTCGCCTTTATTATATTAGTGTGATTCCTAGTAGCATTACCAACATTTTAAGCTGATTTTCACCTTCCCCACCTCCCATAGTTACCTATATTCTGATCTCCCAGCCTCGCGACGACTGGCTCCGGGTCGCGGACCCTGGTGTCCCGCAGCTGCAAGCAGTGCCCTGCGGTCAGGACGAACTTGGGCGAGATGAGGCTGCCCCCGCAGTAGAACGAGTAGCCCCCTTCGAAGTTAGACCACCCTATAGCGGCCTGCGAACAAATTCAAGTCGCTAATGAATCTGTTTGATAAAGGCTTGGATAAGATGTCAAGTCTCAATACGAGAAATGGCATCTTGAAAACAAGGCTTAGATCAAGTGCAAGCCTTGTTTCGCTGTCAGCCGTTCTGTGATCGCGTCGGTGTCACGACGTCTAAATGTGCTAAAACACTTTAGCGAACGTCATCAACGTTATTGCGGAATAATAAGGCTTAGATTCAAATGCAGTTATATAAATGTATTTGATTATTTCTTATAGAACGCTGTGTTTAACAGAACGAAAATCTAGATTCGGTGCCACAATAGAGCCTGATTTTAAATGAGACACGACATCTATGTATAATTGTATATCTGATCGAAGGTGCTAGGCAAGCTGTCTGTATCGTAGACTGCGTCATTAATAAACTTCATGGGAGGTGGCGGACAAGCGCAAGCCTAATATAGACAACTCTTGGCTTAGTCGGACTTCGATTCCCGACCAGGCAGATGTTTGAATAATGATTTTTAATATCTGTTTTGAGTTTGGGTTTTAGTTGTCTGTCTTTGTATGTGTTCCATGATATTCCCTACACAGGGAATCCTAGTGGGGAGCTATGTCAACTTTCATAGTGAGGCTTGGCTAGGTCTCGCTCGCTCACGACACTATTATATTAATTATAAAATTATAGAATGTGTTTTTGATAAATTTTCCTGTTTTGATGACTTGAAAACAGTATTATTAAGTATTGAGAATAATTGTCATGTTGATATTTATAGTTTTCAACTAGTAAAAACGTAAACACGTAAAAAAATTACTGTTTGTGTTTCTCTGCACCCGTTATAAATATCAACATGAAAATTATTCTCAATACTCTGTAACACATTAATTTATCAATACATTAGTTAGTTGTGGTCAGTCAACAATACAGGAAAATGTATCAAACACACATTCCATATTTTTATATCTACACATTTACATATCGTCACGCCTTTCCCCCGAGGGGGCTAGCAGAGGTGTAATACAACACCCACACCTCGCCGGACGATATTCAGTCCCAAATATAACAGGGGGCGAGCCTGTCGCCATACACCGGGCTCCAGTCATGTAGCAGATGACATACAATACGCACGTATGTTCACACAATGAACAAATTGATGCGTGCCGCCGGCTGAATTCGAACCGCTTCCTCTGGCTTGAGAGGCGGGCCTCACCATACCCTTTAAGGCTTGTAAGCACGTACCATGTGCGGGAACTCCCCCTGCTTGGCGTCCTCTCCGCCCACGATGAGCTCGACGCCCGTGTAGTCGCACTTGGCGGCCGAGATGGTGAGCGGCTCCGGGTCGGGCACGAGGGAGATGTACTGCACGTTCTCCACCACGCCACGACTGTACTCTTCACACTCTGCAGACAAGCAGTTTTAACAATAACCGTCTATCCGTCAAATCTGTGACCGCGTCGGTGTCACGACGCCTGAATGTGCTAAAAACACTTTAGCAAATGTAATTAACGCACAGTTATTGCGTATTGATAAAGCTTAGATTCAAAGGAAGTCCAACAATATTGCCATACCCTATCAGGGTCATTGTGTGAAAGCCAAACCAGCCAAAATTGAGAATCCTTACGTTGCCATGCATTGTCATACTACAAGTGGCGTTGTATGTTCGGAGTAATTTACATAGGTATATGCCGGTGTTTACCGATCATACACGACGTGCAGGGCAGCTTAAGCAGGTTCCTAGAAAGCTGGCAAAGTCGAATAAGCTCACACATGTGATGGGACCGGATGTGACGTCGTTGCCGCTCCCAACCAGCAGCTCTTTAAAAATCGCTTAAAGCGCTGGCTTGTCGATCAGACGTTCTACAGTTTCAAAGAGTTCCTTGAACTGTAAATAACAGGGATAGTGTACAAATGTACAATGACTTATTATTATTATTATTACCGTACCATTTAATGTTTACCGAATAGTACTAATATTACAATACATTTTTATAATATCTTGACATGTAAATAATACTTACGAAATAAATGAATATGATTTTTATACAATTTTATGTAATTTACCCTAAGAACTGCATGTACCATAATGGAAGCAATCAATTATTGAGTATTGAGTAAGTTACATTAACAATTATATTAAGTATAATTTATTATAGTTGACAAATAAAAGGGTCGATGTGGTGCCACTATAAAGGCCTGATTTTAAATAAGACACGATATCTATGTTATATCTGATCGAAGCTTCCTGTCATCCAAATAGAATTTTGTAAAAAATTGGACCAATCTACCTATTTAAGTATATCGTTTCAAACGAAAATAACTTTAAAATCAGTTTATAAATAACAGTTATAATACGTTATGATTATGATACGGGAATTACTCACGTACGAGTTAGTCGATTATTCCGACTATGTTATTCCTTCTAGATTATTTATAGATATTCTAGATTGAATAAACTAGATTATTCAGTGCTATGCGAGACGCAGCCGCGCGCGCGCACTTGCCTTGATGAAGACCGCCGAATGCGGTTGAAACTATAGTCGGAATAATCGACTGGTACGTGAGTAATTCCCGTGTCATAATCATAATGTGTGAAAACCACGTCAGTTTCCATAATATGAAGTAATAATACGTGATAACAAATATTTAAAACAAATAACCGAATTGAGAACCTGTTTTGAAGTCAGCTACAAATTCGTAATAAAAAAAAGAGTGTGCGTGTACTTATGTACACGTGTTAGAAGTTATACTTCTTTGGCGTATGGAAAAAAAACAAAATGCAGTAGTGATTCGATAAATAAATAAATTCGATTGATAAATATTAAAAATTAATCAAAAAGATTTTATTTAAATAAAAAACACAAAAATAATATTTATTTATTCACTGTTTAATCGTACTCTTACGAAACACGTGTTCTAAATATAAAAAATACTAGAATACACAACTTGAACATAGTTATCAATTTTCATGCCACCTAGAACTAACTTCACGATGTAGAATTTAGGTGTCGGTGTGCGCGCGCATCGTAAAAATTCACTCTCATCATTTTTATCTCTATCGCGCCTAAAGAAGTATAGTATCAAAAATCTTTTTAATCTTGTAACACACATTAAATGATTGTTTTTCATTTTCTTGAACGAAATCCGTTACAAATAACCGTTTGAAATTTTACAGCAAAAATATACAATACTTGTGTTTATTTGTTTCAGCGACGCAGATGCAACTGTAACCATTTCTTTGGCAGAACATAAGCAGCTACAGAAGACCGCAAAGAAATTTCAAATTTTACAAAACAATTGCAATAAAATGTTCACTTCTGGTCAAGTACGGTGTCTCATAAAGCCAGGTATGCGCCGAGTGAGATGGTCTGCAGAAGATATTGCTTCAGCAATTCTACTGAGAAAACGTATTGGTGCAAAGGCCTATGGTCATTTGAGAACAAAAGAAGTATAACTTCAAAAATCGCGTGATATTATTGACTGAAACTCACTAGTCTCGGACAATAATATCACACGATGTCAATAATGTCTCGGAGTTTACTGGGACAACTCACCATCTACATGAATTTCTGCAGACAGTATGTAGGTCGTTTAACTCAATAGATTTTTTTAAAATATGTATGACAAAATGTCTTTTCAGTTTTCTATCCCGCGAGAAAAAGACAAACATATCCGTATTCTAGCTTTGTTTCATCTGAGGTGCCGTCTCACTCTTGTGCTGAAGAGACCCAGTTTGTATTTATTGCTGGGGAACACAGAGGCAGGAAGTGCGTCCCACTCCTTGGCAGTTCTGATTAGGAAGGAGTTTTGAAAGCGCTTCGTGCGGGCTTTGTTAAAGCTGACGACATATTGATGGAATGTCTGCCTCGATGACCTGTGGCGGAAGTCAGATGATGGAATCAGCTCGTGGGATCAGCTCCAGAGTGGGATGGGGTTTAGCCCCTAAGGCCTCACTTTGATTTTACCCATTTACGTTTACTTACTTCGCTCGCAGACTCTTCGACCGTCCCTGTTGCCGTTTGAACCAGAGCCCCACACTGGACGACTGAAAAAAAAACCAATTACTAAAACACTTACTTGTTTAGTTGATTGAATCAGGCGTTACTTTGCGGAAGTTCATCTTCAAAACTGTTTCTTGACAATCTCTAGTGTATTTCCACTCCAACGTTGCATTAAGTACGTCAAGGAATCTCCCCCGAGGGTTCCCGCCTTGTCGTGGCGGGGGGGCTCAGTAGCCGTGGCTTTGTCAACCACGGTGAAGCCAAGAGGAATCCGAGGTGGGGCCGCTTCTTAGGGCTTTTAGCTCCAAAGCCCACATGGAAGCGGCCTAAGTAGGGTGTGGGTCTGTATGGGCAGACCCACAACTGAGGCGGGGTGCAGTGTCGCGTGTGCGACACTGCAACCGAAGGCTGGGGGCCGCGGCGGGAGAGGACTGTTTGTGTGTCGTTGCCACTTTCCCTACCTTCCGCGGCCCAAACGGGGTTGCCACCGTTTTGATGGCGGACGCGGTGGGGCCGCAGAGGAAGAGGCGTGTCGGTGTGTCGTTGCCGCTCTCCCTATCCTCTGCGGCCGAAGTGGCAGGCGGCGGGGCCACTCATCTGACCCGTCGCATGGGGACCATGGGCGCCTAGGCACGGGTGCTGGTTGGTGCCCACGGGCAAAATTGGTCCCCGAGGAGGTGGATGATGACGATGTGTCTGGTGTTCGACACATCGTCATCGAGAGGGAGAGAGCGCAAGCTCGAGGTGGTGCCCGAAGGGGCTGGTGCTGTCGGGGCTGCGGAGGAGTCCGGAAGCGTACCCGT
Source organism: Peribatodes rhomboidaria (assembly GCA_911728515.1). NCBI lineage: Eukaryota > Metazoa > Arthropoda > Insecta > Lepidoptera > Geometridae > Peribatodes > Peribatodes rhomboidaria. The sequence goes on along the minus strand of OU452196.1, from coordinate 1,482,084 downwards.
TGCCCCGACATTTTGCGCCGAGGTGGAACACCCTTGGGTTTTTAGTGGGTAGGCCGTCAGTGGCGGGATTCCCACATAACCACTCTGTGCCCGCACCCGGGGCTAAAAAGCACGTCAAGGAATATGATTGTTTTATTCTATCTTGGAATTAATTTAATGAAATTTACTAGAAAACTTTATACAATTCGATTATGAAGCTAATTTGAACTTTTATACAATTTGATATTTAAACTTAATTTAATGATATCTACTAGAAAATTTTATACAATTTGATGAAATTGAAGCTAATTTAATAAAGAAATTGACAGAACTAATTTTTGATAAAAAATTTGATCAAATGAAAAAAATCCTACTAATATTATAAACGCGGAAGTTTGTAAGAATGGATGGATGGATGGATGTTTGTTACTCTTTCACGCCAGAACGGCTGAACAAATCTGGATGAAATTTCGCACAGAGATAGATTATAGTCTAGAATAGCACATAGGATACTTTTTAACCGCGAGTGAAACCGCGGGGCACACCTAGTATACAACAAAAAAACCCAAATTCTTCGTGCACTTCGCGTCGACACGTGTTTGGCCTCTCCACGAGGCATCTTCAGGACGTGTTGACGTTCTGACGACGTTCTAACGTTGACGTTCTGTAGACTCTCGTCTACAGCTTCAAGTTCATATTAGATCAAATTGTATAAAGTTTTATAAGTATAAGTTTATATATATTGTATAAGTTTTGTAAATTTCATTAAATTAACTCCAAGATAAAAAAATCAAATTCCTTGACGTACTTAATGTGACGTTATAGCGGAAATACACTAGAGGTTCAAGAAACCGTTTTGTACTTGTTTACTTACATCAAAATGTAACATTGAGGTAGGTAATTCAGTTTTTTTATTTTAAAAAATCCTATTTCATCTTCACTCTGGCACGCTACAATGGCGGACTTATTGAGCAAGAGAAGTGAAAAAAATGTTCTTACTCCTGTGGCGTATTGCCAGCGCCCTGCAGGATTGTGGTCCCATCTCGACAGCACACCAGCGAGTTACCGAAGGCACTGTACGCGCAAAACGTCGGTCGAATACCGCTTTGCCTGTGTAAAAGTATTAATTTATTTATTTTAGAAATGTGTTTAGCAATTAGAAATAACGAGAGTTATTTTTATTTAAGTAGGTATGTAAGCTCAAGTCGTGCGGAAATCTTACGCTCTAAACTTAAGTAGGTACAATATTTCTATTTGTCAAGTCAACAATGCTAATAAAGAGCATGTTATTAGTTCATTTTATACTGCCATCAAAACATCCAACCACTTACCTATTGAATTCAAATCTTTAAATATACATTTAAAATTAAATTAAAAACATGGTTAGCGTCAAACTACTTAAGATATGCTACTCGCAGATAGATGTCACTTTTTCAAATGACTTGATAAATTAATAACTATATTTATTTTTAGTTACAATGCGAAATTCAGAAATTATAATTTATTTACGTTGTTTACTTACTGAAAATCCTTTTTAGCTGACTGGCATTTATCTAGAGGACTACATCGTCCGCTGATATTCGTGTACTCATCCGTGCACGCGTCGCCTTCTGTAATTGTTTATGTAACTTTACATAGCATGGCTCTAAACTAAAAGATCTTCTATTTCTTTAAAAAAAAAAAAACAAATAGTGCGTGAGTCCCTCCGCGCGAAAGCAGTGAAACTTCTGTGTATCTTTCTTTCTCTCTCCCTTTTGCGTTGCAATATTGCACGCTACTCGTCGCTAAAGCTCGCGCTGGCCTGTAACAGGTAAACTACGCGCATGCGTTCGAGTGCCTCGCATTCACTCTCGCTCTGTCTCCTTCTATTCCCCCTCCCCAGGAGCGTTAAACGTTTAACGCAACCTTGTTGGAAGTCGCAATAGAAGTTTCACTTCAAAATATTTTATCTAAATATGAATTTGGTATTCTCGAGTGCTTATTTTAGATATTTGGCTTAGAGTGTCCCTAGACGAGCCATATTTTTACTACAATACTAGTCCAACAATACTTACAACATTGGCGACAGGAGACCGGCCATCGCCGGTCAGTCAGCCATGCTAGAAATGTCTGACGACATGGCCGAGCCACATTTTAAATATGTTTTTGCAATATAGCCAGTGTTGCAGGACCAATATTGCAGTAAAACCACAGAACATTTATTATATAAGTATTTATGTAGGTATATCATTCTCTGGCAGCCATAGTAGGTACAAGCTTTGCTTAGTTTTTCGTCAGGCGACCGTGTGTGGAAGTGTCCCGAATTTATTATTATTATTTAATATTAAAATATGGCCCGTCTATAAGCCCCCTCACGATATTTTCTTATTAGGAAAAACAAGTATAAATTTAATATTTCCTCAGTGACGGTAAAAAATACGATAGCGGCTCCGAGTTAACCCTAAAATCAGTACAGTACCCGGCGATAAATATTGCACATCGACTTTCGGAAAGAGACTCGGCTTCGTAGAGCGTTATCTCTTTCGTACGACAGTTTCGTTTAGTGTGCGACAGAGATAACGCTCTACGAAGGTGAAGTCTCTTTCCAAAAGTCGATGTGCAATAGTAGGGGAGCACAAGCATGGATTTCGGGATTTACTAAAGCGCGGCAGCTTAATTTACAGGGGGATTCCTTGTACCGGGTTAAGTACGTCCACAAAACATGAGGCCCATATAAAAGGCCGCCCGTGAAGGATACAGGATCAGATTAGTAAAAAAAAATTGACCATCAGAAATTCTCGAGCGCGTCAGATTAAGGTCTTAAAGGAGTTAATTACATCCTAAAAAGTGTATATTCCAATAATCTGTCAATTTGAGAGTGACGCAAAGAAAGGGGAGAGCTACAAAGTTGTAAAAAAATACGTCATCTCGACATTCTCGAGCGTAGCTAAATTTTTTTTTATTTTGAAGGAAATAATTCAAGAATAATGAAAAATATATCTGACGATTTCCGCAAGCCGAAATAACAAAAATTCGTCGATAAAGTTAAATGCGTGCAGCTGCGTGATGCCTACATTTCCTTCTCCGCGTTTCTATTCCTCTCTCACTCTTTCCCTATCTATTACTCTCGCACTCCGTCCCGTTCGTTTCTTCCGTTTCTGCTGCCATGACCAGCGTTGCCAATCTGTGGGGAATTCCCCAAACTGTGGGGATTTTCAGTCCGATTGGGTAATTTGTGGGGAAAGCGTCTAAGTGGGGAAAACGTCCTCCTAATCCTCCTAATCCTAATCCTCACTCCGGACAGGCGACCGGCGACCGGCGATCCGGTTGATTCGTTCGAGAGATATCGTGAACGAAAGAAACCCGAAAAAGTGTTTTTTCGGGATAACTCCGAAATGTTTAGTTCGATCAATTAATTAATATTGTTCTATGAATGATAAAACTGCGTCGAATGCCGCCAACCGCGTGAAAATTGCTTGATCCATTCAAAAGTTATTGCGGTTTGAAAATTCCAAAAATAGTGTTCTATGGAACTTTTACCAGACTTTCGAGCTGGGAGAGCTCAAATGCATAGAAATATTATTCCTTTGAACTCAGCGAGCTCAAAATATCACAGAAATTATATTTTGAGCTCAAAAATGTCATAAGTATAATTTTAAGCGCCCAGGAATGGAATTAGCGGGAAGTTACAGGGATGGCCTTTAAGGTGAACCGTTTTTCTAATTTTTTTTTGTCAGATCAGTGGAATCCCTCTAGATAATCGTCAGATTATGAGACAGTACGTTTAGAACATAAAGATGAACCATTTAAATCTTAATCTGACGCGCACCCACATCATGCAAACGATCAGATTAACATACGTACATTATTAAAAATACGTAGGGCATTGATGCTATCAATATCTGACGCGCTCGAGGATGTCCATGCAACAGTTTTTTTTTACATAATTAAAAATCTATAGCCGCTTCCCCCACCGATGTAAAGGTATATATATATATCATATAACATTTTTTTCTTCTTATCATCTAAGCTTTGCAACCCAATAGGTCTCTACGACGCTCGAGTAAATCCCCATTTAGCATCGTGGGCTCCCCTACTACAAAATATATCGCCGAGTACTGTATTTCTGTAGATAGACTCCGTTTCTAATAAACTATTCTGAGGCTATACGCCTCAACGCCTAAGTTATACAGTGTTTTGTAATTTTCGATCGAGTTTACAATCTAAATGAAAATACAATACAAAACACTGTGTAACTATTCCGAGGCTATTCAATGTTTATTATTAAAAGGGGGAGAAACACTTACCATTCTTCTGACATTTAACAAAAGCAAATGCAGCAAAAATAAAAAATATCCGATGCATCATTTTTTACTTCGTTAGTTACACTAGGGAAAAACCTAGACTATTTAAAAACTATTTTCCTCATACGACTGCATCACTTCTCGTTTAGCAATCTGCAAATAAAAAACTTTAGATGAACTTTTCAAACGGCAGCAAATAGAAAAGATAATTTTTGACTCATTGTTGGATTTTTAGGATTCCGTACCCAAATGGTAAAACGGGACCCTATTACTAAGACTCCTCTGTCCGTCCGTCTGTCACCAGGCTGTATCTCATGAACCGTCCTAATTAGACAGTTCAAATTTTCACAGATGATGTATTTTTCTTGCCGCTATAACAACAAATACCTACTAAAAAATAAGATACATATTTAAGGGGGCTATACCATACAACAGACATGATATTTTTGCCGTTTTTATAGAAAATGGTACGGAATCCTTCGTGCGCGAGTCTATCCGCACTTGGCCGGTTTTTAAACCATATTTTAGACTCTCATCTCTACTTAATGTCCTCCTAGTTATGCCATATTTTTACTCCAATTCTGGCCCGGCAATGCTGGAAATAATGCCGACTGCAGCCCGCCCATCATAAGCCATGCTAGAAATGTATGACGATATGGCCAGGCCACACTCAAAATATTGTCGCAATACTGCCAAGTAGCCACTAGTATGTATAGATATTAGGTACCTAGTTGTAAGCCAAAATTTGTGAGACAGTAACTTATTTATTCTTTTAAAAAATAATGCCCCTCAGTTTCTTGGCTGTTCTTCTGAGTAGAGGCTCTTTATCCGAACAAGGCGGTCGAGTCTATTTAAAAAAAAAAACTTTGACGTTCATAAGTGTATCTTTGATACCCAAATGAATAAAAACATTTTGACTTTGAAGTAAAAATATGGCCAGTCTACGCTCCCTAAGGTCTCCGAGACTGAAAAAAAAAATGTGTTACCTCCCCGCAAAATCTCACTCAACCGAAACACCAGCCAAAAAAACAATTACAAAGGAACTGAAGGTCAAAAAATACTACTTTGCACACAAAACCACATTCGAACGCAAATTAAATAAAAGCTTGTAACCAACTAGTAAACTTTATGGTTCAGAGTAACTATTTAAGTTACCAGCATTTATACAAACAAGTTAGTACCTAGCTAACTACATTCTAGACGTTAAGTACATCTGCAATACTCTACGTATGCACCTTAACAATTATTTGTACTAATTAGTAAGTACCTAGTTATAATAAAAATAAAAAAGTTATTTGTATCACTTACCAACAAACTTCGCAAATAAACAAAAACAAAACAAACAAGGAAAAAAATTAAAACACGTCTGACGTGAAAACGCTGCGCATCACAACTGAGACTCGTCTTTGGAACCGGTGTTTATTATTTTACAATGGAACCGGTATCTCATTTGCAAAGACTTGCTAAAGATATAGACATCGCATCGGCGAGCATTTCCAGTTAAGTGGTTGGTTGAAATGTGCCTAAGAGTGCTCCGCACTCATGGCAGCTATTGCTAGTGACACTGTCGTATTTTCGAGGTAACCAATAGGTATAGCTATCTACAATCATCCAGGGGGGCTATTCCTGCGCGTGAGATGAGATGAGATTTTATATTGGTCACTCTCACACCTATGACGTCTCAAACGAGAGCAACAAGGACGAAAAAAGGTGAGATGAGAATCTCAAATCTCCGAATAGGGTCCCTGAAAGCTTGCCAGCTCCAGCCTGAAGGCTTGTACTACACATTAAAAATTACAATAACTTTAGTAAATACATAAATGTAAAAGTTGTAATAATTGAATAAAAAATTGTGAACCTGTGCAATAATTAGTTAAAAGTATTAGAAAAAGAATTTTGTAAATACGATACCTATAATAGTTGTCATCTCAGAACTCTGTTATTTAGTAAGTGTTTTCTTTTTTAATGTCTAAAGTTAACACTGTTGGTATTTCTACCTAAATAAATAAAGAAGGGTTCGGATTCCAAAAATGCTAAACTCACATTATTCGAATCTCAGTCCGTATTCATAACACCCGAAGCCTCCACCAACCGTTTAGCTGTCCCTGTAGAGAGATAGGGCCGCTGGGCCCCACGGACCTAAAGTTTCCACCGCAAACGGCACAAACATGTAGACACGGTCTAACCGCGAATACTTGTGCCGTTTGAGGTTCTCGGCCTTGGCAGCGACGGCGCCGGCTTGGACAGTGGTCCCCGGGGAGGTGAGACGGAGCTAGTGTGTCCACACAAGTTGCAACCCCCACTAAGGGGCGTGCCACCTTCCGAGGGATCAGTGTCATCCTGTTTTAGATATGCCTTGAGTTCCTATCAATAGTCGGGGACAGCCATTCCGAGAGAAGCCTGCATTAGGTCACTGAGAGAGCCGCTGCTGGGACACTAAAGGCAGGACAGCAGATAGAAAGTAACACTGTGTGTGTTGTACTCGTTTGTTGAGATATTTATAGAAATAAACATATTAACTTTACCTTCTTTGTATAAGTATCTTTGAAAATATTATAAACGTTCCTAAAAATCTACATACATTCAAATTGAACTGTGACTATCATACCTAATAATCACACTAGAAAATAAGGATGGGATAGCTGTATAGCGAGATTTAGACTGACTAAGCCAAGTAAGTCATTTTTAGGCAACTGCGTTCATTTTTATGATCAAATCCCGAAAAAATATAACTGGGCTCACTAAAGGAAAATTCAAATCACATGTAAAAACTACATTAATGAAAAGAAGATATTAAAAAGTTAACAATTATTTAGAAGACAAAGATGTCTGGAGCTTTCCACTTCAAGTAACCACTAGTACATAGATAGTAGACGTACCTACTCGTAGTTGTAAGCAAACATTTGTGAGACAGTAATTTATTTATTTTTTGAAAAAAATAATGCGTCTCAGTTTCTTGCCTGTTCTTCTGAGTAGTGGCTCTTTATCCGAACAAGGCGGTCGAGTCTATTATAAAACTTTGACGTTCCTATGTGTATCTTTGTTACCCAATTGAATAAAAACATTTTGACTTTAACTTTGCCTGTCTGTTTCTAGGCTTTTCGCAGTTGTACGGCTGAACGGATATTGGTGAACTTTGATGACTCGTTTCAGAGTATCGCGAGGAATGTTTTTGCTTACTCTTTTCTGAATAAAGGCGTACGAAGTCGCGGGTAACAGCTAGTATTATTCCCTATATACTTTGGGGGCTGAGCTACCCACGTCCGTAGGAGTGTACTCTATTCTGATTCCCTACACGTGGTCCCCGGGTAGTGCTAACCGGGTAGCAAACTCTGGTGGGAGGCTTCGGCCGTGGCTAGTTACCACCCACCGGACCAAGCCATGCCGTGAAATGACCTGGTCGTGTTTCGGGATGTAGTCCGGTGCAACCGTTCCGAAGACGGGTCTGAGCAGTAGCGCACTTGTAGCGCCTCACTCAACTGCCGTCTTTGTACTTCTTCACTCTACAAAACTTCAAGGCTAGAGTGAATGAGTACCTTATAGGTCGTCGTGCTCCATCTTAGACCACAACGTCGCTTAACATCAGGCGAGTTGGTGGTCAAACGCAAACTTGTACATTTAAAAAAAACATTTATTGAGTTGCGATACAGCCACACTGAGAACCTGCGTCAGAGAATCCCTACGTACATCCATTATAAGGACAATGGATGTATGTTGTCTACAAGGTATCAAGTCGACGTTTACATGGGGGACTTACACATAAAACACACACATCCATACAAGGAGGAAAACGCGAACTTTTTTATCCTTGTTCATATGGATGTTTGTGTACATAATTAAATGTTGAATGTGTATGTGATCATTACCATAGGGGTAACACATTTTCCTTTTTTTAGGGTTCCGTACCCAAAGGGTAAAAAGAGACCCTATTACTAAGACTCCGCTGTCCGTCTGTCTGTCTGTCGATCACCAGGCTATATCTTGAACCGTGATAGTTAGACAGTTGAATTTTTCAGATGATATATTTTTGTTGCCGCTATAACAACAAATACAAACGTATTTATAGGGCGTTTTATGGATAATGGTAAGGAACCTTTGTGCGCGAGTCTGACACGCACTTAGCCGGTATATACACAGATCTAAAACATTTTCCTTTCTCATTTTTATTTTATTTTATTAAAACAACAAATAACATTTATCATCACGCTTTTCCCTCGAAGGGACTGGCATAGGTGTATTACAACAGCCACACTTCACCGGACGATGCTTGGTCCCTTAGGAGGCTCCAGTTGTGTAGTATTACAAACCTCACACAATGAACAACTTGGTGCGTGCCTTCGGCTGGGATCGAACCCGCTCCCTCTGGCCGGAGAGGCGTCTTCTCCAACTAGGCTATCATCTATTGGCTTTTGCCTACATTTCCTCTACAGATGATCCAGCCCTATTAAGGGACTGGGCCTTTACGAGGTTCTTGTCATGTGGGATGGTGGTATCGACGAGCACTGCCCGGCGCTGAGACCGGTCGACCAGCACGATATCAGGCTTATTGGCTACAGTAGTCCTGTCCGTGATGATAGAGCGGTCCCAGTAGAGCAAAGCACGGCCATTCTCGAGAACTGACGCTGGTGCGTACTTATAGTACAGCACCTCGGACTCGACAAGACCGCATTGAAGGGCAAGTTGCTGGTGGATGATCCTGGCTACTATTATAATTATGTAAAGTACACCGAACATTTAAGTGGCTAGATGAAGTGTACGCCTCGGTTCCATTTTCAGAACATTATGGGTATTAAGGAAAGGAGTTACGTGACTACGAGGAGGCACTTTAAAAAAAAGCCGGTCTAGTGCGTGTCGGACTCGCGCACCGAGTAAATTAAGAAAGGGGTAGTACGTTTAAAATTATTATGTGATGTAACTTAAAAAAATATTATTAAAATTTGATTAAAAACTAGACTAAACTGGATGGGTAGAGCTTGTATGAAGAAGAAACAACTACAGCAAAAAACTGGTCTAATTTCAAACTTTTTATTTTAAAAATACGTAAGTACCTACTTTTAATACTCAGTTACATTTTGTTTGTTGCCTAACCTAAACTTAACTTTTTTTTGCTCGAAATAGTAAACCTATACCTCTATTTTTCAACAGTACAATCTCATACTTGGACGTCCATTGACGGAGTGTCGTAAAAGCTGGCAAAGGTATCCCGACTTTGGTTCTCAAATGACCATAGGCCTTTGCACCAATACGTTTTCTCAGTAGAATTGCTGAAGCAATATCTTCTGCAGACCATCTCACTCGGCGCATACCCGGCTTCATGAGACACCGTACTTGACCAGAAGTGAACATTTTATTGCAATTGTTTTGTAAAATTTGAAATTTCTTTGCGGTCTTCTGTAGCTGCTTATGTTCTGCCAAAGAAATGGTTACAGTTGCATCTGCGTCGCTGAAACAAATAAACACAAGTATTGTATATTTTTGCTGTAAAATTTCAAACGGTTATTTGTAACGGATTTCGTTCAAGAAAATGAAAAACAATCATATAATGTGTGTTACACGATTAAAAAGATTTTTGAAGTTAGACTTCTTTTGGCGCGCTAGAGAAAAATGATGAGAGTGAATTTTTACGATGCGCGCGCACACCGACTCCTAAATTCTACATCGTGAAGTTAGTTCTAGGTGGCATGAAAATTGATAACTAAGTTCAAGTTGTACATTCTAGTATTTTTATATTTTGAACACGTGTTTCGTAAGAGTACAATTAAACAGTGAATAAATAAATATTATTTTGGTGTTTTTATATGCGACGGTGATAGTATTTACCAATAATTTATTAGTATATCTATATATATTGAATATTAGTGATTTAAAACTGATTTGAATAAACTGTTTTGAGTGCATTTATAGATTTGAGGTTAATTTTCGGTATGTATAATGTATAATTTATTTAGTTAATCACTACTGCATTTTAGTTTTTTTTTTCCATATGCCAAAGAACTATAACTTCTAACGCGTGTTCACACCTTTTTTTTTAGCTAATAATAGCAATTTATTTATGCAAGGCTGCAAAAGTATTTTTGGAGCGAGTACATAATATATTGAATCCTGAGCATAGCTAAAGGTTTCAAAAGTACGAGCTGTCAAATAACTTTGCTGCCAAACGAAACACAACTTTTCACCTCATTAGAGCAAGGAAATGTTTTTTTTTTTCATGCAGTCGTGACTCGTGCTAGCCAGCGCGCTTATTCTAAGGTTCGAATTTAAAAACTCTTTGCACGCTCGCGGATAAAATGCACTTCTGCGCTCGCATTTCCAAAGACGAACAGAATCGTTCCGAGCTTGTGAGGTGAAGAAGTATTTGTTCAACTATGGTAAATGTTAATTCATACATCCTTTCAACTTAAAGTGAATCATAATTAGGTATTTTTTAAGATTTAAGAAAAAGAACAAAAGTTGCCGACATTCTTACTCGTATTGATCACCAAAAATGGAGATGGGCAGGCCACATGCTGCGCTGCAAGTTGAATAAATGGAGCAAGCTAGTTACTATATGGTACCCAAGAGACAACATAAGAAGACAGGGACGTCCAACAAGTAGATGGGATGACGACATTCGGCTGACTCTGGGGCCATACTGGACGAGAGTGGCAGATGACAGAACACAATGGAGACAATTGGAGGAGGCCTATGCCAAAAGGCACACCGAATTGAGGGACATTATCTAAAATTTAAAACTAAAATACAAATATGTTAAAACCCAAATATTCGGACAAAATGGCTATTGTATTGTATTGTTTTGAGCCCTGTTACATGTTTAGGGATTTTATTAAATTAACGAACGCAGTTGTCTAAAAATGACCGATTTGACTTTGTCAGTCTAAATCTCGGTACAGCTAGCCTATCCTTATTTCTAATGTTTTTGTTAGATTATATTATCTGTAGTACATTTTTATTTCTCTATCTCTGGCAACACAGCAATGGCCGACGAAGCATGTAGTCGAGTAAAAGTAAGAAACTTATAATAAATAATAGAACGTGTCAACTCAAAAAATATCAATAGTATTTAAAACTAAAATCAGTGTTTCATTAATAGTTTTACTACAATTAGTTTAGTTAGTTTATTATTTATTTAGGTAAAGTTAATTTACTTATTTCTTTAAATAAATCTCTCAATGACTCGCGGGGACCCATCTAGAGAAAAGTCTACGAACATACAGACATACAAAGTTTTTTGATTTTATAATATTAGTCTAGATTTTTTCGAGACGGTAAAGGAAATTAACCAGTATCTATACTATGTATGTAAATGTATGAATCAGAGCACACTAACCCCCTTTGCAATAAACATTGTATGACCTCGAAATAGTTATACCATGATATAATAATATACTCCAGTACAGCATTCCGGTCACGTAGGCAACACGTAGTGACGTCAATCGATGCATAAGCAAGACCGAATTAAGTCATTTACAGTTAGTTCGAAAGAGACGGATGACTATGACGTCATTATATGTTTGCTTCCAGAATGCTAGACCCTGTGGGGCTATTCCTACGCGTGAGATGAGATGAGATTTTATCTTGGTCACGCTCACGCCTATGACGTTTCAAACGAGAGCAACAAGGATGAAAAAAGGTGAGATGAGAATTTCAAATCTCCGAATAGGGTCCCTGTTCTTGGATCATGGTCTTTTTCGATCGAGTTAAACTAGCAAAAACTAATCAGTGTATAACTATTCCTAGGCTATACAACGTTTATTGCTAAGGGGCTTTTTTTTGTTGCACGATCACGTCAGAACAGCTGAACGGATGTGGATGACATTTAGCACAGAGATGGATTATAGTCTTGAATAGAGCATGAGATAGATTTAGCTGCACGAAGCGTAGGCGTACAATAAATAAAGGAAACGTAAATACCTTCTCCGACCGAACCGAGGTTCTCCTGAGGATCCTGCAACTTCATATTCATCATAGTCAATTGGTTCAGTTTTAATATTTTCCAAAATTTCTATCTCCACCCTGTCCTTGCTTGGTTTCTTTCCATCATTATCTTCATTCGGTATGAATAATAGGTCAACATCATCTATGCATTGTGTGGGGACCACATCTGGCAGTAATGTTCCAACTTTTTCTGGTATTTGCTTAAAAAAGAAATGCTTCAACGTTCTGTTAAAGTCAGTAGGTAAAAAATGTTTTGAACATATTCTGCCTGAAAAAAAAACAAATAATTATTAGGACGTGTTCCAAATGGTAATAATTTAAGGTGACAGGTATCTAATGGCGCGAAACCTAAAGGACAATGGGAAATTTGGTCCAAAAAATATACAAGTATGCTCGTAGGGTTGGCATATAGTGCATTAGGTAGATTATTTATATTTTATCCATTAAAAAAATTACGACACCGGCACCGGTGAAATTCAACCTACATAAATCTATATATATTATTTTAAAGATTAGTAAAATATTAATAAGTTTTCAGAAATGTTAAGCATAACCTCCATGGTCACGTCGCGAATCACGATGATGTGACCTGCATAGTGAGTGCAGTGGGTGGGTCAATATTATGTAAATGGCTTCAATTTTTCTTTTAATTTTCTTTTCGCAAGGTTTATTAAATTACAACTAAAAAACAAAATATCTCTAATCTAACATATCTAAAATATCTAACTGTGGGTTCGAATTAAACGAGATTTATTATGTGAAAACCTTTATACCTTACCGACAAATCGGCTATAGTGTCAACCCTGCGGGCGTTTGGACTAACGTCCATCTATTTTTGCCCGTTGTCTTTTTAAACCTTTTTTTTTGTTTTAGAACTAGACCAGGTAACTATTATACATGATGATAGTATTTGCGGTTATCTTAGCTTAGACTATTTTTCTAGGTATTCGTATTCTACGTATATATTTGACAAATATGCACCTGATTACTCAAGTGAGCTAGGCACGTCAAAATCTCCGTTAATTTGCTTAGCCGGTCATCTGGTGCAGTGCTGTTCAATTCTCTACAAAATATCATAAATACAGCAAATGATCTACAAATGATCGCAAATGCCATTGTTACTAAATTTAGTAACCCGGTCTCGTCTCAAAACAAAAAAAAAACTATTTGAACTTCAATTTTAACTTTGCAATAAATGTACTCGTATGGCAAGATTCCTAATCAACTCGATTTCCACAGCATGATCCAAAAAAACAAGGTCATTCCGGAAATCAAGGCCCAACTACGTCACTCGTCAGCGTCTCTCTCTAACATATGTAAATTACTTATTCTGGGCATGCTCAGGCATCGATTGACGTCAATGTGTGTCCCACGCGTAACCTTTTTGTCTTGGGACGCTATACCTGCACATGGTATAGTACAGGGGTGGCCAACCGGTCGATCGCAATCGACTGGTCGATCGCGGCTATTAGTCCAGTCGATCGTGGCAAAGCAAAACACAAAGAAGTTAAATATGCCTATAACAAGCTTTTTACATTGAAAAATACGTAGAATAGACTACGCAACGTAATTATCAACAGCTGCGCACAGTATTTTGTATAGTTTTTAAATTACCGGGTCGTTCTATGACGTTATTCATCCTTACTCCCATGCAGGTAGTTTTCAGAATGCGAACGACAAAAGTATCGGAACATGTGGGACACAGGGATAGGGTGGGTGTCAAGCCAACTCGTCAGTTGACGAGTTGGCTTGACACCCTTAGACTTAGCATCGCGCCACATACGCTATGGATACATGGTTGAAGAGAAACGCTGAAGAAACTTCAAATAAAGAAAGAAATCCTTCATCCTTCATCCATAACTGAACTATACAAACTGTTTTTTTTTTACTTTCAAGAAGTGTGTATGTAATTGGTAGATCGCGGAGGATTTCGTCACTTAGTAGTAGATCTTCGGTCTAATCAAGTTGACCACCCCTGGTATGGTAATATTCTCCGCCAAGTACAGCATTCCAAGTCAATCATGGTCACGTGGTTTACTCGCAGTGACGTCAACCCATGCATAAGCAAGACAGAAATAACTCGCCTTTTTACAACAAGTTCGAAAGAAATGGTGACGAGTGACGTCATCAGGTGTTGGTCATCGCTAGACCTTGTTTTTTGGATTATTACCTGCAGAGAATATAATCAGGTACACCACGCTCGACAGGTTTTTAAATTGACAGTAACATTAAATTCCATAATCGCAAACATTGCTACCATGATTTAAAGAAACAGTAACTGTATTATTAAACCATAATCGTTACCTACTTATTTAAAACAAAAACTTCTACGTGTTTAAAAATATTTCTTCACGTGGGCAACACGTAGTGACGTCAATCGATGCTTAAGCAAGACCGAAATAGGTCATTTACAAATACATACGTAGTTCCAAAGAGACTATGACGAGTGGCGTCATCAAGTGTTGGCGCCCGTTATGCTAGATGTTGTTTATTTAGACCATGGGTATATTTAAGTAATAAGAACTAGTATACCTACCATTTTTAGCAGTTGTGTGAGGTCCACAGAGGCGGAGCCATTCTTTGGCTACAGATTCTTTTGCGGGGAACGAAAAAAACCTTATATCTCCTCCTTTTACACTCCTACTCTTACAATTTCGAATAGAACAACCAACCATTTTAATAACTTCTAAAAAAAAAGGTTGAAAATCACAGAAAACTAGCTTACACTAACTAAGCTTTATTTTTATTTTAAAGTTGATCATGATTCGCTAGGTTGTGGTCTCATGTTATCCCGTTCCCGCAAGTCTATAGCACCATGCGCGGTCCCGCTTGCACTCGATCAATAACACAATTATTAATTAAAATCACATAAGGGCGCCGCGCTCTCCATTAGTACCACACTTTAGTGCGTATAGAATTAGAAAAAAGACCAGCAAGGAGTATTTATTAGATTCGAACGCGCTCGCTAATAATTACGATCCACCACACGAGACGAGACGTCAACGAATTCGACGACAGGCCAAGCCAAGCAAGAAAAAGACGAAATAGACAGCGGCCCAATTCTGACGCGTGTGACATTACCTTAGTCACTCTCACTCTTAGAACTTTTCAAATGCGAAAGACAACGACTAAGAAATATCGCACGCGTCAGAATGGGGCTGGAGGGGCAGAGGCCGTGACAGTGACAGCTATTTTCTGAGTTGCCAGTAGCAACGCAGCCAAAAGTTATTCTTTTCGTAAAAAGATGTAGTTTTCTTTATTTTTTTCCGTCTGGAAAACGCAGGATCTATGTTAATAGAAATTGAGAAACATCAGACACACTGTTGCCTCCATATTGGTACCTAATATACTTCTGTGAATAAAATAAAACAAAAAGCATTATAGCGCATCCAATAGCTTTTTATTCCACACTTATTATAATCAATATTATTCAGTTTAGACACTGGTTGTTATTAACAACAAGTGCCCAATATTACAAATTCCTTACAGACTGACATACAAATGTATTTTAGATAATATTAAAATTACTGGGATATTCAGGCTGTGTTGCTTCCCAGTAGAAATCAGAAGTTATTGATAGCTCCAATAGTTACTGTACAGTCATAGTAGTGTCGGAACACCAGCATCTTGATCCAGAAGGCAGCCACACAAACTTATTCAGTGAAGATCGTCAGTCCACCATACACATAGGTTTGAGTTTATTTTTGTTTGACTTCAGTGTGTATTTTCATGTGAGCCCTCAAAGGGCCTGACTGCACTGGGACCCTATTCGGAGATTTGAGATTTTCATCTCACCTTTTGTCCTCCTTGTTGCTCTCATTTGAAACGTCATAGGTGTGAGAGTGACGACGATAAAATCTCATCTCATCTCACGCACAGGAATGGTCTATAGTCACACCTGTCACACTTGTAAGGCTTTTTACCAGTGTGTTGCCGCTTGTGTACTTTCAAATGGCTTGCTTGCGTTGCTTTGTAATCACAAGTGTCATGTTCAAATTATTTTTCTCCTGTGTATATTCTTTTATGATTTTTTAAGTAACTCGCTTGTTTGGATGTAAAGTCATAGATATCACACTTGAACGGTCGTTCTCCGGTGTGCTTCTTAATGTGAAATTTTTAGAGTACTTACTTAATTTTATTGCTCTAAAATCGCAAAGATCACATTTAAGGTCACATTTAATGTCTTATATGGTTTCATTCACTCAACCATGTGTCAGTTTGTGCTTTTTTAAGGTGCAACTTCGTATTGTTTGGTAATCACACACTTCACATTTGTATGGTTTTAATTTGTGTCGGTTTAGATGAGTGAATGCGGCAGCTTTATGATTGCAGATATCACATTGGAATGGTTTATCCCCAGTGTGCTTACATATACGAGTATGTCGTATGAGACAATCTTTTCTTGTTGAAGTGTAATCACACATTGCACATTGGTGTGATTTATACACAGTTATTTGTGTTTCACATAATTCACATGCAAGAACAGATTTCTAGTCATCAGAAGAATCAAAATCATTATTTGATAAAAAATTGGTATTTCCTTCACCACATGATTGTCCTCTTTCATCTGTGTCAGTATGCACTTCTACTGAAGTATTTAATTCTATTCTTCCATGATTACTTCTATCTTTTTAAAATGGTTCCAACACACTGTGTGTTAATTTGTGCTTTTTTAAAGTACAAGTTCTTAAAGTTTTAAAATCACACTCATCATATTTGTATGTTTTTTCTCCATCGTGTCCTAATTTGTGTCGTTTTAAATGAGTTTGCGTTGATGCTCTAAAACTGCAGATATTACATTCGTACGGTAAATACGGCTTATCCTTAGTATGTCTACGTATACGAGTTTGTGAGACAATCTTTTCTTGACGAACAGTAATAAACTAATGTAAAATTGTGTAAATGTATTGAAACAAATAAACATTTTGTATTTGACGAACAGTAATCACACAGCGGATATTAGTGTAACATCTGCACAGTAATTTCGGTTTCAAACACTTGGCTTGCCACTTTAGACGGGTCACCTGAAGACATTGAATAATTAGTTGGCGTAATACTTGATTCTTTCCACAGTATCCAATGTAACTTTTTTTCTAGCCACTTTCCTTCTTTGTATTCACCGATTTTCAACACGTTGCTCTGATAAATATAATGTAGGTAATAGATTTTGATCTGTAACGTGATATAGCTCGATCTTGAAATGTTATCATTTTACTGTACAGTACCACAAAACTTTAGGCATATCTTATCCGGGACCAGACCTGTGTTGCCAGTTTTCGTTTGTCAACAGTAACTCGAATAAAAGTAAACATAGTAACCAATAGAAATAACATCAAACCATTATCATTATTTTATTTGTAACAAAAATAAATACTCAATCAAACCATTATCATTATTTTATTTGCAACAATTAAGAGATTCCTCCTTACATTCACAAATTTTACTTATCATCCTAAATATTCACAAATATTACCTAAGTAAATGTATGTGTGACCTTCCTCAGTATTTTAAG